>CM047003.1:90926913-92256913 GCA_025698465.1 Gossypium longicalyx
CACTTAGTATTTTCACCTATACTATATTGGTTGATGCATATTGCAAAGAAGGAACGATTTCTGAAGCTGAAGCTATTGTTGACACGATGAAAAAGCAAGGCATTGAACCTAAAGTTGTTACCTATAATGCATTGATAAATGGCTATTGCTTGCAAAACAAAATGGATAAAGCTAGAAGAGTGTTTCAATTGATGATCAAGAAGGGTTGTGCACCTAATATACTTAGTTACAACATCATGATCAATGGATATTGTAAAGCTAAAAGGTTGGACAAAGCAATGGAACTCTTTCATGAAATATCTCAAACGGGACTAATCCCGGATACTGTCACATACAGCACTCTTATGCAAGGTATGTGTCAATTAGGGAGAGTTTCTACGGCATGTGAACTTTTTAAAAAGATGGTTGCTTCTGGACAAGTTCCAGACCTGGTGACCTGTTCGATTTTGCTAGATGGTTTTTGCAAAGGTGGTAAACTCGAAGAGGCATTGAAATTTTTTCAAGCAATGCGGAACAGTGGGGTGGAACTCAATATTGTTTCTTATAGTATCCTAATTGATGGCTTGTGCAAAACTGGGCATATCAAAGTTGCAAAGGATTTATTTTGTGAACTCTCAATCAATGGCTTAAAACCAAATGTTTACGCATATGCTATAATGATTAATGGGTTCTGTAAAGAGGGATTGCCAGATGAAGCATACCAGTTGTTTAGGAGCATGGAAGATAATGATTGTTTGCCTAATAGCTGCTGTTATAATGTAATGATCCAAGGGTTTTTCCGAAACGGCTATACCTCAGAGGCAACACAACTTCTTACAGAAATGGTCGGTAAGGGCTTTTCTGCAAATTTATGGACTGCCACCTTATTTGTGGATCTCATCATACGATCTAATAAATCAATTTTGATCTGAAATGTTGTACAACATGTTTCACTTTTCACCCATGATCATTTTGAGAAGATTTTCTTCTCAGACATTTGAAGTGAGAATCTTGTTGACGGTACTGTTTAAAACCCAAAACTTTGGGGAAATTGTGGAAACTATATCCCCTTTGCAGCTGTAATTGGAGCCTCCACCTTTATTCATTAAGATGGCTGTTTCCTGCCAAGCGGAGCTTGTATTTGCACTGATTAACATACAGCGGGTGAATCCTCAACAGTTCACTGGCAAAAGGCTCGAAGAAAACTCAACACTTCACTGCAAAATGCTGAGGCAAGTGGCTGGTCCCAATCGGCACCTCCAGCTGGTATCACTTTGAGTCTCTTTCCTTAACATGCTTATGACTTGGCACAGTATTGCTTAGGGATGTATTAAGAAAACATTACTTCTAATGTTTAGTGAGTTTTTGAGAAAATAGTTAGCATTAACCTTTTGGTGCTACATCTATGCAAGTTTTGCTTTTCGGATTAAGCTCGTTTGGTTGCCAATGTTGTGCTCTTCTGCCAAGCCTCTGTCTGCTGCTAACAGCATAACATAAGGTAATTCCTAATTAAAGCTAAGTGAATTGGATTCATATTTGTGATATCTAGATCTTTGATTCGACAAAAGGAAATGTTTTGCGTCGATTCTTTTGCCTGCATGTACAACATTCAGGTCTAGATTATGGTAAAGAAGGAATGTGTCTCTGTTTCTCCTTGTTGTGTAATGTACCCAGTTCGTGGTTAAAAAAAAAAAAAAAAGGCTGGCGTATCAGATGGGTCGTTCAACTGAATGTTCCTTATTAGCAATTCACCAATTTGGTTCAGCTCCCAACTATTAATACGTTTCCAAGTCCTTTGTATTACTATTTTCTTTTGCTTTGATAATCGGCAGCGAGGGAGGGAATCGGAGTTATGGTCCTAATATTCTTCCTTGAATCATGCAGCTGGCTGTGAACCCAATTCTCGCCGTCCTCCTATCACCCTTCACCGGATTTAGTATTGCAATTAGTACAAGTTCTCTTCTTGTGGAATACCTCAGATGGAGAATAAGAAGACAAACATAACCACAACCACGATGACGGAACTGTGCTTGCAGAACTGACCAGCAAAGGCACCCACAAGACCGACGGCCAAGGCAGTAAGAAACCATTACAATTCATTTTTGTCTTAATTTTCAGTTTGCATAATATTTCTTTTAATTTCAAAAACAAATAAAACTCAAACATTTCAAGATAAGCTAAAATCGAATCCCAAAAATCATATGCAAGTTTTCGCTCAAATTTTATTGTAATAAACTATTTAAAATTGAATTAGTTTTTAAATCACTTTCCAGTTCCATGCAAATAAATTGCAAATTGTGTATCTTCATCTCAAATTTATTCTATTTTAATTATCCAATTCCATGCTTGTATTAATAATTTCTGATAAGCAATACTTTTGCAACCCAATAACATAAAACTACAAATGCTATGAATTTGGAAGCTTAATTTTTGAAAGTTGGACCAATGGATAACATTTTTTTTTTTTTGGTTGTAACTAAGGTAGCAATGACTAATTTCTAAAGGTAAATAACTAATCATGAAATATGTGACAATCCCATGCCACGAGCACTATACCTCATAATTACCAATTGATAATTAAGTTTTACCTCCTAAAATCATGAAGCTATATGCATTATATTCTATACTTACGATACGCCTGCAATGATTAATCCTCTCATCGTGATACTTTTCAAAGAAGCAAACGACTAATCATGAAATGTGTTTCATTACTATGAGTGAGGTGGGTGGAGATTGAATCCTTAACCACATGATCGAGGAATGAAATGAATAACTATCACACAACCCCTTGTATTATTAGAGGAAGCAAGCCACAATAACCAACCAAAAGTGTAGAAAGCAAGACCGGCCCAACTGGTTGGCTTGGCCAATAGTCATATGGTCACAAAAGGAGAAGGCAACATGTGCTGAAACAAAACAAAGAACAACCAACTTATTATTCAACATAGGTTGCCGTAAACAAGCAAAAGTGTACGCTGCAATGCTCGCCTCCATAGACATGCAAAATAAATGGAGGCAAGGGCAATAAAGGGTGAAGCCATGACAACAATGTCCTCGATAAAAAAGTGAAGCAAAAACGCGATGCACAAAGGGCTGCAACGATCACCTTTTCAATATGCGAAGACAAAGCAACAACACCTGCCACACTAGCCATCGAGCCAAACCCAATTGGCATTTGGACATGCTTATCCCAACCTAATGGCTGGAATAAGAGCCGAAACCTATGCCAAATGTTGGAAGCAAGGAAACCATTATGTGGCAAGATTATAAGTCCCAACGCATCAAAAGAATTTGGAGACACAAAACAGGGATCACTTCTGCACCCAACCTTCAAACATCAATCGACTCATGGATTATCCCTTTTTGGTGAAACTCTAATGTTACCTTAGCAACAATCCTCTAGTAGGTAAATCTAAAAAAAAGCAATGAAAATTGCACACACTTTGATGATTCGATTTTATACATTAACGAAACCATAATACGCGAGGCCTTCGTCGCAATAAAACAAAACAAAACAATGATGAAATGACCCTGCCATCTCAAGCTATAGGTACAAGCTCCAATTGTTCAATCAGAATGGGACTGAAATGTCATCAAGTATATGTTACAAGCTCTTCCATACTAATCTGATCCACTAAAACTTTCAAGGCATTACCAGAGAAAACAAAAACTGAAGGAAGAGATGGTTAGCATTAGGTATATACAGAAAATTAGTTGGCACAGGGCAATCTTGTCAAAATGTTTGTAATTCACAACTTATGCTACCAAGTTCATTTCAAGTTGAAAGCAAAAGGTGCTATAGTTAGAGAGAACAACAGAGAGGTAGATTTCCAAGCTGTGTTTACTTACATCATGCTTACCTTAAAGAATTTATAAGGGTCTTTATCTAGTGATTCGATCATCATCAACATTAGAGCCCATCGAGCTGCTAAAAGACTAGATTGAGAATCACCATGGCTCCTACTACTTCAATTTGAACAATTGTCACCAAAACGACCAGAAAAGCTCCCAAAGCCACTGTCAGTCTGACCAGAACGACTCTCACCGAACCTACCTAGATTGCCTTAACCAAAGTCTCAAAAACTACGTCTTGCACCAAAGCTCCCAGAATGATCTGATTTATCCAGCTCCCCAAATCCTCTTGACCAAACTGCAGGACCACCAAAGTTTCCAGACTGATGATTAGAACCAAAGCAACTAGAGCTAGATCCTGCATAGCCACCCATCTCATCAGAACCCCTGTTGCCTCCAGGCCGGCCAAATCCATATTCTTCCTGCCTACCAATAAGGAAAAAGCCCATATATACGATCTCGTGTACCTCCATTTGACCCAACTCGACCACCAGCTCCCATCTCATTGAACATGATAGTGCTTCAGCCTTCAACCTCGACCCTAGGAAGCTACAACAAATTAACAAGTGATCAGCTTGAAAGTTCAATCCATAAGAACATGCAGTAACATAGCATGCTTTTGGGTAAGGCTTTTGATCCAGTTAGGCATTGTTGCAGAAAACATCATGCTCTGACGTTTTGCAGGCAGCTTCTCCAGTATGGTTTCAACATCTTCAGCAAATCCAACTTGAAGCATCTGATCAGCTTCATCAAGAACAAGAAACTGAACCTCTCTGTTAAGTTGAGAGCACCTCTCTTGATAATGCGATTGCTACCTCATCATGACTTGTTGAAGAAAAATCTGGGGCCTTTGCTATGTTTTACCTCATCATCTTATCCTAACAGCAAAGTGGTGTGGTGCCAATAGTGGATTCAAACATTACTAGAGAATTGATGAAAAGGAGGTTGAAGAAGTGATTGACTTTTACAATTATTGAGAAGAAGAAGATTTGTAGACCTTACTTTCTACTTTTTCTTCAATCACTTAAAAATAATATTAAAATTGGGTTTTGGTTACACAAGTGGGCTTACACCCAAAACCAAGACTTTAAAGTTTAATTATCCAATGAGTGGACTATGCTCAAAATGGATGACATTGATTCCATATACAAAATTATGATTTTTAATTATATTAAAAAAAATTCTATCTTTAAAATTACATATATAATTAACGGAAAATAATAAAATTAAATAAAATTTTGATTGAGTAGTAAATTTTAGATTTTATTAATGTAATAGTCATGGGTTCAAATCCCACTGTATACATATATTTTTAAAAATTTAGGGAAATAGACTATTTTGAAGAGTGTGTGTAAAACCGCATCCAGCTGAGCGCGCTTTCTACACAGCTGGTAAGAAAGCGCGTCCAACTGGATGTACTCTCTCTTTAAGTTGTAATTTTTGACTTTTTTTAATACAATTAATTTTTTTAGTCAAATGGTTAAATACTAATAGTTTTATCCTTGAGTCTCACATTAGTATTTTTTATTTCATGTTGTTTTAAACTTTTATTATTATTATTATTTTTAATTAATATTTTTAAGAATTCAACTTCATTAGTTAAATGGTTAAATATAATAATTTTATCCTTTTTACTTCCCCTCTTCTAAATATATTTGTAGTTTTTATTTTATACTCTTTCAAACTTTTTTTTATTTTTAATTAATAAATATATTATTTTAAAAAAATTATTTTAATTCAACTTTTTAATTAATAACTCTGTTATTCAGAAAATCAAATAATAAATATGTAATTATATAATAAAAATATATATTTATATATGTTAAAAATATTTGAAATTAATAACTCCTTTATATATAATATAAACATCAATTAATTTTTTTATATATAAAATATTTATTTTCTCTGTAAATATTGCAGTATGGTAATTTCTAATATTATAAAATGAAACAATTATTTCAAATATAATTATTATTTTTATATGTAAAATATTTAAAATGTCATTGTTTTTATCTACATTATGGGTATGATATTTCAAATATTTTTATAAGTGAAATATTTCAATCAGTTATTTCAAATATCATTATGTTTATATGTGAAATACTCTAAATACACATACAAAAATATATAATACTAAAATTTACTACACTCATAATATGGATTGAAAAATAAATATCACACATATAAAAATTATATTTACTAAAAATAATCATATTTTTAATAATTATTTTATTTTTATGAATAAAAGAGTTATTAATTAAAAAGATGAATTAAAATAAAAAAAATTAAAACAATATATTTATTAATTAAAAATAAAAAAATTCTTGAAGTAATATGAAAAAAAAATTACAAATGCATTTAGAAAATGGGAATTGAACCTGGGTCTCAAGGATAAAATTATTATTTATCCATTTAACTAAGGAAGTTGATATATTAAAAATATTAATTAAAAATAATAAAAAAAGCTTAAAACAACGTAAAATAAAAAATATAAATACGAGTAGGAGAGAAATTAAACCTGGGACTCATCCAATGAACGAAATAATTGGAATTCTTGTATCCAACGTCTTCATAGCATTATCTATTAGAAATGAATTTTCTAGCATTTGACTCCATACCACTGAAGGATTTAATCGCACACTTAAAAAATAGTCCAAAAAATTGAGAGAATATTTAAAAATTTGATTTATACAAACTCTTCCTGATTGAGGCCACGGGTAAAAGTAATATTGCCATAAATCGACAAAGTAACATTTCCACTTATTGATCAAAAGAGACATATCCTTTGAGGCCAGAATTAGCTTCCCTTGATACTTAATAAAATGTACAATCATAGGTTGTTTTGAAATTCATTATAAAAGACTTTGATAAGATATTTTGTTTTTCATAGAAAAAAATTCGTTCAAGAAAGACTCTAGAAGATGTTGATCGTAAATGAGAAGATTGATTACGGAGAAAAAGGAAAAATGACAAAATTATTAGCATTTAACCATTTAACCAAAATAACTAATTATATTAAAAAAGTCAAAAATTGCAACTTAGGCTCCGTTTGTTTGCCAGTAAAATATTTTCCAGAAAATAATTTCTGGAAAATGATTTACTTTTCTGGTGTTTGGATGAGTCTGTTTAAAATATTTTCTGTTGTTTGACAGATTTCCTGAAAATATTTTCCGAAAAAGCTGTTTTTACATATATTAATAAATTTATATTTTAAATTGTTTTTACCAATAATTTATTTATAAATAAATAAATTAAATTAAATATATAATAATACTCAATTATTAAGCTAGGATATTAACCGTCATAAATTGAAAACAACCAAAGTCAAACAAATTATTTCTAATTGTGTTATAAAATGATAAAAAATAAGAATTGAATAATTATAGAAATTAATACTAGAAACCAATATATATAAAACCCTTAATTTTATTAAAATACTCATGTCATATATATATATAATATTAATAAGTATATACTCGTGTATGGGATAAACTCTTTAAATACATGGTTCAACATAAGTGTTAGAACATGAATCTTGCAAGAAAAATGAATAAACTCCATAAAGCAATGTTTGATGAAAATTATCACAACTGATCATAAAAGTCCTAATTAGAATCTTAATTCCTAAGAAGAATGTATAAGAAAATCCATTAAATCAATCTCTTCTTTTCTATTATCTTCTTAAATATATTTCATCTTTGTTTCGATCTTCAGTAGGTACCAAAATTTTGTTCATTTATGTTCCTAAAGCTCCTGCCATTTTCTTTTAATGGCTGAAAAAAAAAAGGAAAAAAAAGTGCATAGAAACGGCGAAGCTCCAAAGGAAAGGCTTCTAAAGTATAACAAACCCTTCTCTATATGTGTATAGCAATCAATCATTAATGGATAAGCTATGAACAGGCATTGAGACCTATACATCATACATACATTACATACATTTGAATTTTAAAGGCGATTATAATCTGTCAAACTATTTATCAATTCTAAGATTATTACAGAGATGTCCTAATTCAGGCCTTGCATCCATCCAAGTTGTGAATTTCATCTTAATTGGAGATATACTGTATAGGTAAGATCGGAACATGATGAGGAAGAAATAACACCTGCAAAATAAACAAATACAAAAGTTCAAGGATCATGAAATACAAACCCTAGTATGTTTCAATCCATAGTAGCAACAACCTAACGCCGATCAGGCACACTAGATTATCAAACCGTGAAAGGTGGAAAAAAAGAGAGAAAATTGAGTTTCATTAGCAATGAAAATCGACTAAATGCAGGAGCATGGCTTTGAAGTTCAAGTTGAACCCATCAATCAATACACAAACACTAATTGACATGCTATTTGATTGAGGCAGTAAAATTGTAGTTTGCGATGCAACTATGTAATAAGTAACCTCATAACCTTAACGCCTATATCCATGATGTATGCTCGGTTCTCATCATCGTCGCTTGGGACCTTCTCCAATTCCTTACTATAATGGAGGATATCATCTAGTAAATGCCCTGCACCAGCACACCTTCACAAAAAAAAAAAAAAAAAAAAAGAACAAACTCAGCACCATTTAAGGGTTAAAAAGCCGATAACTAGAATGTTAAATGGCGAAGGGCAGGGATAAAAAACTGGTTGCCTAAAATATGAAACAAAATAAAAGCCTTGAAATGAAAAAAATTAAAGACGCAAAAGGTGGGCACGTTCAACTGAGTCCAGAAATAAAAGAAAATGAAGAAATAAACTCAGTACAGTTATCCATCATTTTGTTCTCTGGACCACCTGAATCACGAATCTGATTATAAATATTGCTGGTATAGTAAAAGAGTGAGAAGATAAACTTCATTCTGATTCTTTAATATCTAAATAAAGGGGGAAAAGAGAAAAAAGGAAATAAGACATACCTTTCAATAATAATATCAACATTTGCTTTGCTTTTGGGACCATGCATGAGAACTCTTGTAAGGCTTAGAATGTCACGGTAATCACCCATCCTTCGTGCTTCTTCTTCATAAGTTCAGGATGGCAAGTTTTCTTCAGGTGTAGAATGTAGACGTGCATCACCCAATGATTGTGCATTGGATGTTCCAAAGTTCACCTCTACATTAAGTATGCAGCAAATGATTGCCATTGCGTATGCAACTCCTCCAAATCCAGTGTGTGATACATAAAGGTAACACCCTGAGGAGCTGTAGAAAACATAATTGCAGCTTCAAAACAATGATTTAATTTCAAGGAACCATTTAAGTATATATTTACCTCAAAGTCCCCCTGAGCAATCAAAAGAGAAAATACTTCTTCAAATTCTTGGTATCATAATGACTAGAATGGTCCTCATATCACTAAATGCAGTTTTGGAAAAAGAACAATCCTTAATAAATGCTGTTGGCTTTTCCAAAACTACAAATGATGAGGGCCTTTCCAATTGTGGCAGTTCAGTTTTAATTGCCGTTCTCCCCCAACAGGAAAAGAACATAAAGGATATCTATTCATATTGACAAATTTTAATCTATGCTGCAAATTTTTGAAAATAATCATAAAGCCAGCCACAACACATTATTCACCTAAGAAGCCATTAATACATAATATCCTGAGCTAAAACTATGTTACTTGTGCAAGCATGTGTGAATAGATGCAGGTGGAATCAGATGCAACAAAAACTTTGTAGGAATAACTTCAATAGACTGATGAACAAATCACTAGCTAGGCATACAGATACTTACTCATCTTGACAGTTCTGGATTTCATCCACATCAGAAGCTAAAGCTTCCCTCTCTTTAGTTAATGGAATCCTCCTATATTCTATATTATACCCTCATCTTTTAGAGCAGCATATAGTTCAGCAGCTGTCTTCACATCATCAATAAAAATGTTTTCCCAGTATCCCACAACATTGGACTGATTTGATGATGGACTAAATTCTTCACGATGTAAAAGCATTCGACCACCGGACTGTCTAACCTCTGGCAATATATCTTCCTTTAGCCGTGCCTCCATGTGTTCCATCCACATAATTTTTAATAATTTTAAAATTTTTAATAATTTTTATAATTTCAGAATGAATCTAGACAATATAATATCCAGATTCATTCTAGACTTGAATTTTTAATTTGATGACGTGATAGTGCCACGTTAAGAACTAGTGCCTACATAAATTGTCATGTCAGCATCTATTGACTGATGTAGCAATTGTTAGCAACCACATCAACAATTTTAATAATAACTAATGTTAATAACCCTTTTCTTAACAAAAAAAAAGGGTTAAGTTTGAATGATTATAGCAAAAACATAAGGAAAGGAAAACGCAATAGAAATCCAAAAGGTATAAGTTGAAGACTTTTTCAAATATAGAGAGAAGTAGACCTCATTGTTTTTTATAGGCACAAGTTTTTCCATGGATGTTGTGTTCTTATCTTTGAAAAACTAAACTATACCTTTCACATTAATACATATATTGAAGGCTTAAGGTATTATACATCACACCATTTATCTTTTTCAAACCTATATTGTATTTGCTGCTTTCTTTGAATTTCTTTTCTTCTTTTTTTTTTATTTTTTTGTCATTATCGGTATTGGTGTTTATATTAGGGATCATATTGTATTTTATCTTTTCAATTCAGAAAATGGATAAATTAATCTATGCACACTAGATTAATGAGTAAATTAATCATTTTGCTAAAAATTTAATTCTATTTTTACTGCTAAAAACTGCTCATTTTACGCCAACATAAGGTACACATAGCATGCCACATGTAATTTTCTGATTATTTTGTTAACCACGCTAATCTTTAACCGTAGAAATAAATCAATTTACTATTTATTTCAACATACATAAATTAATTTAAAAAAGAAACTATATATATATATATATATATATATATATATATATGAGGAAGAGAAATGTGAAAATTGGGAATGTATGGAGCAGTATCCGTACTTTGAAAACCTAACAAGCAACCTGCTTTCCTTTGACTAACAATGGCAGCAAGAATAATGGTTCTTTTTCTTTATTTATATGAGTGAAGTCAGCAATCTCAAGCACAAGCTCTTACCTCTTACCTTCTGGGATTTTAATATTATATCATTAGGGAACTTCAGATTCAGTCCTTCTCAATATTAATATTCAGCAAATTCGTCCTTTTTAAGGAAACTAGAGTAATTTAATCCGTCAATTTCAAAAGTGAGTAATTGAGGGTGTTAACGTCTTCTGCAATTGTATATAATTTTAATTGGTATAATAATAAATTTAGCCCTCGATAGTTACATAATTTACCAATTTAGTCTTGATTTAAAAAAATATTAATAAATATAGTCTCAACATTTACATTTTTGTACAAATATTGAGGCTAAATTTGTTAAATCGGGATCAAATTGATAGAATGTATAAACTTTGAGAGTTAAATTTATTATTATACCAATCAAAATTACGTACAATAGACGTAAAACATAAATGTCATGATTAATTGTCTCTAGATGCTCACTTTCAAAATTGACAATGATTAAAATGCTTCAATTTTTTGAGAAAGCTCAATTTCCTTAATATCGAAATTGAGAAGGACTGAAAAGATCTTTTTATTAATATTTGGTCAAATTTTTTTATTTTTATTATTTATTTTAGAATACTATTAGTTCTTATACTATGTAAGTAGTGGGCGTAATCTCTATATTTTAATTAGGGTAATTTTAATACTTATCCTTTTTAATTTCGAATATTAATTTTTTTGTTTTAATTCACATGGGAATAGTTAAATGCATTTACTATTCGACTTTTACTATGCTTAAAATTATAGATTTAGATTTTATTTAGTTCGCTGGAAATAATTTTCAGAAAATGATTTTTAAAAAATAAATTAATTTTCTAAAAGATATTAAATTTTCCAGTATTTAATTGAATCTCTGTAAATTTTCTTAAACTTATTTTTTGAAAATTATTTTTTTAAACAAACTTAACATAAATATTTTTGCATTTAAAAAAGTATTTATTTTTATTAATTATAAATCAACAAAAAAATTAATGAAGAAAAAAAATTTAAAATCTATAATTTAAGATTTCATCCTAAAATTTGATATTTTTAAACCCTAAACCCTATTTACTTGTTAATCCTAAAAATTACAGAGTTCACAAAAAAGTAAGAAATAAAACTTACCCTTTTGGCCGAAGAAGTAAAAAAAGTCACCAATTGAATTTGTTAAAAGATAAACTGAAGAAGGGATTTCAAAATATAGAAATGAAAATTTTGAGTATGATAAATGAAGACGATGAGGGAAAATTTTAGGAAAATAAAATGTGCCAATCAAACAGACGTTTAGTTCATATTCTCTAATATAATATTTCTTAATATCTATACTTTTTTAATTTTAAATTTTCAATATTGATGCAAACAGTAATCAATGAATCTATCAGTTTTTTTTTAAAGTAGTTTACAAAAATGACAAGCTAATATGGCATTACATATGTGATTAATAAGTTTGCTACATAAGATTTTGAAAATATAAAAAATTAAATTAATGTATTTAACAACTACCGTTTAGTCGGGATTGAAATTTCAAAATTCAAAATGTGGATGAACTAAGAAGGTGTAACGACTCGATTTCTAATGATATCAGAAAATACGGTTTCGAGGCCTTGTTTTTGTAAATCAAGTTCGAAAATATTAAATAAAGATATTTACGGAGTTAGTTTGTAGATGAATGGATAAGCAATTCGGTCGAAAATTGGTTAATTAAGGCCCAATGATTAAATTGTAAGAGTTTAATCACTATAGATTTTTAATTGGGAATGGTTTGAGGACTTAAATTACCATTATCCGAAGGGTCAAAATAGCTAATAAACCATCTTTAAACATTCTCTAGTGGATGGTAATGATGATTGTAAATTTATTAAGTAAATTAAGATGAATTAAAATTAATTAATTAAAGTTAATTAAGCTATAACTTAAGTATAAAAATGAAAATTGGTGGATGGAGAGATAAACATCATCTTCTCCAACCGACCATTAGAGAAAAGAGGAAGCTTAACATCATTGCTAAAGTTTTTAAGCTTTTCGTCTTTAATTCAAGTAAGTTTTTAGCCATTTTTCTTTTATTTTATAGAATTTTTTTTTATCATGGGAGCTTGATTAAGCTAATCCAAGGATCAATTTGATCAATTGGTGAAGTTTTGATAAGATGCCATTGTTGAGAATTGAATGATTTAGGTATTAAAAAGATAGAAATTAAACTTAGTTTTAGAAAAGGACTTAATTGTAAAAGTTAATTATTAGTTTCATATATTAGGGACCAAATTGAATAAATATAAAACTATTATGAAATTTCAATAGGAATAGGAAGTAGAAGGTCCCTGATGAATATATATGAAATTGAATTTTAATCCAAAGGCCTAGATTGAAAGTTGTGCTTGTCCAGGGTTTAGGGACTAAATTGAATAACTTAAAAAATATGTATGACTTTATAATTGAATGTAAATTAATATAAAATTTGATTGGATCATTATTCGTACTGAATTGATATTTGATTAACCCGTGACACCAAATTAAATCAAACATTTTATTTATAGTATAGAAAACAAAATAGTCCATTTGTTATATAATTTAATTTCCAATTTTAAATTTTAAAAAAATGATAACACAATCAATGAAGGTACAAAGAAGAAAGTTTAGGGTTGAGATGAAGATGAGTTTGATGATATATTTGACTGCTATTGTTGAAGATGAGTTTGTGTTGATTTCTTGTGATTTTAGTAGGAATTTTATAATATTTTAAATAAATTTAACTTAAATATTTAGTTATATTTTTTTGAATTTTTAGAATTGGGATTGAATTGATAAAATATATAAATATTGATGATTAAATTTGTTGAATCATGACTAAATAAATAAAATATGGAAATGATAAGGGTTAAATTTGTTATTATACTAATAAAAAACGCTCACATCAACATTTCAATAAGTAACCAAGTACATTTTTACGGTGAAATGACTAGAATTTAAAATTAACTAACAAAAGTTAACAAAAGAATTTTTGACGATATCGTAATACTTGAGTGATTATTTGAGCAGTTTAAATATCGTGAAGGATAAATTAGGTATAATTTGTATTTTGATATATATATATATATATATATTTATTTTAGTGTATAAAGATAATACCCAATATATAATTACAATAAAATTATGCATCAAACACAAATTTAATAAAGTTTATTTATTTGATAGATTTGACAAAAGTAAAATGATTCAATTACATCCCCCTCTTACTATAATCATCCATGAAAAGATGGATAGAAGACTAAAAAATAAGAGTGGAGAATAGCCAAACCTAACCTATTCCCCAGGAAAAAAGCAAAGTAAATAAATAGGTTTAATTCTACTCTAGTCCCTGTACTCTTTAGACTTTTGAAATCTAGTCATTTTCTTTTAATTCCAAGAATTAGTTTCACTGTTTATTTAATTTAAAAATTAAAATCCAATTTATAATACACACTTCTATTAAATCTAAATATGTATTAAATTAGACTCTTGAATGCTAAAATGTCATAAAGAAAATTCATTGCCACAATTATTGATTCGACTTCAATTTTCAAATAAGAAAAATAGAGAGACAAAATTCATAGAAATAAAAGTAAGAGAGCTAAATTTCAACAATTCTAAAAGTACAAGGATTAGAGCATAATTAAACCAAATAAATAATCCGGTAAAAGTATCATAGAACCCTTATACTAAGAGTCAGATTACATTTTGCCTTTTCTACTCAAAAATGGCCAAACGAGCCCCTATAAATTAGATCAAAGAGCAATTAGTCATTTCTATTAAAATTTTCATCCGTTTGTATGGTAAAAAATTGGCATATGATTGACAGAATAAATAAACAGGAACATGTGGCATGCCACATGCATCTCATGCTAATGTACAAGTACATGGATAAGTTTTTAATAGTAGAATTGGATGAAATTTTTAACAAAAGAACCAATTTATTCTTTGATATAATATATAAGGACTAATTTATCTATTTTTTAAATATAAGGAACAAATTACAATCCAACTCTTAATACAGGGTCCTCGTGATATTTTACCAACGAAAAACACTTATTTTCTTATAAAAAAAAATAAAAAAAGTTTCTTAATCAAACTCCGTTTCTGCTTCATTCTCATCTTCTTCTTCCCTAATTTCTTCATTCTTGTTTATATGTCGTCTTCAAATGAAAAGAATGACCCACTGTATAATTATGATCCTTTCCAAGGATTCAACTCATCAACCTTCCCATTCTTTGACTACAATAATCTTCTTGTTTACAGCCAAGCAGCTCCAACACCACCATTTCAGGGTTTGGATTCTTCTTACATGAACTTCACCGACTGTTTACACGACCAAAACTCCTTTTCAAGACCCTTCTTCGACATGTCTGGTTCTTCATCTGATGTTGTTGGTCCGGTCCACGACAACATTAGTAACTCCAAACAAACTGTAGACGATTCAGTAAGGATTAATATTGATAATACTGAAAACCCATCTACACCAAATTCCTCAGTGTCATCTCCCTCTAATGGCGGAACAGCTGTTGAAGATTCAAGCAAGACCAACAAAGGGTCCGAACATGAAAAATCAAAGAAAGTGTAGGTTTTGATTTTTCTTTGTTTTTTCATATGCTAGCTAGCTACTGTCTGGTTTATTTTTTCTCTGACTATCACATGGTTTGCTTTAATTCCATATTATTAGACTATTCCTAATATAAAATTTTCTGCCTTTCTATGGAAGGAACTTCAAGCCAAATTTCACAAAAAAAAAAAAAAAGTGAGAAGGCTAAAGAAACCCTAATACTTGATATCTATATGTAATAGTGAGTATTTGTTTTAGAATGAATTATTGTTCTTGGTGTTTATGTTTGATTTTAGTTTCGGGTTTTTGTCTTTCTATTCTGAAGAAAATTTAGGGATTCATGGAAATGATAAAATATTTTCTTAATGGACCTAGATGCTTTTGTTGAAACTTCATATACTTGTTTAGACATTTTTTGAAGTAGAGAAAAAAAAAACCCAAAACTAAAATCAAGTATAGAATTCAAGGAGTGAAACACTCCCTCAAAAACATATATTTTATGGAGAAATTAAATCAGTAGTAATTAATTATTGTATGCAATTTTGATGTTGAAATTAGCAAGGTTTATATATATATATATATATATATATATATAATATTTAGGAACAAACCAAAAAAGGAGACGCAACAAAGAGAGCCAAGGTTTGCCTTCCTCACCAAGACTGAGATTGATGTTCTTGAAGATGGATATAGATGGAGGAAATATGGACAAAAGGCAGTCAAGAATAGCCCTTATCCAAGGTGGTCCACTTAATTGTTTTCTTCAAATTTATGCAGTTTATAGTTTAGTCCAAATCATTTATTTCTTTGATTAATTTCTTAATTAGTTTCCCTAGCTGCATCTTCCATGTACTTGCTAGAAACCCATTTCATAGCTCTAATCATTTGTGAATTCATATTATATTTTTAATATCTTAATTGTATTTAGTTTAAACTTGGCGATTGTTCTTATATTAAGGTCTGAAATTTTTTTATCTAAGTTAAGCTCTGAATTTGGTAATTATTTTCACATTGGGACTTGAAATTTTTTTTTATCCAAGTTAGTCTTTGATATATTCCTTGAAAGTTTTAAAGCTTAGGCCTCAACGTGGAAACAATTATTAAGCTCAAGCCCCAATACGAGAACAATTATCAAGTTTAGGGATTAACTTGGATAAATAAAAGTTCAAACCCTGATATAAAAATAATTATTAAGTTTAGAGATTAACTTGGATAAAAAAATTTAGACCTTAATATGAGAATTATTACCAAGTTTAATCCCCAAATGGTGATTTAATCATATTTAAAATATTATATATTTATATAAGAATTAAGAGTTAGATTGTATTTTAATTTTTTTATGTAAAAAATAGGTAAATTAGTTCATTCACGTTAGATTAAAAAGCTAACTGGTGATTTTGTTAAAAGTTTTATCTATTTCTCCTGTTTAAAATTGGTCACTCTATGAGGTATATGTGGTACATCACGTGTTTGTTACTATCTGGTTATTACATCAATCGTACTAGTTTTTAATAGTATAAATGAATGGAATTTTTAACAGAAAAAACTAATATACTTTTTAGTTTAATGTATAGAGACTAATTTACTTGTAGAGAAAGTAAAATACAATTCAGCTCTTAGCACAAAAGCGTTGATAGTATTTTTTACAGTTAAAAATCCATCAACATTGGGAGACAGTTGGCTAATGTTGAATTATTATATGAGATGCAGAAGCTATTACAGATGCACCACCCAAAAATGTGGTGTGAAGAAGCGTGTGGAGAGATCATTTCAAGATCCATCGGTTGTGATCACTACGTACGAAGGCCGTCATAACCATCACACTCCGACCACTCTTCGAGGCAATAACATCACGTCATCGGCCGGTTTCCCTCATGAATTCCTCGCTCATTATTTCTTTCCATCAGCAAGCAATCATCAAGAAGAGAACTCTATGCAACATCAAAGCGTCGCCCTTCATCAACATCAGCAGCAACAGCAGCTTCAAGTTTCTGACTATGGTTTGTTACATAATTTAGTATCCTCCTCCACCCGCAAGCAGGCGCCATGAAAATCTGTAGTGAACTATCTCTATGAATGAAAAATTTGAAAGTATGAGACTCACTCACCTAGCGGAGTATTTATATATATATATATTATAAATTTCGCCGCGAAATTAGAAATTTTGTTTAAAGAGGATCGAAATTAAATTGTAATTTTTACAATAATAAAAATATAATTTTATCATTTTAATAACTTATATTTTTATTATTTTTAAAAAATTAAATTAAACTTTTATCATTTTTAAGGGGGTCAAAAGGTAATTTTACCTTTACTAAATGTTAGCTTAGGATTAAATATATATATATATATATATACACATATAACATGTCAAAATCGTTAGTCTTTCTATTCAAACTGTCAATAATTGAGTTCTCCTACGAAGACGAAGCTAAAAAATTATTTTAGGAGAGATCAAAGTTGAATTATAAATGTTTGAATGATCAAAATATAATTTTATCATTATATTAATATGTAATTTCATAAAGATTTAAGAGGTTAAATGACAAATTTACTATTTTTGAGAGTAAAGTCCACTTATCCTTCGTCCTTGACAAGAAAAATGGATCTATACACATGTAATTTCGCCACTAAATAAAAGTATATCCCACTTATTCGTTGAAAACTCAAACTCGAGTGAATTCTATAGGTAAAGACTAATTTTCCAACTGACGGGTTAGATATTTTATTTTCCATGCAAAAAATCAATAGTATTTTATTTATATATGGTAAACTACATTAATTAATTATCAATTTTTTTAATTTTTCATTTTGATCACTGAAAAAAAAAAGAAATATCAAATATAGCAGTTTTTCATTTTGTTCATTAATTTAGCTAACAACAATGTTTCTGCACATTCATTTTGATCACTCAATTTTAGTAAATTTTTATCTTAATCATTCATTTCCTTTTTCTTATAATTAATTTTAACGAAAAAACATTTAATAAGGATTAATTCACAAACGACAGTGCCATATTTAATTTTTTTTATTGTCAATAATTTGAATAAAAATTTACTAAAATTCGGTGACTTAATGTGGTTTACCCATTTAATATTATCGAATGATATCAATAAAAAGTAAATTCGTTTTTTTAAACATTTAATAAGGTTTAATTCAATAACATTATATATATAATAATTATAAACTCCTTAAACAAAAGTTGATTGAGTCTTAGTTCGATTAGTAGGGATATTGTTGCCAATGTAGGAGGACGTAAGTTCGAGTGCGCTAAAACATATTATTCTCCTATTTATCGGTTGAGGAAGGGCAATAAGTAATTTTATACATTATGTCAAAAAGATAAAAAAAGATTAAAACCTATAAAAAATACTATTAATTAATATTATTATAGATAATAAATAATATTCTTGTAAGAATCCTAATGGAAACACAATTCAAACAGTTGGTTTGACAAGCAATATACAGAGACCAATCCTTTGTCTTTTATTATATTGATTCATTCAATTCAAGATAAATGAAGAATAATTGATGGGTTGGACTCCTTTTTGCAGTTCCATCTTATTCTATTTACACATTTAATATATATATATGAGTGAGAGAGATTTGGTCCAAGTCAAAGAGTTAGTGACATCCACCTAACTCTACATTATTTTATAATATAAAGCAATCATGTAGCAAAAAAGAATTTATTTTTTATATATTTAAAAATATTAAAAATTCATAAAATATTTAAAATAAATGAAATTAGTTCAATTGGTTTAACAAATTTTTTGACTCGGTTTAATTGATTTGTATTGGTTTACTAGTCAACCGATTCAACCAAATCTATGAACTGATTCTTGATCCAATTAACTACTCTGATATGATTCTGAAATAAATTGATTTTGATCAATGAAAGAACATTTTCGGTCTTGTCAGGTCGAGTAAGTAGATCGTGAAGTGCCAAACATTATAAAGGAATAAGAAAGGAAAATAGAAAAAGAAATAATGTAAAAAATAAAAGAATTAAAATTAGTTTTTAGAGTTTATATGACATGGCAATCTATTATTGGTTGGAATTTGTTTAACAGATATAACATTTTGATATAAAATGAATAACGAAAGAAAATTTTAAATATCACTAGTAAAATTCTTCAATCGCCTTGATCTTGTTGTTGGGATTCTTCCTTTTCTTTAGTAATATTATCAACTTTATTATCCATCATTTTAAATTCAAATATATTATTGTTAGATAGTTTGATATTCCATGAATAAAACCTTCTTCTGTAAATTACTTTCTGCTTCTCTCGTTCTATAATCACTTCGGACAAAAAAAAAATGTAAGTACCAATTTGAAAAAAAAATATTGTTCAAGTTCTAATTTGTGGATTAAATTTTTTTAAATAAATTTAATGTTTTGACTAATAAAAGTACCAATTTAAAAAAAATTAAGTATTAAGAAAAAAAACATAATTTAAATATAAATTTGTAAGTTAAAAGATAAATTAATTGGTAAAAAGGAAATCCTTAGAAGAAAAATAAAATTACAAGATTGGATTAGATAAATTATATGCATGAGAATCCAAATGTGGTAGTAATTGAGAAAAGAACATAAATTCTGGAAGTGTTTCTGACCAATTTTTAGCCTAAAGCTGAACAAGATGTCGTTGACTTTTCATGCAAATCAAAACACTTCCTCTTTTTAGAGTTACAAAAATAGCTTCTTTTTTTAACAAACGAGAGTTTTCTTTTTCATTAATGGTTCGGCCATAAGTGTGTCCCATTAACTGAAAAGCAACATTATGGAGTTCAATGGGGGATTTTAGCCAACTGCTGGGTATAATTAAGAGAACAGGAATTTGAGGTTGTCAAAACGCATTTATCTTCCTATTTAACCGTCGGTGAAGGTTTAAGGGTAGTTCTAGACATTATATATATGTTAACTAACAAATGGTCCGCATCATACTCAATAAGGAAATAAATAGAAGAGGTGATTACTTTTCATCACAATGCATGAAAACTAATCCTTCTAAATTAGAACGATAAGAGGAGAGAAATGAGAGAGATGCGTATGTTAGTTCAAAATGATGTATTTTTCAAGTGTACTTGGTTGAGTGAAAAAGTAGAGGAGTGGAAGGAAGGAATGAAAAAGTGGAAAAAAATATATTTTGAGTGTGCTTCTTAAGGAAGAAAAGTGAGAAGAAAGAAAATAGGAGAAATAGTCATTTTTTATCCTAATACATTAAAATCGATCATTTCCCAATTGGAATGATGAAAGGAGAGAAAATGAAAGAGAGATGTTTGTTAGTTCAAGATTTTACATTTTCAAATGTTTTATTTTATTTTCTTTCATTTTTTTTTGACTCTATCAAGTAACGGATGAAAAGAACATTACATTTTCTTACCATATTATATATTATCCCAAAACATAAATTTTAATAGAATAAACATTGAGTGTGCATAATAAAAAATAACACTCATCATTATTACCGTATTATAGTGAATCGCAACTGTGAGTTAGGTGTCATGGGTTGCGCATGGGAGCCCACAAACATGGCGCACTTGTGTGAACCAACATATTTAAAGGAGGTCATTTGGCCCAACCGGATTGGCCCGTTGCTTGGAGAGATTGAAGTCCCATCTATAAAGCTTGGCAAATATGAAACATGATCTTCAAAGATATGTGATCCTAGATATGATATGTAATATTTAGAAGATACGATTCTGCAATATTAGAGATTTGATTTGTAGATAACTTTTAATCTTAACTGTTGATGTACTTTGATCTATACCGTTGATTTTGAAGAGGCTCAACTATAAATAGAGGCATCTCCCCCTCATTGTAATTCATTCGGTGAGTAATAGAATTTTATGAGCATTCACTCAAAACTTTCTTTCTAGTGTTCTTGCTTTTCTGTGGCTTTGTTCATCTTTCAAGTTCTTTCACTTTTCATTCTTCCGCTTGTTCTTCATGAGTGCCTTAGAGGAATTCTGTTGAATCCTCAATTGTTGGGAGCTAGGCTAGCTTAGGCGTTTTTTGAGTGAAGAAACTGCCTAAGGCTGCACAGATTGCGTGACAAAAATCTAAGTCCATGACATTAGAAAGGTTGTATATAGTTTAAGTCACATACTTCCTTTTATATACTATAACATTACAACTCAATATAATAGGTTTTAAGTAACATACATGATCACAATAATATCTTATAATTATTTTCTTGTTTCCAATAATTTCAAATTTTATGTCGAGCTCGGAGTGTCACATTATCATAAAATGTCATTCATCAATACAACCAAGACAGACTTTATGTATATGTTCTTTAAATGTCTTTGGTTGTAAGACTTTAGTTAACGAGTCTGCAATCATGAGATCAATTTTAATGTCATTTATAGAAGATTTTGTTTCTAAACTTCCTTCTTAATGATAAGAAATTTTAATTCCATATGTGCACATTAGAATATGTTTCACTTGGAGAAAATATTACTATGGAATTATCGCAATAAAATTTCAGCAGCTTAGTAATGGTATCGAATATCCTAAGTCTTGAAATAAAGTTCCACAACTATAATGAATGAATTGTAGCCTCAAAACATGCCATAAATTCTGATTCCATCATAAATGATGCAACGAAAGATTATTTAACACTTTTCCATGATACGACGCCATTAATTAATGAATAAATAGTCAAAAGTGCACTTCGTACCATCAAGACATTTAGCAAAATCTGAATTTGAATATCCAATCACTTTCAACTAATTAGATTTCTTATACATGTGCATGTAATTCCTTGTTCCTTATAGGTATCCTCAACCTTCTTTGCAGCCTTCCAATAATCAATTCCAAGATTATTTTGATATCTGTCAAGAATCTCAATTACAAAGTTAATATCGAGTCTTATGTAGATCTTGACATACATTAAACTACTCACAACAAAAGCGTAAGGAATATATTTCATTATCTTTCGTTCCGTATCATTCTTTGGACATTGCATGAGATTAAATTTATCCCTTTAAATCTCTCTAGAACTTTTTCAATATAGTTTTACTGAGATAATCCTAATAAACTTTGTGATCTATCTTGGAATATTTCAATTCCTATCACATTCATTTCGAAGTTATTTAAGAGAAAATCTTCCCGTCTCATGCAATATACCAAAAGCCATTTGCAGCAAGTAAAATATTGTCAACAATAGAGAAATAATTTTTTTAAATTTTTAAGAAATAAAAATTAAATTGACAAAAAAATAAAGTTGAAGGCTAAATTTATTAATTTTTTAAAGATTAAGACTAAATTAATAAAATATATAAATATTAAAAGAATAAAATTAAATAAAGTTGAAGGTTAAATTTATTGATTTTTTTAAACTCCGTGAGTTGACCAGATAATTAAGGTGTTCATGATCCTAGATGCGCCTAGGTTTAAATATATTAGAGTTTTGTCCTACTTCACCAACAAAAATTTGTAGAAGTAACTAAAAAAAATGTGACTATTTTTATAAATTTCAAAAAAGGAAAAAGACTTTTAAATTCACTTTACTATTTATTTCATAAATTGTTTTTCACCTAATAACAATAATAATTTATTTCTTTCACCAAAAAAAAATTTTATTTCCATTTTTTCTCTACCTTTTTAACTATCCTCCCAGACGGGAATCCTTACTTCATTCCCTCTTATACGTAAAATTTATGGATTGGTTTTGTGTTAATTTGGTGTTGATGGTAACCCACTAATCACCAATCGCCGATCCTTCACTTTCTTTCATTTGGTGGTTTGATTTGGTTCACTTTCGTCTTTGCCGACGACTCTGAATTATCAGTGCCGTATTAGCCGCGAATTCCGCGGGCGAATCCCTCACTTGTCTCATAATGCTATAAAATGCCACTTTCTTCATCATTTGAGGTCAGTAATTTGGACATATCTCTCCTTTAATCTTCTCTTTTTTCCAAATTATAAATGGCTGGAAATTTGTGTGTTTATGTCTTCTAATTCTTAAGGATTTTGATTCTTCTATATAGATTATGTGATGATCAATGAAAGTTGGTGCTCTCGTACTTCTGTAATGAATTTCAAAGACTTGAATTTAAGTTGATCCTTGGCTTCCTTTGATTTCAGATATCCTTCAGGTGGAATAAATTGGTTTTGTTTCCGTATGTTAGGGTTTCTTGTTTCCCAAATGTTAGTTTGGATCCGATTCTTGAAGTGTATATATGAATATATGAATGAATGGATGTATGTATGTATATCATGTTGGGGTTTCTTGTTTCCCTAATGCTGTTCTAAAGTGTTTATGGTTGAATTGTAGTTCTTAAATGCCAAAGTCGAAGAAATTGAAGGGCAGAGACTAGTGATGAAGGAAAGAATTTTAGGTGACAATGAAAGTGATGCCGCCGGGGGCAAAGAGATTAGAAATCTTGATCACTTGCTTTCCCAATTTGTATACGAGGGCGATCATGGTGAGGAAAAGGTCTTGAAGGAACCTGAGATTGTGCGCAAAAGGAATGGAAAGAGGAAGATAGGAGATGTGCAAGTACGAAAGGTTTCGCCATATTTTCAAGGCAACTGCGAAAGGCAGCTCAAGTCAATTACGCAAGTTGTGTACAAAGGTTGTAGTAATGAAAAGCTTTTGAAGGAAGGGGAAAACTTTACCAAACAGAATAGAAAGCAGAGGAGAACGCATGCGGAAGTTGTAAAGGTCTCTCCTTATTTCCAGTCAAGCGAAGAAAAGCAAAAGAAGACAAGTGAGAATCAGAAAATAAAACCCAGAGTGTTGAAACAGTCCCCCTATTTTCAGAAGAACAACGAAAGCTTGAGAAAACCAAGGAAGACGGATGAAGTTAAACCTTTACTTTCTGCTTCTCAGAAGAGAGATGAGGCTTACCAAAGAAAAACTGTCGATAATACATGGATCCCTCCTCGTTCTGATGCTCCACTTCTCCAAGAGGATCATACACATGACCCCTGGAGGGTCTTGGTTATATGTATGCTTCTCAATAGAACAACTGGGAACCAGGTTTCTTTCTTTCAGTCAAATATCTTATTCAAATATTGCGTTTCTTTACTTAATAATGCTTGTTGCGGAACCTTTTCAGATGTTGTTGCTTTACTTTCTTACCTTTTCAGATGTTGTTGCTTTACTTTCTTTTCTCTCGGGGTTATGGTTTCCCTTCATTTGTTTATTTATTTGAATAAAAAGTTAAATCATATGAATCCACTTGTGAATTGCACCTCGACAATTATCAATGGCTGTTGACCACAATATATTTCCATGTCTTCCATCATAGCTGCAAAGTAGGTAAAAGTATCTTAGAGGCCCTTGTAGTAGGAGTCAGATTACGCTTTGCCCCCTCTACTAAAAAAAGGGCAAATTAGTCATTGTACAGTAGATTATAGAATAAACTAGTCCTTTTTGTTAAAAATTTCAGCTATTTGAACTATTAAAAACTGGTGTATGTGACAGAATAACTAGACTGTGGCACATGGTATGCTACATGTATGTCATGCTAATGTACAAAGACCAGTTTTTAACGGTAGAAATGATGAAAATTTTAAAAGAAGGATCAATTTATTCTTTGATCTTACATATAAGGACTAACTTACCCATTTTTTGAGTAGATGGGGCAAAATGCAGCCTGACTCCTACTTCAGGGGCCTCTATGGTACTTTTACCCGAAGTGGCTTGCCACTTTGAGCCTAAGAACTAGGAAGGTGTCTTGCCCTTAGGACTTGTAGTGTTGCCTATGCAAGCATCAATGTTGCTTTCGCATATCATGTCATAACAACAATTATGTAAGTCCATTGCAGTCACTGTTTTCATGTTTTATTTTTTGCCGAGATGAGTGGATCAATTATATATGCCTTTGTTAGGGGGATAATTAGCCTTGAATGCATCTATTCATTTTTAAAATATACATCAGTGACCCTATACGGAAGTTACATTTATTTTGCAGTTCAAGGGGTAGCACTTTCCTGAGGTATTCTGTAACAAGGCTGGTTTTTACATAAAGAAACTATACTTGTTATGGTCCCTAATCAAAATGGATCTCCATTGTGGAGTTATGTTTTTGTTTGTAATTGAAGGCTTGAAGCTGGGGTTTGAGAACAAAAGAAATAATGACTGAAAAAACTGCAGTGTTTTTGTGTGGTTTGTGAGAGGGCTATGTTTCAATAAGACTGCCTTAGGCTAAAAGGTCTCTCTGGTAGTCATTGATCCTAGCCTTAGGCCTAAGCATTTATGAGATTGTTCTACCATCCTTGTGGAAATCATTTTGTTTGACAAAATGGAGAACAAAACTAAGAATAAAATGTAGAAAACAATATAGAAGGCGATTATCCTTGTGTAGGAAGTTTTGTTCTCTCTCCAAAGGTGGCATCACCATCTCTTCCAATTGGTATTCCTCCCTGCTGTTCATAGTTTAAGTGTGGGGCCCCTTGATTGCAATTCTAGTTCTTCCTTACTTTTGGATGTTGTGTAGCGAAGAAACTCTCATGCTTGATTTTCTGTCATCTGTAGCAGTTTCATGCTGGAAACATATTAGGTGGGGCTATATGATATAACCACATTTAATGAAGCCTGTATTTGCTAATAGTATTGCGGATAGATTGTATGAGTTGGAAGGTGGAAACAAATTGAAATATGATTTTCATGAGATTCTCACTTAGTTATTATGGATAGCAGATCTTGATCATTTTATCAGTCTCATCGCTGGATGCAGAACTTCGTCGTGTTAATATGCAACGAGACGTAAAATTTTGATATTTCTAGCATGGATGGTAAAAAGGGTCAAAGTAACAATTGTTACATTGATTGCAGACTAGAAAAGTATTATCTGATTTCTTCACTGTGTGCCCTGATGCAAAAACGGCCACTGAGGTTGCCACTGAGGAGATAGAAAAGGCTATAAAAACTCTTGGTCTTCAAAGAAAGCGGGCGGAGATGATACAACGAATGTCTCAGGAGTATTTATGGAAGGAATGGACTCATGTGACTGAGCTGCACGGTGTCGGAAAGTAAGTTATCTATCCAATCCTTTTGATCCCATTCTTTCCACGCCAAAGCAGTTTAGATTGTAACCTTTCCAGTGACCCTTTTCGGTGACCAGGTATGCTGCAGATGCATATGCGATATTCTGTACTGGAAAAGGGGATAGAGTAATGCCCACCGATCATATGCTTAACCATTATTGGAACTTTCTCTATGGACCCAAGAATACTTCAATATAGATGAGATTAGATGTTCTTTTCAATGAAAATATTTATATGTGATTAGGGTTTGATAAATTACTGAAGTTATTGAAGCAAGAAAGGTGTTTCAAGTTAGCATTACCAGCTTGGAGCTTTGCCAAGTACTTCATGAAGTGCTTATTTAGAATTTTTGTTTTTAGCTCATCTCATCTCATTGACATTTGATTATTTGTTTTCTCAACTGAATTAGGGGGGAGTAATGGCTCGAGCTCGACTCAAAACTCTGGGCATGATTCTTAACTCGAGGTCAATCGAACATCAATTTTTAAGCTCAAAGTTGACTCAGAGATACAATCGACTACGTGAGCATAGGCTCATTTATCCTTTCCTATACTAGAGCTCAAAATTGAGTTTGATTAGACTCATTTATAGATTTCCATGATCAAGGATGAGCTCGAGCTGGAATTACGTATCTTATGTTAAAATTTCCTTTATACCATAACTTCATAGTTTTTAGTCCACGCACACAAACTTCACACTTGAAATACTCATATTTTCAGCATTAAACCTATAAAAAAGAAGAAGAAATAATTTGTTCTCATGATCATGATGATTAAAACTATGTATTATCGTAAATTTAAAACAAAAAATATATATGTATATAACTTTTAAATTCAAGGACTAGAAGATGAATAAATATTTCTAATATCGAAATATTCAAGATGGTCTTTATCAAGGTTCTGCCCAATTAACAACAAAGAAATATAATACAACATTTGGTAACCATCTTTTGTTTGGATTGTATCTAAATTTGATTAACTTTAGCCTTATTTTATAGTGATTTTGTTATACACTATAATTAAATTATTATTAGAAAAAAGAAATAAGAAATAAAAACAAGGTTTAATGCCTTTTTTGACCCTTGAACTTGACAATTAAATTCACTTTTGTACTTATACCGTAAACTTGACATTTAAATTCATTTTAATTTTTAAACTTGAAAAATGTGAAAGTGTAATGACATAGAACTCTAAAAATATGTCATGTCATCACCTCAATATATATAGTTTAATTTTCAATGATGACGTGATACATTATCAAAATGTCATGTAATGTTTTTTTACTTGATCCGACAATCAATGCGAGTAAACGATATCACATTGACATAATCTTTGCTTTAACTTTTTTTTTTATAATAAAAAATCATATTTTAATCAATCTAATAAAATCTCTTGTTTTAAAATTATTTGTTACATTTTCAAAACTTTAAACATATTTTAAAATTATTTTAAATAATATTCTAGATGGTAATACATAAAATAAATTTTACTAAGTCAAAGCTTCCAAAAAGCGAATTGCAAGCAAAGGAAATGTCACGATTCATGTATAACTAAAATAAAAATGTATAACTAAAACCTTTTGCTTCTCGTTTATGTGTTACAAGATTTGCTAAATAAGTGTAGTGTAAGCATGTGTTATATATATATATATATATGAAAGACTATACTATTAAGAATTAAGTATTGATAAAATTATTGCCTTCTCAATTTGGTAGAATAATTTGACATGGTTGGTAAGTTAATAGAAATTAAATTGCAATTCTTCGAATGATAATATGATACGAAATGATAAAATAATATGGCGCCTTTTTGACACAACACTTAGGTGTATTCTTAAGGCCTTTTATATGTATATGTGTGGTGTTAAGGATAGATGCACATTTAGTACCATATGTGAGGAATTTGGGTGAGAGTTCCAAATGTCCAAATTTTATTTTTCTAAGATTATCAAAAGTTATTTATTAAATGAAATTATAAATTGATTTAATAACATAGCATAAAATTAATAAGTTTATTGATTATTGTCTCGATTTGAATAAATTAAAATATGAAACTAATACTCTTTATGTTAAATATGACTCCTATTTTCAGTCAAATTTGAGAAAAAATCTTTCAGTTAAACTATGTTTATTTGTTTCAATCAAACACTGATTAGTTTAGATTATTTTATTATTATTTGACCTATGAATTTAGCCTATAAATAGACTCTTTTACAACCTTAGAAAAATACCCATTAGATATTAGAACTCATAACACATTTAGAGAATTTTGTGTTTATGTTTTGAGGGTTCTTTGTTTTCGGGGTTTAGTTTTTATCTTCATCTTTTGTACTCTTCGTTCTTTTACCATTATAGTAAAATTATCTTTGCCTGTGATTTTTTTATCCTCTTTGGAGGGGTTTTTCCAAGTTAAATTTGTGTGTTTAATTTCTCAATTTATTTCGCTATTTTTCTTGTTCATTTATTAATCGGGTCGACCCTAACAAGTGGTATCAGAACTAGTTCAATTTTCATAGATCAGCTCATTCAGATATGGCAGAAACAAGATTTGAAATTGAGAAGTTCGATGGTGAGATAAATTTCAATCTGTGGGAAGTTCGGATGCTGGCAATTCTAGTACAATCCGGTTTGAAAAAGGTTGCTACCGGGAAAAAACTTGAGAATCTAAATAAAACAGAATGAGAAGAGCTTGATGAAAAGGCTTTGTCTGCAATCCAGTTGTGCCTCGCGAATACGGTATTACAGGAGGTACTGATGGAGAAGACCTCATTTGCCTTGTAAAAAAGGTTAGAAACTCTTTATGCGACTAAATCTCTGGCTAACCGTTTATTGTTGAAACAACGTCTATTTACGTTTCGCATGAACGAAGGTGAGCTTCTTAAAGATCACGTCAGTCAATTCATTACTGTTTTAAATGATTTAAAGAATGTTGAGGTTCATATTGATGATGAAGATCAAGCTATGCTATTATTGTGCTCTTTACCCCCTTCATACAAGTCTTTCAGGGAGACCCTGATTTATGGCAGAGACAAACTCTCGTTCGAAGATGTGAAGGGTCATTTGTTGAGTAGAGACAAACTCGACAATGAGCTTCATTTGGATAGCAAGGCAGATAGGCAAGCTTCCGTTTTGATAGCATCAAAGAAATGAGAAAAAAAGTGTCGTTATTGTAAAAAGTTAGGTCACGTCAAAGCATATTGTTATAAACTGCGAAATAAAAGAGCTGCTAAGAGTAACGAGGAAGATGTAGCTGGTGCTAATTTGGCCGATGAAAGCGGTGATGATTTCTTGTTAGTGTCAACGAGCGATAACTCCAAGCTCACGTCCAAGTGAATCCTAGATTCGGGATGTTCTTTCCACATGTGTCCCAATAGAGAATAGTTCTCCACATACAGTTTGGTTGAAGGTGGAGTTGTGCGCATAGGAAACGATTCATCTAGTAAGGTAATTGGTATTGGTACTGTTAAAATTAAGGTACACGATGGGACGATTAGGACACTCTCAGATGTCAGGTATGTACTTGATTTACGAAAAATGTAGCACCCCTAACCCGTATCCGTCGCCAGACTGGGGTTAAGAGGCATTACTGAACAAAAACATAATTCCGAACATTCACATATTCAAACAAATTATATTAGTAAATTTAAACACATGTCTAATTAAATATTTAATATACATTATTAAATATATTGCATTTACGAATCATATCTCAAATAATAACATTTTCATTAACAAATATAAAATTATGCATAAACTATTATTACAAACTAAACCATTATAGCGAACATCATTCAAACACACAAACAAGTGCATGTATATTTATATACATGTAATTAACATGTACTAAAAATTCTTATAATTTCCTTAGTGTATTATTATACAATTCACTATTTATTTGATCAATTTTCATCTCATTAACCGAATAGGTATATCACTATCATCGTTTTCCTATCAACTTTGTTTCATCACAAACAATTATACAATCGTACATGAAAACATGTATATACATCCTATAAGTTACATTTTCCTGCAAATCGAACTAAACTAACCTATGCATATTCGATCATATGCATGTCTCATATCATGCATTTCCAAATATACATTAAACATATTTAACATTTGAGCTCATATTTATAAATGAATAAGCATACACCAAAAAAATCAAGTCGTCAAACCCTATTTGTTCATATATATATATCAAAACTGAATGATCAACCACAACCAATTCTACTAATCACTTCAAACTATTTCCAACACATATCTCATCATTCACATTTACTTTTCTTTCATTTCACTTAACATTATAATCAAAACAAAATAAACCATTACCAAACATAACCAAAACCAAGCTTTAAAGTTAAGCCATATTCGCATGGCTCAATTTACACATATTCAAAGTTGAACAAAATACATATTAGCCTATACATACCAAAAGTTTGAAAATAGACTTTTAAAAGTACCGAAAGTTGACGATAGTGTGGATGACTTCGGTCACAATCCCCGAGCTCGTAACTTACAACCAAAATCTATAAAACAGAGTAACAAAAACACACAAGGTAAGCTAACTTAGCTTAGTAAGCCTTAAGCAAATTAAACAACTCAATGAATAATCAAAACATTCAAACTAAACAAATTATATTCATAATGTTATACTTCATCTTAATAAAAGACCTTGACCGAATGTTCACAATCAATTATATAACATCTCATAAATATTTCCTATAAGCCGATTATACAAGATCAAATATTTCATCACATAATCACTTACATGTATGGCCAAATACACAAGATTCATTATATCTTCACATGTGGCTGAATATAAGAGATAAATAAAACATCACATATAACTTATAGTTCAATTTCAATACATCATCACTTATGGCCGAATATGCACACACAAGACAACTTCACATATAACTGAATATACAAATTCAATATAAGCTCACATATACTTACCTCTTTGGTCAAACATATACAATGCAATTTAGCTCAACTTCACTTGCTCAATATCCACAATAACTTGAATACTCATAATCATAGACTTGAAAACAAATCACCGGTATAAAACCTGCTAGGCATAAGCCTGAATTTCACACTGGCACACGGCCTGCTAGACTCAAGGTCTGATATTTATTCACCAGCACTAAGCCTGCTAGGCACAAAGCCCGATCAAAGTGACCAGCCCAAGGCTTGCTAGGCTCAAAGCCCGAATATCACAAACATAAAATCATTCCACAACGCATTTCATATATTGAATCATATAATACTCCATGTAACACATGCACACTTTCAGAGGTTTTGATATCATTCAAATACAACTCAATCACATTAATTCATTGATATTTCTCATTCGGCTAACATAATAATACATTATAAAATTTGAATTATCATAGTAAATCATTTTATGTTCAAAATAAATCATATTTAATTGCTTAGAGACTTACCTCAGATATCGACGGACGTTACGAATCGGCTATTCGACTATTTTTGTTTTTCCTTTATCCAAGTCTGATTTCCTTTGTTCTTGATCTTAAAATTGAACCAACAATGGCCGAATACCTTGTTTTTTTTTTCTTTCTTTCTTCTTTTATTTTCAGCAACAACAAAGTATGAATGCATGGCTTTGTTATTTTTTTATGTTATAATATAATATATGTTAACTTTTAACATGTTTTACTTATTTAACCTTATAAATATAATAACATAAACATATACTTTATGGGTACATTTGGCCATCACTAAAATAATGGATTATTTGCAACATAAATACTCCATATTAAAAAGCCACTATTAATTCAACCTTTATAATTTAGACTATCAAGTTTTCAACTTACACGATTAAGTCCTTTTATCAAATTAAGCACACAAACAATCAAATTTTTGTACGAAATTTTCACACATGTGAATTCACATATAATAAACATGAAAAATAATATTTAGATATTTTTTCGACTCAGATTCTTGGTCCCGAAACCACCGTTTCGATTAGGGTCTAAATCGGACTGTTACAAAAGAATCTCATCTCCTTAATCATTTTAGACTTGAAAGGATGCAGAATCAACATCGAGTCGAGCGGCATTAAAATATCTCGTGGAGCTCTCATTTGTTAAAAGGTAAAAGAATTGACAGTCTTTATATTCTGGAAGGTTCTACAGTGACCGGTGAAATCGGACGTCCCTCGTCTGTTACAGAGTCGAAGTCAACTCATTTGGAGTGGAGGCAACTTGGTCATAGGAGGGAAAAATGTATGACCGTTTTATTGAAGAGAGGTTCTCTTTTGGATGCAGGTTTTGAAAAGTTAGGGCACTGTGTTCGTGAAAATCAGACCCAGGTTAGTTTTGATTTGGCCGTGTACAAGTCAAAGGCTAGAAGTCTTCCAGTTTCTAAGTACAAATTCGACTCAGTTAACTCTCTACATAGTTCAAGGTAGGCTCGTAACGGGCTTTGGTAAAGATGGCGTTGTGGAAATATGAGTCAAGGTCGAGATTTGTTAAATATGACTCCTATTTTCAGTCAAATTTAAGAAATAATCTTTCAGTTAAAATCTGTTTATTTGTTTCAATCAAACCCTGATTAGTTTAGATTATTTTATTATTATTTGACCTATGAATTTAGCCTATAAATAGGCTCTTTTACAACCTTAGAAAAAACACCCATTAGATATTAGAACTCATAACACATTTAGAGAATTTTGTGTTTACGTTTTGAGGGTTCTTTGTTTTTGAGTTTTTGGGGTTTAGTTTTTATCTCCACCTTTTGTACTCTTCATTTTTTTGCCATTATAGTAAAGTTATTTTTGCCCGTGGTTTTTTATCCTCTTTGGAGGGGTTTTTCCACGTTAAATTTTTGTGTTCAATTTCTCAATTTATTCCGCTATTTTTCTTATTCATTGCTTAATCGGGTCAATCCTAACAATTTACTATATAATTATGTTTATGATGAATGAAATTTCATGCTTATACTTGCTAATGTTCAAAGTATAAATTTTATTCCTACTTGTGCATACTTCTTTGCTTTTGGAGCAAAGTAAATGAGTACTTTTTTTGAGTTTCTTACTAAGCTTTATGTTTAACGTATCCTTTTTTTTGCGCATAGATTTTCAAGTTGAGTTCATGAAACTAAATTGCAGACATATACTTATGAGTCAATGGTCATGTATGTATGTATGTACTTAAGCTTCATATTACTTTTATGGTCTCGAAAGTAAGAATGTTATTCTTTTGAATTTCATGATTTTTGTACATGGTTTGCTAGTGGAGCCCTTGCACGAAATAGTTATTAAGCTTAAATTGGGTATCTATCTATTGATGATGAAGTTTGAAAATGATTTGATGATTTTATTGTATCTATTCATATAGTTTCAGTAGTTCTTAAAGTGTTGATATGAGTTGGTGGTGTTTGAAGATGATTTTTGAGCATTTTAAACTTGTATTTTTGCTCCCTACCCTAAGGTTTCAGTACCATGCATTTAAGTATTAAACATTGAAGAAAGTAGCTTAATTTTTTCTTTAAGGGCTTAAGGTATCAGAAAAAAGGTTAGTAATATTAGTTCAACTGAGAAAGTGAGCAAATTGTTACAGTACTTAGTAGAAGTATCAATCTTTCTTCAGAGGTATTGATACCTCTGCTTAAGTCTAGGCCAACTGCATTGTTCTGGCTTATTTTGACCCTCAACAATTCATTTTGGTCTCAGACACGCTCAGCCACCCTTGAACCACTTCCAAAAGATTTTAAAGTGATTCTAAAATTCCCAATTTATTCCAAACTTGATTTAGTGAATTTATAAAAATGTTTCAAAATTTAAAGTTTTAAACTTTTCCAAAATGCTTGACATATACATGATCCAGTGACACTTACTATTCGTACTAGGCATTGAGATGAGTGTGGGGTGTTATATGTGAATGGTTTGCTAGCGTTTAGGGTTTATTAAGTGTCTTTAGTATATAGTTAATGAAGTACTTTACAATCATATCAATAATTTCGAATTCAACTAGATCAGTAGTTTAACTTACTAGTGTTTAAGTATTTAATTGAGCAGGGACTTGTGCATATTTCTCTGAGAGGGTACAATCCTTAGAATACTTATTATCGAGTATTTCATTGTACAAAATATACTATAACTTGATTCCATGCATTTGCGTCCTTAATTTTTTACTCATTTTCATATACGCGAGACATGAATAATCATTGTTTCATCCATTTCTAGCTTTCCATCCTTTTCAACTTCTCCCAAACAGTCTTAGCCTTGGGTCGACTTATCTATCTTTTTCTTTTCACCTACATATTTAAACACAAATGAAGATAGCCCATACTAAACATAAGAAACTAACTAAAAATACACAAATATAACACCAATGAAACTCCCGAACACTAAAAACCACTAATAAATCTAGTAATTTGTAACGACCCGTTAGTTAGGGGTGTCAGATAATGAAGCTAGAAACTCTATTCCTGTAAATCGAACCCGTAAATATTTTATTAAATATTTACAAATTTATTTTAGTAGCAAATTAAACTTTGGATAGGTAAATTGTATGAAGTTAGGAGTTATTAAGGTATAGGGACTAAATCGCGTAAGGGCTAAAAGTTGCATTATAGATTGAAATGAATTAAAGGGACTAAAGTAGCAATTATACCATTAATTAAATGGTGGGATGGTGACCGGCCATGTTTTAATGAATATGCTTGTGTATATTATATATATGTTATATATTAAGTTATAATAATAATATTAATGGATGATGCATAAAAACAAAAAAGCCATTTCTTTCTTATATTTCACATGCAAAACAATTCAGGAGAGGAGAAAAGAAAGAAGAAATGCACGACAAGGGACTTTAGGAGTTCAAGCTCAAATTAGTTAGTGTAATTTAGTCATTTTCTTATAATTTTGACGTTTTTGAAATCCTGATACCTAGGGCTAGCCGACTCATGTTGCAATTTTTAGTATTGTTTAATATTTTAAATGTTACTATTGTTGAATAGTTTAAGTATTAGGGGATAGATAGATAGATTTTTAAGTTAGAAGTGGAAAATGACTAAATTGTAGAATTAATTGTTGATTTTGAGAAATAAGGACTAAATTGAGAAAAATTTGAAATTAAGGAGTAGAATTGGAAAATAGGGAGCTAAATTTAGTTTAGAGTGAAAATAGTATAAAAATTTGAGGTTAAATATGGATATTAAAATTAGTTTCGGTTTAGGGACTAAATTGAGGATTAAGCAAAATATAATAGAAAAATTGAAATTCTTGTGAATTGAGTGGTATGTTATTAATTTATTTTAATTATTTTTATTCCGTAACAAACGTCGTTCTGGAATCCTTGAGTAAGAAGAGGAATGACAAGGTCGACGTCGAGTAGCTCGGAATATATAGTTTGTGTCTCTATAATCCGAATTGAGTTATAAACTATTGCATATTGCATTGATATGTATGGTAAGCATTTGAGGTGAATACTCTTGTACTTTGAGATTAAATTGAATCTATAGTTGATTGGAATAGAATAATTTTGCATATTATGAAATGTGTTGCTTATGTGAATATTGAGTTGAGTATATGTGATAATGTATATATATAAGATTGGGACATTGATGTATTGAAAAGTGAAATGAAACCCTGTTAACTGTTTCATACTAAGTCGGATATAAATGGTATGCCATAGGATAGGAAAAGTTCAGGGATTTCTTCGACCTTGAGTCGATGAGGCATAGGGTGCCAATTTGCTTCGGTTTAACTGATGAGACACTGTGTGTCAACTTATATAGTGCTGGGTGCAATCATTAATTCGGATTTATCCGAAGAGGCATTAGGTGCCAAATTAGTGTATTGGTTGGATCCATGTATCCGTCCGAATCTAAGTCGTGTTAATAGGGAAAATAAACGATAAAATCAATGTGTTCGATATTGAAATGACATGGTTGAGAAATGGAAATGAAGTGTGAAATGAAATATGAAATGGTAGAGTATTGTGAATATGGATTAAATTATGAGAAATGAAATCATAAGTTGGAAGTAGAGATGAAATAAGCCATTGATTGAATTGGTTTCTTAAATGCCATATGAAATACTATTGTCATGTACTAAAATTTGTGAATTCTATTGAATGTGAATAAAAAATAAGTGATGGAATTATTGATTTGATACATATGTTTTATAACATCACTTATTGCATCATTATATCTTAACTATTCATATCAAGTTTAAATTGTTCGGATTATAAAAATACCACTTAGTTATATTCAGCGTACGATTTTGTTTTCCGTGCGTAGGTTAGGTACTTTCAGCCTATTGTTGACTTAGCATCCAACAGCGATCCCGAGTTCAAGTGTGGTGATGTTATATTTTGTAATGACATGTACCTAGGAGGTCCTTTGTCGAGGTGGTTTATAATGTGTTGATATTTTGGTTTTCTAGTTCGATAATGGTCATTTGTGTATATATATATATATATATATATGATTGTAGTTGAAGCTATATTTGGTATGTTAGCTTGGCCTAAGGTTTTTTTATGTGTTTTTAGCTTAAAGCTTAATATCCTAAGTAGCTAGATGTTAGTTCAATATTGGAAAATTTGGTATGAATGAAAGTTTTGAATGGTTGATGTGTTATTGATATATTTGAAGATATAAAACGTGGTACCAATAAGGGTACATTGATTAGACACTTAGGATGATTGTTTTAACTTGTTTTAAGCATGTTTAATCGATTTTTGAATAGGTTAAATGACCGGTGAATTGGTTCCTTAGTGTCCAAGCAAACATAATTTGGTAAACTTGAGTTTTAAGGTACATTTAGTATACACGGCCTGGGACACGGTCTATCACACGGCCGTGTGTCACGCACAGACAACACTAATGAATGTGTGCCCTGAACGTGTAGAGTAACAGTATAAGTGTAGTTTCCATACGGGTTGACACACGGCTTGCGACACAGTCGTGTGACCCAAATTAGTGAGTTACACGAGCTGGGACACGGTCGTGTGTCTCAATTCAGTGAGTTATACGGGCAAAGACACGGGCTGAGACATAGTCGTGTGTCTCAACTTCGAAAGTCACATGGTCTGAGGCATTTCACACGGCTTGGCCATATGGCAGTGTGTCCCCTGATTCTAGGTATTTTGAGATTTCACCCTGAACTTCTAGAATTGTTTCAAATTAGTCCCTACCTTTTTTTAAACTATTTTTAGGTCCTGTAAACTTGTATCAAGGACTGTAAGAGTAACTTTTACTCTGAATTGGTATGATATAGCATGATTCATTATTAAATTGTATAAGACACTATTATGAAAATATTAAATTAGCATACATTGCTCCTGTATCATGTGACGTTAATATTTAGCTTGCACCATTGCTTGTGATGAAATTAAATGTTCTGATTGGTTAGTAATGCATGTGACCCTAATCTGACAACGAAAGAGGTTAGAGGTGTTACATAATTTCACTTAAAACAAGAGTGTAAATTTCACTCAGCACTTGAACAATTATCAACAACCCAACAGATATGGAATACAAGAGTAATAACATAAAATTGGATATAATGTTTATTTTTTTATTAACTTTATTATTAACATTATTGTCAAATATTTTCTTGAACAATTTTAAGTTTTGTTATTTGTTTACAATTTTTTTCTCAAGTATTATGAACAATTTTTTATAATAATTAATATTTTTATTTAGAATTTAAAATTATGTAGTTGTTTAATTATAAATTATATCACTAAACATGACATAAGAAATTACGATATAACTATATTTTATCAAATCAAGATTTTTTGTAATTATAAAAAGGTTTATTTATTTTGCTAGTATTTATTGAATTACTTTTGGTGTCAAAATACACTAAAAGTTTTTTTTTTAATACTTTTTCCTTGATGTAGAGTTGTTTACTTTTATATATATAAGAATTATTGTGTGATATACCCGTATGTGCTTATTTTTAACCAAAAGTTATCGGATTAAGTAAGATTTTTTGAAATTTATTGGAATAGGTTGATTTTGGAGAGAGTGTGTGAAAACACATTCAGTTGAACTCATTTTTAATGGATTTTGCAGGAAAATGCAGCAAAGCGCGTCAATTAGTCATGTTTTCCCTATTTTCTCTCATCGATCGGTTTAGGAGTTTTAGGATTTTTAATTTTAGGGGTTTTATAGATTTTTAAATTTTTAATTTTTAAATTCTTTTAATATATTCTTTAGGATTCTTTATAAATTTTATATTTGTTAAAAAATATAAATTCTGGAATGTTTAAATTTACCCATGTAATTTTTTTATTAATTTTTGTTGAGAGAGACCAATTTGTTCATTTTTAAAATTAGCGGGGACCAAAAAGGGTATTTACACAAACCTGTTATTCGAGTTATTCAAATTGTAAAATTCATCTCGATTCGAACTCGAAACTCAGATTACTTATTTGAATCAAATCGAGTTTTACTCATCTTTAGACGAATGAGTAAATATGCTAAAAAAACCATGCATATTTTTGAAAATATTATCCCGGGATATTTGACCAATTTCGGGGTGAGGGGCAATTTTGATGGGGTTTGACAATGGGAGAGATTGGGAGTCAAAATTTCATCCAGTTAGACACACTTTGCTAACTTAGTAGGAAAGTACGTCTAGCTAGAAATGTTTTTCTGCAAAATCCACTAAATACACATCCAACTAAATGCGTTTTCACACGCCGTCAACTTAGTAGGAAAGTACGTCTAGCTAGAAACGTTTTTCTGCAAAATCCACTAAATACACATCCAACTAAATGCGTTTTAACACACGGTCTAAAATTAATCTATTCTGATAAATTACAAAGAAAATGGGGTAATCCAATAATTTTGATTAAAAATCAGCATATATGTATACTTCATATAATTAGTGAATTTGTTGATAGTTTATATAATGAATATTACTTTTGCCTTTTATCAAAGCTGGAAAGTGGACCACAAGATATAATTAGGTGCAAACAATAATTACAATTCAATCAATACAATTCTCGTGATTGGTCGATTTAAAAAGTAATAAATCATTATGACTAATTAAATGTAAAACAATCAAGGGTAAATTACACTAATAATCACCCAATTATTAGTAAATTTCTTTTTTAGTCATCCAATTATAAAAAAGTTACAAAATGATCATCTGATTATCCAATTTTATTTTATTTTTTGGTTACCAGTTGGCTAACTTAAAAATGAAAATACCCAAAAATTCAAGATAGTTGGGTGAACAAAGAAGACAAAATTAAATTGTTGAGTGATCATTTTGTAATTTTTTATAGTTGAGTGACTATTAGTGCAATTTAGACAACAATTAAAAAGTCAAAGTGAACAAGTTGGTGATGATAAAAGCTTACATCAGTCTCCAGTCCAAGAAAGCAGGGAAGTAAAAAGAGATGTTTAATGTGAAGGTTGAATGGCTGGTTTCAAAGCATTGATTATGACTGTTAGATGAAGTCACCAACTAAACCAAACCCTTTTAACTTCATATTGGCTTCACCTTGACTATTAGCTTAACACTTTTCACTTCCACAACTCTCCCATCATCCATGTAGCTGAACAAACACACTCGAATGGTCACCATTTCGCTAATCTTAGTACTTTTTAATGGTCATACAATTTCAAAGCAATATGGATCAACCATTACTCCCCAAAATACGCCAATCCACCCCGCCACATCTCATCACCAATGATGCCATCATCCCTATCATCCCAACACCAAGTACTTCCTATGTTAATCTCCTTGCCAACTTGAAAAACCACAAAACCAGACTCACCCGTCGTTCACACTCGGCACCCTCCGTTTTCACCGACGTTAGGGAACCATTTCAAGGCCGAAAACCGTCCGAAAAATCGGCTCCTTTCATCGTTCGTCAAGCCTTCATTTGGCTCATCATATACATATTAACCGGTATACTAATGTTTTTAACTAGTGAAAGTTTCAAAGGCACCGAAACTTTCAAACCCGTGGATGCTTTATACTTCATTGTGGTCACGCTATGCACAATTGGATATGGTGATATCGTCCCCAACTCAACATTCACTAAGCTTTTCACTTGTTTCTTCATACTAATCGGGTTTGGATTCATTGATATATTACTCAACGGATTAGTTACTTACATTTGTGACCGACAAGAATCGGTTCTTTTAAGCGCGGTCGATGAGAATCAATTCAACACAATGGTTCAAACATACATGATAGATAAAGCCAAAGGAAGAATGAGAATCCGAATGAAAGTAAGCTTAGCATTAGTAGTCGTCGTTGGGTGCATCGCCATCGGCACGGTAGCTGTCCATTTTTTGGAAAATTTGGATTGGGTTAATAGCTTTTATCTCGCTGTTACATCAGTGACAACCGTTGGTTATGGTGATTTTTCTTTTGAAACGTTACTGGGGAGGTGTTTTGCTGTTCTGTGGTTGCTTGTAAGCACGTTAGCTGTTGCGAGGGCTTTCCTTTACTTAACTGAGTTGAGGATTGAGAAAAGAAATAGAAAAATTGCGAAATGGGTTCTTCAGAAGAAGATGACACTAGGAGATTTGGTTGCTGCAGACCTCGACAATGATGGATCCGTTAGGTATTGGCTTCTCATCGTTCCCATACCTACTTTGTACTTACTACTTCAAAGATGAACATGTTAGATTCAAGTATGATTTTCCAATATAGAAATATTCAATTTTTTTAAAAATTTTCCATGTAATTGGAGATACAAATAGTTTAGTTGAATGTAGGGGTTAGATCAATTTAGTCCCTCTAATATTAAATGAATCAATTTAGTCTTTTTATTATCAAAAAAATCAAATAAGGTCAAACTGGAATAGAGTTAATATTTATAGTTTAAAAAATATCATCCTATGTCTAACAGAGTTAAAATTTTTAAAATTTTAATGGCCCTATAAATGAAATATAATTCCGTTGCAAATTGGACTTACTTGATTCTTTTTAATAGTACAGAGACTAAATTGATCCAAAGATGGAGATTTTAACTCAAACACTTATTTTGAAGTTTCTAATTTCTATGATGTTAAAGCATCATAAATGATACAACATTAACCATCTGAGCATCATGACACCTCTTTGATCATAGTATTTACTAATTTTGTGATATTTAATAAATGTAAATTAAATCCTTTTAGTTCTGTATTTGTTGCAGTAAGTCTGAATTTATAATCTACAAGCTTAAGGAGATGGGGAAAATTGCAGAGAAAGACATTCTGCAGATCTGTGACCAGTTTGATGCACTAGACAATAGCAATTGTGGGAAAATTACAGTTGCTGATCTCATGGATAGTAGCTAACTATTTGGTGTAAGATTCGGTTAAGGCTATGCATCCGATCCTGACCTTTTTCAAATATTTGGAGGATCATTCGTACATAAATGTTAAAAAGAAAAAGAAAAATGAAGAGTCGAAGCAGTATATACAAACTATAATGATGTTCCATTAAGGAGGAACCATATCTTGCAATGGAGAAGCCTAATTGCACAAAAGCAGAACCACAAGATTCTGTGATCATTTTCAGCTTGTAAAAAAGGCAAGCAGATTGTGTTGCATATATACTTCACATATGCGGAATATTAGACAATAGTAAATTTGAGCAATTCTTTGCAAATTATAACAAAGGGATTCTTACTTCTTTTTTTTACATTTTTGCTTGTATTGTTATTTATTGTACTCCAAGCAATGGGATTGCCCTTGAGAAAAAGACAATGACCCGAGATAGATCGACAATCATCCGAACAACTTGCCTAGTCAGAGTCGGAATAACCTACTAAGCTAAGATCTTTGGATGCCTTGAATAACAACCCATGATTGAGGGTAGTGTTAGAGTAGTAGCAGTTGAGTAGTTAGCCAATTAAAGAAAGGTTAAAGAAGTTAGCAGATAGTTACAAAAGCTAGTTAGTCAGCAGCCTTTAATACCATGTGTATAAATACCAACCTTAATGAAATTTGTAAGCAAGATCATGATTAAACAAATCTTCTCTTCATAATTATTTACTTGTTTAGTATTTCATGGTATAGTCAAACATGGTATCAAAATTCTTTATCCTCACGGATTGATCCTACGAAGAACTGCTCATAGCGTTTACCAGCTCAACTACGACTTCCACTGCTGCCCCAGCAATGGCTTCTGTTTTCACTGATGGTGTCTTTGATAGTCTTTTCTTTTTAACCAAGATTCTAATTACCTGCTATAGAGACAACAAGTGCTTCTTGCCATCAAGACTCACAAGTTGCAATAATTTCTTGATGGTCGCACGGTTCCTCCTCCCACACTTGTTCCTGATGATGGTAGTGTTCTTCATGAAAACCCAGACTTTGCTCGATATGAACAACAAGACAGTGCACCTGCTTCTTGGCTTCTATCTTCCTCACCTCATAGGTATGGATTCGAGTTCTCAAATCTAGAATACACTTGCTACCATTTATGGCAGCAAAAATACGTCTAGGTTAATGTTTTACAGACGTGCTCTTCATTCTCAGCAAAAGGGAGACGTATCGATGAAGGATTTCTTGATGAAAATAAAGAACTATTGTGATAATCTTACAAGATGTGGTGAAGTAATTAGTGAACGTGAACATGTGCTGAAGCAGGGTTACAAGCTACAATGGTTGATGTGTCCAGTTCAGCCAATATGGTTACAAATAGTCTAGTTGACTCTGCTAATAGTGTCCATACCAACATATCGTCCCAACTCAACCTTTGGATGAGGTCGTGGATGTGGACGCTCATCTAACTCACGTATTCAATGTCAACTATGTGGGAAAACTGGCCATCTTATGGATCGTTGTTATCATCGATTTGATACCAATTATAAAAGTACAACATATCGACTTCCTCTACAAGCCAGCATGTGCATGTTTTACAATGGGGCTTCAATGCCCCCTTGGATGCCTCAGTTTAGTTCATTTATGCTTGTTTTGCCTCCTATAATGAACTCTCAAGGCAGTTGAGTTTTCTTTGCTCTAACATCTCAGATGCAACGATTTAAATCAAGAATTTTTTACAACTTATAGCATAATCACAAATAGAAGTAGATGTAACAATCTGTTTTTAGTCAAATCAAAATAGTAATTTCGGGACCAGAAATTCGAAGTCAAAATATTTATTTTATTACTATTTTAATGCCTACAATATGATATTATGTTGGTGTGAAAATTTCGTTAAGAAATTTTATTGTTTGAATGGTCAATTTGATAAAAAAAGACTAAATCGTGTATAGTGTAAAACTTGAGTTTTATTAGTTAAATGTATCTATTAGCTATAGAACATTAAAGTAAAGGTCCTTATGTGGTTATTAACTCGTTTATAACATAATGGATGTTTGTGGCATGGCATTTAGAGTAATTATTTAGTATTTTAAAGGTTAATTATGTAAATTAGTTAATAAAGGTTAATTAAATAAAACAAATGAATTTATTCATGCATTCATCTTCTTTAAACCGATTCTTCATTGGAAAATAAAGCTAGGGTTTCGACAACTTTATTTCCTTCAATTAGGTATGTGTTTTGTCTTAATTTTTAATAATTTCTATGTTTTTGAGATCGTTGCTTCTTATTCTAATTAGTCCAGGGACTAATTTGTAAAATTGTTAAAGATTTATCATGTTGCCATTGTTGAATGCTTGAGTAATTTGATGATTTATGATATATTTGGAAGGTTTATGTTAAATTAATAGCTTTTGTAAAGTGATTTTTGATAAAAATATCAAAAAGAGATTAAATTGAGAAAATGTGAAATGTGGTGGTTAAAAGTGTGAATAAATTAAAAATATGGTCTGCTAGTAACATGTATTAAATTCGACTAAGTATGGGTTTGTATTAAATTACATGAATTTGCAATTATATGTGATAAGGACTAAATTATAAAAATTTGAAACATTAGAGGAAAATGTGTAAATTTGCCAGATTGTAAATTATAGGCTAAATTGAGTAGCCAAATGCTGAATGTGCTAAATTTGATAATATATAGATCAAGATAAGCAGAGATCAGGATTAGATCGGGAAAAAGAAAAAGTGGACGAATAGTCGATAATTTCCATCTGAGCACGCCCATGTGGTCACCCATGTGGTTACGAAACCACTTCGGAACAAGCCAAAATCACTGATTTAGCCATCGAAACAGCCCCCAACCTTTACGGAAACAAGAATACATCAAAATATGTCATTTTCCCCAATACCCAACCCACAATTTAGAGAACATTCGAGAATGTCGAAACAATAATTCGCAAGAGTAAAGAAAAAGAAATAGTCAAGATTCGAATCCCACACCTGTTTCGTGATCGAAAACGTTCAGATGGTAAAATTTAATTTAATTCTACTTTTAATTTAAAAATTTTAGTCTAATTGCTACCACAATTAAATATTAAATTTGTTGTTGTAATATTTTGAATTAAAAAAAAATCACTTGGTAATCATGTAAAAATAAAAGTAACATTGAAAATATTTATATGATTTTTTTTTTAAAAAACATTCATTCGAACTCATAATGATAAAATAATTTTTTTTTAACAATATTGTTCTTAAGAAAATTTAACTTCAGTATTTTAATTAAAATAATTAACACTATTAAATATTTAGACTAACTAATAACATTATAAAGTAGAAATATCAAATTATGTAAAAAATAAAGTACATAGATTAAATACCAAATTTCAATATAATATAATACTAAAACTAAAGTTCAATCGTTGTATCATAATGTTAAAAAGAAAAAGAAGTGCAAGAGAGAAACCTAAAGCTTTAAGTAATTCAGATTATATATAATCACATAACATTTTAATCCAAAAATTAATGATATTAATTATTTAGATTAATTACAAATATCAAATTACATTAAAAATTAAAGTATAACACATTTAGTAATTTAATACTATATATTTTTCAATTCTACTGCTCTGGGTTAATTATATATATAATAAATGAGAAGGACCAAATCATAAATGTAAAATAATTAAAACACTATAATGTATAATATTCCATGAGCATTCCATTAGTATTTCATAAGTATATTTCCCAACATTCATAATAAACTTGGACATTTTATGTGACAATTAGACAAATCAATCAATAAGTGAAATGTCTTCCAACTCAAACTGCCACTTATGAATCAAAGAACAGAAAGTTTCCACCTATACGATATATATATATATTAGATAGAGATTGCATCAAGTACTCCATGTAAATGGGTTCATTTATCTAAACGTTTGAAAACAAAAAAGCTTCACTTTTAGACATAGGTAAATAGATTACAAAAAATATTCATTAGTCAGCCCAAATCCACAAGCAAAGCCGGATAAGAATTTATTGTTTTGCAAGCCAACTCTCACACTCTCAGTGTCCAATGTCATTCCAGTTCAAAAGCCAGCAATCAAAAGCAGTTTCTTGATTTAACGCTTTATTCCATGTGCACTAGGCAATTCACTATAGAAATATAAATCCAATGATAGTTTATTTTGTATTTATGTATCATGGAGATTCTTTTACTAGAAATTAGATGGTATTTACTCGGACAACTTAATATAAATATTAGATAAAAAAAAACAAGATCGGTTAAAAATTCCATCTCCTTTTATTGTTAAAAGTTTATCTTTATACGCTAAAAAGTACATGTGGCACGTATGTCTATCTATTAATCATATCAATTTTTAATAGAAAAAATCAGTTTTTTTAATCTAATACAAATAGACTAATTTACTTATTTTTTAAATAAAAATAAACAAAATACAATCTGACTAACTTCCTTAGTAATTTTAGTAATATCAACCTTCAAAGGCATATGAATTTCTGAATTATGACATCATGCAAAGCCATTTTATGATTTTATCATTTAATGTTCTATACCATGAAGAAGCCAAATAATTAGTAGTTAGAAGCTAAAAGAACTTACTTTTTGAGGCATCATTTAACCAATGAGGACATAACCTTCACCAGAAGGAAGTATACTTGCGGTTGTGGGCGGCTTAATAGCTCGAGCAACGCTCTTACGGACCTGCGCATGAGACTCTGCCTCCTTTTGAAACATCCGAACCAGCTCATCCAGCTCTAATTTTCTCACTTCAACATCCTCATCAATAATTGGTTTCTTCAGCCCAAGATAGAGCAATCCACTGGAAATTAAAACTACTCCTAGGAAGACAAGGATACAAGAAAATAAAAGAAATGCATGGGGGGAACTGTCGTCGTTTCCGGGTATTCCATCCACATTAATCCCGAAAAGTCCAGTAATGATGGAAAGAATAAGGCCACAGCCACCAAATATTCCTAAATTATGTGTAACAGTGAGACTTCTGTCCTGGAATTAGCCGTAGTGAGTATTAGGGAACAAGTTAACATCACGATTAAAAAAGTATCGAGTGGTAAAAGTGATAATTTTAGTGCTATGAAAACCCATGTACAAGAAGCCAAATTACATCTTGTCCCTTTACTTAAAAAAAATGATAAAAAGAATCCCTATACGTTATATCAAAGACCAAACTGATTTTTCAAGTTAAAATAAATTATCAATTCCTATTGTTAAAAATTGGTATTACTCATGGAATAATCAATCAATTACACGTGACGTGCTACATATATATCTCATGTTAATATATATAGACCAATTTATAGCAGTAAAAATAGATGAAATTTCTAATAAAAAATATCAGCTTGCTCTTTAATCTAACCTATAGAGATTAATTTATCCTTTTTTTTAGTAGAGAGAACAAAATACAATCCAACTCTTAGTACAAGGACTCCATGGTCCATGGTACTTTTACCTGATAACCAAATATAGCATTCAGGAATATATTGAGACAAAAAAATAGATGTGTGGGAGACTAGATTCTTTCGAGCGTAGTTCTAGAGAAGCAAACCTGCAACCATGCGCGAACTGTACTTTGCATAACATCTTGAATTGTAAATAGGCGACCGCGCACTGCCTCTTGCTCTGAAATCATTTCTCTTGTACTCTTTCTTACCCCATGGAGTAAGGACCTTGCTGCATTCCCTCTCAAATATTGAAGAAGCTCAAACACAATCTCCTCTCTTGCATGGAGAGACCATTTCACTCTTATGACCTGCATTATTGAAAAGGTTGTCCTTAAATGTATAACATATGTAAGAATTATAATCTACACTTGACCACTGGTCTAAATTAAAACATTATCATGTCTGCATTACAAAAGCAATTAAAACATCAAAATTGACTTAGAGTTATCTCCAAATACCAAATTGAGTTACCTGTGTTGACAACCTCCTGATTTCTTGATTCAGAATTATTGTAAAAAGATGCAGATCCTCGTGGTTCCTCCTGTTGATATGATAATCATTAGTTAAATGTGTCATGCACAGGAAAAAGAATGAGTCAGTATGAAAATGAGACTATTTTCATTAAGAAGACAAATCATCCAATGTGCATGGAAAAACCTGTTCATAAACTTCAACTCAACTTCATCTGCTTCACCGAAGATTGATTTGCGAAACAACCTAAAATACAAACATTGGGAAGTTAGATCCTTGTGCTAGGAAATGTGTTTTTGTAAGCTATTCCTCGAATATAAAAAACACAAGCATTATGGTCCTAGTTTAAAAAAGATGTTTGTCACAATGGATGTTACTTTCTTTCAGTCTACAACGTTGCTTGACAAAAAAATGAAGATTTGAAGTTCTTTATCATGACAGATAACCCAAGTTTTTTAATAAAAATGGAAGTGATTCAACTAAAAAATATTTGGATTTCGAATCTATGGAGTCATCTCTTGGTCTTGCTAGAAATGAAACTAGAGAAAAAAGGGTACAAATGAACTTATTGTTTATTCAAGGAGGAACCAGAGTCAAAGAAATGAGACTGAAACTTCTCAACACCATCAAAAGCCTATAACTGAAACTGTTCAGAACCTCATTGAAGTTCCAGGTTATCCTTACATTGAACCTATCCACCCGAGTTTACCTAATTTTGAGTCAGTTCATTCTGAGCCTAGTATGTTTGATCTTGATATTCTTGTTGCTAAATGTAAAACTAGATGTAATAAGAGTGCTACTAACAATTGCAGCCAACCTTGATTGGTCGCTTCAACATTTAGATGTGAAGAATACAGTCTTCAATGGTGACTTATAAGAAGAAGTTTACATCGATCCACCCCCAGATGTTGAAAGGAAATACGGATCAAAGGTCTGTAAACTAAAAAAGTCTCTTTATGGTTTGAAGCAACCACCAAGAGACTGAAGAAAAAAGGCTATTCTTAGGGACAAGCAAATCACACCATGTCCAAGAAGCATTAAGTTAGTGGGAAGATAACTGTCTTGATAGTGTATGACTGTATGTTGATAACATTATTCTCAAAGGAGATGACACAACTGAAATAGAGAGACTGAAGAAGTGCCTAGCTTTTTAGTTTGAAATTGAAGACTTGGGATTACTGAAATATTTCTTGGTGTGGAGGTAGCTCGATCAAGGTAAGGGATCGTAGCGTCACGAAGAAAATATATGATGGATCTACTTAAAGAAACTGATATGAGTGATTGTTGCCCTATTGAGACCTCAATTGACCTAAATTAGAAACTCAGAGACAACAAGGGAGCCCCAGTGGACACATTTCAACACCAGAAACTAGTTGGGAAGTTTATTTATTTATTACTTACATGACCAGACATTGCATTTGCCGTGAGCTTGGTAAGCCAATTCATGCATTCCCCTTGTGAAGAACATCTTCAAGCAGTCTACCGCATCTTGAGATAATTAAGAAAAATATCCAAGAGGACTATTTTTTGGAAAGAACAATCAATGAAGCATTAAAGCCTACACAAATGCAGACTGGACAAGATCCATTATAGATAGAAAATCAACATCAGGTTACTGTATTCATGTGGGGGAATCTAGTGACTTGGAAAAGTAAAAAAACAAAATATGGTGGCCAGTAGTGCTAAAGTAGAAGATCTACGGCAGATGACATGTAAACATGTTGTGGAAGAATTAGGAAGAACTGTGACTATGCCTATAAAGTTGTACTGCGACAACAAAGCAATTATCAGTATTGCCAACAACCCATTCCAACTTGATAGAACTAAACATACCGAGACTGATAGGCATTTCATAAAGAAAGAATGAGGATGAAACCATTTGTTTGTCGTCTATCTGCACATCACAAGAAGTGGCAGATATTCTCACAAAGGGATTATTCAAATCACACTTAGAGTTTCTCATTAGCAAGTTGGGAATAACTGACATCTATGCTCCAACTTGAGGGGTAGTGTAGAATTACGGAACAAACTGAGATAATTAAAATAATCTGTCAATAAGGGATTTGGAGCTGTCAGTTAGGATATCGAGATAATTTTGGAAATTATGTATATATACTTTTTTGTTATGTAAAATCTTAACGAAGAGATCCCTAGAATCAAGGATCTCTATCAATTAAGGGAATCTCATACCATATTATGATATGTTTTCCCTATAAATTATGTTGAATTTTTTCAGAATTATGAATAAAGAGAATTGCAGCCTTCTGTTCTAAACTCTCTTATATTGCTGTCCTAATGTTTCTATTCAAAAACATTATTTTTGTCCTCAAATATTTTTCTTAAATCCGCAAGGATAATAAACTTTAAGAATAGAAGCCTTGAAGCATTGGTATATTGAAAAGAAATGACATAAAAGACATCAGCAAATTCAAAGGCAAGATTAAAATCTAAGCTATGAAATTTCATTGAAGATTGGAATAAAATGGGATAAAGGTATTATGGAACAAATGATTGTCGGTCCTAATAGTAGTTTTAAAGCCAAATCTGTTCCAACAAATTATAACAAAGTTAAAATTTATCTTTTCTAGTTATCGTTGCAGGCAAATCATTTTATCATTCAAGAATAAGGATAAACTTGATTTACCAATACGATGAGATCAATAAATATTTAACCTGTCATCCCATCTTGCAAGGCGACAAGTGAGATGTGCTATAACCTCATGGATAGTTCTTGGAATATTAGTGGCTCCGGCAATAAGCATTTCCTGAAAAAAAAAATGGAAGTGACCAAATCCAATCATCGCATCAATAAGCAGGGCAAGCATCATGCTTAACTTTAGTTGCGAAAGTTCACAGGGAGCACAAACAAACCTGAACTTCTGCAATACCTAAGACATTAATGTTTGATGCAGACCCTTTGATATGCAATGCTGTTATTAGAAAGTTTTGTGCATGCCATGATCTTAGAACAATGGGAATGTCATCTTCTTCAGCTAAAGGATCACCAGCTGATTGTCCCAACAGCTCAAATAACAGTCCACCAGCAACTATGACAGGAACCTGCGAATATATATGAAAGAATAAGGTTTAGACTAGTGACCATCTTGCTTAATCTCAGTCTTAAGAAAGTGAGTATACCTCATAAAATAGGTGCTTCATACGCTCACTTATCAGTGTACTTTCGTCTCGCAAAGCAACACTGATAGCAGGATGCAACCACTGAGCAGTACTTAGCCATGCATTTATAGATGGGTGATCTGCCGCAACATGACACCACCAAGTTGGACCAACTGGCCTTTCCCAATAAGGTGCTGCTAAATCTGTAACAGTCACTTCATCTTCATTCTCTGTGAGCACAATAGGCTGGGAGCCCCATCCATCATCAGCTTGTAGCATCTGGACTAGTTGATAAACTCTGTCCCAACCAATTGGTTCCCAATACGCTCTTGGGAACTCTTCCCCTGGCTTGAGATCCCGGGTTACATATGATGCATCTTTAACTGTGACTGCGGAGTCTTTCAAGGGTGGAGATTTAGCTAAATTGTTAGAATTAACATTTTCAGGTTCATTAGCATAGATCCGTCTTCTAGAAGCTTCTTTCAAACTATATTGTGCAGACAAGACCTTTGCACCTGATTTTGGCTGACCTGTTTTACCTTGGCCTTTAACATATTCAAAAGCACAAATAAGTCCATCTGTCCAAAGATCACCTCCTACTGCATCATTTCGACTTTGAAGATTCTTTGGATAATCTTGTTTCTTCATTTCATTGCACATGGAAGCTGAATAACGATTACCTATTTCATTCATCTTGCATTTTTCAACTCTGAAAAACAAGTACCAAATTATACCTTAGCATTTCATGAAATAACTGAAATCAAAATAACTAATATTGTAATTAACATTCAACTCAATTATGTATTTAATTAGCATCTGCTTGCTACTTTGCTCAAAGAACAAAAGTCAGTCACTAAAAAGTTTTGGCATTCTAATTGCCAATCTTTTGCTTTTACCTTCATTGATGAATATCAAAGGAACATTTATTCCAAATATCCAAAAAAAACAGTAATGTAATTAGAGAAACAGTTCTTGTCCCTGATATACTTAAAAGCACAAAAATCAAACAGCTAAATCTTACATTCAGTGATCAGAATTCAATGTCCAGTGGCCTCAGATATATATAAAATTTAATATCGTCTATTATCGTTTTACCTAAATTTGAGATGAGCTTCCCATACGAATACTCTGTTTTTTTCTCTCTACATTCATGTCAATTAAATCAGGAAAACCCAAGGTTAATAAAATCGCATTCAATCTATTCTAAAGGATTAAGATGCAAGATTCGGATCGTTTCTATGATTACACAGTTCGATTTTCCTCGTATAATATTTATATGAATACAATAATGAAAATCAAAACACCAGAACCAATTATACAGAAAGAAAAATAATTAAAGGAAGAAATTGAACAATCATTTCGAAAACACACGCACAGAGACACAAACTATATAACGTGAAAAATAATCATTTAATCAAAAAACTAAAAGGTGAAATAAAAAAAAAAAGTATTTCAACAATTGAAAACCTTATAATCATTAAAATCGGCGGTAGAAACAACAACAAACCTGAGATTAACTCTGTTTCACCGACGGGATCACTTTTTATTTTCGTGAAAAACTACAAGTAGGAAAGATTACAAAAGCATGAATATATATTATATTATAATATAGGGAGATTGAAAAAGGAATGGCGTTTGAAAATGCACCGCTGGGAGGAGGTGGCGAGGTTGGCCGCTTGACTACCATTTTGGATACTGTCTTTCAGCTACAAATAAGCACTTCTTCATGCAATATTTTTGCACACTTCATCTTCCCATGACACCTGGTTATTTTATTTTTTTATCCAAATTTTTTTAATCTTGGAAAATAAAAAATGAAATAAAAGGTTTATGTTTGTTTAATTCAAATAAAAATTAGGGCTTGGTTTATGGTAGCTGATGCCTTATCAATTAAGTTAGTTAGTATCGTACCAATGAACATTTTTTTTATTGGTATTGGTATGTATGGTATCAATCTGTTTCGATATATATTTTTGAGTTTATTGTTAGTTTTTAAAAATAGATATATATATATATATATTTATAAATATCAAATAATGAAGTTAAATAAATCTCAAATGTAAAATAGTCATCAAAGGTTGAAGTGGTAAAAGAAAATTTAAAAAATATTACTGGCATGGGTTCAAATATCAACATATATAAATTCTAAGATAAAAATTATTCACCAATTATATAAAATATTTTTTTATTAATCTTCACAAATACAATTCATCATTAAACAAACTCAAAATAAACAAGAAAAAAAATATTGCATAAATTAAACAAGAATATCATCGTATACTATGCATATAACAATTCATAATTTAATAAATTCAAAATAAATAATTTTAAATTTATTTTAAATTTCTCTTTTTGGTATAATAAATGATAGAAATGTAAATTTAAAATTAATTTTTTTACAAATAAATAATAAAAATTTGAATGTAAATTTTATTTTAAAATTAATTTTTTGGTACCGCTGGTACACCATATTCTGATCGGTACGGCGAAATCATTCAGTTCACACTAGTACGGTCAATATCGATCGAAATTTGCATCTAAATGGACCCTAAAGTTTATTGTTCCAATTTACTACCAGAATAGAGTGTTTCTACAGATACAGACTACCATGGTATCGGCTGGTACGTACCATTTTGGTCCTAAACCGGTACCAAATAATGTATGTACCGTTCGGTAAAAATTTTATGAATTTTGGTCATTTTAGTCAGTTTCGATCAATATCGGCTTGTACCCGTGTGTATCGATTGATACAAATTTTTGATATTTTAAACTATTTTTAATTTATTTTATTTTATTCATTGTAATTTTTCTATAATTATATTTAAAATTAAAAGGTATTATATTAAATTATTGAATCTAATTAATAAATTTAAAATTTATATTTACAAATAAATATATTTAAACTAGAATTATCTTTTGGCATATGCTCGAGTTTAAAAAATTTACTAAATTTTATTATACTCATAATGTGGGTGAAAGAAAATATTTTATATTAAAAAATATATTTATATAAATATATTAATAAATGATTGTTAGTGGAATGATAAAAGATTTTCGTATGAATTTATTGATCTTGTGTTTAATTCCTAAATAATGCTTTTCAATTGTTCAATTTGCCACTTTATATAAAATATAGATATTACATTTTAATTATTTGATTGAGTTGGTGTTATTCATAAATTAGATTCTAATCTAGTTGTAAATATATCATAAATAATTTTTTTATAAAATAATAAATCTTAATATGAAAATGTTTATATATATATATATAAAATTTTAAAATCTTTGTTAAAAAAAATCCTAAACACTTTTCTCTTTTTTTCTCGAAGCAGTTTGTTTCTTATCTTTTGTTTTGCTCAACGGTAGTGTCAGCTTTTAGGCTGGTTATCGCCCGCCTTTTTCCTCTCCCATATCAACACTTTCTTTCTTTCTTCTTCTTATTTACTACACACGTCTTCTTTCTTTTCAGTTTGCAGATCTATTGTGGGTGACTCTTCATCAACTTCTTAATTTGTTTATATTTTGAGAGTATTTCAAAATAATAAATGATTTTATATGTCGATTTGGGTCCGTGTTGTCTTAAGTTTTATATGTTTTTTTGTTTGTTTTTTATTGTTTAATAATAAGTCTTCAATTTTAGAAATTTTTGTCTACTCTTATAGTATGTTTTTTAGTCTTGCTTATACATGTGATCTTAGGGATGATTTTGTTTTCGTCTTCTTTAGTTTGGTGAATGCTTGATTTTTACTCGCTGCTTTGGACCATCCGAAGTTAATTTCCTTATTGTATTAAGTACTTGTAATCACCCCAGATGCTTGAGTTATGACAAAACCAATTGTCAACATGTCATAACGTTCTACTGATTCTGAGGCTAAAACATTTGTTGTGTTGATAGAGTTTGTCATTCACCATTTACGATGAGTATTTGCTAGTATTTTCTCTCTAAATTGTATGGTTCTATTCATTCATTGAATGAATTAATGAATTTACCTTTCAATTTTTTTTTTTATAAAAAGTGCACACATATAACGGGATTTAAATCTACACCACCATAATCTTGAATGTCTCAATTTTATCATCTCAACTAAAATCTCATTTATTTTTTAAATAAATGTCTTGTTACATAAATTATTTTGATTAAAATAATATAAAATAAAAAATTAATTACTAAAATAATATGAGATAAAAAAAATTCATCAAAATAATATGTTTTGATCGGGAATAATTTATATTAGGATCATCCTAAAAATTAATATTTTTAGGCACCAATAAAAATTTACCACATCATCAAAATTTAAAGATATGAAATTATTATTACACGTCTATCCATAGTCAACTTACTCTCCAACTCTATTTTTTTTTTTAAAAATGATACATAAATAATTAAAATAAAAAAATTAAATAACATAAAAAGTTTAAAATTTACACAATTTTAATTACCAAAATTCAATACAATATAAATTTTACTTTTAAAAAATGTATAATATGAAATAGAAAATAATTTAAAATGAAAAAAAGAAAAAATCCACTGTCTAGACTTTAATTTTTTTTTTAAAAATTAGTTGCATAAAAATAAAAAATATTAACTTTTGAAAAAAATAATTAAAAATTATAAAAGAAGAAAAGATGTTTGTTTATAATTTAAAAAACAATTATTTTAAATAATTTAATTAAAGTTTGAAGAAGATAATAAATATAGATAAATATATAATAATATATTTAAAATTTAATGGGGTGATACTATTTTCTCATATTTTAATAAAGAAGCAAGATGTTCTGGCACATTTCACTGAAATTCATCTAACATACACCAGTTATGCATCATCAAGTAAGGACTGACCAGCTGCCATTTCTTCCAACTAGAGCTGTATTTGAAGAGCATTTGTGAGCACATTGTTTCTCTCAAACTTGGTACACAGCCATGCATATAAGGCAACTGTATTCCATGTGAAACTCAAGGATGATTTATGGTTACCTCAATTACTTTGAGTAATATTAATTATTGCAGAAGCAAAAGTTTTGAAGTGGGTATTTGTTGGGAAAGGCAATTAACATGATTGAAGGATCGGTTTAGAGTTAGGCAGTTAAATTATAAGGTTGGTGTCACTTAACCATCTCCTAACCCTTCATTCTTTTCTACTGCTCACAATAAAATTATTGACTAAAACTCAGTATTTAAACTCACATGGGGTGCCTGAGTTTTCTGCATCAGATTCCGAGGGGTGTGCATGAATGGGGCAAAGCACAGATTTGAGGGTTCCCATGGATCAAATCCAAAACCAAGAACAAGATAAGGTGAATCTTCATAAACAAGGCATTGATGATGCTATACTAATGGCTACTCCCAAGGGAGAGAACATTAGGCGACCTAGAGGAAGACCAGCAGGTTCCAAAAACAAACCCAAACCACCCATTATTGTCACTCGTGATAGTGCAAATGCATTACGAGCTCATGCAATGGAAGTAACTTCAGGTTGTGATGTGCATGAGAGTTTAGCTAGTTTTGCAAGGAGAAAACAACGTGGGATTTGTGTTCTTAGTGGGAGTGGGTTTGTAACCAATGTTACACTCAAACAACCAGCTTCATCTGGTGCAATTGTGACTTTACATGGTCGGTATGAGATTCTGTCATTGCTTGGTTCTATCCTTCCACCACCTGCACCACCTGGGATTACGGGGCTAACCATTTACCTTGCTGGGGCTCAAGGACAAGTCGTAGGTGGTGGTGTTGTTGGTGCACTTATTGCTTCTGGTCCTGTTCTTATCATGGCTGCATCTTTCATGAATGCTACTTTTGATCGTTTACCATTGGATGATGCTGATGAAGTTGCAACAACAGCAGCAGCAGCTATGCAGAACCAATATCATCACCAAAATGGTCGGCACCATCACTTGGACATGGCCGATTTGTATGGGATGATGCCACAGAACTTGATCACTAATGGGACCAACCCTCCTGAGATATATTCTTGGGCACCAGGACGAACCATGTCTAAAACCTAAGTCCACTGGCAAGCACTACGGGCGATATTCTCATATCATGCATATCCAAATATGGTTTATTTAGTGTTGTCTTTTTCTCATAGTAGTATGATGATCCTTATGCTATTCAGTGCCTTTTCATTTTATATGTATCCTTCATCAGCCTTGGCCAAGATAATCTTATTGTAGTGCAACTATGTGATTTAAATATATTGGATATCCAACAATTATCTTCTAAGTATCAAAAGTTACTATGCATTTAAATAAGATTATATATTGATACTATTCCACTTCTTCTTAATTTTGAAATTAAGTAAATTTGTCCCTCTCAAAAATATCGAAATAATTTAATTCCTGTTAATTTCAAAAGTGAGTAATTAAGGACAATTAATCACAGATAAATGTGTCAATTGTACATAATTTTAATTGGTATAATAACAAATTTAGCCCTCAAAATTTACATATCTTGTCAAATCAGTAATGATTTAACAAATTCAGTCTTTTTTAGAATCTATACCAAATTGACAAAACATATAAACATTGAGAGCCAAATTTATTTTCATACCAATAAAAATCATGTACAATTGACTGAAGACATTGATGTCGTGATTAATTGTCCTTAATTGTTCATTTTCGAAATTAATAAAGACTAAATTACTCTGATTTTTTTGAAAGAGACAAATTTACTCAATTTCAAAAATAAAATAAAAAATTAGAGGGGTGTTTTCAAATATGCAACCTTCATCAACCTCGGCCAAGATAATCTTATTAATCAGTGCAATTGTGTGATTATTTTCTTTTAAAGTATCAAAAGTTAATATGCATTTATGCATTTAAATAACAGTTAATTTTACCAAACATCCCTAAATTATTCCTCAAGCTTCAAATGTTTTAATTGTATCCTTAAATTATCGATAGTTATATCAATTAGATCCTTTCATTATTGAAATAATTAAATGACACATAAAATCTTATGTGACATAATTTAAATTGAAAATTTTAATGAAAAATAAAATATTGTCGCATAAATTTTACAATAAAAAACTAAAATAAAATACAACTGAATTAAAAAAAGAAAAAGAGTGGACGATAGTTTTCATAAAAGTTTCGAAAACCTCAAAACCAAGATCTTTGTACGACATTCATTTTTTTCATTTTCAATTATGTTATATAAGATTTGATGTTAAAATTAACAGTTAAATTAATGATTTTAGCAACGTAAGAACCTTATTAATATAACATCAACAATTTAAAGATGTAATTAAAATGTTTTAAAATTTGAGAACCAATTTGAAATAAAAGTCATAGATTGGAGATACTTAGTACAATTAACTCTTTAAATACCAATAAATTATGAAAAGTCTGCACAGAATAAAAGAAAAACTATTATATATTGCTTTTCCCCCTTAATCCCATATATAAACATAACACTATAACAAAAATCACCAAATGTCTAACAGCTTGAAAGCCTTTCCACCTTTATAACAATTGGAATGATACCAGGTTGTAGAGAAAAGTATTACAAAGGTTTTTGTATTAGGAGTTAGATTGTATTTTATTTTATCTACTTAAAAAATTTGATAATTTAGTCTTGGTACGTTAGATCAAAGAACAAATTGGTTCTTCTGTTAAAAATCACATCCATTTCTACTGTTAAAAACTGATCCTTATATGTCAGAATGAGGTACATGTGGCACATCACATGTAACTGTCTGGTTATTCTATCAGCCACATTAGTTTTTAAAAGTAGAAATGAATGAAGTTTTTAATAGAAATGATCGTTTTGTTTTTTGATCTAATGTATAAGAACTAATTTACCCAAATTTTTTGAAATAAAGAAGGCAAAATATAATTTAACTCCTAATACAAGAGCTTCCATGATACTTTACCTTAGTTGGCGCATTTATATCTAGTTGAATCAAAGTAAAGGTATGTATATATATTCATTAAAAAAATATCAAAATATAATTGAAATTAAAATTGTATTTCATAAACAAAATTTTTGGGTTAATTTATTTTGAGTTCCATAAATTTTAAAGCTAAAAAGTTTTCAAGTTTATTTATTATTTTATTAAACAATCTCATCAATTTGTTCACATATGATTTTTTTTATCACTCATCTCATTATAGGTTCTTATTATTTCTGCTCTTTTTGATACAATGCTTAAAACTATCTATAGTCTCTCCCAAATCCTTAAATAAGAGGATAATGTGTTTCAGCATACTCGAATCCACGTACTCCTGCACTGACAATAATATTAATGCCAATTGAACTAAGACTCAATCGGTGCAAGCTTTATGATCTTGAATTCAAGGCTGAAACCATGAATTTTATTTTAGGAGGTGGAGATAGAGTAATAACTTATTTTTGAGTTAAAAAGCTAAAAAAATTATATTAAAATCTAAATTTTATTAAAATTTTAAATCAAATTATTAAATTCTTGAGAAAAAACAAAACATAAATTTTAAAGTTTTCATAAAAACAAATGGAACCTAGTTATCTTTAACAAGTAAATGATTTTCGAATGTTGTTAATGTAATTCCTAATATTCGACCATAGCGTCTAGGTCGAGTTTGGGATTTGCCCTTTTTGGTTTTCAACCATTGGAGCTCTCCTAGAATCACCTAAAGTCGGCCTATTACTCATCACCATCTTTCTATTATTGGCAGCAAAAGACTTATATCTGCCTCTATGCGACAACAATATATTATTCCTTTTTCATCTCTTCAAAAGTCTAACCATTTTTTGATTGTGATCACGAAAATGACAAAGTGAAAAGAGAAATTTTGAAATACTCTTGAACCAAACAAAAAAACTCAAGCAAGAATTTTGAAATAATACAGTATTCTCAAGCAAATAAGAAGAAGAGTTTATAGACTTTTTAGTTTTTCTTCATAAACGCATCATTTTGAAGGCTTAAGGTCATGACCGATACCATCTAGCCACTTAAATAATGTTAGATACCCCTCATCATGACCACTATTCCCCAAAAGAATGTCGCATTTATGACAATCATTTGATGTTGCTTCATCTTCTCCGACTAGATAAGCCTTTAAGGACCCTCAAAGCATGTCTAACGGAATGCCACTTTATGACCTCTCGCTTGACTAGAGGTCTGTTTTTATATCCCTCCATTGAGAAGATACATGGCAAGATAAAAAGTCATCGTTGACTTTGCATTGACTTCCTAGACCACTTGTCCCACTTCAAATGGGACCTACCACCTAGGCTCAGAGGTGAATGCTATCCTGATGGGAACACACTTCCAAGATAACAATGAGTCTATTTAGACTTAACTACCTCATATTGATAGAATCCAAAGATAGGTTCGTATGATTCCATTACACATTTAACGAGACTAGATGTTTATCTAGTCATATCATGCTAGTGGATAATGTTGAATCTAATGCCCTAAGTAGTATTTTTATCTATGTAAACTTATAATTTTTTCGAACATATTGATTAATAAAATTATTCATGAATTACAATAATACCTTTTTTATATTGTCCCCAATGGTTTTTGCATGCAAACTAAAATTCAAGCAAATATTAACTCATTGGTTGTCTAATGTTTAACTAAAACTAAGCAGTATTATGTTGTCGGATCGTAATACGGAAAGACCAATTATATTAGTAAACAAACTTAAATATGTCCTTAGTCTAATCAAAAATGAGAAAACTAATTGAAAGACTAATATGTCATTTATCAAGTCCAATTAGGGAGATATTTTATCTTAGGCATCGGAGTGGATAACTCCTAGAAGATAGAGACATAGATGTGTTGAATGGACTAATAGTACATCGGATAAGACCCAACTAGAATAGATCCTAAATTTGTTTATGGATTTATTCACTTGTAATGTTCATAGTGTGACATACCTTAATCCTAAGTGGATGATGGACTATGTATGCGTGACTCATATACTTTGATGTAAGTAAAAACCTGAGTTCAAATATATAAAGAACTTAAAGCTAGTGCGTTCAGTATACAACTTCTACAATATGTAGCATTATTCAAAATAGTGGAATTAATAACTTAAGACATGAGTAAATGATATCCTCTCATTGGCATTATATGATAGATGAAAAGTAAATGTGGTCATGGGTCGTTTGTCTTTGTGATGAATGACTTAATTACTATTTGATAGTAATTGACTTTTTATGAATGAAGACGTAATAGGTACCATGAGATAAAATAGGATCATATTGGGAGAACGAATTTATCCCAAAGAAATTAAGGATACTCTATGAGGGTCATACACTTATGACAAAGTCATTAGACGAGCACTGATCAAGTAGCTTTTGTAATGGTATGTCATTAGGGAGAGCTTAGTCACGATACTACAGTGGAATAACTTCGTGACTAAATGAGTTTATAATTAATAGGCGAAAAACTAGTTTCTCACTTAGTATGGAAATGAGTTAAGAATTAATTTAAGTTTTTTGAATTATTATTTTATTAAATAATCGAAATTCAAAAATTGAATTAAATTAATTGGTTATTATGAAATCCATTGAATGTAGAAATTAAATATATTTCCTCATAGATTTTTTTACGGTAAAGTTGTCCTTATTTCAACGGGATTAGAATTGGGTTGAGAAAATTATTGAATTGAAAATTTAATTAATTTAAATTAATTTAATAAATAATGTCTATTTTGAGAAATAAAAAACATACACTATGTTGGATTAAATTATAAAGTGTTAGGTTAAAATTCCAAGAAATATATATAATTAGACCCAATACAGGAGAGGCCTGATCCCCATCATAATATGAGGGGAAGCACACCCTATTAGCCCATTTCTCTATTAGTTTAACTAGGGGATTGTGTTTTTATTAAATAGGCATTAAATGCATTCTACTAATTTAACCAGGCTTCACTTCTCTCCCTCTAAATAGATAACATCAGTGGGGTTAAAAATAAAATAAGTTACACACAAATTTGAGATATTTTTATTCTCCCCGAAAATAGTGAGAATTTATTTCTAAGAATAAATTATATTTTTCAGGAATAATAATTCTACCGGTTTCTATAAGAGAAAAATTTACTTTCCTACTAAAAGTAAGAAAATTGGTTCTGTGTTTGATTCAAATTGTTCGAGCCCATACTTGAAGCAATTTGTGGTATGAGAATAGCAAAGAAGGTCGTTCGGTTGAAAGCTGAGAAGGACAATGATCCGTCTCACTCAAAGCACAAATATATTTGGGAAAAAGTTTATTGTTATAGATATCATAAATCAGCTCGATTTTCAAATTTTAATTTTTCGACTGTGTAAGAAAACTATTTTCGAACCGGATTTTTTTCTCAATTAACGAGGAGACCTTTTCTATAAATACCCTAGAAAACTATGAATAAGGGAGAGACCTATTAGCACCCTAAGATTACTCCGAGCACTTATCCTCTTCAATTAGTCTATCTTCTTATTTTTATTTCGACTCTTATTTTTTACAACTGAATCAACCTCCATTTCACCACCTTGATTTGCTCGTCATTCCTTCCTTGCTTGTACTCTATATCAACATAGGAATATATACAAATTCAATATTTTCATTAATAGAATGTTAAACTTATTCGATTGGTGGGTTGTTTTATACTTAATATGATTCTCATATTATTAAATTATGTTATATCTTTATATTTTATTCAATAATTAAATTTAGTTTTTTTTTTCAAAAAATAATTGAATACTTCTTAACTTGTTATATTTATTATACACATATAATCATTATATTAAAAATATTTTATATTCATAATTAATGTTTTAAAATTTATTTTTTTATAATTTCATATAAATATTTATTATTAATTTTAAAATTTTAATATAACTATATAATATGTAAAAAACAATTTCATAAATTAAATAATTATTATTTTTTATTTTTATTTGATTCATTTTGGGGTCTAATAAAATTTTTAAAATTTTTTTAAAAATTTAGGAGTTTAATAAAATTTAAAAAAAAAAATTGGGGCCTAATTAAATTTTTTATGAAATTAAATTTTAAGAAAATTTATTAAAAAACTCAAAAGGTATAATGGAAATTTTCAAAAATTTGAGGGGCCTAATTAAAATTTTTTAAAAATTTCAAGGGAAAATAAAAAATTTCCATTTTCTTTAGGGGCAAGGCCCCTAGGCCACCTAACAGTTTGCCTCTAGCTCAGGCCTCGATTGATCTCAAGTTTGAATTACTTCGAGCTTGAATCATTATAAGATTAGATTTTTGGGCTTGGGTCTGTTTTATCAATTCTTTCCCAAAATTCTTACCTATGCAAACAAAAACACCTCAGAATTGATTGTATTTACAATACCTACCACAATTGTATTTGGAAAAGCAACAACCCACTAGATTCATGCCTTAAAAAACTATACTAGTTTTGTTTTGGAATGAAGCCGCATATATAACCCCTCAATTTCTCAATTTTTCAACTTCATCCTTCAATCTTCTTTTCTTCACCTTATTCTTCAAATTTGGTACTCTTTTTGTTCATATTAATTTTGAAATTTTGTTTACAATTTAATATTTAAATTTTATTTAAGATTGTGTTATATTAAAAAATTTTAAATTTTCTATAATTAATTAGAATAAATTACACAGATGATCACTTAACTTTCTAAACTTTTCATTTTAGTCGCTTTCATTAAAATTGTAAACGATAGTTGTTTCTAAAATTTTATTTCCCACATGATTTAAGGAAAAAAAATCATTTTAGTCCCATCCTTTTTCTGTCACAAAATGAAAATCAAAAGAAGAATATTTGAGATTATGCCTCCAAAATCCAGTCATTCTAAGGGTCTGTTTGTTTACATGTAAAAAGTTTTACGAAAAATATTTTTTTGCATTTTCCTGTGTTTGTTTCACAGAAGATAGTTTCTTGTAAAATGACTTATCATTTTGAAAAGCGTAAGTCATTTTCCGGAAAAGAGCTTATCTATAGATAATTTTATTTTTATATAAAAATTAACTTAAATCAAGCTTAATATTATTATATTGATAATAAATTTTATTTTTATTTTTAAAAATATTTAAAATATTATACTTTTCAATATTATTAAACATACATATTTAATTATTTATATTTAGTCTTATAATAAATTATTAATATAATAAATATAATTTATTATTTTAATAAATTATTTAATATTTCAATTTTATTTTAATAATAAATTTTAAAAATATTATTCACATATTATTGAAAATATTCAATATTGAATATGTTAATAATAAATATTTATTACAATTATAAATATATTAATAATAAATATTTTGTAGTATAAAGATTAAAATATATCATAAGTTTATGTACACTTCACAGATTTGTAATTTAATCTTTGTACTTTTATTTTCAAGACTTTAGCTCCTTTACTTTTCAAATTTGAAAATCAAGTCCAATAGTTGATGTCAATTTGTAATTTAATCGTTAATTTTTTTTTGTCAATTTTGTTGATGTCAAATTTTTAAATAAAAAATAATTGTAGAAGGCCCAAAATTGCCTGGCCCAATTTCAACTACCCAAACCCTAAATAAAAAAAAGCCCAATTGCCCATTAAGTCAAACTAGGGTTTCAGAAAAGCTGAACCTTAGCCACCTGCTCCACCGCCAAGCTCACCTCAGCACCGCCCATGTCAGCCACCTAACTCCAGCAAGTTGCACCTGCAAAAAAATTGAAACGGAAAGGACAGAAATTAATAAAAAAAAACCAAAGGTGATTTTATCTTACACATTTTTTCGATTTATTTCTTTTTTCTTTTCTATTTTTCGAATCTATTTATTCACATATATACATATATTAAAAGCATAAAAAAGGGAAAAATACCTTTTTGAAATTTTTCTGCCACCATGCGTGGTGGCGCGTGACGAACATCATGCGTGGCGGCGTGCATGAACGCAGCATGGCGACGAGTCAAGTTTGGCCAAGGAGAAGGCCTTGAGAGAGAATAGAGAGCTTTTGGAAAAAAATTTTAAAAACAAATGAAGAATGGTTTTTTTTAAAAGAAATTTTGACTTATATAGGCCCCCCAAAACGACGTCGTTTTGGGACTGGCCTTAAATGCTCAAAACGACGTCGTTTTGGCCCTTAATTCATGGCCGACCCGCAACCTGACCCACTCCAACTTCAGGATCCGCGTGTTTTCATTGGAGGGGCTATTTGCGCATTTAGCCCCTCTGTTTTTTATTACTTTGCAATTAAGTCATTTTCTTATTTTTAATTTGGCCCCGAAATTTGTCGCGATTTTCAATTTAGTCCCCACTAATGTGCTGCGTTTTGATGGGAAGGAATAATTTCTATTTCGGTCCCCCTATGTTTTGCGCGCGTTCATATAAGTCCCTTTCTTTTGTTCTATTTCGAAATTCGCCCCAAAACTTCATTTTTAATTCAATTTTGCCCATTTTTCACTTTTTCTCATTATTTTATTTTAATTTTAATATTATATTTTATTACTATTATTATTATATTTATTATTTATTAGCATTAGTATTATTTTCACTTAATACTTATATGTATATATATTATATAGTATTATTAATAGTTTTTTTTTGTGTTATTATTATTTTTCTTAACCTTATATTATGTATATATTCTTTTAATATATTAGGTATATTTTAAATTCTATATTACGTATGTATATATATATATTTTTTTTATACTATATTATGTATATATTCTTAAATATTATTAGTTATATATTTTTATGTTATCATATATATATATGTGTGTCTAATGTTATATTACATATATACTTTAAAAGCTATATCAAGTACGCATTATACATTATGTACAGTTTTTCTTAAATATTATATTATATATATTTAAATACTAATACTATGTATATATGTTTTCAATATATATATGTTTACGTATATATAACGTTATTAATTTTCTTTTATTATTTTTATTTTCTCCGATACACATTGTCGTTTATATATTCTTATTATTATTATATCTATTATTTATTAGTATTTTACTATTACTATTATTAGTATTATTTTTATCAATACTTATATGTATATATTATGTAAATATTTTAACACTATATTATGTATATATATATATTTCTTTATATGTTATGTACATATTTTTTAATATTATATTTTTTAATATTATTATGTATATATTTTTAATATCATACTATTCATATATTTTTATGTTATCTCATGTATATATATTTTTAACTATATTATGTATATACTATTACCATATATCTATTTATGTGACATTATTAATGGTTGTTTTTACTATTATTATTATTCCTAATATATATATTCTGTATACATTTTTTTAATACTATATTATATATATATATATTTTAATACCATATTATATATTATTATTATATTCATTTTTACCCCTATTATATTTATTATTAATATTAGTATATATTTTATTATGCGTGTATATATATATACTTTTATATATAATATTATTTTTATGTATCATTACATTTATTATTATACTTATTATTTCCACTATTATTCTTATTAACATATTATCATCATTTTTACTATATTATTATTCCCCTTTTTACATATTTTTATTATTGCTATTAACACATATTATCATTAATGTATTGCTGTTCTCTATTACTATTATTACCATATCATTGTTATTAAGGTATTATCTTCATTATTCCGGTATCATTATAATTATTCTTTGTTTTATTATTATTATTCTAATTATCATTTTTTGTTTGTTTGTTTTATTTAATCCTTTTTTACTATTCTCATATTTATTTGCTTAGCTTTTTATCATTTGTTAGTCGAGTTCTTTTTATCTTATCAAATAATTCTGTTTATTCACTTATTTTTTTTATTTATTTTATTGATTATTTTGCACTTGTCATCGTTATTTACGTTATTACGTTTATTACGTCCTTTGTTGCACATATTTGCATTATAATTTGTTCTCTCATTTGGCCATAAAATCATAATTCATCAGTCTTTCACTCGATAAAACAATTGTGCTTTCTAAAATAAAGTAATATTCCGTGCTTGGAAATTCGAGAAAACGTGCCCTAACTTACTGGGTTTCGGTTTTTCTCGTTTAACCTAAATATCGGTATATTCTTTTAAATCACAATACGAGTTTTGAAATAAATGTTTACTCTCGAAGATACGAGGTGTTGTGTCCTAACTTACTGAATATGACATCTTGTTATCTCGAGATAAGAGCTTTTACAAGTAAAGGCAATATTTGGTATTAAGAAATTTGAGAAAACGTACCCTAACTTACTGGGTTTCGACTTTTCTCGTTTACCCTAAATAACCGAACATCCTTTTAAAAAAGGTCAAAATACATGAATTTTAAATAAAAGCAAACTCATTCTCAAAGTTTGAGATGACGTGTCCTAACTTACTGGGCGTGACATTTTATTACTTCGAGATGAGAGAGTCCTAACATCCGTTTTAATTTATTCGATCATTTTTAAATCAACATTAATACAAAGAGGGATCTTATTTTAAATTCTTTCAAGTTTTCAAATCTTCGACACTAAGACACTAATTAATCACTAGGTACCAATTTTGGGCATATCGAGGGTGCTAATCCTTCCTCGTGCGTAACCGACTCCCGAACCTGTTTTCTTGATTTGCGTAGACCAAAATCGTTGTTTAAATAAATCAAACCATTTATTAAAAACAACCACTTTTATGAGGTGACCCGATCACACCTCATCAAAAAAGATTGGTGGCGACTCCTCTATTCATTTTCATTTTCAAAATTTAAGTCAATTCCCGTTTTTTCAAAAAAATTGGTTACGACAATACTCACTTAGTAGTCATGTAATTAAAAAATGATGTAATGAATCTGAATTTAACATAATATTTTTAATATATGTAAAACAATGTAAAATATAAAATTATAGATAAAAATAAATTTAATTAAACAATGAAAAAATAAGAAAATTTTTGTTTAATTAAAAATAATTTTTATAAAATATTTTTAAGAAATTTACTAAATAATAAAAAATATTTTACACAAATTTCTCCAAACACCAGAAAACATTAACTTTTACTGAAAAGTAATTCATTTTCCTAAAGTTATTTTCAGGGAAACAAATTGAGTCTAAGAATCGAATTCTCAACATAACTCGAATCACTTCCTTTATGCGTCCATCTATTGCCAGTACAAACGGAAAACGCCATTGTCCCGACGATTCTCCTTCCTAATATCACACGCGGGGGCACCATTTGCCCTTCTTCCTCATTTAAATAAAAAAATTGAAGAAAAGAAAAGGGGCTTGTCCCCAATTTTAATTTATAAGCAGAAATGAGTGAATTAATTCTGAGGAAATTTTTAATTTTTATAGTTAAACCTAAATTTTTTTCTGAAGGTGAATTAAAATGATAATTTTTTATTTTATTTTACAAAATCAAAATGTTAGAAATAATTACACTATAGATTTTGTTTACAATTTTAATGGAGTAATTAAAACCATCAATTTATGCAACCTGAGTGTTTAAATTGTAATTTTTTTATTTAAGTCCTTTTAATTTTAAAGTTGGATGACCATATGTGAAATATACCCAATTCCTTAAGCTGATAACAATGTTATAGCGTCAACTCAATATAGAATAAAGAATTCAAGTTCGGGACCAAATTAAAAAAAAAAAATTGCCAAAATTCCGAAATCAATAAAGACTAAAGAAATTTTAGAGACCAAAGTAGGAAATATGACAAGTTCAGGGACTAAATATTACTTTTTCTCATTTTCCTTTCTTCTCTCTTTCGCTTCCTCTCTCCTTTCTCTCGGTGTTCAGTTCTTGCAGCTTCGACTCTCTTACCTTCTTAAAATCACACATTTCACCCCCTCTTATTTGTATTGTTATTTAGATTGAAGACGTAAAGGGATAAAAAGGGAGGGGAAATTTGGGTTTTTGGTTTAGATTTTGAAAACTTGAAGGGAAAGGGAAAAAAACGGTAGGAGAGTTGTTAAGACTGAATTATCAAAGAATGGTTTTTGAGAGCCACTTTTGAATAGTAAGCTAAATTGAAATTGTTGTACTAAAGGAAAGTGTGTGTGTGTGTGAAGGATTTGGTTTGGATTTTATTGTGTTGGAGAAATGGATGGGATTATGTACTTATGATTGGAAGTCGAGGCCAATGAGGCAAATGTGGTTGATTTCTTAATTTTTTTTCACTTTGTTTATTCATCTGTTTTTTTTTTTTTAATTCTCTGTTGAGATACTTTTTTTAACGAAATGCAGCAAGTCCATCGAAAAAAGGTGGGTGTTTTTTTTCTTTTCAATGACTTACTTTTTTAATCCTTTTGGAGTTTATTTTCATTTACTTTTTTTAATTCTTTTGGAGTTTATTTTCAACATCCTTTATCTGATTCATTGATTGATTGATGATTAACTATTTTTTCATTGAAATTCAGCTGTCGAGTGATGATGTTGGGTTGTTTGGGATTGGGAAGAACATGAAATATGGGGATTTGATTTCCTTAGCTTTATCCTTTTATGTGCTTTAATTTTTTAGATATTACATGGTGGTTGTTCATCTCATCCCTTTATTATATGGTGGGGTTCGATTCCTTCTTATAGGAATGCGACACATTTAATGATCAGTCATTTACTTTTTTTTTTTTTCATAGAGCACCCGTTACTAATGATTAGTCAATGTTGTCTGCGGTAGATACTTGATTATATATATATATATATGTAACTATATTATATAATGAAAGTTACTTTAACCCAATAAAGTTGTCTTCTTTCCTAACCTGTTTGCTAAGTTGGTAATCTGAAACTTTGATTAGTTATAAAGGAATTATATTATTATCTGCTCAATTATGAATTTTTGTTTTCCATATTGAAGATTAGTTTTGCCTCTGCAGTTTTGGAAATAATTGTTTAGCTTATGAATTTAAAAGTCTTCATGATGTTATTAGAAGTGCTGACTGTTGGGGATCATTTTGGTTTTTGTTTTGGTTGCACACTGTTATATACTGATGAATTTAACATGGATTGTTTTATTGATGGCATTTCTGTGTTTGTTTGTTTTTTTCATCTTTTTGTCCTTTTCTATTTGTTGTTGATCTTTGTTTTCAATTAAATGGAGTACGTTCATTAGTAATGAATATGAATGGCTTAAGGTGTATAAACCTGTGGACATGTATGAGGCCATGCTATATCGAGCTACATGCCGTTGCAGTTGTTGAAGAAAATATGCTTGGCAATCTTGTCTTAACCTGCATTTTTGCGCCACAGAGTTCAACAGAGATGGAATTTTTCTCAGAATATGGTGATGCCAATAGATATAAGATTCAAGAAGTTATAGGAAAAGGCAGTTATGGAGTTGTGTGCTCAGCAATCGACACACATACTGGTCAGAAAGTGGCGATAAAGAAAATACATGATATTTTTGAGCATCTTTCTGATGCTGCTCGAATTCTTCGTGAGATAAAGCTGCTTAGACTTCTTCGGCATCCTGATATTGTAGAGATCAAACACATTATGTTGCCTCCTTCACAAAGGGACTTCAAAGATATTTATGTTGTTTTCGAGCTCATGGAGTCAGATCTTCATAAAGTTATTAAAGCTAATGACGACTTGACTAGAGAACACTACCAGTTTTTTCTTTACCAGCTACTTCGGGCTTTGAAGTACATCCATACCGGTAATTGTCACTCTATATTGACTCCTTCCATTATGCCGTAATATGTGGTAAACAAGTCATATCAAAACTGTTCTCATTGGCTCAAGGTGCAGTCTAGTGACTAGAACCCTAGTACCCTTAATATTGCTTGAGGCGCAAGTCATAAAAAAAGTGCTGGCTTGAGTGCAGGTGCAATATATATATATGTATATGTTTTTGTGCGTCTATATGTATATAGCAAATAAGCTTAAGATATGATATAATTATGATAGCAGTTTAGATCTAGCAATTCATGTTTTCATGTTGTCTTCATGTATTTTCTAGTGTCCTAAGGTACTTCATATTTATATAACTTTTTTCAGGTTAATAATTTGTGTTATATAGATTTTGAAATGTTCTTCTATTTGTGTTGTGTTCGTGTTTCATTTTAGTATCACGTCATGTATTTTTATTGTATTTTAGTGTTTTCTTTTTCACTAAAATTGTAAATAAGCCCTTAAAGCCCTTATATTTTCATTACACCACAAGAAGCCCTTAACCTCTAATTTTGTAACCAAATAAACCCTTAAATTTTTTTAGCTTTTACCCTAATATGCCCTTAACCTTTAATTTATTTCTAAATAAACTTTTAACACAAATCAACATGTCATTTAAAATAAGGGCTAAAAGCAAGTACCAATTAAAGGATAAGGACTTATATAGGTACAATGAAAGTATAAGGGCTTATTTAATAAAAGTCAACTAGTTCAAGGGTCTTTTAATAGTTAAGCCTTATTGTTTCCATGTTAAGTTTATCTTCTGTCCAGCATTGCCATGTATAAATGGTCAAGTTTATCCTATATAACATTTCAAAATTTTTTTTTTTCTTTTGCTGCTCAAATATTGAGAAGTGGTGAGTCTAATACTCTCCCCATTCTTGCTAGTAAAGTTACAATTAATGAAAAAAATAAAAAGAACATTAATCAAGAGGGCCCTTTTCCTGCCTATCACTTCATGTGTGCACGCACACTGAGAAAAAAAAAGAGAGTGCCTAGGAGTGTTAGGTATTAGACATGTCTAGTAATGCACACCACTTGAAAGGGGCAAGGTGCTTGTGTTGTTTGCTGCTATGGTGCATGTCATAACAGCTCTACACATAAATATTTTGCCTTGTTTAATTATTTTGAAGTCTTAGACAGTTAGATTTTAATTTTCAGCCTTTTCAATTGTAATCATCTTTGGTCACAACTGCATCTTGTAGCATGCGTTATGCTTAAGTATGGTTGCTATTCTTCTCTGTTATTCTTTTCCTTTTTTCTTTCCACGTCACCCTCTATGTCTTTTGTTGTGGACAGGGTAATTATATTTGTATACTTCAGAATCATGGATCTAATATTTTCCCTATTTGGTTGCAGCTAATGTCTACCATCGAGATTTAAAACCAAAAAATATTTTGGCCAATGCAAACTGCAAACTTAAGATATGTGATTTTGGTTTAGCTAGAGTTGCATTCAATGATACACCAACAACGATATTCTGGACGGTATGACGTTTAGAAGAACTAACCTTTGATGTTTTCATGTTTTAACTGTTCATTACGTCTATGACAATAATAAGAACTTATTTCTAGACATATTTGTGGTACATTTACAGGATTATGTTGCTACAAGAAGGTATAGAGCTCCAGAGCTCTGTGGATCCTTTTTCTCTAAGGTAAAGGGGCCTCTATGTATGGCCGTTAAAATTCAGAATGCTAAAAACTTAAATTCATGTGATGTATTTATTCTGTTTTATGAGATATATTGGATAAAGGTATCATCTTGATCTAGGTTGCATTTTATTTAGTAAAGCATACCCTAGGCTGTTCTCCGGTGCATAAACTTTTAAGTTATTCAGTTTCTTATCCATATCTTATCTGCTTGTCTCTTTCATTTGGTTGAAGCTTTTAAATGTAAAAGTGTGGCTATAAATGTATGTAGGAGAATTATTAGGTTGATAGGTATTTCATGGGATGCGGCTACTTAGCAATTTATTAGAAATTTATGAATTTTACTGAACTCTAAGAAATATTTTTGCTTGAACCCAAGTGATTTTTAATTCCATACCGTTGATTCTAATGGATTCAAATGTTTTATTTGAAACAATGGTATTGTTAGTTTACACAATAAGGTTATGTTCTTCCGATCTCTTCATTTTTCTTGAAGTTTTGTGCTCGACACCTATGTAAGGCATATTTGGACATGGGTTGGGGATATGACCCTCCAAATGGATGGGAACGCTTAGAAAAATATAAACATACCTGTATCTAACAGACCCAAGTGGAGATTCAGATCTCTAGTGGAGATTTAAGCGGAAATTCCTTCTTCTTATAGAAAGTCCTAAATTTGCCCATATAATTATTCCATATGGTTCTCTGAATTTCAAATATATAGATTTAAAAATTATTAAAAGTTAGTCTTAATAGCAAACTTAGCTTCTGAGTTATGTTGCGGATGTATCCTTCATCTTATAAATCCTATTCCGTGATAATAACGTACCAAATTAAGTGGTTACGGAGGGTTTTCTATTCATTTTGCAATTTCTCATTCATGTTCTTGTTTCTTGAAATGGATCTTCCATGATTGGATTTATTTTCACTTTCCAATTTACTGTTTATGTTCTAATCACTTCAAACGGATACTGCATGATGGCTTTTCCGTTCATTGTCAAATTTCTGGTTCCTGTTCTTATTATTTCAAGTTAATGCAGTACACACCTGCAATTGACATATGGAGTATAGGGTGCATATTTGCTGAGGTATTGACTGGGAAACCACTTTTTCCTGGGAAAAATGTTGTCCACCAACTAGATTTGATGACTGATTTGCTTGGTACACCTTCGTTAGATACCATCTCTCGGGTAGGCATATTAAGACTTGTGAGCGGTTTCAGATCATAAGACATGACTGCTTTTAACTTCTTTTTCTTGTCATTCTCAGGTTCGAAATGAGAAGGCAAGAAGATACTTAACAAGCATGAGAAAAAAGCTACCTTCCATTTGAACAAAAATTTCCAAATGTAGATCCTTTGGCCCTACGTCTGCTGCAAAGGTTGCTTGCATTTGATCCAAAATTCCGGCCAAATGCAGAAGAGGTATGTTATCATACTGCATATAGTATTTTAATTTTCTCTGAGCATTTGTTTTGCAAATTTAGAACAATAACATCTTTTGATTTGGTATAATTTAGGCTCTTGCTGATCCTTACTTTAAGGGACTGGCTAAAGTTGAGAGGGAGCCTTCTTGTCAACCAATTACAAAGATGGAGTTTGAATTTGAGAGGCGAAGGGTCACGAAGGAGGATATACGGGAGCTAATATTCTGTGAGATACTAGAATATCATCCTGAGCTGCTCAAAGACTATAAGAATGGAACTGAGAGGACAAGCTTTCTCTATCCGAGGTTTTATGTAGTGTTTTTGTTGCATTTCTAGTCTTAACCAAGATTCATTGGTAATCACTCTGCTGCTGTTTATTTATAATATATATATATATATATATATATATATGCAGTGCGGTTGACCAATTCAGGAAGCAATTTGCACATCTTGAGGAAAATAGTGGTAAAAGTGGCCCAGCTATTCCACTCGAAAGAAAGCATGTCTCTCTTCCCAGGTAGACATAGATGTATTACTTTTACTTTCAATTTGTTATTACCATGTTGTGTTTATGACTTTGAAATAATACTACTGATGCATGCACTTGTACTGTATTGCATGCTTCGTATATTATATAGATAATTGGTAAGTATAACTGATACTAAAGCAGTGTTCCTTCTCTTTATATGTAAGTTATGTGTGAAAATCAGTTTAGTTTGATAAAACCTCTCCTTGTCAGTGCAAGGGCTTTTTGGCAAATATATATATATGCACACACATTGTGTTTAGGGCAAGAGCATGTTGTAAATTAACAAATAAAATTTCTACCAAGAGAAAAAAATCAAATAGAAAACAGTAAAATCATCTAAAAAAATCAAGCTAAATAAAATGGAGAATTGTAGATAATATAATTCTCATATTCTTATGCATCATTAAAGGGTAAAATAACTATGTAAAAAGAAGAAGAAAAAAAGCCTCTTTATGTCTCTTAGCACTATTGAGCATGAAGGTGAAGAATCAAACTCTTAATGCTATTAGTACCTATTATTATCATATAATTTTACTTTTAGGTTTCTCTTTCATTCCAAAAGCCCCTAATCTCATAATGATATGTTGAGTTTTTTAATTTGAAACGGAAAACACAGCTAAAGCTACTAACTATGTATTAGTACACAACATGCGGGGAAATTCATTTTCAGCTAGATAGATGAAGAGCTCAGAGGCTGAAATGAGATCTTGCAACTCAATTATTGTACATGAACAAGTGAATAAGATAAAGTTATTCTATAAACTTTCAGGTAGGGAACAATATTCTTGTAAACATTGGTCTTTGCATGGTTGCATGCTCATGAGCACAATTAGAACATCATGGATAAGTTTGGGCATATAGTTTTTTCTTCTGATATTAAATCCAATGTTTTTTAACTTTTAATTGATTCCTTGTTAATGTTCAAATGGCATCTCTTTATAATATCTCACTGTGATTTCTTTGCTTTCTCTGGATTGTTCTTACCATCTCTAATAGCAGGATTGTTTTTTCTTGTCTGTCTTTTTCCTATTCTTTTTTGTTCTTTCAAGTGTTGGATGGTGGTAGCTTCTTGCTCTTCAAGTCTTACAGAACCTCAATTTTCCTCACCACTAATATGTTAGGTCACCTTCAACTAAACAGTATTTTTTGGGTAAACTACCCTGTTAATCACTCTAAATAGTGGTCGTTCTTATTTTGGTCATCCAAAATTTTTTTTTCTTAACTTGGTCACTCTAAAAATGAAATTGATCAAATTAGTCACTCCACCACTAAATGGTAACAAAAAAACTGACGGTGCTTTTTCATGTATTGTTTTGGGTGACTAAAATAGGAAACAACCCATATTTAGAGTGCCTAACGTGGAAATGCACCATCAGCATTCCATTACCGTTCAACAATGGAGTGACTAATTTGATCAATTTCTTTTTTGGATGACTAAATTAATAAAAAAAATTTTGGAGTGACTAAAATAAAAATGACTCCTATTTAGAGTGACTGATGGGGTAATTTACCCTGTTTTTTTTGGTTGGGAAAAAGTAGAGGAATGTAGGATCTTGGTAGGACAGCAATATCTTCTGCTTCAATTTGATGGTTGGCACTGTAAACCAATGACTTTGCAGGTCAACAATTGTACATTCTAAAACAATAGCCCCCAAAGAGCAGCAAAGCATCAATTCCTTGAAAGATAAGCAAAATGCAGATGAGGCATCCATCAACACTTCTAGGGAAACTGAAGCTATTCCTCTACATTTATCAAGAACCTTGCAGGCACAACAAAGAATCCCACTAGGTCTTTTTCTTTATTTTATATTATCCTAGTTTCTTGGTAAAAGTATTATAGAGGTCCTTGTATTAGTAGTCAGATTGCATTTTGCCCTCTCTACTAAAAAAATGGGTCAATTAGTTCTTGTATTAAATCAAAGAGCAAACTAATTTTTCTGTTAAAAATTCTATCCATTTCTACTGTTGAATACTGGTCCCTGTAGGTTAGAATGAGGTACATGTGGTACTCCAAGTTTTACTATCTGATTATTTCATCAACCAGGCTAATTTTTAATACTAGAAATGGATGAACTTTTAACAAAAAGTCATGTATAATTGTCTGGTTATTCCATTAGTTGCGCCAGTTTTTTACATTAGAAATAGATGGAATTTTTAACAAGAAAGATCAGTTTGCTCTTCAATCTAATGTACAGAGACTAACTTGTCCATGTTTTGAGTAAAGGGGGTAAAATACAATCTAACTCCTAGTACAGGAGCCTTCATGGTACTTCTACCGCTATTTCTTTCCATTTTCCCCCTGTATTTATGTAGTACTTAAATGAAATATTCTGTGTTCAGCCAAACCAGGAAAGGTAGTCGGTCTGGTTGTGCCTTATGAGAATGGAACAATCACGAAAGATGCATATGATCCAAGAACATTCTTAAGAAGCACAGTTCTTCGACCCCAGGCAGTCCACCCTGCAATTTCTTATTACAAATCCAGCACTGGAAAATTTGCACCAGATATAGCTATTAACATTGATACGAACCCATTTTTCATGACCAAAGTGAAGAAGGTGGAAGCTGGTGATGACAGAAATACCATTGATACAAACTTGTTGCAGGCAAAATCTCATTATGGTGGAATAGGTGTTACTGCAGCAGCTGCCACTACTCGTGGGAAGTTTGGAACTCTTCAGTATGGCATGACAAGGATGTATTAGCCAATGATTGAGAAGCTTTGAAAGTAATAGATCCTTTTGCAATGGCATAGAGTGAAAATTACTGTAAAAGGGAGAGCTAGCTTTCTCAGGTAAAACATAGGCTTTAATCAAGCTTGGTAAATGAGAAACTACATGCCTATCATTTAATTTTGTAAGAAAAATAATTCTCCATCCAATAATATTCTTGCTTTTTGTTTTTAAACGTGGTGGTTGTGCTCCGTACAATTGACATGATGTAAATGTGTGTTCATATTAGTGACCTAAATTGCTCTTATAATTTGGGCTTACTTTGATCCATTAAGACTAGCCCAGTGCTTAGAAATTTCAAAGTTTATCTATTTGAAATTTGGGGAAATTGTAAACACTACAATAATTTATATTTTACTAAGGTTAATTAAGACAATAGAGAGTTTAAAGTTTATGTCATTGGAAGTAGAGGAACTCAACTATAAATAGAAGTAGTTCCTATTTCATTTTAGATCTTGTATCATTTAGATTTAAGTAATCAAATTGAGAGCATTTACGATCTAAAAAAACTTTGTTAAGCTTTTCTTCTTTTGCTTGTTTCACTTAGCTGTTTTATAACATCAATGGCTTAGAGAATCTTTTTTGAAATTCTCAAATTTGAAGGTTAAAATTGTCTTAGGTAAATTTTTGAAGTGAATCACCACTTAAAGTTTCAAATTCGAAAAATTCATGGGTGATGTGAAGGAAAACCTCGAGGTGATTAAGAGTCGCATTGTAGAGTAAGACTCTGTGAGAGATAAGGTTAAGGAACATATGCAAGAGGCTATCAATGCCAATGTGGATGAGATGAAAGGGGATTTCAATTCCATTGTGGCCACGCTGACCTAGCAAAATAATGCTCTCAAGTTGTGGTACAGGCTTTGAAGAAAGAGATGGAAGAGCTCAAAGGAAAGCACATTCTATGTAAAGCAGTTGTGGGTAGATGTTAGTCATGACACCAAACACAATATTGATGTCCTTAAGTCGAAAGAGTTTAAGAGAATTAGGTCCACAAGAGATGTGAATAATTTTCTTTTGGGAATGGAATAATACTTTCGTATTGTGGATATTAAGATTGATGATGCTAAAGTAAATGTTGCTTCTATGTATTTGCCTCATATCGTTATTTTGTGGTGCTATCATAGGTGCATAAATGAAAAGCGTAATGGCACCAATATCAAGATATGGGTGGAGTTCCAAATTAAGTTCAAGTAGCAATTTTCCCTAGAGTATATTGAGGATGAGCCTCATCTCAACTTGCAATGGCTTATGCAATAAGAAATTGTTTGAGAGTATGTCTGGGTGTTCAGTGAATTAATACTCTAAATCTCTAACTTGGGTGAGAAAGATGCATTTTTCTCTAGTGGCTAAAAGTTCTGGAGAAACATATTAAGGGTATGGAGATGTAAAATATGATTCATTTAATTCACTATGACAAATGAAAGATTGTTAGGATTAGTGCCCCTAGTATAGTAATTTCATCATAATCAACTTCTAGTTTTTTGAATTGATTGAATAAAAAAATACTACATGATTATTTAATGTTCTTTATACGGTTGTCCTTAGCGGTATTTGCTTGTAATGACAAATGAAACATGACTATTATGTTGTTTATAAATTCAATTTGAGGGATGTCTTGGTTATTGGAGCGGGATTGATCTTAGAAATGGAGATATGGATGTGGTTGTAAAGATTGACAATTTATAGGACATGATCTAAGTTGAATTTATCCTATATTTATTTATGGAGTAATTTACTTGTGATGTTCACAGCGTAACTAACCTAAATACTAAGTGAATAGTCATGTGTAAATGACTCATGTACTTTGATATATTGAAAACATTAGCTCTCAAGATAAAGTGTCGAAAGTTGGTAATCATCCATCAATTATAATTCCAATCTAGAAGTTTAAATTTTGGTTTCGGATCACATAGAGGTTTGCACAAAGCTCTTCCTAGTGGAATCTCGACTTTTGTTTTGTGTTTAGTTCTTTCACTCTATAAGTAATAATGAGTTTGAAGATAACAAAGAAGATTAATTGGTTGGAAGCTTAAAACACTCCAACTTCAATTTTGGTTAATCAAAAAGATCGAGCACCTTCCAAGAGGCTCTTGTGACAAGAAAATTTTCTTATAGCCTCGATCAAATGTATTTATTTAATCAGGTTTATTACTTTAAATATCATAATAAAAGTCTATTTTTTTTAAAAAAAAATTATGCTACACCAACTCTAACTTGTTTTCTAAATGACTTTCAATATTTATATCACTCTAGCCTAAATAAAAGGGTTTGTTTCAAAATTACTCCTTGAGGGGAAACAAATTAGCTCATTGATTGTCTAAGTTCAAACTGATGATAAGTGACACTGTAAAAACAGTTACATTGTGAACAAGACAACTTACTTCAGTAAATAATTCCATAAAAGGATTAAAGTGAGCATTCAAATATTTAGAAGGATTATTATGTCGTTTACAATTCTAATTGAGAAGATGGGCTAGCCTTGGCTACCGAAGTAGTTGACTCTACGGGTAGAGATATAAATGTATTCATTGGAAGAATAATGCATTGAGCTGGACCCAAGTTGAATTAATTCTAAATTTGTTTGTGAAAAAAATGGTAAAACCCAAGCCCGGTCCAACCCACCCATATTAAATTTTTTATAATTTGTTTTTAAAATATAATATATCAAAAACACTAAAAACATTAAAATAAATATTTCTCAACAAATTAAAAATAATTTTAAAAAATTTATACTTAAATAATACTAAGATAAGTGCAACTTAACAAGCAAATGCCTTAAAATAGTAGCAAAATCAACAATAAAATAAGTGTTATACAATATTTAGACTATAAAACAAAATAGTAGCAAAATAGTAATGAAATGACAACAAAACAAAGAGAAAATAACCAAAAAAAAAAAAAAGACAATAGCAAAATAGTGGGAAAACAACAAGAAAAGAACATAATTTTGTTTTCTTTTTACAAATTTAGACTAAGCTTGGGCCAAAAAAGCCTTACTCGATGCCTAACCTGTTTTCTAAATGAGCCTTATTTTTCTGTTCAAACCCTCCTACTTTTTGGACGGGCCTTCGAGCCATGCACAAGTCTAAGTGAAAAGGGTAAAATAGGGATTACTCATTTGATTAGAGTTTGTTTATTTTAGGTAAAAGTACCATAGATGCCTCTATACTAGAAGTCAGACCCTGGACGTTAACTTAAAGAGCAAGCGAGTTCTTTCTGTTAAAATTTTCATCTATTTCTACTTTTAAAAACTAGTATGGTTAATGGAATAGCCAGACAATTTCATATGACGTGCCACATGTATCTTATTCTAGCGTACAAAAATTAATTTTTAATAATAAAAATTGATAAAATAATCGGTTTACTCTTTGGTCAAAAAAATTAATTTTTTTCAATTTTTTTAATAAAAATACAAAATACAATATAACTTTTAACACAAGTATCTCCATAAAAAAAAAAATTTTCCAGATTCCAAGAAAAGTTAAGAATTTGTACAAAATTTGTGTTAATGTTGAGGAAAAGGAGAAAGAAAGGCATATATTCCACCTTTTTGAATAAAGGTGTTGGACTTAAGCTTGTGTTTTCTTGTCATGAGAGAAAAGACATATTCTTTACTTTCATCATCAAACCCCCCACAAAGCTTTAAGTAATGCTGCAATACTTTCATTCCTTCATTCTATCACTCAATTTTCTTCTTTGCCTTCATACCTTTCTGCTCATATGGGTGTTCTTACGGTAATTGCCAAACGTCTAGATGCAATCATCGGGTATTTTCTTTATTTTCTTTTCCCCTTTTTTTAATGTTTCAACCCCAATGCTCTTTTTATTCGTTAAAGGTGAATTTGAATGGGCGGTGCGTTTACTTACGGTTAGTGTAAAAATAACGGTGGCGGTGAGATTAAATACTGTAGCGATACTATAGCGTGAGATAAAAAATAAGCTAAACACACTGTACCGTACCACCGCCCCAAACCCACCCTAAGACAATTTAAGTAAAAATATTACCTTCATTTATTAATATTTAATAATATAGTGTAAATATTAAAAAATTTAACATACCTATGTATAAAATTTAATAAATGGAAATACATATAAAATTATTAAATATTAAATTAAATATTTTTAAAAAAAATTGAGCCTACATTAGCTATTTATAAATATAAGTAGGTTTAGACAATTTTAAATCCATATTTTAGGTCAGAGCTGAATTTAGACAAACATAGTGTATTAATATCATACTTAAATCTGATCGAAACTTAAACTGACCTATGAACAGTTCTAATTTAGGATATTATGATATAATACAATATGACTATTTGTAACAAATAATAATATATTTAACATAATTTTATATAAAATAAAATGAAAATAATATTTAGAACTTGGATTATTAAAGGTCTAATCAATTTGTTTTTGTTTTTTTTCTCTATGACACAGGCCTGGAGTGATGCTTCTTTATCCATTGTAAGTAAAGCAATTGTCAATATTTTCAAAAATAATTAGGTTAAACTTCTTTTAAATATAAATATTTAAAAAAAAGTTAATTATGTTAGTAGTCCCTCAATTATTAGTAAATTTTTTTTTATCATACAATTATGAAAAGTTATATAATAATTACTCAACTATTCAATTGTGTTTTTTGATCACTGATAGCCTTTAAATTTAGCATAATAGTTAAAATAAAATTACTTTTTAGCCCTTTCTTAAAATTAAAAAATTCAATTAATTTTTTTAAAAGAAATTATAACACTTTTTATATAAGATTTTTTTAGCTTTGTCCCCTTCCTAAATTTTATAACATTATCTTGATTTTTTTAAACAAAATTCCTAGTTTCGCCGTCTAATAATAATAACTTTAATCATCAATATTTATAAATTATGTAAATTTAGTTTTAATTTTTAAAAAAAATTTAACCCTCAATAATATGTACGGATGAACAGATATGCCTCGATCCGAGCAATAGAAAGTCCATCAATGGTAGATGACCAACAATGGTTAACCTATTGGATTATATATTCCTTCATTACCCTATTTGAGCTTTCATTTTGGAGAATCCTGGCTTGGTAAGTAGTAAACCATTATTCCATCATCCAAGCTATTATGGTTGAATCGTGTGTTCTAATTTATATAATAAAAATGAAAAAACAGGGTCCCATTGTGGCCGTACATGAAGCTGGTATTGTGTATGTGGTTGGTGTTGCCTATATTCAATGGAGCAGCTTATATATACGAAAAGCATATAAGAAAATACATAAAATTTGGAGGATTTGTGGGCTCAAATTATTCAGAGGATCAAAAGAAGATCCTCCAGATGATCAGCTTAGATGCTAGGAGATATGTGGCTGAATACGTTGACAAGCATGGATGGCCTGCCTTTGAGCGAATTATCAAAGCGGTAACTTGTTTTATATAAGCTCCTTATACTGCATTTTGTCTTTTGTATTTAAAAAATTGTGTAAACGAGTCCTTTTTATTATTAAAAGCTGGTCCTTGGCGTGTTTGGTTATTCTATTAACCACGCTAGTTTTTAACAGTAGAAAGGAATGAAATTTTAACAGAAATGATCAGTTTACTCATTTTTTTAAATAAAGGCCTCTATGATATTTTTACTCCGTCTCTCTCGTTTATTGTTAAATTATTTGTTGTTTCAGGCTGAAAAAGAAGCAAAGAAACCATGAAGTAGTGCTCACAGCTACCATTTTATGAGGGATTGTCAAGGAATACTACAAGTTTAATTGTGTGTGTTTATATATATTCCAATTCAAGAAGAAATGTATCTTAAATTTCTAAATATCAATCTAATCTTTTTATTTTATTTTTATTTTTAAGACAGGTTGCTGCCTAACTTCAGTACTTACTCGTATTTTTATTTTGATCATTCAAATTTGAAAATATTTTATTTTAGTCACTAAATTATCGATATTTGATATTTTAATTATTGACATAACTTTTTTTTAATTAGCATTATGACAAATTTAATCTTCCCATATTTAAAGGTTAATCCTAAAAAAAATTCAATATATTCAACCATTAACTATACACCTTTTTGTGAATTAATCTTATTCCAAAAAAAAAATGATTATAAACATTAGAAATATTTTAATTACAATTAATATCTATAAATATTTTCATACATTAAAGCTAAAATTAATACTCCTTAATACAAATTATATATTATTTAAATATAAGATAATTACTAAAAATTTTATATGCGTGTGAAACTTACTATTTAGAACACATGGCTGTTTAAAAATAACGTATAATAAATAGTAAAATATGTGGCCTGAAATTAATTAATAATAACACATGCAATATGTACAATATTAAAATAAAAAATTAAATTAAATTATGAGTAAAATAAAATTTAAATACATAAATGCATCAGATTAAGAACAGTAAATACACTATGATTTTTCATCATGGTGCAATGGTAAAGAACTTGTTTATAAATTCATTGAACATGGGTTTGTTTTAGTTTCCATCAAAATAATCATTTGATAGAGAGGGTCAACTAATCTTTTCTCAACTAAATTGATACTCGATTAACCCGTAATATCAATTCAATCAAAAATTTAAATAGCAGATGACTTTTTTTAAATGGGATCCAAACATTTTTACTAAAATTACTTCTTGTTTAGATTAATTAGGGTTTCATTATATTTAAGAGCTTTATTTGGATGTAATTAGTTAGATTATATAAAGGACTCATTCATTAATAAAATTTTCAACTCTTGTGGTTAATTTCTTTTTATAAGTGATTTTTCTTTTTGAGTTTTTTTCAATGAGTCATGGGAATCCATTCTTCTTTCAATTTAACATTAATTTATTGGAAGGTTGATTAGAGTCGATAATTAAATTTGTTGGTATTTATGTCTCAAAAGAGTTCAGTTTATTCGACTCATTTTTCACCTTTTTGACTTTCGTTTATCTATGTTTTCATTTTCTTTGTTCCTAATCTGTTTTTTTTTTCTTTTAAGTTAGATTCAAATCTTTTTTTGAGTCGAACAATTTAAATATGATGTTAATCTACTGTGAGTATGAAATTTTCTCAAATCCTATCTAGAAAAAAGAAATGGGTCTAGCTTGTTCAACAAACACAACATTGGAGCGAAGTTGCAACATCATGATGTCATCTGCCTAATCCTCAACGATTACCTAAGGGCAGAACAAGGAAATTTTAAGCCACATCGCAATGTCATAAGGACAAAGTCTCAAAGACAAGGGAAAATGGAGATTAAATAACCTTGTCAATTGTTGAGTTGACCCATCATATGTTGAATATAAAGACAAGCGTTGCAATTTAGTGACAAAACCTTAAGATTTAATGCAAGTTGAGAGATGAGGAGGCATCTAACTAATTTACCATTTTATTTCATAATCATTAACGGATCAATTGACCACTATTGAAACTTTTTGGTGAGTGTTGAGAGTTTAGTAGTTAACATTCGTCCATTTCATGGAAGAATGATACACCATTCTTTTTATATTTGAGATTCCAAAAACTTTTCTATAAAATATCGAAAATATTTAAACATATAATGTCGAATTTAGCACTCTACATGTACTTCATATTGATATAACATTATTTATCTTATATGCCACGCCAACAAAAAATTTAAATAATACGAAAAATATTTAAAATTTGTCAAAAATTCAATATTCAAAAGAAAGTTGATAAAAGTTCAAAAAATAGCATGAAGTACATGTGAATTGTTATGTGAGATATAATGCTTTAGATTTTAATATATTAGTCAGTATTTTTATTTAAATAACAACGATTCAACTCTTTTTGAAAGATTGAAGGTCAATATGACCTTTTTTATAAGTTGAAGGCGAAAATTAACTCAAAAAATGAATGAGGGCTAAATTGATAAAAAGTTATAAACATTGACGGCTAAATATGAGATTATGCCAAAAATAAAATATAAATAGAGAATTCTGTTTAAAAAATAAACACTTTAATTGCTTTAATTATTCAATTAGATTAGATTCATCCCGACAATGCAATGATTTACCTCCAGCTAATCTTCCATCTAGTGGCTATCATCACTTACCAATGTTTTTTAACTAAATAATGCAATTTTACATTAGTGAGAACTGATATAATGCAAGATACTTCATCAAATACTACTACAATTTCAAGAAGAAAATGATCAGTGATAGCATAAATCCACTTTTACAACATTGTATCATAAATTCAAACTACAAAAACCTTAAACTAATAATATAAATTAAAAAAAAAAAAAGCCCTTTTTTTTACTTGGAAAAGTGGACCTGGAGCTTAATCCATGATGTATTGGATTGTAATACAAGTGATTTTCTTTTGGTTTTTGCTCTTTTATGTCCATCATATTTATATATAATCTCACTGGTTTGAGATGGCAGCAAATGCATGAAAACTAAGCTTCATTCTTTTCAGGATTCCATAGAACTTGCAAAGTAAAGAGCAGTGAGATACAGTCATGTATCCAACTGGGCTAGTAGACAGTCCTGTACAATCACGTGCATAATTTGTAAAACTGGGTGACGAAAACTGGAACAGAAAATTACCTGCAGGAGGATATGGCTTACTCCTAAAACCTGTAAATCTTTGTTGATTTCTTAAGAGTCTCCAACATTTTGCCACACTCGGTCACAGACGCAAAAGGGATAGTCGAATGGATCAACCTCGAGTTATCCTGATCGACCTTTTGGCTGGGTTTCAGGATGTGCTTCACCCCAGGACTCAGTTTAATAGGACCTAATCTTGTCACACCATATGCATCAACTTTGGAAGAATCGATTCCAGCTGAAAGTCCAAACCCATTGTATTGAGACTCGTTTAGAATCCATCCTCCAACGCTTTCTTCATTCCTTTCAGGTTCAAGTTCTAGTGTCCCCATGTTACGTTGAATGTCATTGAAGTTTTCTCTTGTCAACTGAGTTTCAGCTCTTGAATCATCTCGAATTCCAAGATTAGGCAACTTAATGGGCTTCATTAGATAATCTTCTTTAACTGCAGGTCTCTTCCTTGAATTCTGGCAAATATCTGGATCCCGAGTGCTCACAAATTTTGACTTCATTCTATCTTTAAACTTGATTCCGTTCCTCTGGCTCAGGGTAACAGATGTTGGTTTGATTACTGGGAGGGATGGGATGAGTGGGGAGTGAGCTAAAGATGGTTGCCCAACGGAACTTTCCATGTGTGAGTAAGGGATCATTGGATTGTGGTCATAAGAAACTATAGGAAAATGAGGAACCATGCGGTTGATAAGAAAACTAGTTCGAGCAGTATGCGGATGACATATACCACCCACATCAGGAAACAGTTGAGAAGGTGTACTAGGTGCCTGCACTTGTTGTGTTGCTTGTAACAACCATGGGATCAAGCTCTTTGAGGAATCCCGACACCAAGATGGTTGGACATGTTCAACATTATCTGGGTGCAAAAAGGGAAAGTTGAAAGATGATTTTCCAGCATTCAGTAGATTCGAGTTGCTTTCAAGTTCAACAGAATTCCCATTTATATTCTGAGAGTTTCTGTGCGAAGCAGATAATGCAGGTACTAGAGAGCTAACTCTTAAAGTTTCGGTTCTTGATATAAAAGGCTCCTGGAAGTCACCTCCATTGTCAAAAATAGCATGGGAAGTGTGTGGATGAGCAAAATGGCATGAGCTTGGATTAGGATCTCGAGCAATTGTAATGCTGCTGCTATTTTGGAATTCTGGATTTGCTTGCCAGTTAATGCCTGGCTGAAAGAAATTAGATTCATGAGGTTTGATGAGTACATTTCTAGGAAAGGCCTGATTTCTCGCTATTTCAAATTGTCGAACAGATGTTTCTTTACACTTTCCTGGTGCTGGATCCAGAAGCCATTCTTGTTGAAAATGTTTATCGACACATGAATTTTGAAGGCTAATACTTTTAGGAGCATCTGCTAATCCTTGTCTCTCATTGCTACTTTGACAAATTGTAACATCTTTTCCCATCAGCCTCATTGTTGGAGTAGGGCGATTCAGGAGCATCTTCTCAGCATTTTCCATTGCATGACTTATGTCTTTTTCCTTTCGGTTCCAAAACTGGTCATATTGTCCACATCCAGTGAAAGAGATGTTTATCAGATTTATGTCTGAATCCATCAAACAGTCGGAGCAGTTGCATCTCCTATCAGATTTTGTACAGTAGCCATATTTTCTATGACCATGTAATTCTGAAGCCCCTAATCTAGCTGATGAATGTAAAGTGGCATTCTCTTTCATGTGATTCTGTGCAGGAAACAAACTTAACTGATTATTTGGAAGTCCACTTCCAATATAATGCTTCCCTTTCATGATTGAATGATCATCAGTGCTCCTTGGAAAGACAAGATTGTTAACGTTATTGGAAGAACCTGGTCCTGGACCCGGTTTCTTTAGCTGGTCAAATCCTCCTTTTGCATTTGAATTGGTCTGCACTAGTTCACCTAGTGAATTAAGAGGCAAACCGAAAAAATCCTCATCCCGGCACTTCTCTCTTATGGCAACATTCTTCTGTTTGCAATCCAGAAAGGGACATAGCCTCCCCCTCAGTTCGTTAGGAGCCAGGCAATATACTGGTTGATGAGACAAAGCATGACCTGAAACATTTCCTGATGCAAATTGTGATGTAAACGGGGCAGTTTCACTCACATTTTTACTCAAAGCAAAAGCGGATGATGACGGATGCAAAGACACCCTCGGATTAGCCTTAGAACTTATAGCAACTTCCGGGTTGTGATCTCCAAAATAATCAACAAACTGGGAACTGGAATTCAAAGTTGTTGACACACCCCCACATACTTCCGAGTTGACAAAAGGATTCTGAATCTCTTTTACAGCAGAGAAGAGTCTAGGAGCAACAGTAAAGGGAGGGCTACAAAATGTAGTTTGATTACCTTGATTAGACAAATGCAAATTACCAGAATCTATTACGACTTGACCTGGAGGCAAAGATCGATCTGAAAATTGATTTGCTTTTTCTTGTGACAAGATACATGGTCCGAGAAATTTTGGTATATCAACATTGTAATGAATATCAGGCAACAGTTGCTTCCCTTTCATAGCTTGCACCGCAATCCCATTTCCTGTGCTAAAAGAAACATCCTCATCATCACTTGTGTTTATCTCTCTAGCTGGAAATCCTTTATCAGTGTCATTCTGGTGGCCTTTCTCTGACAGCTCAAATGAATCCAAATCAGCATGGCAAATGTTTTTCTCGAGTGTAGGAACATGTTTCTCATGCGGACCAAGTATGTCATCCTTACCTGAGAAACTGACATGCTTGCCTGAATGTTGAATGCCACAGGTGCTCGCTTGAGTCATGGCCCTCAAATTGCACCTTGCTGAATTTTGTCCAGAACTACAGTTACCAGGGTTCTTGAGAATACCACGAACAGACGAACTTGGCTTTTCACGCTCTACAATTAGTTTGGATGCTTGAACGACCTTGCTTTTCTTCTTCACAGACATGCATTTGAGACTTGGTTTCTCTCCAAGAATAGAAATGGCATTTGAGCCCCTATTGCACAATGTATTATTCAGTTTTCTATTGAAATTGACAGGAGTTTGTGGCTTCAGCTTGCTACCATTTTCCTGAGACACAAAAAACAGAAATATCATGATGTCAAGTTTTTCAGAAATTCAAGTTATTTCAACTATTTTTTAATTCTATTGTGAAATAAAGAAACTCTTGTGCCAAAAAGAAAATGTCCACACAGGAAATATTGAAGAATCATTGTACATAAAAGAATCTTCCTCTTCCTTTACTTGAGTGTGTAACTAAAGGAGCTCATTGGATCGTAAGAACAATTTAGAGATTCTTAAACTCCCAGCACAGCACTAGCATAAACCTTTGCATATGACCAAAATGAACACTTCTGAATGCAACAAAACGCATCTAAAACTTGGGACATCGAGAAAAGGTAGGTAACTATATGTGAAACTAAAATTACTAGATAGCTAAAATGATCAGAAAAATATTGAATTGGTTTTAGAAAGTGTCAAGATTTCATAAAGGTCCAAGAACTCAACTGTTCCAGTAGCCTCTGCCCTAAAGTCTAAAGGTGTAAAGAATATTTGTTTTCAATGTAATCTACCAATATTGGACAGGTAGCTGGTAGTGACCAGATAGCTCTGTTACAGTCATTTCAATTTGTCAATATGTTTGATTTGGGATAGCAAAAGGAATAACCGTTGCTGCTGTTGTAAAGACTGGACAATCATCTAATGAAGATGCAGAATACTAGTACAAAATTATTATAAAGAATGTGAAAAAACGAAATGAATTCAGAACCGAGTAATTAGTTTAACACCAGCATTCTTTTTCCTCCCTTTCAATTAATATAGAATGGGGCACACAGTTGTGTCTGAGAAAGGTGACTTGCATGCAGGTTCAAGCCTCTAAGACTGTAGTGAAGCATGCATATCCTTAGTAGTCGAGTACATTATCAAGGGTAACATAATGCATTCATTAAAAGAATACCCTTTGCTAGAACTTTGTATCATAGACCAACATTGCTAAAATGCTTTCTTTAAAATGCTAGCCTCTAACAAAAAAACAAAGTTATGATACATGAATGTTCCAAGAATTAAATATCAGATAATTTTGTAAGCAAGGACATTCCTTTTTCAGAAGGATGTGGACTCGTTTAGAGGGCATGTTTGCTGCCTAGATAAAAGCATCCCAAATGGAAACTCACAACCAACATAGGTTGTTGCTCATCATCATATAGATTTAAAATAATTTAAGGTTAAAAGCTTGTTGTAACTAGAAAATGCGATGACATATAGTTGAATAAATCACAAAACAGCACAGCAAAATTGATATCAAGTGATATCACATGCTTATTAAACCAGCTTGATGAGTAAATAGATATTGAGAAAGAGCAAAAGGAAGTTTTTTATCCATTCCATAACACTTGTGCTAGAAGGAAACGTAATTAGTGAAGTAGCATCATATGCTGCAGATCGTTTTATAATTGAAAGAACATTCTTATTTGTTGTACTATTTACATTTTAACAGTATGTTTCACAAAGACGCAAACCTTACAGATCAAGACTGCACAACATCATAAACTGGCATAATGCAAGTGTATCCCCATCATAATTTTAACATCTCGTCCTTTTCCGGCAGATGATCTTTCGTATGGGTTTGGGAAGTGTAACAGTATAAATGAAATATCATTATTTCCTCTTGCTCCAACCGGAATTACTTTCAATAGCCAGTGTAACTTATAAAACAAGACTGCTCCCATAGCTATCATCACCACCATAATCATCTATAGTGAACAAGTTTCCTGCCAATATTTTCATCTCAAATGCATCTTCTATAGCCATGTTCCTACACTTTCGATCAACACTTTCTCGTCAAGCCAAATGGAAATGGCTTAAGGTCATGCTCATACCAATACTTCAAAAGCATTTGCCTGATAGTTGAATATTCACCAACTAGGAATAAACAATGTGCAAAAGTCCATGCATGAGGGAATAAGGATCACTTCATCCACACACTATCAATAAAGCCACAATCTGTGCCAGTTAATCAAGCCTTTCTGCCATTAACACCAAGATGGGTTCCTTAAAACTACAAGAGTCTCATAAAATATTAACACTTGCAATTTCATTTTGAAGATGGCTAAGCAGCTAATGAGATAATCCCAGAACATAAGAAGCTACAAACACTAAATCTAGCATAAAAATTTAGGACTTTTCAACCATTCACCAAATCAAAAAGAAATATGGTTCACTAAAAATAACAACCAACTAGATCTGCATCTGGCATCACCCGTCTACCCGCCAACAAGCGCAAAGACAGATTGCATAAACAAAGAATTACAATACCTAGCCCACATTTCTCTCATAAGATAGTCCTTGAGATGACACCAAATGTATGTCATTTACTGCAATAAGATCATGACAGCTCCACGTTATCGTCAATCCTACCTTACAGCTTAAACAGTTCACCTGAAAAAAACATTATTGAAGCCCTTCCATAGCATCCATAATCTACAAGTCTCAATAATGAGCAACTCCAAGTCCAACAACAGGTTGCAAGACTAGCCATTAGATCAAAAACAAGACTGGCCCCAACAGCTAAATGATTATCTTTGTTAGAAAAAAGAAAGGAAAAAAAATTATTGCAACAGTAGTTAAAAGAAAACAACAACATCAGTAATCTAGGATAGATATGCTAAATCAAGGACAAGAAACGAATAGCCAATGGAAAATTTCTTTGCCTCAACCCGTACTGTACAGCTGGAGCACCACACCTCACCTAAGCTCCCTTAACCAGCTCAAACCTTCCCAAACATGAAAACCCCATCCCCTCCTTTTTACCTTTTCCCTCTCTTTATGCTGCTGATGAACCTTATTGCACACAACAAGTACAATTGCAAGGTAACTGCTCAGTGATCTCAGTCCTCAAAATGAAGACAGTTTTTAACCAGCTTTATCAGCAGTAATTTTATTAATAACAAGAAAGGAAAAGAGAGAAGCACAAAAGAAATCACATATGAAGAACATAGATTTATACTAGATATTACATTAAGTAGCTCAAACTGCAATTCATCAAGATGAAGCACAAAATAAATGACTATTTATCATGATCTGAACAATGATGAATTATAACCCTCATGATAAAAATGAAAAAATATTGCTGCAACATCTTAAAACTACATAGATAATAAATTCAAACAACTCAAAATTATAATAAAGCACATAATAAGCAATATTTTATGATGTAAATTACAAACCTTGTTAGCAATCAGCTCATCTTGCTTGTTATTCTTATGTTTTTTCAACTTCCTCCTTCTGTTCATAAACTTATTCACTATTTCCACTTTCTTCTTCGTTTTCTTCTTCTTCTTCTTCTTCTTTTTCTTCATCTTCTTCTTTGGCTTCTCAATCTTGCAATTCAACTCCTCTAAACTGCCATTTTCATCTTCATCCAACAAATTTTCGTCATCAAGAGCATCAACCTTGTGGATCTGAGGAGCCACAGCAAAAATCTCAGTGATGGACCGTTTCTTGGGTGTTCTTGATTTTGTAGCCTTAATTGACATCCTCATTTGGCGCCTCTCTTTTCTAGATGCTTGAGCAAGGCAACTATCAACATGAGCATTTAACGCATTCACTGTTGAAGCAGCAAATGCCCCACAAACTGGACATTCCAACATGTCTGGCCTTTCATCGGATTTCTCCCCAACATGAAGATTTACTTGCAAGAAATCACTTTGGTTGCTGCTGCTTTGTATATTAGCTAATTCAGTTGATTTAAGACGATCAAGCTCTTCAGACCACCAGCGAAATTTGGTGACCGTGATCGGAGGAAGAAAAGATTTCATGGTTTGTTTACTTATCTTCCTGTTACCATCATCATCATCATCATCATCTGAAGAAGAAGAAGCAGCTCCACTGAAGGGCCAACATTTCACCACGTCGATGCTTCTCATTTTGGAAGCATACTCTCTATACAAAACAGCAGATCAACAAAGTCAAACAACAACAACACAAGAAGTAAAAGAAAAAATCTTTCTAATAACCATAAAAGCAAACATGAAAAGTTCACAAAACCAAAAACGGAAACAACTCACCGGATGGAAAAACCTTCAAAAACAACCGCCATGTTACGTACCCCAGAGAGAAATCAGTATAAAAAACTCATCTCTTTGACCAGAAACAAGAAAAAGGAAGAAAACAAGCAAAGTTTGGGACTTGGAGTACCAAAAATTAGACTAAAAGAAAGTAAAGAAAGAAGTAGCAGACTGAGGTAGAGTGAGAGACAGAGAAAGTGAAAGATCAGAAACTGTATGATGAGAGAAGTAAGGCTTGTTGTATATATGTAATCTCTCTCTAACTATATGGTGAAGGGTGAGGTTATAGAAAGAGAAAGGCTGTACATTTGTTTCCCGCTCGAAGAGAGAGAGAGAGAGAGAAAGAAAGAAAGAGCTTTCCATTTCATGCTTTGCTTTGATAACTCTCCCCTTTCCCCTAATTTATGACTGATAGCGACGTATGAGACCGCTAGCGAACGCCAAAGTGTTCCAGAGAATAACCAATTTAACCTTTCTTTATTCGCTTCCTTTCTTTCTCTTTTTCTATTATTTTTTCTTTTTCAACCTTTGCCTTTGGTCTTTTTCTTCTCTATTACATACAACACACATATATATTTTCTTTCTTTTTGCTTTTTAATAATTTGGTAAACTACATGTAATCTTATTAAATTATTATTAAATTTCATAAATATTATTAAATTATTTGAATATTTTTATTTAAGTCAATTAATTATTAAATTTTTTTTAAAAATTCAACTGACAAATTTCATAGAACAATTTACACAGTTCATCAATACTCATCAAAGAAAATACCAGATTCATTTAATTATTTGTAAGATTTTACATTACCCAAAAATGTCCCCAAGTAATTTTCTTGTTTTCGTTTATATGTATATTGTTATTTTGGTAATTCCGACGAATTGCCATTTGGTCCATGCATGCATGGTAGATAGCAAAGATAGAAGGAAGTGAAAGCTGTGAAGTAACCTACATGTATTTACGATGATATCACATATCGTACCCATACATTCCAAGTGACGTAATTTTCGTCTTATGTATTGTACTCTTATTGTTTATGTTAAAGATTATCAATTGACAAACACAATCTTAATTTATAACATCACATCATCGTCTTATAAGATCATGTTGTTACCTTCAATACGAGACAACAAAATATTAATCCATCTCCCAATAAAATGCTTCCATGTTTCACCTTAGCCCCTCTTATAAAAACCCATTGGCGAACAGCATGACATTCATTACAATTTCTCTTCTTGCAAAATGTAAATATACCAACACCGTAGAAAACAGGCAAGTCTGGCAAATCCATAGGCCATAGGAGTATTATATATAATTATATGACACACGATACGATTTTTGTTTACAAGCTAAAGGAAATAAAGATCAAACCAAAACCAAAACCAAAATCAAACTCATATTATATCATATAGACAGACACATAAAATACTGATCTACAAATCCAAATAAGCATTAAAATCCTTGTTTCAAATTGATTGCGACATGTTTATGTTAAAACCGTAATTACACCACTGCATACACTTCAATCTAATCCCTTTGATATGTGTTGACTGGAGGAGGAATTTGAGGAGCATGCCGAGAAAGTTAATACCAGTTAGTGTATATATATATATATTATAACTCATTTAATCATATTCTTTTAGTCACTATATAATAAAGGGGTTCATGGTGTTTGTTCTTTTTTTTTTTTTTTTCTTTTTTTGTCTATACAAAGGCCGTCCTGGAATGTTAGACATGAAGGGAAAGTATTAGTGGGATGCACGGAAAGCTGTTGAAGGTATGTTCTTTCAAGTAAAGTATAGTGTTTTCGAGTCTTGGAGAAAGAAGACAATTTTATTTAGGGGTTTGAATCGGGTTCGACTTGAAATTTAATTGGAGATTTTAATGTAAGTATTAGATAGGAGAGGGTTTCGGAATATATGAACTATAATTATGTTTTGAATTTGGGTTATTTAGAATAAAATATTTTAATAATTATTATTTACTTTTATTTTATTTTTTCAGTTACATTTGAATCCAAACATGTATCTCGTCACTACAATAATTAATCTCATCGCTACTATTATTTTTAATTTTATTGGAGACAAACATACCATCCATCTAAACAAAGCTCGAAACTATATTATTCGAACACCGTATTTGAGTAGAGTTAGACAAAAAAAAAGGTGCATCCAATGGGAGCATAAGAAAATGGTAGCTGATTTTCTACAACATTTTCCAAAACTAGTTTTCTTTTGAAATCTAACAGGCAAACTTTAATTTGATTTTGATTGAATGAATTTGGATTGATGGGGAAATTTTTCTTTTTTCAAAAAGAAATGTTTGATGAAACTCATGACATTTGAGGATTCAAATTCAATGCTTTTTTTTAACGAGTATTTATGAAATTAATAACGGGGATTTGGGTAAATCCATCACCATATGAAAAGCAACCATCAGCCTAGTTGAATTTGAGTTATTCTAAGATATCAACAATTTTATATAAAATATATAATTTGTTTTGGTATTTTTAAAAGTTTGAACAAATTTAATAAAATTTTAATTTTTTTTATTATGAATTTTTAATTATTGCTGATTTAGTAATTGAACCGAATCGAGAATTAATGATGGGATCAATTTAATTATTAGTTTAATTATTAGAAATTTTATATAAATTTATAAATTATTATCACAGAATGCCTATATATTTTATGTATATTTTTTAAATTCAGAGATGAAAATAAATTTAATTGTTAAATTCAATATCGAAATAGATAAAAAAAATACATATAGAAAAATGAATTGAATTAACCAAATGATTTCCTCAATTTTAATTTAAAAAAAAAAAATATGATCCTACAAAAAGGATTGTGAATTTCTTATATCAGGATCACATTAATTACTGAAAACAAAAAAACCAAAATCCAAGTCATTTTCAACTGGCAATTGCAACCCACAGGGCACAGTGTGGAAAAGTAAAAGTAAAAGTAAAAGGAGCAGAATTCCAATTCCCCCAAGTGGGTAAAATATTAGGGAAGATATAGAATTTCAGCCTCACGCGCCAAACTAAGGGTCCACATAGTTAAGAGTTAAATTGACTTTGAAAAATATGATATATATATATATAAAAGAAGAGACGTCTTGCAAGTACGTGATGAACATCATGGTGTCGTGAAATGTAATTGAACCCCATACCCACCCACTAGACTCATCATTGATTTTTATACCTATCTTTGGAGCGCCCATACCCACCACTAATTCCTTTCGCATCAATCATATATAGTTTTCAGAATGTGGGTTTTTTACTAATATGGTTCAAAATAATAATAATAAAATATCAAAATGGTACAACACAAAAATTATGTATTAAAATGGTACAATTTAAAAAAAAAATTTATGTATCAAAATGGTACAATTTAAAAATTATGTATTCAAAAAAAATAAACAAAAAAAAGCTAAAACAGTAAAAAAAGGTTGAAAAAGGTGACAGGCGGCACAGGTGGAGGCTCTGCAGTAGGTGGCACTCGTGGTGGGCCTGCCACAGGCGGCACCCATGGTGTCGGTGGCAGAGGCGGCACCGGCGATTAGACCCCTCATGCAGGGGCTGGGGCGAAGCCAGAACAAATTTTTAGGGAGGCCAAATAAAAATTTAATTTTTTATAGTGTATATATTTATAATTTTTAAAGGATTAAACCGAATTTCTATAATTTTAAGGGGCAAAGTATAATTTTATCTTTATTAATTTAAAATTTTAAAAAAATATTAAGGACCTAAATAGAAAATTTTCATTTTAGGGGGGGCTAGGGCCACTGCCAACCCCCCTTGTATCCGCCTCTGTACAGGGGTTTTGTTTTTTTTTTTTTTTTGTAATGGTCCCCAAAGTTGATTTCGGGAAGAAAGAAAGAGAAGAAGAAGGAAAAGGAGAAGGAGGCGGCACTGATGAGGGAAGAAAAAAGAAAAAGAAAAAGAGGAGAAGAAGAGGGAGGGAAGGAAAAAAAAAGAAAAGAAGGTAAATTTTTTTATTATAAATTAAGTAATTAATGTTAATTTAAGTAAATAATTTATTTATTTTAGGTGTTATTATTATTATTGATTGATTTTGATCTAATTCAGGTTTAATTTTTAAATTTATTTTTTTTACAATGTGTTATTTGGTTAAAAAGGGATATTAAGGTATGTTTGTATTTATTTCATATTTTCATTCTTTTCTAATTTATTTTTAATTTTTATTGAAGTAAAAAAGCCTATGTATGTTATGTGTAAATAATGTTCTATTATTATTATTTTATGTAATTTATTTGTTAAGTGTGTTTTAGGTTGATTAGATATATTTTTATAAAATTTATTTGGCATGTTATATTCTGATTATTGTAAATTTTTTTATTTTTTATGTGATGGGATTTTAAAATTTTTACAAAAATAGTATAAAAAAATAAAATACTAAAAAAATATCTTAATGAAAAAAATAAAATATGAAAAAAAATAAATTTTTGGGGAAAAGTGGTGTTGGCGAATTTTTTACTAAAATAATATAAAAATAAAATAAAAAAATAAAAAAATACGAATAAAGTACCAAAATCAGGGTTATTTATTAAATTAATATAAAAAAACTTAAATAATACATTTGAAACATCATGTACTAAAATAATATAAAAAATAAAATACGAAAATAATATATTTTAAAAAATAAAATTTAAAAATAAAAAATACGAACAAAGTGCCAAAATCAGGGTTATTTATTAAATTAATATAAAAAAAACTTAGATAATACATTTGAAATATTATGTACTAAAATAATATAAAAAAATAAAATACGGAAATAGTATATTTTAAAAAATAAAATCTGAAAATAAAAAAATACAAACAAAGTGTCAAAATCAGGGTTATTTACTAAATTAATATAAAATAATACTAAAATAATACATTTGAAACATTATTTACTAAAATAATATAAATAATAAAATACGAAAATAATATTTTTAAAAAATAAAATATGGAAAAAAGATACCAATAAATGGCCAAAATCAGGGTTATTTACTAAATTAATATAAAAAATACTAAAATAATATATTTGAAATATTATGTACTAAAAATATATAAAAATGAAATACGAAAATAGTATGTTTTAAAAAATAAAATCCGAAAAAAAAAACCAACAAAGGGCCAAAATCACCGAAAAAAAAAAATTAAGAATATTGCAACATAACCCCTCCTTGTTTTCCCATTTTTTTATTTCCCAAGGAATTTAATTACATATTATAATATATTTTAAAATAATATTGAACAACTTATCATGTTTTTTAATTATTATTGCATCACTCACATTATTATTAAATAAAAATTAATTTAAAATATATTGAACTACATACCAATATATTATATATATTTTAAACCAAAATATATTACTTATTATCATTTTAAAATAATAATAAAAATATTTGTATTTGAGTTGGATATATTTATTTTTTTTAATGTAGTATAGCAAAAAATATGTTGTCAAAAAAAACTATTTGGTATTTTTTTGTAATTAAAAACAATATATAAAATTTAGTTATTCTAATAAATATTTAAAATCCATCAAACATTAAAATTAATAACCGAAATTTATTTTGAAATTGCAGGCATCGCAATGGCTTCATTGATTAGGAAAGATCCTCACATATCTGACACAGTTAATAATATGGTAATATATTGTTATTTGTTAATCACGGGTTTCATTAAAAAAAGATCTACGTAATTTAAGGAAATAAATTATGTTATTATAACTATTTTTTGTAATTTAACACTATCAGGGCCCATACCGCGTATTAAGGGGCCGAGTGAATGGTTTAGGATATTCTCCGGATGCACGACTGATGCCTTACTTGGAGCTAGCTAGATTTGGGTCAGCAGCATTGACCCGGACATTCGATTTGCGATACGATTTAATATCCGCATTGGTCGAGCGTTGGCACCCAGAGACCCGCACTTTTCATTTGCCGTGTGGGGAGTGCACTGTCACTCTAGAGGATGTTGCATTGCACTCTGGACTCCCAATCAACGAGAGTGTCGTAATGGGCGTAAGTGCGATAGCTGAGCCGGTTGCACTTTGTTATAGCCTATTAGGAGCCTTGCCCAGCGATGATGAGTCCAATTTTTTGGATTTGAAATTTACATGGCTAAAAGCAAATTTTGAGCATTTATCAGTTAATGCCACTAAAGAAGAGTTGATGTACGCAGCTCGAGCGTACATTATGCATATTATAAGAGGTGTATTGATGCCCAATGCGAACAACAATAGGGTTCATCTCTAGTATTTACCTCTATTAGTTGATTTGCGTAATGTTCGCTCGTATAGTTAGGGTTCTGCAGTTCTGGCTATGTTGTATCGTGAGCTTTGTCAGACAACAAAGCCTGATGCCGTAGACATAGGCGGATGCCTTGTATTGTTGCAGTCATGGACTCTTTATCGGATGCCATTCTTAGCATTGATTAGTCACCAACCATACGTATTTCCACTAGTTAACAGGTGATAAAATTTAACTTGTTATTAATTGACAATTTCTTTATAATGATACTATTCTAATGATACTATATTTACTTAAAAATTGTTTTCGTAGATGGAGTATTTATTCGGGTATCGGGAGGTCGTACACTGTCTTGATATATTGTTTGATGATTGAACAACATGCCGGGGAAAGGGTAAGCTATTCCAATATTCGTGACATGTAATTACTTTGTATATCTCACTCGAACCGTGTTAAATTTTAACCATGGTATTAATCGTGTAGTTTATATGGATGTCATATCGTAGGCCAGAAATTGTGGCTATTATACCCTCATCTGCCTACGTTGATTGTCAATTGTGGTGCACTAACGCACCAATTATCAATTTCAATGTAGTCGAGTGGTACCACGGGGATCGAGTACTACGAAAATTTAGTTGCATCCAGTATATCCCGAATCTGCCAATGCAGGTGGGGAAGGTTCATGCCATTAACAAGAGAGGAAAACATAGAAGTCATTGGGGGTTGTGCACCGAAAATATATTGTGGTGTGGGATAATCGGATGGCTCGAAGATCTCAGATGGATATATCTTCCGATTTGCAACCATCGTTAGAGTACATACAATGGTACTCTAGTATGGGAAAACCATATTTACTTGGTGGGCAGTCGACTGTAGTCCCCCCGCACGTGCAGCGACCTAGGGCATACAAGCTAGTTACCGATATAGAGCCCAAGCCACAGCCAGATCCCGAGCCCGAGACAAAGCTGGAGCCAGAGCTAGAGCCGGAGCCACAGTCGAAGGCTGAGTATGAATGATTGCATTCACATTCAGCTGATACTTCTTATCATCTGGATTTGCCGGGCAATGACTATTTCTCGGGCTCGTCAGGGGGCAGATACCATTACGGGTATGATATCTTTAGGTTGTATCCACCGCAGCACAACACTTCTCCCAGCCTGTATTCACTGCAGTACAGCACTACCCTCGGCCCGTATCCATCGCAGTAATCCACTCCTCTTGGGTTGTATCCACTGTAGCATGTCACTCCTCTCGGCTCAAGTTCATCAATGCCATTCGAGCCATATGATTTTTCTTCCATGTATCAGACACCCTTACTTACGACTGAAGAGGATGTTGGTCATCACAATCACCCACAACATGAACGTCGACCTCCGCAGAAATATACCCCTAGGACCACACCATCGAACCATTAATTTTAGGGGTTTCTTGAATTTATTACTCGTCTCAACATACTTAATTTCCTTGTATCAACGTATCAAAGATAATCACATATTTACATGCCATGATAAATATTGTTCTCTTACCGTTTCTTCATAAAAATAAATCAGTGTACCATCAATTCGTATTTCCTTATATAACATAATTAGGTTACACGAACTTACCTAGCTAAATTGTAGAAATACCAAGATTCAGGGGCATTTTGGTAATTTTTTATTTTTCTTAATTTTTCAACCAATCTTGATCTAAATTAATAATTTCATTCAATTTATTAATTTAGACAATAAAATAATTCATTTCACTCAATTTGGTCATTTTTTATATTTTTACAAAATTACCCTTAAAATTTTACTTTTATTCAATTTAGTCCCTGAGTCTAACACATGCAAATTATCCATTTAATATAAATCCATGCTAGCTGATTATTGATATATATATTTTTCCTCCTCCTCCTCTACATACCACATCCTTAATGTATATAATTCCACTATTTACTTATTCATATATAAATTAAATACATTACGACATAAGCTCAATTCCTACCCAATCGTGATGATTGTCCAACATGATAGTTTCGCTGCAGGCATTTACTAAGATTATGACTAGCTAATCTGCACAATCTATAATGCTTACTGTCGAATTTCTCCCTAATGTCCATTTCATTACGGATTCTAGATGATTGCGGACGACTTCTCGGATTCTTGCGTAGCCCTCTGTCTAGGACAAGCTTGAAAGTCGTCGGAGGCACCTTTCACGTAGACAGGTTAGGCAGGACGGGGAACTCATTTTCCTAGACACGTAACGTGTGCTCGAGTGTGTACACAACATTGACAAATTGTTCAACATTAAGGTTCACTTTAGCACACACTGCCACGACATGAGCCCATGGATAATGAAGTGTTTGGAACCTCCTACAATCGTACTGTCTGTTCTGGAGATCAACTCCATAGGACCTAGGTGGTATACCGAGTCGACGACCGATGGTCTCCGTAACACGAAAGGTTTCAAGGCGGCGTGAATATATTTCTACATTCATCGACCTCGCCATCCAACGGTTTGCAACCATTGCATCCCTGACATCTTCGACAAACACATGTCCTGTTTCCATCTAGTTGACTTGTTGCTGACCCATTCTTGGCATCAAGGTAGCCAACCTGTAAAATGTAGCCGAGAAGACAGATGAAATCGAAAGATGTCGTGTTTTCAACAACACAACGTTGACCCTCTCCACTAAGTTTGTGGTCATTTAACCATAACGAAAGCCCTCGTCAAAACTTTGAACCCACTGCCACAGCTTCATAGTACCTGACCACTATCGAAAAAATGTGTTCGTTTGACCCTCCATGTCACTCTCAAGTCGAGTCATTCTTTGGCGAAAAATGTGTAGCTCTAACTCGTGCGTTGTATATGTATTAAGAAAAGATAAGTTACAATATTACCTTAAAAAATTAAAACTTATATTGAAAAGACAAGATAATCATTTACCCATTTTCACAACTTGTCTCTTCCAGTCTGCATTCTTATAATCTCGATGGAAGTTAGCCGCGATGTGTCAGATGCAGTAAATGGATCTCCATGGTACATCGGAACGTCTAATGGCGGAAATTAATCCTTTCTCTCTATTGGAGATGATGTAAATATTATTGTTGCTAATAATATACCTCTGCAGGTTGGTAAGGAAGAATTCCCACGATTTCATGTTCTCCTTATCTACGATGGCAAATGCTATCGGGAGCACGTTCCTGTTGCCATCTTGAGCAACCGCAAGAAGTAAGATCTGTATATATTTTCTATATTGCCAGGTCCCATCCACTTGCACAAACGGCTTGTAGTGGAGAAATACGCGCACACATGGATCGAACGTCCAGAACATTCGATGGAAAAAAATTTTCTCGACTATAGTTTGTCATCCAGGCCGTAATAAGGTCTTGTCTGTAACTTAATGACAGTTCCCGGTACGTACTCCCACATAGCGGCTATCTATCCCTGTAGCTCATTATACAACGCATCGAAATCCCCATACAATTGCTCTATTGCCATTTGTTTACCTATCCATACCTTTCGATATGATACTCGATACTGAAATTGTGCTTGCATTTCGATAATCAGTACCTAAACTTTAATGATTGACATTTCCTTCACCATTGGCATGATACACATACAGATAGTTTTAGAATCAAGTTTTCAATGATCTTCTATCATACGTGTTGATGTGCATGTGTGAGGCCTAAAAAATTTGTGTATCTCCTACATCTGTAAATTTTGAATAAATACAGCTCGTACCCACTAATTGCAGCCTTTTGCCGACTTTCAACACTCTCCAATATATAATGTCGGTTTAGACACTGCAACTTTATAATCCACTGATATATTCATGCTATACCACTTAATAGAAAATACGCACTCTTCTTTACTTTTGAATCTCTAGCCTACGAACAACTCCTCAGGATCGAAATTTACGGCCAGCCGGTGAGCAGAAAGTATTTCATGGTACTCCGGGAACTCAGCTACATGTGCCGCGTCGGGGTCTATGAGCGACATGTGTGGCCCAAGATTATTGTGCATCACAATACGTTACATCTGGTTCTTGACCGAAGACGCGTTAATATTTCCATTGTCATTCACGTCTTCATCGTCAATATCATCGGGGATATCGTCTACATCGAGATCACTATCACTATCGACCTCTTGATCACAAAGATCACTACTATCGTATCCATCATTACCAACCACATCAATATCGAGTGTAACATTAAGATCAATATCGATCCCACGTATAGTTGATTCACTATCAACATACGATATTAGAGCTACCATGCATGGTTCTTGAGCTCCATGTTCTTCATCATATGAAATGAGATCTTCATTTTGTTCCATACTGGCTAACTCAGCAAATAAGTGAATCGGTGCATTTTTGTCACTCCCATTCCCACAGTAAAGAATGATCATTGTCTCCACGTCTTCGTCGTCTACAAGTTCTATTTCAGTGAATTTGATAGGACCTGTCGAAACTGGAAACTTGAAAAGTTTAGAGATCCTTCTCCCACAACGTCTAACAATTTTTGCGTTAATCCTTCCCTTCATATCATCCAATGAGACGTTTCTATTAAATCTCATTGCCATTTGTTGCCGACATTCAAATATGCATCCAACGATTGTTGTCAAGATGATTCTATCGAAATAAACGCATACGAAAAACTGATCATCCATTTTCAATACTTAGTCTGTTAAAAAATAAACAAAATTTCTCAAAACAATTTCGAACAACAAATAAATTACTTAAATAAAAAATTAATTAATCAATATGCAATTTTTTTCATTCATAAGCTCAGACTTTTTCATTTTCCATTTTGTACATGAACAACATTTATCTTTACATTTAACCACTTAAATTCAGTTATATGTTTTCTTCCATCTCCGATCCTGTATCTTTATCTGGGAAATTCTCTATAATCCAATTTAGAAATTCTTGATTCTCTTCATATTCATCTTCTATAATCAAATTTGGAAATTCCTTGGGATCTTCTGGCTTTTCAATCTTTATAATTGGTATTGAATATACAAGTTCTCTTGGTAATTTCCTAACAATTAATATATCCATCCATGGTTTGTCAAATACATTTTGCTTCCCAATCAACTTTCGTGAACCTATACTTTGTCTCGCTATTTTCCTTGCTCCATAAGAGATTATAAATTTGTCTTGTTATTTTCCTTACTCCATAAGAGATTATAAACTTTGTGAAGTTTATAACTAGATTCCAATACGTTCGTGGTACCGATATCTTCCAAAGTTCATCTCTAATGATTTGATGCTCCCGTTCTATTAATGTCCCTCTATGGGTTAAGTATTGTACTTCATTATTTCTAATCATTTCATTACCCTTTCACAACACTTTTTGCATCTTTCGATTTACGGTAATAAGGTGTTGAACAATGTCTTCTTCTGGTTTCATTCTGTAATCTTGCACTTCTCTCATTATCTTATCAACTTTCTCCATTTGTGCTAAAGTTATTATCTCATCAGGCAATACCAAATATGTTGCCATTTCTAACAATATGTATAACATAAATATTTTCAGTTGTTATCACTAATTAACAATTACTTTATAATAGTTTTAGTAACATAAAAACTTTCAAATATATTGAAATAATTTAAAACATAACATTCACAATAAACACATAATTAATCTAAATACAAAATTTACTAAAAAATCACAATAAACAAAATAATGTTTAAAACAAAACATAAAAATAACACTAAACAAACTATATAATACTAACAAAATATTTTTTCTTATCATAAATCTATTCTATTTAAAAATAACAAAAAAAAAGATACCTTTCATTTCTTCTCTTCTCTTCTCTTCTCCAGTAATTTTTTTACTGGAATATTTTCTTTCTTTCTTCTCTTCTTTTGCAAAATTTTTTTACTGCTGTGTGCCTTCTTTTACACACTAAGGGCTTAAATAGAGGGTTTGGGGTGTGGATGCTGCCTGTGCCATGTCAGCAACTGGTGCCGCCTCTAACAGAGGCTTTACCAATGCCACATCTGGCACAGGCACCTCTATATTTTTTTTCAGTTTTTTTTACTGTTTACTTTTTTTAACTGATTATGACTGATAATGTAAGATACCAGGGTGGTGCCGCCCATGGCAGTGGCGTGACCACCCTGGATGTACCATTTTGGTACATAATTTTTGGGTTGCACCATTTAGGTGTTTTATTTTTTTATATTATATTAGTAAAAAACCCGTAGAATGTATTTCAACTTTATAATATATTGCAAATTATACTTGAAATTCACACAAATTTACGACTAAATTAGTTACATTTTAATTCAAAAGTAGGAGTTGTTAAAAACTTATTTAATTGTTAAATGTCCTGTTTAGTTTGTGTTCAAATATTAGGGTTTTTTACTTTATATTATAAGAGGAATCAACAAATATTAAGTGTAGTGGTTGTTGGATATATTGAGTGGAAAAGATAAATTCGGAGACGATATTGAATTAAACAGTAAACTTAGAGACGCGGGTGACGCTTTCCAAAGAAAACTATTTGCCCCCACATAAAGTTGCTAAAGGGTTAAGACAAAGTCCTCCCAGTATACAACGAAGCTTTTGAATTTCCTTTGATTAGAAAAATCAAGGAATTCCATAACTCTTACTCTAATTTCTGAAAATAGGATTGGTTGTAATGATTTTGTGAGCACCATAGACCCTCTATTTATATGCACTCAATGGATACTATTTTGAGGAGTCACAACCTTTCATGTTGGACATATTTCTTAGAAGAAATATGTCTCATGGAAATGTATCCATTGAATGATAAATCATTACTTTCTAAATTTGTATAAGTGCTCATCAATAATTAAATTTGCAATCTACAATTTCCAACAATCCTCCACTAGATTGCTAATTCTAGAAAATAAGTACACAACAATTATGCATAACAAAGGGTGTCTGCAAATTGAACCTTCCTTTAGTGCAAACTCTTAAAGTATCAACAAAATAAATGGTGGCTAGTCGCTTGAACCATCATTCTTAAAGTCAATACCGAAAAAATTTCACACATAATTGTAAAAGTGTTAGAGTAAGAATTTAATTTGCTTTAGCACCGTTATGGTCATGTGCTCATCCCGTTTCATGAACATGTACGAGAGAAAACCATAAAGAGAATCTCATTGAAACAGCGCCACTTCATGTCCATATAGGTGGATTTCATGACAATTATTGTCCATCCATTAATAATAAAATTCATCCTCCTTAAATATAAATAGTAAATCCTGATCCTTAATGCACATTGTCATTCGATAACTTGTTATTACCCTTTGAACCTCGAAACTAAATTTTGACTAGAACAAGGTAAGGTTTCCATTATCAATGACATGACTAAAATGGTTTTAATTCCATCTTAGTGGTGGTACTCTTAATCAAATCCCTTGACAAACCTTTTGTTAATGGATCCGCTAAATTGTCAATTGACTTAACATATGTAACAATTATCACACTGTCTCTAATCAATTGTCTCACATACTCATGCCTCAAACTTATATGTCTAAACTTTCTGTTGTACACCTTCTTATACGCCTGGGACATGGTGGATTCACTATCACAATATACGGAAATGGCGAACCTATGTTGTGGCCACAACTTTATATCTAGTAAGAGATCTCTTAGCCATTCCGCTTCCTTGCCAGTAGCCGCCAAGGCTATAAATTCAACCTCCATAGTTGAATGTGAGATGCAAGTTTGTTTCTTGAAGCCCAACTAATGGCTCCACTTTCGATCGTAAAAATCAATCTTGATGTGGACTTATTGTCACTTAGACTTGTAATCCAACTTGCATCTGAGTAACCTTCTAGTACCATGAGATAATTATTATAGAATAATCCCAAACTTTTCATTTTCTTAATATAGCCAAAAATCCTACAAAAATTCTTTCTAATGATCAGTACTAGGACAATTTGCAAATCTCACCAATTTGAACATAATAAATGCGACATCGGGTCTAGTGCAATGCATTGCATACATTAGACTTCTGATTGCACTAGCGTATTCAAGTTGCACTATTACCCTGCCATTATTCTCATTTAACTTGAAGTTTGAATCGTATAGAGTGTTCGAATCCTTGATATTCAAGTGTTTAAACATTTCCAATATTTTCTCGATGTAGTGAGATTGGCTTAGTTCGAAGCCCCTTTCATGCTTTTTCACCTTTATACCTAGCATTGTATCTACTTCATTGAGATCCTTCATCTTAAAATTTGAGGTTAGATAATTTTTGGTCTCACGAACACCTTCCATGTTCGTTCCAAAAATCAACAAATCGTCTATATAGAGACAAATACTTACATTGTACCTATCGGTGAATTTAGTGTAAATACATTTATTTGCACCATTATGTAAAAAACCATATGACAAGATAAATGAGTCAAATTTCTCATGCCACTATTTAGACGCTTGTTTTAAACCATATAATGACTTGATCAACTTACACACTTTAAGTTCATTATTAGGGAGCACAAAACCTTTTGGTTGCTCTATGTAGACTTTCTTTTCGAGATCACCATTCAAAAAAGTCGTCTTAACATCTATTTGATGTACATGTAACTTATGAGTGTTATAAAAATTCGAATAGAGGTCATCCTAGCCAGTGGTGTATAGGTGTCAAAATAATCTAGGCCTTCCTTTTAATCCTTTAGCCACCAACCTAGCCTTAAAGGTTGGAGAACCCTCTGTTGAAGTATTCTTCCTTTTAAACACCCATTTACAGCCGATAGGCTTCGATCATTGAGGAAGATAAACTAGAATCCAAGTATTGTTGAACAATATTGAATTTATTTTATCATTGATCACGTCTTTCCAAAATGATTCATCCCTAGAAGTCATGGCTTCATCATAGGATTGTGGATCACTATCCACATTAAACATTATGAGGATATTCTTAATTACGGATTCTCTGTTTCCCTCAATAAGGAATGTTAGAGATTGCGAGGAAATGAAATTGGGACCAAAGTCCTTTACTTTTCTCACTTTTTGACTTTTCTTCGGCTCCGTATCCTTATTGTCACAAAGACTTCTTTTGGTTTGATCACTTGAGATCATTGGTTGATATTCTTTTTTCCAAATTTTTTGAATTATCTAAAACCTTATTTTCAATAAATATAACATCTCTTGTTTCAATTATCGTATTTGACACTAAGTCAAGAACATGATAAGCCTTAAAGTGTTGGGCATATCCAACAAATGCACCTTTGATGGCTCTTGGTCCTAACTTTGTTCTTCATTGGTCGGGAACTTTATAGTAAGCCAAACACCCTCACACTTTGAAATAAGCTAAGTTTGGCATCCGACCCTTCCATAACTCATATGGAGATACTTTGAATTTTCTCGATGATATTTTTTCTTAAGGATATAACACACAGTCAATAATGTTTCACCCCATAGATTATAAGTAAGTTTAGCATTTAACAACATCGAGTTAACCATATCCACTGAAGTACGATTCTTTCTTTCCACCAAACCATTTTGTTGCGGAGTAAAATACGCAGAACACTCATGTACCACACCTTATTCCTCACAAAATACATTAAATTCATTTGAAAATATTCACCAACTTTATCACTATGAAGCACTTTGATTTTCTTACTAAACAAATTCTCAACCTCATTTTTAAAACGTTTAAACATATCCTCATCTTTAATTTTCATGAGATGCATATAAGTAAATCTAGAGAAGTAATCTATAAAAGTGATAAAATATAGTTTTCTATAACAACCCATTTTTAGTGAAATCGGAATAGTGGTTTTGGGACCATAAATCCGAGCCAGAAAGAAAATATATTTTAATATTATTGCATGATATGTATTATGATAGGAATATTATATGAAAATTCTGATAAGAGAATTTTATCGATTATATGCTTAATAATGGAAAGGACCAAATTGCATAGAATGCAAAAGTTTAATTCTAGTAGCTAGAAGGATCAAATAGCTATGGAACTCAAAACTTGAGGTCCTTATATGGGAATTAGACCATTAAAGAAAATTTAGTAGATATTTTTGGTGATTCATCTATGGAAAATTTTAAAAAGGCTAAGGACTAAATTGGAAATGAGAAAAATTAATGGATTATAAATAATTAATAAGAAATAATATCATTTTATATTATCTTCATTCCCAAAAATTTCATGGAAACCCTAGGAAAGAGAAAACAACCTTTCTTGGTTTAATTGGGTAACTATTCTTATTCCGTTTTTAGTAATTTTTATATTTTTGAGATCGGGATAGTTTAATCTATCTATTTTGGGGATTAATTTGAAAATTTATCAAAGTATCAAAGTTTTTCCATGGATGAATGTGCTGAAATTTTGAAATGTATGGTAGAAAATAAAAAGTTGTTAATAGATAAACAACTTTTACAAAGAGAATTTTAATGAAATTATGATTTAGGGACTAAATTTTAAAGATGTAAAAGTTATGAAAAATTTTTGAATTTTGTGAAATACTTGTGCTATAAATGTTATATGAAAATTTTGGTTAGGCTTGGAATAAAAATTAAATTTGATGAAATTCATTTTTCGAGCCTAAGGATGAAATTGTCATTTATGAAAAGTATAGGGGCAAAATGGTAATTTTGCTTAGGATGTAAATTGAATCCAATTGAATATGAAATATGATAAATTTATGATTAAATTCATTTATATAGCTCCGAACAACTCAAATTCGAAACTAGATTGAGGAAAAGAAAAAGTTTCGGATTAGTAGATTTTTATATACAAACAAGTGTTGAGGTAAGTTCATTTAACATAATTATACATGTTAATATGTTTCAATTGAATGTTGTATTTGGATTGAGTATGACATGTATTTATGTGAATTATATGAATATTAAAATTACATGAAATGATCACATGCTCAGAAATGTTCATAAGATGTTAGGTTCCGTTTAAATAATGAAATTCAGTGGATATATGTGATTTCCTGTATTAAATGTGGTCCTGCATATGTTGCTTACAGAATATAGCTCAGATGAGCAATCCTGATATAGTCCTCTCAAGCATCCTATTATATAGTTCCTGCGAGTATCCTGATCGGTAGTGATTCTACATATGTTGCGCACTTCCGCAACTCTATGTGAGCATCCTATTACATAACTCGATCGGTTGTTATCTATCATATAATGCAGAAATAAACGCAACTCTACGTGAGTGTCCTGATATAAGCTCTTATAGGCTTCCTGATATGGCTCGCTTGAACTCCCTATCCTTGATATTAACTCTTCGGAGTTATATGTTAAGTGCTATGAGCGCCCTGATTAAAACACTTATAAGTTTTCTGATTAGCCCGGATAAGTGTCCTATTACATGGCTTGTAACGCTCCAAATTTTGGGCCTAGAAGTTTTGGGATGTTAAGCATAGGGTCAGGGAGGAGGCTGCACTTATGTGATTAGTTGTGCACTTTAGGGACGAGAATGGGCATGCTGGTCTAATAGTTAACTGGAGTGTTAGTTAAGTTCAAGGTTCTGGGTTCGAACCCTTCAGAGTGCATTTTGAGAGAATCTTATTAGTTGTTTTTGCTTTTGGTTAATAATAATATTTTATTATTATTTATTAAATTATTATGAACAAGTTTTATTTTATTTTATTTAATTTTTGAGTTATACGTTCTCCCTTTCCCTCTCTGCTCTTTCTTTTTCTTTTTTACTTTTTGCTCTTTTCTTCTTACGGAAACGGGTTATTGGTGATTTGGAAATCTCGCGCCTCTTCCGTCATCAAGTGTGGGATTCAACTTTGTCCATTCTACTTTCTCTTTTATTTTGCAAACTGTTGATTCAACATCTTTTAGATATGCACTAAGCCTTCGATTATGAGTTTTAGTCGATGGATGTGATGGGAAATTATCACTTTCTGATGTAGGTTGATAGGGTGAAGGTTAGGGATTATTACGGTGGCTTAAACGGTAGTTTCGGGACTGGTTTGGGGTGGTTTCATGGCCTTTCCGATGGCCACACGGTACACGGCCGTGTGGATTTAAGAATTAGGGTTTTCGGGCCAAATTGGGTGCCACACGGCTTGGGGACACGGCCGTGTGGCCGATTTGGGGAAAGTTGTCGATTTTCACACAGCCGTGTTCCTTGGGTACACGGGCGTGTAAATTTGGGAATTAGGAATTTGAGTTTTGGTGTCACACGGCCTGGGCACACGGCCGTGTGACCGTTTTGGGGATTCGGGATTCTACACGGGCGTGTGCTTAAGAGCACATGGCCTTGTCTGGTGGGCACGCAGGTGTTTGAGACGCTCACACGATCGTGTTTTCCCTGCACATTGTTTTAGTTATTTTGGACTGTGAGTTACACAGCCTGTCAACATGGCTATGTCCTTGCTTCACACGGGCGTGTGCCTCTGTCACATGGTCGTGTGCTACCCTTTACACGGGCGTTTGGACCCCTACATGGCCTGGATTGCTCCACACGGCCAGGGCACACGGGCGTGTGACCCTATATCGCCAAGTTTTAATTTTAGGTCAATTTAAGTGTAATCGTAACCTGTGTCTGTTTCAACCCTTGGTTAAGTTTTAGTAAGGGTAATTGTGACTCTGTTCTGGCTTCGATGTATGTGTTACTTGTGATTGAATGTGTGACATGTTTGACCCTGAATCTGAGTAAATAAGTATGCACCTTTCTGTAATTAATTGACTGGATGTGTATGACTACTTCTAAATGACTGTCTGAAATTGTACTCTGAATTGTATACATCTTACTGCATACATACACACATATGCATAAACTATTTTGGGTGAGTTGTTGAAGAGAAGGAAGATTGACTGAATTGGCCGCTAATCTGCTGGTTACTGATAGCCCTTATTACTTAGAGGGACGTGGGTGGTTCTAATACCCAAGGGGTTATGGACTTTACTGATAATGGTATAGCAGATTACCGCCTTGCACTGTACTGTTTGTATGTTAGCTACGCTGCGTACCATTGACTGAACTGGCAGTTTACTACAATTTACCGGTATAGTGGATCCCCGCATTACACTATATCGCATGTATGTTAGCTACGCTACGTACCACTATCTGATCTGGCAGGTCATACTTCATGTTTATACCGCGGTTCATCGTATTGCACAATACAACCTATACGCTAGCTTTACTGTGTAATTTACGTGACTGGCAGTTTATCTGCATACTGTTAGCCCGAGTTCCCAGAGGGTCGAGGGCAGTCCCAATACCTTGAGGGTTGTAGATAATACTGCCAATCACCGTTTCCGGGTAACCCGAGATGACATCATATGGAGTGTAGGGTTGGATGGGCTTTTCGAGGTCCTACTTGGAGTGTAGGGATAGATGAATTAATTTAATCCCCACAGGGAATGTAGGGTTGGACGGAGATGCAGTGTTGGCTGGATGGGTAGGTTACTTTATAACTCATTTGCACCCATATGCATCTGATTGATTTGTTGACTGAATTGAAACTTGTGAATGGTTGAGAATTTCTGATACCGTGGTTGAATGTGATACTGTGACTAAATACGTTACTGATCGACTGAAGGGCATTTGTACCTATGTGAATTTGGTAGATTCTCTCTGCAACTGTCTGACTGAATTGTTATTGTGATTGTGTGACTGACTTGTGAATTATTGCTACTGTATTTGAATGACAGGCGAGATTAGGTGTGTCTAATTGTCTCAGATGACCGAAAAGTACCTATGGTATGTTGGTTTTGGGAGAATATGCTCAACTGTCATCTGTCGATAAATTGCTTTGCATATATCGACTAGTTTTGAATAGTTCTGTAAGTTTGTTCTGCCATTATTATCTGAGCTGCTTCCAGGCTTTCTATTTCCGTTTCCATAATTTGATCTCACACTGAGCTTGAGTAGCTCACCCCCTCTTCCGTTTCCCCTTTCAGGTATAGTTCTGGGTTCTGTTGATGGGCTCAGTACGCGGAGGTCTCGGACAACTTCGGCAAATTGGAATATCAGTTTGTGTTTTCTAGTTTTAATCTTATATTTGGTTTTTGAATTGTAAACTTTTATAATACTGTGGTACAAATTCTATTTTTGATTTGCATTCGTGCAATTATTCTGGTTATTTTCAAATTATACTATAATTCTATTTGAGTTTTAAATTTCACTGCAAGGGTTCGGTTGCAAGGATTCGGTTTTTACTTAATAAAGTTTGAATGTTCTCAACTTATAAAGGGATTTTTTTCTGAAAATTGTTTACGATCACTTCGGTGATCAATATAACATCCTGAATTTGGTCTAGACTTCTAGGCCGGGTTTGGGGTGTTACATGGCTCATTTGAGCGTCCTGATATGTGGCTCGAGAGTGTACTCCCTAATTAAGTGCCCTAATGGGTACCCCTGATTATGAGTTGATGGTTTATAGTTTTGTACACCTTGTGTGTACTACCTGAGTATCCATCAAAATTTCAATGATTCAACGAATAAATTTCTGAAATGAGAAACTATGAGATTAAATGAATTATATCTTAAATGTTTCCAAAATACCTAAAAGTTTGTAACATAATGTGCTCATCTATGCTTACTTGATGTATATGTGAATTATATGACTAACTTGCTTATTTGAGTGTATGTGATTAGGTAAATTTGTTAATTTTTTTAGAAGCATGATATTGTTATGCTTATTTAAAAGAGTATGATTGGTAAGTTTAATTCCTATTATACGAACTTACTAAGCATAAAATGCTTACTAGGTTTTATTTTCACTGTTTTATAGTGCTCAAGAGCTCGTAAAGGTTGGAGATCGGTCGGAGTATCATTACACTATCCACCAGCTTATTTTGGTATAAAAACTAATCTTATTTTAATATAATGGCATGTATAGGTTAATTTGGCCAATTTTGGTATGTACATAGTTGTTTGTAACTTAGCCTTTGGAATGGCTAATAATGGTTTGTTTTGGTATATTATTATAAGGTTTTATATCATGTTGAACTTATATGTATGTATTTTGGTTAAATTTAATTAGGGTAAAATATAAGTCATTACAAGAAGGTAAGTTTGATGATATGAATATGTGATATTATTTCATACATGTTAATGATGTCTGCTTGATTTATATGACTTGAATTGGTTGGCAAATGTATGCAAATGTTATTGTAGGTTAAAGGTAAAATTTAGGTGAGAAATAAGGCTAAGAAATGACCTTATTTTGTCTACATGAGTAGACACACTAGGGTGTGTCTTGATCGTGTGTGACACCCGGCCTGGCACATGGGCATTTGGTTTGGCCGTGTGTCCCTTGCATATTAAATTTAAGAAATAGAATGCTCAAAATTGGGCACATGGGCAGAGACACGGGCGTGTGTCTCAACCGTGTGTGATACATGACTTAGAACATGAGCATGTGTCTTGGCTGTGTGAAACCTGCACCTAATTTATGAAAATTAAATTGACCACTGTGTGGCACAAGTCAGAGAGTTACACGGGGTCGGACATGGCCTGCGGCACGGGTGTGTGTGCCTTGCATATAAGAAAAAATTTTAAATTTCGTAAAAAATTCTCTGAGATCCCGATTTAGTCCCGGCTAGTTTCTAATGTTTAAATTGGGCTTCGAGGGTCCATTCAAGAGATAATATGATTAGTTTCAGATATGAATAGTAAATGACATGAATTATCTATAATTATTCTGTAAAATTCGATAATGCTCTATAACCCTACCGGCGACGGATACGGGTTAGGAGTGTTACATTTTCCACCTCTTGTTAGAGTTCCATTTAATTCACAAACATCCGAATGGATTAAATCTAACACTTGCGAATTTCTTTCACTTACTAGGAAATGACTTCTTCATAATTTTTGATTGAATACAAATTCCACATTTATCCACAAACTCATCATTACTTAGATTGATATAACAATTCTTTTGCATATATTGTAAAGTTTTAAAATTAAAATGTGCTAAACGTGTATGCTACACAATATAAACTCAACAATATAAGCGGAAGATTTGATTTTATTCATATCAATGCTCAACTTGAACATACACTCGTTACAATATCCTTTTCCTACATATATCAACCTTAAGCAAGACAAACTTATCAGATTCCAAGATAATCTTGAACCCCTTGTTACATAAAATACTCGCAGTCACTAAATTCTTTCTCACATTAGGAACATGCAACATATTGGTCAAAGTCAGTTTCTTCCTAATTGTGAAGTTGAGTTCCACCGTCCCTTGACCGAACACCTTAACTAATTGATTGCTGCCCATAAGCACTTCATGGTTCGTCACTAGTTCATAACTCTTTAATTATTGTCGGTCATTACTCAATGGACAGTAGCTCCGGAGTCGAGTAACCAATTATAGGACTTTTTGGTCATAGTTGTTGACTTTGGTAATCATACCAACCTCCAAACTCTCAATCCCTTCCGTAACTATGACCACTAAGCCTATGTCCTCCACCATTTTTGCTTTAGAAGTTGTAGCATCTTACCTCTTTTTGAGAAGTTTACAATCATTAATATAGTGTCATTTCTTATTGCAATTATAACAATTGCGAGATTTTTTCTTCTTGTCTTGCACATCCTATGTAACATCCCATTTTTCAATGGAGTCCGAAATGGTGGTTTCAGGACTGCAAATCTGACAAGTGAGTCTGTAAATATTATTATTTAATAATTACGAGTCAAATATAGTATGATATTAAATTTTGATCTGGTAATTTATGTTATTTTAATGAATAATTAAGTTCAAGTGGTGTATCCCTAAAGTTAAGTGGTTTTAGAAAATGAGGTATCAGGACCTCGTTTCAATACACCAAGTCCGTGAATATTTTATTAAATATTTACGAAGTGTTGTTAGGGTCATATTAAAATTTGGTTAAGAAATTTTAATGTTTAGATAGTTAATTAATTAAAAGGACTAAATTATAAAAAGTGCAAAAGTTAAATGCAATGGTGTTATATATGTTAATTTATTATAGTACCTAAAATTTAGGGTCTAATAAGGTAATTAAACCTTAATTTAACTTAATGGCCGGTTGGTGGTAAGGATATCTATTATTATATGTTAAAAGTATAAGTGAATAAAAATAATATAAGTTAATTAATGAAAGAAAAGAAAAGAAACACGAGCATCTTCATCATTTTTTCTTCAAAACCGATTCACACTAAAGCAGAACACCAAGCTTCGGTCAACGCTCCGCTTTTTAGTAATTTTTATGTTTTTGACATTATATTAGCTTAACTTAGCTAACTTAGGGGTCAAATTGTAAAGTTGTTAAATGTTATAAATTGTGTCATAGATGAATTTAATATGTTTTTGAAGTTTTATGATATATTGTTAAGCTTGGTTGTTAAATAAACAAGTTTTGTAGAGTTATTTTTGAAAATTTTAATCTTTAGGGATTAAATTGTTGAAAAAGTAAAGTTCAAGGTAAATTGTGCGAAATGAGAAAAAAGGTGGGCTGATATGAAACTTTAAGAAAATTGGCTAACATGAAATTTTATTAACTGTGGTGAAATTTCAAGTTATGGTTGGATTAGTCGTTGACTTCGTTGTTACAACTGTATTTGTCGAGGTAAGTTCGTATATGGATAGAAATTATTATTTTTCCATTTTGGTTGAATGTAAATAGTTATTTATGTTATGGTTAAATTAACTGGTAAAGATATGATAAATTGTTATTATGGATCAATTAGAGGAATTAATCAAATTAAAGGATATGCGAACTATTGCTAATGTATTTTGTGATTATGAATTATATGTTGTCTATTTAAATGTTACTTGGATTAAGGTAAGGGTCCGTTTGTTTAAATGTAAAAAGATTTTACGAAAAATGTCTTCTGCATTTTCTTATGTTTGTTTCATAGAAAATAATTTGGTCAACAAAAAATAACTTACAGGTTAAGGTAAAATAAATCATTTTTTCCTGTAAAATGACTTACCATTTTGAAAAGCGTACGTCATTTTTCAGAAAGAGCTCATCTATAGATAATTTTTTTTTTATAAAAATTAACTTAAATCAAGCTTAATATTATTATATTGATAATAAATTTTATTTTTATTTTTAAAAATATTTAAAATATTATATTTTTCAATATTATTAAACATACATATTTAATTATTTATATTTAGTCTTATAATAACTTATTAATATAATAAATATAATTTATTATTTTATTAAATTATTTAATATTTCAATTTTATTTTAATAATAAATTTTAAAAAAATAATTTTAAATAATATTATTCACATATTATTGAAAATATTCAATATTAATATTTTAATAATAAATATTTATTACAATTATAAATATATTAATAATAAATGTTTTGTAGTTTAAAGGTTAAAATATGTCATAAGTCTTTGTACATTACATAGAATTGTAATTTAGTCATTGTACTTTTATTTTCAAGAATTTAGTCCTTTTACTTTTCAAAGTTGAAAATCAAGTCCAATTGTTGACATCGTTAATTTTTTTTTGTCAATTTTTTTGATGGCACATTTTTAAATAAAAAATACTCATTTAGTAGCCATGTAATTAAAAAATGACGTTGTAATGAATCTGGATTTAACATAATATTTTTAATAGATGCAAAAACAATGTAAAATATAAAATTATAGATGAAAATAAATTCAATTGAAAACAACTTTTATGAAATATTTTTAAGAAATCTACCAAACAGCATAAAATATTTTACATAGATTCATCCAAACACAAGAAAATATTAGCTTTTCTAGAAAAGTAAATCATTTTCCAAAAATTATTTTCCAGAAGTTATTTTCAGTGAAACAAACGGAGCCTAAGTTCATAATGTTTGATGTGTAAATTGTAAGTTTCTTGAAAATAAGTTATTGTTGCTGGTAAATTGTATAAATACATTTGAAATTTTATATGTTATTATAGTATTTTAAATATTGAAATTAAATTCATATGAAAGTGATTAATGGATGGTAACAATCCTTGTTGATAGTATGAATATATATTAATATCATATTATGTGTATGGAAACAATGAAGTGCCCTTGATTGATAAGTATGTATAAAGGTAATGGATTACATAAAATGCTCGGTTGAATGTAGTAATCACTAGGATACGATTGACATGTTAATAGGGTTCGCATGCGTGCTTGTACGGGATTTGCACTTTGGTGCCTCTGTTTGCACTCTGGTGCCTTTGCATACACTTCACTTTCCTTGTTCGAATTACGGTGCCCCTGTTTGCACATTTGTGCCACTGTTTGCACTTCAGTGCTCTTGTTATGCATCTGTGATGCCTTTGGTGTGGTGTAGTTACCGGAGTATCGGAGTCAAGTTACTAGTTCATCGGGCTAAATGTTAATGGAATTTACAAAATTATTTATGTGATTAAAGGTTAATGTATAGTCAATATATTAGTAAATGTTAAATGTTCGATGAATTACTTGATCATATGTGAGTATAATTATATTGATGATTATACGGTTAAAGATAGATATTTATACACATATATGAATGAGTTTGGATTGAATTATTATAGTACATGAAGCATACGATGAACCATTTTCAGTACTAATCATATAAGTGCTTCGTAAATGATTAACATGTATGATAAATCTATTTATTTAGTTTTCACATTGTTTAGTGAAAGTAAGTGATTCCGGAATGATATGTTTATACAAAAGTTTGAGACGAAAGATGAGTTATAAAATGATTATATGTTAAATGTTATGGTAAGAAGAAATATTTAAGTGAAAATGTTATATGAAATGCTTATAAGGAAAATATATATGTATATGCAAGGTTACACCAATTATCCATGAAAGGTGTAGTGAATAAAAAACGAAAGTTAGCTTAAGATATAATGAAAATTATGCTTAGTTGTTTATTCTAATATGTTCAGCGGTTAAGTTGCCTTTGTATGAACTTACTAAGCATTATTGTTTACGTTAGTTGTTTTCTTTTCCTGTAGATTATTGAAAAGCTCAGTTTGGTTGGAAGCTCGTGGAAGACCTATCACACTATCTAGCAGTCAATTTGGTAGTTTTTGAGTATTTTGGCCAAGATTAATAATAGCACGTATAGGTCTTTTGTATTGATGGCTTATTGATGTATTAAATGGTTGAATTAGTATGCTTGTGTCTTGAAGTTTATGTTTATATGGTGGAATTATATTGCTTGTTAGGTAAAGTCATCTTGACCACTTTTAGTGATTGAAAAGCATGATCTTTTAGTATGTTTTGATGACTTGCATTTGGTTATAAATGGTAGTTAATTGAATTTGGTTATTATGTTTGTATTATGACAATATTGGCATGTTTAGGTATTTGATGTTTTGATGCATTTGTGGTGCCTTGAATGACATATTGGTTAGATGAATTAGGGTTTTTGAAATGACATCTTTAGGTGTGTTTGAATGATGTTTAGGTCTCTTGGAAGTGTGCACAATTGGATTGCATATTTATGCATAGTTTGGTTGTAACACCCCAAACCCGACCTAGATGTTATGGCCGAATCTGTGATGTGACATTAGAGTGTTATTCCATAACACAAATTGACAAAAAAAATCCGTTTTTCATAAAAACTTCTTTAGATTCTAACAAAAGGTTAGGATGACTAGTTCCTTGTGAAAACTCAAGTTATTTAAGCAAAATATAAATTATACTAGTTTCTCAAATTTAAAACAGTATTTGTTGCAGAAGCTTTTAAAACGTATGGCGTAAGCGTGATGATTTCAGAAAAACTTTGGTTTGCACTTTCTTGAAATTACGAGTCCTATTACTAATAGGTAAAATTAAAGTAATTAAATTCCCAAATTAAAATAAAGTTTAAAAAGGCCTTATTAAATACTAAAAACCCAATATCAAATAAAATCTAAAATATAGAATTTTAAATAAATTAACTACGTCGAGTGGCCACCATCGAGTCCTCCGTCGCCTCGATTCGTCTAAGCCTGGGGATTTTCTGCACAGATAACATATGGGTGATTTTACAAAAACTTAGTGTGTGAAATCCCAAAATAACAAATAATCAGAGTAGACGCAATCTGGGCCTAGGCCCGTTAGTTCCAGTTAGGGCCTTAGCCCCTTTTCATTAACAGTATTAGTCTGAGCCTGAGCCCATTTCAGTAACAGAGGTAGTCTGGGCCTTAGCCCATTTCAATAAAATATGCAAACAAAGGATCCTACCCAATCCATCCGCTACATACCATCTCGGTACCAGTCCTACACACCATGTGGGGATAAAGTCGACCAACCCAACCCTACACACCAAGTCGTACCGATTTCGGTACTAAAATAGTATTTGCAGTAGAGCTACCAGTAATAGGCTTATAGCCATTCAATGCACTTCCTCCAAAATCGTATATCCCACCCCATACAATACAACATAATATAAATGAATGTACAGTAAATATGGCATGCTCACACAATCATATATCACATAGGGGTAAATCAGTCATTTATAAAAATAAGGGTCCGGGTACACTTACCGGCCCAACAGTAGGTCCATAGTCGTCTTGCGCGACCCGTGCAACCTTTAACAGTTAATCAGTGATAATGGGCCCACGTCCCATATTATGGCCCATGTAGGCCCACACGCTCGTATGGCCCACATAACCCGAAAATGGCCTTAGTCGTGTAGTTCACACAGCCTAGCCCAATAGTTACCACACTTCTGTGTGAATCTTTTCGTGTGGGCCTGCAGGCCGATTGGGCTCACTTAGCCCAACTCAGCCTAAAATGGCCCAGTGTCATTTCGACCCATGAAGGCATTCATGGCCCTCTCGTTAACCACATGATCGTGTTTGGTTACACGACCTGCCATATGGGCTGTCATATGCCCATGTGGTGTCGACAACCCACGTTTCGGCTTTTTACCTTTTCGGCTTTTCGACTTTTCAGCCTTTGTTGTTACATCTAAAAACAGTGTTACACACACTTGCTTATGAGAACGCGTCGAAGTCCACGACCACCAACCTATATTCAAACAAGACCCTCGATTAGTCCTATAATCAACAAGATTAAACACCTTCTTAAACACTCATCACAAAGACACACCGATACTCGTCTTGATTGAATGAGCGTGGTTTTAGCCCACCCAAAATGCTGTTAAAGATTGCTAACAACCTCTTTGATGGTTATCTGCACATTAAACGGATTCATTACTCATGTTACTTAAACTTGTAGTTTGAATCCGCTTATATTAGCCTATAGAAAACGCAAATCCCAAAGTGAGAAAAAGTCATTTGGCCAATACCAACCCAAGCCAACATAATCTAGTTCGGATCAATCACGACGAATAGTATTACCTTCGATCAAGAAAGAGCAAAAAGGCTCCAATCGTATCAACAGCACTAGAGAACTTCTTTACTCCTCGAGGATTACTTAAACCCGAAAGAATACCAACCGATATTTAGCCAACGAAAACTGAATGAATGAAAGGGAAAATGAGGATAGAATCGAGAGAGAGATGAGGGTCGGCAAATGAAGAAGGGAAATAGATCAATGGAATCAAAGCAAAGTTTGGGTACAGAGGCAATGGGGTATTCAGCCTAGACAAAAGAAGAGGAGAAAGAATTGAGAAGGAGAAGAAAGTCGACCAACCACGCACACTGTCGCAAAGCAAAACCAAAATAGGTCAACCCCGAAAAGTACTATTCGACCACTAAACAAAAATATAGAAAAAGAAGAAAAGAACAAAAAGGGTAAAAGTTATCGAAATGGAGAGCAACTAGAGCACAATTTTGACACTATGGGGAAAGAGGTCCTATGACTGAATTTGCATAATGGGGAGTCCCACATTCGGCCAACTACTACCACTCCCCCTCAACCTCTCATAATCCACTCCTACAATTTCTCAACCTACTGATTTGAATATCTTTCAAACTCTTTAGAGTTTCGGCCAACCTAAAACACCTCCACCACACTTGCAGTAAAAATAAAACACTCTACCACCCCACATAGACTCGAACCTCTGCCCTCTAGCCTTATCAACACGCCACTTATCCCCTAGGCCAACAGGCTCTTTTCTGACATACCTTACCAAATTTTATTTAAGAGCCTTACTGACTAGAGACAGGTTTATTTCAAAAAAAGAACAAAATTTAGTACAAGCCAATACTTGAACTCATGACTTCTCCAATACTCCTCACAACACTTGACCACTAAATCAGACATACAATTGTGCATCACAACAAACAAAAATAAATACTTAGATTTTTGGGGCGTTACATTGGTTATGAAATGGCTTGATCTTAGGTGAATTTTGGGTTCACATGGCCTAAGACACGGGCTGTCACACAGCTGTGTGAGAAACATAGCCTGGCGACTGACCGTGTGTCATTTGTGAGTTTCTTGGTGTTCAAGTCAGTGAGTTTTACGGCTTAATACACGATTTGCCATATAGGCATGTGAGGCAACTTAGAGAGTTACATGGCCGGACACACGGGCGTGTGACACAACCATGTAACCCTACTCAGTGAGTTACACAAGTGAGGACACAGGCTGGGACACGACCGTGTGTCTTTTGTTCGAGAGTCACACGGTCATATGACCCTTGTTTCCAGTTTTGTAACTTTTTTCCTAAACTTTCCATTTTGTTTCAAATTGGTCCCGAATTGTTTCCAAGCTATTTTCTAGGGCTTCGAAAGGCCGACTTAGGGACGAAATGTATGTGATTGAAAGGCTTATGATATGTTTAAGGTATTGAATGTTATGATGTTGTATGATTTTTAGTTGATCAGTAATACTCTGTAACCCTAATCCGGTGATAGAATCAGGTTAGGGGCGTTACATCATTAGTCCCGGATGTGGCCTTTCGCTTACCATTTCGAGAGTTCTTGGACTCACTCACATGGTTCACCTTAGAATTTTAGGGAAGATACACCGTATCATGCTTTCAAATTTCCTATTCAATGCATAAATGCCTAAGTATTTTCTCCATAGTGAAGTCTTTTGCCATACGCAGAAGTTTCTTCCAATAATTGTTCCACGACAAAGGCAACTTCGAGATGATAGCCCCGACTTGTAACAATTTTGGAATAAAAACTTTCAAGTCACGAAGCCTACTTACAATAACTTGTAATTCATGGGCTTAATCCATGATCGGGATACTATCGAGCATTTTAAATTTGAAATAATTCATTATTGCAAATTTATCAGTACCTTATCGCTCAGTGTTTTATTTCTCTTCAAGAGCTTTCCATATTTTCACCAGGGATTGTATTGACATGTAGAGATCATACAATCGATTAGACAAGGTGTTGAGGATGTCTCCTCGACATGTGAAATTGTCTTCTTCGCACTTCTTCTTGAGTTTGGCCACTTTCGCAATTTCCTCAGGGTTTGCATTGGGGGCAAGATCTTCCACAGGTTGTAGGTTTGGATCCAGAACCGTATGCCGCATTTAAGACAGTATGAAGGAACAATATCTTATCTTTCCAGCAATTAAAGTTTGAACCATCAAATCAGTCATGTTTCATTAACTCTTGGTTCATCACTTTGAATGCGATGGTAGCTTTCGTCATAATCTCCAAAATAGTTCTATTTGATTGTTGGATATACTGGGTGGAGAAGATAGATCCTGAGACAATATTGAAATAAACAGTAGACTTCGAGGTACGGGTGATGCTTTCTAGGGAGAACTATTTTCCCCACACAAAGTTGCTAGAAGGTTAAGACAAAGGTCTTCTCGGGATACAATGAAGCTTTTGAATTTCCTTTGATTAGTAAAATTGAGGAATTCATTAACTCTTACTCTAATTTCTGAAAATAGGATTGATTGTAATGATTTTGTGAGCACCAGCCTTTGATTAGTCACAACCTTTCATGTTGGACATATTTCTTAAAAGAAATATGTCTCATGGAAATGTATCCATTGAATGATAAATCATCACTTTCTAAATTTGACTAAGTGCTCATCAATAATTAAATTAACAAGCTACAATTTTGAATAGTGGTAAAGTACATTGCACTCCTAATGGAAGACATACATTTGAATAATTTCTAATTGACTTGAAACTAAGTTTTTACTATTCAGAGTAAAACTCTAATAAATATATTATATGGATCTCGACATCGGTGGTGAGTGTCGGAATAAAACCCTAATGGAAGATGTAGGTTAATCAACTACAATAAACCTAACTCTAATAAATGTTTTGTATGACCTTGCCACTAATGGATGTCTTGTTTAGGTATACACTATTTTTTACCATTTAACACAATCTAACCCTAATTAATTAGAGTTAACACTCATGGGCGGCATCATCATCATGATTTTTTACCGTAATTATAAATATTCTTCTCCTATTTTTTTACACCCTAATTGATGTTGCCTCCCATCATTGTCAATTGCTTAACCCAAAATACTCTCCATATCCTTTCTTTTCACCTTAAATTTGATATTTAAAACTCTAATATGGCTATGTTGAAAGAACCAAATCATATAGCACATGTAATCATTAATATGGTAATTTTTATTAAGTTATTACTTGAAAAAAATATTATTTATTTATTATTTATATTAAATCTTATTTATGTTGATTTTAAAATATTGATTTTTTTCTTTCATTTACGTACTAGGTTGAGGAGTGAAACCTTTATATTCGGAGTAAGGTACATTATTTGATGTCAAACAAACAGTATGATCAGCTTGCAAACTGTTTAGATATAACAAGTTTTTTTTTACAGTGGCAGAATTACCTTCCACTTCTTCTACAGTGAATCGATAATAACTTAGGAACATGTAGTCCTAATCATGATTTTTCCAATCGAAGGAGTTGTTGTTAATGGGGAGGTTGAATTCAAGCTTGAGCAAAAGATGAGGAGGTTACTTGGCCATTATCCCGAAGAGAAGAGAGATTTAAAGGTTGCCTGAGTAAAGTTGACATGACTACATGGATTGGTCGAGCATCCACTGATAGATGATGTCAACAATGAAAAGTTTGCCCAATATGTTAGAGCATACATATTGTGTGTCATCATTGAATTGCTTATAGAAGATAAGTCAATGAACCTTGGATACTTAATGTATCTACAATTGTTGAAGGACATCACTTGTGTCTACACAGACAGATAAGGGCTTGAAGAGTTAGCATTCTTGTACCAAGTGCTTGTTGGAGAAAATGGTTAAGAAAATGATTTTACAGTTATAGCAATAGATTTAAAAATTTCAAAATTGAGTCTTTTGTGATGTTTATAGTAATAAACTTTAAATGAATAGTACTTGTGCTTTGTGTGAGACAGAATCAAGTTGATCTTGATTTTCAATTGAATGACTTTTTCTACTATAGAATTTGACATATGGCAATGTTATTTCCAGCCAACATGCCAAATGGAATTTAATATGTAGCCCTATATACAAATATGTTATTATAATATACATAACTAATGTACCTTAACTATAAAATACTAACTATATATATTATAATATACCATAAAATTAGTTATATATTTAAGGTTTAGGTTGCAGATCATTAATAGAAGAATGCATATATCATAATGTTATAATAATTATTATACATGCACAATTTAACCATATAACAATTGATGTATTATATGTCTGACCACCTCTCCCTCGACCAACGAGGGATAGATACATCAACACTGAGATTAAAAACAAATATAATTATTGCGGCTTTACTACAAGTGTGTCATGTCAATTGTAATATTTGTAGTGTTACAATGGAACACTGGAGTATTCTAAGGATCGAACCCTGGAGTATTCCAAGGATCGAATCCAAGAGAATTGGGGATTGAAAATTTTCTCAATAACATGCGTGCAAAGTAAAGAGTCTAACCAACTAATCACAGAAATTATATTACGGGAAATCATAAAGTTAAGAGAAAAGAAACTAAACTAATCTATCATCTAGCTAATAAGGACTAAATTGTAAAACTTGAAAATTTACGAAATTAATAATTACTAGCAAACGATGGTTGATTGATCTTGATTTGGTTCACTAATATTTGAATTAGGGATCCAAATCTCTTAAACTCCCAAAATGGCTCCATTTTACCTCTCAGTCTTAATTTTACTAAGTTAGACAAATTAATATGGATTATCTCTCAATCTCATCGGTTAACCTGGGACTAATGAATTGGTGCCCAAAAAAATCTCCTCTCGGCCTCAAATGCCTATATGTTCCTTTAGGGTTGTCAATCATAAGTTTTTAGGTTCATTCAAATTAGTCTAAGTTATTACGATTTAGTCCCTCATCCAAAAATTAGCTCACAACATCTCCATCAACCAACCTCCTTTAAAAGTTTAGTTACTTATGTTGAAAAGAAAGCTAATAAACATGGAAATGAAAAGTATGGATGCCATAATTGGTTCGATCGCCGAACCTAAGCTATGAAATGCCACATTAGCCACCTAAGTGACGCCCCATTAACAACCAACCTAACCTCCAACACACCACAGGTTAAAACATAAAATATGCTTAAGTTACTAACATGTAACGGATTATCATATAAGTACTTTCATTAATACACTTAAACTAACTTTTAACTAGGTGGTATTTTAGTTTAAGTATATGGTATACACATCTCATTATTAGGGTTCGCTCCTAGTGTAGCTCGCACATTCTATGTCTTCACAGTGTGAGACTCATTTAACAGGGTAAGTTTCGCAAACTACTCCTACGTGTTTAGATACTGCAAACTCAGTTCACAGGGTTTCTCCTATTCTGCATATCAAGATTTATTAATGGCTCGTGGATAACAGTTCACCAGTCATTAGGGTTTGCACTTTGTAAAGTTTGTCAACATTGTCGCTTCGCAGCAACTTTGGCGAACTCTATATAAGTTTGTTAGTTTTAGAAGTTCCATGCTATTGCTTATGGTAAACACTAAGCTAGAATTTAATTGCTTTAGTATGAATTTGAAAATTAAGAAAACATCAAATTTGACATGGACTATATTTATATATTTAAATATCAAGTGTGTTTATAAAAATTATCCCGTTCACAAATAAAAACATCAAATCTAACTTAGACTATATTTATATACTTAAATTATGTGGTTCACTAATCTTCGAATTAGGGATCCAAATTACTTAAACTCTCAAAATGACTCCATTTTACCTCTCGATCTCAATTTTACCAAGTTAGACAAATTAATCTGGATTATCTCTCGATCTTACTGGTTAACTTGGGACTAGTGAATTGGTGCCCAACAAGATCTTCTCTCGGTCTCACTTGCCTATATATTCCTTTAGGGTCGTCAATCCTAAGTTTTTAGGTTAATTCAAATTAGTCCAATTTATTATGATTTAGTCCATCATCTAAAAATCAACTCACCACATCTCTATAAAACAACCCCCTTTAAAAGCATGGAAATGAAAAGCATGAAAGCCATAAAAGAAAAACTTGAGAAAAATGTAAAAGTTGGGATTTTTATGCAAGAAAAATTAAAGGGCATGTAAAGAGAAGCATTCAACAAGAGAATCTAAAGTAAAGAAAAAACATAAAAGGAATAAACTTTAAAAGATTTAAAGTAAAGGAAATTGAAATACATTAAACTAAAGCTAAAAATGTCTTACAATCAAGGTACAATAATTGAAAGTGCAAATAAACGTAAGCTACAATAATCACTAACTTAACTAACAATAAGAACAACTAAAACAATAAGAAAATTTGCAAGGAAATATTAAATCTACAGCTAAGGAAATGAAACTAAGAAACCCTTGAAGAAGGGAAAGAAAAGCTAAGAGAAAACCAAACCTAAACTAAGCTAATGTTACCTCTTTTTCTCTCAACCAAATTTTGGTTGATATAAGTAGTTATTCTAACCCTGTTCTTATGCCCAAAATATCCTTGAATGAGCCTTTAATGATTGATGCTTTGGATGGACAAAGACTGCCCTTTTTGTCAAATTTTGTCGCCTCACGATGTTGGTATCGCGATACCGGAGGTATCGGGATACTAATGAATATGATATCGTGATACATTGAACAATTTTGAACTTTGGGTGTTTCTTGACAAGTGGATATCGCGTAGCCAAAATGGGTATCGCGATTCCAAGGTTTAGATATCGCAATACACTCTCCCTTGGTGTCATTCTTGCTCGGCTTCAGCCTCCAATGCGTTCTTACATCACTCAACCATATGTTAGGGCCCCCAATAACAATATTGGCCAATTTGGGTCTCAAAATAAGTAAAAACAAGGTATTTACACTTATTAAGTCAAAACATAAAAACTACAAAAAAGATGTATTTTGCTTGAGAATAAGCTCATTAAGTGTAACCGGAAAGCCTAATTTGCCATATGAAATTACGACAGATCAATGTCCTTAAAAGTGTATGTATACTATTTTCATAATATAATATTTACTAAAGATAATTATGTCACATTACAAAATAAATTCGTATTATAATATTTATTTTGATTATATAAATATTAGTTAATTTTTTAAAAATAATTTAACTAATTGAGTTGATCAAATAATTCAGGGATAATCACAAATATAAAAATCCTGATGATTTTATCTCATTGTTTAGTTAGAAGAATAATATTTAAGAGAAGCTACATGAGATTTAAGAGAATAAGATGTTAAATGAGATTTTTTTCTAATTTTTTTTAAACATATTTAATTTTATCATATTTATTATTAATTATCATATTTAATTTTATTATTAATTAAATATTTAATTTTTGAAAATATTTTCATTTTTATTTATATGTTATTTATTAGTTTGTGCAAACTTCAATTAAAGTTGAATATTAACATTGATAATTAAAATTTTAATCATCAAAGGTCATGCGTTCGAACCCGGTTGGAAGTAAAAATTTAAATATTTTGTAACCAACTATGCAAAGTTGGATATCTGTGGATATTTGAATCCATTATTCGAATTTTGAATGTGGATTCAAATAATGGATATTCGATTGGGTTTATTAGCATTCGCTTCACACATCCGCAACATCTAATAATTTTAATATTTGAATTTAAATATTATTTGAATTCGTAAAATTTCGAATTGGATATATCCAAATCCTCGATCCAAATTGTCATCCCTAATTGTAACTTAAATTTGCTTTATCATAATAGCATGGCAACTTGAAAATACCCTTTGAGAGTTAAAAAAAACATTTATACATTCAGAAGAGTCTAATGATATAAGCAAGTATGTATTGTTCACTTAAAGAGTCTAATTATGCCATGATGTCTTTTGGAGGTTGTGAACATGTTTTAAATGTTGAAAAGAGAGTAATATGACTTGTGTGGGTTGAGTTTAGACCTTAAATGCACGAAGTGGTAAGTGAAGAAGTGCCCAAACTTTGAATTGCTGAATTGTAGGTCTGTTTGCTGCAAAAATGTAGGGGACGTCGAGATAATATTGAAACGTCATTGGGACATGGAACTGGAATCAGGATGCCCTATTCATGATGTTGGGATGAGAGCCTATCACTAGGGCATGCTGCTACATAATTCTTCGCGTCATCCCAACATAGAGCTAGGTGCTCCTAAAGGTAGTTTCCTCAACTTGCAATTTAGTCCTAGGTTTTAAGTAATGCAATAAGAGCTTTAAATGGTTACTAAACTCCTTGAAAATGTGTACACGGGTAAATTAGATGTTTAATTTTGTAACTCAATAGATAAAATTTGTAATACGATTAATTTGATATTTTGTCATCCCTACGATTTAGTCTTTTAAGCTCTAATTTCTAAATTGGCTAAAAATTACCATTCAAATTAAGTCGATTTGTTAAATAATATGGTTACTAACATATTAGAGTTGTAATGTACTATATAATTGTCGTTAATTGAATGTTTTATTTTATGTTGTATGTGTTGTGCACGTGTTAGGATGTGATGTGTTCTGGGTCACTTCAGTGACTAATGTAACATTTTGGATTCGGGCTAGACCATCCCGACCGAGTTTGGGGTGCCACATTATTTGTCAATGGAGGTAAGCTTTTATTAAAATCCTTATCCTTACCAATATATATTTTCCTATGTAAAATCAATTTTTAAAACTAATATATATTTTCCTATGTAAAATCAATTTTTAAAACTATGTCTTGGGGATATGTTGAAAAATATCAAGATTCAAAGACATTATCCACAACTTCAAATCTTATTCTAGAACTTCCACCTCTTGCTTGTCTATCTTGCTTGTCTATCAAGACAATTTGTTGCTACCCATCGCGTATTCAAGTGTCACGGAGCTAGACCTTTCGTTTCACAATCCGTGCGGCCTTAGGCAATTCACTCGTACAAACTCGTCTAAGTCAACCTTTACTCGAGTGAAGATTCCTTAAGAACTTCTCCAAGGCACCAAATCATATAGCGGAAGCAATTTAATGCCAAAAGAAGCAACCAAAAGAACAACAGAAAGAGCACTTGCAAAGTATTTGAGTAAATGCTCTCAGAATTCTATTACTCTTAAGAATTCAACATACAATGGATGGAGTGAATAAAAATGAGGGGGAAGCTCTCTATTTATACTTGAGATCCCCCAAAATCGATGATCAGTATACATTTACATCGACGGACGAGATTAACCATATCCCATGTTTTAAGGGATTTACAAGATATTGCCATATCAAATCCTATCTAATCTTTACAAGATATGATTCGCTCTATCTTCTAAGATTAGTTACCAAATCAGCCTTAGTTGCCATATCTTCGCCATCGGGCTAACTAGGCTTCAATTTGATAGGCTTCTCCAACAGTTCCTTGAATCGAGCCAGCTCTCGTGGGCCAAATGATCCCCATCTAAGTAATAGAACTCTATCGGATGCATTTGGTGCGATGGTCACGGGCTTCGAACTCTGACCCGTGACATTCTCCCCTACCTATTCTCGTAACATCCTTGTTGCGACTTTTGAATTGCACTGACTTGATTCGCCTCGATCTTGTCATGACGCCTTAGCTTTTTCCTTCCTTCAAGACTTTTACCTTGGCTTCCGTCGCTTCTTAACTCGAGCCTTCCTACTCGTTTGTACATCTCGATGACAAGGAGTTATGTTACTCCCTTGCCCATATTCTAACTCCCCTCGAACAAAATCCTCATGATTCATAACACTTGGCTTCGCTTTGCCCACAGTCTCTTAGCCTCCTTGCTCAAGAACTTCGAAAGAGCCCCTACATTCTTGCCAAGTCAATAAGTTAGAATGCAATACACTATCAGAGTGTTCGGAATGTACCTTTGTATTTACTCTGGTCAATTATCCCACATGCATCACTTTTCCCTTGAAGTCTGATGCACCACCTACCTCTTCCATAAATGGAAGCCTTGTCGATGACTCGGCCAACTCCGACGCTTCACTCGACTTGAGCCTCATTGGTCCAAGCTTCACTATTTTCATCATAACTTCTTCCTCTAAGTTCGATGACAAACTCACATTTTTCTTGGGTGGAAGCCCCTCTGACGACTCTCCATGCTCAGACGTTGCCTTTCCTTTGACTACGGCTTGCTTTGGGCAGTTCCGTAACTCATGCGGACCACGGCACAAGAGGCACTTTACTCGCTTCTTTTTGCTCCTTTTTGCCCTTTTGGCTTCGGCATTTTCCTTGCTCGAACCAAGCTTCTTGGGCTATTTGTCTGCTTCATCATTCCCTTTGATGATAAACTTGTTCCTCTTTGCCCTCTTGGCTTCGACTTTTCCTTTGCTCAAACCAAGCATATTGGGCTCATTGTCTACTCCATCGTTCCATTCAATGACAGACTTCCTCGGACACTTCCGCAACATATGCGGACCATGACACAAGAAGCACTCCACTGGCTTCTTCTCGCTTTCGGCCTCCTTGGCTTCGACACCTCTTGCGCTCGAACCAATTCCCAAGGCCTTATCCACCGGCTTCTTCTTAAGCACAAAATTCTTCGGACATTTCTTCAACATGTGTGGACCATTGTAGAGAAAGCATTTTAGCTTGTCCCTTTTCCCTTTGGGTTTTTTCTTCTCAACTCGTGGTTTCCCATTACCATTATTGTTGCCGTTGCCATTTCCATTATCATTGTCTTCCTTGTGGTTCCCTTCACATACGTCCTTTTCCTCGGACTTGGAAGACCTAAGCTTGTCTTTCCCTAGACCAAGCTTAACCACGGATTTTGCTACCGTCATGGCTTCTGACGACTTTTAGACACCTCTTTGTTCCATCTCCTGTCTGGCCCACAGTTTCAATCCCTCTTGAAAAGAAAGCAATGCTTCTTTCTCAGTCACATCTGAAACTTAGAGCATGAGTTCTTTAAACTCTTGAACATACTCCCTTACTGTGCCCCGTTGCATTATCCCTTGCAACTTTGCCCGAGCTTCTTCCTTGGTAAACTCTGGGTAAAACTGTCCCTTCAACTCACATTGGAACTCTTTCCATGTTCCAATCTCACATTGCCTTTTACCTGTGGTCCTACCTCGCCACTATAAAATCGTAATATCAATAAGAAATAATGAAGTAGTATTTACCTTACCCGCATCATCCACGATGCCTTTGGCACGAAAGTAGTTTTCCATCCTCTATAAGAAATTATCCACATCGCATGCAGACCTTGTCCCCACAAACTCTTTCAGCTTTGGGACATACTCATTACTGAGTGCTGCACTTGACACTTTTTTCCCGACCGCTGCTTGACACAAGGCCAACTCTCCCTCAAGCTCCTCTATTCTTGTGTTCAAAGCCAGCGTCGTGGCCGTTGTTTCCTCCTTCAAAGCCATCATCATGGCTTCAAGAGCATCGTTCCTGTCCGACAGTTTATCTTTGTGTGAATTAAACAACTCATTTACCTCATTCATGGTCGAATTAAGAGACATCTTCACATAGTCTCTAGACTGTTCCTTCTAGTTGTCTATGTGACCCTCGACCCCATCGAGTGCCTCTTTTACGTTCTCTATGGATCTCTCGAGTTTTCCCACACGTTCTTCTACTGTCGATAGCATCTCCCTCAAACCTTTTCTCTCCCACATTTGTTCGAACTCTTCTTTCGACATCCCAACAGTGCCTTCGAACCAATAGCTCGGATACCACTTATCACGGGGCTAGACCTTTCGTCTCGTAATTCGTGCTGCCTTAGGTGATTCGCTCGTGCAAACTCGCCTAAGTCAACCTTTACTCGAGTGAAGATTCCTTAAGAACTTCTCCAAGGCACCAAATCGTATAGCAGAAGTGATTTAACGCCAAAAGAAACAACCAAAAGAACAACAGAAAGAGCACTCGCAAAGTGTTTGAGTAAATGCTCTCAGAATTCTATTACTATTAAGAATTTAATATACAATGGATGGAGTGAGTAAAAATGAGGGGGAAGCTCCCTATTTATACTTGAGATCCCCCAAAATCGACGGTCAAAATATATTTACATCGACGGACGAGATTAACCATATCCCATGTTTTAAGGGATTTACAAGATATTGCCATATCAAATCCTATCTAATTTTTACAAGATATGATTCCCTCTCTCTTCTAAGATTAGTTACCAAATCAACCTAAGTTGCCATATCTTCGCTATCGGGCTAACCAAGCTTCAATTTGGCAGGCTTCTCCAACAGTTCCTTGAATCGGGCCAGCTCTCGTGGGCCAAATGATCCCCATCTAAGAAATAAACCTCCATCGGATGCATTTGGTGCGATAGTCACGGGCTTCGAACTCTGACCCTTGACACAAGTACATTTCCAAATCTCAGTACTTGTGAAGTTATTGTTCCTAATAATTTTATTTTATCTCATTCTAAACAAATACAAACATACCACCTTAAAAATTTACCAAACAAGAAATCCATGGATCCTAAACACTCAGTTGATGCTCCCACTACTACTCACCCTTCCATATTGTCGTCTGCCATCACAACAATACCAACCCAAAGTCACATCGAGCCAAAATCCACCTATCCCATGATTACACATTTAAAATCAAAAGCATTAATTGATTACATCGCTCCTACAGTACCTTTCTACACCCTTCCCACATATAACCAAGAAAAAAATCGCACTAGGTTGAAGCTATGGAATATGAATATCAAGAACTCATAAGAAATCAGACTTGGGAATTGGTCCCTAAAAATCCCTCTCGAAACGTAGTAGACTATAAGTGGCTCTTTCACATTAAATATAAATTAGATGACACACTTGACAAGTATAAGGCGAGATTTGTGGTGAAGGGTTTCACTCGAAGGCTAGGTCTTGATTATGGTCCTACCTCCAACCCTGTTGTAAAACCCAAAACAAGTAGATTAGTTTGACTATAACGACTCAATATGGGTGGCCTATTCATCAACTTGACGTTAACAATGCCTTTCTTCAAGGCCATCTTATAGAGGATGTTTATATGAGACACCCATTAGGGTTTGAAGATCCCACACTACCTTCTTATGTATGCAAGCTAAAGAAAGCAATTTACGGCCTTAACCAGTCTCCTCATGCTTGGTAAATCTAACTTCAGAGTTATTTTGATACTGTGGGCTTTTCTAGGTTTAGAGTTGACTCATCCTTATTTATCCTTCATAATCGTGGATTCATTGTCTAGGTTTAGAGTTGACTCATCCTTATTTGTCCTTCATAATCGTGGATTCATTGTCTATGTGTTAGTCTAAGTTGATGATATTATTTTCATTAGCAATGCTACAAGTGGTGTCGAATCTATTATTGATGGTCTTGTTAGTCAATTCTCTCTTAGAGATCTTGGGTGTCTTTCATACTTCTTGTGAGTTGAGGTAATTTACTTCTCAATTGAAATTATTTTATCCCAACAAAAATATATTCAAGATATGCTCAATGAATTTCATATGGATTTAAGCAAGCTTACGGCTACTCTTATGAGCTCCACCACAGTATTTACAACTCCTACTGGTGCCACTATTGATGGATCTTATTATCAATGCATCCTTGACAAGCTTCAATATCATTCATTTACTAGATTCGACATTGGTTTTATGGACAACAAACTCTTTTAATACATGCATTCTTCTAAAGAGTGTCATTGGAAACCTAAAAAGAGAGTTCTTCGGTATCTTAACGGTGCTTTTTATTATGATTTTAACATTTCCAAAGACCTTAATAAAAACTTACTTGTCTATTCTAATTCTGATTAAGCAAGTGACCTTGATAATCATACTTCTACCACTGTTTATGTGGTTTATCTTGGGAATACACTCATTTCATGGTCTTTTGAAAAACAAAGATCTATCTCTTGATCATCTATGGAGGCTTAGTATAAAGCTGTTGTGGTTGTTCTCGCAAAGACTAGCTGGATCACAAATTTGTTGCAAGAACTTCGCTACAAGCTTACTACTACTCCTCGACATTTTTTGATAATGTTGGGACTGTTTATCTTTGTGAAAATCCAATCTTTCGTAGTCAGATGAAGCATCTTGCAATCGATTTCCATTTTGTTTGTGAACAAGTTCAAGTGAACCCCTTACAACTGCTACCTTCGATAAATTCTTTGTCAAGTTGGGAACTGTTCCAATCAATCCCAACTTTAGGGGGCGTGATGGTACATGACTTCATCAAAAGTTTTGATATTTTGTCAGTTAATTATTATCCTTTATTTTTTTTTTGAACTCTTATTTTGAATTCTTGTTAATTGAGTATTGCTCTATAAATACTCTAATTTCAATCAATAAAAGTATGCTTCATTTTGCCTTTTTATCAGTCTTTTTAACATTACGACTAAAGATTTTTTTTTTATGACCAAAATGATAATGACTTAGAAGTTGAATGACTAAAATGAAAATATAAACATGATGTGGATATGATTTGGCGTGTAAATTTAGTCACCATTAAAGATATAACGTTTGGGTGACTAAAATAAAAATATTTTCTAAAGTCGTAATAAAATTACAAGGATTTTCATTCAGATGGCCAAATTAAAATATATTATATAAATAAATAAAACTTAAAAAATTACTTTCCATTGGTGAATTTGAATTTATTTAACGCAAAATAAATGAAACATAACAATTCTTGGACTAGAGTAACTTTGATTTTGTTCAATTAATAATGAAATTGGTACTTCACAATCAGAACCAAAACTAATCACGAAGCTAATTTTCCAACACAAAATTGATGAAAATTAGCATAAAATTGGTGGGAGTAAGACTAAGAGCAAGGTAAATGACAAATAAAGAGAGAAGCTGAACTACAATTTGACCACCAATTAGTACCACCATTAATCCCTTACCCAACTTTAGATGAAGTTTGATGCTATGGGCTGTGAACGAAAGGGAAAGAAGCCATTATTTGATGGTGGTTGGAGCATGAAAAAGAAGACTCACGTCGACGTGTGTGAAAAAAAAAAATAGAATTAGATAAAATAAATACAAAGTGAAAATTCCTTGAAAACGAAGGACCAACGAAAAGAAGTTCCAATAACGTTAAGGAATAATATAAATTTTGCACTTCCAACTTACCAGTCACGTCTATTTTGGTATATATTTATGTTTTTTATTAACTTTATTTTCCGAACTTGGTAATTAAATTCATTTTGATCCTTAAATTTAGATTCTATCAAAATTTAATGATGTGACTAGTGTTATTCAAACAAGACTAGGTTGGTTGGTCGGACCAATTAGACAAGAACTAACTGATATACTGGTTCGATCAAAGGGGTTGAATTGATTGAACCGGAAACAGCTCCAAACTAGTAAAAATAAAAAAAACTAGGACAAAAATATGTAGTTGAATAGGTTGATTCAATTCAATTTTTTTTTATTTTTATGAATTTCAATTAGTTATTTAATTATTTTTTATTTAGCAGTTTAACCGATTAAATTGGTTAAATCAAGAATCAGTGATCTTACCAGTTCAACCATCAGTCCTTTTATTATAGTACTAGACACTTTAAGATTGTGCCATATCATTACCTAAAAGTTTATATAATTTTTTTTTTAAAAAATTTCAATCAATAATGTGACACAATCTCAGAGTGTCAAGTCATCAAACTTCTATACTTTTCAAGTTCTTAAGTTTAAGTGCCAAAGTGGACCTAGATGCTAAGTTTAGGGCCAAAACTTATATTATCCCTATCGTTAATAATCAATATAACTTTCTATAATTAGATCACCAAAATGATACAACCTTAAAAATGAGTGTCAATCTTGAATGACCTAAATCTAAAATTGTTTGAATTTAAATATTCCCATATCGATACAATTTGAATCCAAAATAACTCGTCATTTTATTAAAAAAAAGGCAAATTAACTCTTGTATGTTAGATCAACAAGTAAATTAGTCATTTTATTAAAAATTCTATTTATTTTTATTGTTAAAAATCGATACTTGTATGTCAGCATGAGGTACACGTGACACGTCATGTGTCACTGTTTGGTTATTCTATCGGTCACACTAATTTTTAATGATACAAATGAATAAATTTTTTAACTGATATGACGAATTTACTTTATATTATAACATAAAAACTATTTATCTAATTTTTAAATAAAATAAACAAAATGTAATTTGACTCGTTATGCAGTACTTCCATGGTAATTTAGCCTGGGTTAGGCCAAATTAAATTGTTTTTGTTTTCGTTGTTAGATTTTTTGTACTTGCATGTATCATGCACATGTCCTACCTCTGTCGCTATAATTAATCCTCGCCCACTCCCTCTTTATTACTTTCTTCATTTCAATTCATTATTTTTTTTATTCTTATCAGCTTTTTCCCTATTCGTTCAAACAAAGCCTTACTTGTGTCATCTTCTTGTTCTAGCATACTCCCAAATATCTTTGTTTCACTTTCTTCCTCTAGCAAAACCACAAAAATATCTTTGCCCTTTTCAGACAGAGAGAAAAAGAGAGTTTGGGTTGTAATAAGATCCACAAATGGCAGAAGAGGAAACGAGTTTGAGTGAGGTCAGTGGTGCATTTCGTCATGTTCTTTTCATCTCTGCTGGTGCTAGCCATTCTGTTGCTCTTCTCTGTAAGCTCCATTTTTTCTTTTATTTTCTTATTATCTGCTGGAAAGTTGTTGATCTATCCAAAGTTTCCCAGATATTTCATCTCTTGGAAGAAACATTTAGGGTCTTTTAAATCTTACAAAATTTTTACTTCATTTCACTTGTTTAGCAGTGCTTGCTTCTTCATTGTTTTAATTTGTTCTTCAATTTGATATTTTTTTTCTTTGTTTCTTTCTGCAACCAGTTCTGTCATTTGTTGTAATTTTGCAGTGTTCCTTGTTGCATGGTGGCTATGATTGGTTGACTGCTTGTAGTTTACTTAGATGTAATCTTTATATTGTTCAAACGGCCAATTAATTTATGTCTTTTTACTATTTGGTGGGACTTCTGAGCCAATTTGAGACATGTTTTGATATGATCTTCACTGCATGGATTTAAATAGCGGTCCGATACCGTTATAGCAGCAGCTATATAGCGGCACCATTTGAAACCGCTATTATGTTTTACAATAAGTTGTATGACCACGATACCCGCAGGGACCATAATAGCATCCGTTATGTCCGCAACTATGACAAATGCAATGCGGCCGAAAACGCGGCCGTGACCGCAATTTAAATCCTGCTTCACTGTTAAATGGTGGACAATGGTTGTGATTGAGGGCATGTTTCATTTTTCCTCATGTGAATAAATTAATGCACTAAATTTTGAACAAACAATTCTTCCAACTGCTGTTCAGTTCATTAAATTGTTAAGCCGTAGATCCTTGACCCAGCTAAGCTTTGAGAAATAAATGGGCTGTCATGGTAAAAGTACCGTGAAGACCCTTGAACTAAGAGTCAGATTGCATTTTGCTCCCTTTATTAAAAAATAGGTAAATTAGTCCTATACATCAGATCAAAGTGTAATTCGGTCCTTTCTGTTAAAAGTTTTATCCATTTTTACGGTTAAGAATTGAAATGGCTGCCAGAATAACCAGATTCTGACATATAGGACTAATTTTTAATAGTAAAAATGGATGAAATTTATAAGCAAAGGACCAGTTTGCTCTTTGATCTAATGTATAGTAACTAATTTGCCCATTTTTTAATAGAGGGGCTCAAATGCAATCCAACTCTTAATACAAAGGCCTCCATGGTAATTTTACCGGATTTTCAGTATTATCTTGTCTTATTGCTTCACTAATTTGACATTTATTATAATTTGTCTTTTGAGTCCTTGTATGTGTATTTCAAGTTTAGATTCTGACATTTGTTCAGCTTACTTTATGAATTCATTTGACTTGCATAGAGCTACTTAAGCCTATAATCTGGTTCTTGTTCATTTACAGCTGGAAATATTATTTGCTCTTGGGGACGAGGAGAGGATGGACAATTAGGCCATGGGGATGCGGAGGATCGACTTTCTCCTACTCGATTGAGTGCTTTAGATGGACATGACATAATATCTATTACCTGTGGTGCTGATCATACAATTGCATATTCATTGTCAAATGCAGAAGTCTATAGTTGGGGATGGTACATTCTTCATATCATCTATAATCACATCTGTATTAACTTTTTGAACTGTTTTGTTAAATTTTATCCTTTTTCTCCACTATTCAGGCTTATATTAAGTTTATAAATTATATTTATGCGGGTTGTTCTTTGTTTGTCTAATCTATTCTTCATGCCAACATCATATTACTAAGGAACAAGCATGTACCTTTTCTTTAACTCTTTTAACTTGTTCATCTATGCTTTTAAAACAGCATACTGTATCTTATGAGGTAATGTTTGTATCATATTCTCATTTATCTATTTTCAATTTTGACTAAAATGTATGACTGTTTTTAACTGTTATTAATTCCAGGGGTGACTTTGGTAGACTTGGTCATGGAAACTCTAGTGACTTGTTCACTCCTCAACCAATAAAAGCATTACATGGTCTGAGGATCAAACAAATTGCTTGTGGTGACAGCCATTGTTTGGCTGTGACAATGGAAGGCGAGGTGCAAAGGTTTGTATGGCCTTTTGATCTTTCTTACTTTCTTTTTACTTTATGTTGGTAAAAGTATCATGGAGGCTTCTATACTAGGAGTCAGATTGCATTTTGCCCCTCTACTCAACAAATAGATAAATTAGTCTTAATTTATACGTTAGATTAAAGAGCAAATTGGTCATTTCTGTTAAAAATTTCATCCATTTGTACGGTTAAAAACTGGTGTGGCTGACAGAATAACCATATAGTGACACATGGAATGCGATGTGTACCTAATGTTGATGTACAAGGGCCAGTTATTAACAATAGAAGTTGATAGAATTTTTAATAGAAGGATAAATTTACTTTTGAATAGAGGGGGCAATATGCAATCCGATTCTTAGTATAGAGACCTCCATGGTACTTTTACCTTTATGTTTATAATTCATTTCAATTTCCTTGTTTCAGTATCAAAAGTGAGTAGGTTTTTTTTTTTTTTGTTTGACCAATTATCTGTTAACTATGTGTACTGGTGCCTAGAGTTTAACATCCAAGTACAAATAGTAGCTTGAAGTGGCTGGGTATGAAATAATAATGCTCCTATTATACTGAACTAAAAGATTTATAATATATATTGGTTCCCATAACCTTCATGAAATAAACTGTGATTGTAAGCAAAATGCATTTCAAGAGGTAATCTTGTATTCTTGAAGAAATTAGAGAACCTTTGACCTCTATATGCAATTAGGGCTGATCTATGAGAGGGCTGGAATGCATGAATTAAATGGAGGGTAAACTATATTACTAGTCATCCAACTATGGTTTTTTTTTTTTTTGGTCAGCTAACTATGAAAATCTAAAAAATGGTCACTCAACTAGCTTGGATTTTTGGGTGTTTTCATTTTTTTGATTAGCATGCTGATGACCAAAAAAGATAAAATTGAATAGTTGATTGACCAATTTTAACTTTACATAGTTGGGTGACCTTTACTACAGTTTACCCTTAAATGTAGAATTCTTTCATTTTGAATACTACTACCTCAAGCATTTATTCCCGTGCAGGAGAGAAACTACTAAAGAAGAAAGCTTGACTGTGAAAAGAACTGAGAGATGCCGCTAATGTTGATTTCAATTGATATTATACCTGATAGTTAATCATTTTAAAATAGCTGCTTCTATATATTTTCTTGAAAGCTGGTCAGTGATTTGTATAATAGCCTACTTTACTCTCTTCTACAGAAGTTTACATTTGCAGTTATTTCTTCTTTCAATTTATACATTTGATAGCTTTTATTACTGATTGGTTTTTTTTTTTTTTTTACCCTTATTTTAATGTTTACCTTTTGGAATTTAATTGAAGTTGGGGAAGAAATCAAAATGGTCAACTTGGTCTTGGAACTACTGAAGACTCTCCAGTGCCTCAAAAGATTAAAGCCTTTCAGGTATTGTTTGTTTTCTGGTTTTCTTTAACAAATTTCCATGCAATGCTCCATTATCTGGTATGTGGTAAAATTACAATAGAAGCCCTTGTATTAGGAGTTAGATTGCATTTTGCCCCCTTTCCTAAAAAAAAAAGAGCAAATTTAAATCAAAGAACAAACTAGTCTTTTCAGTTAAAATTTCCATCCATTTTTTCAAATTGTTACATATGACATATCATGCGTATCATGTGTACCTTGTAGCGACATACAAGGACCAGTTTTTAAATATAGAAATAGATGAAATTTTTTACAAAAGAAGCAATTTGCTCTTTGATCTAAGGTACATATATTAATTTGTTCATTTTTAAGTAGAGGGGACAAAATACAATCTGACTCCTTGTATTAAGGCCTCCATGGTAGTATGTTTGTACTATAGCATTAGCATTAAGAGAAAGGAGCCTCTGCTTGCGTACAAGTTACTTAGTTTTGTTGACCTTCGCAAAATGTGTTGTACTCATATAGAGTTGTACATTTGTTCAAATAGTATTTGCTTCTTTCTTAACTTTGGAATCCTGTCATATATGTTATAGGGTATTTCTATCAAAATGGTTGCTGCTGGTGCTGAGCATACTGCAGCTATTTCAAAAGAGGGTGCCCTCTATGGATGGGGTTGGGGGCGATATGGTAACTTAGGCTTAGGTGACAGAAATGATCGCTTAGTTCCTGAGAAGGTTTCTACACTCAATGTAAGTCAACAAGCTAGTAAGATTTATTTGGTCCATATAACTATCTTTACCTCTATAAATAGAGGTTTCTATCAAGGAATTATTGGAGCCATTTGATAAGCTTCTCTTTACTTCAATATAGTATCAAAGCTTTTTGTCTAACAACATGGTTCTCGTTTCTTGCTTCTTACCTCTTTGTTCAAACGAGGACATCCTTGGACCTTCATATGACTCAAACAATTTACCTTTTTTTTTTTTTTTTTTTGGCTAAAACAACGCCAAGTCTGTTCACCAAAGCCAATAAACTGACTTTCTTTATCACCAACCAACCATCGGCTTCAATCTAATGGTTCCAAGTGGCAAGGTTCGTGCCCAACTATCTTGGTTGTCTGTTGAGGAGCTTTGCCTAATGGACGTTAAACCACGTCTCGGATACACCAATCATAACTCCATAACTCATAAAACTAGGTCACAATCGGCATAGTCTCCAATGTTACAATATTCCCCATTCAATTCTTAGCTGTCGCAACTCACAACAAGAGTCTGCCATCATAGTGACCTCAGTCTCAAAATCCACATTTTTTTCTATTAACTATCCACGCTTTTTCCTCATAATGAATCCAAGATTTCTACTCTATTGACCATCAATTTGCGAGGGCGTAATAGTGTAACTTTAGGATTTGGTACATTCAGATATTCAAATAAATTGTTATCATCTTTACTTTACTTTTAATTTCTTTTGAATTAGTAGTTTGGATTTCTACGTAATTACCTATCAATTAAAGACTTCTTTTGTTCATCCTTGGTATTTAAAAGGGCCTTTCTTTCCTTTTGTCTTTAATCTTCAATTAAAGACTTCTTTGTATTCTAACGCAGGAAATGTGAGTTTCCTTTTTGCATCTTGTCTTATTTTATGCTTTTTTCTGTAATTTTCCTTTATTTCTTTGTTTTCTGTTAAAATTTCGAGTTGTAGGAAGAGAAGATGAATATGGTTGCTTGTGGATGGCGGCATACCATATCAGTCTCTGTTACTGGTGGATTATACACTTATGGCTGGAGCAAGTATGGTCAACTAGGACATGGGGACTTCGAGGATCATCTTGTTCCTTACAAGGTGGAAGCTTTAGCTGACAATTCTATTAAACAGGTGACCTTTTGGTGCTCCCATCTCTTAGTAATGTATTGCAAGAAAGAGTCTGAAATTCTCAGATGTTCCTTCCATGTGAAAACAAAAAAGCATGGTTTTCACATGTCTTATCACGTAAGTGCATGTTCAATGATCTCCTAATCATGTCTTTAGCAAGGAGTGAGGGAGATGTCATTTCTTGATATCTTAATAGAGGTAAAAGTACCATGGAGGCCCATGTGCTATGAGTCAGATTGCATTTTTGTCTCATTTACTCAACATATGGATAAATTAGTCTTTGTACTCTAGATTAAAGAGCAAACTGGTCTCGGAAGGGGACTAATTTGCCTATTTTTTGAGTAGAGGAGGTAAAATGTAATCCCACTCTTAGTACAAGGGCCTCCATAGTACTTTTACTCTTAGCAGGCTATATTAAGTGACAATTCCAGTGCAAGTAAATGCAAACAGCTAGAGTTATTATGGTAATCTCATTTTTAAAATGTGTATGATACGGTCTCCCCTTTTTCAGTGTTATTGATATCTGATGTGTAGTATGCCTCATACCTTTCATGACATTTGTTGTTTCTTTCGAATATACGTTGGCTCGAAAATTATTTTTGAAATTGTTTGTTTCATTTTGGTTTTGGATCTTACTAGATATCAGGTGGATGGAGACATACAATGGCACTCACATCTGATGGAAAACTCTACGGCTGGGGATGGAACAAGGTAGAAAATGAAAATAAATTATGTAGAAAATGAAAATAAATTATCTTTGGTTTATAACTTCGAAATACATAGCCCAATACTCAACAGCGGTGAGATAACCCCACTCAACATGCTGTATCACTACATTGCCTCGGTTTGCTTTCTAATACATTAGGCATAAATCCAGAGTCATTGTGTACGCATTTTGGTTGACATTTATGAACACATGCAGATGGACTTGTCTGCACAATAGTAATTTACTGGTGCATGTGTCTTAACATTTTACAAGTCCTTTAATTGCTTTCGTGGTTATGGATGCTTGTTAAAGGTGCAATAATTAATTTTTGTACCTTGTTTACAGTTTGGACAGGTCGGGGTTGGTGACAATACCGACATTTGCTCTCCAGTGCAAGTTAAATTTCCTAATGATCAGGCACATTCTTGTTACTGTTGCTTCCAAATATTGGTTATGATAGCCCTTGGCTCTAGGAGTTTTCTTTTAATTCTTTCTTCTCTTCTCACATGTTTGTTTGTGTGTTACTTGGCAGAAAGTAGTTCAGGTTTCGTGTGGATGGAGGCACACACTTGCTATTACCGAAGAGCAAAACATCTTCTCTTGGGGTAGGGGTACAAATGGACAGCTTGGACATGGAGAATCTACGGACCGGTAATAGCATTTTAATCTAGACCACTGAATTTTAGGTTTCATGATACCGTAGAAAGATATGATATTTGGACATAGGTGTAAGTGTTAGATACTGGTATGAGTTCCACACCCTATGTATTTGGAAGGTTATATCTCTATACAAAAATCTGAATATGCATCGAGCATAGGTGTGTGACATGGATACTTAAAAAAAAAATGAAGATTCCGATCAAAACATATAAAAGTGCTTACAGTAACAAAGCTGTCATGGTCTAAGTACTGATATTTTGGATTCTTATTTTCAGGAATTTTCCAAAGATCATAGAAGCCTTGAGTGTTGAAGGTTCCAGTGGGCAACAGATAGAATCTTCAAAGCTTGACCCATTGTCAGGTTTTGTATAATGACGATCGATGCCCTTTCTGTTCTGCTATCTGGCCTTTTATATGCTTGAATATAGAAGTGTTTTATTGGCAGGTAAATCTTGGGTTTCTCCAGCGGAGCGATATGCAGTTGTCCCTGGTGAAAGTGTAAGTTCTAATGGGTTCTGATAGCAAATCCCTGGAAACTTGAAGCACCCATTTCCAGCTTCAAACATTTGGTTTAATGATTGACTGTTTAGGCAATTTATTTTTCAAAGGTCTTGTTGAGGGAGGATTGGCTCCTCCGGAGAAGTTTTTGAAGTGTCATCTACTAGGCAGCTGATCTAGTCCCCCAACAACTGAAAGTATTGTCTTCGGGGGAGGTTTGTGTTTCCCGTGTTCTGCCAAGAGCCAGCGTGCTGTGAGTGGCTGGCTTGAGGGCTTGGTTCATAGAGCCCTTGGTGGGTGAGTTGCTCATGTCACCTCTAGGTGGGTGGCCGTATGTCAATGTATGGTCGAGACGCTCCTAGCTTTGTGAACTAGGCTCTCAAGGTAGCCACTCACAGCACGCTGGCTCTTGGCAGAGCATGGGAGACAAAACCCTATCTCAGGGGACAATACCTTTGGTTGTTGGGGGACTGGATTGGTTGTCTGTCAGAAAACACTTCGATGACTTCTCCTAAAAGAGTCGATCCCCCCTCTGTAGGTCTAGCTGGCAAATATTTGTAGGAAAAATGTCCTTAGACCTCTGCATTAGGTGATCACATCCCTAAAAATTAACTACAAGAAAATGGCCCAACTTTGATACTTAAGGTCTCACATATGCAACTTTGGACGGTGCCAATATTATTGAAAGCCACAAAAAGATTGTCCTTCTCCTATGTTTTGATATTCCGCTATGTTTTTTCCTCCAATATTATGTGAAGTTTTTGAAGACCCTATGGTTATGTCATTTGACTGTTGATGTTAAAATGCATACAGGGACAAACAGTTCACTCAGAAAAGGGCAATGGTGGTGACGTGGATGTCCCTCAGAATGATGCGAAACGTATGCGTATGTGATTCCTTGAGCTGCCATTAGAAAACCCTGAAGTTACAGCTTCAAGTCTGAATGAAGTGAAAAATGCCAAGCCTCCCATCTTTTTAGCCTTCCATTTAAGTTGATGCCAGCATCTCAAATAATAATGTGACCGTGTCGTTCCATACTGCAAGTCCTCGAAATTTGATGCCGTTTACTAGTAAGTAGTATGATTGTACCATATTATTAACTAATAGGACGGGAGTGAAGGAACGCGACATTACTGATTATAACATAAATTTCCTTCGTTTTAAAGTCAAGAAAGATCGATTCTAATGCTATCTGTGAATCTGGTTTTCTGTATTGAAGTTCTTTTGAATATGAAATAGTGTAGATTGGTAAGTGTCAAAGGTAGGAATGACATGTAAGATGGTAAATGTATCATGGGTACTAAGAGTCAGATTGCATTTTGTTCTCTTAAAAAATGGGTAATTTAATCTTTGTAGGTTAGATTAAAGAGTAACTTGTCCATTTCTGTTAAAGATTACATCTATATTTACTATTAAAAACTGCTCTCTATATGTTGGAATGAGGTAACGTGGCACGCCACATAAAACTATTCTATTAGTCATGATAGGTTTTAATAGAAGTGAATTGAATTTTTAATAATAGAAATGAATATAATTTTTAACAGAAAGGGACAATTTGCTCTTTAATTTAATGTATAAAGATTAATTTGTCTATATTTTTAATAGAGATAGCAAATTGTAATCTGACTTTTAGTACAAGAGAATTCTCATGTAAGATGTATGGGATAAACGGTTCCGTGAATTGTTCCACTTTACTCATTTATCATCGAAATATTTTGGTGTATTACCTAAATAATGTATTGTATTGTATTACCATAGTGTGAACTGAAATCCAAATACATTGCTGAATTTATCTGCCATCAGTAACTAACCGATGAACCACCGAGCCGGAAAAGCAACGATCAGTAGGTAGTCTTGAATGGCTTATAAACTTTAAGGTCAAGAATCACACCAGCTATTGAACCTGTTCCGGCTAGAATAGAAATAATCAAGCAACCCATGCTTAGCATCTTCAAACAAATCCATCTGCTACTCCACTTAGATATCTTCTTCTGTTCAATGTACATCTCCACTGGAAAATAAACTGTTAAAGGCCAAAATCCAAAAGCCCCTAGAATCCCCACAACATCGCCGAAGAATGGAAGCAACATAGATATCACGGTGGTTAACATCACAAACGCTGTTCTCCAAACCGATCTAAAAAGGTTAAGTTTGTAAGGACGATAACCCCGGATTGGCATTGGGATCTTCAACTCTTTGGTGATGGTCTTGCTTTCGGGCCATCTTTGTGATGCCCATTTTTCGACGAAGGTGAAAATGGGCTGGCAAAACACTTGATATGCTCCCACTAGGTGGATGACTATAGCAGCATTAGCAATATCAAGAAGCCAAAATGGGTTATAGAAGCCAAAACCAGTAAGGAGATTGTCGGGTGCAGAATCACCAAAGGAGGCATAGCCCATGCACCCACATAACATGTAGAATGCTGTTGTTACTGCAATGCTAAGTTTAGTGGCCTTCTTCATTGTCTTTGCTTCTGCTGGTGGGGATTTCACTGTGTCCTACAATATCCCAATAATTAATTTTTCTGTTATTATTTTGTGATGTTTTTGTCATAATTGGCGGCTGATAATATTTATTACGTTAATATACTAAAAAACCCCCTAAAACTATTATACCTTGTTTAAACAAGTCTTTAAGGACAAAGTGTAGTAGTTTAAAGGCTTTTTTAATATATTATAATCTATTTATTATGCATGCAACCATGAGAGTCGAAATCGTATACATCTTTGTAAATTTAAATCATTAATTCAAACTATGAAATAGTACAACATTTGAAAGAGAACCGAGAAATATACCTGAATTTCAATGAGAATCATTGAAAACGAGTATGCAAAAGCAATGTCACCAAGAGCTCGGAAGCTCCTCCATATCTTTTGAGCTGGTGTAACTGTTCCAAGGCTTATTCCAGTAAGACTACCCCTAAAAGTTCCAATACCTGCTTAAGCAAAATGAAGAAAAACCATCAGTCTAGGAAGAAGATCGAGTTGGACCTCAAATGTTTCACAAGACTCAAAGTCAGATATCTATCTTCAAAAGGCACTTGTAATGTGCATGGCGGAGTTGAAACTATACCTATAACTTTAGCAATTCCAAGGGCAAGACCAATGCCGGAATAGGTAAAGGACATGACAGCAGCTAGAATTGAGAGCCACCATATTTGATCAAAATCTGGGATTTGTGAAAGTAAGATCTCAGCGACTCCGAACATCATCATGTATGGACTGCTGGACATATGACATGGGTTCTTCCCCCCACTATTGTGGAAACAATTAGACCTTTTTATTGCCCTATCATTACCATTTCAAAAGCAGGAAAAGCGTCACAACTTTGAACATGTAGTTTTGTTAGAATTGTAATAATGGAATTTTTTTAAAGGTAAATTACGCTTAAAATCACTAAACTATTAGTATATTTATTTTTTTGGTCACTCACAAAATAGTCATTAAATTATTTGAAAGTTTCATTTAAGTTATTGGATTATTAAACTCACTATAGTACGACTCTCTGTTTGCACTGCCAGCATCAATCGAAATCGAAAGTTCTCATTCCTATTCTTTTCTACAAATTCAATTTTTTTCTTTTAATGTCATGAATTTATAAACTAAAATTCAAAAGGCTTTCTTTTTCAATTTCTGACACTGATTGACAGATCGATTTAGATTTAAGGTATTAATCCGCTGTATCAATCGTCAAATTGTCCCTTGAAGCTCGCTAGTTGGACTTTTTTTTTTTTAAGAAAATGCTTAACTATCTAGAGACTTAATAAAATTTTTAAACAATTTAATAACTATTTTATTACTTTTTAAATTTTAGTGACCAAAACATAAACTTATTAATATTTTAGTATTGTGGGTGTTGTTTACATTTCTGGTTTTTTAAATGTGGAACTTACATCATGCTTATTGAAGCTGCAATTGTGTACCCAATGGAAACACCAAAAAGATTGAGATACTGAATAAACCCACAAACCTTCACTTTGTATCCACCTTATCAAAACAAACAAAAAATAACATTGCATTTTTACTATTAGTCTTGTTTGCGGACATTGAATAAATAAGCAAAATGGAAGAAAAGTTACCCAAAAGAGAGCCAACCGCCTGTGTATAAGTATAGTTACGCTTGCCAGAAACAGGATCACCGGTCCGATAACAATCGGTAAGCAGGCAAGAAGTGTAAAAAGTGATAATGGAAAACAACAACATTACAGCTGGACCTGCAATCCAACCCAGTTGAGCAATTGCCCATGCCAACGAAAGAACCCCCGACCCAATCACCGCCGTTATTATGTGTGCACTGGCCGTCCAGAAAGTTCCGGTTCGTTTGAGGCGGCCATCATCATCGAAACATTGTGAGTCGTTCAGAGAAGGGTTGTCGATAAATACACGGTGGTTCTCGCCCATGTTTGCAGCTCTACTAGGTTCGAAAGTAAAAGCTGAAAATCAATGGAAAGAAAGGCTTATTTGAGTATGCAAGTGCAATAACTTTGAACTCCAACTCAATGCAGAAGTAACGAGGTGCTATTTATAACGGTTTTTTTTTTTTTTTTTACGAGAATGTGTAGAAATTTTGGTCTTTTTCCTGATATAAAAAGTTGTGTAACATTTAAAAAATGGTTCATCGTTGACAGATCAAATCATTTAAAAAAAAAAGTTAAATTGTTTAAGAAGCCCTTATATTATAGGAATTATATCAAATGAGTCCTTGTATACTATTAAAAAGTCTAAATTGTAGCAAATTAATAGTGGAGGGAGTAAATGGAAGAGAAAGAAGTTGAGTGAAGAGGGATGGAATGGCATCTTTTGAAAAGAAAGTGAGGGTGAAAAACGAATCATATACATACACTAATATACTGTTTACTTGGAATTTGTATTACTACGAATCATCACCAGCACTTGTTTCGAAATTGAAATAAAAATAATAAATAATAAAACAGTCTAAAATAGTTGATGTTCTGAATAATAAATGGCGTCACGTAAGTGAATTTGAGATGTCTAAGCCAAAATGAGGACCATGATTCAAAGCATCCTATGCTTCTAATTGCCTTTCACACACACTCTCTTAGACCTGTTCAACCCCTTTTTTAAGTTTACCTCAAATTCCTTCCAACTTTTTTTTTTATACCTATATTATTATTTAAGACATTTTAAAAAATGTTAAAATATGCATATAATCTTTGTATTTTTCAAAAATTAGGATTTTAGTCCATATACTTGTATTTGTAGGAATTTAGTCTCTTTATATTTTAGATTTCAAATTTAGGTCTAACTGTTAATATTATTAATTTTCTTTGTTAAATTCAAGTTGATTATAACATCTTTTTCTAATTAGATGGCTATTAAGTGAGTGTTTTTTTTCTTCAAAATATCACATCAATAAATTTGGCAGCAAAAATAATAGTGTTAACAGTTGGACTTGAATTTTGAAATCTAAAAATTACAAGTACATGGACTAAATTACTAATTTTCGAAAAGTATTAGGACTATAGGCACATTTTAACCATAAAAAAATTACATGTGTTGGGATGTAAACTTGTATTATTTAATTCAATAAAGCTTTAATTTTACCACTAAACTAAAGCTTTATTTTCAAATAATATTTATACTTTAATTGTATTATGCATACGATATTACCTCCACCAATTATATATATATTAAAAATATTGTTGGCTAAGTTGATGACACTAACTTAAAATTGATGACAATATCATGATAAAAAAATTGTACTGCATTTAATATTCTTAATATGACGTATTTACGTGTTTAAATTTTATTTTACTCACAATTTAATATATATTTTTTATTTTAATATTGTACATATTTTATATGTTATTATTAGTAATTAGTTTCAAACTATGCATTTTATTATTTAGGCTTAATGATAAATTTGGACACTAATGTTTGCATGTTTTGTCAAAATAGCCCTAATTGTATTTTTGAGCTTTTTTTGGCCATCAATCTTTGTTTTTTTTTTTTTTTAAATATGTTTATTCTAATAGATTTAATGAATAAATTCAATGTTTTAATCTTTCTTTTCTTTCAAAAGGTTCCAATCTTTCATACGTTTGTTTACTAAGAAGTTTTTTTACTGAGTTAATTTTTTTTAGATAATTACATTTATTTTCTTTAAATTAAGAATTATTTTTTTAATTTAATACATTATTTTTTAATATATTATTTTCCACATGCAACTATCTTATTAGGTTATCTAAGTAATAAATTACATCTCATTAAAAATATTTCACATATGAAATTCCATATCATCCCTGTTAACTTTTTTAACGGAACTTTCATCAAAACTGTTAGAAAAAAAATTGAAAAAAAAAGAATAAAAGTTTATAGTAAAAAAAAGCTCAAAAATACATTTAGGGTCATTTTGACAAAACATGCAAATGTTAGTGGCCAAATTTGTCATTAAGCCTATTATTTATTATATGTTATTTTTAAACTCAACTCTATATTCTAAATATGTAGTTTCCACGTGCATACACTTATAATAGAATTTCTAGTATTTATTATATATGCTAAAATAATAATTATATTTATTATGTATTTTTTAAATAAATACATTAATCCAAACAACCAAATCTATTTACTCATCACCTTTACCTATTACCCCAATGCCCAAACTAACCCTAAACTAATACACTGAATAAATAAAGGATATATATCTACGGTTAAATTTTACTATTAGCCTTTGTACTTTGCAAAAGTTGTAGATTTAGTTCTTATACTTTTTGAATCGGCCAATTTTAATCATTGTATTTTTTAAATTTAGAAAATTTGTCCTGACTCAAAAAGTAGTAGTTAAACTTGTTTGATTTTAAATTCAATTACTAGTCTTGCACTATGTGTATAGTTGTAGATTTGGTCCATATTCTCCAATTGGATCATTCGAAGTCAATATATTTGAATTTTGAAATTTCAGTCTTAGCATAAATGATAATCGTTAATCCATTAATTGATTATTTAGTGAGTAATATGTGAAAATAACAAGCTGACGTGGCATTACACATATGATACTATGTTTGCTACATCAGATTTTGGAAATAACAAAACTTAACTTAATAAATTTAACAGTCATCTTTTGGTGAGGATTGAATTTTTAAAATTTAAAAAGTGTAAGTACTAAAAATGATCAAATTAAAGTACATGGATTAAATCTATAACTTTAGAAAAATACAAGGACTAATAAAAAAGCTTAACCTAGACCTATCAAGTTGTTACAACATGAACATGAGATCTGTCATGTTGGTCATATCTACACACAATATATTCTTATTTGAATACCACTTGTTGTTCAACTATTACACTGTACTAATTTGTTGTTGTTGTTAGAGCCTAGAGATTTTTTATGTTCTTATTTTTAAGGGTTTTTTTTGTTGTTGTTGTTATTAACCAAAATTTAAATTTAAATCATAATTTTTGTATACACATTTTGGTGTTGCATTTTGTGTCTATGCTTTAATATAGATTCATCAATAAAGTGAGGGTAATTTAGAGTTTATTCAAATATATATTAAAATAAATAAAATTACAATTCTAATGTAGAAGCAACTTTTAAGAAATGAATATTAAAAGGTGAAGAATTTGGGAAATATGACCAAGCTAAAAGAAGTAGTAATGAAGGTTGATATTAGTGGATTATGTTAAAATTAGAAGGATTATGTTGGTTTCAAGCTTAATTTTAGTAGATTATATTAAATTTTGTGTTAATATTAGGTTTTTTATTTGAATATAGAAAAAAAAAGGGTTAAAAGGGTAAAAATATGTATGTGTACAAGTTCATTCTATAGTTTCAACTTTATGGTTGTCAATTTTTGTTATATATATTGTTGTTAATGAGTTTTCTAAGCTGGACTAAAATCAGGGTAATGATTTTGGAATGACTAGTGAGATTGTGGATAAATTTTTAAAATTTAAATTGTAATCATTTATGCATTTTGTAATGTTTATGGATCTTCTCTGAACAAACCTCGACATCTGTTGTTGTCAAGGTCTTTGTTTTTTTTTTAAATGTAAATAATAATTAGCAATTGATTTTTTTTAAGAGGAGGTCTTGGAAATTTAAATTAACCTCACCACCTATGAGTGTTTAGGTTTTATTAAATACCCTAACGGAACCCTAACACAAAAACTATAAATATCACATGTCACTTATTATTTCTTTCATGGAAAGCCCAAAACATTCGTCCTCTACATCCTATGCTATCCTACATACCTAATATTTTCTAAATCCAAATTTTGAAGCATGCCATAATGCCCGCTCTCTTATTGAGATGGAAGAAGGATTTGTTACTTAGACTGCAACAATAATGGAGTATTATCTACTAGCTTAGTACTGCAATAATATGGAAATATAATGGCCTAACGACAAAAGCATTTATCACTTAAGAAATGTTGTTTTTATCATGTTAGTCAAGTTGAGAATTTTACTAATTGAATGACGGAGACTATTGATTCATACGTTTTATCTCTCATGCGTTAAAGCTACATTAAGGTTGGAAGATGTAACATTACTGATGGACCTTCTAGTGGAAGGATGTATAGTAACATGAGAGCTAAATGTGATGAGTCACTACAACAATTTTGTTCATTAATGGCGTCTAAATTATTTTCATTGGAAATTACATTTATATCACTATTTGTATTTGGTGATGCAAAGTTTGTTGTCATGACGTTCCTCACATTAGGTGTGTCACTAAAGATTAATAACGATAATGTTTTTGTCTCCTCACGTATTATTGGAAATATAGTGATGATAATGTATAACGCCATCTTATAATTAACACTAAGTGACATCTCGTGGCATCACTAAATTATATAAAATTTCATTATTAATCATTAGTATCGTCACTTATAATGAAATAACATTTAATGTATAGGTGAAAAAAGTGATACCGTAAAAGTGTTAATGACGTATCATATCATCATCTAATATAATAAAATTAATAACATTAATGATGAAAATGTAAAATGTCACAGTTTAATAAGTATTTAATGACAAATCACTTCATCATGAAATTATATACAAATTTGTCATTTATTATTCGAATCATCATCAATAATGAAATAACATTAACATATAGGTGACGAAAAAGATATTGTCACATTACTAGTGACGTAATATATTGTCACCTAATATGCTAAAATAATGTCATAAAAAATCTATTTAGTGTCAATTTGAAATTGTCACATATTACACACATAAAAAAAAATCATCTTATAATCAATATTTGGTGACAATCATTTTTAGTGAATTACAAGAGGGCAAAACCCTAACAACAATGCGCAATTCGAACTCATGTCACACTTGGGACGGTGAACACCCTGACCATCAAACCAACACATGAGGTTCAAAATCATCAAATTATTAATAGCATAATAATAATCATATGATAATTTAAAAAAGTAAAAAAATAATTAATTAAAGTTTGTAAAATAATTCTCAAATATAATTATTATTTGTTTTACTAAAAACATTACAAAATTTATTTCTTAAAAAAAATCAAAACTGTGGAATTAAAAACTTAGATAATTGTTATTCTCAATATAATAAAACTTAAATGCTGAAAGTAGTAACATAGCTGGTAGAATAGCTTATCGCGTGCTTCTTAAATTGGATATTGGGTCCTCAGTGCATGGTGATTGCAGTGATGGCAAGTATGTGGTGTCATTTGGAGCTGCAAATTAGAAAATAAATACCACATATTTAAAGTTTGTATTAGTAATTTTTATTGAAGAAAAAAGAAAAATAAAAGCTATCACTCTCGTTTACACATTTCTACTATTTTCACTATTATTGTTGTGTGTTTTTCTGTATGTCATCTCAGATGGGTTAATTCTATGTATTTATATAATACGGTCATTGTTTATAGATGTGATATGCTAAGTAGATCTCCATGAATGATGACGTGTATGTTGGAAAAATATGATTTTTTTTGGAATCATTGAGGCATATTTTTTATTGGTAAATGAGGAGTTTTGAATCATAAAATTATGATTTTATGTTCTACCCCATAAGACCTTTACAATCATATGCTCAAAATGGTTGAGTGATGAATAAGAAATTGATGCTCAAAGTAAGCTACTTGTGAATTATGTTGAGGAAAATGAAAAGTATTAGTCCCACATTGATTGAAAATCAAGTGTGGAGCTTGTATATATAGGTAAACCATCTTGGTGTTTATTGAATGACTAAACTAATGTTCTCCCTTGTGTGTAGGGGGTGCAAATCCAAATCCATCGAGGTTGGGGGCGCACATGGGCGATACAAAATGTTTGGATCAATTGTGTTTATTTCTTTACCTCGGAGTATTCAAATTAAATAATCAGAACACAAAAAGACTGAATTTTGAAAATTTTTCTCTTCAAAAAACTATTTTCTAGATTTTTGGATTTTCCTTCCTTTTGCTGCATTTCGCTCAAATGGTTGAAGGGAGATAGTGCATCAAGCTGTTCGCAAGGGCCAACTTGATCCTCTTCCCCAAGGATCTCAAATGGGGGAACCTAAGGGAGCCGCCGACTCCAACTACTGTCCATGTACGATCAATACTAAATCTGACCAACAACTCATCCCACCTCTTCTACGTTCTTGACAACCCATCTTTGTCTCAGTAGAGTCTTTCAGTGGCATGTTTCGATCATCTTCTCCATTACTTAGAAAAAGTGAGCCACCGGTTCAGATACAAGATACTATCATTACCACTTGGACAACTAAACACCTAACCTATAATCACAATGACCTAATTGCAAGAGCAGGGCTCTACCAACTGAGCTATATCCCCCAAGTCAAGTGGAGCATGCATGAAGGAGTCAGATGCTTCTATTCTTTTGCTTGGCTTAGTTGGGCCATCCTGGACTTGAACCAGAGATCTTGCCCGTAAAGTAAATCATCGCACCTACGGTCCAACCAATTGGGAGAGAATCAATAGATTCCTTTTCAAGAGTGATTCATCCTTCTTAAACACAACATACAACTCTCCATTGTACTGCGCTCTCCAAGTGTGCTTGTTCCCCCCTTCTTCCTTACCATGGCAAGTATTTGTGAAATAAGAAATAATTTCGAAGGGAAGAAAAAAAAGAGGGCGTTAAGAGACTCTCTTGGGCCAACCCTAAACACTCTAAGATTTTTTTTCAAACCTGCTCCCATTTCGAGTCAAGAGATAGATAAATAAACATATCCCATTACACTGATTGGGGGCGTTCATAGTGACTGAGGGGGTCGAAGACCAATAAGTGAATTATTAATCAGCCAAGCATTCTTCTTACGGCTGAATCCAATCTCTTGGTCCCTACAGAAAGGAAAAATAATTCACGTTCTTCCTTTTGGGAAGGGAGGATTAGGAAAATCTTATTGATTGCAGCTTTCTCCAGACCTCTAGGAAAAGCATGAAAAAAAATGCTTGAATGGTATGATCCTTCTGTCACCCTAGAATAAAAGGGGCGATCTCGTAGTTCTTGGTCTGTGAAGATATGTTGTTAGGTGCTCTATTTTATTTTCCCATTGAGCTCGGACCTAAATCTGTGCTCGAGAGATAGATGTCCATACACTGATAAGGGATGTATAGATTATCGAGAAGAGAGGAGCCATGGTGGTCCCCCTCGGACCGCCTAAATCCCACGAGTGAACAGAAAGTTGGATCTATATTGGATCTCACATGAATCTGTTTTCCAATGATAGAAAGAAGGCAAGCCTAGTTCGTTGATCACACAACTACACTACTGTGGTGTTCATCTACTTGTTGTATCTTGTGAGACAATTGTTCGATGTTTCTCCGGCGCGAAAGGAGCGGTCGAACTGTCTTAAGGAGACTGTATTCCACAGGCCTCAACTCTGAATCGATTTCCAATCTGTTTAAAGTAAACATTTATTTTAAATAATATTTTACTTGTTATTCATGTTTCAATCTTGTGATTTATTTGATTTACATTAATATACTTAAATATTTTTTTATTACTGTGTATTTGCTAACGATTGTGCAACAATGTACCCTACTTTAAGGTTAACATGCATACACTCGAAGTGGATTCACATACACAAGGTTCGCACCATGTGTAGGCGAACCCATATTACGTATTACGTGTCCTCAATATTGGGCTCGCCCATACTACAAATGTGTGAACCCATACAGAGTGCAGATCAGGACCCGATGGACTAGCTGATCATTGGGTTGATAATAATTGGTATCATAACAACTATATAAGTTAATTTGTTTTAATTTTTCTTCACTTATTAACTATTTTCTATTCTAATTATCTCATTTATACTTTTATAAATATATAAATAAGTTAAAATGAAATAAATTAAAAAAAATTAAGGAAAAAAAATCACAACATAACGTTCTGGAAATAAAAAAAAATGAAAAAAAGATTAAACCTAGTTAAAATAAAATGAAATTATGTTCTACCCATACTCATAGCCCCAATTTTTAGATTTAGCTATAAAGGGAAAAAATAAATTAATTTAATGCCATGTTCAATTTCTAGGTCTGAATCTAAAAAAAGTAAAGCATAATATCAAATTTAGTTCTCAATATTTACCTATTTTTATCAATTTAGCTTTTATTCTTTTTGGGTAAATTTAGCCTTCAGCCTTTAAAAAAATTGAATTCGACTATCCAACTTTTTAAAAAGAGTTAAATTGTTGTTTTTTTAACGGAAATACTGACTAAAACATTAATTTTTAAACATGATAACTTGAAAGACAATCTATATGTACTTCACATTAATTTTTTTTTGAATTTTTATAATTTTAAATATATTCTATTTTATAGTTTTTAAAATTATTTATTGACATGGCATATAAGACATAGTACCATGTCAGCATGAAAGTACATGTGGACTGTCATACGGGTTGTCACACTAACATCGTTAAAAAATCAATATTTTAGTCAACATTTCCATAAAAAAAATGTTTTAACTCTTTTTTTGAAAGGTTGACAGCAAAATTTAGCTTAAAAAAGAATAAAAATCAAATCGACAAAAAATATAAACGTTGAGAACTAAATTTAACATTATGCAAAAAAAGAAGAAGCAAATAATAAATCAAGTTGAGAATATTGTACAATCTTTCATGAAATTAAAATAAAAAATAAAATTATTAACTGAAACTAGAGGAAAATGTTGTTTAGCATATCTTTAAGGGAGAGCGAAAGGATAAAAATTTGAAAACTAATAACTGATTAAACAATCCCACCATTTATGTGATAAAATAATATGTCACCATTTATGTATTATAAATATGAAAAATTATATTACCATTAACAAAGTCTATTAATAATAGTGAAGGAAATCGACTCTATGCCTGAGAAGCATACAAGAGAGGGGGATTCGCCATCTGCGATTGAAATTATGGATGCGGATTTTGATAGTAATGTGGATTCTAGTTGTTGATTTTATGGGGTTGATTGTGTGTTTTTTTGTAGTTCCTTAGAGTTATATTGATTTTTATAGATTTAAGTATTATTTTTTGGAATTGTTAGGAAACGAGACATCCCCATTTCCATAAAATAGTCGCTGAGCATAGAAATGATTTTAACCCGGATATCTTATGCTTATATGAGACTCGAATTAGTGGTGAACGAGCGGATGGAATTATTGGAAAAATAAGGTTTCTGAATTCTTTCAAGGTTGAGGCTAGTGGCTTTTCTAGGGGGATTTGGATCCTCTGGAATGATAATGTGTTGATCGATATTATGGGATTGTATCCTCAAGTAGTTAGTATGAGAATTAGTAATAGTCAAAGCTCTTCAGATTTTCTTTGTTCATTTGTTTATGCTAGTCCCCAACTAGCGTAAAGGAAATCACTTTGGAATCATCTAAATTCAATTGCAAGTTTGATTAAAGGTCCGTGGCTAATTGCTGGAGACTTTAATACGATCTTGGATACCTCGGAATGTTTGGGTGGTGCAACTACGACATGTAATACGTGCGCATGGTTTCAAGATTTCCTTTTTAATAATGGCATTCGAGATTTGGGTTGCGTTGGTTCTAAATTAACATGGTGTAGAGGAGGGTTGTCTCAATGTTTGGAGAGGGAAATTTGTAAGGCAAGTTGTGAATCCTTTGTGCCAAACTGCTCGGTTAGAAATCTCCATCGTCTTTAGTTAGATTATTGACCTATTTTAGTAACCTTAGAACCAAGGACTAACAAAGGGAGTCGGCCTTTTCGTTGCCTAGATAGTTGGATGCTTCATGTTGAATTTAAGGCCCTAGTTCGTAGTAGTTGGGAAGGTGATGTTTCGATGGTTGATAACTTGAAGAAATTCCAAAGTGTGGTATAGGATTGGAATAAACGTGTTTACGGTAACATATTCGAACTTAAGCGACAACTGATTTCTGAATTCAAATGTGTTTAATGAATTTTAGAATTAAGAAATTTTGTTAGACAATTGTGAGTTGAAATTAATACAGGATATTGATGAGGTTCTAAAGCATGAGGAGATTTTGTGGTTCCAAAAATCCAGAATGGTTTGGCTTGCAAACTGTGACCGTAATACATGGTATTTCCATAGTCATACTTTAATTAGATGCAGACATAACAAAATTGATGGGCCAAGGATTGATAGTGATTAATGGTGTTTTGAAAACGAGTTTTTAAAACAACATGTTGTAGAGTATTTTAAGGGTCTCTCTTCCACTGACTATACTGTTGATAGGGCTTTTCCATGTAGTGGTAGATTTCCTTCTTTGTTAACAATGGAGAAGGATAGTTTATGTTTGGTGGTTTCAAGTGAGGAGATGCGTTATGCTATGTTTGGAATGGCTCCTCTTAAGGATCTTGGGGTGGATGGTTTTTATGCAAAGTTTTACCAAGCACAGTGGGATGTTGTTGAGCCTTCGATCTATTCATTGGTCAGGTGGATGTTGGAAGGGCAACCGATGGCTACTTGGCTCAATAGAAATCTACTTGTTTTCATTCCTAAGGTTTCAGGTCTGGACAAGATTTTGCAGCTTAGGCTAATCAACTTGTGTATGGTGTTATATAAAATCATTACGAAAACGTTTGTCAATAGATTACGCCCATTATTGATGAAACTCACAAAGCAAAACCAAGTAAGCTTTGTGATAGGTAGGAACATTTTAGATAATATAATTATTGCATAGGAGGCGGTGCATTCTTTGAAAAACTTCAGCGGTAGGAAGTTAGTGATGACTTTGAATATTGACCTGGAAAAGGCCTATGACCGGATTAGATAGGATTTTTTGGAGGATATATTGTTGGAAGTAGGGCTGCCACCTTTATTGGTCAAGGTAATCTCGAATTGTGTGTCATTATCATCCCTTCAAGTTCTCTAGAATGATACTCTTACGGACAAATTTATGCCTTCACGAGGAATTCGACAAGGAGACCCATCGTCACCATATCTTTTTGTGTTGTGTATAGAGAGATTGGACCATCTAACTGAAGAAGCTATGGAACAGGGGCGATGGAAGTCTTTGAGTTTATCTAGACTCTGATTTGAAATCCACGTATGTTTGTGATGGTGATTATGAAATAAAGAATCAATGGAGGCGTTTAGAAGCATGTCCTACTAGATTTGTTACATTCCCCAAAGTGAATGCAAACATAAAGAAAATAAAAGATATAATCACGAACCACTAAAATTGGGAACATAGTAATAAATAAGAGAACAATGAGAGTTCTCAAGATAACTCTTCAAAGGGTAAAGAAAACTTATGTTATCAATGTGATATGAAAGATTATTGACCACATATGTAGTGTATGCCTAAATATTTTGTTTCTGTTAATATTGTTTGAGAAAGGATATGAGAATGTAGTAATGAATTCTATCATTATATATAGAAAATATTTATCTTATTTGGTACTAAAACAAACAAATATTACTCCAATATTTGATAGTACAAAATTAGTTGAAAGCTCTAAAAGATCTAATATATCAATATCTAGAAAAGCACAAAAATTGTGATGGTTAATACATTAGTTTTAAAAGATATTCATAGTAATAGACATCATATTGAGATTGTGAATTAAGAAAAGATTATATTTCATATGAATCGCTATTGCTATAAATATTTATTTTAAAAGGATGAAAAAAAGAGAGAGGGAGGATTGAGTTATTGATTACTCTTGTTATTAAATTGAATTGACTGTGACTATTTTTGGGATCTACTTTTTTCATCATCCCCATTAAGGGGTTGAAAGTAAAATATTTGATTGTGAAATATCTACTTATGAGCAATAGAATATGGTAATTCTATCTAAATCTCATTATGATTGGATGCACCTAGAGTTGCAAGTTTTTTTTTAAAATTGTGAGTATAACTCCACAATATTTAGAATAAATTCTCAATTAAAATTACGTGGAAAAATATTACTGATGAGAACTCGTAAGAAACAAAACTTATATACGAAAAGTCATTGGTTATGTGCCTGTTGTACACTTGAAAAATAGTGATTTGAACTTCACATTGATTTAAACATTTCTAGTAGTAAATGTCACAATAGTACTTATATGTAGATACAAAGTAAAATGAATGAAAGTAAAATTATCAATTTGTTACAATTTATAATAACATTATTAATACAATGGAAATGCATGTTAAAGTAAACCACAAGTTTACTAATACAAATGCATTTACTACTTGGCATGACCAGTTAAACCATCTTAGATCATATATGATGTGAAAAGTGTAATAGCCCGATTTTAGCTAAATCGGAATAGTGGTTTCGAAACCACAAGTCTGAGGTTATAAAAATATTTAATATTATTTTGGTATTTACAGCATGTGAATTTGATGGTATTAACTTTTCATGAATTAATTTTATCGATTGAATGTTTAATTTGAAAAAAAGGACCTAATCGCGTAAAATGTAAAAGTTGTTTATTAATTGTTAAAGGTATTAAATTGCTATGGCTTATTAAATGTAAAGCCCTTATTATGTAATTAGACCATAATTTGAGTAAATGGACATGGATGGACATATGTTAGTGGATTTTAAATGTATTAATAAAGGTTAATATAGTAATTTGTGAATTAATGTTAATAAAATAAAACAAAACATAAAAAAATCATGCATGTTCATCTTTATGGTCGAATGTGAGAAAGAAAGAGGCCATTGTTGACGCTTTTAATTTTAGCACCTAGGGAGCTTGATTTAGGTATATATGTTTATTGTTCAGTTTTTGATAATTTTTACGTTTTTTAGATTGTTGCTTCGTATATTAGCTAGCCCATGCTTTAATTTTTGGATTTGATGATGAATTTGTGAAATGCCATTGATGAAAATTCAAGCTTTTTGTTGTTTGATGATGAAAAATAAATAATTGTTGTTAGGTTTTCATAGTTTATTAAGTGATTTTTGATAAAAATGCTTATTAAGGATTAAATTATGAATTTTGTAAATTGAGGGGTTAAAAGGTGAAATAAATGGAATTAATGGGCTGCTAGGGACCTAGGGAAGATTCGGCCAAGTATGAGTCTATTGAAATTTTGTGTATTTTGTGTTGTTTTGAAATAGGGACTAAATTGAGAAAATGTGAAATATTAAGGGCTAATGTGTAAAATGCCCATTTATATGTTTTTGGGTGAAATTGAATGAATATGTGATTATATAAGTTAAAATTTGAATTTATTTAGATCAAGATAGAAAGAAATCTGATTTGGATTGGGGGAAGTCGAAAGTTATTGAATAGTTGTTTCGATCCGTTCATTTCCGTATGAGGTAAGTTCATATGTAAATATTTTTTTTAATTTAAATATATATATTGTCAAATTAAACTGTTTATTTATATATCTTGCTAAATTGAATTGAGCATTGGAGGACTTGTTTCAAGCATAAATTGATTGAGTTACTAAGTTGAAAGCCCCGTATAAACCTTAGGAATAATATAGGATACTGATGTCATGACATTAGGACTTTCGATGTGTGTTTCCGTGTAAGACCATGTCTGGGACATTGGCATCAATATGAGATTTCGTGTAAGACCCTATCTGGGACAGAGGCATCGATATGTGGTAACATGTAAGACTATATCTGGGATATAGCGTTGTATGTGATATATGTGTTTTCGAGTATCCTTAACTATTCTGAATGGTTCAACGGGCGATGTCAGAATGAGACCGAATGTGAATTGGAGCTAAACAATTCAGGTACATATGAAGTTTATATGTTCATTGAGAAATAAGGTAAGTGAAGTTACTTAATATGGTAATATAGATTATATGAGAAAAGCGATTGTATATGTGTATGTGATTTGTTAAATGTGGCCTATTTGAATTGATTTATTAATGTTCTTGAGATGATTTATTTGCTTATGACTTACTAAGCTTTCGAAGCTTACCTAGTGTGTTCTTTCATTGTTTTATAAATATACTAAAGTTAGCTCGAGCTCGAGGATCGTCAAGGACCGTCGTCACACTATCGAACATTATTCGGTACTTTTGAAGTTTGTAATTATGGCATATGACATGTATAAGCTAGTTTCGATATGCTTAGTTTTGAATTAAATATAAATAGCTATGCGAAAATCGCTTGATAATGATGTCAATGCTTGTGAATAATCGGTCTTGTTAATTAGCTCATTTTGGAAAGTTTGTTTGATGGCATAGTTTGCATTTATGGTTAATTATTCAGTTAGATGTTAATGTTGGTATGTGTTCATATTTGCTATGTAATGACTGCTATACCATGTAAATTTCGCTATTTGATGTGGCTTATTAATCACCTATGTTTTGATGTATAAATCGCCTTGTAAATTAGTTTGTGAATGATGAAAATTGCTTTGGTCATTTTGTAAAATAAATTATGGTATATGATGTATAATTATATTCGGCTAATGATAGGTAAAATAAATACATATGCCTATGACATGATTGTTTGTGGTTCGGTATTTAAAGGTCAAGATGTCGGTTTAATGCATGATTATGAAATGTGTTATATATGTCGTTGTATGTTCGGCTTTGGTATTTGACTCATTTTGATAAGTATGGGATTTTGGTATATGGTATGTATATATATAGTTATAATGTGACATGTTGATGTTTGTATTAGGTTATGAAACAATATAATTAGCTTAATATTGAATGGTGGAATTGGTATGAATTTTGAGGCTAATTTGCTAGCCGGATAAATGAGAAATGAATTGATTGTGTATATGTAATTTTGGCATAATGCTTAGTATATGAATTGGGTATGTTTGGTTCGGTAATTGGGTTTAGAAATAGCTATTGTTATACTGGTGAATTACGCATAAATTAGTAGTATTAAAAATATATTTGGCCATGTTGTAATGTTACCTATTGTCTTATATGCTAATGAATAATATGTCGTGTGATATAGATTGATATGGTTTAATATGCGAATATGTATAGATATGCAAAGTGGTACGTTTAGTATTTAGTTAAAGGCATGAAATTGTACTAAAGGATGTCTTAATGTAAGCTCGGTATATGAGATGAGTTATGTTCAATTATGATTCAAGTATTCGAATGCTATGTAATTTATGGTCACATGGTTCGAATTTTGTATTTATGAAGCACGTGCACTATGATTTTGATGATTGTTAGTTGGTTCATAATTTGATTAAATAAATGATATTGATATGGTTGAATATTGCAACATGATTCGTATATGTGTAATGAATAGAAAAACATTATTGATTTTGGTTGACTATGTAAAGGAGATTATATTACTTTGTGCTTGAATTGTGATGAATGACTGTTCTAAACTGTGTATTGATCGGTAATGCCTCATAACCCTAAATCGGTGGTGGATTCGGGTTAGGGGTGTTACAAAAATTAATTGAGAATTCATATGGACATTCATTAAAGAATTCTTCTGAATTCTCAATTGTTGCTTGTTCTCAATGAAAATTGCTTATTAGAAACTCACTAGCTAAGATTGAGATTTAATGTCTTGCATTTCTGAAATGAATATGGGCCCACTTATCCACCATGTGGATGATTTTGATATTATATGATTCCTGGTAGATGCATCTACAAAATAATCACATATATGTTATCAACTTGCAACTTGTCGTTTGCAAGATTGCTTATTTAAATAATTAATCTCAGATTATGCAATTAAGACAATTCATATTGAGAAATGATCCAAAATACCTATTTGTGTTTTTATAAAAGAATCATGATTAAAGTTTGCTATGATTATTGTTGAAACTCTTGAAGAGATCAAAATATATTTCCCCACAAATTTTCCATGACTTATGACTTTCAAAAGAATAGTGATATAAATGCTTAGCAAATACAATCAAATAGTCATTTGAAAAACTAGTATTCAAGATTGAATACATAGAATATGAGAAAGTATGTGATGTTTTCATGAGGAGAAGTAAATACGTGCTATACTTTTTTTCCCTTAAACGAGGTTTTGTCCCATTAGGTTTTCCTGGTAAGATTTTTAATGATGCAACATATTATGCATATTACAGATATGAGTACTCTTTTTTCTTCAGTAGGAAATTTTTTCCCTACAGGGTTTTTATCTTAGTAAGATTTTAGCTAGACACATTATCTATAAGTCTATAAGATCTAAATAAGTTTTGATATACTTTAAATTCTAATAGTAATTAGAAGTAGAGTTCTATTTTATTTATACTTCTTATGTCTATAAATATAGACTTTGGAGAAACATTGTAAATATCCCCATTGATCAATAAAATACGCTCGCTCTCCTATTTTCTTTTTTTATTTTTATTTTATAACATTTATATATTTTTTGAAAATTTCATATTTTTGTAAAAATGATACATTTTGGAGTTTTTATAAATATTTTGAATTTTTAAAAATTATTTTGAATTTTTTTTTGTAACTTTTGTTGAGAGAGATCAATTTGCTCGTTTTTAAACTTGATAGGAGCCAAAAAAATTAGTATTTACACCAATCTATTATTCAAATGATTTGAATTGTAAAATTCAACACAAATCGAAATCGAAATTCGAATTACTTATTCGAGTTGACTTGAATAATTTGAATAAATCGTTTCCATTAATTGAAAATTGAAAATTTTTTAATTTTTTAATTGAATCGAATTTTACTCACTCCTATTAAGCACCACATTCCTATTCACCCAATTGGGCTAATCAATCTAATGTACCTCTTTTCCCATGGGACAAAAGATGTAGGCTACTGAATTCTATGCCTTTGGGTGCGGGTTTAATTAAGAGTCATAAATGCCACCTTTGAGTTTTGACAAAATGTAGCTGTTGTTGTTCTAATAAGTTGGAACATGAAATGGAACGATTAGGAACAGTCAAAACTCCAAGATGAGTGCCATACTAAGTAGTGTATTCGAGGGATTATCCTCGAGGAATAATGCTATAGCATGATCGCTGTACTACTTTCTCACCATGCTTGAGTTAATTAATTATTGTTGTTGTACTATAATGATATCATTTGTACTTTAAAAAAAAAATCTAACGAATTATGTTGAAAAAATATACAATATTTAAGCTGATGTTTTAATTTGTTGTATGATTTTTCTCAACTTTTTTGAAACTATAAGATTTATAAACAACCCCTTCATTCCTATTTCAAGGTTCCCACTTTAGTACTTGACATGATAAATGTTGATTAATGGGTTAAATTGATACCATGAAACTAGAAATTATCCTAATATCAAACAAGTAAAATAAAGGAGCTTGATAATCAATCATGTATCAAAATTAACGAGGAAAAAAAAAGTAAAACTAGAAGAGAAGCAAGTATATGTGTTGTTTTGATGAAGAAATTCAACAAGAGTTGAAAGATAAAGTGAGAGGATGATGATGGTGGTGGTGATGATGATGATGGTTGGATTCTCTCTCTATTCGCCACTTGAGATTAAGAAAATCATCGGTAGAACATGGCAACCTTAGAGGCCCCATCATGTGGTAGCCGTATACTTCATAAGCCTTGTCTAAAAGCTGCTTGAAAAGTGGATGGTAAAGGTGGGATATTGGAATCGCAAACCGCTTAAGCCCTCCATCTTCTTCTTCTAACCCAACCTGAACGGCCAACCATCCTTTCTTCACCTTGGTCGCCTTCTTGTCTTCTTGCATCTTCTACTTTTATGTAACTGTTGGTTTGAAGCCAGGCTTACAAATTTTGGTATTTATAGCAGTGGTGGTGGGGAATTTTTAGTAAAGTTTTGGCTTAAAAAAAATGATAAGAAATTCGATTTTTTTTAAAAGTAAAATTTTAGTATAGAGTTCTGCTTATCAAAAAAAAAAATAGTTGGGAAAATTTTACTTCACCTTTAGAGATTAATTTCGGATTTAATTCAACCATAATGTGATAATATAATATTGATAATTTCAAATATTTAAAAGAAAAATTATTAAATAGTAAGAGCTTAGTGCTATTTAACTCTATATTTAGACTGAAATGAGGAAGGAGAAAATAAAGAATTATATATATATATTTTCGGTGGTTAAATTAATTAGATTATCGATTTGTCAGTTTAAAAAAATAATAAAAATTTAAAAAATTTAGTCCAATCAATCCGTATCGATTTTCGAGTTAATCAGTTTAAAATTTTTTTCTAATCAATATTTTAATTAATTCCCAATCAATCGATTCGACTAATCGATTCGATCCGATTCAAATAACATTACTTTTAATCTAAACACAATAAATTTTCCATATAAGATTCAACCAATTTAATTTGGAAATAATCAAATCCAAATGTAATGAATAGGTATGGAGAGATTTTAGACTAAATACTAATATATATATATATATATATGTGTATACGGTACTAGTACTTTATAAAGACAAAAGAGGTGGGCCATTTCATTTCCTTCACAAATTTAGCTGTTGTTGTTCCGTTCATTCCTTTATGCCGTCCTCTTTTTCAACAGCGACTCTTCCTGGCGTGAGCGTGGATAAGGACGTGGAACCTCCATGTTTTGCTCCTGCTGGAAGATGTGGCCTTTAGTTTTAGGTTGGATTTTCATAATTTAAAGTTTCTTTTTTTTCTTTTTGGGGGTCATGTAATAAATTCAAGTTTCTAGAACATAAACTATTTTTTGAGATTAGATATTTTTTTTAAAAGTAAATGACTACCTAAATTATATATATATATTAAATTAGAGACAAAATCTTTATACAAAGACAATACCTTTAATTATTAGAGCCAATTCAACTATCTAACAAACGATACATAAAAAATTTCTGCTGAAAAAGTGCACCATTCCAACATTTAAAATCTAATCGTATTAAATACGCTACACTAATGTTCTCCTAGTATCTTTAGTCGCGATCAAATATGAAGCCAAAGACATTTATTAAAGAGATTGTATGGGTATAAACAGTAAAGGCCAAATGGAAGGAACCAATTCGAGAGAATTGAAGAATTGACCGACTGATTTAATAGAGATGGCAATTGGATTTGGGCGGTGGTGGTGCCGCACTTTGCCATCTCCGACTCCAACTCGCATGATTTTTTCTTGTTTTTCAACTGGTATCCCAAACTATATTCTTTCCGCCTAACTCTGTTTGTGAGGCTACTTTTTCCCTTTTTAGAGTTTTCTTTTATGTACTGAAAATATAATAATTGTGGCTGTGCATGGATATGGGGGTTCACTATGTAAGTCTTCAAATTCATGAATTTAAAAAAAAAAAAATCAAATATCATTAAACATTGACAATTTCTGGGCGAAGGGAGAGGGGGGCAGGTGCCTTTAACTCCCTAAAACGAAAAATTATATTTTTAGTCTTTGAAAATTTATGAAGTTTTAAGTTAATAAATGTTAAAATCATAGTTATGCTTTGCTAATTCATGGGTTGCTTTGTTTCCATCCCGTCGCGTATGGCCAATCTTTACCTCCGTAAGTTGTCGTAGCAAGGCTTTGGCAGGGTGGAAAATAGGTTCTACCTCTGAAAATTATTCTTCATTATTGGCCAACCCTTTCACTAGAGTTAACGGTCACTTTCCAAGAAAATATGGGAATGTCCCATCTCCATGGCAATCTCGATGGCTTTGACAGTTGCAAGAGCTTCAGCAATAGCGGAGTGAGTAACATTCGACAGCTTCAATGTTGTTGCTCCCACGACAAAGCCTTCAAAATCCCTCAAAAGAATACACGCCCCTATCTTACAGTAGTGGCTAATAAAACTAACATCAAAATTGACTTTCCTGGAACCTACAGTTGTTAAATGCTAAGAAAACAAAGTGGCTGAATAGAAGTGATGGCTATTGTGCCCATTGAAGGTAGCACTGTGACAAGAACACAAGTTGTTTACGTAATTTTGTTTCCCTATATCTACGAAGCCTAGCTCAACGAGTAAACCCACCATCTTTCAACACAATACAACAAGTGATTTAATTCCTATCACACTCTGGAATAAGGCCCTTACTTTTGTACCAAGCAGTAAATATGTTTACAATCTCAAATGCACTTTCAAATACAAATTCCTTAATAAACAAATAAGATCTCTCAACTCTCAATACAAAACATATACAAGTCTTTCAAATATATAAGAGTTTGGGGCTTGCTAACATACTAGATCAATTGCGATAAATTTCGCCTATTAAGTTGCAGCTAAAATAGCATATACATTATAATAATAAAGTCCAAGATAAAGTAGGAACAAGTCTTCAATGTCGTCCCAATCCAATCTCCATAATTCAAGAAATCTGATTGTTGGATACAATCCAATCCAAAGATATGTTGCTACAAATAGATTGACGTTCACACCTAGGCTATCATATTTTCTTTTGAAATTTGCCAACTCCAAACATGGCAAGTTAATCAACCTGTTGTATTGTTAGTCGCAATGGCCACTAATGTAACAACCTGATTTTTAGAGGTGTCGGAAACAGCAAATCGGACGAGTAAGCTCGTAAATTTTATTGTTTAGTGCTTACGAGTTAAATGTAGTTTTAGAAAGATTTTTGAATTGACAATTTAAGTTTACAATGAATTATTAGGCTTGGGTAACAAAATCTTAGGTCAAGTGGTTTTAGAAAATGAGGTATCGAAACCTCGTTTCTATAAACCGAGTCGTAAATATTTTTATAAATATTTACAAAGTATCATTAAGGTAGTATTGAAGTTTCATTAGAAAATTTTAACGTTTTAATAGTTAATTAATTAATAAGGACTAAATAGAAAAAGTTACAAAACTTGTGAATGATAAGAAATAGTGATTAAATAGCTTAATTGGTAAACAAAGGAGGACTTAAAGTGTAAATAGACATGAATGGATAGCTGAGGCTGCATAAGAAAGAAAAAAATGATAAAATAATGTGATTAAGGGCAAAATTGTAAATAAAGTGAAATTAAATAAACAAATTGGATTTTAAAAGATTTCTAGACATTTCACCTTCAATTTTTTTTTTTGTCAAAAACGCCATAGGAGAGCTATTTGAGCTGGTTTCCATATTTTGCTTTAAGTGAGTTCAATTCTTGCATTTTTCTTGTAATTTTTATGTTTTTAAGATTTTTATAATTAAGTTCAACTAACTATTACCCTAGTTTTTATTTTATTGGAAAATTTGAAAGTTACCATTGATGAATACTGGATATTTTTGATGAAATAACATGGATTTAGAGCTTTAATTTTTGTTTTATAATGCTTTTACATAGAAATTTTGTTAGATATTGATTTTAGGACCAAATTGTGAAAATGTTAACTATTAGGGTTTGGTACTAAATTTCTATTTATGAAGGGCTGTATGATAGCCTAAAATATTTATATAAATTATCAATTGAGAAAAATTAGTTCATTTGATAGACTAATTAGTTAAGGGACTAAATTTTAAAAGTTGTAAAGGTTAGGGTAATTGTGTAAATTTAAAAAAATTGAGAGTTATCAATTGTGAAGTAAATTAGGATTGAAATATATGCTAATGAATGAGTAATTTTATATTTTAGATCAAGAGCCCATAGATACTCGTGAAAAAAAAAATTAGTAGAATAGTCCCTAAACTTCTACAAATCTTACAATTTAACCCATGTAAGTTCATACGGTTAAACTTAAATATTTATATTGATTTGATGAATGATATTATGTATTTATTCTATTGTAAACGAAATATTGTTAAAGTTATAAAATTAAATTGAATATTCGGACTAAATGGAACGCGAGATATGAGTACATTAAGCAATTGATGAATTGACGGCATTGAAGGAAATTGACGACAAAATTACCCAAGTAAACTGAGGTTCAGCATTTTTTGTGAACCTTCGTGTTTACTTTCTATTTAGCTCTTACGAGCTTCTGTTTAACTCATATGAGTTTCCATTTAGCTCCTTTGACCTTCTGTTTAACCCTTATAGGCTTTCGTTCATCTCTTACGAGCTTCCGTTCAACCCTTATAGGTTTCTGTTTAGCTCTCTTGAGCTTCTGTTCAGCCTTCGGGCTTTTGAAAATGATGTACTCTTATCCGTAAGCCGTTCTTCGATTTGGGAAGATTTGGTAAGTGAATATGTAATTGAAATTGAAAGACATATTGGTTGTTATTGGAATTGATCTAAAATAAGTGTAACCATCGATTGAAGTTGTGATTTGCAGGGAGTTTACATTGAATGATTTTATTTAATTGATGTGTTATTGTAGGTTCGGTATGATTTATGTTTAACCCATCGAACTTATTAAGCTTAATTAAGCTTACTTGTGTGGTTTAATGTCTTTGTAGATTTTCATAAGGTCGGGAGATCGAACCAGCACATCAAGTCACACTATCCAGCCTATTCCAATAGTTTTTGAAATATTCTACATGGTTTATATGGCATTTATAGGGTTTGTGTGGATTTGATCAAAATTTGTCTTGTGTAAATGACAATAATTATAATTTTTCTTATATCTATATGTTGGGTTGGAAACGAAACATATTGATGATCTTGGTGTGAATGATATATGTGTTTGTGTATATTTCGATTATGGTGAACTTAGGTAGAATTGTTAGATGGATTAAATAGGTAAGTTTGGGTATTTTGGTATATGTGATTATACATTATGCTTAAAACATGATTTTGGTTTGCTATGATTACTTTGTTGTGGTTCATTGATGTGTTAAAATGTTGTATTTGGATTGATACCAAAATGGGTGAGAAATATGGCTTTAAAATGGCCTATTTTTGTCCACATAGGTAGAGGCACGGGCGTGTGTCTCAGCCGTGTGTGACACACGGCCTAGCACATGGGCGTATAGTATGGTCATGTGTCCCCTACATCCTTAAAAATTAAGAAACAAAATGTCCAGATATTTTCACACGGCCTACCACACGGGCATGTGGCTTGGCCGTGTGACCCCTACACCTTAATTTTACAAGTCAGTATGCTCACACGGCCTAGCACACAGGCATGTGGCTTGGCCGTGTGACCCCTGCACCTTAATTTTACAAGTCAGTATGCTCACACAGCCTAGCACACGGGCGTGTGGCTTGGCCATGTGACCCAAGTCAGGGAGTTACACGGGCACAAGTACGGGCTGGGACATGGTCGTGTGCCTCTATTTTGAATGCCCACACGGCCTGAAACACGGGCGTGTCTCTTGACCGTGTGAGCCACACGGCCTGACCACCGGGCGTGTGTCCCTTGCACTTAGGAAAAATTTTGAAGTTTTGTGAAAAATTCTCTGAGTTTTCAATTTAGTCTCGATTTGTTTCTAATGTGTGTTTTAGGCCGCTAGGGCTCATACAAGGACAATATGAATGATTTATGATTAGTTTCTGATATGTATGTTAAATGATATAAAATGTCTGTATTTAATCTAAAAAGTCTGGTAATGCTTTGTAACCTTGTTCTAGCGACGGATAAGGGTTAGGGGTGTTACATTTAGTAGTATCAAAGCTTCGGTTTAGCTGATTTTCAGAATGAATGTAGTGTGTAAAATGTCTAAAAATACATGCCATATAAATATGTGATAGTGTGATGTGTATGATCTGATCTAACCTTTGTTTTCTTATAGATTGCAAAGATGTCAAATGGATGTTGTTTTCTTATAGATTGGAAAGATGTCAAATAGATTTGAACATGCTGACCATGATGAGGTCAACAATAGAGTACCAACTTCTGAACATGTGACGAGTAGTAATGTCCCAATTCCTCCGGCTCAAGAAAAAGAACTTAAAAACATGTTCTTTGGATATATGAACCAATGGTTTAGTGAATTCCTACAGGGAAGAAATCCGGCTCAACAACCTCCTCCCCTTACTGTACCACCTGTAGCGCCATCAATTGCACATCCACCTCCTCCAGTGATTGAATCTAGTAAATGTACGCCAGTTGAGAAACTCAGAATGTGTGGAGCTAAAGAATTTTGGGTAGGGAAGAAGATGATCTAGTCAAAGCTAAATATTGGCTTCAAAATACAATAAAAGTTTTTGAAGAAATGACTTGTTTCCTTGACGATTATTTGATATGTGCTATTTCATTACTAAAAGAGGAAGCATATAACTGATGGTCAACAATAGTGGCGGTTGTGCCAAAGGAGAAAATTTCTTGGGAATTCTTCTAGAGTGAATTTAAAAAGAAATATGTCGACAAAAGGTATCTAGATAAGAAAAATAGGGAATTCTTGAGTTGCGCCAAGGGAACATATTAGTAGCTGAGTATGAAAGGGAATTTGTATACCTCAATAAATATGCCCGAGAAATTGTGCCAACGGAAGAAGAAATGTGCATCCAGTTTGAAGAAGGGTTGAATGATGAAATTCGAATGATGATTGGAGGCACTGAAATACGAGAATTTGTTGTTTTGTCAGATCGTGCACAGAAGATATAAGAGGTGTATAACATAAAAGTGCAACGAGATAGACAGAATCAAGAATCTTACAAAAGAGGTTTCTCTAAATCTTTTTCGGCATTACCTGTGAAAAAGTCTAAAGATGATTTTAGTCGAGCCACCTCAATGCCAGGATGTTTGAATAAAAACAAGACGATTCAACAAGATTTCGGAGGAACTACTAGACCCGCTGTTAGTGTGGGTAGTGTGCAAAATACTCCTAAGCCCAAATGGAGATACTGTGGGAAATACCACCCTGGTGAGTGTAGAAGTAAAGTGGGGGCTTGTTAGAAATGTGGAGTAACTAATCATTTTATCCGAAATTGTCCTCAATTACAAAAAAAAAAGATAAAGAGCAGAAAGAAAAACAATTGGTTACTTCTTAAAGAAGTAGGCGTTCGGGCCAAAATAGTGCTATTGGGATTGCTTGTTCAAGAATGAAAGATATTGCTGCTCAGTCAGAGGTTAAAGCACTTGTACGTACCTATGCCATTTGAGCAAGGGAGGAAGCTAGGGCTCTAGATGTGATTGCTAGTACATTCTATCTCTTTGATGTTACTGTGTATGTATTGATTGACCCTGAGTCCATTCATTCTTATATTTGCACTGCATTAGTAGCATAAAATAAATTGCCTGTTGAATCTACTGATTGTGATATTCAAGTTACAAATCCACTAGGTCAAAGTGTGATAGTTAATTTAGTGTGTCGTAATTGTCCACTGAAAGTGAAAGGCTGTGAATTCCCTACTGATTTGATGTTACTACCCTTTCAGGAATTTGATGTTATTCTGGGAATGGATTGATTATCTTTGCATGAAGCTGTGGTAAATTGCAAATAGAAACAAATTGATTTGAAATGTCAGACTAGAGAGATGATTTCAGTTGAGTCTGAGAATTCGAAAGATATTGTTAGAATCATTTCAGCTTTTTCTACTTAAAGACTGATGCAAAAAGGCAATGAGGCATTTCTAACCTACATTCTTGATACCTGGGATTTAGAACCAAAACTAGATCAGTTACCGATATTTAGTGAGTTTGCTGATATATTTCCTGAGGAATTGTCAAGTTTACCACCTGATCGTGAAGTTGATTTTGTAATTGATGTGATTCCTAGAACTACTCCGATATCAGTAACACCATACTGTATGGCACCAGCTGAACTAAAGGAATTAAAGGAACAGTTGCAAGAGTTATTAGACCGGGGGTTTATCAGACCGAGCATGTCTCCCTGGGGTATACCTGTTCTATTTGTGAAAGAGAAGAATGGTTCTTTAATATTATGCATAGACTACAGACAGTTGAACAAGGTTACAATTAAAAATAAATATCCTTTACTGCGTATCGATGATTTGTTTGATCAACTAAGAGGTGTTGTAGTGTTTTTAAAGATAGACCTTAGATCCGAGTATTATCAGTTGAAGGTTAAAGAGTGTGATGTGCCAAAGACTGCTTTCAGAACTCGATACGGTCATTTTGAGTTTTTGGTAATACCATTTGGTTTGACGAATGCTCCTGATGCTTTCATGGATTTAATGAATCGTATTTTTCAACCTCATTTGGATAGATTTGTGGTTGTGTTTATCGATGATATACAAATCTATTTCAAGACAGAATCTGAACATGCACAGCATTTAAGGATTGTACTACAGACTTTGAGAGAGAAGCAATTGTATGCAAAGTTTAGCAAATGCGAATTCTGGCTCCATGAGGTTGGATTTTTGGGTCACATTGTATCAGCTGATGAGATTTGAGTTGACCTAAGCAAAGTATCTGATGTGGTAAATTGGAAAAATTCAAAAAATGTTTCAGAAGTGTGAAGTTTTCTGGGTCTGGCAAGTTACTGCCAAAGTTTTGTCAAAAAATTTTCAATGATTGCTTCGCCGTTGACCCGATTATTACAGAAAAATGTTTAATTTTTTTGGTGCGATGAATGTCAGTGGAGTTTTGATCAGTTGAAGAAGATGTTGACGGAAGCTCCAATTTTGACTCAGCCAGAATCTGGCGTACCATATGTTGTTTATAATGATACGTCTCTTAATGGTTTGGGTTGTGTACTGATGTAGTCAGGAAAGGTAGTAGCCTATGCTTATCAACAATTAAAGCTGCACAAAAAGAATTATCCTACACATGATCTTGAGTTGGCTGCAATCGTATTCGCTTTGAAGATTTGAAGATATTATTTATACGGTGAGAAATGTTACGTATTTACAGATCACAAAAGTTTGAAATATTTGATGACTCAGAATGAGCTAAATTTGAGACAGAGATGGTGGCTGGAATTACTAAAAGATTATGATCTGGTTATTGACTACCATCTAAGAAAGTCTAATGTGGTTGCGGATGCACTTAGTCGAAAGTCGTCATTGTTTACATTTCGAGCGTTGACCGCTCATTTAGCTCTTAATAAAGATGGTTCTATATTAGCAGAGTTGAGAAGGAAACATTTGTTTCTTCAACGAATTTGGGAATTGCAAGATGATGATCTGAAATTGGTGTTAAAACGACAAATGGTTCAGGACAATTTGGGTCCAGAGTATGGCATTGATGATAGTGGTATGTTACGTTATCGCAATAGAATTTGTGTTCCGAATAATTCGGATTTGAAAAATGTTATTCTTTCTAAAGCTCATAGTAGCACGTACTCCATTCATCCGGGTAGTATGAAGATGTATTGTGATTTAAAATGGATGTATTGGTAGCCAGGTATGAAACGGGAAATCTATGAATTTGTAGCAAAATGTTTGATTTGTCAGCAACTGAAAGCAGAACAAAAAGTACCAATAGGTTTACTACAACCTGTCAGATTCCTGAATGGAAGTGGGAGCATGTCACAATGGATTTTGTATCCGGTTTGCCTATAACTCCAAGAAAGAAAGATAATAGATTGACTAAATCGACACATTTTATTCCAGTCAGAACAGACTTTTCACTTGAGAAATTAGCGGAATTATATATATCTGAAGTTCTGAGGTTACATGGGGTTCCTGTTGGAACGTCGGTACCCCCATGGCATAACCAAAAAAATATATATTCCGGCGATCCAAACCATGGATCCATGTACGAGGAATGAATCGGGGTGAAAACAGTTTCGAAATTACCGAAACTTCAATTTGAGTAGACAGTGAAGCCTCGGCAATGAGAATATTGTTTTGCTTTTGAATCCAAGCCGCAATCTTTATGATCCCGACATCTACGTAATCCAACCAATTGACAATGAACGAAAGAAATCCCCAAAACTATTTTCAGAGATATTTTGCTTGACGGCTGCTAGACCTAGTAGCAAAGCTTCGGGTTTATATATATATATATATATATATTCACTTTTTAGGGTTTATTTTTCCCTTTCTATATATAACTCCCCTTATAATTGGTATGTATATAACGAATTATTAATTTATTAAATTTTAATCCAAACATAATAATCATAATTAAAATAAATAAATATAATAATGTTTTAACCAAAAATTATAATTACATTAATTATAATAAAGATTTCGGTAAACTATATTTATTTAATTTTATATACGAACCAAATTCATATATTAATAGAATTATGTTTTCCTTATGTGTACAACATCCTTGTACATATAATATGTTCGATATTTGATTGCCCAATTAAATTAATTCTATAATTAATTTAATTCATGTGCCAACCAAACACAATACCAACTATGTTTTATTCCGTTCATTTCAACTATAGGGTGTGACCCTATAGGTTCTTGTAATTTAGCAGTAATACTAGAACGATTCTAATGTTACAAACAATAAGTGGCATCTAGCAATGCATCATTGCTACCTAACAAGAAGTCATGATTCGACATAACCTTTTGTGATTAACCTTTCATGCATTAATCCTTAAGTCCTTTATCTCTGGAATGGACACAAGTCATGGAATAGTCACACTTGCATAGTCCATCCCATGTTTCTTGATACCTTGAGTAGACTATGATACACAAATAAGTATGACATCTCATATCAACTTATTTTGAGCATGGCCATGCATTTCTATTCTCACTCAATCAAGTGGCCTAAGATATTACTCCCATTATGTAGGAGGGACTTATCTTATATTGATCAACCATATCCGTCTACATAGATTGTGGTATATCCAACATCAGCCTTTATAAAACAACCAGTTACGGTGTATGTTTGACTGTATCAAAATATACAGCTCATGATGTTGGGATAATGATGATCTCAAGTCTGAGGATCATATACATATTAATCACTATGAGTAATGTTGTGACAATTACATAATAATCCAAGAAACATGCTCATAGCGGGTCAGTCCAATATGTTGTTCTCTAACACACATATTCATGCATTGATTCTGACACTCCATATCAATGACAACTCTTTATCATCAAGCAACTACACGTTAGTCTTAATGCATTATTGTTGTCCTAGTCAACAATAATACTTGACTAAGGACCTTTTAAGAATAATCATATTATTCTCAAGACATTATTATAAAATAGTTTATTTATACACACAGAAAAGAAACTGAAATAATAATGGCAACGCCTTATATTAATAAACATGGTAAATCAAGTATGTTATTACAACCATCTCATGATTGATCTTTGGGCATACTCTTACAGTTCCAACATCTATTATTTCAGATTGAGATCTGAGATTTACATCGAGATTTTGGAGTAAGCTGCAAGAAGCTCTAGGTACTAAACTTAATTTCAGTACAACATTTCATCCTCATATTGATGGGTAATCAGAACGAGTGATTCAGATTCTGGAAGATATGTTGAGATGTTGTATACTCGAGTTTGGAGGTAGCTGGGAAAGGTATTTACCGTTAGCTAAATTTGCATATAATAATAGCTACCAATCCAGTATAAAAATGGTACTTTTTGAAGCTCTTTATGTGAGGAAATGTAAGATGCCATTGTATTGGTCTGAATTGAGTGAATCCAAACTAGTAGAAGTTGACTTGATCCGCGAAACTAAGGATAAAGTTCGGATTATTCGGGACAGTTTAAAAGCTGCTTCTGATAGTTAGAAGTCGTATGCAGATTTGAAAAGAAGAGATATAAAATTTACTGTTGGTGATCAGGTATTCTTAAAAGTCTCTTCGTGGAAGAAAGTGTTACAGTTTGGTAGGAAAGGGAAGCTGAGTCCAAGATTTATCACAATATGAAATTGTCAAAAGAATCGACCTTGTAGCTTACAGATTAGCTTTGCCTCCTAAACTTGAAAAAATTCATAATGTGTTCCATGTATCAATGCTGAGATGGTACAGATCTAATCCTACATACGTGATTCCTCATAGTGAGATTGAGCTACAGCCAAATATGACGTATTTGGAAGAACCAGTGAGAATTGTAGCTCGAGAGGTTAAAAAATTATAGAATAAATGAGTACCATTGGTAAAATTTTTATGGCATCGACATGGTTCAGAGGAAGCTAACTGGGAAATCGAAGAATCAATGAGATTACAATAACCAAATCTATTCTGAAGTAACAAAATTCGTTGACGAAATTTCCTAAAGGGGGGAGAGTTGTAACAACCTAATTTTCAGAGGTGTCAGGAACAGTGATTCGAGACCACCAAATCTGATGAGTAAGCTCATAAATTTTATCATTTAGTATTTACGAGTTAAATGTGGTTTTAGAAAGATTTTTGAATTGGCAATTCAAGTTTACAATAAATTATTAGGCTCGGGTAACAAAATCTTAGGTCAAGTGGTTTTAGAAAATGAGGTATTGAGACCTTGTTTCTGTAAATTGAGTCTTAAATATTCTTATAAATATTTATGGGGTCTCATTAAGGTAGTAATAAAGTTTCGTTAGAAAGTTTTAACGTTTTGATAGTTAATTAATTAAAAAGGACTAAATTGAAAAGAATTGCAAAACTTGTGAATTATAAGAAATAGTTATTAAATAACTTAATTGGAAAACAAAGGAGGACTTAAAATGTAAATAGACATGAATGGATAGCTGAGGCGGCATAAGAAAGAAAAAAATGATAAAATAATGTGATTAAGGGTAAAATTGTAAATAAAGTGAAATTAAATAAACAAATTGGATTTTAAAAGATATCTAGACATTTCACCTTCAATTTTTCTGTCAAAAACACCATAGGAGAGCTCTTTGAGCTGGTTTCCATACTTTTGCTTCAAGTGAGTTCAATTCTTGCCTTTTTCTTGTAATTTTTATGTTTTTAAGACTTTTACAATTAGGTCCAACTAACTATTACCTTAGTTTTTATTTTATTGGAAATTTTGAAAGTTATCATTGATAAATATTCAATATTTTTGATGAAATAACATGGATTTAGAGCTTTAACTTTTGTTGTATGATGATTTTACATAGTAATTTTGTTAGATATTAATTTTAGGACCAAACTGTGAAAAGGTTAAATATTAGGGTTGGGTATTAAATTTCTATTTATGAAGGGCTGTATGATAGCCTTAAATATTCATATAAATTATCAATTGAGAAAAATTAGTTCATTTGATAGACTAATTAGTTAAGGGACTAAATTGTAAAAGTTGTAAAGTTAGGGTAATTGTGTAAATTCAAAAAAATTAAGGGGTTGTAATTGTGAAGTGACTTAGGACTGAAATATATACTAATGATTGTGTAATTTTATATTTTAGTTCAAGATCCCATAGATACTCGTTGAAAAGGAAAATTAGCAGAATAGTCCCTGAACTTCTACAAATCTTACAATTTAACCCAGGTAAGTTCGTACGATTAAAATTAAATATTTATATTGATTTGATGAATGATATTATGTATTTATTCTATTGTTGAAAACGAAATATTGTTAAAGTTATAAAATTTAATTGAATATTCGTACCAAATGGAACGCGGGATATGAGTACATTCAGCAATTGATGAATTGACGGCATTGAAGGAAATTGACGATGAAATTACCCAAGTAAATTGAGGTTTAGCATTTGTTATGAACCTTCGTGTTTACTTTCTATTTAGCTCTCACGAGCTTCTGTTTAACTCATATGAGTTTCCGTTCAACTCTTTTGAGCTTCTGTTTAACCCTTATTAGTTTTCGTTCAGCTCTTACGAGCTTCTGTTCGACCCTTATTGGTTTCTATTTAGCTCTCATGAGCTTCCGTTCAGCCTTTGGGCTTCTGAAAATGATGTACTCTTATCCGTAAGCCATTCTCTGATTTGGGAAGATTTGGTAAGTGAATATGTAATTGAAATTGAAAGACATATTGGTTGTTTTGGTATTGATCTGAAATAAGTGTAATCATCTCTTGAAGCTCTGATTTGCAGGGATTTTACATTGAATGATTTTATTTAATTGATGTGTTATTGTAGGTTCGGTAAGATTTATGTTTAACCCATTGAACTTATTAAGCTTCATTAAACTTACTTGTGTGGTTTAATATCTTTGTAGATTTTTGTGAGGTTGAGAGATCGGATCAGCATATCAAGTCACACTATCCAGCCTATTCCAGTTGTTTTTGAAATATTCTACATGGTTTATATGGCATGTATAGGGTTTGTGTGGATTTAATCAAAGTTTTTCTTGTGTAAATGACAATAATTATAATTTTGCTTATATATATATATGTTGGGTTGGAAACGATACAAATTGATGATGTTGGTGTGAATGATATATATGTTTGTGTATATTTCAATTATGGTGAACTTAAGTAGAATTGTTAGATGGATTAAATAGGTAAGTTTGTGTATTCTGGTATATGTGATTATACACTATGCTTAAAACATGATTTTGGTTTGCTATGATTGCTTTGTTATGTTTCATTGATATGTTAAAATGTTGTATTTATGTTGATGCCAAAATGGGTGAGAAATGTGGCCTTAAAATGGCCTATTTTCGTCCACACGGGTAGAGACATTGGCACGTATCTCAGCTGTGTATGACACACGACCTAGCATATAGGCGTGCGGTCTGGCCGTGTGTCCCCTGCATCTTTAAAAATTGAGAAACAGAATGCCCAAATATTTTGACACGGCCTAACACATGAGCGTGTGGCTTGGCCGTGTGACTCAAGTCAAGGAGTTACACGGGCACGGACATGGGTTGGGATACGGCTGTGTGCCTTTATTTCAAATTCCCACATAGCCCGAAACATGGGCGTGTCTCTTGACTGTGTGAGCCATACGGCCTGGCCACATGGGCGTGTGTCCCCTGCACCTAGGAAAAATTTTGATGTTTCGTGAAAAATTCTCTGAGTTTCCAGTTTAGTCCTGATTTGTTTCTAATGTGTGTTTTAGGCCTCGAGGGCTAATACAAGGGACAATATGAGTGATTTATGATTAGTTTCTGATATGTAAGTTAAATGATATGAAATGTCTGTATTTAATCTTAAAAGTTCGGTAATGCTCTATAACCTTGTTCCGGCGACGGATAAGGGTTAGCGGTATTACAACTAACATTGGCACTATGCAAAAACTTCAAAAAAAAAACTTGCCTCAAAAAATTTTCCATTGACAATATTTTAAACAAAACCAAACAATGAGGAAGAAATACAAAAGTAACAAGATATGCATTCTCCCATTTAGTACAATCCCCTTAATCCATCAAACTAAACTTAAAACATAAACAACTAAATAATCCATCAATACCTTTTAAATATGTGCATCAACAATCAAATACTAGAATTGTATCTAAGTAAGAAGAAGGATAAGAGTTTGTACAAACAAAGTAAAAACGACATCTATTAGAATAGTTCATCATTGCAAGATTCCAACAAAAGAAACTAAAATATTTAAAATAAATTATGAATGAATCAAAGTAAACATTAACTCTTATCATTAGGAGCGGAAACAACCAACACACAACAACTTTCTTTGTCACTAGCTCTACTTCTCTACTCCCCTATTTTGATAAAAAAAAATCTTCTAAACATTACTCTGCTTTTGAGCTCGTTGCTTAGCTGCCCCATATGGTTCTCCAAGTTCTTTAACATCGCTGCTTGGCTTTGAATCATGGAATCACTCTTTATCATGTATGCCTTCAGCAAATCTTCAAGGTTGTTCAAAATTTCAATGGGTGGAAGCTCTTAAACTTGTTGAGAAAGCCCTTGCTGTTAGTTTGGTTAGGTTTGCATATATGAGTTGCTAGGACGATCTCTTAGTTGCTCTATGAGAAATTCAAATGATTTTTCCGTGAACAATTGTAATAATTTTATTCCGGTCCTAGCCCACTTTTATTTTGATTTTGGTTACCCATGTAGTAGATAGATTCTGGGTTTGATGGGTAATTTTCAAGCATATGATCATCTCCGCAACAAATACAAGAGATGTTTTCAAACTAGCTTGGCTGCTGACCTGACAGGTTAGCATTAAAATCGTTAGTAGTAAAGTTCTTAGGCTTGGAATTCACAAAAGATACCTGGGCTACCAAAGACGTAAGTGTATTAAATTCGTAAACTCTGACCACTCTTCTTCTTGTGGCTACTAGATTAGTCGATCACTGATAGTTGTTTCAAGGATCTCATAAGCTTCGTTGTACAATTTTGAAAGAAGAACTCTATTAGTTGGAGCGTCAACAACCAATCTTGTATGTGCATTGAGACCATTATAAAATGTATCCAACTGAATACAGTAAGGAATACCATGATGAGGACATTTCCGCAATAGCTCCTTGAATCGCTCCCATGCATCATAGAAAGATTCTTTATCAAATTGCTAAAATGTGCCAATTTCACTTTTGAGCTTGGCATTTTTACTGGGTGGAAAATACTTCTTCAAGAATCATTCAGCCATGTTGATACTAAATAAGGTGGTAAAGAAGTCAACCATGCTCACGCTCTATCTCTCAGCGAGTATGGGAATAACTTCAATCTCAAAGCGTCTTCAATCACTCCGGCTAACTTGAATGAATCACTTACTTCCATGAATAAGCGGAGGTGCAGATGTGGATCTTCGGTAGGCATTCCACTAAATTAGTCTATCATTTGCAACATTTGGAACATAACCAACTTTTCAAATTGAGGAGCCTCAATTTTGGGCACGACATATTGGCAAATAGGATGATATCTGTCATCATCAACAATGTCCGAATTATGAATGTTGTAAAAAGCTATTTGGTTTTGATTGTGTCGTAGGGGATATAGTATCACTTGAAAATAGCAAAAATTACTTCAAATAAAAAAATAAATTATAAACTAGATTGTAAAATTTCAATTTCCCAAACAATTACTAAAACACAGTCCCTGAAAATGACGCCAAAAACTTGTTGCAAAATATAATTATGTTGTAACACCCCAGAATTTGGGGTTAAAAGTTTTGAAGTTTGTGGTTAGGGTCAGTGAATAGGTTGAACAATTGGGTTCGTTTTCGCGTTTTAATGTCAGAATGAGCCTGCTGGTTTGGTGGTTGGATGTGTGTTAGTTTAGATCTGGGTTTTGGGTTTGAATCCTCATGTGTGTTTTGAGGAATTATTTTTATTTTTTATTTTGATTTTAATTTTTTTTAAGTTTTAAAATACTTATTTATTTTTTATTTTATTTCAAAACCCAAAAGTTCTCACGTTCTCACCTTCTCCACTTTCTCTCTTTCACGTCAGTTTTTCTTCCTCTTTCAAAAAAGAAAAAATTTAGATTCTGATTTTCTTTCTTCTTCCCCTAATGATTCTGTAATTTTTCTTTTGGGTTTCAAAATTGAGGTTGCTAGTTACTGCTTTTCAAAGTCGATTTTTGAACCTTTGAGTGTTGTATAGGGTAAGTGTCATCCTTTGGGTTTATTAACTTATTTATGTTTGTTGTTGCTTTTAATTTCGTTACCCGAATTCTTATAAATCGGTATGTTTATGGAATTGAGATTTTAGTTAGATGGGTGGTGACGTTTTGATCATTTTGGGCATTTTAAATCGCGAATTTAGTGTGTGTTCTGAAACTACTCAATTTTAGTATTGAGTTGCATGTTATTTTGTAAATTCTGATGTAGTTCTAAGTTACTAAGGGTTGGGACTATTTTGATGTTAAAATTCACGATTTTTGGGTCTGTTTCGGGGTGGTTTCATGACTACACGGGTGGCCACATGGGCATGTACCGCACACGGGCAGTCCACACGGCCGTGTACAATTGAGAAATTAGGGTTTTGGGTGATTTTTTGTGCCATGCGGTCGTGTGGCTATGATTTGGGGATTTTGTCGAATTTCACACGGGCATGTGCTTTTGACACACGACCATGTCTACTCTGCACCTTATTTTTGCAATTTTGGATTGTGAATTACACAGGTTGCTCAAACGACTATGTAACTCAATCACACGGGTGTGTAGGCCACCACACAGGCGTGTAGACCTCGACACGGCAGGGGCACACGGTCGTGTTTCCTTATTTCGTAGATTTTTATTCTGTGTCGTATTTTGACCCGTTTCAATTCTTGGGTTGCCCAACATTCTTAGTGGCCTCTGTATTTGTGTTAGGGACTCTATTTCTGCTTAGAATCTGGTGAGAATCCATAACTGTAGCTTTAATTGTATGGCTTGTTTAAGCGTTAATGTGATGTGAGTTATGATATTGAGACACTATTTAATGATAGAATCTGAGTTAATCTAATACTGAGCCTATGCAATTGAATAAATGTATTTCTGTTTCCGTAATTTTTTTTTATGTTGTCTGCAAATAGTGTGCATTTTGCATTTGCATAAAAATTATGGGATTTTTGGTTGTGAAGAGAAATGAGTCTATTTGGGAAGTTTATCTGCAATACTTCTGTACAGCGGTATGTCCGCAAGAAACATATGTCAGCTGAGCTACATATTATGATTAGAGTGGCTTAGTTCCACCATTTGTGGTGTGCAAGGTGGATGGGCTTGATATAGCTCATATATGTTGTGAAGGGTGGTCGAAGTGGTGTTCAGATGGTTTGGTGGGTTTTGACTTGTTGCATTCGGTTTACATTTGAGCATATATGTTTGATTAAGATTTTGTTAAAATTTTATGTGAGTGTTTATACTTATTTGATGTGTCGTACCTTTGATTACCGCTTCAAGGTTCTTGTACATTAACTGTGGTTATTGTCTGGGATAACTGTTTGAAACCTCGTCTTTTTCCATTTGTATACGTTTTGGATTCACACTGAGTTCGCGTAGCTCACCCCTTTAGTTTTCACCCTTTCAGGTAGTCTCGTGTTCTGAAGTTGGACTCAGCATGCCAGAGGTTCGGAGTGATACGTTTTGAATCAAGCTAATAAAGTTTTCTTAAATCCTCAATTTATTAAACTGTTTCGGACTGTATATGTTTTATATGAACTGTGATATAAATTTTATTTTGGACTCTCATAAAGTGTTATTTGGAAAAAAAATTAGAAACTGTGTATTTATATTTCTGAATTTTTTAACATAACTGAAAGTTACTATTTTGAATCCTAAAATGTTAAACGGTTTAGTTCGAATTTAGCAAACTGTGTTCGAAATGAGATTTTACCAATTCTTTTTATAAAGTTGCTTTTAGATCACTTTGGTGATCAATGTAACCTCCAAATCTGGTCAAAACTTCTATGTCGGGTTTTGGGGTGTCACATATGTACAAGTGTACATAGTCATCAACAAGTAATAAAGTAGTGAGTAAGAGTATCATCTCTACAAGGACTGTATAGGAAAATATTGTGAAATTTCATTTGGCAAGTTGGTGGTGAAAAATAAATAAAATGTGATGTGAGAATTAACCAACTAACTAAATAAATAACTAAAAATGCAAATAAAAATGCAAAATGTAAAATGGAGCAGCAAATCTCAAGGTTTAACAACTATGACATGATTAAGCTAGAATAATTACACTCCTCAACTTAATTTGTTCACAACAATATTTAATAAATGTTTCGGAAAAATCCTTGGCAACTCAACTATTTATTAACTTAGAATCTTTAGTCATAAGCTTCTGTCGAAGTCCGATGTTTATCTATTAGTCAACATGCATATGTTTATGTCATATTTAACTAAAGATTATATTATAAAGCTCCATTCCTTAGAAATCATGTGAAATCACAATGATATGTATATACTGAAATAATTTAATCACGATAATCCTAAAGTTATGCAAGGTAATAAATATCTTTCGATATTATTATTAATTTGACATAATTTCTCATTAAAAGATCAAACATGCAGCATCCAAATATTGTGTCCTATAATTGTCATCCGGCTCTAATTGAATAACTAATTTAGATGTAGCCAAACATTTATTATGCATGAGCAACATGTTTATGTTTTTATTTGGATGAATAATCAATTGAGACACAGAACATTGAAAACGTGTTATGAACAAAATAAATCAAGAATATGCAATCATTCTAGCATAAAAAGGCTATATCATCATTATTAAATCAAAAGCAATAGAATAAATTGAAATCATGTTTTTCAACTTAGAACAAAAATAAAGGTTAAAGGAAAGAAAAAACTCTAATTAGAATTTGGTGGTTCTCCGTGACACTACTGTGGTTGTTTCCTCTTTTCTTATCTTTTACCCCGATGCAAATTACTCCTCAGGTGGCCAACCTTGAGAGCTTTGACACTTTAGAATTGCTCACTCAACTTTTTTTCAAATGTAGGGAGAATGCAAAAATAAAAAAAATGAAATAAGTGAGATTCTTGAATGAATGAGGGATGATCAAGTGATGCCCTTGAAGGATGATTGAGGGCTCTATTCATTAAGTACACATCCCTATTTACTATCTTTAGCTACAACTAACCCTTGTTTTTCTCTTTTGTAGGTTGCGCCTTTTTGAAATTTGGAAGAGTGGTGGACAACTTCCTTGATTTAAGGAAGAAGTTGCTCGATTCAAGAAGGAGTTAGGTGGAGACCAAGTCTTGGCTGGTTGTGTACACGGGAGGGATGGTTTGGGTTCTTCGTGTGGACTTGTTAGGCCTCTGCATCTGCTGAGCTACGTTCTACTGGGTTGAATTGCCTTTTTGAAACCCACGGAAGCTGGAATGAGATATCCTAAAAAATTGTAAATTTCATATTAAATCTTCAAAACTATAAAAAAAACATTGAATTTAGCATAAAATTAATTAAATTCACACACTTCCATAATAGAATTTAATATAACAATAATTATAAATAAAGACTATAAAAAAGTGTTGTTAATTACTTGGAATTTGCATAAATTAAATATGAAAAAGTGTTGAAAATAACTCTATATTTAGAGTTTTCGGTATTCAATATTTTTGTTAAGAAACTCGACAATTTTGTAAAAGAGTTCAATAATTTAAAAAGCTGTGGAAATTAGGCAAACATTATAATGATTAAAAGATTTAATAATTTGTAAGAGGTTCAACAATTGTAGTAGAGATTTAGTAATTCTATGAAAAATTCAATAATTTTAAGAATTTTTTTTCAAAAATAATAATTTTAAGAATTTTACTATTTTCATAAGAGGTTAGTAATTTACAAAGTTGTAATAAATTACAAAAATGTTATAATTGTTTAATATATCGTCAGTACCAATGTTTGACATTTTTTTTTAATATGGTACATATGTTTTCTTTTTGTCTAGTGCAATATGTATTTGGAAAAAATTATACATTTTAATACCTAAAGGTAATGATATTAATTTTTTAATATTTAATTAAAATTTTAGGGTTGATTTGATGAAAATTAATTGTTAATATTATTAAGTAAAAATTTCATTATTTTGTTAATAGAACAAATTTAATGTTAATTAATTAGAAAGCAAAAATGGAACTTCATGGTTGAAAAAAAGATGTTGTAACAACCCATTTTTCAGTAAAATTGAAACAGTTGTTTCGGGACCACAAATCCGATCCAAAATATATTTTATTTTTATTTTACCATATGGCCCGTAATATGTTAGAAAAGACGTGTGAAAATTTTGATACGAAAATTTTATCAATTTACTGCCTTATTACGAGAAGGACTAAATCGCATAAAATGCAAAAGTTGATTTCTAGTAGCTATAAAGATCAAATAGCTATGGAATTCAAAACTTAAGGTACTTATATGGTAATTAGACCATTAATAAATGTATGTAGATTTTTATGGTGACTCATCCATGGAAATATAGAAAAAGACAAGGGACTAAATTGGAAATACCAAAATACATGATTAATTAAAAGATGAAAAGAAATTATATGATCTTATTTTCATCATATTCAACCTAAAAACACATGGAAACCCTAGGAGAGAGAAATAAGGCTATCAAGGCCTAATTGGGTAAGTTTCCTTGTCCCGTTTTTAGTAATTTTGGTATTTTTGGAATCGGGATAGCTTAATCTCTCTATTTGAGGGATTAGTTTGAAAATTTATCAAGGTATGAAAATGGGTCATGGATGTATTATGCTGGAAATTATAAATTTATAGTAGAAAATGAAAGATTATTGATAGATAAACAACTTTTGCAAGGTGATTTTTAAAGAAAACTTGATTTAGGGACTAAAATGTAAACTTGTAAAATTTGATGAAAAATTCTAAAATTTTATGTAAACATGTGCTGGAAAATTTGTAATGGGGCTTTGGTTAGGCTTGGAATAGGGAGTAATTTGCATAAGTTTCATTTTCCGGGCCTAAGGACAAAATTAGAATTTTTGAAAAAGTTAGAGGCAAAATGGTAATTTTACCTAGGACGTAAATTGAGTCCGTCTAAATAGGAAATGTATGAAATTAATGATTAAATTCATTTATATAGATCCAGACAACACTAATTTGAGGTTAGATCGAAGAAAGGAAAAGATTTCGAATTAGTAGATTTTTACGCGAACAAGTGTCGAGGTAAGTTCGTGTAACTTAATCGGATATGAAATTATGTAAATTGAATGTTGTATTATGTGTAATGTGATTTATGTTAATGTGCCTTACTTGTACGTTATGATGGAAAATTATACATGCTTGAAATGGTGATAAAAAGGTTAGTCCCGATTGAATGTTGAATTCCGATGAATGTATATGCTTTCCCGAAACTAATAAGGTTCTGCATTTGTTGCGGACGGGATTTAGCTCAGACGAGTAATCCCAATGACCTTGTTATGTAAAGGATTTAGCCCGGACGGGTAATCTCGATATAATACCTTTTGAGCACACGTTATGATTAGGGTCTAGCTTGAACTGGTAACCCTAATCGAGCTTTTGTGAGCATACGTTATATATAAAAGGGTTTAGCCTGGACTGGTAATCCTGTTATACGACATGTAGCTTGTGAGTATGTTCCTTGGGTACCCTAAGGAGTACCCTCGATAAGAATTGACGGATTAATGAATCGTACACCTCGAGTGTACTACTTGAGCCTTCATCGGGATTTCAATGATTCAATGGACATATAACTCTTGACTTGGCATGAAAATCTTGAGATAAAGTGATAATGGCTTGAAAGAACATTGCTTGATGAGCTCATCTATGTTATTTGATTGATTCGAAGATTTTGGTGACTAAGCTCATCTATGTTACTTGATTGATATGAAGATTTTGGTGACTAACATGTTTGATTAATTGTATGTGTTTAGGCAATTTAGCCAAACGGATGGAAAACATGTTATGTATGCTTAGATTTATTAAACAAGATTGGTAAGTTTAGTTTCTGTTTTACGAACTTACTAAGCATGTAATGCTTACTTCTTTTATTTTTCCCCTGTTTTATAATGCTCAGAAGCTCGTGAAGGTTGGAAGATCGTTGGAGCATCGTCACACTATCAACCTAGCATTTTGGGTATATTTAGTGAAATCATTTTGGTTTAATGGCATGTATAGGGAAGCTTGGCCAATAGTGGCTTGAAGTGTCATTTTTTAACCTATCCATTGGAATGGCTAGTGATGGCTCATTTTGGGATATGATTTAGTAAACTATTATGATATATATATATATATATATATCCACATGTGTTATGCTAAGTTCATGTGACCCAATGTTGTGAATGTCTAAGTTAAGCTAAGGTGAGCTAGTAACCATGTATGCATTAAATGGTATGCCTTAATGAATGATGAATTTGTTCAATTGGAATGCTTGAATTGGTTGGAATTGGTTAAGTGTTTATTGTGCAGGTATTTGGGTGATTTTGGGTGAGAAATGAAGCTAGGAAATGGCTTTATTTTGTCCACACGGACGTGTGTCTAGACCATGTGTGACTCACGGCCTAGTAACATGGGCATGTGGTTAGGCCTTGTGTCCCCTACACCTAAATTATGAGAAACAAAATGCTCAGAATTGGGCACACGGACAGGGACATGGGCGTGTGTCTCAACTGTGTGTGCCACACTGCCTAGAACACGAGCGTGTGTCTTGGCCGTGTGAAACCTGCACCTGATTTGAATTAAATTAATTAACCACACGGCCTAGCACACAGGCTTGTAGCATGGCCGTGTGTGCAAGTTAGAGAGTTACATAGGGTCGAACACGGCCTCTAACAAGGGCGTGTCCCTTGGACCACACGGGCGTGTGAGCCTTACACCTTGGAAAAAAATTTGTAATTTCGTGAAAACTTCTTAGAGGTTCTGATTAAGTCCTGATTCGATTCTAATGCTCATTTTGGACCTTAAGGGTCCAATTAAGGGATGTTATGAATAATCTCGATTAATGAATAGTGATTTGCATGAATGAATTGAAAAATGATCTGAATGTTCTGGTAATGCTCTGAAACGACGGGTACAGGTTAGGGGTGTTATAGAAGCTCCAAAGGTGTTCGATGAAATTCCCAATAGAGTAGAAACAAAGCTTCTTCTTAGTCTTCGGAACTAGGGATTACGTTAAGAGAATCCTCTCAGTGCACATTAGCAGGCTTTTGGTACGCGAGAGTTCTCTTGGTTCCTTGCTATTTCTTCTTGATTTTAGGAGGTTTTGGCTCGATTTTCTTCAATTTCTTGCTATTTTTTGATGCTTTTTGGCATTGATTTTTTATTATGTCCTCTTTACAAGATTTGGATTGAAGGAAGCTCTTTGATTCGTCTTCTGAGCAAAGTTTGGAGTTTTTTCCATAGAAAGTCCATGGTGATTTTGTTGCTGTCAAACCTTCGACTGAGGTGTCTGATGAAGGGATTCAGAGGCGGCAGCACTGCTGGTGGCTCAATTTCTTAGGCAGCCTCCCAATTTTGGTTCTCTGCAAAAGTTGATCGATATGCTTTGCAGTAAATAGGGGTTGTTGAAGTCAAGATGGTAGGTTAAAATCTTTCAGTGATTTTTTTAAAGTTGATTTTTTTGTTAGGTTCTAAAGTTGATTTGAGTAAAGATAATTGCTTAGATTATTTATTAATTATTAATTTTCATCAAATTAGCCCTAAAATCCGAATTAAACAATACCTAAATTTATAGTTTTTTCATCGAATACAAATATTGGACATAAAAGTCACAAGTACCACATTAGAGAAAATGTCAAACTCATGTGCCAAATAATATATTAAGCCTATCATAAAGTTGTTAGAGATTCAATTTTGTAAGAATTTCAATAAATTAAGTTGGAAAAAAGTAAATAAACTTCTAAAAATTTTACAATGTTAAATGGAATTCAATAATTTTGTAAAAGGAAAAGAATAAATTGGTAAGATTTCAATAATTTCTAATGTTGTAAGAAATTAAGTAGTATACCGAAAATATTACAAAGTTACAAGACATACAATAATTTAACATGTTACCTGCTTCATTCAAAAAAAAAAAAAAAAAAAAAAAACAGGTATAGAAGAGAACAATACTTTATTTTCAGAAGCTATAGCTCACTATGGACTCTTTTTAAGAAGCTAACACTAGAACTCCCAAAAGTGAATTGCCTGCAAAACTCATGAAAGTGAAGCAAACAACCTAAATCCAAAGGAAAAACATAATCCTTGCAATTGATTTTCTCGGCAAATAGCTTACCAACCAACCATAAGAAATTCACTTCCAGTTTTCTAAGGAAGTAGGTTTTAGTTACTTTTCTTGTAAATCAAATATCTTACTCAAGGTATAGAAGAGAACAAGGGCATTGGGGCTTGGTACAGAAGTGCCAAAGAAGCATAAAAGATTGAAGATCGATACAATACCGTGATATGGTACATGTTTTTGTTATAACCCAATTCCAAATGGAACCTTTGTCCTGGACTTATTCTTACCCAACTTCATCTGCTTTGCATGTTCTTCTTCCTCTTCAAGCTTTTTCCTCCGTGCAGCCTCTTCCTTTTGCCTTTGAATCATCTCCAATTCCCGGTATCTTTCCTCCTCTTTCCTTTGTTGCTCCAATGCTTCTCGTCTCTGAGCCTCTTCCACCCTCCGCTTGTTCTCTTCAAGCATCTTATCCAGCTCTTCTCTCTCTTTCCGTGCTTGTTCCTGCCCAAATTGTCGATATCGTATCAAAACAAGACAGGGACCAAAATGTGACACAAGGACAAATATAAATTTATGAAGAAAGTTAGTTAGGCATGGGTAACACATCTGGTTCAAGCAATAGTAACCAGATCCACTTCTCCTAGAACTTCACATGGAAAACAATCTAGATTCCTAAAATTGGAATCCAAATCTTCAAAATAAAAAGGGAATCAACATCAAAACATCAAATATAAATAACAGCATTAGAAGCACAATAGCACCCTACTAACAAATTGAAGAAAGAAGTGTTAGGCTATAGTCCAATAATTTAATTAAACTGTAAGTTAATGTAACCAATCAAACTGATTATCATTGGAAACAAACACATTATTCACTTCTTCTGCAATATATTGTCCTCAAATTTTTGTGCATGTAAAGCAATGTAAAACAAATATGGTTCCCTGATTACCCGAGTTAAACTGATAGAAACATACAATGGTCTTTTGTGTGAGGGAAGACAACTTTTCATAGTAAGTAATCTAAATATGCTTGTACTACACGGGGTTACAATGAGCAAGTAACTTATGTGAAGATTATTATTTTGTCTAAGATACTATCAGTGGGAGATAGATTTTCTTAACTATCGGAGCTAGTTGGATTTCTAAGTAGAGATAGAGATTTATGGTCTGGACTTGGGAGTACACTGGATTGGACCTAGGTTGAATGATCTTAAATCCGTTTAAAAATAAATTCACTTACAATGTTCCTGGTGTGTTTTATAAATAAATTCACTTACAATGTTCATGGTGTGTTTTATCTCTAGCAAATACATGACTGCATATCTATGACTCATATACTTCGATGTTCCATGCATTAAATAAGGGTCTCCCACATTTCCAGGAGTATGAAACACCAAGAGAGAAAGATCAAAGCAATATCATTATCTCTCACAAAGTTTTCAAGTTCACTATCTAAACTTAATTTCATATCGTTCTTTTCATTCCCAAATAAAAACACCTTATATATAGTTTCTCTTTGTTGAGCTCAACCTTACAAACATCTAGCCTATCAGAGATTCATCTTGTTTACTCAAACATCTTTATTGTAAAGAGGAGGTTTCAACTTAGGCCATTCAAAGTAGAGAAGATACATGTTAGCTTTGAAAAGATAGAAGAGGTTGCTATCTTAACCTAGATAAAAGATAGGAATTATGAAAATATCCTTCGTCCTTTAAAAGTATCAATTCAAGATAGCAAATTGGAAACTTCTTGGCAAATGAGACTAAAGAAGAGGACATAGGCACGAGATCGAACCTCTAAAAATCAATAGTATTTGATCTTTTATCTCTATTCTTTTATTTGCTTTAATTGCTTATTAAATTAATTTTTAAGTAAATTGTTCAAAAATCTCAATCACAGTTTTTGTACATTATATTCTAGATTAGTTTGAGACATCAATTTTCTACTTGTTGACTTAATCACCACAAGAGCTAAGCAACCCCATCGCCACCATCACCATCATCATCTCAATACTTCAATTACAAGAAGTATCAAACGCCATAGGAGATCTAAGACCAAGTTTATAGGACACTACTACGTTGCTTTGACTCTCCAATTTTCTTGAAATACTTATTGCCCAGTACTCATGTCAAATGCATTTCCAGACATGGATATGGGAATATGATCTCCAAGACCCACCCACTCTACCCAAAATACATAAAAAAAACATAGAAAATCGAAAATACTCATTTCAAACACATATTTGTACCCAATTCTCACCCTCAAGTTCAAGTAAAATAGGTATATATTATAACTTGAAATAGAAAACCAACTTAACCAACCACTCTTTTACCAAGAAATTTTTAAGTGATGAATCTCATTTAATAAATCAAGACTTACCATGGATCTAATATCTATGTGGGTCATTCTTCCCAAACGCTTTCTTATTCCAAAAAAGTCACTAATATCAGCTTAAATTTTGTAGTCTAGAATGCAAATCCAAATAATATATGAATACAAATGGAAGAACATTTGAGTTAAAAGAACAAGAAGGCAGGGGTGAAGATGCTTACCTGTTTAAGCCTTGCCTCGGCAAGAGCAGATTCCTTTTCTTTTTGGAGTTGAGTGGTAACATCATCGAACAATTTCTTACGCCCTTCCACTACCCGTCTCTCTATATCTAACTTAACATCCTCCGAATTCAACCTCTCCTCAACATTTTTCTGAATTGCTTCCTCCAATCTCTTCGCCGTCTCTTCCTCTAATAATTTTAGTTCAGCTTCTTGATGAAGCCTAATTACAAACCAAAGCAACAAAACTAAACGATTACATATGAATATGCTCAATGATTTAGCCATATACTAGATTTTACTAAAATTTGACTTCACGTTGTGCTCTATTGTTTTTGCTTTCGTTCAAAGTAACAAAAATAAAATTCGAATTAAAGAAAAATAAAAAAGATACCTATTGTTTTTGTTTTGAGGGATGGGAGGAGGTGGGGAGGGAGATTTGGGCAAAGGAGATAAGGAGGTTCGCCTACGGTGTCTCCTCGGAGTCGGAGAGCGACTTTTGCGGCGTCGATGAGATGGCGAACGGCTTCTGCGGCGACGTGGAGAGGATGAACGGCTTCTCCGGCTGTGCTCTCTTCGGCTACGGCGGCTGTGCCTAGACCGGTATGACGGAGACCGAGACCGAGACCGAGACCGAGACCGAGACCGGGATAAGCTTCGAGGCATTTCAACTTAAGAAATTTGTACAATGTCAAAGGCGAAATCAAGAGACAACCTGACTTCTGCTTGAAACAAGTCGTAGATGATCAATTAATGATTATTTATTCTTTTTAAAGATAACTAAATTAAATAACTATAGTCGTTAGATTATGGTAGTGGGTATTGTACTGTATCGGTCGATCTTGGAAAAAAATTCGGTTTAAAATAGTTTTCTCACACTAAAAAATTAAAAATTTAAAAATTGTGTTAGTTTGTGATATTTATAATAATAAATTTTTATTGAAAAGTATCTATATTTTGTGTAAGATGGATCCTAAATGTTACTTTCACCGCTATTCTTGTATCACAAATCGCTTTGAGTGTGAGTTTAGATAATCACAAATCAAACACAAAACGATAAATAATTTTCTTTCTTCCAGTGGGAAAGTAAATCTTTCTCTATAAATACTGGTAGAATTGTTACTCTTAGAAAATTAAATTTATACTTAGGGTCCGTTTGTTTTCGACTTTCTCGCTGGCCTTTTATTGGTTTCACTCTTCAGCAGCTCACTCTCTTTCCTTGTTTATTTTACAAGTTAGTTTCGCTTCATCTCTCATCTGTAATATTTTTTTTATATTGGGTCCATGTTTGGTAAAAAATCTCTTTTTGATCCACTATTTTGGTTTTTGTTTATCGTATCTAATCTGGGTTGTTTGTTGGATTTGTTTTGTTCTTTTGGGTTTTTTTTTAATCTTTTCTTTTTTCCCCCTTTTTTGGTGAGTTTTATGAAATATTTGGGTTTTTTTTTCTTTTTTTCTTTTCTTTTTCTATAAGGGAGTATTACTTAAAGCACGACCACGACATTCCTACTTCTAAAGGCAAAAATTATGCTTTGCTTTGCCTTAAGGATCATAATATAAAATTTGCATGACCTAAGTTGTTATTATGTTCTATCAGATCAACAATGTTTGACTGTGCTTAAGAAGTTACATTACTATTGTTAATTTGGTTTCACAATTTGCCTTAATGGTGATTGATCATGTTCTAGTTTGTTAGTAACTCTATTAAAATGAATAACAAAGAACAAATTGAGAAAAATTGAAATCACTGAAATATTGCTTAGTATATTATCTGCTTGGATGAGTACACTGATAGGATTTTATACTTGTACAACTACTGCTAACCATAATACTAACAACATACCAGACTGAGCAACAGATTAGTAACAAACTAACTGACTCTATATTCTAACATTTACCTAGCTTTTCAATAGGTAAAATCCGAAGTAAAGTTCGAAATCGAGTAAAAGTGGAAACGGACAATGGTTTCGTGAGGATATCAGCGACTTGGTCACAGGCCGGCACTTCACCGACAACTAAGGAACCACTAGCTACCTTTTCGTGAATAAAAAAATAAATCAAACTCGACATGTTTGAATTTGGAGTGTAAGACCAGATTGGTGACAACTGCGACTACACTAGAATTGTCACACCAAACAGTAGGTGGATTGAGAGAACGGATTTGTAATTCCGTTAGAAAAGAAACCAACCAAATAATATCACTGGTAGTTGCAGTTAAGCTCCGATATTCAGCCTCATTCGTGCATCGAGAAACAACTTGTTGCTTCTTAGAACACCATGAGACTGGTGTATGACCAAAGAAAACACAATAGACTGTCGTAGACCGGCGGTCATCAAAATCTAGTCCCTAGTTGGCGTCAGCATAACCAACTAAAGATAGTCTATCGGATGGACGAAAAGTTAACCCATGATTAATAGTACCATGTAAGTACTGTAAGATTCATTTTACCGCTACCATAAGTACTGTAGTTGGTGTATGCATGAATTAAAACACACGATTTACGGTATAAACAATATCTAGCTGAGTTAAGACCACATATTGAAGAGCACCGGCAAGGCTTTTGTATTTAGTAGGATCAGCAAGACGATCTCCCTCATCTTTGGACAAAGCAGAAGAATTGACCATCGGCGTGTGAACACTTTTTGCATTAGTCAAGGAACTCCTGTCAAGAAGATCCCAAATATATTTGCGCTGGCATAAGTGGAGACTTCCAGTAGATGATCGAGTGACTTCAATACCTAAAAAATAATGAAGGTCGCCCATATCTTTAAGAGAAAACTCGTTATGTAGTTGTTGAATAAAACTGTTTATTCTGTCGCCGAACTTCCAGTAACAATAATATCATCCACATAGACCAGAACATAAATGATGGATTTGGTCGTAACTCAAACAAATAATGACGCATCAGATTTAAATAAGACAAAATCGGTGGAAGTAAGAAGCTATTTCAATTTGTCAAACCAGGCGCGTGGAGCTTGCCATAATCCGTATAACGCCTTTGTTAGACGACACACCAATGGCTCACCATTCGGTCCATACTGAATATATCCCGGAAGTTGCTGCATGAACACTTCGTTAGTGAGATCAACATTTAAAAAAACATTATTTACATCGACCTAACAGAGTTGCCAACCATTAGAGACAACAACAGATAATATGGTTCCGATAGTAGCAGGTTTGACAACTGGACTAAACGTTTCCTTAAAGTCACACCTAGGTACCTGTGAACAACCCTTTTCCACCAACTGTGCCTTACACCGAGCAACCGTTCCATCAGGATTTTTCTTGATTTTGAAAAGCCACTTGCACCCAATCATTTTTCAACCCGAAGGTAAAAAAAAAGCTCCCAAGTAGAGTTGGCCACTAAAGCATCATATTCAGCTTGGACTGCTAAGTTCCACTTCTTATTAGCAAGTGCCTCTTCAACTGTGTGTGGTTCAAAGTCAATAGTTTCAACAGACAAAGCTTTAGGTTTAAAAATACTACCCTTAGACCGAGTAAACATAGTATGAGTATTCCTCGCGAGAATAGACGGAACATCTAAGAAATTGTGTTCAGACCAAACTACTAGCCTCATTTGACGGGGTTAAGATATTATGCTCTCTATGATTCGATCTTAACGTAGCCGGTGAACTAACAGAGATAGACTATATGGGACTACAAGTAGCCGGCGGCTCAACTGATACAGACTCCAAGGGACTGTAATTCAGAGCAGAAGGTGAAGTTACAGTGGGCGAATGCACATTGGTTCTACTGGGTGATGCTGTGGATTAGGAAGATAAAGGCTGAACGATAGGAACATATGTGGTGATACATGGACGTGACTAAACAGTGTACAAAGTAGGTAAAGAAAACAAGAATCGACGTTCATCAAAAACAACATGACGGGAGATAAAAACTTACCATCTAGTGTGAGGCAATGATAGCCCTTATGTTGGGAGTTGTACCCTAAAAACGTACATAGCTGTGAACGAAAATCCAACTTGTGAAGCACAAATGGGCGCAAATACTAAAAACAACAACAACCGAACACCCTCAAGTGATCATATATAGGTTTATGACCATGAAGGGCCTGATACAGAGATTGACCTTTCAGGACAGGAGTAGGTAGACGATTTATGAGATGAACGACACTGTAGAATGCATAACCCCAGTAATCCATAGGTAGGTTGGCTTGGGCTAAGAGTGTAAGCCTGGTCTCAACTATGTGTCTGTGTTTACGCTCAGCAACACCGTTTTGTTCGGATGTATATGGGCAGGAAAGCCGATAAGAATCCTATGACTAGCTAGAACTGATGCAAAGGCACGAAACTCACCACCCCAATCACTTTGAAATTTTTTAATATCCTTTCCAAATTGAGTTTTGACCATCTTCTGAAACTGAAAAAAACACTCGACTGCCTAATATTTACATCGAAAGTAAACCGACTACGCATGTCAATAAACAAAACATAATACGAATTACTCCTACAGAGAATAGAATCTGACCCCTATAAATTAGAGACAACCAAGTCAAAACAATCCATATACTCAGTAGTAGAGTGTGAAAAAAGGAATTTATGTGATTTCCCTTTCTGACATGCAATACATATATTATCAATACATTTTTTACTGGAAATAATTTGACATCTATCAAGAATAAGTTTAACAAGGCAGATGGATGACCAAGTCTTTTATGCCACAATGTAAAAACATCATTTTTTGAATGGCAATCATGGACCTCGGTGTTGTGAACAAAAGGAGATATATAAGATGGAACAAACAAACCGACCGAAAATTGATAGAGACCATCACGAGCTTGGCCCCACAACAAAATTTCATGTGTCTGGATGTCTTTAATAACACAATAAGATGGATGAAATTCAAAAAATACATTATTGTCATTAGTAAACTGAGAGACAAACATAAGATTATTTCTGATACTTGGCACGCACAGGACATTAAACATATGTAGTAGCTTCTTCTTTGTAGGTAAAACAGAATTCCCAGTAGACGAGATTTTAGTGACGGCCCTATTACCCATTAAAAGATAAGAAGTACCTGAGTATGGAGTGGACTCATTTTAGCCAAAGGTATTTTAACAAACATGATGAGTAGCCCCTAAATCTAGATACCAGTACGAGGTCCCTACAGGCACATGAACATAGGAATCATTATTATTAAAATTAGACCCATACTGAGTGGTATTAGCATTGGACCCAGAAGCAGCCGAAAAATCAAACACATAAAAATCAGGAATACGGGGCAATCCAATACACGGTGAGGACTCAAAATCAATAACACGTGCTCGTGGTTTAGTTTTCCATGGAACCCCAGATCCATTATTTGGCATAGAAGTGTTGTGACCAAAACCTTGACTAGGTCCAAGAGAGCCCTCAAGGTCAACAAAGTTAGCAGTTGGCCTGAGAGACTTTTGTCCAATATTTGGACCAGTAGTGGCCTGCCCACCAGGAATAGTCAGCCCAATATTCTAGCCTGCACCAAACAGCCTGTGAACACCAGTAAAAGGCTCAAGAGGACGTTGGCCAATATTGTGCTGCATGGGTTGTTTACCATATGGACTATAATATAAACTTGGTCTATCAGCAGACCTAATCCTATCACCGTATGGGTCACCAGCAGACCCAAATATATGACCAGCCTCATAAATGTTACTGGAAACAAAATGATTTGGAGCCTTAGTTTGCGGTAGAGGGAAGCCAAAATTCTACACTAGTGACCACCCTCCCTACAAAGAGCCATAGGGAAATTGTGTTGGTACTGCCCCCATCGAGCTAGCATGCTACCCAGGCCTACCGAAACCAGCGGATCGCCAAAACATATCACCATGCTTCCCCTATCCATCATGAGCAGAGGAGAATTGGGCCATGGCTAGAACAGATGGACCACCATAGTCATGATTAAAACTGTAGAAGAAACGCTACGCCAGATAGCCATAACGACCGCAGATCTGACATTGTATCTGAGGTCAAAAACCATGCCCTTGCAAACCGAATACAGAACAACCACCACGATCAGAGTCGGCCACCATTGTAGTCAGAGCAACCTCTACCATATTGGCATGCAACGGCTCATCATGCATCGTACGTGTCTAACAATTTTTGAACTCCAAGAGAACATCGACTATTTTTTGGAACGGAAGAGTCTCCGATGAAAACAATGCCAATGTTATCACTGTATCATAGTCCGACAAGAGATCAGCATGAATAATCTCCACTTTTTTGGCCTCTGAAACGACAAATCCAGATGCCTTGAGCAACGCGTAGGTATTCTGTATCTTAACAATATATTCTTTGACAGTTAATGCTCCTTTCTTGATGGAGTGCAGATCATGCTTCATTCGGGATAGTTTAGCACCAGTGGCAGTAGCGAAGAGCCGATTTGTAGTGTTCCACACTTCACAAGCTATTTTGGTTGTTCTAAAATAAAATAGTAATGAGGCACTAATCATAGAAAGTAACCAAGAAGTGAGTAACTTATCTTGTTGAATAAAGAGAGACGCATCAGGATTCGGAGTCAAAACTCCATCTGGAGACGCCACAAAATGAGATAGAACAGGTAACATACCCTTTAAAATTCCTTGCAGTTCATAACCTTTAATGATCAATCGTACATGTTACTGCCATTGCACAAAATTTTCATCTAACTTTACTATATCATGACAAGGAAACGACTAAATCAAACGAGAGTTGGAAAAAGAAGCAGCTAAAGTAGAATCGGTGGAATTTGCCATGAATCAATAGAGGAAGTAGGTCCTAGGAAATCAAGTGACTAATACCATGTTAGTAACTCTATTAAAATGAATAACAAAGAACAAATTGAGAAAAACTAAAATCACTGAAATATTACTTAGTATATTATCTGCTTGGATGAGTACATTGATAAGAATTTTATACTTGTACAACTGCTGCTAACCATAATACTAACAACATACCAGACTGAGTAACAAATTAATAACAGACTAATTGACTCTATATTCTAACACAGTTCTTGTGATATTGCAACAAAAAGTTCACTAATTTCTACAAAACCATTGCAAATGTCTCCACTAATTGTGTTGATTTGTTGCTCAACTTGTGTTGTATTTTATTTATCTCGATTGCATAACTTTGAGGGCCAATCGATGCTTCCACTCATATACAGTAACCTCTACAAAATGCATCTCTTTAGTTTGTAGGTTTCATTACTTTAAGATATGTTTATTGAGTAGCACTGTTTTTTTTGTTCATTTCTCCTTTTGTTGTTTGGGTGGATTATGCAGGAAAAACGAGATGATTTTCAATTATCATTATCGATCTAGGATTGTTAATTTTTATGTTTTCGAAACGAAACCTAGTATTTGGTTTGCAAGGCTTATGTCGATATTTCAAGCCAAATATACTAATCATTTTGGTAGTTGAAACAATCGTTTTTATGTCTTGTGCTTGATCATTGGATATTCTAGTTTGAAGTGTTGAATATAGTCTTTCACGGTTGAACTTGATTCGCAGTTTTAACATCTTCTTATGCTATTAATTCACTTGTTGTAACAATGGGATAAATCTAATCTTTGGATATTCTAGTTTTATGATTTTTTTAGTTGAATGATTTGCTATCATTCTTGTGACGCCCTTAACCCGACTCGGTTTGCCAGATCCGAATCTCGAGTCTTACAATACATTCACAAACTTATACTTAAATACTCATAACTAAATTTCATAAATTATTACAACTTAATTAAAAAAAATCTCCAAACCCAAAATTTCAATTGAATATAAAATGAACAATTACCATTATTGTACAAGAATTTCTATTACAAAGACTTTCAAGCAAACCTCAAAACTTAATTACATTATCTTAAGGTGAAAATCTTAAGTAATGGTACTGACTACATTTATGTCACTAACTCACTTTGTATGCATAATAGCACTTCTTTGGCGCAACTCTGGCGTTGTCTATAACAACCCATTTTTCAGTAGTGTCAGAAATAGTGGTTTCGAGGCTACAAATCCAATGAGTGGGTCCATAAATATTATTATTTAGTAGTATAGTTTGGTGATGAATATAAATGAATTGTTGTAATTATATGTTTCATGAGCTTTTAAATATGTTAATTAGTTATGTTTGTGGTGGGTTTAGAGAGTAAAATGGATATATGAATATTTTCTAAATATTTGATGTTATTTCATTAGGTACATCTGGTAATCAAGGATTAATGGAATGAATATGAATATATGCGTGGAAGGTTACATGGTTATAATTTGTAAATTGAAAATTAATGTTGTGAAGAATTGATATAGGGTTTGATGATGGTGAATTAAGTGTTGAATGGAATTTGGAAGGCAAATCTTATTACGCACGTTCAAGATTGGTTGTATTTATATGTCTTATTGATTCATTTGCTAACCTTTGAAACCTGTGTGTATAGAAATGAAAGATGTGTAATTGGCATATAAATGAATTCATGTTTGAATGGTTTAAATTTTGTATGTTCGGTAAGACTAAGTTCATGTTATACGAGCTTACTAAACCTAATGCTTATGTTAGTTATTTTATTTCTTTGTAGGTCATCGAAAAGCTCGATCGGTTGGGAACATCGTCAGAGCACAATCACACTATCTATCAATCCATTTTGGTGGTTTTTGAATGTTTTAACCTATTGTTATAAATGACATGTATAGGGTTGTATGTTAAATTGGCATGTTTAGGGTTGTGCCAAGTTTTGGTATGTTTTAATATCTTTTGTTATTGATTGTGCATGGTCTTTTGAAATTGGGAAATAAATGCTTGATTGATATGTTTTTGGTTCATTGAAGTGATTAAATGATATATGTGCTTTGGCATGTAATAGGTGCTTATCTTGTTTGATCACATGGTGTATTTTGGCTCTTCTTGTGTCTAGTAGTATATATATAGTTTGATTTAGCTTGTATATGTTTGAACTTTGATAGATATGGCCATTTAAATTTTTCCTATCCAAAGTGGTAAGTTTTGATGGTATAATTTGAAAAGAAATGGTCTTTTGGTATTCATGATATATGATTGAGATATGATATTGTAATTTAGTTCATGAATGGTTTTAAAGTGTGAATTAGAGAGTCTATTGATGACATATTTGTTAGTTATAGGTTGGATAAGAATTTGGCATGTTTTTGATGCTTTGAATGTACTTTTAACCATGTGAAATAGGTTAGATATGGTGCGCATTGGTATGCAAGTAATTAAATTTGAAATGGTTTGTTTTAAGGGCACATTTTGCTGCACACGGCCTGGGACACGGGCTATCACATAGTCGTGTGTCATATTAATTTAGGTCATGTTTCACACGGCCTATGACACAACCATATGACCCAAGTCAGTAAGTTATACGATTTGACACACGGGTTGGGACATGATTGTGTGTCCCATAGTTCGAATGCCCACACGGCCTAGGCTATATCACACGGCCTGGTTACATGACCGTGTGACCCCTATTTTGAAAATTTTTAAGTTTGGCCTAAAATTTTTGATTTGTTTCGAATAAGTCCCTAATTCTTTCCAAACTATTTTAAGGCCCCTGAGGCTCGATTTTTGGCCCGAAAAAGTAATTATGCTATAACTAAATTATGTTATGAAATGTTAATATATAAATTGTATATTAATTTTGTGTCGGTGCTAAATATTCTATTTTGTACAGTAATGCTCCGTAACCTTGATTCGATGACGGAGATGGGTTAAGGGTCTTACATTGTCTCTCCTGGCGTAGACCCAAATCTTCATGTAACATAAAACACAGAGGTAAGTTCATGAGAACTTAGTGAGATAAACACCCATTTACCAAAAACGGTTTTATATTTCTCATATAGTAATACAATTCGGCATCATTGTTCTTTTTTCTTCAACTTGTCTCTAATGAATACCTTCCTAGACTGCCATTCTTCGTGCTCTAAATGTCACCCTTAATTTATGAAATCATGCCTTACTTTCCACATCTTGATAAATTACTCATTTTCTTCACCCTACACAATCGTAATTCCTTAACCATACCCATTCCAGAGGCCCATACAAACAAAATATTGTTATTCTTACTTACATACTCTCAGCCATCATTTCTTCGAAATCCATGCATGCTCTCATACACACTTAAAAGATACATTCTTTAATTATACAATTTGATTCTTTCTTGGGAATACCCCTTTTTCTTCATATAATTAAGACAGATAACCTTATTCAATTTACCAGACATAGCCTTTACCCATATTTGTTCTTCAAATTTATTTAACCCATATTTCGAATTCACCACATGCTCTGGTGCATTATAGTTTCTCTGTTCTTATCTTAAGACCATGCAAGATCTGCCCCAACAACTCACATGTAGCTCTCCAAAATGAAAACTCATTATATTTTCTTATTGAAAGTGTAGCTTGATACACCACAAGGGCTTTTCCTTCAGAGTTCATCATGCCTACCACTCATTCAAAGTTCGCCACACATAGTATCCATTCAAAATTCACCATGCATAATATCCTTTCAAATTCCAAAAAAACATACTATCTCTTTAGAATTCACCATACATAATATCCCTTTAGATTTTGACAAACATACTATCCCTTCAGATGGTTGCCACAAGGGCCCTTCTTTTGCGTTCGCCACGAAGGTGTTCCTTTCATCATTTTCCACAAAGCCTTTCATTTCTTTAAATCACCGCAAAGGCTTCCATCTATTGATTGCAACAAAGGCTTCAATTTCATAAATTGCCGCAAAGGCTTTCGTTTCATAGATTGCCACAAAAGCTTCCATTTCATAGATTAACACAAAGGCTTCCATTTTCTGGCGTGTTCATGATAAGGATTCGCCTAGACTCACATTTTTTTAGGTTTTCCCCTCATCACCCTAGGTCATGTAGAGAACCCATTAGGTAATAACGTTCCTTTAGTTCTTTCTATATGATGCCATAGTCCACCAACTATGGTCTTATACGATATGCTATCATGGCCATGGGATTTCCTTTCAAAGATTGCGTTTAAAGTCCCGACAGATACTTTTAGACTCCATCGTAATGAACATACACAGACACTTAACAAACCTTTCACACATTAGCACCAAACTTAACATATATCTCATGTTACACATTCTAGACATGTATATACAGTAATATCTTCGACTCCATATTTCTTACCACATACTCTAAGCTTGTCAGATCATACCAATAATACATGCAAATATTATCTAACATTCATATATTAGCATATTCATCATACCATCCCTTTTTACTTTCAAGTCACAATTCATACGATCTTTTACAAGAGTATCCAGAATGAATAACAACATACATGAGTTGAATTAGGGACTCACTTGATACCCATGAATAATAGCTTAATCTCTAGATCCCAAACATCCAACACAAAAACCTAAAAATCACTGCTTATAAGATATAAGGGTATCATTAAAACTCATTTATATAACTTTTATCATCATCTGAAACCCAAATAACCTCCATGCAACACCTTATTCCCTCACCTTACTATTTATGCACATAAAATAAACTTACTCTTTGAGAATTCAACATGCAAGTCCATAATACTTACCCAGGATATGAAACAACCCTTCGCATGAACTTCGATCCTTAGTTTCAGCTTAGCAAGAAAGATCCTCGATCAGCTTTAAAGCAAGTTAGCAATGGTGTTTTCAAATAGAAGGAAGAAGATAACTTCCTATTTTGTTATAAAGCTCACATCAATAGATATATAAAACTCATTTTCTCATAGTGGAACCTGACATGTGTAACCAACTTTCAAAATTGCCATATTAGTGGTTTACAGCTATAGAGAAATGTATACAAGGATCCAAAATATTTATGTATCCTTGAGTTATCCCTTTGTTCAATCTTGACCATCTCATTAGAACATAACTAGCATAATAACTAGACCAACTTGGCGTACTTTACCTTTGGCAATACCCTTATCACCCATGAATCCTTGATACTCCTACCAATCCCTTCTTTTATACATATCCACACATTCTAAGAGCAATCCTTACCTTATACTCTATCATTAACTATGCGCCCGAGCTATCTGCCAAAAGTATCGATTAGGCGAATAGGATCCCACCAAATAGATTATTCCCGTTTACTCGCCATCTCGAGACCCATCAAAACTGGTTGTTACAATTCTTTTTAGTTGAGTGTTTGTTTTTAGTTTCTCACTTATTTTTTTTAAAGTTTTAACTTGTTGCAAAGCTTAAAAATTTGTTCGGTTTGTATTGTTTATTGTTGATGTTGGCTTTGTTAGTTTTTGATCTCAAATACAACTTGAATTTTTTTTTTTGTAATGATAAAATATTTGTGTGACATGATTTTATGTTGATGGACCGTAATTAAGACCATAATACAATTGTTGGGGTCATGGCTTAGGGTTAACATTTCTATGTTATGTATGTTTTATGTATTAAAATTGTTATTTTCTTAATGTTGGTTAGATATTGATATTGATATTAGCTTGTTGGATATTGAAATTATTATGTTTTAATCTTGGTGGATATTGAAATTATTAACAATGTAAATTATTAATGTAGAATGGGGAAGGACAACAAAAAAGGGATAATAAAACAATTTAGGTGGTGATAACTCTTGAAAAGAGTTATATTTAAGGCCTCTAAATAGAATTAATTGGTTGTAATTAAGTGAATACATTTTCATTTTTAGGATATTTTTAGAATATTGCAAAACAAAGCTTGGATTGTGATATAATGGTCATTATTTGTTACTTTTATCGCTTGGAGAGGAAATGTGTGGTTTTGTGTGAACACAGGTGTATGAAGAGCAAGAAGATGAATAGGGAAAATAAAGGAAGTGAAATATTGCCGTGGCAAATGGTGAAATTGATTGCCAGTTGATTTGCCATGGTAATTCCGATAAGATGACTTAGTATTTTATCCACGTCATTCTCAGCCAGCTGTGCATGTACCAGAAAATCCAACCTGAAAAGAGGAATGAAAAAAGTGTGCTTAGGTGGGAATGATCTACCTAATAAAAAAAAGAGAGAGAAGAAGAAAAAAGAGAGAAAGGAGAATTTGTGTGAGAAAGAGACTGGTGTCAACAATCCTCTATCTGCATAGAGAAAACTCTATTGGAGAATACCAAAGAAAGAAAGGGTAGCAGCTACAGATAGCAAAATACAGATGTGAAGAAGGGGAAGAGACATCTATCCTAGATTCACATACAATCGGAAGATAAAAGAGAAGCTGGAGTGTGGCAAGAAATCCTGCAATTTTGCCTTTAGTTTTCCTGATTTTTGTAATTCAAACTTCTTTAAATGTTGATGAATGATTTAAATTTGGTGTTTACTTTTCCACCTATAAACTAAATATTTTTTGGGTTAGAGTTATTTGGGTGGATGATTATCATCTTTAATGCTCATGATTTGAGATTGCCTATATCACTGTTTCATTCAATTTATGCCTATTTTAAATACATGCATGCAAGCTCTAGGTATAGTTGATTCTATGTTGTGTTCATTGAGGTATTTTTAATTCTGAAAAGGTTAAATATAGTGGATCTAGAATCGTTTGATGCAAGCGAATATTGGACAGAATATTCGTAACACTCTAAACATAGATGTTATGAGTTGTGCAGAGAAGAATGTTCATTGTAGTTATTAATCCAGAGTTCTGTAGACATACAGTAACACTCTAAAGATACTTATCACTTTATTACTTGAATGACGTGTACACTTGCACAATTGCATTACTTATTTACATGCAATAGGTGTACAAAACAGATGGAACATCTTTTTCTCGAAATTCTAGCAGAGGTGGCCCAGAAAGGAAATAAGTCTTCTAACACTTTCAAAGTAGTTTTTATTAATAGAGTTGCTGCAACTATTTCTGAAAGATTCCAAGTTCATTGTGATGCTAAGCATGTGGAAAATAATTGGAGGACTGTAAAAAGCACATGGCAAATTATATGCACAATTTGGGCCAAAAGTGGTTATGGATGAGATGATAACATGAAAATTATAAAATAGAACGACATATGATGTAGCAGTGATGGTAATATATATGTTAAATTTGTGAGGCCCCGAAAGTAGGTCTAGTAGTTTCAGGTAAGTTTATCAGGTTTTGAGTGAAAATTGAAAATTAATCGAATTAATTAGTAATTTATATTCTTAATTAGTTAGCTTAATATCATCTAAAAATCGGTAAATAATATTCCAAAAAATAAAAATATTTTTATAAAAACTAATTTGTATGGTTTTAAATAATTTTTAGGTAAAAATAAATATTTTGAATTAAATTAGAATTTAAAAATAATTTAAAATGAGGGTTTAATTGGGCGATTTAAAATATTAATTAAATGGGACTAAATTGAAAAACAAGGGAAATATGAAAGAATTTTTATAGCAAACAAACCATATTTTTGAACTTTTGGAGGAAAATGAGCAAATTGTAAAACAAGGGAAAAGGGGGAGTGGTCTGATGGCAAATTTCCCAAATTTTGAAAATCAGGTGGGGTTTTCAATTTTAAAAACCGTGCAACTGACTCACTTTTCACTCATTTTTCACCTGAATTGGGAGCTTTTTCTCTCATTTGTTGCTTTTTTTTATAAACAAAATATCAGAGTATAGATCTAAACATTTTTTCTTCCAAAATTCTCTCTAAAATCTCTCGAAATAATTTTCAAAGTTGGGCAAAAAGTCATCTGAATTTCTTCAAGCATTTTGATTCAAACTTCCAAATCAATAATTTAAGTTCAACTGAAGGTTATCCTCATTTCTAAACTTGTTTTCAAGTTGATTTCAACCATTATTTGTTAATTAAAGTGATTATAATGGATTTTCAACTTTAATTTCTTCTTTCTTGAACTTGATGATCAACAATGGTGGATTTTTAATTTTGAGTTGAAATCCAAATATTAATGGATGTCTGAGCTCAAAATAGGTCTAATAAGAGGTTTTTAATCTTAAACTAAAAGATCAAACATGTTATATTGGTCAATTTTGATAATTTCAAATTTGATCAAGAACATGGATGATTTTTTCGGAAAGTTATGAAACAGATTAAATGATGAAATTAACACTTAGAATACTTTTTATTAGACTAGGAATGAATATTAAAAGTGGTTTGAGATGCCGGAAAGGGAGTTTAGTTGAGGAATTCCATATTTCAGCTTAGTTGTGCAACATCGATAATGTAGTTTAGAGCAATGATTTAGAGTCATACACTTTATCAAATTTCTTGTTTCTTGTTACTATTGTTAGTTTGTAATGCATACTTTGTCTCTGTTAAAGCTCCGCATCAAGAGGAGAAATGTGCAAATCAGAATCGAAGCTCAAACTTGCTTATTTTAACACATTTTTGCTTAAAGAGCCAAGTGTGGAGGTGAGTAGTATTAAGGGCAATTTGGTAAAGGCCTGATTATGTATTAAATTAAAAGTTTAGTTATTACTAACTTAATTGCATATTGGATGGTTGGACTTGCAAAATTAGGTTTTATTTTTTTTTTAAAAGAGCAAAATGACAATTGGTTTGGTAAGTTGTGTATTATGCTTTTAGCATGATTAAATTGTATGGAATAAATTAATATTTGGAGCATGAATTGCTGATTTATTGAAAATTTCATAAAGGTTTTCAAATTGGTATATGAATATTAGGAAAATGATATTTTCTATGCTTAATTTTATTGATGTTAAAATTGCTTAGCAACATGCTTTTACTTGCATTTTAACATCCTAAATTAAGTGATTAAACATCAAATTCTATGCCTTGTATGTATGATTATATTGGCAACATTGCATGGTGGATCCATTGGATATAGTTGGCATGTCATAGGATTTGTGAGTACTCACTATTATTTGTGATATTGTGAGCATATGGCTCTTGGTGGACTGATTTGTTTGGTGTAGATAAGGGAGTGTTGAGCTTGAGTCTCCACTTATTGGGTTATTTGAGGCGCTATAAGGGAGTGTGTGGCTTCGGCTCGCTCAATTCAGAGGACTGTATTGGATTTGTAGAAGTTCAAAGATTCGTTTATCCAATGTGTGATCACACATTTACTTATTGCCATGGATGTATTATGCTAATATAATTTATTGATTGTGCCAATATAATTGAATGTTTATGTGTTAAAAGATTATTTTACATGCCATGGAAAAATTGATTCTTAATTCTTGAAATAACATGTGATGTTATGGTGAAATGTTAACATGTTGTGACTGAAAATTTAATGCTTAATTGCTTTGATTTGTGCATGATGGGGTGCAAATTACTTGATGTTTTTACTATCATTCACTGAGCTTTTTAAGCTCACACCCTCACATTTCGTGTAACGAATTTTTAGGCGTAAGGAGTTGAGAAGCGAGTGCAAGGGCGATTCAAGAATAGGGCTTGGTAGTGACCTAAAAAATTTACTTTAGAGACTATATAGGGGCATTGTGATACTTTTGGGACTAGTGTTATTTTACTTGTAATGGACATTGGTCATTAAATTTTGGACTTTAATTTTGGTGATTTTATAATTGCTTTAATACATGATTTTATGTCTAATTGATGTTTGATTTATGGTATGTTGATGAGTATTCGTACGGTGGTTGAGAACATGGTGTATAAATCATATATTTTATACTAACAATGTTTAGTTGAAGCTTACCATAGAGTGGATTGCTTGTGACTAAGGTATATAGCTTCTGTGAATTAATTAGTGTTTGCTAAGTGTGTAATTGGGTGTTAAATTTTGATTAATTGTTGCATAGTTGTTGTAAATACATTAAACTGGAGATATGTGAATATTTATGGTAATTAGTTGTAGCTATTTCAAGTTTAATAGGTAAGTAAAATATGTAAAATTAGGTAATTAAAACGAAATTTTGACAAAATAGGTGAAGGGATCTGCACAAGGGCGTGTGGTGGTCACACACAGGTGTGTGGAAAGGGGACACGGGCATGTGGAGACTAGGTGTGATCACACACAAGCGTGTGGAAATTCCACACGGGCGTGTGCGATGGGCCTGAAAGTTTTTCGCGATTCAAACACGGGTTTTTAAACAACACACAAGCTGAGGACACGACCGTGTGGGTTTTGGGGGGGTTTGATTTTTGGTTTTTGTAATCTAGTATTCTAATTTGTTTAATTTATAATTTAGTCCTAAACTTGATTAGATTAATTGAAGCCTTTATTGATAGAGAAACTCGGTAATATTTTAGGATTAGCCTTGTAACTATTAATATTTGGTAGAAACACTCTTAGTTTTTAATTTGAAAAATATAATAAAAGTTTGTAAAAGTTACGATTTAGTCTCTAATAATAAAATTTGAATTAGACATAGTGAACTTGAATTAAGCTAAAATTTTTAGGGCTTGCATAATTTAACTAAAATAAGATCAGCAACTAATTAGAAATAAAATTGGGATAGTTTAACCTTATGTGATAAAATGACTAAAATACCCTTAGGTGTAAATACTTAGAAAAAATTTAAAAATGGTTCACAAATTGCTTCCGCATTAATAAATGATATTTAATTAGTCATAAATGAGGTGTTATAAGGTTTGGGTGTGCGTCGAGTGGTCGTTAGCTGGAGAGTTGCTTCGGTGGCTACTGTAACACTTCGAATTCGGACTGCTCCATCTCAGTCGGGTTTGGGGTGTCACAAAATATCTTTTAGTTTTTTTTTTACTTGTTATTCTAATTTTGTATAATATCCAACATGCATGCAAGAAGTATGAAACATTTTTGAACAAGAGCATTGATTATTATGAAGAAATGACTTTGGTTGTTGGCAAATATATGACAACAGGGAGTTTTGCTAGAACATTTGCTGCATAGACTTGGATGATGGTAACCAAGATTCAGTGCTTGTAGATTGTGATAATGAAGAGGTTGAGGAGGCAGGACCAAAAGTATCTTCTTCTGGCACATCTAAGCGTAAAAGAAAAAATACTTAAGAAAGTGTCTGTAACACCCCAAACCTGGCCTAGATGTTATAGCCGAATCTAGCGATGTTACATGGAATAGATTTTGAAAACGAACTTGTTAAGTTAAAAATCGTTCCAGTTACGTAGCTTTTATTTAATTTGAAAGAACGTGCTCTAGGTGATTTGCCTCAAAACTTGTCTTTTAAGCGGAAGCCTTTGTAACCAACTATTTTAGGAAAAACCATTCTTATTTAAGAAAACCTTAGTTTTTATAAAAAAACTGTGTTTTGTTGAGTTGAAGTTTAAAGACCCATAATAACAGTATAAAGTCCCAAATTTAAAACCAAACAGTCCAAATCCAAAATTTACATCAAACCCTCAAATAAGAAATAAAATCTAAAAATTTACAGAAAACAGTCTAAAATTTGTGTGGCCACCGTCGAGTCCTCCGTCGTATCGATCCATCAAGTCTGGGGATTACCTGTATAGATTAAACAGAAAGGGTGAATTTTAGCAAACTCAATATGCAATCCCCACAGAAAACATGCATACAGAACACATTAGAATACAGTTAAATATGGGCCTGGCCTGAGCCCAACACAGATTCGGTTTGGGCCTCTGCCCAATCGGATACAATTTTAAAATTATATTAGGGCCTTGGCCCATATTAGATATAGAATGCAGATATAGTTTATCAGAATCCTACCCACCAGCCTCTACACACCATCTCTGTCCAGCCCTACACACTATGTGGAGATTAAATCAACCCACCCATCCCTACACACCATGCTATATCGAAATGCGGCACATAATCAGAAGGATGCAGCTGAGCTACTAGATAACAGGCTTTAAAGCCTTTCAAATACTTCCTCCAAATATCATCAACCCACCCCAATGTAATGCAACATACCGTAAATGACATGCAAATATGCTAATAACAGAACGTACATTCAGTTCAGTACAAATATCATGCTCAGTCAGACACCCTACAATCAGACCACATAATTAGGGGTCTAAGTAAAGCTTACCGACCCTATAGTAGGTCTACAGTCAATTAGGGGGACCCGTGCAACCTTACAGAATATTTCAGAAAAATGGGCTCACACGCCCGTGTGGCCCACACGGCCCAAATTGGCCTTGGCCATGTGAATCAAAACGTGCTACGATGTTGTATACTCAAGTTTGAGGGTAGCTGGGGAAAAATCTACCGTTAGATGAATTCGCTTATAATAACAGTTATTGATCTAGTATTAAAATGGCACCGTTTGAAGTTTTATATGGAAGAAAGTGTAAAAAACCATTGTATTGGTCTAAATTAAGCGAATCCAAAATGGTGGGAATTGATTTGATTAAAAAAACTGAAGACAAGGTTCAAATTTTTCGAGATTGTTTGAAAGTTGCATTTGATCGTCAGAAATCGTACGTGGATTTGAAAAGAAAAGATATAGAATTTGCTATTGGCGATCGATTATTTTTGAAAGTTTCTCTATGGAAGAAAGTGTTATGATTTGGCAAGAAAGGAAAGTTGGGTTTGAGATTTATCGGGTCGTATGAGATCAATGAAAGAATCAGTCCTGTAGCTTATAGACTAGCTTTGCCCCCCTAAACTTGAGAAAATTCATAATGTGTTCCACATTTCAATGCTGAGATGGAACACATCGGATCCTTCACACGTGATTCCTCATAGTGAGATTGAATTAGAAGCAGATTTGACATATTCTGAAGAACCAGTTAAAATTTTGGCTCGGGAAGTCAAAGAACTCCGGAATAAACGAGTATCGTTGGTAAATTTTTTATGGCATCGACATGGTACTGAAGAGGCTACCTAGGAAATCGAAGAATCGATGAAATTACAGTATCCGAATCTATTTTCAGGTAACAATTTCGAGGACAAAATTTCTTAAGGGGGAGAGTTGTAACAACCCATTTTTAGTGGTAATAGAACAGTGGTTTTGAGACTACAAATTCTGTTGTGCTGACTCGTAAATATTATTTATAGAATATTTGCGGAGTCATTAGAGTTGTATTAAAAATTGGTTAATAAATTTTAACATTTAAGTAGTTAATTAATGAAAAAGAACTAAATTGAAAAAGGTGCAAAACTTGTTTATTATTGCAAATAGAATATCAAATGGCTGAATTATTAAATTTTAAAGGGCCAATAATCCAATCGGACCTTATTTAATTTAGTGGATGGTCTAGTGTGGCATTTAAAGTAAATTTTATTGTTTCTAAAGGTTAAAAAGGTAAATAAGTATTAATTAAACAAAAATAGAACATGAAATTATCATCTTCTTCTTAAATTCTTCATGCAAAACTGAATTTCCATGGTTTTTAATGCTTAAAGAATCAACCAAGTTTAATTCCTTGCATGTGAGTTATTTCTCTACCCGTTTCTTGTAATTTTTATGTTTTTAATATCGTTGCAACTAGGTCCAGCTAGCACGTGCCTTTGTTTTTGAATCTGTTAAAAGTTTTAGAAGTTTCCTTTGATGAATCTTGGTTTTTTTTTTATAATTATATGTTTGAAGCTTTGATTGTGGTATTTGGGTGTTTTGTGAAGTGATTTTTATTAGATTTTGATTTAAGGATTAAATTGTTAAAAATGTTAAAAAAAACATGGGTTGTAGGTGTATAAGAGGTGTTTTGTGGACTGTTTTAGATCCTAGAATATTCGGTTGTAATCTGGTCTTGAGGAAAATGGTTAATTTGATGAATTTCGGGTTATATGACTAAATTGCAAAAGTTGTCAAAGTTAAGGATAATTGTATAATTTCAAAAAAGAAAAGGGTATAAAATGTAAAGTAAATTGGAAAATGAAATGTAAGCTACTAATTGGGAATTTTACATTTTAGATAAAAGACCCTGTTGATTTATGTGGAAAAGGAAAAATTACAAAATAGTCCCTAAACTTCTACAACTATTACAACTTAGTCCAGGTAAGTTCGTTAGGTTAATAATTCAATATTTATATGAACTGTATGATGATGTGATATGAAATAGTTTATATTAATTCTTTAATTGGTGATATATGTTGTTGGAAAAATGTTATTGAATTTCGAAACTTGGGCCAGATAAACGCGAGATAGAGTACAATTGATTGACAGCGTGTTACGGGGAAAGGAGTGGAGATGGATGTGGCGTGTTATATTTATATATCTTCCCGAGTATACCAAGGTTCAGCATTTTTTGCAAACCCTCGTGTTATACTCCTTGATTTGGCGTGTTATTAGGTAGATTAGCTCTTATGAGCATTTGGCATGTTATTGGGTAGATTAGCTCTTACGAGAGATTGGCGTGTTTCGGTTGGAATACTTGTGTAATCGGATCTGTAAGTCATTCATCAGGTCGTAAATCATTCTTTTATAACTTTTTTAATGATTTTGAAAGGCATGACATGTATTTGAGCTTTGAATTGAATTATGCAATTCACCGGGTTGAGATTTTGGATGATAGGAAACACTTGTAGTTGAGTTATTATTGATTAAAATGTTATATTTACTTCGGTAAGATTTATTGTTTATTTACATCAAACTTACTAAGCTTCAATGAGCTTACTTGTGTTATTTTCTGTTCTTGTAGATACTTTTGAAGGTTGGACGGTCGAATCAGCACTCAAGTCATACTATCCATCCATTTTCGGTAGCTTTTGGAATGTTATTTTGGATTATATAACATGTAATAGGCTTGTTTGTCATTACTATTGTTTTGATATGTAAATCTACAAAGAATGATCTTAAGTGCAAGTAGACAATTTGTTATGATATATGTGAATGAAGGAAGATGTTTTTGGTACAAGTTTATAATATATGCCATATTGAGATGTTGTGGTTTGAGGTGTCTATGATAGGCATATTGGTGGAGTGTTAGTTGTATGAATTGACATGCTTTGATTGATGATTCATATTATTGTATAATTGTGTATGCTTGTGGTACCAATGAGGGTACATTGGTTAGGCAGTTACGATGATTGAAATAGAATAGTTTGAGCTTGTTTAATGTCATGTAAAATAGGTCTAATGGATAGTAAATGGTTTGCTTAGTGTCCAAGAAAGCTTGTAATGGTAAACTTGACATTTAAGGTTCAATTAAGTGCACATGGCCTGGGACACACCCGTGTCACTTGGCCGTGAGCCACACATAGTCAGAGACATGGCCATGTGTATCAAGTTAGTGTGTTACACAGCCTAGCACACGGTCTACGACACGGCCGTGTGTCACAAGTCAGAGAGTTACATGGTCTGGCACAAGGCCTATGACACGGCCGTGTGGCCCAACTCAGTGAGTTACATGAGTTGGGACACGGGCTAAGACACAGCCGTGTGTCCCTATTTCAAAAGTTACACAGCCTAAGGCATTCCACACAGTTGTGTGTCCCCTATTTTTGAAATTTTTCATATTTTCCTAAAATTTTATGATTTGTTTCAAATTAGTCCTGAATTGCATCTAAGCTATTTTTAGAGCCTCGAAGGTTTGATTTAGGGACAAAATGCATGTGATTGATTGGTTTTTATTAAGATTAATCTATTTAATATTATGATGTTAAATGTTTCAAAACATCTAACATGTAGAGCTGTAATACTTACCCAGAGATGGAATAATCACTGATTAAACCAAGAATTATTAAATTTCAGCTTAATAAGAAAAAATTACTATTGGATTTAAGAGAAAGAATCAGAAAGTACTTTTGAAGGAAGAAGAAGAAGAAGAAAAACCTTTCTCAGAACCCTTCTCACACATATAAATATGACTCATCCTAGTGTCCCACCTTTCAGAACTTGTCTTTCTTCATAGTCTATAGATTCTAAGGAAAACATAAATGAGAATTCTGAACGAATATTATTCAACCAGCCAATCCAGTTAGCTCCCCACCAGATCACTTTACAAACCTAACTAGCACAGAACTTCAGACAAACAAGGCGTACTATACATTTTGCGTCAACTCATACTATAATTACCCCCTTTTGCTTAACATAATCTTTTCCTTTGAATAGCAGAATGAATTTGAAAGAAAATCTTCACTTACATGGCGGATACTACATACCCATACATATGTGCCAAAAGAAATATATGAGCGAATTACACTTCACCAAACAAATTATTTTACCACTAAACGCCAAAATATTAGGTCCGCTAACTTGGGGTGTGACAACCTATGACATAATCATGCATTATAATCCAGAGAATGCCACCTTAAGGAGTATGCCACACTATATTACAGCCATATTTAGTTCTATCATACAAACGTACTTGCATATTTTCATGAACTTAGACACATATATCATGCTCACACACCAAAATCATATACTATCATAGGTTTCAAACGAAACTCAAAGTAGATGAAAACATCGATTACTCAAGCAACACTCACCCTTAATCATCTAAGAATAGAGTATAGAAACTCATCTTACATCATTTATCCTTGCCAGCTGTAACACCCCTAACCCGTATCCGTCGCCGGATTAAGGTTACAAGGCATTACCGGACAAAACACAGCTCAGCACATTCATATAATACATTTACAAGTACAAATATATATATATCAATTTATTTCCAAGAATTTTAAAACTCGAATAAAAATCATTAGTTCAATCATATGAATCAAAATTTGCAAATATTAATTATGTAACCAACCAAAACTAGTCATGTTTCACTAGCCACTTCACACATAGGCAAATCATACTTCATAACACACCCATTTCAAAATCAATAATCTAATCCCAAAATTTGAACCAATTAACATGCATTAAGTCAATAATATACATGCTTTATAATAACAACATTCAAACCATACATCACAAATTTATAACATTCATACATGTGTATTACTTAACCAACTAACCAAACATATTTTACTATTATAAAACATCATATCGTAATACATATACATTATATTTCCATTAGCCGAATCTTATGGCTATATAGTAAAGCATTTGGACACCTACTTAATCATCAATCATATGTCACTTTCATATATTCAATTTACAACAATACATCCATTATAAAACTTACCCACTTGCGCATATTTAAACCACAACCAGCCCTATCAAATCACAAAATTAACTAATATCAATATATGTTATTTATGAGCTTTGTACATACACATATTAGCTTAAGTTGAATTATACCCCACGGGAAAATGGGGAAAAATTATACAAGTACATACAAATATTTCCAAAAGACCAAAATTTAATTGCAAATGTAACCAAATCAACCTACCTACTTCATATGCTAAATAACAAATTAAATTTTCACAACTATACAACCAAATCATTGCTCATCCATACGGCTATCAAAATAACCTATGATTTTACCCATTCCTCCTTAGTAAACTTTATCATTAAATTACAAAAGACAAATCAAACTTACCTAATTTGCATGCAACCATCATATTTTAACATTACATAATTCAATATTCGAATAGTCATATTCAAGTACATTAACCGAATTTAAATATACCAATTTCTTATGCTATGTATCATGTCAAAATTCATATACTCATCCATATCATTCAACTCTATAATCGGTCATCTATTTAGCCTCCAAAAATTCATACCACATCCGTCCTGAACCATACATAAAACTTATTCATTCAAACATACAATATGTGCGTACTTAACCAATACAATTGAATCAAAATAACCATTATACAATCGGCTATAAATTCATCATTTACTCCATTACAAAGCCGAATCACAAGACTAACCACATATGCAAATCAAACCATATACCAAGCTTATTAAATGAGCTAATTAATAGTTATTCATATCATTACCCAAATCAAGACGTATAACCAAACACCATTCATACATGTCATATAACATACTTACCAAAATGAGCTTAAACCATGATCAAATATAACCGAACGTAAGCATAATGATCAAGCCAATTTCGCATGGCTTTTTATATACACTTTCAAAATAAAACACATTAAGACTAGCTTATACATATATATACTTTCAAAACCAACCAAAACAAATACTAGCATATACATGCCATAGCTTCATAATTCAAGCTTTTAAAATACCGAAATAGCGATCGATAGTGTGATGAAGTTCCTTGACGATCCTGAGCTAGTAACTAGCTTTCAAAATCTATAAAACAATGAATGAACACACACAGTAAGCTTAAATAGCTTAGTAAGTCATGAGCAATAAATCATTTCAACAACATACATAATTCAATTAAACTAGGCCGAATCAAGCAATTTTAACCACATATACATTTATCATGCTTGCAAATTCATATAATCATGTAAACACTTTACTTACCTTTACTTTCATGAACATTTAAACCTTACTCGTACTTGAGCCATTTAGTTCAATTTCACATTCAGTCTTGTCTTAACATTGCCCGTTGAACCATTCGGAATCAATAAGGATACTCGGATAGCTTGAAAAGCTCATAGAATGCCAACGTCCCAGACGTGGTCTTACACGAAATCACATATCGGAGTTCTATGTCATGACATATGTATCCTAACTATTCCTAAGGTTCGTACGGGGCTTTCGGACGTAGTAATCTGATCGATTCATGCTCGTGATAAATCATTCCATGCTAAATTCAATTTGACAATGTAGTTATACATACATACAATTCAATTCGGCTATGTACGTAATAAATCATTTATTCACTTATGAACTTACCTTGTACAGAGACGAACAGACCGGAATGACTAATCGACAACTTTTGACTTCCCCCGATTCAAATCCGATTTCTTCTTTTCTTGATCTAATTTAATATAAATTTAACTTATTTAATCACATATTTACTTAAATTCATCCAAAAACACATAAAAGGGAAATTTGTACTTTAGCCCCTAACATTTTACATTTTTCACAATTTAGTCCTTATTTCACAAAACACAAAATATGCAAAATTTCACGAAACTCAAGTATAGCCAAATTTTACTAAGGTTCATAGCATCCCATTTATTTCATTTATTTCACATTTTGACGCCTCAATTTATGAAATTCACAATTTAATCCTAAATAGGCATTTTTACTAAAAATCACTTAATTAAACATGATAATCTATCAACACATATTTATTTTTCATCATCAAACCACAAAAACAACAAGCTATCAACAATGGAAAATCTCAAATTCATCATAAATTCTGAAAATTCAAGCACGGGCTAGCTAGTATTCAAAGTAATGATCTCAAAAACGTAAAAATTATCAAAAACAGCACAAATTACATACCTCAATCAAGGAAACAATGGCCGAACCTAGCTTGTTCTTTTTCTTTGTTAATTTCGGTCAAAAGATGAACAAATGCATGGCCATTTTAATTTATGTTTTATTATAATACATATTATTTCATAATTTACCTTTTTACCCTTAATGAATTAATATAAAAGCTTTATAATGGTTGTCCATTACCGTCCATGATATTATTTAATGGCTTAATTTCATTTTAAGGATTCCACATTAAAAAGAACATAGCAATATAGCACTTTAACAAATAGCATGCAACTTTTGCATTTATGCAATTAAGCCCTTTTATCAAATTGAGCACACAAACGATAAAATTTTCACATGAAACTTTCATACATATCAATTCACATACTATAAACACCAAAAATAATTTTAAAATATTTTTCTGACTCAAATTTGTGGTCCCAAAACCACTATTCTGATTAGGGTCTAAACCGAGTTGTTACACCAGCTTAGCTTGTCCAAACATCAGAGCCTCATTCGTCATGCCAGCTAAGTATAACAACCATTTATCGGTTAAGCCGAATGTATTCAAACCTTAAAACTTAGAACCCAGTTTATAGAAACTTATTAAGAATTCTTACTTCTATTTTCCTCTACATCACGAGTATAAAAAAAACTTAGGAGCCTACCATCTTATTGAATTTTCATCTTTCTAGACTCAAGTCTCACATTCATCTTTCCATGCAAAGCTTCTATAATCTTCTCTTCTTCGAAGCAACCGAAGAAGATGTTACAAATGAGAAGGAAATTATAAGCTAATTGAGAAGAATTCCCCACACACACACGCACACGTACGCTCACACGCACACACGCACACCCGCACACACGTACACACGCACACACGCACACACGCGCGCGCACACACACACACACACACACACACACACACACACACACACACACACACACACATATCCTAATTTGCACACTCTTCATAGTCCATCATAACCATCCATCGCTAATCATTCTATCCCCTACTAAAGGATTAGCTGGTTCCAATCCAACTAAACCAGAATTAAAATCCAACTATATACAGTCTTGCCACTTAAATTTTTGAATATTTCAGTAGAGCCTGGCAACTTAACATTTTACTCAATTAACTCCCGACCCTCTTATAAATTTGGGTTTATGAAAAAACCCGAGTGTGACAAACAATTCTACTGGTTTCTATTAAAGAGGAGAGAATTTCCATTTTCAACCCAAAAAGAAAATAAAATTTTTATAATGAAGCCCTTCACTTTAACTAATACGTCTTCAAGTACACCTTTGGGGCGTACTAGAGACCTATCGACTAACTGTAGTATTATTGATATGTTTTATAATTCCTCCAATTTGAGTTTCAAGTAAATAGATAGAGGCATCAAATAAATATTGGCCCCTAAAATCACAAAGGATCTTATTAAAATGTTTGTCCCCTATCTCTACAGGAATTGTAAAACTACCCGAATATTTTAATTTTGGGGGTATTTTTCAGGCAATTATCACACTGCAAGAGGCGTCGATATTGATTTGCTCATCATTCATTAATTTCTTATGCCGAGACATAATTTCTTTCAAGCATTTGGCATATTTTGGTATTTTATCAATTAATTCTAGCAATGGCAAATTAATGTTAAGGGATTTAAATAAATTTAGAAAACTTACAAATTTTGCTTCTTCCCTTCGTTTTTTTTCCTCCAACTTTGATGGGAATGGAATGTGCTTTGAGGTAGGCTCCAACTGTTGTACAATTCTCGGTTCAACTACTTTGTTCGTTTTCTCCTCAAGTTCATCATTAAGGGTTTTGTTGACTGTATCGACCTTATCATCCTTCTTTTGCATAGGCATTCACATGTTCTTTTCTCGAATGGATTGTGATGGCATTCACATGTTCTTTTTCGTCCTTCCGAGAGTTGTTTTCTATATTACTTGGAATGCATGTGCCTATTTTCCTACGCATTTCATTCAATGCACTTACTATATTGCGCACTTCTTATTTTAATTCGGCCATATCATTATGAGTTTTGGCATATTCAACTTTTGTTTGGCGACTTTTAGATCTCATTAATTGCATTTCTCCTTCGATTCAATCCAATCTTTAACTGCAACTAACGTGGTCATTGCCCATGGATCTTCCTTGGGGTCTTTGAATATGTGGAGGCTGATATGGAGGATTTGATCGGTTCTGAATTGGGTTTCCACCACCTTGATTACCTCTCCATTTCAGATTGGAGTGGTCCTTCCAACCGGGGTTATAAGTATTCGAATAGGGATTTCCACCCTTATTGCCAAAGTAATTAACTTCTTCTAGTTAGGTTTCAGAGTATGGCACAGAGCTTCGAGAAGCATCATTCACGATTGGCTTAATAGTGGTTTCCAAGCGATGTAGCTTATCAATATTTGTTGTCCTCTTTGACCCCTTCAGCTGTCAACGACTTTGGATTATACAAGAATCGCTTGTTGGGCCACATGTACGAGTTTATAACCATGTCCTCGATTAATTGACAGGCTTGCTCGTAGGCTTTGTTCATGAAATCCCCACTAGATGCACCATCTAATCCGACTCTAAAGCTACCATTCAACCCGTTATAAAATATTTGTAGTTGTAGCCACTCTTGCATTCCATGGTGTGGGCATTTCTTTAGTAGCGACTTAGAACATTCCGATGCTTCGTAAAGGTTCTCGCCCTCGATTTGCTTGAAATTGGTGAGGTCCCATCTCAATTGAATGGTTCTACTAATGGGGAAAATTTTATGTAAAAACTTTCCCGCTAATTCGTCCCATGTAGTAATGGAACTAATATCTTGCGAATAAAGCCATTCGTACGCTTGTCCTACAATGCAAAGAGGAACAACCGAAGACGAATAGTGTTATTGGTAACCCCATTGTACTTGAAAGTATTACATAGTTGAAAGAACCATTTTAAGTGCTAATTAGGGTCTTCTATCATATTGCCCCAGAACTACAGATTGTTCTGAATCATTTGGATGGTGACCGTATTGGTTTCGAAATTATTGGCGTTAATCATCAGCCTCTCAATACTGCCTCTGACCTTATCTAAAATGGGTAATGCGCATTTGTACAATATCCTTTCTTATTGAGCCATCACTAGCTCTTTTCGGAGTTATGCTGGTGGTTCAATTGGTTCGTCAAATAGGGGATTTTCTTGAGGTAAATCAGCTACCATAGATGGATTATTTTCCATTTGTTAACGGGTGCGTCTCAAAATTCTCTCCAGTTTAGGATTTGGCTCGATTGGGATGGTTCCGCTTCGAATCATGAATTGAAATCAGAGAAATTAATAATAAAATTAATAACTTAAAATTAAATCAAATAAAAATAACTAAAAATAAAATTTATATATATAATTCTAAATTTTCATATTTATCCTATTAATTTGCAGAAAAATAAAATTTTAGTTTAATGTCAAAACCTCCCCAACAACACACCAATTGGAAATACTGTAGTAAAAATATAATAAATTAAGCAGTGATGTCCGCAAGTATATGGGTCAAATTGTAATGTAGTAAAGTGTTACAAGGAAACACTTCGGGATGTACTCCGAGGATCATACCAAAGGGAGGTTGAATTAAACAAAAATTTGTTTTCAACACTAACAGGGCTACACAGTAATAACCTAATTGTAACCTCCTAAACCGGGTTTGGACGTTATGGCCGAATCGTGAAAGTCTCACTGGACACCTAAGTGTCGATCCTACTCTATTGATAGTTGAAACCTCCAAAACACTCTCTTTTAATAAAACCATGATTACCTTTTTAACTTTGGGAAAATATTATTTTAATTAAATCAACCTTTATTAAGTCAAGTTAGCAAAATTGGCGTGGTTTTTGGAAAACATTGCATGACATTGCCTTAAAAGAAAAACATTTTGTTTATCTTGTTTGCAGCAGAAAAACGAATAAAATTCCCAATTATTAAATTAGCCGAGTGATATGTTCAATCCAATTTCAACATATATTTAATATTCAATCCAAAATATGAAAATCATGCATGCACGAAAACTCCAAAACAAAAACAGTCCCAAACCACAGTTCAAAAAACTTTACAGTCCAAAACCCAAAAATGCTAGGAAATTTTTGAAAAAAACGAGTCCAAAGTCTGCCATACGTTCGCATACCAAATCTTATCATAATTCCATTCATTACCTGAAAAGTGGAGATAATGGAGTGAGCTTAACAAGCTCAGTGTAAGTCTAAACAATCAAGCACATTAAATACATACAAGCATTTCCTCATAAAACCAAATACCACAATCAAACATCAATAGTAACATTCTTATGTAACATGATCATGACATAATGCAGATGTGAGTTCCTACCCAAACCATCCGCTACACACCACGAGTTCCCCAAATATCGTCTACCAAACTTCAACGTATATGAGCAAAGGAAAATGTGGTAGAAACCACCGTGTATCATAAATGTAGAAAATCTATCGAATAACATAGCAATAAAATCACCAATCCACTCAGTACTCCAGGTGTAGTGCACTGACTCCATATAAATATGAACTTAATATGCCACCAGTACTCCACAGAACTCCTCCGTCAACCACAAAAGCCCCAATGCACACGCAATATGTCATACAATCTCATACATAGCCATAAATCAATACTTTCATATTTAATTGGAATTTTCAACATATGCCCTCAATTATCAAATACAATTAGAATATGTAATCAATAATTCAACTTTCAGATTACCATTAAGATGATATCATTTCCAAATCACAATTTCATGTACTTTCACAATTTTTTGTGTGCTTGCATAGCGGTCTTACGAATATTTCATATCAAATCACTTGTACGAACATATCATGCATAAGCCTTAATTTCATTAAAAAAACATGCTATACATACAATCAATCATTCATCAAATTAACCAAACGTTCATGGCAATATCAAGCACTCATTCAATCAGTCAAACTAGCAACATTGTTATCATGTCAAATAGTTAGGGCTCGAAACATACCTGATTTGACCACTCATAAATTTAATTACTTAGCTATGAAGCCAAGCCCAATCAGCAAGCTAAATCATCAATTAAATCATAATAATTATTATTACCAATCAAGTTAATGAGTTTAGGTCTCACACATTATTTACGCTCTTTTGCAACACACTAGCAAATCTTGTGGTTTCTCTAATAAACTATAAAAAAAATATAAATTAAAAATCAGTATAAAAATCAATCAGTACACCTCTTAAACAGCCCATAAACACCCACTTATGAGTTTAATCCAATCATCACAATTACAACTATTTTTTGAATACAAACTAGTTAGATTTTTTACACTAATTTGAGGCGAATTGTACGCGCAAACGTCTTTCGACTTTACTGCTGATTTGAGGCGTTTAGGTTGGAACCTAACACATTTAATTAATGAAAAATCAGTAGCTAGTCTATGATTAAAATTCATTATTGGATCAATTAACAACTTTTCTCGATATCTAAACCGAATCTATTCACTAGTTTACAATTACCCACATTTACGCTTCCTGAATGGTAAGATCTAAAGTGTCGATTGATCAAAATTGATTTTCCATAATTAACACATGTTTCAAAGCTGATTAGGAGGGGTTCAAGAACCCAATATCATGCTGGAAAATGATGGGAAAGAAACCCCCTTTTCTTACCTATAGGCCTATACACCACTACCCGTGGTGACCAAATTGGGGTTGATTTAAAACCACTTTTGAAATCAATTAAAAAGCTAGAAAAAAAACATATCAAATATTTAATAATCCCACAAATTCCATATCTTGAAGTTTATGTTTTTATTTAACAAGATTTATCAAGAAATTGAGAGAAAAGGAGATCTTGAACAAGCTAGATGCTATTGGTGACAATGACCCTTCCTGGCAATGATAGGAATCGATCTTTGAGGTTTAAGATTTTAGATTTTGGGCAGAATATATTAGGGAAAAACGGCAGAAAGGTGGTGAAGGAGATGATGCAAAATCTTGTGCTAAAAAGAAAAGAAAAAGATGATAGATTTAGGTGCTTATGGGCAACGACAACAATGGAGGAAGAAAGAAAAATTGAAAAACAAATAAGAGAGGAGAGGAGAGGAGGGTAAGAGAACAAAATTAAAGGCTGATCAATTTGTATAAAACTGATATTTGTACATAGGTTAATAAGGGCATGGACGGCACATTCTAAAAAAAAGAAGAACAAGGGATTTTGCAAAAAATTAATTATTTGACAAGGGAAATGATTTGAACTTGAGACCTCATATAATTCCATGATTTCACATTCAACAACTAACCACTGAGCTAATTCATTATTTTTTATATAATTCTACATTCTCATTAAGCTAAAATTTGAGATGTTATAACTCTACACCCTTTAAAGAAATTTTGTCCTCGAAATTACCTAGTTTGAAAAGATGAAGATACTGAAGTCGAATCGAGTCCTCCGGCTCCTAAGTAGCCTTTTCAATGCCATGATTTCTTCAAAGCACTTTAAATAACGAAATTTTCTTTCACTTTAGCACCTTGATTTCATGATCTAATATCCGAACTAGATCCTATTCAAATGTCAAATCCAGTCTAATCTTAATCTCCTCAACTGGGACAACATACGAGGGATTCAATCGATACTGTCTCAACATCGACATGTGAAACACAAAGTGAATACGATCCAATTCAGAAGGCAATTCTAGTTGGTAAGCCACAGGACCAACTCTTCTAAGCACTCGATAAGGACCAATGAACCTAGGGCTTAACTTGCCCTTTCGACCGAACCTCAGAACTTTCTTCCATGGGGAGACTTTAAGGAACACCCAATCTCCCACATTGAACTTTATGTCCTTGCGCTTTATATCAGCATAAGACATCTATTTATCTCAAATCAATCGAATTTTATTCTCAATCTCTATGACTAATTCTAGACCAATCAAATTTCTTTAACCCACTTCAGTCCAACATAAAGGCGAGCGACACTTATGACCATAAAGAGCCTCGTAAGGTACCTTTTGGATACTTGACTGATAACTATTATTGTAAGTGAACTTCGCCATCGATAGATGTTCTTCCCAACTATAATGAAATTCAATTACACAACCCCTCAACATATCTTCCAGAATCTGAATAACCCTCAACAAATCTTCGATTATACCTGACAAAACCCAGAAAACTCTGACTCTCTGAGACATTCTTTGGTTGCTTCCAATCTAAGATGGCTTCAACCTTTTTAGGATCTACACGAATACCCTCAGTTGATACCATGTGACCCAAAAACATAACTTCCTTTAACTAGAATTCACATTTACTAAGTTTAGTAAAGAGTTATTTTTCACGAAGTATTTGCAGTACTACCCTCAAATGTCCATCGTGTTCAGTTTTTGTCTAGGAATATACTAGGATGTCATTGATGAATACGACGATGAACTAATCAAGGAAAGGCTAAAAGACTCGATTCATAAGATCCATGAAGGTCGCTGCCGCATTAGTCAACCCAAAAGGCATGACAACAAACTCGTAATGTCTATAACAAGTCCTAAAAGTAGTTTTGGGAATATCAGGTTCTTTTACTTTGAGTTGATACTATCCATATCTCAAGTCAATTTTGGAAAAGAAAATTGCACCTTTGAACTGATCGAATAGGTCGTCAATCCTTGGTAGAGGATACTTATTCTTAATAGTTAGCTTGTTCAGTTGTCGGTAGCCAATACATAACCGTAATGTACCATCTTTCTTCATAAATAAAATCAGTGCGCCCCATAGTGAAACACTGGGTCTAATGGAACCCCTATCAAATAGTTCTTGCAGTTGTACCTTCAACTCCATAACGATGGACACTGGTGTCGTTCCCAGCAATAATACAATATTCAATTTCACTTCCCACTCCAGAGGTAATCCTAACAGTTCCTCGGAAAACACATTGGGAAATTCCCTTACAATATGAATACTACCAATTGAAGGATCAACAGCGTTTGCATCTCGAACATAAGTTAGAAACGCTTCACACCCCTTTCGCACCATCTTTTCTGCTACCATAGTAGAGATCATATTGTACAAATAATTTTGATGTTCCCTAACCATGATAATTTCTTTTCTAGTCTCAATCACTAAAGTTACCCTCTTTAGTGGACAATCCAAACAGGCTTGATGCTCAACCAACCAGTCCATCCCCAGAATTAGATCAAATTCGTTAAAAGGAAGTTTCATCAAGTCAACGGGAAATACCTCTCCTTGAATCTCTAAAGAACATTTATTATAAAACTTATTCACAAGTATGGAGGATCTTCAAGGAGTGACTACAGTAACAGCATTTTCAGTTTCGTCTACCTCAATACCAAATTTTACAACCACATCACAAGCAATATATGAATGGGTAGATCCTATATCAATTAAGGAAAAATAAGGTACCAAGTAAATAGTGAAGGTACCTGCAATGGCGTCAGCCATATCTCTATCCTCTCAATGTCTAGCTACATAAACCAAGGCCGGTAGCCTAGCCTCAGCCCAATTCGCACCCTCAGCTGGTGCTCTCTGACCCTAATTACCATTCCTATTTCGGTTCTAATTATAGCCCCTTTGAGCACCCTAATTACCCCTCTGGTTTTGACCCCCTAATTGGGCCCTGATTTTGAGCCGGAGCCTACACTTGATCATTCTAACAAGGACAATCCTTAATCCTATGCTCCATCGAGCCACAAACTAGACAAGAACCTATTTTTCTCCAACATTCGCCTAGATGGCACTTTTGACAATGCTGACAATCCAGGATTTGCCTCTCTCTAGGGTCCACTACTTCCCTATTTTCCAGTGGTCTAGCCACTCTAGCCCACTTAATAGGTCACAGAGTTGGGCTAGTAAGGTCCATCTCTCTTTTAGGTTGATCCCTCTGTTTCCTCTTTTTCTCATGCTCCATACGCTTAATCTCCTTTATAATCCTAGTCTTCTCGACTAAAGCCTCAAACACAAACTCTTGTTGCGGAGGTACCGGAAACTCTTCTCCTACTTAAACGCCATGATACTAGGTGCATAGCAGTTCGATCTCAGAAATTCTGCCTCGTATTTAAAAATAGTCCTATCACCCTGTTTAAGCTCAATAAATTCTAACCGTCGGGCCTCCACATAGCAAGGGCCCATAAACTTACCCTAAAAGGCCTCCTAAAAATAAGCCTAATCTATATGCTCTGGCAGCGTACCCCTTACCGCTAATTGCCACCACCAATATGCCTCGTCCTTTAATAAGGACACAACACCCTTAAGTTTCTGCTCAAGAGTGTAGTCTAGATCATCCAAAATCTGTTTAGTTGTCTCCATCTAGTACTCAGCCACTGTAGGAGTAGTTCTAGCAACACCTTTGAACAATTCTACCCCACTAAAGCAAAGCCTTTCAGCAATCATCCCATGACTGACACCACCCATCAGAGCCCTGACAACCCGATTCAAAGCCCTTAATGAAACCCATGTAATAGGGTCATTTTCATCATATTCATCATTATCTTTATTTCCCATATTTCCACCTTCAGTACTGGGTTCACTATTAACCTCATTCTATTCATTATTTTGTTCTAACTCTATAAACGCAACCCACTCAACTGGAGCCCTCAGAGGCTACCCCCTACAGTCCCTCCTACCACGAGTAATCATTCCATGAGTATTCTTTTTAGTGTTTTATGAATCTATAATTTAACAGTAAGAGTATTTTTAATACTTTGTTTAATCTTTTAATGCATTCTCAATTTACAATTCTTTCATTAACATTTTATGCTATAGTCTCTATAGTCTTACTAAAGTTTCATTACTGTTTCTATGGACTTGGCATTGGACCTTCAGACTCCATCGTTCCTTGTAAAGTACTTTTCAAAATATAGTGGTTTATTTTTTTCCCAAAAATACTCTTTTCATGTATGCATGCATGCAGACTCGTTTTGAAAAGATTCAAAAGTTTAGTCCGAGGTTTTAAACCTGTGCTCTAACATCGCTAAATGTAACCTCCCAAATCTAGCCTAGATGTTGTGGTCGATTCATGAAAGTTACATTGGACACCTAAGCATCGACCCTACTCTATCAATAGTTGAAACCTCCTAAACACTCTCTTTAAATAAAACCTCGGTTACCTTTGTTAACATTGGGAAAACGTTCATTTAATTAAATCAACCTTTTATTAAGTCAAGTTAGTAGAACTGGTGTGGTCTTTGGAAAACATTGCACGACATTGCCTTAGAAGAAAAACATTTTGTTTATCTTGTTTGCAACGAAAAAACAAATAAAATTCCCAATTATTAATTTAACTGAGTAACATGCTCAATCCAATTTCAACATATATTTAATATTCAATCCCAAATATGAAAACCATGCATGCATGAAAACTCCAAAATGAAAACAATCCCACACCACAATTCAAAAAACTTTACAGTTCAAAACCTAAATAATGTTAGGAAATTTTAAGAAGAAATAAAATAAAAAGTAATAGTGTGAAAAAATAATATTTATACCTAGGTTAATAAGGGCATGGATGACACACTCAAAAAAAAAAGGGATTTTGCAAAAAAAATAACTATTTTGCAAGGGAATAGATTCAAACAAGGGATCTCATTTAATACCATGCTTTCACATTCAACAACTAACCATTGAGCTAATTCCTTATTTTTTATATAATTCTACATTCTCATTAATCTAAAATTTGGGATGTTACACTAATATTATAGTACGAGACAAAATGGAAATTAATCAATAAAAATAACATAAATTAAGCAAAACTAAATAACACAAATCAACAATCGAAACTAATCCAATTAAACAAGTAGAAGATTAACTCACATCAATGTTCCTAATTAACTTCAGAATTCGAGTTTTTCCGAATTAGCTATTAGTTAACCAATTATTACCTTTCAACCTCTAATTAATTAACTAATCGACCAATACTCACTTATCTTTCAACCTCACTTTCTTGATCAGGAAAAATTATGATTTACTCGGTAAACTTTTCTTTCGATCTCATTTATCTGAAATTACTTCCTAGGTTCTTCAACCCTAGGGTTTAATCACACATAATTTAAGCCAACTAACTTAAAAACAAACGTTAATTCTTCTATTAATTATTCCCACATCTGATCGTTAATCTCCCAAAGGAAATCAGTCACGCATGGATCTAGATGCAATCTTCCCTAATTTCATATTCAACATACAAAGCAGATATTTAAATAGGAAAAATGAATAAGAAAATTGATCTTTTTCGATATCAATTTACGCGCAAAAACTGAAATTCCTTTAACAGTTGCAAAGATAATCTCGATTGCAATTGAAAACCAAAAAGAAATTAAGATAAACTCAATAAATGAAAGCTTGAATCCAAATCGCATCCAAGTTAAAACAAATGAAACAATTTTTTTCTAAAATAAAGGACTAAATTGAAAGAAAAGTAAAACTAAAATAAAATCCTAAAACTAATTTAAACGGTTCACTCGGCCAAGCCTTCTAAACTAAGGATAAACACCCATATTTATAGCCAAAATTTTCTATCCTAACTAGGTCAATTAGCAGCCATAAAATTGAATAATATGTATTGTGCGGATGAAAACACCCCTGACTTAAAATTCCAATCCACCGTGGTGTCGCGACACTGCCTTTTAAGGCTGACTTATTTGGCTTTGAAGTATGGTGTGCCGACACCACATGCCAGTGTTGCAACACTGGCGTCATTCTTCGCGTTCTTAACCCAAAAACAATGTCATGCACACTCAATTGACTTATTAGTTCTTCCCTAGGCCCATATTGGCCCGTTAGGTCATCACATGGCTAAAAATTGCGTAATAGTGCTTATTTTACTAAAATTAAACGTAAACTACTAAAAATGAAAAACATAATAGAATCATATAAAATAGCTAGAAAACAAGCTCGTTAAATGCCAAAAAGACTCTAATCTGCCACAACGAATTGTGGGAAATGATTATGAAAGCTACTTAATAAGTTTTCATCCAATAACCTTATTTTAAGTGTATTACTCTTATAGGATACACTTAATCTCTTTAGGAAAAATATGATTTCTCAATATGATCTTATTTTATCTCATGGTAATCATCACATCTTCCTTCATGAAAAGTCAATTACTATGAAATAATAATTAAGTCATTTATCACAAAGACAAACGACTCATGGTCATATTTACTTTTCATCTATCATGTAATTCTGCTGAGATGATATCATTTACCCTTTAATTGGATTATGAATTTCACTATTATAAATGATACTATATACTACAAAAGTCGTATACCCAACGCATCAACTATTGACCTTATCTATTTGAACTTAGGTTTTTACTTACATTAAAGTATACGAGTCACGTATACCTAGTCCATCATCCACGTAGGATTAAGGTATCTCACACTAAATATCACAAGTGAAGAAATCCATAATGGATCTAGGATCTATTCAACCTGGGTCCTGTCCAATGTACTGTTAGTCCATTCATTCACATTTATGTCTCTATCTTCTAGGAGTCGATGCTTAAGACAAAACACCTTTCCAATTAGACTTGATAGATGACATATTAGTCTTTCTATCGATTTTCTCATTTCAGATTAGACTAATGACTTGTTTAGGTATTTCTACTAATACAATGTCTTTTCATATTACGATCTGACCACGTAATACCTCTTAATATTAGTTAAACATTAGATAACCTGTGAGTCAATATTTACTTTTTTTTTGCTTTGCGTGTAAAAATATTGAGGACAATATGCAAAATGTATTAATGTAATTAATGAATATTCTATTAAACCAATAAGTTTAAAAAATACAAGTATACCAAACAAATATATTAAGTGGCACTAGATCAAACATACGTTGCCCCCTATCTCACTTAAAGTGAAACTGTGTTTTCTGTTTAAATAATATTTTTGTCAAGGGCTTATGCAACCAGAATTCTCGTACTTCTCTATATAAATAAACAGCATCAATTGCCCTAAAAACAAGACTTGACACTAATGAAATATCGTTATTCTGTTAGAAAGTAAATAAATCATTTTCTTTTCTGTGTTTTGATTTGTGTTACTTAAGCCCACATTCAACACTATTCACGGTATGAAAATAACAAAGAAGCTCGTTCAATTGAAAGCCAAGATTGACTAAATTTATCTTGCACAAAGCACATGTATTATTCCTGTTTAGGGTTTACTACTCTAAATATTATAAAAGGACTCGATTTTGAAAATAAAAATAAAACTTCCAGTATAACTGTAAACTCTGTTTTTTTAACCATTTTTTTTCCCAACAGAACCAACTTAATGTGAAATTAATAACTTATCTTCTTAAATACAAATTAATTTATATTTTCATAAGGATGCTATTTTTACTTTTTATACATAACAAAAAAAAATGATCATAATAAGATTTAAACATGAAATATCATATATAATAAACATTTAACATTACCAATTATAATAAAAATATCAATTAATTTTTATACGAATTGTTAATAAATATTTTAATTACGTAACATAATCTTTTCACCTACACCGTAAATGTGCCATAAATCTAGTGTAGTGTATTGCATTTGGGTCAATCTTAACTTCTATTGTACACTACGTGTCAATCTTAAAAGCTTAAACTTCTACACCAATGCTGTTTGAACCAAACAAGACCAATTAGGATACCAATCTAAAAAAGTAACTTTGAATCAATTAGACCAAAAATCAATACGGACCAACCGAATTGAGGTTTTTTTATTTTTTAATTTTAATATTTTTTTAATCAAACAGATTGAACCGATAACCTAATCACCAATATCAAAACCATTAGTCTACACTACACAATTTTCTTCTAACTAATAACGGCTCACCCAACATAACGAATGTCTAAAATGGACAAACCAATAAATTCTTTACATAATTGTGGAAACAAAATATATTGTTTATTTAACCCAACAGTTCACGATGCCCTACCAACATACTCAAACGTACATCTACCAGCAATGTCAGCCACCCCCTAAATATGAAGAAAATTTGTGTTTCTTGCAAAAAGTATCAGAATAAATCTCCATCGCACATCTTTCAGAATTTGCCCTCAGATAACTGAAGCATGGAATACTTAAAACATCCATACATATGTACATGGCAGTGCTTCATTGAGTCACTGAAAGAATGTCAAAATAGTATACAATGATGCTCAAATACCCTCACAAGTGCTTTTCCTTCATAGATTCTGAGTTACATACAAGTGGAACAAAAATGATTTCTGTGGACTGTATAAAGAACTTAAGTTCGTACCTTCTACCCCAGATTAACTTTCATTGCCTTGCCTAATTAATCAATGCTACGATTCATATTATGTTGTTTTTGGCAGATAAATTAGCATAACCTCACAATTTCGAGCGCTTTAAGTAGACAAGTACACCAATGCTAGTCAGGACAACAGTACCTGCCAATAAACCCAAGTGCAAAGGTACCCCTGCGCTGCTTCTCTTGGCACTTACAATTGGTTCTGATTGTAATTGCTCAGCTGACTCGGAAAAATCCAGATGCAATCTTAACACCTGTACCAAAGGAAGACAACTATAAATTTAGAATAATATATCAGCAGCAACTACACCTTATTTCTCTTATCAACATTTTCTTTTTCCTTTTATCTTGTGCCTACTTTGAAAACCGCACCAGGCTACTCCCAACACCAGCTTCAGCAAATTTCCGATGTGTGAGATGAACAACTCACAAAGCTGGGTTCATGAACTTGTCTTGTTACTTGGAGTAAATAATATGAAAACTAATGAAGTTTTTATACAAATAATAATCCTTTAGGGTGGGCTTAGTCGGGTGGAAAAGTGGAGAAATGGAAGGAGAGAGTGGAAAAGTGAAAAGAAAATAAATTTTCAGAGTGCTTTATTGGAAATAAAATAGGAGACATAATCATTTTCCATCCTAATGCATAAAAATAAATCCTTTCACATTGGAATTATGAAAGGAAAGAAAATGGGAGAGAAGTGCATATTAGTTCAAAATTATGCATTTTTGAAATGTTTTATTGTCTTTCCTTTCATTTTTCAACTCTACCAAACAATGGATGGAAAGAAAATTACTTTTTTTTTCATTTTTCCATATTTCCTACCAAGCACATCCGTGGAAAAAAAAATGATCTTTTCCATCTTTCTATTTTTCTACCCCTTGAAATTTTCAGCTTTCCAATTTTCATTCCACTCTACCAAGCAAAGCCTTAAGTGAAGTGAAAACAAAAGGAAACCAACAACAGAAAATAAATAGGATGGTCAAAGAAGAGGGAAGCAATAGTCTAATACAAACAATGCGTTACCTTCTTTCCTATGGATCTAGCACTGTTAACCGCAGCAACAAGATCAGTATCATTGGTGAGTAGAACCTTGTCACCTTCATCATCTTTATACTATATAAAAACAAGAGAAAAAAAATAAAGAAAAGAATCAATGTATGAATGAAAACAAACAAGAAAATTTGAAAAAACCACAGGAAGTACAAAATAAATAAATAAACCCAACAACTAACCAAAAGCTGAGGACGCCTATTATCATTACTGGAAGCAGTTCTTTGCATTACAGCTGATAAAAGCTCGTTTAAATTCTCAGTACCTGAAGAACAAAATACAAGTATGATGCTTTTGAAAGCATACAACATAATGGAGAAAAAATACTAGCAAAGCCTTCAACATGGTTGCTTACTATTCAGCTATAGCCTACGGAATATTTCTTTGTTTTCAATACAGAAGTCCAGGTATCAGTTCATTGTTGCTTCTAGGTATGAAATGACGTATTTATATAAATTCAGATAATTTTCCGCTGAAAGCAGCTTGACATACAGTGTTACATACCAAAACTGAATCGATGTAGACGACCCTTAAGATCCTCAAATTTGAAAGAAAATGAGTTCCCGTGGCCAAGGGAATGATGGGGTGATAGTTTTCCAGTATCTGCACCATCTGATGCCATGACTGCAGACATTTCACTGAAATGAACACTCTGTACGGTTAATTCCACAGTATAAACAGGTTTGGATCGTAAATGAGGCAGCATGAGTAATACCTGTGTGTGTCATAATCACCTGGCGGATCTAAAGCAAGGGCAGAATCCCAGAATTTTTGCATCATTGTGCTTGACACTTCATTAAGAGCAACTCCAGAGCTACTTTCAACCTTCAAAAGTAAAAAATTTTGAAAACAAAAGAAAAAATAGTGAGAATGTGATTCTTGCTCTTTTCTCACATGGGTTGAAAGGAAATTCATGGATCAGAGTAAATATAAACCTGGTTTATCGAGGCTCTGTTTTGCTTTTTCTTTTGCTATTTGCTTTTAGGAATTAAAAAAGCACTTCTAGGTAAAAATAATTTTTTTTGGATAATTAAAAACCATAATTATATATTTCGGAGAAAAAAAGCATTTTTACTTCTATATAGAATACTTATGTAAGGGTTGGGGTTAGATTCTAGTTATTGGTTAATTTTCTAATAGATTCTTATCTTCCTTTTTAGAAACATTTATTAAGCAAAAAAGGAGTTGGGAAAAAGAGGCAACAATGAAATAAACCCTAAGTAAATAATCTTCCCCTTAGCCTAAAAGCAATTGCCTAAATATACAATTCATAAACACAAAATAAATAAAAGTCTGAAATACATAAAAATCGCATCATGCATACCATAGAAATTGCCGCATGAGTTATATCCAGAACATCCAAACAAGCAGCAACATTTCCATCTGCACAACAGCCATTTCCGTGCATATCAACAAGAAAGAATTGTGATTCTAAAACTATATAAAAAGACCAAAGCTCACCTTTGTCTAGAACAGGAAGATGTAAAAACTTTCCATCATGCATTAAATGCAGTGCGTCAAGGATTGTTGTTTCTACTGTCACACATTCAGGGTTGGGTGTCATCACCTATAAGATAAAGAAAACATTAGTCTGGTTATAAAAAGTATAAAAAGTTTATTCATCTAAAACAGAAGTATCAAAAGTATTTTATCAAAAAAGAAAGCACAAAAAATTTGGAACCAGAAACCATTTACGCTAAAAAAATTTGCACTTAAATCCTGGACCCATCTTGTGTAAAAAATACATGATATAAATTGCACATTCCATTGCAAGGCCAGATGCCAGCAATACAATTAAGCAAAGTTGAGATGCAATATATATGCAACTGATCCTTTCGAAAGAATTAGAACTTAAAAGAACCAAAAAATTTTCATGTTCCAAATTAATTTAATCATTCCATGCAACATAAACCACCGTAACTGTCCAAAGTAAAGCTATAGGAGTAACTACAATTAACAATCAAAACTCAGACACCACTAAAAAGAGGTTACTGAAAACATGCAATTAAATTCTGGATAGCCACTAGTACAACATATATGTAAAGAAACAAAAGATAACCCCTGGAATACTCTTGAAAACAATATCAAGAAATTACTCCGCAGATAACAAAACTATTTATGAAAACTGTCAAGCACAAGAATTTTATATAAATGCTAAGCATATATTATTTACCAATGTACATATGCACAATAGAGTTAAAGCTCAGTTTAATATACACACAATTTCAAATGAAGGTTAATATCTCCTGTAAACATCAGTGGAGGGTAAATAACAAAGACTATACTGTAAATCAAAAAAAAATCAAGAACTGAACCTTTTCCACCAGAGTAAGTTCAGGAGACAGGTTTTGTGCCACAACTCGCATAAGGATATCCTTTGAACTGCAGTTCATAGCATTAAAGAAACCATAAGAAATCACAATATATGTCAAATGACTCGAAACAGACCTTCAAAACCCACACTAAATACATGTAATAGTGCAAAAGATCTCAAAAACTAATGCTAATGAATTCATGAAAGTATTGTGATGCGTAAAAAGGTGTTACGTTAGTATCCCCTGAATTTTGTTCCCTGTAACTGTAACAACTGAATTAACCCGCAAGTCCCTCATCTTTTTTGCAGCAACACAGACAGGGTCTGATGATGAAACAACTGCAACACTGAAAAAGGAAGAAGGTACAAGGGCTGGTAAAGCAAATAATAAAAAGAGCATGACTAATAGAAAATTGCATTTCGACACATCAGACAGCTGAGATAAAAAGTTACTCTGAATTTTCAGCAATGATACTAGACAAGGATGGCTTGAACATTCGCTCCCTCAAAGTTTCCATGAAGGCATGTGATGCTGAAAAGAACATGACAAACAAAACAAAATGTCAACCAAGAAATCACAGGTTTCAGTCTGTATGGTAAGAGCAGTAATCTATATGCTTGATCACACGTCTTGTTCAAAGATATGTTGCTAATACATATGAACCTTTCTTAATCTCTATAAGTACAAAGAAATATAATAGCAAGGAAACTGGAATTATAAAAGTTTTAATTTGAATGATTTAAATCATGCCCTCCTCTCTTGATATATAAATTAGGAATACCAACAAACTGCTATTCAGTATGATACCTACAAAACTTTAACAAATAATTTCCTCACACTCAAAAGGTAAATCCTATGAATGTTATATTACAAACATGGACACAATTGTTGTGACAATAGAGACGGTTGTCAAACACAGGATTTCTGACAAGTCAAGACTTGTCTCTACACTAAAAATAGAAGAAGTGTACTGTTGTTCGACCCAAAACCCCCTCAGAAAAAAAAAGAAAGAAAAGAAATAGATAAATGATTTCACCAAAGGCGTTAAACAACTAGGATAAGCACTATTTTATCCATACACATTGAAGGCCATAACTTTTCATAACGGTACCTTACATGCTTGTAACCAATTTTAGTTCATGAGAAAAGAAAAGGGGTTAAAACCAACTACCCAAGACCTGTTTATTAGTCATCTACTTTCACCACATCATCTTCTCAGTAGTACTGTTGATATCACATCTAAAAGCACAAAATCTCATTGAATTACAAGTCTCTTTCTTCCAATCACTCCTCCCTCTCTCCCTCTCTATTCTCTATTTTCTCCAGAAGATAAATATTGCCCGAACAACAGAGACAATATGAAGAGCTTCTCAAATATATGCATGCAGTTGCATCGAATCATTAGAATGTTATAGCCTTCAATCCCAAAGAAAACAAATCAACCAGAACCTTTACTTCCATTTTGGTCCACTGAAGAGGCAATTGCATTTCCTTGCTCAACAGCCTTCTCCATTCTTGAGATAGCATCATAAAGGCATTTTGTAATATCCAACATGGCAATGACTTCACCATTTTCCACAACAGGGAGATGCCTGAATTTTCCTGTCAAAGAACCATTGAATGAGATGACATACATGTGTGTACACTAGCAATAAAAGTTTAATAACGATTCTGCTATTGTAAATTTGTAATAAACCTTAGTGCAGCTGTGGCATGTATCAAGTCAATGATTCGCAGTTCTACCATTAATTAGAGAAATTCTACAATGGTTCCCTGACAAAGTGAAATTAACAAACGACCATGGACTACATAAAACCTTAAAGTGATTGTTAAGGACTCCTTAAAACTGTAAGACTTACTTATAATTGAAGGCTATGACAAAAATACTTATCAGAAAATAATAATAAATTTACTAAATTCCAACAGTCACCTCAAGTTCTGCCCATTATATAAAACATCCACTTCTGTCAAGGGTTAAATCAAAGCCTAATGTTTGATGGTAACAGATAATTCCCAACCTAACCTGTCAAACCAGCTATAACAAGACACTGCATGAAAACAAATCTTGGTTTTGTCTTGTATCTTTCTCACATGCAATTAGCTACCAACGAGCTTCAGCACATGAACATACAATCACCATTTAAACTTTACAAACATATCAAAGTTCCTTCCAAATACCGTAAAAAATCAACAATATAACAGGTTTTTTTCGTCCAACACCATTGGAATATAAGCAATTATTTCTAAAAAATATTATAAAAAAAAAATTGGGTTATGTGCCGAACATAACATAATCAACTACCTTGAACCATCTTCTGAAGTGCTTCAATGGCCAAAGAGTCTGCCGAAACAAAAATTGGACTAGGCGTCATGATCTTAGATACAACTGTCTGCTCTGGCTTCAACCCTTCCCCTATTACTCTAGTGGCAACGTCCTGGCGATGATATATATATATATATATATACACACATATATATATTAACATGGTTATAAAAAAACAATGAGGCAAGCAAAATAAAGAAGGAAAAAAAATACCTTGTCAGTAACGATCCCAGAGAGTAAGGCATTAGAATCGGTGAGCAACACAGCATTGACACGACGGGCTGCCATCCGCCTACAAGCCTCAGACACGGTGGTTCCTTCCGGGATGGTGAGGGCTTTGGATAACCTCAGCTTTTTCACCGTCCTCTCACCAGGGATGGAACTAACAAAATGAAACAAGGTCATTGGGTAATTTCAAAATTCAAAAGGTAATAATATTAACAGATAAGAAAAAAAAAAAAAAGGAAACTAACGAAGGAGACATGGGCTTGGCATGGTTGAAGGAATGAGACTTCTTAGTGCTATTTGATCTTCTTTTCTGAGAATCCCGGCGGGTTGTTGACGCCGGAGGCAACGTCTGGCTGCTCATTTCCACAAATTTTTGTTTGTTCACGATATCTAAATTGAATCAAAAATAAGTTTTCGGAAGATGAATTGATAGATAGATAGATAGACAGATAGAGAAAGAGAGGTTATCAGAGAATAGGAAATTAAGTGGTCATTTCTGTTTGACCACTCCCTTTCTCATCCCTCGTGGCCGGTTTCAGGGCTTCACCACCATGATTTTATTTTATTTTTTCAAAAAGTATTTTTTAAGGCAACCTATTTTTCTCAAGTTCAAATATATGATTTTCTTTATTCGAAAACAATTTTCTCTTTTTTAAGATTTTTAAAATTAAATAAATTATTACCTTTCAAAAAAAATTAATTTAAAAAATGAACAATTAAATATAATTAATCACATAATTAATATCTCACATCAATTTTACATAATTTTGATTCATATAATAATAAATTTATCCTTCAATATGTACAGATTTTATTGTTATACCAATTAAAATTACGTACAATCGATGGAAAATATTAATATTGTGATAAATTGTACATTATTGCTCACTTTTGACATCTATAGGGATTAAATTTTTGGAATGTACCAATTTGCTAAATTTCGAAATTGAAAGACTAACAAGTTGTTTTACCAAAATATTTTTTCAAAAATACAATTAAAAAAAGTAGAATTTTAAAATTATTATTAGTTAATAAATATGAATTTCTAAGATCAGATAAATTCATAAAAGAAGTATATTAGGATTATCCAATATAATATAATATAATATAATTTTATTTTATTTTATTTTATTTCATCTTAAAATATAAAAAATTATTATTATTACAATACGAAAAAGGTATGCCAACTTTGATAGAGCGAACTTTTTGTTTTTGAAATTATTTATTTTTATTAAATGTTATCTGCATCATTTTCTCTCTTGCAGCATGGGATTTCTATCATTTTTATTAACTTGTCGAAGGATAGCTCATTCAATGTCACCCTTTCAAATTACGAACATCAGAGTCATAATTTGAGATCCACGGAAGTTGCGAAGCCTAATTTTGAATTTAGAGGTGCCCAGAATAAAGAAGAGTATCATTTGGCTGCGCTAGCTAGAAATATACGAGGTCAAATAGTGATGTTGAATGACGTTCCAATGGTTCCAACAAAAACATTCGGCGTTCTGGCGATGGAGCCAAAGCTTGTCAATGCTTCCACACCTATCTTTATTGCAGTTTATTCTATAGTCTATGTAACCATCAGAGACTTTCAAGTCCCTGCCTGTGCTTAAATTACATCATTTCTTTATCTAAAATGTAATACCTTCAAACTCTGCTTGAACTTTGAGAATGTGATAAGACTTTCTAACTTATTTTTTCAGTTGTTACTATTGTTCTTAGTTATGTATGAATGTTGAAATTTTAGTTTCCTTCAATTTTTCTCCCTTTACCTCAATTCATTTCTTACTATATTTTGAATGGACAAAACAATCCATCGGGAATAAATCACTCACTGTCGCTTCTATATTAGATTCGACATGTTTCCAATGTTTTTTTTCATCTACTTCATTTTGGTACATCTTCTGTCACAAGCTGCCTAGTGCAATTTCAAATTTAAAGACAGTGCCCTACGTGTTTTAATGATAAAGATGAACACAATAAAATGTAATATAATTAATCGAAACTCATTTCTTTACCTTAGAAATATTTTTTCCCAAATATTACAACATACCAAAAATTAAGAATTAAAAGAACGCTATTGGAAGAAAATAATATTCTTTTTCAATGTTTGGCGGAAAGAAACTCTATTAAGGATAACGAACGCCCTCTTTTGTCTCGGGCCGGTATGGAACGAGTATAGGCCTCTCCTAGTTGAACGTTGAAATTTTTCTACATTAACCTGGTCATTTTGATATTGTGGGGTTTGAGTACTCTTTCCAGTCGCGCCTTTGATGCTTAATTTGAGTAGCCAATTCGTTCATAACTTTCCCACGACTTGTTATGTTCTTTTATTCTCGTTTTCTTTTTATGATTCCTCCTATTTTACTTCTTTTAGTTAGTAGGGAAACATAACACGAGAGGTCCTTGTACAACAGAGTCAGGACCAATTTAGTCTATGTACTATAAGAGAGTGTGCAAAAAAGGACAATTAACGATGAAATTGACTATTTATGTTAATAAAATATTATGACACGAGCATTTCAGTCCCTTTCGAATTAAAATAGGGTAATCTAGTCCCTATATTATTCAAATGTGAGGAAAGAGTGATAATTGAATAGGGGGTTAACTCCTATCGTTTGCAAAAAAAATTAAGTGGTTCAGAGAAAAAAAAGATAGATGCCAATGCCAAAAAATACATCTACACAATATAATCATCAGTTGGTGGAATTTCATCAATTAAAAAACATAAATAATCCAAACAACTTTATATCAAATAATAAAGTTTATAAACATTCAAACATATTTAATTAATAGTTTTTAGTAAGTTTGCAATGTCAGTAACTCCAAATTTCTACGGAAAATATATTTTGCAAATTTTCAATAAATAATTTTGTAGTACTTGGCCAAATGACTCAAGTGTCAAATCCACTAGGTAGGTGGCTTACCCGATGGGCTTTTATTGTATACAAGGTGAAATATGGGCACTTGGGCGGCACTTGTTCTTCCCTAATTGGTTTCGAATTTTCAATACAAAAAAAGGACACAAAAATTCAAAAATAAAATAAAATAAACTATCGCTATAGGGTTTTGATTTTAAGCTATAACGGTTTGATTTTTTATGCATTTCATTACACTGAAAACAAAAGAAGGTCTTGCTTAGTCTAGGTAGTTGATGTCATCGTCGTTAAGATGCGTTTTCTAAAGGACAAGAGTAACACTCTCAAAACCAAGAATTTTTTATCTTATACAAACCCCGTCGACTATCTTTTCTATAAAACAAAGAAAAAGAAAAAAAATATTTCTATTGAAATCCATATACGATAGAATTGATTTAAAATATATATTACTTTCAATTATCGAGCATATTAAAATAACTCAGAAAGTTCTTTTATGTACGAAAATATTTTAAGATACGATAGAGTTTATGAAAATTCATGAAAGAGATTTAGGATTTTGGAGCAAAAGTAGATAGGTTCCCACCAGAAAATTTTTGAAGAAACTAACTTGGGAAACTTTTTCTCAAAAGCCACTACCATCGACACAGAATTTCTAACATTTCAAGATTAATGATAGGTTTAATTATTGCAATAATATAATTCCCGCAGACTTCCTTAACATGCAATATCTACTTGTTAAAATACTATTAAAAATACAATTTTCCTTGTAACAGAACCTACATTCCTCTTCCATTAACAATTTGGACAACAAGACATAAAAGCAAAAGCAACAATACAAGCCTTTAATTTGGAATTTGAATGGTAGATGGCCCAAAAGTGGTTTGAAAATGAAATTTTCATGCCAACTAACGAGTTGGAATCGTTATGTCGACCGTAGTTGAAAAGGAATAAGTTGCAGCTGCAAAACTGTAACTTTTAAACAAAATGATAATGATGCATTTACCACGATTAAATTTCCTAACAAATTTTAAATTCATATCTAATTTTAACAAACTTCTAATACACACACACACACACACACATATATATATATATAAACACATGCATGATTACAATTGCATTATCTTCAATTCTTCCTACTCTTTCCTAATATTTAGATATCGCGAATATGTAATTGAAATGCATATTCGGCCTAGCAATCCTTGTTTCCCAGATATCGCTTTCGTCGACACAAAATGTGAACGTTGTGATTCAAGGAGCAACATCAATTGCTGAAACAGATGATAACTTTGTATGCGCTACATTGGATTGGTGGCCTACTGAAACATGCAACTACAATCAATGTCCTTGGGGGAAGGCTGGACTTTTAAATTTGGTAAGAAATTTTTATTGTGTGTGTATGAACAATGTCTTTTACATAAATTTTGACTTTTCTTTTATTTTATGTTTTCCGTAGGATTTGAAAAAGAAAGGTCTAATAAATGCAATAAAAGGTGAGTTCTACGTATATAATATTACATGTGTCTATCATTAATTCATCCATGGTAGTCCATACCCTAAGAATAAAAAAAGAGATTGCAAATATTGCGATTCGAATACGGTTAAAAGCCACCTCATAAGAGTGGCTGTGTGAACGTGTTGGATTGAACTCGGTTCAACGCTGGTAAGAGCAATTTCAGACTAATTTTTAAAATTACTTTCAGCATTCAATCCTTTAAGAATCAAAGTTGGTGGGTCGTTGCAAGATCAAGTGGTGTACGGAGTAGGAGGAGTTAAGAATTGCCCTAATTTCATGAAAAATGAAGATAGTTTATTTGGATTCTCTCAGGGCTGCCTTCCCATGGAAAAATGGGATGAACTCAATAAATTTTTCAATCAAACTGGGTTGGTATTTCTATTTATTCCAAAAAAGAATTAAGCATTCCCTTTTTTCTTTTTTCTTTTTTCTTAGTAAAGACATTGACTTTATTGATATGACATTTTGAAGAGTAAAGGTTACATTCGGGTTGAATGCCCTTCTCGGAAGAAACCAGTCATAAATCGAAAAGGGTCTTTGGGTTGGCGATTGGAAATCGCAAAATGCAAGGGATTTCATGAAGTATACTATTTCCAGGGGATACAAAGTTGATTCTTATGAATTTGGTAACTAAATTTGTTTTCCCGAAGCTTTGCACGTGATTATTTTTCATTATATTTTTTTACTTGTATTTTAATCAATTTATCATTTCAGGAAATCAACTCTCCGAAGCTAGGATGGGTGCAAGCGTTGAGGCTGAACAATATGGAAAAGACATAGTAGTACTTAAGAATCTAGTGAAAGAATTACACCCAGATCCCAAAACTCAACCAAAGGTTCTAGGTCCTAGCGGTTATTATGATGAGAAGTGGTTTAATTCCTTCCTAGAAGTTTCAGGACATGAAGTTGTTGATGGAGTTACACACCATATCTATAATCTTGGACCTGGTATCCAAATATGTCTCAATTCAGTGCTTATCGAAGAGCTTTTAGAGGCTTATTTATTACTAGTAGGGTCAGTTTCTTAATTCGATGGATGCATATGCAGGTGATGATCCAAACATGATTACCAAGATTCAAGATCCATCTTACCTAAATCAAGTTGCCCAAACCTATAAAGGTGTTTTGAATATTGTCAACAAGTTTAAACCGCAATGGAGCTTGGTTTTACGAATCAAGTGAGTTCTTAACGGCGGTGCTAAAGATTTGTCCCCAACCTTTGCTGATGGATTTTGGTAATACTTTTTTCTCCTTTTCTTCTACCTCTACCTTTTCTTTTCTTTTTTTGTGTAATAAAACACGCCGTCAAACTTATCTCCCTTAACAGGTATTTTGATCAATTGGGAATGGCTTCAACCTACAATCACAAGGTCTTCTGCAGGCAAACTCTCATCGGTGGAGATTATGCTTTACTTAATACTACAACATCTATTCCCAATCCAGATTACTACGGGTCTGTATCTTCACACAGATAGTGTGAGCCTTATCCTTGCTTTTTTTACCTATAGTAGCCAACATAATTCATCTTATCAGTTTGTTTCGTTTCTAGTGCACTTCTATGGCACCGACTTATGGGAAGTACTGTACTTGCCGTAACTCAAGAGTCTAATCCAAATTTGCGTGTATATGCTCACTGTGCGAAGAAAAAGGTATGCCAACTTTGATAGAACGAACTTTCTATTTTTGAAATTATTTATTTTTATTAAATGTTATCTGCATCATTTTCTCTCTTGCAGCCTGGGATTTCTATCATTTTTATTAACTTGTCGAAGGATAGCTCGTTCAATGTCACCCTTTCAAATTACGAACATCAGAGTCGTAATTTGAGATCCACGGATGTTGCGAAGCCTAATTTTGAATTTAGAGGTTCCCAAAATAGAGAAGAGTATCATTTGGCTGCGCTAGCTGGAAATATACAAGGTCAAATCGTGATGCTGATGACGTTCCAATGGTTCCAACAGATACATTTGACATTCCGGCGATGGAGCCAAAGGTTGTCAATGCTTCCACACCCATCTCTATTGCAGCTCATTCCATAGTCTATGTAACCATCAGAGACTTTCAAGTCCCTGCCTGTGCTTAAATTACGTCATTTCTTTATCTAAAATGTAATACCTTCAAACTCTGCTTGAACTTTGAGAATGTGATAAGACTTTCTAACTTATTTTTTCAGTTGTTACTATTGTTCTTAGTTATGTATGAATGTTGAAATTTTAGTTTCCTTCAAATTTTCTCCCTTTATCTCAATTCATTTCTTACTCTATTTTGAATGAACAAAATAATCCACCGGGAATAAATCACTCATTGTCGCTTCTATATTAGATTCGACATGTTTCCAATGTTTTTTTCATCTACTTCATTTTCGTACATCTTCTGTCACAAGGTGCCTAGTGCAATTTCAAATTTAAACACGGTGCCCTACGTGTTTTAATGATAAAGATGAACATAATAAAATGTAATATAATTAATGGCAACTCATTTCTTTACCTTAGAAATATTTTTTTCCCAAATATTACAACGCACCAAAAATTAAGAATTAATTGAACCTATTGGCAGAAAATAACATTCTTTTTCAATGTTTGTCGGAAAGAAACTCTATTAAGGATAACGAACGCCCTCTTTTGTCTTGGGCCGATATGGAACAGGTATAGGCCTATCCTATTTGAACTTTGAAATTTTTCTACATCAACCTGGTCATTTTGATATTGTGGGGTTTGAGTACTCTTTCCACTCGCGCCTTGGATGCCTAATTTGAGTAGCCAATTCGTTCATAACTTTCCCACGACTTGTTTTGTTCTTTTATTCTCGTTTTTTTCTATGATTCCTCCTATTTTACTTCCTTTAGTTAGTAGGGAAACATAACACGGGAGGACCTTGTACAACAGAGTCAGGACCAATTTAGTCCATGTACTATAAAGGAGTGTGCAAAAAAGAACAATTAACGATGAAATTGACTATTTACGTTAATAAAATATTAGGACACGAGCATTTCAGTCCCTTTCAAATTAAAATAGGGTAATCTAGTCCCTATATTATTCAAATGTGAGGAAAGAGGGATAATTGAATAGGGGGTTAACTCTTATCGTTTGCAAAAAAAATTAAGTGGTTCAGAGAAAAACAAGATAGATACCAATACGAAAAAATACATCTACACAACATAATCATCAGTTGGTGGAATTTCATCAATTAAAAAACATAAATAATCCAAACAACTTTATATCAAATAATAAAGTTTATAAACATTCAAACATATTTAATTAATAGTTTTTAGTAATTTTGCAATGTCAGTAACCCCGAATTTCTGCGAAAAATATATTTTGGAAATTTTTAATAAATAATTTGGTACTACTTGGCCAACTGACCTAAGTGTCAAATCCATTTGGTGGGTGGCTTACCTATTGGGCTTTTATTGTATACAAGGTGAAATATGGGCACTTGGGTGGCACTTGTTCTTCCCTAATTGGTTTCGAATTTTCAATACAAAAAAAGGACACAAAAATTCAAAAAAAATAAAATAAACTATCGCGATAGGGTTTCGATTTTAAGTTATAACGGTTTGATTTTTTATGCATTTCATTACACTGAAAACAAGAGAAGGTCTTGCTTAGTCTAGGTAGTTGATGTCATCGTCGTTAAGATGCGTTTTCTAAAGGCCAAGAGTAACACTCTCAAAACCAACAATTCCTTATCTTATACAAACCCCGTTGTCGAAATCTCCTTTTAAAAGGCAAAGGGTATTTTGAAAATGGGAGTCGCCACCAACCTTTTAAAGTGTGATTGGATCACTTTATAAAACATTTTGGTCTACGAAATTATGAGAAAGCAAGTTCGGGAGTCGGTTACGTACGAGGAAGGGTTAGCACCCTCGCAACGCCCAAAATTGGTACCAAATTGAATAATTTTGTCTTAATGTCAAGAGTTTGAAAGAACTTAAAAATGAGATCTCTATTAAATCCGTAATAATTTTAAGTTGAAAAAAAAGTCAAGAGTTCTTTGCTTCAAAAGAGTATACACATCACGTCCAGCATGATTGGACACGATATTCTCAAACTTTTATAACCAAAATCATCTTGTGATTTTTCAAAACTTATTTAGAAGGATATTTTAGGCATTTAGACAAACGGGAAATCGCAACCCAACATGTTAGGGCACTACTTCCCGAATTTCTAACTGCCAAAAAACATTGCCTTATCTTTTTTTAAAAAAATCTTTTTGGATCAAATGAAATATAAAAAATCTTTAAAGTGATGATGCATTTTTTTAACATTTCATGCAAATATAATATAGAAAATGATAAGTAACGACATAAATAACACAATATACATTAACATTTTATGCATATATAAAAAAAACATAAATATACATGCATTATGCAAAATACAACATAGAACATAACGAATACAACAATATTAATTACATAATATATAATAATATTACATGCAAATATAACTTAAATTAACGACGTAAATAGTTAATTTTCATGCAAATATATATAAACAGTAAATAACATAAAAATATCAAATAATTTTTGAGAGCATGTTAAAATGATACTAAATAAATCCAAAAGGACGCAAAAATAAATAAACAAATTATAACATATAAAAATAAGTAAAAAAAATGATAAAAACTAAATGTAATTAAAATTAAATGAGGAATTAAAAAAATATTTAAAACCATAGATAAATAGTAAAGGAGAGAATTATATATATAGTTAATAAAAATATACTATATTATGCAATAATTTAATATATATTTTATGAAATAATATTATATAATAGGAATAAAATTTTATTGTAAATTTTAGAGTATTACATACTAAATTTTAATAATGATATATAAAAATGCAATGTTTAATAATAATTTACAATTTTTAAAATTATATATAATAATAAATAATTATATAATATATAATAAAATAATATAGTGAACAATATATATATGATAAAATGATATATAATGAAATGTATAAATCAAAGTATATAATGAAATATAAATAATATAACCAATAATACACAAATGAAAATGAAAATAATATATGTAATAATAATGTTTATAGTAAAATAAATACTGTATATTATATTTAAAATAAATAAATTATAAAGAGAAAAAAAAAAAAGGATTGAAATGAAATAAAAATAAAAACTCTAGGGTTAATTTTAAAATAAAATGAATTTTTGGATCCAATTGAAACGCGCGTTAAAATCCGAGGGACTCACTGGGCAATTAGCCCTAATCCCAAAAACGACACCGTTTCCAAAATAAGCCTTATTATAGCAGCTAGGACTAAATTAAAACGGGAATAAAAAGTCAGGGCAAAATTATAATAAAAATAAAATAAAATTATAAATATTGAAAATATGGAAGGACCAATTGGGCAATTTGCCCATTTCCCAAAAAACGCGCGATCCTACCCGGATCTCGGGTCAACGTGCGGATCCCAACTTTGATACGACGTCATTTTAAGGCTTATTATCTTAAGCGAAAACGACACCGTTTTCATAAGGCTATATAAGCCAAATTTTAACTTAAAATTTCATTTTTAAACCTGATTCTAAAAAAAACAAAAAAATTCTCTGAAGGAGGGTCGAGGTCCGACCCTCGGAGCTCTGTTGAGCCTCCGTCCTGGGGCTTGCACGCGCCTACGCGCCTCACAACACCGCTCTTACTTCTGTGCCTAAGTTGAAAGCTTCGTTTTCCACAGGAAATCTGTCGGTAAACTTTCTTTTCCTTATTTAAGTAATATTTATCATATTCATAACAAAAAAATTAAAGTAAAAGATCACCTCTGTTCCTTGATAGTCTGTTGATATATTTCGTGTACGTAAACTACCTGTATTCTATTATATGTGTGTATAAAAAAACTGCAGTTTAGATCATTCTGATTCAGGCTTTTATAGCCACTGAAAAAAATATTCTATATGTTCGGTTTTATTCCCTGCCATATTTGCTGTTGTTTTTCTTTCCTCTTTTGCAAGTAATGACGAAAAATCTGGCGATGAACAGTGACAATCGGGCGCTGATGACGATTCACTAGTGTACTGATTGGGGTGATGATGCTGGCGTTGATTTGCGCGTTGACTACGGCGCGACTCGGGGCCGGAGTCACGGGGTGAGGCGAAGAGGTGTGTCTATTGAGATGCTTGCGGCGCCTAGTGTTTCTGAAACCCTAGGCCTTTCCATCTTCTGTTTAACAGTTTGGGCCTCTTGGGCCCCGTTTGTTTTTTAGGTTAAGGGTGTAATGGGGTAATAGGCTAATTGGGTATTAGGTTAAGAGTTTTGAGTGTATGTGGGCTACCGGTATTTCTTGTAAATGGGCCTTAGACAATGCTCAATTTGGGCTATGTATATAGGCTATCAATTCGGACTTGTAAATGGACTTTTATTTCCTTTTTTTTTTCATTTTTATATTTATTTACTTTATGGGCCTGGCAAATTTAGGTTATTACAGCTGCCCCTCTTTGCTTATTACTGTGTAATAGGAATAAATCAAAGATTTCAAAAAGACCAAATTTGCCTGGCCTGGCCAAGTCTCGAAATCTTGATCCTCATCTTAAGGTATTCTGATAGCTTCGGGAATGTCAAGTTGACTATCTTCAACCTGCTTCTTGCAAACTCAGAAACACCAGATCTGTTATCTTCGATCTGCTCTCTGACAATACAGAGACGCCAAATCTGCTATCTTCGATCTGTTCTCTGACAATACAGAGACACTAAATCTGCTATCTTCGATCTGTTCTCTGACAATACAGAGACGCCAAGTCTGCTATCTTTGATTTGCTCCTTGTAAACACAAGGATGCCAAATCATCTTGGATCTGCTTCGATGCAAAAACATCCGAAGGTTAGATCTGCTATGTCTTCAATCTGCTCTCCGTCGAATATGGAGATGCCAAATCTGTTTCTTCAATTTGCTCCCTGACAATACAGAGATGCCAAATCATCTTAGATCTGCTTCAGCGTAAACACGTGAAAGCCAAATCTGCTATGTCTTCGATCTGCTCCTTGTAAATGCAAGGATGCTAAATCATCTTGGATTTATTTCGATATGAAAACATCCGAAGGTTAGATCTGCTATGACTCCAGTTTGCTCTCCGTCGAATATGGAGATGCCAAATCTGTTTCTTCGATTTGTTCTCTGACAATACAGAGATGCCAAATCATCTTGGATCTGCTTCAACGTAAACACCTGAAGGTCAGATCTGCTATGCTTTAGCCTGTTACTCTAATGCTTAGGGGGTTAAGGCGCATCAATCTTCATTGTCCCTTGAAGGACATAACCTGTATAATGTGTATGAGTTCATGCCTAATGATTAAGATGCTATGCTCGAAGTGAGTCAAATGCTCCTAATTAACCTGTTATAATGTAAAATGTTTATGAATATGACCCCTATTCCAGACGTCACCACTCATTCCTTCGTCGAAGTTTATCCTTATTTCTCTCGAAGTATCATTCCTACTTAGCCTGTGGGTTTGTACCATTCTTCAAATGCTATGACCCATCAAAAATGTCTGTAAGATGATCCTTTCTTAGGATCGAATTGTTTGATTTGTCCAATCATCATTTTGGACTAAAGAAAGAATTTCCTCGAGTTCTTTCAAACCTCACTTACGTGAATTCCTCAAACAATTGTTCTGTTTTAGTTTCTTGTTTTATCTAGAAATTTCCAGAGTAATGAGCAAAACTTCGCTTGTAAAAATTATTTAGTTCATCTATCATTATTTTAATGCAACATACTTTAAGAATAATGGAAGATGAATTTAATCTTGAGAATAATTAGATTTGAATGAATTTGTCAAAAATACAAAGAAAATTAATCTGATAGCCTATCTTTGAGAAGAAAGAAAATGTAAAGATAGCAAACAGACAAAAGTTAGATGCCCTAGATATCGCCGCTGAGCGCGCGTCATACACCAGCTCCATGAAGACTTTCTTGAGTTCAACATGTGTTTAAAAATCCAAAGTACTTTGTTGATGCCTCGATATACAACGCGCTTCGCTTCTTTGTTGAATCGATATAGCAAGATTACCGTGTGCTCTTCAAAATTTGAGCTGCCCTTTCGGGTTTTCAGCTCAAAACCCCTTTGGTCACAAGGCGCCCTTTGCGGGTTTTCACCTTGGCCTCTCCATTTTTTTATATATTTTTTTTTTGAAAACTCAAGGCGCCCTTTGCGAGTTTTCACCCTGGATTCTCCTCTTCTTTAGACAAAGTACTTTTTGACTGAGTTTGAATTCACTGGATTGGGTAGACTCTTCCCATCCATTTCCGTTAAGATCAATGTACCTCTAGAGAAAGCCTTCTTCACGATATACGGCCCATCCCAATTCGGTATCTATTTTCCTCTAAAGTCCTTCTGAATGGGAAGGATCTTTTTCAGCACAAGATCCCCCTCGTGGAATTCTCTTGGTCACACTTTCTTGTCGTAAGCTCGCATCATTCACTTCTGATACATCTGACCATGACGAATGGCCCTTAGCCTCTTTTCCTCAATCAAGTTTAACTAATCATATCGTGATTGTATCCATTCAGCTTCATCCAACTTTATCTCTGACAAGACTCGGAGAGACGGTATTTCCACTTCAATGGGTAACACTGCCTCCATCCCATAAACCAATGAGAAAGGAGTTGCCCCGGTAGAGGTTCTAACGGACGTTCGATAGGCCAAGAGTGCAAACGGTAATTTCTCATGCCAATCTCTGTAGGTTTTAGTCATTTTCCCCACTATCTTCTTGATGTTTTTGTTAGCAGCTTCCACTGCCCCATTCATCTTTGGGCGATATGGGGATGAATTATGATGTTTAATCTTGAATTGGCTACAGACTTCCGCAATTGTGCTGTTGTTCAAGTTCAATGCATTGTCTGATATGATCCTCTCAGGCATTCCATACTGACAAATGATCTCTTTTTTCAAGAATCGTCCTACTGCTGACTTGGTGACATTAGCATAAGAAGCTGCCTCTACCCATTTTGTGAAGTAGTCAATGACCACAAAAATGAAACGATGCCCATTCGAAGCTTTTGGCGATATTGGCCCAATAACATCCATGCCCCACATGGAAAAGAGCGATGGAGAAGTCATAACATGTAAGGGTGAAGGTAGTACATAGATCTTGTCTCCATATATCTGGCATTTATGACATTTCTTAGCATAACTGATACAATCTCCTTCCATAGTAGACCAATAGTATCCAAACCTCATGATTTGTCTTGCCATCGTAAATCCATTAGCATGTGTACCACAAACTCCTTCATGCACTTCTTCCAGGATTTGTTTAGCTTCCACAGCATCAACGCATCTCAAAAGTACCTAATCTTTCCTTCTTTTACAAAGGATGTCCCCCATCTAGCACATATTCGCAGGCTAACCTCCTTAAAGTTCTTTTGTCATTTTCAGTTGCCTTCTCAGGATATTCACGATTTCTCACATACCGTAATATATCTTAATACCACGTATGGTCATCATTTTCCTCTTCTTTGATGTTACAGCAATGAGCTGGAACCTCCGAAATGCTCATCTGAATTGGTTTCATATCCTTTTTTTTATTTACTTTAATCATGGAAGCCAATGTCGCCAAAACGTCCGCCATCTGATTTTCGTCCCGTGAGAGATAACTGAAAGTGACGTTATCAAACTCTTCAAGTAACTCTAAAATGACCTTTCGATAATTAATCAATTTGGGGTCCCTTGTTTCCCATTCACCCCTAAGCTGGTATATTACCAACGCAGAGTCTCCATATACTTCCAGAGTTCTAATTTTCCACTCTCTGGCGGCTTGAATCCCCATGATGCATGCTTCATACTCAACCATATTGTTCGTACAGTCAAAATCTAATTTACATGTAAATGGATAATGATCACCATTTGGGGATACCAAAACTGCCCCAATTCCATTTCCTACCGCATTGGATACGCCGTCAAAGTTTATCTTCCATGGACGTTCTTCAATAGTTTCCACATACATCAACTCCTCATTAGGGAAATCAAAACTTAATGGCTCATAGTCTTCTAGAGCCCTGCTCGCCAGAAATTCTGCTATCGCGCTCCCTTTTATAGCCTTTTGACTCACACAGACTATGTCAAATTCTGAAAGAAATATTTGCCACCTTGCCATTCTTCCATTTAGTGCTGTTGACTCCATCATATACTTTAATGGATCAAGTTTTGAAATTAGCCAAGTCGTATGATGTAACATATATTGCCTCAACCTTCGAGTTGTCCAGATTAAAGCACAACACAATTTCTCAATTGGCGAATATCTCATCTCACACTCTGTGAATTTCTTGCTGAGGTAGTATATCACATTCTCTTTTCTTCCCGACTCGTCATGTTGGCCAAGCACACATCCCATAGAATTGCTAAACACTGATAAGTACAAAATTAATGGTCTACCTGGACTAGGAGGAGATAACACAGGAGCATTTAACAAGTATTGCTTAATCTTATCAAAAGCATTCTGGCATTCCTCATCCCAAGTACCTTGGTTATGTTTTCTAAGGAGGCGAAATATAGGATCACATTTCTCGATTAATTGTGAAATAAACCGAGCGATGTAATTCAATCTTCCTAGAAATCCTCAAACTTCCTTCTAAGTTTGCGGTGGAGGCAATTCTCGTATGGCTCTGACCTTGTCTGAATCAACTTCTATCCCCTTTTCACTGACCACAAAGCCTAATAACTTCCCTGATCTAGCTCCAAAGGTGCATTTTGCCGGATTGAGCTTCAACTGAAACTTTCTCATCCTCAAGAACAGTCTCATCAAGACTTCAATGTGCTCTTTTTCTGTTCGAGATTTAGCAATCATGTCATCAACATACACCTCAATTTCTTTGTGCATCATATCATGGAATAAAGTCACCATAGCCCTTTGATATGTTGCCCCTACATTCTTCAACCCAAAGGGCATTACCTTGTAACAAAAGGTGCCCCACAATGTTATGAAGGTGGTTTTATCCATATCTTCAAGATGCATCTTTATCTGATCGTACCCCGAGAAACCATCCATAAAGGAGAACAACGAATATCCCGCTGTGTTGTCCACTAAAGTATCAATGTGCGGTAAAGGAAAGTTGTCCTTTGGGCTAGCTTTATTCAGATCACTGTAATCAACACACATTCGTACCTTCCCATCCTTCTTAGGAACAGACACAATGTTAGCCACTCATTCTGAATACTTAACCTCTTGTAAGAATCCAGCATCAAACTGTTTTTTGACTTCATCTTTTATTTTCAATACGATATCTGGCCTCATTCCTCGCAACTTCTGTTGAACTGGCTTACAATCCTATCTTATTGGAAGACGATGCACCACAATATCAGTATTTAACCCTGGCATATCTTGATAGGATCATGCGAAGATATCCTTGAACTCACGTAGCAACTCAATCAGTCCTTGCCTTGTGTCCTCGGCAATATGCGTGCCGATTTTCATCTCTTTCCCTTCCTCTAGGGTTACATTCTCTATTGCCTCTTTCTCATGGGGCATGATTTGTTTCTCCTCCTGTTTTACCATCCTCAACAAATCCGGAGACATATCACAATCCTGGACATCTTCAAAATCCTGAGATTCCTCTAAACACATGTCTTGCTCGCGAGAGAAATCAGGATTTGTAATATCAATGCTCATGTCATTGATATCTAAGGACCTGTGAAGTATAAAGAATATACAAAGAATGAATGAATTTAAGAATGATTATTTATGTGCTATGAATGAAAGAATAAGAATTACAAAAGTTTAACGGAATATTGGTTGATAAAAATGAAACAATACTCGTTCAAATTGATAAAAGTTATGTTTTATTAAAAAACAATAGATGATCGTAAGCCCATTCCACAAATGTAATCCTATTACTCCTAGGCCCTAGAGTAAAAAGAATGTTTCAAGAATCACTCTGAAAAATTCTTAAAGACTACAGGAAGTTCCTCCACAGTCCAATTGTTCAAAGAGCTTCCCGGTTCGTAAGGGCAAATGCCCTCAAGGTTTCCTTGCTCCGATCCTTCGTTGTGTATAGCATTAATCTGATGACTTTCTTCTATAAGTAACCCTCCCGATATGAAGGTTTGGGATATTGGAGGGAATGTCATCGGCTCCCACTCCACTTCTCTTCCATTAAGGCGCGCCCTTCTTCCTTCTTGGCGCTTCTCAACTTCCTTCCTCATTTGCTTATAGTCTGGTTTGAAACCCAAACCAAAACGGTCTCTCTTCTCCTTTAATTCTAGAATTTGAATCCCTCCTTGAAGATATCTTCCCAATCCTTTTCCTGGCAAGGCTCCTTTCCCCACCATCATCTGCAATCCTATCCTTGTGGTTCTAGACATTTTAGGCGCTGGTACCTTATTCCCCTCTGAAATGAATGTTGCATTAACAAATTCTAAGAAACGAAAAGAGCACTCAATGGCCTCCTCGTTTGCTTCTACATAGGGTGCATCGCTGGTAACTGTTGCTATAATGTCCTCTTCCGCATTTATGGTGACCAACCGTCCATCAGCTACAAACTTCAATTTCTGGTGCAGAGATGAGGGCACCTCTCCTGCCGAATATATCCAAGGCCTTCCCAACAGGTAATTGTAAGAAGGCTTGATGTCCATCACTAAAAAGTCCACTTCATACGTGTTTGGCCCAATCATCAAAGGAATATCAATTCTTCCCATGACCTTTCTCTCCGTGCCATCAAATGATCTCACTACATTATGGCATGTTTTCATGTGAGAACTATCAATGGGTAATCTGTTTAATGTCGACAATGGCATGACATTTAAGGCTGACCCATTATCAATAAGCACACTCGGCAATGTATATCATTTGCAGCGAGTGGTAATGTACAAAGCCTTAGCTGATCCCATGCCTCCAGGCGGGATTTCATCATCGTTGAAATAAATGAAATTGTCAGCACTTATGTTACTAACCAATCGATCCAACTTGTTGACGGATATATTATTAGTAACATAAGTCTCATTGAGCACCTTCATTAATGCTTCCTGATGTGCCTCTGAACTTAGAAGCAAAGCCAACACTGATATACGAGCTGGTTGTTTGCGCAGTTGTTCAACCATGCTGTACTCACTGTGTTTTAAGAATTTTAAAAATTCTCTAGCTTCTTCTTTCTTCACTGGCTCATTAACCAGTGTTTCAGTCCTTTTTCCTTTATCTAAAGCTTTTGCTTTTGCAGGCTCAACTTTGACACCTTCCGCATCGTAGCACTTCCCACTACGTGTGTAAGAACCCTCACCTTGAGCTTCCTTAGAAGCACTAGCTATATTCTGCTTCTCTGGCATTGACACATGGCAGTTATAATTCCAGGGTACCCTCTTGTTATCCTTATAAGGAAAGGAAACAGGTTTATAAATGATGACTTTCGATACCGTTGGTGTTTCAACTTCATTACTTCTTGGTAAAGAAATGATAATCCTCGGCCGATTTTGATTCTTCGGTACACCTTCTAATGTGCATATATGCCCCTTATTTGAGCCAGCTTCATAAAATTCTAGCTCTTTTTTGTCCATAAGGCTTTGTACCAAGGCCTTAAACTCATCGCATTCCTAGATCTCGTGCCCCTCTTCAACATGGAACTCACAGTAGTCCCTTGGTCCTTTATTCCTCTCTTTAGAGATTATCATCTCTTTTTCACTATTTCTTCCCAAATCATTTTCATTGGCGTTCTCACCTCGGACACGCCCTCTTTAATCCTTCTCATATCCGTATCCCCAACTGCATCTACCCCTTGATCACCATGATTTGGCAACGGGTTCTCTGTACTAGGGGTGTCGTCAAATTTTACGACCCCCATCTCGATTAGTCTTTCCATTGCCTTCTTAAAACCAGTGCAATTTTTAATTGAATGCCCCGATATCCCCGCATAGTACTCACATTTGGCGTTTGCATCATACCATTTGGGATATGGGGGTTGTAACGGTTTCAAATGAAAAGGGACTATTGCATGCGTATTGAACAAACTTTGATAAAGCTCTCGATACGTCACTGGGATAGGCGTAAATGAGACCTTTTCAAAATTCTGTCTCGAACCAGATCTCTGCTTTTGAGAATCTTGTTGCCCAACCGTAGTTACTCTAGGCTGACTAACCGTAACCACTTTTTAATTATAGCTACTCGTATTATTCACCTCATTATCCTTCCTTCTTGAGGCCGATCTTTTAGTAGCTTCCCCCTCTATCTTGCCACCTCTTATGGCGTTCTCAATCATTTCTCCCGCCATAACTATATCGGCAAAACTCTTGGTGGTACTTCCAATCATGTACTTCCAATCATGTGGGTAATGAATCGGGCCTTTAAAGTGTTAATGAACAGCATAGTAGTCTCTTTCTCCAAGAGCGGTGATTGAACTTGCATGGCAACCTCTCTCCACCTCGGGGCATATTGCCTAAAACTTTCATTAAGCTTCTTTTCCATGTTTTACAAGGTAATTCTATCAGGAATAATGTCAGTCACATGATTATATTGTTGCATAAAAGCTTGTGCTAAGTCTCTCCAAGAACTGATCCTTGCGTGACTTAGTTGATTATACCACCTAGCCGCTGCCCCAACCAAACTATCCTGAAAACAATAGATCAATAATTGATCATTGTTTACATAACCAGTCATCCGTCTGCAGAACATGGTAATATGAGCTTCCGGGCAAGTAGTCCCATTGTACTTCTCGAATTCCAGCATTTTGAACTTATGGGGAAGCACCAAATCTGGGACTAAACTCAAGTCCTTAGCATCCATTCCCTGACGATTATCAGCATTTTCTAGGGCCTTAAAATTTTCCTCTAACCATCTACAACGTTCCTCTAATTGCCTTGATGATTCGAGTCTCATCTCTTCCCTCTTAGCTACATCTAGATCAGGGATAACTGGATTAGCAGGGTTGTCTCCAAGGTTGAATCCCGAACCAATTTGAAAGCTCATGGGTATTCCAGTATCGATTTGTCCCTGTTGAGGCCTTATTGTGATGGACGGCCCTCGGGGATATGCCTCAGGTTGAGTCTGCACATGAGGTGGAGTGAAACCAGGAGGATGACCCTCGTTATCCTCTTCAGTGGTAGTCATAGGGGCTTTTCCTTTATCTGTTGTTCCCCTCAACAGCTGAGCCATCTCAGCCATCATATTCCTTTGAGCCTCCAACATTTGATCATTCATCTCTTGTTGGATTTTTGCCAATTGCTCCTGCAACTGCTCTTGCATTTCTTTCTAAATCTGCTCAAGTCTTTGATCCATACTCTTTGACTTAGCGCTTGTACCGTAAGGATATGTTGCTTCCAGATTTTCTTTCTCTTACTCTCTCTTTCTCCCTTTTAATTTTAACTAATTAGGGTCTTTCTATAAACTTGAATGCATATGATGTGATGAGATGCAAATGCATGAATGTAAAAAAAACATCGATTCTGATTCACTTTCTTTTTAGAAAACGTTATTTATGAAACAAAAGTCTTTACACAAAACGGATTACAAATATGCCTTTGCCCTCAGGCCCAAGGTTTTAACCTTATCCAACAACAAAGCTAACTATAGTCCTATATCTGACACTAACTCATATTTTGTACTCAATACATTAGCTTGTGCAGCTAGGTCTTGTAAATGATCAGCAACCTCTCGAATCTGGACTATAGCTTCTCCCATGAGATAATACCTATCTCCAACTTGATCCTGAAGATGGTGAAGTTCTCCCTTCCACTGCTCTTCTCTTGCCTCGAGCTGCTCAATCCGTAGCTCACAGTCCTGTAGTGCTGCTTCCAACCCTCCAATATTGTGCTTCATTTCCTTGATCTTGTCCAAGCTTGCTTTTAACTCGATCGCGGAGTTACGACTTCGGTGATGATGAAGAGATTGTCCAAGCTCAGCCCCCTTAGTTTTTAATCATTGATTTTCTTTTTCTAGGGCCTGATTACGCGACTGCATCTCTTGGAACTTCTTCTCCCAATACTCGGTTTTGGCTCTTTCTTCTTGAACCTCTTGTTGCCACTGCTCTAAAGATTTCCCCAATCCAGCTCTTTTCAATGATAGTTGTGTCTTCTTATACTGTGTCTTCAAATCATCTCAGTCTTCCTTAATCTTTTTTTTTCTTTCCTTACCTTTTCGACCTCGATTTTCTGAATGTCAACGTCTAAGCTTAGATACATATTTTCCTCCTCGAACCTCTCTATCTTTTTTCCAAGCTCCAAACTCTTTCTTTCGAACTCTTGCTTTATGACCTCCAACTCTGATGGAATCACTCGTAAGCTCTCCTCTAATGATCGAGCCACCCCCAAAATTGGCCTAGGGACATTATCGTTAACTCTCCTACTAAACCACCCTTTATATTCAAAGGTTGACATCGAGTCTTCGGTCAAGATCTTCATACAGAAAGGCTTCTTCCAAGCCTTAGAAATCTCTCGCATCCTCTTCTTATAGTGATCTCCTTTATAAGAGAAATCACTCTGAGCTAAACCCTGTGTAGCCGGTATGAACTGCCTCGCTCGATATTGCCTTAGAACAAGCAATGGTGCATATCCAACAACTCCCCAAATTCCTGGCAGAGGGACCCAATCAAAACTGTCACAGCGGTAAAGGACTTCACTAGGAACCAACCAAAGAGCCTTCCACATGACATCTTCCTCTCGTAGATTCTGAAGAATGTCTATCCACCTCTCATCTGAAATGTCATCTCTCCTAGGCATGTCTACTGCTTCTTTTAAGGGAGAATAACCCTCAATGAATACTCGACAAGGAACCTTATCAAGCTTTTAGAAGTGGTTATGGAGCCAGACTAGCAACAATTACGCATATCCAATAAATCTACCCTCGCCAGCCCTCCGACATGCACTCAAAGATATAAATGTCTCAGCTAGGATTGCTGGTACCGGTGTATTCTGCTTACCAACGCGATCAAACAAATTCGCGACTGCCTCATCTATGTACCCCAACGCCTTTGGGAAAATCACCATACCGTAAATACTCAAAGCTAGGACGTCGACCATTTTCTTTATGTCTGGATGTGTCGATATCAAATCCCTCAAAATAGCCCATGGAACGCACTTACTATCACCCTTTGTCGCACACACGAGCTACAAATTTCACCGCTTCACTCATCCCAGTAATCACCACCAACTTCTTCGCAAAAGTTAGGAGGCTAGCAGAGCCTAACATAAGCCTTGTGACCCTGAATCCTCAGGCAACGTAGTAAAGTCGTATATTCCTCCAAAGTAGGTACAAGATCAACATCACCAAATGTAAAGCAACTATAAGCAGGGTTCTAGAAGTGTACCATAGCTCGAAACAAGTGCCTATCTACTTTGACGTCTAGCAAATAGGGAAGGTCTCCATAATTCTGATAGAAAAGCTGCTTAGCCTCGTCATCCCATCGGGCCCAAATGTCTCTCAACTCCTGAAACTCATTCTGCGTCGAATTAATACGGGTGAAGTCCCATAACTCTGATGTATGCCCTTTAGTGACACTATCTCCTTTCTCTAACTGGGTTTTCTCTGACCAGGTACAAACAGAGGCATTGTCCTCCACTTTGTCAAGATATTTGTTCCCCATTACAAAACTTTCTAACCCAGAAATCGAACCGTGAATTGATACCTTTGAATGTTGAATGACATGCAATGATAGCAAAACAAAATAAATTAGTATCGTATAAAAGTATAACAAACCAACACCTATAAGGGTAGTTTACTAAAAGTTATCACCATAATCCCTAGGGTAAGCGCATAAAGTTCACTATATGAGTTTTAGTTCTAAAGCGAGGGTACCTGAACCAGCAGATTCCTCGGTCCTCACCCATTATAGGCTCATATAGACCAAGTTCAGTTCAGGGGGACATATTTCCCTATGGCCATGCGAAGATGAAAATCTCACGAAGACATAGGTACAGTATCCCGGAAGCAATCCACTAGCTCATACGGAGGTGGAAACCTCACGAAAGCGTAGCTTCTCACTCCCACTTAAAGGTGCGACCACGGCGGTCATGCGAATGCAATGTGCGAAATTACAGTAACAACATATGCAGTAAACACATATAAAATGATCAATATTTTAAAATTTTCCAAACTTTTGACATTAAGACACAAAAAATCAATTTCTTAGCTTGACTCTCTTATTGTCCCCAGCGAAGTCGCCAAGCTGTCGAAATCTCCTTTTAAAAGGCAAAAGGTATTTTGAAAACGGGAGTCGCCACCAACCTTTTAAAGTGTGATTGGATCACTTTATAAAACATTTTGGTTTACGAAATTATGAGAAAGCGAGTTCAGGAGTCGGTTACGTACGAGGAAGGGTTAGCACCCTCGCAACGCCCAAAATTGGTACCAAATTGAATAATTTTGTCTTAATGTCAAGAGTTTGAAAGAACTTAAAAATGAGATCTCTTTTAAATCCGTAATAATTTTAAGTTGAAAAAAAAGTCAAGAGTTCTTTGCTTCAAAAGAGTATACACATCACGTCCAGCATGATTGGACACGATATTCTCAAACTTTTATAACCAAAATCATCTTGTGATTTTTCAAAACATATTTAGAAGGATATTTTAGGCATTTAGACAAACAGGAAATCGTAACCCAACATGTTAGGGCACTACTTCCCGAATTTCTAACTGCCAAAAAACATTGCCTTATCTTTTTTTTAAAAAACCTTTTTGGATCAAATGAAATATAAAAAATCTTTAAAGTGATGATGCATTTTTTTAACATTTCATGCAAATATAATATAGAAAATGACAAGTAACGACATAAATAACACAATATACATTAACATTTTATGCATATATAAAAAAAACATAAATATACATGCATTATGCAAAATACAACATAGAACATAACGAATACAACAATATTAATTACATAATATATAATAATATTACATGCAAATATAACTTAAATTAACGACGTAAATAGTTAATTTTCATGCAAATATATATAAACAGTAAATAACATAAAAATATCAAATAATTTTTGAGAGCATGTTAAAACGATACTAAATAAATTCAAAAGGACGCAAAAATAAATAAACAAATTATAAACATATAAAAATAAGTAAAAAAATGATAAAAACTAAATGTAATTAAAATTAAATGAGGAATTAAAAAAAATATTTAAAACCATAGATAAATAGTAAAGGAGAAAATTATATATATAGTTAATAAAAATATACTATATGATGTAATAATTTAATATATATTTTATGAAATAATATTATATAATAGGAATAAAATTTTATTATAAATTTTAGAGTATTACATACTAAATTTTAATAATGATATATAAAAATGCAATGTTTAATAATAATTTACAATTTTTAAAATTATATATAATAATAAATAATTATATAATATATAATAAAATAATATAGTGAACAATATATATATGATAAAATGATATATAATGAAATGTATAAATCAAAGTATATAATGAAATATAAATAATATAACCAATAATACACAAATGAAACTGAAAATAATATATGTAATAATAATGTTTATAGTAAAATAAATATCAGATATTATATTTAAAATAAATAAATTATAAAGAGAAAAAAACAAAAGGATTGAAATGAAATAAAAATAAAAACTCTAGGGTTAATTTTAAAATAAAATGAATTTTTGATCCAATTGAAACGCACGTTAAAATCCGAGGACTCATCGGGCAATTAGCCCTAATCCCAAAAACGACACCGCTTTCCAAAATAAGCCTTATTATAGCAGCTAGGACTAAATTAAAACAGAATAAAAAGTCAGGCAAAATTATAATAAAAATAAAATAAAATTATAAATATTGAAAATATGGAAGGACCAATTGGGCAATTTGCCCATTTCCCAAAAACGCGCGAATCCTACCCGATCTCGGTCAACGTCATGGATCCCAGCTTTGATACGACGTCATTTTAAGGCTTATTATCTTAAGCGAAAACGACACCGTTTTCACAAGGCTATATAAGCCAAATTTTAACTTAAAATTTCATTTTTAAACCTGATTCTAAAAAAAACAGAAAAATTCTCTGAAGGAGGGTCGAGGTCCGACCCTCGGAGCTCTGTTGAGCCTCCGTCCTGGGGCTTGCACGCGCCTACGCGCCTCCGTCAACACCGCCTCTTACGGCGGCCGGAAGTTGGAAAGCTTCGTCTTCCACAGGAAATCCGTCGGTAAACTTTCTTTTCCTTATTTAAGTAATATTTATCATATTCATAACAAAAAAATTAAAGTAAAAGATCACCTCTGTTCCTTGATAGTCTGTTGATATATTTCGTGTACGTAAACTACCTGTATTCTATTATATGTGTGTATAAAAAAACTGCAGTTTAGATCATTCTGATTCGGGCTTTTATAGCCACTGAAAAAAATGTTCTATATGTTCGATTTTATTCCCTGCCATATTTGCTGCTGTTTTTCTTTCCTCTTTTGCAGGTAATGACGAAAAATCTGGCGATGAACAGTGACAATCGGGCGCTGATGAGGATTCACTGGTGCACTGATTGGGGCGATGATGCTGGCGTTGATTTACGCGTTGACTACGGCGCGATTCGGGGCCGGAGTCATGGGGTGAGGCGAAGAGGCGTGTCTGTTGAGATGCTTGCGGCGCCTAGGGTTTCTGAAACCCTAGGCCTTTCCATCTTCTGTTTAATAGTTTGGGCCTCTTGGGCCCCGTTCGTTTTTTGGGTTAAGGGTGTAATGGGGTAATAGGCTAATTGGGTATTGGGTTAAGAGTTTTGAGTGTATGTGGGCTACCGGTATTTCTTGTAAATGGGCCCTAGACAATGCTCAATTTGGGCTTGTATATATGCTATCAATTTAGACTTGTAAATGGACTTTTATTTCCTTTTTTTTTTGTTTTCATTTTTATATTTATTTACTTTATGGGCCGGGCGAATTTAGGTTGTTACACCCGTGGTCTATCTTTTCTATAAAACAAAGAAAAAGAAAAAAAATATTTCTGTTGAAATCCATATACGATAGAATTGATTTAAAATATATATTACTTTTAATTATCGAGCATATTAAAATAACTCAGAAATTTCTTTTATGTACGAAAATATTTTAAGATACAATAGAGTTTATGAAAATTCATGAAAGAAATTTAGGATTTTGGAGCGAAAGTAGATAGGTCCCCTCCAGAAAATTTTCGAAGAAACTAACGTGGGAAACTTTTTCTCAAAAGCCAATACCATCAACACGGAATTTCTAAAATTTCAAGATTAATGATAGGTTTAATTATTGCAATAATATAATTCCCCCAGACTTCCTTAACATGCAATATCTACTTGTTAAAATATTATTAAAAATACAATTTTCCTTGTAACAAAACCCACATTCCTCTTCCATTAACAATTTGGACAACAAGATATAAAAGCTAAAGCAACAATACAAGCCTTTAATTTGGAATTTGAATGGTAGATGGCCCAAAAGTGGTTTGAAAATGAAATTTTCATGCCAACTAACGAGTTGGAATCGTTATCTCGACCGTAGTTGAAAAGGAACAAGTTGCAACTGCAAAGCTGTAACTTTTAAACAAAATGATAATGATGCCTTTACCACGATTAAATTTCCTAACAAATTTTAAATTCATATCTAATTGTAACAAACTTCTAATACAAACACAAACACACACACAGACACATATATATATATAAACACATGCATGATTACAATTGCATTACCTTCAATTCTTCCTGTTCTTTCCTAATATTTAGATATCGTGAATATGTATTTGAAATGCATATTCGGCCTAGCAATCCTTGTTTCCCAGATATCGCTTTCGTCGACACAAAATGTGAATGTTGTGATTCAAGGAGCAAAATCAATTGCTGAAACAGATGATAACTTTGTCTGCGCTACATTGGATTGGTGGCCTACTGAAAAATGCGACTACAATCAATGTCCTTGGGGAAGGGCTGGACTTTTAAATTTGGTAAGAATTTTTTATTGTGTGTGTATGAACAATGTCTTTTACATAAATTTTGACTTTTCTTTTATTTTATGTTTTCCGTAGGATTTGAAAAAGAAAGGTCTAATAAATGCAATAAAATGTGAGTTCTACGTATATAATATTAAATGCCTCTATCATTAATTCATCCATGGTAGTCCATACCCTAAGAATAAAAAAAGAGATTGCAAATATTGCGATTGGAATACTGTTAAAAGCCACCTCATAAGAGTGGTTATGTGAACGAGTTGGACTAAACTCGGTTCAACGCTGGTAAGAGCAATTTCAGACTAATTTTTAAAATTACTTTCAGCATTCAATCCTTTAAGAATCAAAGTTGGTGGGTCGTTGCAAGATCAAGTGGTGTACGGAGTAGGAGGAGTTAAGAATTGCCCTAATTTCATGAAAAATGAAGATAGTTTATTTGGATTCTCTCAGGGCTGCCTTTCCATGGAAAGATGGGACGAACTCAATAAATTTTTCAATCAAACTGGGTTGGTATTTCTATTTATTCCGAAAAAGAATTAGGCATTCCCTTTTTTCTTTTTTCTTTTTTCTTTTTTCTTAGTAAAGACATTGACTTTATTGATATGACATTTTGAAGAGTAAAGGTTACATTCGGGTTGAATGCCCTTCTCGGAAGAAACCAGTCACAAATCGAAAAGGGTCTTTGGGTTGGCGATTGGAAATCGAAAAATGCAAGGGATTTCATGAAGTATACTATTTCCAGGGGATACAAAGTTGATTCTTATGAATTTGGTAACTAAATTTGTTTTTCCGAAGCTCTGCACGAGATTATTTTTCATTATATTTTTCGACTTATATTTTAATCAATTTATCATTTCAGGAAATCAACTCTCCAGAGCTGGGATGGGTGCAAGCGTTGAGGCTAAACAATATGGAAAAGACATAGTAGTACTTAAGAATCTAGTGAAAGAATTACACCCAAATCCCAAAACTCAACCAAAGGTTCTAGGTCCTAGCGGCTATTATGATGAGAAATGGTTTAATTCCTTCCTAGAAGTTTCAGGACATGAAGTTGTTGATGGAGTTACACACCATATCTATAATCTTGGACCTGGTATCCAAATATGTCTCAATTCAGTGTTTATCGAAGAGCTTTTAGAGGCTTACTTATTACTAGTAGGGTCAGTTTCTTAATTCGATAGATGCATATGCAGGTGATGATCCAAACATGATTTCCAAGATTCAAGATCCATCTTACCTAAATCAAGTTGCCCAAACCTATAAAGGTGTTTTGAATATTGTCAACAAGTTTAAACCGCAGTCGGGAGCTTGGGTTTCTGAATCTGGCGGAGCTCTTAACGGCGGTGCTAAAGATTTGTCCCCAACCTTTGCTGATGGATTTTGGTAATACTTTTCTCTCATTCTCTTCTACCTCTACCTTTTCTTTTCTCTTTTTTTGTAATAAAAGACGCTGTCAAACTTATCTCCCTTAACAGGTATTTTGATCAATTGGGAATGGCTTCAACCTACAATCACAAGGTCTTCTGCAGGCAAACTCTCATCGGTGGAAATTATGCTTTACTTAATACTACAACATCTATTCCCAATCCAGATTACTACGGGTCCGTATCTTCACACAGATAGTGTGAGCCTTATCCTTGATTTTTTACCTATAGCAGCCAACATAATTCATCTTATGAGTTTGTTTCGTTTCTAGTGCACTTCTATGGCACCGACTTATGGGAAGTACTGTACTTGCCGTAACTCAAGAGTCTAACCCAAATTTGCGTGTATATGCTCACTGTGCGAAGAAAAAGGTATGCCAACTTTGATAGAGCGAACTTTTTGTTTTTGAAATTATTTATTTTTATTAAATGTTATCTACATCATTTTCTCTCTTGCAGCCTAGGATTTCTATCATTTTTATTAACTTGTCGAAGGATAGCTTGTTCAATGTCACCCTTTCAAATTACGAACATCAGAGTCGTAATTTGAGATCCACGGATGTTGCGAAGCCTAATTTTGAATTTAGAGGCTCCCAGAATAGAGAAGAGTATCATTTGGCTGCGCTAGCTGGAAATATACAAGGTCAAATCGTGATGCTGAATGACGTTCCAATGGTTCCAACAAAAACATTCGACATTCCGGTGATGGAGCCAAAGGTTGTCAATGCTTCCACACCCATCTCTATTACAGCTCATTCCATAGTCTATGTAACCATCAGAGACTTTCAAGTCCCTGCCTGTGCTTAAATTACATCATTTCTTTATCTAAAATGTAATACCTTCAAACTCTGCTTGAAATTTTAGAATGTAATAAGAGTTTCTAACTTATTTTTTCAGTTGTTACTATTGTTCTTAGTTATGTATGAATGTTGAAATTTTAGTTTCCTTCAATTTTTCTCCCTTCATCTCAATTCATTTCTTACTATATTTTGAATGGACAAAATAATCCACCAGGAATAAATCACTCATTGTCGCTTCTATATTAGATTCGACATGTTTCCAATGTTTTTTTCATCTACTTCATTTTCGTACATCTTCTGTCACAAGGTGCCTAGTGCAATTTCAAATTTAAAGACAGTGCCCTACGTGTTTTAATGATAAAGATGAACATAATAAAATCTAATATAATTAATGGCAACTTATTTCTTTACCTTAGAAATATTTTTTTCCCAAATATTACAACGTACCAAAAATTAAGAATTAATTGAACCTATTGGAAGAAAATAACATTCTTTTTCAATGTTTGGCGGAAAGAAACTCTATTAAGGATAACGAACGCCCTCTTTTGTCTTGGGCCGCTATGGAATGGGTATGGGCCTCTCCTAGTTGAACGTTGAAATTTTTCTACATCAACCTGGTAATTTTGATATTGTGGGGTTTGAGTACTCTTTCCACTCGCGCCTTGGATGCGTAATTTGAGTAGCCAATTCGTTCATAACTTTCCCACGACTTGTTTTGTTCTTTTATTCTTGTTTTCTTTTTATGATTCCTCCTATTTTACTTCCTTTAGTTAGTAGGGAAACATAACATGGGAGGTCTTTGTACAACAGAGTCAGGACCAATTTAGTCTATGTACTATAAGGGAGTGTGCAAAGAAGGACAATTAACGACGAAATTGACTATTTACGTTAATAAAATATTAGGACACGAGCGTTTCAGTCCCTTTCAAATTAAAATAGGGTAATCTAGTCCCTATATTATTCAAATGTGAGGAAAGAGGGATAATCGAATAGGGGGTTAACTCCTATCGTTTGCAAAAAAAATTAAGTGGTTCAGAGAAAAACAAGATAGATGCCAATGCGAAAAAATACATCTATACAACATAATCATCAGTTGGTGGAATTTCATCAATTAAAAAACATAAATAATCCAAACAACTTTATATCAAATAATAAAGTTTATAAACATTCAAACATATTTAATTAATAGTTTTTAGTAATTTTGCAATGTCAGTAACCCAGGATTTCTACGGAAAATATATTTTGCAAATTTTAAATAAATAATTTTGTACTACTTGGCCAACTGACCCAAGTGTCAAATCCATTTGGTAGGTGGCTTACCTATTGGGCTTTTATTGTATACAAGATGAAATATGGCACTTGGGCGGCACTTGTTCTTCCCTAATTGGTTTCGAATTTTCAACACAAAAAAAGGACACAAAAATTCAAAAAAAATAAAATAAACTATCGCTATAGGGTTTCGATTTTAAGTTATAACGGTTTGCTTTTTTATGCATTTCATTACACTGAAAACAAAAGAAGGTCTTGCTTAGTCTAGGTAGTTGATGTCATCGTCGTTAAGATGCGTTTTCTAAAGGCCAAGAGTAACACTCTCAAAACCAACAATTCCTTATCTTATACAAACCCCGTGGTCTATCTTTTCTATAAAACAAAGAAAAAGAAAAAAAATATTTCTGTTGAAATCCATATACGATAGAATTGATTTAAAATATATATTACTTTCAATTATCGAGCATATTAAAATAACTCAGAAATTTCTTTTAAGTACGAAAATATTTTAAGACACGATAGAGTTTATGAAAATTCATGAAAGAGATTTAGGATTTTGGAGCGAAAGTAGATAGGTCCCCTCCAGAAAATTTTCGAAGAAACTAAAGTGGGAAACTTTTTCTCAAAAGCCAATACCATCGACACAGAATTTCTAACATTTCAAGATTAATGATAGGTTTAATCTTTGCAATAATATAATTCCCGCAGACTTCCTTAACATGCAATATCTACTTGTTAAAATATTATTAAAAATACAATTTTCCTTGTAACAAAACCCACATCCCTCTTCCATTAACAATTTGGACAACAAGACATAAAAGCTAAAGCAACAATACAAGCCTTTAATTTGGAATTTGAATGGTAGATTGCCCAAAAGTGGTTTGAAAATGAAATTTTCATGCAAACTAACTAGTTGGAATCGTTATCTCGACCGTAGTTGAAAAGGAATAAGTTACAACTGCAAAGCTGTAACTTTTAAACAAAATGATAATGATGCCTTTACCACGATTAAATTTCCTAACAAATTTTAAATTCATATCTAATTGTAACAAACTTCTAATACAAACACACACACACACACACACATATATATATAAACACATGCATGATTACAATTGCATTACCTTCAATTCTTCCTGCTCTTTCCTAATATTTAGATATCGTGAATATGTATTTGAAATGCATATTTGGCCTAGCAATCCTTGTTTCCCAGATATTGCTTTCTTCGACACAAAATGTGAATGTTGTGATTCAAGGAGGAAAATCAATTGCTGAAACAGATGATAACTTTGTATGCGCTACATTGGATTGGTGGCCTACTGAAAAATGCGACTACAATCAATGTCCTTAGGGAAGGGTTGGACTTTTAAATTTGGTAGGAATTTTTTATTATGTGTGTATAAACAATGTCTTTTACATAAATTTTGACTTTTCTTTTATTTTATGTTTTCCGTAGGATTTGGAAAAGAAGGGTCTAATAAATGCAATAAAAGGTGAGTTCTACGTATATAATACTAAACGTCTCTATCATTAATTCATCCATGGTAGTCCATACCCTAAGAATCAAAAAAGAGATTGCAAATATTGCAATTTGAATACTGTTAAAAGCCACCTCATAAGAGTGGTTATGTGAACGAGTTGGACTAAACTCGGTTCAACGCTGGTAAGAGCAATTTCAGACTAATTTTTAAAATTACTTTCAGCATTCAATCCTTTAAGAATCAAAGTTGGTGGGTCGTTGCAAGATCAAGTGGTGTACGGAGTAGGAGGAGTTAAGAATTGCCCTAATTTCATGAAAAATGAAGATAGTTTATTTGGATTCTCTCAGGGCTGCCTTCCCATGGAAAGATGGGACGAACTCAATAAATTTTTCAATCAAACTGGATTGGTATTTCTATTTATTCCGAAAAAGAATTAAGCATTCCCTTTTTTCTTTTTTCTTTTTTCTTAGTAAAGACATTGACTTTATTGATATGACATTTTGAAGAGTAAAGGTTACATTCGGGTTGAATGCCCTTCTCGGAAGAAACCAGTCACAAATCGAAAAGGGTCTTTGGGTTGGCGATTGGAAATTAAAAAATGCAAGGGATTTCATGAAGTATACTATTTCCAGGGGATACAAAGTTGATTCTTATGAATTTGGTAACTAAATTTGTTTTCCCGAAGCTCTGCACGAGATTATTTTTCATTATATTTTTCGACTTGTATTTTAATCAATTTATCATTTCAGGAAATCAACTCTCCGGAGTTGGGATGGGTGCAAGCGTTCAGGCTGAACAATATGGAAAAGACATAGTAGTACTTAAGAATCTAGTGAAAGAACTACACCTAGATCCCAAAACTCAACCAAAGGTTCTAGGTCCTAGCGGCTATTAGTGAAAGAATTACACCAAGATCCCAAAACTCAATCAAATCAGAACAGTGGTTTTGGGACCTCAAATTCGAAGTCGAAATATTTGTTTTTTTATTATTTTAATGTTTATAGTATGATATTATGATTGTGTGAAAATTTTGTTAAGAAATTTTATTTGAATGCTTAATTTGATAAAAAGGACTAAATCGCGTAAAGTGCAAAATTGATATTCTATTAGTTAAAAGTGCCTAAAAGTTATGGAATATTAAAGTAAAGTCCTTTAGTAGTAATTAGACCATTATAATGGTGAGTGGACATTTATGGACACATTATTAGGTGTTTTTAAATGTTTAATTAAAGGTTAATTTTGTAATTTGGTAATTAAAATTAAAATAAATAAAACAAAACAAAACCATTACCTATTATCATATTCTTCCACCGAATTGAGGGCAACAACGGAGCCATTTTTTCTCCTTTACTTTTGGCTAAGGCATTTATGCTCAATTAGGTATGGTTTTTGTCCCGTTTTTAATGATTTCTATATTTTTGAGATCCTTGCAACTAGGTCTAGCTAGCCCAGGGACTATTTTGCAAAATTTTTAAAGATTGAGGATGTTTCCATTGATGAATAAGAATGTATTTGAGTGATTGATGATAGATTATTAATGTTTGATGATAGTTATACAAGTTTTGTTAAGTGATTTTTAATGAAAATGCAAATTAGGGGTTAAATTGTGAAATGTGGAAACTTTGTGGTTAAAATACCAAATAAATGAAAAAATATGGGTTGCTAGTACCTAATTGAAATTCCTGTAGCATGGGTTTGGGTGAAATTGCATGAATTTGTAATTTTATGAAATAAGGACTAAATTGTGAAAGTTGTGAAATACTTGGGGAAAAACTGTAAATGTGCTTAAATGTGAATTTTGGACTAAATTGAATAGAGAGGTAATTAAATAAGTTGATTTTTATTACATTTAGATCAAGAAAAGTGAAATTTGGATTTAGATCGGGGGAAAAACAAGGTGTTGGACTAGTCGGTTCGTACCGTCGTTTTAGCGGTTGAGTTAAGTTTGTATAGTTAAACTTTAATGTTTATTTATTAAATTTATGAATGGTATTATGTACTTATTCGTATCTATTTTTGAAAATAAAATTATTGTTGAATTATGAAATCGAATTAAATGTTCAAAACAAGTGTAATGCAGGATTTAGTACAACTGTTTTATGACAAAGGCTGAATTGAACGTAAGAACATGGTTGGACCATGGCAGTATTTATATGTAAGACCATAGCTGGGCTATGGCATTTTAATGAAAAGACCATAACTGGGTTATGGCACCTTAAACGTAAGACCATGGTTGGACCATGACAGTATCTATATGTAAGACCATAGCTGGGCTATGGCATTCTGATGATAAGACCATAATTGGGTTTTGGCACTACGAATGTAAGACCATGGCAGGGCCATGGCAATACACGTGTAAGACCATAGTTGGACTATGGCACAAGAAAAACGATGTACTCATATCCGTAAGCCGTTCTTCGATTCAGAAAGACTAGGTAAATGACATATGAAATTAATATTGAAGATGTGAAATGGTGAGAAATAGATATGCATCGATACAGGTATGTACGAAAAACTGTATAAGCATCGGATAAGTGAAAGTTGTACATACATGGTTAGTTATGTGATTGAAAACATAATAACATTGTGTTTAAATGTTTTGTAGCATGTTATATATACAATTTGAATGGTTAATAAGTGATAAGTGTTGCTTATTATTTTTATACGAGCTTACAAAGCCATAGTCGAATATATTTTCGGGTTACCATACTTCTGAATTTTTGAACTCATTTTGAGCCTAAATCCCTAAATTACCCTTGAAACTTCTAGACCCAATTTCGGGATGTGACAAATGTATTGTTTGTGACTTGTGTATGTTTGTTGCAGACCCAATAGAATCACCCTCTAGCAAAGTCAAAGGAAATGCGAAGCTTGTCTAAGTTTTCAAGCAAATTAGTGAGTGTATAGGGACAGTCACTTGTATTTGCGAACCGCAATGTTAACTAGGAGCTTAGGGTTTTGACTTAAGTTTCGAGAGTAAGTAAAAGAAAGAATATTAGAATTTTTTGGTATGATTTCCAAATGAAATTTCATTCCTATTTATAGGGATTTTCATGTCTCTTCATAGAGACATCTTTCATCAATAGGTGTTTTTCTGAATAATAATGTCTTTAAAATAAACACATAATTATTCATTTAATTATAACTATTCAAATAATATTATTTAAATAGTTATAATTCTTTTTCAAAAAATCAAATAATATAATCTTTTGATTAATTACACCCATTCATTTATAGTTATTGGAACACTATAAATACTTGAAAATGTTCCAACACCGATGATATAAAGTAATCCAAAACGGAGTGTTGGACCTTGAGATATGATCGGAACACTAAGTGTTGGGGCTGGAGATTTTGAATGTGTTCAAATTACAAATTTTAAAACTTTGAGCATTGAACTATCACTCATCATCTTGGATCAACTTCAAGCTTAGTATATTTAATCCCATGGTTCCATGTATTGATATATTTCTTACAAACCAATATTTACCTATAAATATTATACAAAATATTTTATTGAATTAAATGCACGAAAAACACTGCAAATACTTATAAAATAGTGAAATACATTACATTTAATACAAACATAAAATGTTAAATAAACTAAAATGAATTCAAAACATATAAGAATACTTAAGAAACTAAGCAAATGTAAGTAAAATATAGCCCAAAATAACCATACGATAAGGATCTATCATTAAGTCCATATATTTTTCAAATTTTAAAGTTTCAGTCTTGTTACAAATGACAACCATTAATCCATTAATTTAATTTTTAGTGAGTAATATTAGAAATAAAAAATTAAAATGACATTACACATATAATAATATATTTTTAGTAAATAACAAAACTTAATAAATTTAATAATTATCTAATATTAAAATTTTAAAATCTAAAAAATAAATTAAAATACTAAGAATTAGATCAGCAGAATTTAATATATATGTATATATATAGAATTGTTATTTGGTTAGGGTAAAAAAAGATGGAAAAAATATAAATGATGCGCAGCCAATTGCATTTTGTAATTAAAAAATAGAGACCAGTGGGCGGGACTCTGCCCACAAGTTGTCAAAAATATTTATAACATTGCACAATTTGTATTTTCTTGCCATAAAGAAACAACAGACTTGTCATCTTTGGAATTTGAATAACTTTTTTGGGCATTAATGAAATCATATATACATTGTCTTACATCTTCCTAATTAATTGCTGTGGCAGACATTTTCATGAATATTTTATATAGTGACTAAATTTTTATAAAAATATTCAGACCAAAATAAATCACTTCAATTAAGAGATTTTAGGTTTGCCTCTATACCACGTTTTTTTTTTATTATTATTTGTTTTGTTGGGTGTTATGTATTGTGGAAGACGGATTGGCCGCATTGAATCTTGAAGATGAGGAAGCGGGATGGGAGGCACTTCACTCCTCTGCCTAACTGCTTGTATTCTGAACTTCCAGCCTATGTGCACTACTATACCTAATATTTTGCATCCCATCTCGGATTTGTGGATAAGCGGTTCTTATTCTGATTTGGATGGTAGAGGGTGGTTCATGGAGCTTTAACAATTATCTTCTCATCTTTCACAAAATTCTGCTAGGTTAGGATCGCCTTTATTTGTTATTGATGTGTGGTGAATCTAATGTTTTATTAATCTAATTTGTGTGGTTTAGATTTTATTCTAGACATATTTTTCTTGATTTTTGTTAAAATTAAAAGGTTAAAATGATATTTCTAGGTTAGGTTAGGTTAGGTTCTTATTCTAGGCATATTCTAGGCATATAACTTATTTTAATTATGAAATGATATTTCTATTATAATGACTCAAAAGTTAGTGATGTCGAAAAGTGTAATTTCAAGACCCTGTTTCTGTAAATCAGACTCGTACATATATTTAGTGAATATTTACAGAGTTATCTTGAAAGTGAATTAGAATTTAATTTGGTAGTTTTGTGAAAATAAGGTTTTAATTTAAGTACAGATGATAAAAATAGTAATTAATATTGAATTACATGGTGAGACTAGAGTAAGGGATAAATAGACCATTATTTATATAAGTTGTTGATAGTGGATGATTATAATTGATATTATTTATTATATGTTACATTTAAGCTAGTAAATCATGTTAAAATAAAAGCGAAAATGAAATAATAAAATATAGGAAACAAATAGCTTAGTGGGGAAGAGAAACAAATTTTAAACTTCATTTTCTTTGCATGCCGAACTTGGAAAGGAGAAGTAGCATATTTCGGCCATTGATCTTTATCCTTTGAAGCTCAAATTGGTTGGTATACTTTAGTCCTTTTTACATAAATTTTATGTTTTTAGAACCTTAAGATCATAAGTTAGCTTGCCCATGTTGAAATTTTTAGAATTATTGAAATTATGGAAGTTGCCATCATAGAGAAATTTAAGTTTTTGGTGTTGTTTTGATAGATTTTAAGGTTGAAAGCTAAATGAAACTACCTTGTAGAGTCAATTCATGAAATTGTGCATTAGGGACTAAATTTAAAAAATTAAATTAGGAGTTCAATTGAGAGGAAGTTCTATAGGGACTCTAGGAAAATTCAGTTAAGCGTGGATGGGGTAAATTCAGGTTAAATTGGAAGTATCAATTCTTGGGACTAATGTGTATAAAAGTAGAAGTTTAATGTTAAAATGTAAAATAGTATTAATGAGTTGATTATATAAATTACATTGTTAAAGATTTTGGTGGAGATTAATTGAGTTGAATTGTTATAATTAGATCGAGAAACAAGTAAATCGGTTGATAATAGTGGGAAGGGAAAAGCTATTGAATAATCATCATCGAATATTGGTGGCTGCTATGAAGGTAAGTTCGTAGTCCTTGAACTCGAACTCTATTTATTATTTTTAATAATTTAATTGTTACTTTTATATCTTAATTATATATATATATGTAAATGCTTGAATTATGAAATGAGGAAATGTGAATTATGAAATTACATATGTAATTGTCAGTATATCCCACTACTGCTGGGCACACATTTGATGTTGTCGGTTTATCCGACTAGTGATGGGCACACATTTGCTATTGTAGGTTTATCCAACTAGTGCTGGGCACACATTTAATATTGTCGATTTATCCAACTAGCGCTGGGCGCAAAAACATTATCGGTTTATCCAACTAGAGCAGGGCACACCTATCATCAGTTTATTCGACTAGCATTGAGTGCAAAACTTTGTTATGGTTTATCCGTTAGGAACCGAGTGCCAACATCAGATTGTCCCAAATTGATAATGTATAATTAATTCATTGGAGAAGATTGGCAAATGAGGTTTATTATGAAAGGTGTATGGATTGCTCATGTTGTGCTTTATGGTAAATTAAGTGGATATAAACATTACTTGACATGGATTATGAAATTATGACTATTAAGTGTAATTGTAGTTCTTTGAGTTAAAAGAATTTATTCATTATTTGATTCATTCTTTTGTGTGCAGGTTAGATATCTATTTTTGATTTATGACTCAGCACCCAACTACAGTCCCGAACTCAAAGTTGGTGATGTTTTCTTTTTGTGTCTTGGCATGTACTTAGGATGATAATGTTTTGAGTTTTGATCTTTTTGTCTATAGATGAATGTAATGAAGGTTATTTGCAAGGGATGTTGTCATGTAGACTTTTGGAATGATGTTGATCTTAAAGTGAATGCTTGTATATAAGTGTTTTGTGATGTATATGTAAATGTCATCTATAATGGTGATTTTAATGAATTACTAACTTGATGTGAGTATATATATATTTGGACATTTTGATTGATGTTTGAATGCAAATGGTTAGCTAAGATCATGTATTTTCTTAGTTTGGTTATTTAATTGAATGGTCTTTGATTGAGGTACCTTTGAATGACATATTGGTTAGGCTTAGGATGGTTGAAATTATGACATGAAATTGATGATTTGAATGTGATTTTTAACCTAGGATTCATTTAGACATGGTATGACTTGTGGTGCAAGGATTGGGGTATGAAATTGCTTGTTTTAGGGGTTAATTATGCTGCACACGGCTTGGGACACGGGCTTTCACACGGTTGTGTGTCACACATGGCCTATCCGCACGATCGTGTCTTAATTGTTTTCAGTGTTGGTTGGTCCACATGGGCACAGAGAGTTACACGGCCTATGTACATGACCATGTTCTGAGCCACACAGTCTGGGCCTTGTCACACGGCCTGGCCACATGGCCGTATGACCCCTGTTTCAAAAAAATATATTTTTCTTTAAAATTTCTTAATTAATTTCAATTTGGCCCTGAATGTTTCAAAATTATAATTGTGATCTCGTATGCTCGAATTAGGCTTCGTAGCTATGTTTTTGCCATGACTATATATTGGGTTAATTGTTGTAAATAAAATTGATTGATTGGTTCTAAGTTTATTAATTGTTACTATTTGATTAGTAATGTCCTATAACCCCAATTTGGTGATGGTTACAAATCTAGGGTGTTACATATAGTGGTATCAGAGCTACAGGTTTAGCCGATTCTCGAACTAAATTGAGCTCGAAATTGAGTCTAGAAGTATACGCCAAAGTTAAGTCAAGTCTGATTCGGGATTTGGATACTGATTATAATTGTTTCTGCTTTATAGTTAAAAGATGTCGAATGAATCTAATAATGTGGTTGATCAAGAGATTCATACAGGTGATGATTCTACTAAGGGGTTAGATGGAATTGAACTCGGTCATACCGAGTGCTCAATCTGATGGTGTTCAATAGCCAAGTGCTAATAGAGGCACTAACGAAGGACATGGTGATATGAGCATACTCCGTACTATTGTTTAAGCTCTTTAGAGAGTAGTGGGAGTTACTCCTCTGATGATGCCCAACCTGCAGTTAAACGAGCTCCCATTAAAGAATCGAGAAGGTATGGTGCGACTGAAATTGTTGGGTTAAAAGGAATTGATCCGTCAATGGATGAAATTTGGTTGGAATCAACAACTCGAGTTCTTCAACAGCTAGAATGCACTTTCCGAGAGAATGTTATTTGCGTTGTTTCACTACTACAGGGGGATGCCTATACATGGTGGCAAATTATTACATGACACGTCTCTACAGAAGCTATAGATTGGAAATTCTTTCAGATAGAGTTTTAGAAGAAATATACCGGGGAACTATATCTTGAAGATAGAAAACATGAATTGTTTTTGTTGAAGTAATGAGATTTATCTGTGGTAGAATATGAAAGAAAGTATATGCGACTTAGCAAGTATACGATGGAACTTATTCCTACTGAAGAAGTAAGCTGCAAACATTATCTACACGGAATACGAGATGAAATTAGAACTCAGAACTCAGAACTCAGTTAATTGCATTGAAGATTGAAGAATTTGTGGATTTGTCAAAACATGCAAAAATGGTGGAACAATCTCTAGGCTTAAACAAGACATTTGAACCTTCCCATGTTACAAGAAAATGTTTTGGGACTCATAGTTCACATTCAGTACCAAAACAAAACAAATAGTCTCGAGAACATAGAAAGACAGTTGCAAGGTCAGCTACACCAAATAGAGTATGAGACCGTCAACCTATAGTTTCTGTTGGCAGTATGAAAAGGCTGAATAGAACCTCGGAGCTATCGAGCTATGAACATTGTGGAAATAAGCACTAGGGAAAATGTTGGAAGTTGACAAAGGGTCGTTTCTGATGTGGATCGTTGGAGCATTTCGCTTGTGAGTGTTTGAAGAACAAAAATGATACATTTGATGTTACACAGAGAGCTGCCCTAATAGTTAGGGGTCGAGGGACGAGTAGAGGTGGATTAGTTTCAAGGGTTGGATCAAGAAAATGGATCGAAACAATTGTTCATCAGCTTGAGGCCAGAGTGTCGGCTCGTGCTTATGTGGTGCGGACACGTGATGAGGGTGATGTTACTGATGTTTTAGCAAGTGTTTTCCACACCTGTTTATACTTTCATAAATCCTAGTCCTTCTCATTCGTATGTTAATATTGATCTGGTCCAATTTGGGAGTATGAAATCTAAGATGTCAAGAGTAGCTATGTCTGTATCAACTTCATTGGGTCAAATAGTGTTAGTCGATTAGGCCTGTAAGCGATATGCACTGAAAATCCAAAACTTGACATTTCCAGTAGATTTATTAATCTTGCCTTTTGGTGATTTTGATGTAATTCTGGGTATGGACTGATTAACCGAGCACGGAGTGGTTCTCGATTGTCGAAAGAAAAAAATTTCGATTCAAGATTCAGATGGTGAAATTATAGAGGTTAAATGTGTTAAAACGAGTGGTTCAACTTGGATTATTTTGTCTATTCAAGCTGATAAGTTGTTGAAACATGGTTACGAAACTTTTCTGGCTTATCTTATCAATTCAAAGATCGGGGATAGTAAAATCTGTAATATTTAAATTGTATGTGAATTCCCCGATGTGTTTCCTGAAATTACTGGGATTACCACAACCGGGAGGTTGAATACACAATCGAAGTATTCCCTGGTACAACTCCGGTGTCCATATCTCCTTATCGTATGGCACCAACAAAGTTGAAGGATTTGAAAGTTTAGTTGTAGGATTTGCTAGAACATGGTTTTATATGCCCTAGTATATCACCCCGGGGAGCTCCATTTTTATTCGTTAAGAAGAAAGATGTCTCAACGCGACTTTGTATTGACTACCAACAATTAAACAAGTTGACAATTAAGAATCGATACCCCTTTCCTCGTATCAATTACTTGTTTGATCAACTGAAAGGAGCTTCAGTCTTTTCTAAGATTGATTTAAGATCGGGTTACTATCAGTTGAAAGTGAAAGATAGTGATGTACTGAAAACTTTTTTCTGAACACGTTATGGCCATTACGAATTTTTGGTGATGTCCTTTGGATTGACAAATGCTCCGGTGACATCTATGGATCTCATGAACCGCATCTTTCAGCCTTACCTTGATCAGTTCATTGTAGTTTTTATTGACGATATTTTGATCTATTCAAAATTGGAAGCTGAGCATGAACAACCTTTGTGTCCCATTTTACAAGTTTTATGAGAAAAAACAGTTGTACAGGAAACATAGTAAGTGTGAATTTTGGTTGTCCGAAGTGGTATTTCTTGGGCATGTGGTATTAGTTGACGGGATTCGAGTAGATCCAAAAAAAATTGAAGCAATTATTCAGTGAAAAGCACCGAGGAATGTGTTAGAAATTCGCAGTTTCATTGGTTTAGCTGGTTATTATCGACCTTTTGTGAATGGGTTCTCAAAGATAGCTATGCCAATAACGAAAATTCTTCAAAAGAATATGTAATAGCCCGTTTTTTAGTGTTGTCGGAAACAGTGGTTTTGGAACCACAAATTTGATGAATAAGTTTGTATTATTATTTAATATTTTGAGTCAATTATAATATTATATTGATTTTTGGCTTAATATTTTATTTTTATAAATTGAAGAAATAAATAAATATAAGTGGTTCAGTTTAAAAGTCAAGTAGTTTTTGAAAATGAGGTATTGAGATCCCGTTTCCGTAATTTAAAGCCGTAAATAATTTTATTAAATATTTACAAAGTCGTATTATAGGTGAATTGAAGTTTGGTCCAGTAATTTTGACAATTGGTTGCTTAATGAAAGTAAAAAGATTAAATTGTAAAACAGGTAAAAGTTAATCGCTATAGATTTAAAATAGTAAATAGACTAAAATGGTATTTAAATCATGGTCAAAAAGTCCAAGTGGTGGTGGATATTATTAATCCACTAACTTTTGGGCTATTTGCTCATTTAGTCCTAATTAGTTTAGGGTTAAATTGAAATTAAGCTTGTTTAGTTAGAATTTAATATAATTGAAGGACCAATTGTGTAATTAAACCCTCCTTGAACGGTAAATTTACCATTGAGGTATTAGTGGATGGTATAAGTGATGAAATTCATGAAATCTCAATTGTTTTTAAAGGTTAATTTTATAAATAGGTAAAAAAGGTAAGTTAAAATTAAAGAATAACAAAATTAAAAAGACATCATTATCTTTATTTCTTTCATCTAAACACTGAAAATCCATTTCCAAGGGGGAATCAAGCTTTGGTCACTTAGGGTTCCTTGATTGGGTAGGTAAACCTTGCCCGTTTTTAGTATTTTTTGTGTTTTCGAGCTTGTATTAGCTTGATCTAGCTAACCTAGGGACTAATTTGTAAAACTTTCAAATGTTATGAGTTATGCCATTGATGAGTTTTGTATGTTCTTAAAGTTTTATGAAAAATTATTGAGTTTGGTTGCTAGATAGGGCTACTTTGTAAAGTAGTTTTTGATGATTTTAACGTTTAAGGACTAAATTGTTAAATTAATAAAATTACTTGTACTTGATGTGATATAATTGCAATTATGGTCTTTAGAGAGGCCCTATACAGTTCGAATAAACTTGGTTTTGTTTAAAATTGGTTAAATTGCATAAAAGGACTTAACTGCATAAAATGAGTTGATTTTTATATGGAATTAGTGAATGGAATGAAATTTTTATTTTAGATCAAGAACGACTGGAAAAGTGAGGAAGAGAAAATTACAAAATAGCCCCTGTACTTTATCATTGTTGCAGTTTAGTCTAGTAAGTTCGTTCGGATAATTTTAATATATCTTAAATGTATATTATATAAACTTGATTGTAGAATGATGGATAATGTTGATGCATGTAATTGAGAATGGAAATAATGAATTGATATGGTATTGATTATTGATTGAAATACTCTGAACCGATGAACGTAGGATAGAGTACGATTAGCATGTCGATAGGTTATAGTGCGCGCTATATGGGATTGGTATGAGAAGAGATGATGATTCTTGTGTATTTCTTGTCCACTGAATATACCGAAGTCCAGCACTTGTTGCGGACTATCGTGTTATATTTACAATGTTTCTAGCGTGTTATCGAGGGTGGATGTAAAGCCTTTGGGCTTGCACTTGGTGCTAAGGCGTGTTACAGGAGGGATGTTAGCCTACAGGTTAAGCACTTGGTGCTGAGGTATGTTATTGGTTTGATTGGTTCGTTTGAGTGTTTGGCGTGTTCCAGATGGATAACTGTGTACTCATATCCATATATCGTTTATCGGGCATTATTTATTGATCACTAAATGTTATTGGAATATGGAAAACTGATTTGTACTATTATTGAGCATTTTTCACCTGTTGTGAGTTGTGATTGAGAAAAATTCTGATAATAACTCTGTTGACAGGAACTTTGTTCATTAATCTTGTTATTTGAATTATTATGTTTAATTCGGTAAGCTTTATCGTTAAATCGAAGAACTTGCTAAGCTATATAAAGCTTACTCGTGTTATTGTTTTGTTTCCTTGTAGATACTGTTTTGTGGAAATCGGACGATTGGATCAACTCGAAGAATCACACTATTCGAAGTTCTTTGGTAGATTATGAATTCGATTTGGCTTATATGGCATGTAATAAGAGCATTTGGTTATGTTTTGTAATGTTCATAAGTACTTATATTGTATAACTTGCTGTGCTCATAATGTTGTTGAGCTAAATGGTCAATGAATATGCGCATGCATGATACAAAGATGTGGTTGAATGTGAATGGGAAATCGTAAGTCTTGACATGAATTTTGGTATGGTACTCTAGGTGATTATTAATCACTAGGTTGTAAACTTGTGAATTGAGATTTATCTTAAATGATTGGATGTAAATGTTGATTTGTGGAGTCATTGATGACACATTGGTTAGGCACTCAGTTTCTTTTGGCATGGTTTAAGTGTTTTAAAATGTGTTTTGATGGCTTGTGATAATATGTTATAAGTTGGTTTAGGTACCTAAGCATTTGAATGTAAATTAAGCATGTTTTGAGACATTTTTGGGCACACACGGCCTAGAACATGGGCTGTCACATGGTCATGTGTCACACATGGGCAACCCATACAGGCGTGTGCCCTGAACGTGTTAGGTGCAAGTTTCAGACGGGCTAACACATGGCCTACGACATGGTCGTGTGTCTCAAAACAGTTTCGAACACAATCTAGCACACGACCTGCGACACGGCTGTGTGAAATTATTTCAAAGGGTACACGGTCGGTGACACGGTTGGCCACACGGCCATGTGATCCCTATTTTGAAAATTTTTAGTTTTTCCCTAAACTTGCTGGTTTGCTTCGAATTAGTCCCTAATTATTCCTCAATTATTTTTAAGGCCACGTAAGCTTGATTTAAGGTCCATAAATGAATGTATTACTCCGATTTGAATTATTATGAAATTCTGTTAATTAAATTGGCAACTTGATGTATCTGTTATTGATTATTCTGGATTGTACGATTATACGTTGTAACCCTAATCCGACAACCGGTACGGGTTATGTGTGTTATAGAATACATAGTTTGTTTGGAACAAGCAATGTCAAGAGAGTTTCGAGAAATTGAAATAGTTGTTAACTGAGGCACCAGTTCTAGCATTACTGGAGTCGGGAAAGGACTTTGTGGTTTATAGTGATGCCTCTTTGAGTGGTTTAGGCTGCATCTTGATGCAGGAAGGGAAGGTGATTGCGTATGCATCCTGACAGTTAAAAACACACGAACGCAATTATCCGACGCACGATTTAGAGCTAGCTACTATAGTTTTTGCTGTAAAGATTTGAAGACACTACTTGTACGGTGAAAAGTGTTATATATTCACTGATCACAAAATTTTTAAATACCTCTTAATTCAAAAGGAGTTGAATTTCAGACAACATTGTTGGGTTGAGCTTCTAAAAGATTATGACTGTGTTATTAATTACCATCCTGCTAAAACTAATGTTGTAGTTAACGCGCTGAGTAGGAAAGCAACAATTGAGTTGCGAGCTATGTTTGCTCGACTTAATATTTGCAATGATGGCAATTTGCTAGCAAAGTTAAGAGTCAAACCGGTGTTATTTGACCGAATTAGAGACGCAAAGATAGCTTATGCAAAACTTGACGATGAATGATATTCTAAAAAAGAACAGAATGAAGAAATGCGGATGTCGTTATTACCGTACATAAGTTTGTCCAACTTTAATCTAGCTCCACGCATAAATGCTTGGTAAGAATCTAAAGAAATAAATTTCACTTATGATATAATAATTGGATTGATGAAACTGGTTACATAATCAATTTTTCAGTTAAAATTTTTTTTAGAAAATTAATAAAAAATAAAAATATCATAACAATCAATAAAATATATAAATTCGATCTTAACAATAAAATTAAATATTTAAATCAGCTTCAATTAGGGGATTTAGAAATTCTTTTAAAAGGGTCGGAAGTTAAATATAACCTTTTTCATATAAGTTTATTATGTATTTATTTATAATTTCATATTTTTGACGGAATTAAAAAAAAACTTCTTATTTTTAAGGGTTTAAAGTGGGATTTTACTATATATTAATTTATAATTTTTTTATATATAAAAGAATGAATTGAAATTTTTTTATTTTGGGTTATTATATATTAATTTAAAATTTATTTTATTCATAAAAGGAATAAGTTGAAAATTTTTCATGTGCCTGCCTGCCGCTCATATTCGCCATTGACTTCAACTAAAATGTAACAAACTTTAATCAAATTGATATGCTTTTTTTTTTTTACAGATTTACCCATTTTTCGATTATATAATATTGATGGAACTATCATATGTATTGATTTTGGAGTCAATTAATATATATTCAACTTTAACATCACCGAATGTTGAAATTAATTGAAGTCAAAAAGTAGATTTAGATAAATTAAAAAATAAGATATAGAATAAATGGAAGACTTGGAGAAAAGCAAATATTAATGTTACATAACCAAGAGAAGTATATTGTAAGCAAATAAATGGTCATGGTTTTGAATAGTAAAAACAATTGAAGAAGAAAAAGATGGTAGCTAGGTCTGATTTTTGGCACTTGTGCAGGAAAACAGAAAAATATTATATTAGTTTCTTTATATTTTATAAAATTTAAAAATAAGTAAATGATTGAATTACGTTTTACCCAAAAATAATAAAAATTCCATTTTATCTTTTAAACATTATAAAAAATTTAAAAAAAAAAAAAAAAAAAAAAACAGCCCCAAAAATTGTTTGGGGGATTAGCCCCTGTTAGGATGGTTGATGATGCTTATGGTCTATCTGCTTGCCCCATTCATGAATCCTAAGATGCAGCTCAGCAGCAGCTATGAAAAAATGCACACTTTGGACGGGATTCAATATGTGAATCACGGTTTTCAAAGTCCTGAATCTAAGATCATCAGCCCTTAGTAAAATCTCCTTCAATCCTTCCTCTTTTGATTCCATGGCTGACTCAACTTTATCCTTTTCAACATCAACACCATCTTCATCCCCTTTCCTCATCATTTCAGACACTAAATGAGATAACTCAACCATAGACGAGTCAGCTACCGATTCTTGATGCTTTGCCATCTTTTCACTTAGCTCTTTCTCTTCCCTAATGGTCTTGGTCTGTAACTCATTGATCCTCGACAGCTGAGTTGGTGAAAGATCACCCAAATCACCCCTTCCCATTCCTCGAATTAACTCGTCGAGTTGGTCTTCTAGTTGCATCCCTGATTTTGAGTAAAGCAAGTGAAAAGCTATACTGGGTCGCCACCCACCGATCCAAAGAAAAGCATCTTCAAACGTGCTGGTCCATGAAGGTGATAACATGGCTAACACATCCTGTTTACCCCACTTGGCTTTGGCTTTATAGTAATGTTCATAATGGTCCAATACCCTTTGGACGAGACACCGTAGACTCTGCTCATCGACACTGCTTTGCTGCCGGGATGCAGCAACCAGTTCTCGAAGATGTTGGTTTTGTTCCACCAACCAGCGCTCGAAGAAGTTGTTGAAAGTGTCGGGATTTTGGTTGCCTGAATCCATGTAGGTGGCACTACCACTGCTAGGAAGTACAGACATGGCTGAATAAACAAAGTAAGCAGTTCCCCTTTATCAGTCTGGGGACAGGCTATTAATACTAATTGTATATGAGACTGGAGACAGCCAAAGTTGGGATATTTATTAGAACTAAATGTTGAGATGGGTAAATTACACCCAAAGTCATTAGACTATTAATAAGTTTACGTTTTGGTTATTCAACTTCAAAAAGTTACAAAATGATCACATTACTATTTGAAAATTTTCATATAAGTCACTCGATTGTTAAAATAATTTCTGTATAGCCTTCTTGGTTCACATCGCCTGTGCCAATTTAAAGCTCTCATTTTTGTTTTCTTTTACAATTCATTTTTTTCATAAAATATCTTTAAACATTAAAAATCGGGAAACGAAAATCCAAATAGCTTTTTTCTCCAATCTTTGACGCTGATCATCAGATCAAATTTGAATCTAAGGTATGTTCTTCTACTCGTAAATAGATATTGATATCGATAATTGAATTGTCACTTGAAGTTCACTAGTTAGACTTTAAAAGAAAAAACATAATAGCTCAGTGACTCAAATAAAAACTTTTGAATAATTTAATGACTATTTTATAACATTTTAAAATTTAATGATCAAAATATAAATTTATTAATAATTTAGTGATTTTAATAGTAATTTACGTATGTTTGAGATTTGGTTCAATGCACCCAAGGATAGTATTTTACAGCTGACAACATGAGGTTTGATTAAGGAAACAACTATAATGTGAATAGTTTGTTGCTTTGGTCATCAATTTATTGGATTTAGTAAGGATAGGGACAAGTTGGGAGATTTCTTAGAAAGGAAGCACTTAAAAAGTTCTGTACATCAAAGTGAACCAATGAGAGTAGGAGTTTGATATCATTGGGGCCAGCAGCTTTTGGATAGTGCATGTGACTTCTCGTATATATCTGACTGAAAACGTTGAATGCCGATGGATAATAAGACAAGAAACAACTTGCTTTGTTGGTAACTTGCGACTTCGATTCCTCTGCACCATCAAATGCCTCTTGTCATACATTTGTTGGATTTTATGATATCGTACTTCATTACAAAGCAACTCTTGATGTATTGATACTCTATAAATTTTATGTATTATCAGTATGATATTTTGTTAGTAAATTAAATAAATAATATAGAGAATCTAAAATTAAATATTAATAATTTTAGTTAAACATAATTTATAATTATTATAAATAAATATTAATAATTATAGGATTTAAGGTTATAAATTTAAGGTTTAGGATTTAAAAGTTTAGAATCTTAAGTTTTGAGTTTAGAATTTAGAGTTTTAGCATTTATTTATAATGAATTATTATTTAATTATGTTCAAATAAAATTATTAGTATTTATTTTTAAATCTCCGCTATTTTTTATTTTATTTAATGATGAAAAGTCATGTTATTATTCAACGATGGTGCATTAAATTTAAGCACCAACAGTGCATTGAATATTTTCTCGGGTGGAAAATGTTTTATTTTAGGGTTAATATATACGGATGTATCTGAACTTAGCAAATTGTACCTATTTGGCACTTAAACATTTTTTGGACCTAATTGGTACCTAAACTTGAAAACTGTAAGCCAACTTGGTACTATGTTTTAATCACGTGTCAAAATGTGAGGTTGCCACGTATCACCATGCTATTGGTTATTAGCGCCACGCCAACATATTTTAATAGCGTTAGTCGGGTACCTAAAAAAAAGTACCAAGTTGACTTATGGTTTCCAAGTTTACGTATGAGTTAAGTCCAAAAAAAAGTTTAGGTAAAGTTCAGGTTCCTCCACACACACACACACATATATATATATATATATTAACCCTTTCTTTTACTATCTTTCTATACTTATATTATGTAATTGACTAAGTTGATGCCATGAGTCAAACTGGCATCCAATTGAGTTGGATAATGATGAAAACATCTTTATTTTATGAAGTAAATTATATTATTTTGAGGATACTTTTGTCATTTTATATCTTTTATTGAAAAATAGAAAAAAATATACATACAAAATAATATTTGAACCCAAATGTCTATAGTTTTCAATGTTTATACTTTACATAAATCTATTTTTCACCCACAACGTGGTTGTGCTATAATCTAGTTATATATTAACATTTCGATTAAGTTGTGTCACCTATTAACCTAGTCCCAACTCAATATGAAATTGTCAAAAGGTTATTCCTCTAACAAATCAACTAACATTACTCTAAGGATATTTGGCTTTTCATATTTTGATAAATCTAGAAAAATAAATAAAAACAATGAGAATTATGAGATTTGAACTCAAAACATCATAATTTTCACTAGCTTAACTTTACCATTTCAATCAAAATCACATTTAGTTTTTTACATCAATTTTTTTTATAAATTTGTTACATTAATGCTTTCACCCATAATGTATGTGTGCCATAATCTAATTTTAAATATAAATAATAGTATTAATAATTTACAACTAATTATTTTATGATATCTATTTATACTATTATTAACTCTCTAAATGAGTTTGGATTCCGTAGTGAAAGTATCGAAATCAAATTATAAAATAAATAATATATTATTAAGATTATTGTAACACCTCATACTCAGTCTGATCGTCGAACTTGAGCCATGGAATGTCACATTAGTCACTAAAGTGACTCTCCATTAACACCTAACCTATCCTCCATCACACCTCAATATAAAACATGTAATATATGTTTAAGATATTTTCATGATCATATAGGTACTTACTTCAAAATACTTAACCAAATCTCATTTAGTCACAATTCGGAAACAAATAAGGGTTTACATGCATAATAAGTAAGAGTTCGCTTATACACAAGCAAAGTTTCACATAAAGGTCCGCCTACTGTGTACTAGGGGTTTGCTTGTCTAGGATTCGCGTAATGGTTTTTCTAAGTGTTTTCATACTTGAGGATTGTTAGGTCTTTCTAAATAGCGTTAAATTTTCGCAAAAAGGGTTCGCAACATAACAAGGTCTTTAAACAGGGTAAGGTTCGCGAACTCCCCTTAAACACTCAAATTCTGTGAACTCAGTTGCAAAGTTTTTTGCTATACTATTTTATGGAAACTCGTCAAGGGTCTGCTGGAAGTAGTTTGCCATTTTTTTAGGGTTTACACCCTATCACCAACAAATGTAACTTCTTGGCGAACTCTAATAAGATAATCAATAGGTTCTTACACGCTGTTGCTTAAAGTGACATGGGTTCACAAATTAAAGCATGAGAAAAGTCATGAAGGCATGAGAATTAAGGAAACATCAAAGCAGACTAGGATTATAATCAAATCTTTAAATATCATATGTTTTTATCAAATGTTACGGTTCACAAATTAAACTTAAAGAAAACACAAGGAAATATAAATGAATTTACTTAGTTCTAAATCATTTGGCGAGGTCATCGGATCTATATCTCTAAACCCAAAACAGGTTATCCCATATTGCCTTAATTATCCAGGGTTCGGTTGCACTACCTTTCCAGCATGTATGCTTTGCCTAGATCACTTGCCTTGCTGTTGCTCACCTTACGTTCTACTTATCTACGATGTTTAGAAAAGAGTGTGTGAGTCCTTGTGAACTCAGTGAATTTATAGGAGATAATAACCACATAGTAAGTACAAAACATAAGTTGAACAAAAATATATGCATGGTTACTAAGCTGGCGAACTAGGTTCGCCTTACTTGCACGAAATATGGTTCGCGGGTACTTTTCAAAAAGCTTGAAAATAGTAAAAACATATTATTTCAGAAAAACACATTCTTAGTCATATGTTCATTCCTGTTTGATAATTGAATCTCCTTATAATGCCTCAGAATGACTCAATGAGTCCTTAACATGTCCCATTAAGTGTAGCACAAGGCTAAACGCTCTCCAACACACCAACATGTCCCACTGAATGGAGCTCAGATCAACATTCCCTTATCTTTCCAACCTATGCTAGGGCATTAATGCCCAAATCATAAAACATATAGGTGAGTATTCACAATATTATGGCATGCCATTATATCTAACATATCCAGAAGGTTATTTTGTTAAAACATTTACTTAATCTAGAGCTCGCAAATCATAAAGAGCTCGCAAAACATATACAGCTCACCAATAGACCTCGCATACCACTGTGAATAATAACACATTATTAAATATATTCACATAGCAAAGTAATAGAAAAGTTTTCCTTCATTTTCTAATATTATTAGATTATTCTATAAAGTATTACTATAGAAATCCGTTATAGAAATTGAGTTTCTTGTCATACACTGCTCAGTGTGTAGTGGGCTATTCTCGCCAGTGCAAAACGCATATAGTCATTGGCTTTATTGTATCCTCGAGGTTAATTTGCTTGGAATTCGTTTGCACACCAAAGATAGGTGGGGCGAATATAACTTTAAAGATAGTGGCTTGATACATGCCTTGGAGCCTTGTCCTATTTCTTCTTCTGTTCGAGTTCTGTTCGTGTGTTCGAGATTTTCCTCACCGGAGATTTGTACTAACAATTTTAAGGTTATATTTCATGATGACTACCACAACTCATGAAAGTGGAACACTAAGGGAGTTGGCTTCCAATTTTGTTTAACTTGATCGGTTTGATAGTGGTAATTTTCGACGATGGCAGAAAAAGATGCACTTCTTATTATCAACTTTGAAGATTGCTTATGTTTTGGATACTCCAAGACCTGACGAGACGGAAAACGAATCTGTTGCTGCAACCCAAGAAAGACAAAAATGGGACAATGCTGATTACATGTGCGTGGGTCACATATTAAATGGTTTATCTGATGGTTTGTTCGAAACCTACCAAAACGAGGTCACTGCTAAAGATTTATGGGGCAAATTAAAGACAAGATACATAACTGAAGATGTTACAAGTAAGAAATTTCTTGCCAGTCGTTTCAATGATTATCAAATAGTTGATGGTCGTTCTATTATGGAATAATTCTGTGATATTAAAAAGATGTTGAATCAATTCAAGCAATATGATATGAAAATGGATGAAATGATTGTTGTGTCCTCCATAATAGACAAACTTCCTCCATCTTGGAAAGACTTTAAAAGAAGTCTAAAACATAAGAAAGAGAAAATATCTCTTGAGGCTTTGGCAAATCATCTTCGTATTGAAGAAAAATATCGAAAGCAAGATCAAAATCTAAATTTTGAAAATGCCAAAGTGCATGTTACGAAGGAAATACAGACTACTAAACCATTCAAGAGAAAAATCAAACAGACTGATAGAGTACCTAAGTTCAAAAAGAAACAAAAGGGCTCATGCTATCATTGTGGTAAACTGGGACATTTCAAGAATGAATGTCGATTTTTAAAGAAGAAATCATCTTCTAAGGCTGATAATAACGAAAAGTTCGTTGCAGTGATATCTGAAATTAATATGGCACAAGATGATAATACATGGTGGATTGATACCGGAGCAACCAAACATGTGTGCAAAGACAAAAGCATGTTCATAGAGTTCACACAATGTGAAAATGACAATGTCTTGTACATGGGAAATTCTTCCACCACAACAATCAAAGGCAAAGGGTCTGCTGAACTACAATTCACTTCTGGAAAGGTTTTAACCTTAAATGATATATATTATGTACCAGAAGTTAGAAATAATTTAGTGTTTGGAAGTCTATTGAATAAGTTTGGTTTCAAACTTGTTTTTGAGGAAAATAAGTTTATTTTGTCTAAGGGAGGAATTTTTGTAGGGAAAGGGTATTTGTATGAGAGTATGTTCAAACTAAATATTATTAATAAGAATAAAAATACTATTTCTGTTTATATGGTTGAATCTTTTTGTTTATGGCATTATAGATTAGGTCATTTGAATTATAGGAAATTGAATGACATGTATAAGTTAGATTTAATTCTTGTTTTAATAATAATATTGAAAAATGCAATACATGTACGTTGACTAAAATTACAAGAAACATTTTCCCTAAGGTTAAAAGAAAAATAAATTTGCTTGATTTGATACATAGTGATTTATGTGACATGCATAATACTCCTACATTAGGTGGAAAGAAATATTTTGTTACTTTTATTTATGATTGTTCTATATATTGTTATGTATCTTTATTGCATTCAAAAGATGAAGCGCTTGATAAATTTAAAGTTTATAAATCTGAAGTTGAACTTCAGTGTGAATTATTTATCAAGTGCTTAAAATTGGATAGAGGTAGAGAATACTATAATCCAAGTTATTTTGAATCCATTGGGATTGTCCATCAAGTTTCAGCCCTTGACACACCACAACAAAATGGTGTAGCTGAAAGGAAAAATAGAGTCTTGACTGAAATGGTAAATTCAATGTTATCATATTCAGGTCTTGGACAAGGTTTTTGGGGAGAAGCTGTTCTAACAGCTTGTCATATATTGAATAGAGTTCCTAATAAGGAAACTAAAATAACCCCCTATAAACAATGGAAGAAAAGGAAACCAAATCTTAGTTATTTGAAGGTTTGGGGTTGTTGAGCTATTGTCAAAGTTCCAATACCTAAACGTAAAAAGTTAGGTGAAAGAGGAATTGAATGCATATTTTTAGGGTATGCACATAATAGCAGGGCATATAGGTTCATGGTAATTGAACCAAATGATTCAATTTCAATTAATACTATTATTAAATCAAGAGATGCTATTTTTGATGAAAATAGATTTAATTCTATATCAAGACAATTACAGCCACAACAATTGATTCATTCTTCAAATGAGAATGAGATTCCATTGGAACAAATTGATAATAATGATGAATCTTGTCAAGAATTAAGAAGAAGTAAGAGGATTAAAAAAGTCAAAGATTTTGGACCAGATTTCATTATGTTTCTTGTAGAAGGAAAATGTTAAAGTATATACAATAAGATACCTTATTGTTATAATACGGAATCTAATCCTATTACATTTGAAGAGGCAATGAAATCTCAAGACTCTGCTTTTTGGAAAGAAGCAATAAATGATGAGATGGATTCAATAATGGAAAATCAAACTTGGATCTTAGTTGATCTTTCCTCGGGTTCCAAACCAATAGGCTATAAATGGATCTTCAAAAAGAAAATGAAGGTCGATGGAACCATTGATAAGTTTAAAGCAAGGTTGGTAGCCAAAGGTTTTACACAAAAACAATGTATTGATTACTTTGATACCTATGCTCCAGTAGCAAGAATTGCTACAATTAGACTCTTAATATCACTTACCTTTATATATAATTTGATTATTCACCAAATGGATGTTAAAACTATATTTTTAAATGGTGAATTGGAAGAGGAAGTGTACATGGAACAACCGGAAGGATTTGTTGTTCCAGGACAAGAGCATAAGGTATGTAAGCTTATTAAATCTTTAGATGGACTTAAACAAGTACCAAAACAATGGCACCAAAAGTTGACAATGTTGTTTTAGCTAATGGCTATAAAATAAATAAATCTGATAAGTGTATATATAGAAATTTTGAAAATTGAAAAGGCGTCATAATTTGCTTATATGTAGATGACATGCTCATTTTTGGCTCGGATTTGGAACAAATAGAAAACACAAAGAAATTCTTGTCAAATTACTTTGTTATGAAGGATATGGGTATAGCAGATGTTATTCTTGGGATTAAAATAACCTGAGAGAAAAGCACTATAGTTTTATCACAATCACATTACATTGAAAATGTGCTTAAAAAGTTTGATCTTTTCAACTATATACTAGCATCTACACCCATGGATCCTCAAATAAAATTAGTATCTAATGCTGGTAGGAAAATTGATCAATTGAAATATGCAAGTCTAGTTGGTTGTCTTATGTACATAATAACTTGTACAAGACCAAATATTGCATATGCTGTTGGGAAATTGAGTAGGTACACAATTAGTCTAAGTAGTTTGCATTGGCAAGCTTTGAATCGAGTACTTAGGTACTTAAAAAAAACTATTAATTATGGATTGTGTTATAATGGATATCCTCCAGTTTTAGAAGGGTATTCGGATGCTAGTTGGATTACAAGTTTGGAAGATCATGCATCTACTAGTGGATGGATTTTCATTCTTGGTGGAGGAGTCATTTCTTGGGGTTCCAAGAAACAAACATGTATTATTGATTCCACTATGGCAGCAGAATTTATTGCATTAGTCGTTGTATCTAAAGAAGCTGAATGGTTAAAAAATTTACTTTATGATGTACCTTTATGGCCTAATCCAATTTCACCTATTTCTATCCGTTGTGATAGTGAGGCTACTTTAGCAAAGGCATATAGCCAAGTATACAATGGAAAGTCTAGACACATTAGATTAAGACATAATTATGTCTGACAATTAATCTCTGATGGAGTGATCACTATTAATTATGTGAGGTCAAGTGAAAATTTGGCGGATCCTTTGACAAAAAGTCTTGTTAGAGATGTAGTAAAAAGGACCCCAAAAGGGATGGACTCAAGCCTATTAATTAGAGTCACCCATGATGGAAACTCGACTCAGTACTTGGTATAACGTCAAGTCTTGAGTTCAATGAGATAAAGTACATCATTAGTATGTGATTGTTAGCACTATAAATAAATTCATCTTAAGATTAAAGTGCTAGGTACCCGTAATGATAAGGGAATGATGAGTAATGTACTCTTAATAGACCCATAACATAAATATGTTAGAGTGTTATAATTACAGGAACACTCTTGATAGGATCTACCTATGTGAGTGGAAGTGTGGCCGCTTCTAAGAGCTCAAGGGCTTGGCTCTGACAGCACTTATGAAAAGATGACACAGACACATGACCATAATAGTGTCCCTAGATACTATGCATTGATCGATGTTGAAACCATTGTGTGAGATGTGTTCGGTTAATCAAATGAAATAGTTGGTTCAAAGCTTAGTCTACCATGCAATTTCGATTAACTTTAACATGTTTTCACTAAGTGAAGGTTCAATTGTAAAATACCTTCATTTATGCAAATTGATTTCCAAGAATATCAAAATCTAAAATATTTTGAAAATGAGGGGAGATTATTGGAACATTTTCAAATATTTATAGTGTTCCAATAACTATAAATGAATGGGGGTAATTAATCAAAAGATTATATTATTTGATTTTTTGAAAAAGAATTATAACTATTTAAATAATATTATTTGAATAGTTATAATTAAATGAATAATTATGTGTTTATTTTAAAGACATTATTATTCAGAAAAACACCTATTGATGAAAGATGTCTCTATGAAGAGACATGAAAATTCTTATAAATAGGAATGAAATTTCATTTGGAAATCATACCAAAAAATTCTAATATTCTTTCTTTTCTTCCTTCATTTTCTAATATTATTAGATTATTCTATAAAGTATTACTACAGAAATCCTTTATAGAAATTGAGTTTCTTGTCATACATTGCTCAGTGTGTAATGGGTTATTCTCGTCAGTGTAAAATGCAAATAGCCATTGGCTTCATTGTATCCTCGTAGTTAATTTCTTTGGAACTCGTTTGCACACCGAAGATAGGTGGTGGCGAATATAACCTTAAAGATAGTGGCTTGATACACGCCTTGGAGTATTGTCCTATTCCTTCTTCTGTTCGAGTTCTGTTCGTGTGTTCGAGATTTTTCTCACCGGAGATTTGTACTAACAGTCGGAAAGAGAATTTGAAGCTCTATCCAAATATTAAAACATCAATGTCAAAATGCATCAAGAAAAAAAATCTAAAAGTAAAGAGAAAGTTACAAGTTTTATATTGAGGGAAAATTTTGACGTATTTTCGTATTAGGACCATGTCTCTTAATATACTTAAAGTTTGGTGCTGAAATTTCTACAATGAATGTACAATATGCAAATTTTTCAATCAACTATTTTGACTTTTCCTAACTAGAGCCATTATTTTGGACAAAAGAAGTAATCAAGTAGCATGTAGAAAATGATTCCAAAATATAATAAAGAAGTAATCAAAACCTATTCGTTGTCATTTAGTTCTTCCTAAACCTTTATAAATAACTGTTAGTTTTTAGAATGGAAGGCATCTTGGATTCGAGATCAAGATCATTTTCTTATTAGAGTTTATTTTATGTTCATTTTTTTCTTCACTATGCTTGTAAAAATCTTATGTTCTTCATTTTCGATATTTCTACCCTTATTTCAAAATTAAGTAACAAATGTTTGCTTAGCATAATATTTGTAATATTGTAATGTAACAACCCAAAAATCAGTGGTGACAAAAAATACAATTTTGGGACCCTGTTTTCGTAAACGGGACCCGTAAATGTTTCTAGTAAATATTTATGAAGTTATATTAGAAGTAAATTAAATTTTGATTAGGTAATTTTGTCAAATTAGTGATAAATTAGGGCTCATGGAGTAAATCGTAAAGTGTCAAAAGTTCAAATTTTAAGAAATCTCTAATTAGGATTTAAAGTAAGGGCCTTAATTAGAAATCATACCACCATGGATATTTTAGTGGACGGTTGTGAATTGGTGGACATCATAAAATTTCTGAAGTTAAGAAATTAAAATAAAATTTAAAGAATAAAAAAAGGTGATGTTGGAAAGAAAGAGAAATCAATATCTTTTATTTCTTTCAACAAGTGATAGCTAAGGTTTGAAATACTCAAAGCTTCAATTGGTTAGCTCAATTTAGTATTTTTTTTCTTGTAATTTTTATATTTTCGAAATCCCAGGAGCTTAAGTTAGCTGACCCATGTTGTAGTATTTTTCGGTACTGTTAAAGATTGAGGATGTTGCCATTGATGAATAGTTGAAGTTTTTTGTGTTAATTGATAGATTTAAAGTTTAGAGTTAAAAAAATGACTAAATTGTAAAGTCAATTGATGATTTTGTTCAATAGAGACTAAAATGAAAAAATTTTAAAATTTATGGTAGAAATGAGAAATAGGAGGTTCAATTAGGACTAGAGTGAAATTGGCATAAAAATTTGAGGCTAAATTTGAAAGTTATGATTGTCCCGGTTTTAGGGACTAAATTGAATAAAATAAAATAAAAGTTGCTTAAATTAACAATTGAATGTGAAATTGTTTGTGTATTGATGATTTGGTATAATTGTGTTAATATTTAGCTAACGTCGACCCAGATTCCTCGGAAAAGAAAGAAAAGGACAAAGTCATCGACAAATAGCTTAGAGTTTACAATTTGTATTTCTATAATCCGAACTATCTCAATTGTTGCATTTATGAATTGCATTGTATGGTAAGTTCTTAAGGTGAGTTATAATTGATTCAGTGAGATGAATTGAATTGATATGAATTCGTTGTATGTGAAAAGGACTGAATTGAATAGATTCAAAAATATTATTTGAAATATGGAATTGTACTAATGTTACGATGAGCTATGTTGTTATATATGAGAATTATTGATTGGTTGATTAAGATTATTATATTGAAATTGAAAATTGGTTTAAAATGAATGTGAGAAATTTGTACCCTATTAACTGTTTGAGCAGGGTCGGGTATAATTGGCATGTCATAGGATAGAAAGAGTTTAGGGTTATACAACTACTTGTCGAGGAGTGTTGGGCACTCCATTTGTCGGTTATACCGACCAGTGCTGGGGACATCTATTTTTCGGTTATACTGACCAATGTAAGGCGCAACTTATTATTCTCAGATTTATCCAATAGGCACTGAGTGTCAAATTGGTGTGTTGGTTGGATCCGCGTATTCATCCGAGTCCAAATCAGGTTAATAGGGAAATTAAAATGAAAACCAGAATAATGATCCATGAAATGAGTAGAAATAATTATGGTTATGTTCTTTGAATTAATGATATGGAAAAATTAAGATGAAATGTGATACCTAATAATTGAGATATTCAAATGGAATATGAAATGGAAATGTTTTGCCTTATACTAATGACTTTTGTGAGATTTGGATTATGAGAACAAGAAATGGTAAAAGTTGACATGATAATTTGCATATCATCATTTATTCTTAACTTGTGCATTGAACAATTTATATTATGATTTAATGTTCGGATTATAGAAATACCACTAAGTTATACTCAGCATACGATTTTGTTTTTCGTACGTAGGTTAGGTTCTTTTGGTTCGATCATTAACTTCAGCATCCAACGGCAATCCCGGACTCAAGTGTTGGTGATGTTTTTAGTTTAAGAGGGTTATATGATTGTATATGTTATTCTTTAGATTAATTTGGTATTTTGAATGATATGTGAATAAGTATATATATAAGTGTTGGTACTGATCTTTGTAGTTGACAACCTTGTTGAATTGTTTAGGTATGTATGTTTAATTGCTCATATGGTGATTAGGTAATATGTCTTGAAATAGGCTTAGTAAAATGAATGGTATGCATATGCTAAGTTTGAAAGAATATGGTAAGGTTTGGTATATGTTTGTGTGGTTGACATTAATGCCATCTTAAAATTGTTTTGAATGATTAAATGATGTGTGTTATGTTGATTGTATTATGGCACTTGATGGTATAAGTATGCTTTAGTACCTATAATGCATTTTGATTGATGAAATTTGGTCATTGAGATTGATGTGATTTTGGTGAACAAATTGGTATGAAACTTCGGTATGTTTATACATGAAGGGTTAGTGATGAATTGTTGAATTGATGTACTAACTGTGGCATATTGGTTAGGCACTTAATATGGTTGTTATAAGTGGTGTTTTGGAGCATGTTTTGATACTTTTGAATAGGTTGAGAGTTGGTTTAAGGCTTGCTTATGGCTTAAGTGAATTAGGGATTATAAAACTTATTTTGGAAGGTTTCTTTAAATACACACAGTCTGACAAACGGCCGTGTGCCATACATGGGCATATGGCACAGCCATGTAATCTATATATTTGGGTGATAATTGGTACATACAGTCACAGTCTCTCACAGGCGCAGCCACACAACCGTGTGAATGTTTGAAAGATTTTACAATTAGGTACACACACGGTCTCAGCTTGTTACACAGCCTAACGACACGGCTGTGTGACTTTGTATTACACAATATTACTTCTTTCACGCGATTGGGCTACACAGCTGTGTGTTTCAACCCCACATAACCTCAACCTTTCACACAGTCAGGGGACACAACCGTGTGACCCCTGTTTACAAAATTTTCCTATTTTTCTATAATTGTTTCAAATTGATCCTTGATTGATGTCGGGTTAATTTAAAGCTCGATTTAAACCCAAAATTGTTTGTAATGCATGTTATAATCGATCATAGGTGATAAATTGATATTGAATTGAGATCTTGAACTATGAATTGCATGTAAATGCTCCTTATTTGTTTGTAGCACCTTATCGCTCGAGTCCGGCAGCCGGACTGGGTGTAAGGTGTTACATGTAAATTCTAATCAACTTTCCTGTGGATTGGCCTTGGACTCCTAAGATTTTATTACTTGAACATAACTTGCACTTGGTTTTGCGAACATTGAAAGTTTTTGTCAAGTTTTTTTTGTAACGACCCGGATTTCAGTGGTCTCAAAAAATGCGATTTCGGGACAGCATTTCAATAAATCAAGTCCATAAATAGTAAATAGGTATATTTATGAAACTATTATATTGATTATATTTGAAGAAGTGATTGGATCAAGCAAGATTATTTTTCAAGGATTTTAATGTGATTGACTTACTTTATATATTGAGATATGCTATCACAAAAGATATGGGCCAACTTTATAAAAATTTATTTAAATCTCTTGTATCCTACGTATAATTGGTTTGATGAGATTCGGAAAGATAATTCTAGATTGAAGTTTGCTTAGTGAAGCTAGTTTCTTGCTCTAAATGTGGAAATTTTATTCAATATTGATACAATTTTTTATTGTTGAGAAAATTATGTGAGTAGTGCCTCATGCAATGCCACCAGCAGTGCCCACTACACTTGGTATTGCGCGAATTACAAAACTTGTCTTATAGAGTTGTCAATCTTTTCAACCAAATTAGTTGGGTAATGAATTAGATGATTTCGTGGACGTATGTTGGCCCATATTTGAAGATCCATAATGTGGAACAACAAATCTTTGAAGATTGGATTGAATCAAATCGTATTAAGCAATCAGATTCTGGTTTAATGAGATTGGGTCAAATAACTTGAAACATATCTTGAGAATTCTTGACTTATCTTGAACTTTATGGAGATTCTCAATTTTGATTGTGCTGCTATTTTTGTAAGATTTTTTTTATTGTAATTTTTTTTATCTTAACAAACTTTATACTCTTATATATTAGAGGCTTGTATAAGTTAAAAGGTGCAGATAGTTTTAACAATTATCTATTCATTAGGAATTTATCTTTTGAGAGTACATTCTTGTAAATAAACAAGTGAGCCACTTGATTTACCGTCTAAGTTTTCAAGGGAAAAATTTAGAGGAAAGTGATCTAGATCTTTTAAGTACAAAAGTGAGGCTCCTAAACTGATGTATGTTAAGACTTAAATCACTTGTATGAAGTAGAAAGATAGTGGATCATCGCTCTAAATAAAGCCTCACAAACGTAAGAAAACCAAATTATGTAAACAATTATATTATGTTCATCTTTGTTCTTTAACAATCCCTAAAGCAACTAGCAATAATCATAGCACTGCTCAAATATTCTTAACAGGATCATCTCTCTAAATAAAGCCTCACAAACGTAAGAAAATCAAATTATGTAAACAATTATATTATGTTCATCTTTGTTCTTTAACAATCCCTAAAGCAACTGGCACTACTCATAGCACTGCTCAAATGTTCTTAACTTTGTTTTGCAATTAAGGACTATAGGTTCCAACATGCCAAAAAAAAAAAGCTGCGTTTGCTCCACAGTTGGACCATACTTAACAAAGGTTTGAGGGGGAAAAAACTATAACGAAGACAATTTTAGCAAGCAAGGAAAAAAAAATAAAGAGCCTACCGACGAAGGGAAATATAAAGGGAGATCATAAATTATCCGGTGACGAGCACAATCAAGAAAAATTGGTTCAAGTAACTAAACTAGTTTGAATGGTCCTCATTTTAAGATTAGTTTTATAAATCTTTTTTACACCATGTTTTTGGAACAGTTTGGAACTTCAAATTTGAGATTTGTGTTATATGAAGGCTTTGATGCTTCAAACTAAGCATTGAAATAATTTTTCAGTGAACTCCTCATAATGGAACTATCAAATGGTTATAACAATGCCCTGAACCTATTATGCAACATTTACATTTTCTTTTTCTAACTGGACATCGTATGTACAGAACGAATATAATAATTTTTATAAGATAAAAATCGGTAAAAGTATCATGAAAACAATTGTACTAAAAATCATATTGCATTTTGCTCCCTCTACTAAAAAAATAAGAAAATTAATCTCAGTACGTTAGATAAAAAAACAAATTGGTCATTCTATTAAAAATTACATTTATTTTTACAGTTAAAAACTAGTTTCTTACGTTAGCATGAAATACATATGGCATGTTACACATAACTATCTAGTTATTTTTCATCTACAGCAATTTTTAACAGTACAAATAGATAAAATTTTTAACAAAAAGGCTAGTTGGTTCTTTAATCCAACGTATAGGGATTAATTTACCCATTTTTTGAATAAATGGAACAAAATGCAATCTGATTCCTAGAACAATAACCTCTATGGTATTTTTACCGACAATCTTTAAGAGAAACTATCAAGTTTGGAACTAAAAGAACCTAATATATCCTTTTCTACCACGACCAAGAATATTAAACCCAATTTATTATACTCCATAAACAGAAGGAAAGAAACTAAACCAGTAGACTGGTAGTAATAGTAGTAGCAAGCTAAGCATATTTATTCAACCCAATTGATGTCTAAACCTTTTAGCTTCGTGAGCCACTTTTGTGTATTTTGCGAAACATATGGCTTTAATATTGGAGTCTTTTCTTCACTTTCTATGCCCCTACTTGCTGCTATATTGTCTACCTGTTTTTCCTTGGCACTAGTTTGCCCCTGCCTGCTAGGGTGCTTCTGTCTCACCTTGAGTGACAGTAGACGAGAAACTTCATGAAGGCCGCCCCATTTCTCTAATGCCCGTGCGATGTCATAGCGTCCTGTAAGTATAACAACAGAGTTCATAAAAGTCATAAATAAAACTGAAGCTCCCTCTTGTTGGAATGACTTGAAACAATATCACAACTGAATATAACCTGCACGCTCAAACGACTTTCTGCTGGGCATAAATGATGGGTCCATTCCCCAGCTCCTCTGGAATCGATTAATCTGTAAGGTAAAACAGGCCAAATTAGATTGTTCCTCATTATCAACTTGTACATATTATGATTCTGTATTGCAATAACTTTCCACCATCTAACATGTTAATGAATTTCATTTGGCTTGAATTTAAAAGAACACTTAAAGGGTAACAAAAACAAATCACCTCCTCCTGCAGATTTTCAAGGTTGTCCCAATAGCCCTTCGGTTTACGTTGTTTGTATGCAAGGGAGAGATTCATCAAAGATGCAATCCTTCTAAATCCACCCATGCGTGTGATTGCTTTCTCGATATCCACTCTGCCATGCAAACGCAGTTGCTTTCTCATAGGCATAAATCCTTCCTGTCCATGTTCAGATATGAATTTCAGGAGCTCAGTTTTGAGGACTTCAATGTCCCTTTGCAAGCCTGGAACTCTTGGTCTTTGTCTAAGTGAATTAGCACTATTGGAACCCTCATCCTCCTCACCAGTATCACTATAGGCTGTTTCATTGCCATTGCTAGAGGAACTTTGTTGCCCAGAAAGCTGTCGATTTTCTCGTGTTTCCAAGGAAATTTTGGCCTCTGTTTTTTCAACATAATCTCGTATTGCACATAAATTGGACGGTAGATCTTCATATATAACCTACAAGGTCAGATGAGTAACACTTTATTATTTTGTTACCACAAGGATGCTTATCATCTTATCTTATTATTCCCACAAGGGCAGTGACTCCTTGGAAGGAGAACAGTTGTCTTGCAACATATCTTGTAGGCTTACAAAATTAGTTTCAGAACAAACATGTATGGCAAGAAAATGGGTAAAAGTACCATGGAGGCCCTTCTATTAAGAGTCAGATTACACTTTACTCCCTTTTACTCAAAAAATGAACAAATTAGTCCCTAACGTTAGATCAAAGAGCAAACTAGTCCTTTCTATTAAAAAATTCATCCATTTTTACCGTTAAAATTTGGCGTTGCTGATAGAATAACCAAATAGTTACATGTGGCATGCCACATTGGCCTCATTCTAACATACAAGGACCAATTTTTAACAGTAGAAATGAATGAAATTTTTAACAAAATGACAAGTTTGCTCTTTGATCTAATATACAGGGACTAATTTGCCAATTTTTTTAGTAGAGGGGAAAAATATAATCCGACTCTTAGTACAATGGCCTCTATGGTACTTTTACACAAGAAAATGAAGGACAAATTACATTTTATCATGACGATTGAATTGCGCATAACCATTGGCCCAAAAATAAAAAAGAGTAATGAATATTAAGTTAAAATTTCCACAAAGGTTCGTACAAACTGTTGAAACATATAGGTGGAGATCCATCTGCAACTTTTCCATGCAAGGAGAATGTGTTATTTATAATTTATGATTCATTGAAATCTAAGAAGTTTGAAGGTTAAGAAAGGCTGATATTTCAATAACATTTTACCCAGGTACCTAATATAGAGGTTCAAGTAAACATGCACCAAGTGACAAGAATTCTATAAAGAAAGGATATATTCAGTTCTTACCCAGAAACGTTTGTATTTTTAAACTTATATCTTCAATGGATACATTAGCTGCAGATTAGGTACTACACAGTAGATGAGAAAATGAAAACGGAATGATTGAATTGAATATTTGACATCCTTCAATGGATACATTACCTCTTCCATGAGAGCTTCAGAAAGAAGGGAATCTCGGTGCATTTTTGACTCCACAGAATACTTCAGTAGTGTGTGATGACTTCCAAGTTGCTCTAGAAGCCATCTCCCCTGAAATGAGTCAAAGTCCCCTTCGACCTGCTCGAACATGATCTCTTTTTCAAGTTGTTCATGCAGATCTAAAACAACTCGTGCATGAAGCACCATATACAATAAGCCCTTGCATCCTTCCTGCAAAAGGAGCCAATTAAATCATAAAATAGGCCAGAGTAAACTTGCTTCATATTTTGTTGAGCTAATGAAGATCTCCACAGGCCAAAAAAAATGAAGATCTCCAAATTTACTATGGTTCTTAAAAGCATCTTCTTTAAGAGGCCAAATGTGAAATGGTCCTAAATATATAACTACAACAAAAACATCACACTTAAGGTATGGTCCTTAAGCGCACACAAAGCATAATATAATCCATGTAGCTGATGCAACATTGAGAGGAAATACTTTTGTAGCGTTGCATTGTCTTGTAACCGAGTCTCGAAACAATTTATCTTCTTCCAGGATTTTACAAGTATGGTGCTTTTCTGCATGTCAAGGTTCCCTCCTTGATCCTATGGTCCCAAATTCTAAATCTCCAATAACATCATAAATGATATTGAGAAAATGGTTTTTGGAACCAAACTGGTAGCCGAACCAATCAAGCCACTGGTTCCCAATTCCACCACCAATTCAGTTTTAATAAAATAAATTATTAAAAATTTCATAAAATTAAACAATTATTAAAAATTATAACTCAGTTCAACAGATTAAACAACCAGTTTAACCAGGTTTTTATTTTTGAGGGGTTCATGGTCCAATCAATTCAAACCCTTTGTCTGGACAGATTTACTGGCCGGTCTGGTTTGGTTCCAACAACTTTGACTAAGAATAACTACAAAACACTAGTATAATACTCCCTCCATCTTAATAAATTTGTTACATTATGCCTTTTTTTTTAATTTATTATGGGTAAAATTTTGAAAAATATATTATAAGAACTTTGAATGAAGTTGTTTTTAGATATATTTTTTATAAAATTTATTTAATTAAAATATTTAAAAAATTGAGGTCAAAGTTTAAAAAGTTTGACCTCAAAAATATCAATTGTGACATTTTTATTAGGATAGAGTACATATATAATTGTAGGCAGCTCATCAATTTATTAATTTTCACCTGTTTGGGAGAGTGAACAAGATGGTAGATTTGGATTACTTTCACCTCGATTATGTGGAGATTGTACAGAAGCTCCAATTGTTCCTTTGTGAATTGTGGAAGCATCAGAGTATTCTATTGACCCTTATCATCTCCTGTTGTTTGCAATGCTTGGCCTGTTTGATTACTGTCATTCCCCTTCTTTTTCCAATTTGGAGGCTTCCCATGAATTTTCCAGTAGGTTTCCTTTGTGTTGTGCCATGGCTTAATGCAATGTTCACACTATGGTTTCCTTTATCTTCTTGAGACTCCCCTTGGGCTGATGCAAGTGCTGAAGCCTCAAGTGTTTTTGTTTCCGGGTCAGTATTTGGTTTCAACATTACCTTTCCCCTACTCTCTTCTGTCCTTATTTCCAAGAAGGCTTAAGGGTAGGTTCCCAAAGAAGTACGACCTAACTTCATCAAAATCTTTGTTTACCCCAGCCAAAAAATAAATAAACCCGATCATTCTCCTCTTTTTTCATACACCTAACACTATCGGTGGGACAGTCTCACTCATCATTATAACATAGGTCTAGTCCCTGCCAAAGGGACATCATCTCATTGAAAAAATCAGTAACCTCACACTCCCCTTGCCTTGATTTCCATAACCTGTTTTTCAACTTAAAGGTTTGAGAGAAGTTTTCTACATCAGAGTAAGTTTCCCTTATAGCCTCCCAAATATCTTTTGCTATAGGAAGGAAAAGATAAGGTTTGCCTAATGATGGCTCCATAGAATTAATCAGCCATGACATATCCTTAAATGGAAGGAAAAGATAGGGTTGATCTTTTAAATGGAAACATACTTAAGTTACATTTGATGCATGCATTGGATATGATAGCTAATAATAGAAAATTTTAGTTAGATTAAATATCCAATACTGAGATTATTACAGGATTATCAAAAGATGAATTGGAATGCATAATCTATATGGACAACTTCACATAAGACAAGAAAAAAATTATCGTTCATCCACTAAAAGCAACAGAATCTAAAAGCATTTACTATGGCATACTAAGAGAGAAAATGATTCATAAATAAATCTTACTCGTACCTGAAGAATGCGAACTTTGTTGTTTTCGCGTGATAAGACTTTACTAATAGCTAAATTTGGAACAATCCTGCCAAAATGAAACTTATTGAGGAAAAAAAAAGGAACACAAAAGAACGATTTGATTAGAAAGATAAATATTTGAATACTGTGGATTTATTTAATCTTAAATTATTCCATTTTACTACAAATCTAGGAGCAATGGGGAATGTATGGTAACTAGTAAGTTCTACATGGATTATATTATACTTACTCTGGAAGACTCTCGTATGCAGTTAAAACATTCCACACTTCACGAACAGAAGCTTTTACAGTTATGCTAGCAACAACGCAACGATGAACGCCTCCATTTTCCTTCAGCCCAAAAGCATTTTATCAGGAACAGCTAAAACAGAAGTCATTATATCAGCAATTGCTAAAACAAAAAGTGGCTTCCAGACAACATGAGACCCTATGAGAACAGACTAGAATCAATTAGTTACCAATAAGCCATCAAATCTGCGAAGATGAACTTCATCAACCACACAAGGCCTATCGATTCTGCAGACTTTTCCAAAAACACCCCAGCTACTGTTCAACTCACTCGAAGATGGTAGAGACCCAGTTACAGGCGGTGGTTTATCCTTTCCCAAGAGTGCACCATTTGAGTCAATGCCAGGTGAAGAAAGAACAGGCAAAGATTTTCTAATCAAATCTTTTGCTATTAACATCTTTTGATTCCCATGAAAATTCTTTTCAGCTTGACAAGCCAAGGCTCTAAGATTCACAGGAAGATCAGATCTGATAATCCTCTCCAGGAATATGGCAGGGAAGTTAAATCTTGGAATTACATTAACTTCATATGATAAAATTGTAGTACCAGACCTACAACAATGTCATAGAGAAAAAGTATTTTACTTCATATGGTAAAAGCAAGAATCCGAAAACATGTTGGCTGTGAAATAGAGAACATTGATGCTACCTTGTTCCAGATTTGACAGACCATTTCCCTTCAAACTTCTTAAAATCTCCATCAACCATGGAAAAGAGGAGTTCACGACCGTTGGGCTGAATCACAAGCAACAATTTATAAAGCTCGTAGGTATTAAAGACGACATAAAGGCATATGTCAAAATTAAAGCTACCAAGACAAGTGAAACAAGCTCAAATTCAGTTACGAAGAACTATCAACCCAAAGCAAATAAATCTACATAAACCTCGTCCATTCAGCATCTCACTTGCATAGCAGCTAAAAACCTATCCATATGTTTTCATGAAAACCAACCTCCTCTTTCAGTTCAAAATCCTATTTTCTATTTCAAATAGTTCAGTTAATAAACCTGCAAATTAGTGGCATCATGGACCCACCTTGCTCAAAATTACAGATTGAGCTTAGCCTAGCTTTGCCTTCATCAACATTCTCCATCCTTGACTATTCACTTAAAGTCTATGCATGATCATATTTTCATATTATGACTTAAGAGGTGCTTGAAATATTTGATGGATCAATTTAGCATATCATATAAGAAGTCAACAAGAATCCATAGTTGGTATAGGAACTAAAGGGTTTTGTTAAACTTTTAAGCTTAGAGACTGCACAATGTCAGTACATAGAGAATGGTAGAGACAAGCTCACTCTATTTACTCCTATGCCAAGTAGATTGCAAATATTTTCTCCAAAATTCAGATCCATTCCTTGCAGTCAGCTATTAACAGGAAAGGGCAAGAATACTTGTAAGATGATTAGCATTCCCCACTATGAAGCTAAAAGCTTTTTGAGATGTTAATCTTCCTAAATATTTGTTTCATATATGCATTGAGACTTTATTTCAAACTCCAAAAGGTATCACCTTTAAAATAGTTCATTCCAGACATTCCATCAACGACTTATTTTTGGCAAAGATAAGTGCTTTCCATTCATACTCAACCCAGGTAAAGCCCTTGATTCTTAGTTGCAATTGCAATAAAAACTCTTGTAGTTCATTAGAAATTGAATGTGAGCCCTCAAAATATTTTTTCCAGAGAACAATGTGAAGGACCCAAAGAATTAAGTTTCATGTATACCATATACAGTATGGACACATTTAAAGTTATCATCTGATAATATGATGGCAGTGACACCTGCTCATGGCACCGCTAAAGCTAAACATAATCATGATGATAGCAGCGAAGAAAAATCTATAGTGCAAAGGTTGTGGACTAGAGTTCTACTGATTTCACGTGCAAAAGATGGACTTTTGAGGTTGTCGTGGGAAGATGTTATACATAGATAGCTTCTACCCGTTAAAGTACCAACTTGAGAAGAACAAGGCTTTGTAGTCAATTACATATCCAAATTTGTTAAAGAAAAAAAGTGAAACAACAGCCATTCGTAATGCTGCAAGGTTAATAGACAATTACTAGTATCTATATCACAGTTCAACACTATAACTATATGGGTTAGGATGCTTACCGAATTGGGAATTTCTTGGAGATCAAGAACAACACGTGCTTCAATATGCCAATATAATGCCCTTTGCAAACCTCTCTGTTCCAACCATATCCGTCCAGGATGCGGGCAAGGAATCCTTCCACTAAGAAGCAGACAAAGTTCATAACTCAAGTGACGGAGAAGGGAGTAAGTTGAAACTGATACTAACTTCAAGTAACCCCAATTGCAGCCAAGTATTTTTGGGAAAAATAATAACAGTAAGGTTAAATTCTGCTATTAGTCTACCTACTTCATGAAAGTTTTAGATTTAGTCTGTGCTTTTATTTGATCAATTTCAGTCCTATACTTTCCGAATTGGTCACTTTTAGTCTCTATACTTTTCAAATTTTGAAATTTTAGTCCCGACTCAATCAAACATTAGCAATTAAATCCGTTTGGTTAAATTCAATTACTAGTCCCTACACAAAAATAGATTTAGTCCATTTTGTTCAATTAGATCATTCTAATTACTTGTACTTTTTCGAATTTTAAAATTTCAATCTTCACATAAATTAAGAACGGTGAGTAACGAGTAGTGAAAATAATATGCTGATATGACATTATGCAAATAATAATATGTTTGACCCAACAGATTTTAGAGATAGTATAACTCTACTTAATAAATTATGTACTAAAAATGATCAAATAAAAGTACATCTATTAAAGCCACAACTTTTACAAAGTAAGGGACTAACAACAGAATCAGAATTTAACCTAATAATAAAAGGGAGAAAGGGGGAGGAAAAAGCAGTACCTGCAAATGAGATTAGGGATAAAATCTGCAAGACGTTCATAATCAGTAAGAGCATTCCAAACAGAATCAATATCAGCAGAAACCAAAATCTCGGCTTTGATTCGTCTTTCCCTCCAAGAAATCACTTCGACTTCGCAATGCACTCTCTTATTCCTATACTCTTTTTCATTTTCATCATCCTTTCCACCGAAATCACCACCTCTTTTCACCAAACTAGTTGTTAGCAAACAAGTTTTGGCCTGGGTTTTAACAGTGGAAAAGGCAATGCGATATTTGTTGGAAAAACAAGGGGGGTTGTTGTTCAGTGGAAATGATAGTGAAGAGAGAGTTGCAGGGGTGAAACTCGAAGCCTTGCATACGCAATTTTTCATAGTGGTTTGAGAATTGAGAGAGCAGCAGCTGTGTTGGTAGAGTTTGTGTTGTGTTTTTAATTAGTAGGAGATAAAAGAAGAAGAACAAAGTGGTCCATTCCATTTTAGTTTAAACTAGCTTTGGTTTTGGCTCTGGTTGGCTGGCTGGGAACCACCAGTTTCTTCCTCATACTCCCCTGTTTGTCTTTTAATAACCAGAATGTGTGGTTCAACTACGTCCTTCCGTTGAAGAGGGGCTTTTAGTCTTTTTACACTAAACTACATATAAAAGTTTATGGGCTAGATTCTTGTGTTGTAATTAGTGTATAAACGAATCAAATTACTCTATATATATTATTAAAAAGAATTAAATAGGTCAAATTGTAATTTATTGTATAAAAATATATTAAAATTTGATTTTTTAATTACAATTCAATTTTAAACAAAATATTTTATTTATTAAACTATAAAAATTTTATAATTATTAACTATGTTAAACAGTAAATTATATTTTTAAACAATAAATACTAAAAATCTATTCATATTTTTAAACAATAATTTTTAAGTTCGGTTTATTTTTATAAACCGTAATTTTTCAGATTACTCCTCATTAACTTTCTCCTTTCCTTTCTTTGCCGATGCCTCCGGTACTACGTTAGCTACGGAAATTAAACAATTTATACTATTAATACAACAATAATTCACGATAAATAATTGAACTTCTATTTAATTCATACCTAAATTTCAATTTAATCCTAAATAACACTTTTACTTTTCTCAATCAATTCATACTTTATCTTTATTCAATTTCTTATCATATTCACATTAACCATTAAATATTCATGGTAAAACTCTAATCTCAATTTTTTTCAATTTAGTCCCTCAAACATAAAAGTTATAGCTTCTTTTACAATTTAATTCTTTAATCAATTCTAACTTGAAATTTATTCAATTAAATCCCTAATTCAACAATTTGTTCAACATAACTCATGTCTAAAAATCATCTAAGTTTCAAATTTTCCACTTACATCAAGTAATATTTGTCTCTAGAACTCCAAAAATATCAAAATTATAAAGAAAGGGACTTAATTGACTTACCAAATTAAGCTTGAAGCTTCAAATCCCCAATTCTCCCCTTTTTCTTTTCTCCTTTCTTTTTCTCCCAATTTTCGTTCCCACTTTATGTTTCTCTTTTCAATTTTGTTTCTTTCTTTATTTTATATTTTATTATATGCTTTATTTTATTATTATATTATATTATATTAATTTCTTAAATTCTAAGTATATAATATATGTATATTATACATACACATGGAATAATATTTTCCATACATTTGGCACTATTCCCTTTTATGGGTTATTTACTAATTTAATCCCTTCAATTTTCTTTAGCCTATAATTAAAATTTTACTCTATATTCAATCTAGTGCTTACACTAAATTAACCTTAATTCAAACTAATTCACTTAGCCAAAATCTAATTAATCACTCAACTAACATTCGTAAATATTTCTATTAAATATTTATGAACCCAATTTTCTAAAATAGTAAGTCAGAAACTCAATTTTCGATACCCATAAATTTCGGGTCATTACAAAATAGGTATTTTTGACCATTTTATAATCCTCTTTCAACTACTATTGACTAAGTCAAATTTACAACATATGTTCAATTATTTCAATTCATATAAATGAACAATTTCCCGATAATTTCAATATGCTTCTAGCATTCTAAATACTTTAAGGATTTTAATATAAACTTTACTATATAATGATTCATAAAAGGTTGTAACAACAATCATTAGACACAAGTTAAATTTTTTATGAACTGCCAATTTAATAATATATCTAAAGGTTATTGCATCCACCACAAAAGAATATTACATCTTTTCATAATTAATGTCAGGTCTTAGCGAAAAACTTTATATTTTTATTTTGTTTTGCAAAACTACTTCATTTGTACCTTATTGGCTTTATACCTTTAGATATTTGATTGTTGGTCCAAAAACTCCACGAATTTGAATTGCACCTTTCTATTTTGACCAATATATTCCATATATATATATATATATATATATATATATCTCAATAGATTTATTCAAGATTCTCCTTTCATTTCAACAATAATATTGCATACAAAACCATTATCGACCACTTTTATTATTTGGCTCCATATTTTCTCGAATTAACATAATCTATAGAGATATCTTATTTTCACTATTTTAATATTCAGTTTCAGGTACCTGAATCTATAACACCCCTAATCCGAATCTATTATCAAAACAGGGTTACAAAACATTACCGGAGTTTACAGAACAAATAGACAGAAATTTCAAACATTTCACATCATATAATATTCATATCATAAACCAACCAAAAACAAACATATTGTCCCTTATATAGGCCTTCGAGGCCCAAAACACGCATTAAAAACAAGTCAAGACTAAATCGGATACTCAAAAAAAATTTTAAAAATATTAAAAATTTTAAAAGTTGCAGAGGACACACGGCCATGTGGCCAGGCCGTGTGACTCACATGGTCAAGTGACACGCTCATGTCTTACTGAGTGCGGGCATTCGAAATAGGGACTGTAACACTCCAAACCCGGCCTAGACGTTATGGCCGAATCTAGCAAAGTCACATGATAGCGTGTTGAAAACTAAGTTGTTACGAAAAGACAGTTTTCGTTTATTTACTCTTATTGATTCCAAAATCACTTACTTATTTAATAAATTGTTTAAAACATAATTTGTTGCGGAAGCTTTAGAAATCATTCATTTTATGAAAAACTGAGTTAATTAAGTAAATCCGGCAATTTTAGGAAAGCCCTTTCGTTTTAGAGAAAACCGTTTGTTCGTTGAGTTTGTGCAGTTATAAAATCCATGAAAACCACAATAAAGTAAAAGTCCAAGGAAAGTCCCAAATTACATCAAAAATTTACCCAGTAATAATAGTAGAAATATAACCAGAAATCAAACAAAGAGTTTTATTAACCATGGTCACTGCTGAGTCCTCCACCGCGCCGATCTGTTTAAGCTTAGGGATTACCTGAACACATTAAACAGAAGGAGTGAGTTTACGTAAACTCAATGTGTAATCCCCATAGAAAACATGCATACAGTCAATTAGCAGTAAACAGACAGATGCAGTCTGGGCTTAAGCCCATTACAGTTTCAGCAGTAGTTTGGGCCTTAGCCCATTTCAGTTCAGTATCAGATATGCATTAGGGCTTTAGCCAATCACAGTAACAGTAATGCAAGCAGTAATCAGTAAACAGAGTCCTTCCCACTAGCCTCCACACACCATATCCATCCATCCCTATCGAAATCGCGCAGGAGCAATTCTTAATGCAAAAAGAAAGGATGATTTAGGGAAAAACAAACAGGAAAAAGGGAGAGGGGCGATTCAAAGAGAATTTCGGCAGAGCGTAAACATGAAACTGGAAAACGTCAGTGTAGACACTCAATTTTGCCCGGGCCCAGAAATAAGTCCAAAAACAAAAATAATAAACCCCAAAAAAATGAAGTCCAAGTTCAATCCAGAATTACAAATATAATTTGGCCCGATCGGAATGGCCCATTACTTGAAAAGATTTAAGGTCCATCTACAAGCTTGACTCATATGGAAATATAATCTTCAACGATATGCAATCTTAGATGTGATATGCAATCTTAGATATGATACAATCTTAGATATGATTGCAATCTTAGATATGATACAATCTTAGATATGATTGCAATCTTAGATATGATATACAATCTTAGAAGATATGATTTTGTAATCTTGGAGATTTAATTTGTAGATATCCTTTAATCTTAACCGTTGATGTAATTGATCTGTACCGTTGGATTTGGGGAGGCTCAACTATAAATAGAGGCCTCTCCCTTCATTGTAAAACAGACTTGAGGTTTGGGAAGTAATAAGAATTCTTAAGAGCATTCACTCAAATTTCTCTCCCTCTCGCGTTCTTATTTTCTACAGTTTGTTCTTATTTATTCTTTGTTCATTTTCGTTTTCAACCTTTTTTTATTTTGATTTAATCCTTATTTCCTTGATTTTTAATTCTCTTTTATATTTTATTTTTTAATAATTTTAGTATTATATCAAACTATTTCTTTATTAAATTCTATATTATTCATTGTTTTAAAAAATATATTTCATTTAATTGAAAAAAAATTTCTTAAATAAGGCAATGTTTGGTGTTTAGAAATTCGGGAAATAGTGCCCTAACATGCTAGGTTGCGATTTTTCGTTTGACTAAATAACCAAATATCATTTTAATTTTCAAAATCATGAGATAATTTTAGTTACGAGGATTTAAAACATCGTGTCCTAACATGCTGGATGTAATGTTTGTATACTTTCGGAACAAATGAATCTCAAGTTTCAACTTTAAATTGTTCAAGTTTTAAAATCTTTTCAAATTTTCAACATTAGGACAATAAATAATCAATTCGGTACCAATTTTGGGCGTTACGAGGGTGCTAATCCTTCCTTGTGCGTAACCGACTCCCGAACCTGTTTTCTTGAATTTCGTAGACCAAAATGTTTTATAAAGGTGATCCAATCACACCTAAAAAGGTTGGTGGCGACTCCCATTTTCATTTTTCAAAAAGTCGAACCCCGTTTTTTCAAACTCCTTTAAAAAATGGTTTCGACAGTCAAAATTTTCTTTAAAAGAGGAAAGAAAATTGAAAATTTCAAAAAGAAAACAAAAATATCTTTCTAATCAAAACCTTACGACAACATTCAGTATATGCGATTTACTATTGACGAAAAAAACCTGTAATGCTCAAATCTCCGCATAAGCACTCCTCAATTCCTCACCTTCACTTAATCCAAAAAGTACCAAGCTATCCTCTTTTAGTACTCAACCACAAAACAAGAAAATAGTGACAAAATTATTACTTACCGAACGAGCGCAACAACACAGAACAGGAAGGAGACCAATGGAAAACTGAAAAGGGAGGGAGGCAAGGAAACAAGAATTCGGCAGAAAATAGAGAGAAGAAAATGTTAGACAAAATTGGGAAAAAGAGAGAAAGTGCTGAAATTTTTAGGATAAAAATCAAAAAGAGAGAGAAAAAGAAAGAAAAAAAAAACTAATAATCCCCTTATCCCAACTCCCCTTAAATTTCTCTACCAAACTCCCCACTACTCAGATTTTCAATACAACTCAAACTCTATAACTGACGAGCAAATAAAATATATTTGTCCTTACGCTCACGTAGGGATTCGAGCTCCTGACCCTCTACCAACCAACACTCCCCATAACCACCAGGCTAGCAGGCCCATTTTTGTAAGTACTTACAAACTTTTAATTAAAAGCCTACTAGCCAGAAATAGGGGTTTAGTTAGAAAAATACTAGAATTTTCCAAAGTCAAGGCTTGAACTTAATACCTCCCAAACTCACCCAGAGCACTTAACTACTAATGCAGATACACAATTGTGTCACATTTTCACAATAACAAAAATAAAAATTTTGGGGTATTACAACTCTACCCCCTAAAAGAAAATTTCGTCCTCGAAATTTACCTGGTCAGAAAATGTGAGGATTCTGCTAGCGCATCGCATCATCAGGTTCCCACGTAGCTTCCTCATTTTTATGATTACGCTACAGAACTTTCACCATGGAATGGACTTCTTCCTCAGAACTTTAACGTCACGATCCAGAATCTGAACTGGCTCCTCCTCAAAGGTCAAGTCTGACCTAACCTCAATCTCCTCAACAAGGACAATATGCGTGGGATCAGAGTGGTAGCACCTCAACATCGAGACGTGGAACACATCGTGAATACTGTCTAACTCTGGAGGTAGCTCCAACTGATAAGTGATTGATCCCACTCATTTTAAAATATAGTACGACCCAACCTAGGGCTCAGCTTGCCCTTACGACCGAACCTCGAAATCTTTTTCCATGGCTAAACCTTGAAAAATACAAAGTTCTCTACAAAATACTCAATCCTGCGTCTCTTCAAATCCGCGTAAGTTTTCTGTCTGTCCGATGCCGCTTTCTATCGATCCCGAATCAATCTGACCTTATCCTCAGTCTCAGAAACCAACTGAGGACCTAGAACATATCGTTCACCTAACTCAGTCCAACACAAGGGAGTGCGACACTTACGACCATAAAGAGCCTCGTAAGGTGCCATCTGAATGCTAGACTAGAAACTGTTATTATAAGCGAACTCCGCTAGCGGCAAATACTCCTCCCAACTGCCTCGAAAATCGATAGCAGAGCTCCTCAACATATCTTCCAGTATCTGAATCACCCTCTCCGATTGACCATCGGTCTGAGGATTGAATGTAGTATTAAAGTCCAACTTTGAACCCAAAGCCTCATGTAGCTTTTTCCAAAACCAAGACGGGAAGCGGTGATCCCTATCAGAGATGATCGAAACCGGTACCCTATGCAGTCTAACTATCTCAGAAATATAAAGCTTCGCAAACTTCTGCAAAGAATAATCTGTCCTAACTGGGATGAAATGTGCAAACTTGGTTAATCAATCTATGATGACCCACACTAAATCCTTCTTAGTAGGTGTTAAAGGCAACCTACCAACGAAATCCATCGTCACTCGCTCCCACTTCTATAACGGAATCTTAACTGGTTGTAGCAAACCCGAAGGTAACTGATGCTCAGCCTTAACTTACAGATATGTTAGAAAATGAGCAACAAAATCAGTAACCTCACACTTCAACCCCGGCCACCAATACAATTCGTGAATATTGCAGTACATTTTATTACTGCCGAGATGCATAGCATAAGGGCTACTATGCTCCTCCCTCAGAATCGACTGTCTCAGATCCACTTCGTTCGGTACACAGATTTGTCCTCGAAAATACAATACACCATCACAGTTTAATCAGTAAATAGATTCCTACCCACCAGCCTCTATACAGCATCTCCGTCCATCCCTACACTCCATGTGGGGTTTAAGACACCCACCCATCCCTACACTCCAAGTCGTACTGAATATGGCACATATCAGTAAATTTACAGCCGAGCTACAAGATAATAGGCTTAAGAGCCTTTAAGTACACTTCCTCCAATTATAAACATCCCTACCCCATCCAATGCAACATACAATATATCATGCTTTTATACAACTATCAGTCATTCACATATAATTATCAGTGATCATGCATAAATTATCATGCTCAATACATGCATTACATACAGTCAGATCACACATCTTGGGGTCTAAGTAGCGTTTATCGACCCTATAGTAGGTTCACAGTCGACTTGGGCGACCCGTGCAACCCTAGGAAACATTCCAGTAAAATTGGGCTTGCACTCCCATATGGCCTGCCCGTGTGGGTCCACACGCCCTTGAGGCCCACACGGCCCAATTTGGTCGTTGCCGTCACATGGCCTTGTCTAGAATGTACAATCTAGCCTCATCGATCGCACGGCCGTGTGGTCGCACACGGCCTACCACACGGGCAACCACACGCCCGTGTGGAGTCGACAGTAGGGTTTTCGACTTTTGTCGAACCCCATTTTCTACGTTTTCAGGTACACACATGGTTTGATTTCGATTTTGAAACACTCCCTAAGCCTGAAAACCTATCAAAAAAGCATTCAAAATCAATTTAGTATACTAATTAATGAGTTTTCGATAATAACTTATCAATAGTAACTCGACTCACCGTCGATGAAAGACCCTCCGTCAACACCGTTTAAACGAAAAACATAAAATTCACTGATCAAAGCCTCCTCCTACACTATTAACCGTAGAAGAGAAACATTACTACTCAATCATTAAGAAATTCATGGCAGAAAAGAAAGTGGACTTACCGAAATCGCGCAGGAGCAATTCTCAATGCAAAAAGAAATGATGATTTAGGGAAAAACGAACAGGGAAAACGAAGAGGGGCGATTCAAAAAGAATTTCGACAGTGTGCAAACATGAAACTGGAAAACGTTAGAATTTTCTTTGAAAGGGGGAAAGAAAATAAAAAATTCAAAAAGAAAATGAAAATATCTTTCTAATCAAAACCTTACGACAACATTCAATATACACGACTTACTGTTGACGAACAAAACTCGTAATGCTCAAATCTCCGCAGAAGCACTCCCCGATTCCTCACCTTCACCTAATCCAAAAAATACCCCAAACAATCCTCTTTTAGAACTCAACCACAAAACAAGAAAATAGTGAGAAAATTATTACTTACCGAACAAGCGCAACAACACAGAACAGGAAGGAGGCCAACGGAAAACCGAAAAGAGAGGGAGGCAAGGAAATAAGAATTTCGAAGAAAAGGGGGAGAAAAAAAGTCAGACGAAATTGGGAAAAAGAGAGAAAGCGCCGAAATTTTTAGGATAAAAATCAAAAAGAGAGAGAAAAAGAAAGAAAAAAAAACTGATAATCCCCTTATCCCAACTCCCCTTAAATTTCTCCATCAAACTCCCCACTACTCAAATTTTCAATATGACTCAAACTTTATAACCGACGAGCAAATAAAATATATTTGTCCTTATGCTAACGCAGGGATTCGAACTCCTGACCCTCTACCAACCAACACTCCCATTAACCACCAGGCCAGCAGGCCCATTCTGGTAAGTACTTACACACTTTTAATTAAAAGCCTACTAGCCAGAAATAGGGGTTTTGTCAGAAAAATACTAGAATTTGCCGAAGTTAAGGCTTGAACTCAATACCTCCCAAACTCACCCAGAGCACTTAACTACTAATGCAGATACACAATTGTGTCATATTTTCACAATAACAAAAATAAAAATTTTGGGGCGTTACAAGGAGACATGGCCGTGTCCCAGCCCGTGTCTGTGCCCATACAACTCTCTGACTTGGGTCACACGGCCAAGTCACACGCTCGTGTGCTAGGTCGTGTTAAGCATACTGACTTGCGCAATTTTAAAGATACAGGGGACACACGAATGTGTCACCTAGCCGTGTGTGACACACGGCTGAGACATACACTTTTGTGGACAAAAATAGGCCATTTCCGAGCCATATTTCTCACCCAATTTGGTACCAACCTAAACACAACAATTTGCATATCAACAAGCCATAACAAGGCATTAAAATCAAGCTAAAATCAAGTCTTAAACATGTATTATCACAACATACAACCAATATGCCCTTAGGCACCTCAAATGACAAATTAATAACATGTCAACCAAATATCCATATTTACCTACATAACCAAATGCATATATGCATAATTGTACCAAATATACTATTTCAAACCAATCATCAGTATACCTATAAGTTTTCCATCATTCAACCATATCAAACACACATTAAATATGTTAAGGCCATATATATAAACAAATCAAAATATATCAAACAAAAGTCATTCAAATGGCTTGCCCCAACAAAATATTTATATACCAACATTCGCCAAAATATCATATACATGCCATTATAACCGAAATTAATTAACTGAAAGTACCAAAACAGCCGACGGATAGTGTGAAATAGCTCTGACCAACTTCCAACCCGAATGAGCTTTCGAATTACTATAAAACATGGAAAATAACACAGAGTAAGCATTTAAGCTTAGTAAGTTCGTATAATATGGAAGTTAACTTACTATATATCTATACAATAAGTAAGTAAACATAGCATATCTCAACCAATTTGGCCAAAAGCCTAAACACATGATCACCAACATATTAGCCATGAAAATCACATATAAAATCCAACACACATGGTTGAATTCATCAAATAATCATATTTCATGTATTTCATGTATATACCAGTAATAGTTCATAACAAACTCATATAATTTTGTAACAGAACTGTGCCCGTTGAACCATTTAAAATATCATTGGATACACGGGTTGTACACAAGAGGTGTACTGAACTGTAGTCCGTCAATTCAGATTCATATATGCTTGTACGAGCTATAAACGGGAAGCTTCTCTGACCTAAATACGAGCTGTAAACGGGAAGCTCATCCAAGTTGAACAACAGGAAGCTCATGTGATCTGTATAACAGGAAGCTCATGCGTGCTGTATAACGGGAAGCTCATATGAACTGTGGTGTGTCCGCAACACATGCAGGATCCCAACCAAATCGGTAACCCTAATGATATGTCATTTGTATCCTACGAATTTCATAAGGTTCACACGGAGCTCGGTAATTATCAAATATACAACTGGTATTTATTCATGGCAGTTATACAATTCATTAACAATAATTCAATTTAAAACATATAAATGTATAATTTAATTACACGAACTTACCTCGACGAGTTTATGCAGATACGAAGGTGACTAATCTGATATTTTTCCTTTGCCTCGATCTAACTCCGTACTAGGTTTAGCTGGATCTAATTGAGCAAAATAAGTTTGCTAATATCTCAAGCTTCCATGGCTAGGTTTTATCTTCTTTTTTTTGGTGGTAGATGATAATATAATATAATATTTTATTTTATTTTATTTTATTTATTATAACTTCAATTGATAATTTCTAAAATTACTCTTAATAATTTATTAAATTTCCAATGATGACTATTCATGCTTAACCACTAAGCATTTTAATGGTCTATTTACTATATAAATACCTCTAATTTAAAATTTTATAGTTATTTAATACCTTTAACTATTAGAACTCAACTTTTGCACTTAATGCAATTTAGACTTTACATCAAATTAGGTATGTAAACGGTAAAATTTCTTAATGTCATTTTTATACGGTATTTTTATCATATCGTAGACCATATAATAATAATAATTTTTTTTTGAATTCGAATTTGTGGTCCCGAAACCACTGTTCCAATTTTACTAAAAATGGGTTATTATAGAATCTCTTCTGGAATTTTAGTTATGTCTTGGGTCTCTTTTGGAGCATCTGCCTCCATTATATAACCATCTAGAAGAAATATTTTCTTTTATGAGAATTTTCATATTTGGAACTTATAATCAGTTATCATTGTTGAACTTCTTGTTCAAATTACTCTCTCCCTAACATATTACAAGTTATTATTTCTCTCCCCCTAATGTCGGGAAAGCTATCGAATCGAAATAGTAATTGCAAATCATGTCATAATTGAATTTTCAAAATATTTAAAACATATAACAATACAAGGAGACTTGTAATTAATATATACTCCCAACTTTCTTTAAGGATTCACTCATCTTTGTGCGTTGTGGTGGATCAATTGGAATATATACACACATACAAAAGTTCAAAGATCGGAAATATTTAGTTCTTTACCAAAAACCAATTGTAATGGGGAGTATTTGTAACTTATTGTTTTGATGTGTACAACACATAAATCAACATAATCTCATGTTGAAATAGGAAGTTTAGTTCTCGTAAGTAATGGTTTAGACATTAATCAGAGGCATTCAATCAATAATTTTTCTAAACCATTATGTGCATAAATAACAATCTTTTACAAAAGTTTTTCAAACTCAATCAGTAAAAGAATGAGATATAAACTTATCAGTATTAGCAAGATAAATTGTCTTAATTACAAGATCTGAAATTAAATATTTAAATAAGTAATCTTGCAAATGACAGGTTGTAAGGTGATAACACATACGTGATTATTTTGTAGATGCATCTACCAAAATCATAAAATATCAAAACCATTCACATGGTGGATGAATGGTCTCATATACATTAAATCTCAACTTTAGCTAGTGAGTTTCTAATAAACAATTTTCATTGAGAAAAAACAACATATGAGAATTCTTTAAATTAAAGAATCTTCTGGTTCTTTAATGAATGTCTATATGAATTCTCAATTAATTTTCATATCATACATAATCCAGGATGGTCTAACTAGTCACGTCAATTAGTAAATGCATTTGTATCAATAAACTTCTAACTTACTTTAATATGCATTTCAATTGTACTAATAATGTCAATATAAATTGTGACAAATTGATAATTTTAATGTCATTTTTTTTACATTGTATCTACATATAAGTACTATTGTGACATTTACTACTAGAAATGTCTAAATCAATGTGAAATCTAAATCACTATTTTCCAGATGTACAGTAGGTACATAACTAATAACTTTTCATACATAAGTTTTCTTTCTTACAAGTTCTCATCAATAATATTTTTTCACGTAATTTTAATTGAGAACTTATTTTGAATACTGTAGAGTTATAATCATAGTTTAAAAAAAAAAGCTTGCAACTTCATATGCATCCAACCATAACGGGGTTTAATTAGAATTACCATATTCTATTGCTTCTATGTAGATCTTTCACAGTCAAATATTTTGCTTTCAATCTCTTAATGAGGATGATGACAAATGAAGATCACAAAGATAGTCACAATCAATTCAATTTATTAACAAGAATAATCAATAACTCAATCCTCCTTTTTTTTCATCCTTTTAAAATAGATATTTATAGCAATAGTGATTTATATGAAATATAATCTTTTCTTCATTCATAATCTCAATATGAGATCCATTATAAATATCTTTTAAAACCAACGGATTAAACATAACAAGATATTAATATATTAGCTCTTCTAGAGCTTTCGTCTAATTTGTCCTACCAAATATTGGAATAATATTGCTTTATATTTTCTTTTGCGTTCACTTCAGGGAATGCAATAGATTTACTAGGATAAACTTATAAACATCCCAAAAAAAAATTTATTTCATAATCACCATCGTAAACATGCGTAGATTTCAAATCAAAATCTATCTATTCATGTTATAATGATTAGTCTCCAACTAATAAACATGATATAAGAAATAATCATAGTTAAATATAGCAAAAATTCTTAAAATCATCGTTATCACCCTGGTTGAGTGGTTAAAAGCTCTAATGATTACCCATAGTGCGCATGCCTCAATTGAAATAGCAGCAACTCTAGGAGGCAATTGACAATAGCAAACTTTGGGATATTTTTGTGACTTATGGAGAAAAATGATTAAAAGAGAATTGTGTTGATAATGCGTTATAAAATAAAAAGACAAAACGTAAAGAACAAAGAAAATAAGAGAGCAAAAGAGAGAGGGAGCGTATTTTATTGATCAAGCGGAATATTTAAAAAACTTCTCCAAAGTCTCTATTTATAGGTATAAGAAGTATAAATGAAGTTTAGAATTTAAAGTACATCAAAACTTATCTTGATCTTGATGGACATCCACTTAATAAGATACTCATGACAATTATAATTTTATAGATATAGTTGGTTTAAAAAGTTTATGTCATGTTTGGTAGAGTCGAGTCAGACCGATAAAAAATTTTAAGTCTGTTTTCTAGGCTCGAGTCTGACCCAGCCTAAAAAATGAGTTAAAAATTTTGCACAAGCCTAGCCCAGATAAAAAATCTTAAACTTGAGCCCAGTCCATTCGTATTAAAAAATTTTAATATTATTTTTATATAAGAACAAATTTAAAAAATATAATACATCAAATATACTAAAAACATTAAAATAAATGTTTCCTAACAAATTGAAAATACATTAAAAAAAGCCTTTATACTTAAATAACACTAAGATGGTCGCAACTTAGCAAGCATATGCTTCTAAAATAGTAACAAAATTAACAATAAGACAAAAGTTATATAATATCCTAACAATGACAACAAAATAGTAGCAACATAATGGTAAAATAGAAGTAAAACAGCACCAAACAATAGCAGAAACAAAATTAGGCAAATTTGGGCCAAGGTTGGGCCAAGAAATATTACCTCAGGCCTAACCTATTTAAAAAAGGGCCTTATTTTTTGTCCAACCCCATTTTTTTAGCTTATATTTTTGTCTAAATCCTCTAACTTTTCGAGCGGGTCAGGGTGGGTGGTACAGCTCATGATCAGGTCGAGTTTAATAGTGCAAATTGTAATTATATAGTTACAAATTTTAATTTTTTTAAAATATATTAATTACTATAAAAATTATCAATAATACTTGAGAAAAAATTTCTAAACAAGTAACAAAAATTAAAATTAATTCATCATATATTAGTCCAAGAAAATAGTCGATAATACGATTACTAATAAAAATAATACAAAAAATAAACATCATATGTAATCTATTGCTCTAACATTTCATATTTGTTAGGTTACTCACTCTCTAACATTTTACATATACTTTGTATCATTATTTGTTGGTTCTTAACTAATTTCTTCATATTATCATTTGTTGGTCCTTATCATTAAGATTATAAAGGCCTTCTTTTCCATGCATTCTTTAAAGTATGGGTTATCGCAAATACACCTATATATGAAGTTATGAAATATACAATAAGTTAGCATAATCTAACGATCTAAAATTATTTTTGTAATGCCTTACACCCAACTTGAATGTATTTTTTGTGGATGTAGCATCATATGAATTGCCATGTGTATATCATGCTAGCAATTAATTATTTTTTAAATTTTAAATGTATTTTTTTAACATTTTTTATTGTGAAAGCCCAATTTCGTCCAGACTACTAAATCAAATAATAATAAATAAAATAAAATATTAAAGTCTAATAAAAATAAGTAATAGTCCATTTACAATATAACCCAATATGGCCCAAATAAAAAAAAAAACCCTAACCCAAAGTTACAAGCCTAATAGCCTAAAACATCTTTCAGAAAAAAGAAACCCTAGCCACTAGCCTCTGGCGCCACACGTTAGCACGCCACCACCGCTCCACTGCCAACTGCTACCGTCATCAACCACCCTCTGCAAAAAAGAGAAAAAAGAAGAAAAGACAGGAGCAATTGAAACAATAGAAAAAAAAATCATATGTAACATGGCTATAAAAGCCCAAAAAAAAAACATGTATGAAAAAAATCGATAAAAAAAATGAGAGAAATCAAATACAATCAAGAAGGTGATTTTATTTTTTGTTTATTTATTTTTTTCTGAAAGAAAAAAAATAAAAATATTTATATAAAAAAAGGGGCAAATTGAAAAAAATCAAAGTTTTTTGTTTTTTTTTTTTACCTTTATAGGCTTTTAGCCCTCAGATCCGGGCTTTGGAAATCAAAAGGCCAAAAAAAGGAAACTTTTTTCATTTTTCGACCACCGTGGACGGCGGAGTCGTCTCCAGCGACCGACTGCCGTCGTAGTGGAGCTCGGCAGCTCTCTTGGCCGAACTTAAGGGCTATTTCAAAGAGAAAGTAGAGAGGAGAGGATTTTTTTTCTAAATAGGCATGAAGGAAATGAACTTTTTCTAACATTTTTGGTTTATATAGGCTCCCAAAACAGTGTCGTTTTCGGAGTGACCTCAGACATCCAAAATGGCGTCGTTTTGGGGCTGACTCGATTACCCGACCCAAAAATCTCATTACCTAAAAATACACTTTTCGATATCCATAAATTTTGGGTCGTTATAGTAGGATTTAATTTTGGCACATCCGAATACAAAGAAAAGAGTTGACATCTTCGCCTTGAGTATCTATGGGTTAGTCATCTTCCCCAAAGCACTAGGGCACATAAATGATACAGTTTCAGATCTATTCGATCAGTTTTACAAAAGAGTTACGCCCGTCCCGACAATTTTGGTCGAAACTTTCAGATCTTTGAGTGCATGCCAAAGAGCGGGTGAATGAAGATTTATCGGGTGTGCACAACTCTTGCTAGCCTGGTTTCACAGTCACTTTTGGAAGGTAGAAAAGGTCTCTTACCGAGTATTCTTCAAGAACTACTCTCCGTTGAAAGAATTCGTGGCTACGCCAAAGTGAGACGAAATTTTTAAGGAAAAAATATATGGCAATTCTCTAGAGTCTTCTAGACGAATACGTTGAATGGAGGGCCCCTTGGATGATCTCTGATGAGATTTTATATCGATGTTGAGACTTCGACTAGGTCCCTCTACTAGGGATATGGGGAGCTATTGGATATACCCCTCTACTTGAATTAAGGCAATATAGATCGAGGTAATTTGTACCAGCAACGCAAGGGTTGGTTCAGTGTGAGTTTGCGTACAAAGGTGATAATTACAAGAAGAAAGTTCGTGAAATATCGAATGCTTGGAATCAAACCCACAGAATGAAAAGATTTACCACAAATCCAATAATGACCCACGAGTATGATTGGTTGTGGGGTAAAACAGTCAATGATAATGTCCCTGTGTCAAGTCAAGAAAATACTCGACCGATAGAAGAGCACTTACAAGTGATCCTGTCTAAGTTGGAAATCATAAAGCAAGACTTTCAAAAGAGGAGTTCAAAGCTAGAGAAAAAGGTAGGACAATTAGAAGAAGAAAAGATGCAGTTAGGATTAGATGTCGATGTCTAGAGGTTAAAAGCTGAGAAAATGAGAAAAGAAAAGAACAAGACTAAAGAAGACTTGGACAGTTTAAAAATAGATTATAAGAAGTTATGCTTGTTGATAAGGACTGTTGGGTTGGGCAAAACATCGAAGCAATGGCGGCAAGAGGTCAAAGAAGAAAATATTAGAGCTGATCAGTGGGAAAAGAAATTCTAAAATGCTCGAGTTCGAGAAAATACTCAAGAAAGGGAACTGTTAGATATCCGAAATTAAAAGGTTGGATTGAGATCTTGAGTAGTAGAACTAGAAAAAGGTCACTGCATCAGTACCTTAGTTGCAACTCTGCAATCGAGTTGAAACCAAGCTAAACAAGATTGAAGAGTTGAAGGGAAAGATAGAAGAGTTTGAGACCGCACAGTAAAATTGTGAACTTTGAGATGAGCTTCTTGAAATGAACAATAAACATTGGAAAGAGCAACTCTAATGCTCTCAAGGTTAGATTAGGGATAGAGATCACATCATGGGCGAAGCAGTGACTCAAGTACGGGAAGTAGCCGACCATTTGCAAACCCTAGCGGTTCAAGCTAACATACTGAGCTTAAAATATGAATTAGAATTAGATCGGGGCTGAGAATTAGTTTGGCTTTTTAGGAAATTCAAGGCTTTGAGTATTAGGGCAAAGCCGTATATGTAAAATATATCTATTTCATGTAAAGAGATTTGTTTTCTAGTAAAGTTATTCTAATAGAATTGAATCAGAATCAACGCTTTTTTTGCATTCATGTCATTCATCAGCATTACATTTCATCAAATATATTAAGCTTCATAAAAAGACCCTAATTAATCAAAATTATGACAGTTACCCTAGAAACCAACAAGAATTTTCCAACCGAATATCGTTAGGGTACCTGCAGTAAAACTAGAGCCAAAGATCAAACGTTAGAAAGATTGAAACAAATTCAGAAAGACATACAAGATCAGTTGCAAGCGTAGTTGCAGGAATAATTAGCTAAAGTACAGCAAGACATGAGGGATCAAATACAAGAGTCCAAATAAAGCATGATAAGCCAGTTGACCCAGTTGCTGGCCGAAGGGATTGAAAAAGGGAAAAGTACTGTAAATTACTCTGGAGATGATAATGAAGACCTTATATACCCCCAGGCTTTATCCAAGTAAATGTCAAAGCTCAACCAGATACATATCTACGAAGGGTACCCGTTACCATAAGACCACAACAATACCAAGCAGGTACCTTGGCACCGTTGAATGGGCCTACGGGTTCAGGTTTCAATCCCAGGGATAATCCAACCAACCCCATCATTTTAGATTTGGACGACATGACAGAAATGGATAGAGTAAGAGTAGAATTGTCGAAACAGTTAGAAGATCGGTGTAAGTGGTTAGAAGAGAAATTCAGAGCTATGGAGAGTGCCGACTACCTATACAGGGTTGATTCTAAGGAGCTGAGCTGAGTTGAGCTTAGTCTCAGATCTAGTGCTCCCACCAAAATTCAAAACTCCAGAAAATACAACGGGGCTAGTTGTCCTGAAGTTTATATCACAATGTTCTGCCAAAGGATGACAGAATATGTCAATAACGACCAATTGTTAATCCACTGCTTCCAGGATAGTTTGATCGGGTCGACTGCCAAGTGGTACGACCAACTAAGCTGTGCCAAAATCAACTTATAGAAAGACTTGGCAGAGGTTTTCATGAAATAATACAGTCATGTAACTGACATAACACCCTATAAAACTACTCTATAACACATGGAGAAGAAGCAAAGTGAGAGCTTTAGGCAGTATACTCAGGGATAGAGAGAGGTGGCAATACAAGTCCAACCACCTATCTTAGAAGAGACAACAATGTTTTTCATAAACACGCTAAAAGCCCTGTTCATAAACCACATGTTTGGAAGTGCTACCAAGAGCTTCTCAAATATAGTAATGTCTGAAGAAATGATCGAAAATATAGTAAGGAGTGGGAAAATAGACGTGAGGAAAACGCCAAAAGACCAACCCGAGAAAGAAAGAAAATAAAGTGAATAACACGAATGTGTATAATAAAGGTTATTCAAAACCGGTCACTATAGGCCAACCAAGGACCGTAACAACCAACCATCAAAGCCCTCAAGGGAATAATCTAACCCAAGACCAAACACAGAAAAACTCTAGTTCACACCTATCCCGATGACATATAGGGGGTTATATAAGAATTTGTTCGATACACAGTGGTATCCCCGTTTTACTTGAAACTCATACAACCTCTATTCTCAAAATGGTATAATACGAATGCTCAATGCAAGTACCATGCAGGAATAACGAGACACTCAATTGAGAATTGCATTGCATTCAAAAAGCTGATTGAAAGGTTCATCAAAATGGGTATCGTAAAGTTCGATGATCCATCGGGACCTAATGTGGCAGGAAATAATTACCTAGTCATTCAAACAAAAGAGTAAACGCGATAATTGAGAGTGAGGGAAATAAGACCAAAACTGATGTTGCGGAAGTAAGATCCTCGTTAAAATAGGTTTGGCAAGAAATGATAAACATGGGATTAATCGTTCAAGATTCGGAGGAGGTACCCAAATGAGTGAAGAGTTACTGTAAGTTCTATGCTGAAGAAGGTCATGAAATCTAAGAATGCACTGAATTTAGAGCTTTGGTGCAAAGTCTGATGGATAACAAAATGTTGAATTTTTTTGAAGATGTCAAAGACTCGAAAGGAGATGTTTATACCTCAGAAGAAGGATAAATAGAGAATGTCTATAAGTTCAATCACCCGGTGGTGATTATTTCATGGCCGAAAAATAATGAAATAGGAACACAAGCTGCACCGAGAGTCATAATTTAGAAACTTGTGGCTTTTCCTTACAAGGACAGCAAAAAGGTTCCATGAAATTATGACTGCAACGTGATGATCCCAGGAGAAGAGAACTCGATTGACACTTTAAAAGAGGGCTATAATATCGATTCCTACACATGCAGTAAGAGACATTATGATCCTGTAAGTGCAAGAACCGAGCCCATTAAAGGAAAAACTCTGGCAGTTGAGCTCACAAAAGAAAAGACGGCTAGGCTTGAATCACCAGTTAACAAGCCAGTAACTGAGAACAAGGCTAAGAAATTCCTGAAATTCTCAAAACATAGCGAGTATAGTGTTGTAGAATAGCTACACAAACAACCAACTTACATATCAGTGCTAGTTTTGCTCTTGAGCTCAGAGACACATCGTAGTGCGCTAATGAAGGTGTTGAATGAAAATTATGTAGTTGATGATATCTCTGTGAATAAGCTAGACCGTCTGTTTACCAATATAAGTGCCAACATATTCATCTTTTTCAATAATGATAAAATACCTTCAAGGGGCATAGGATCTACGAGGGCCCTACATATCACTACCCGTTGCAAAAAGATATACATTGACAGGGGTGTTAATCGACAATGGATTTGCGCTGAACATCTTGCCTCTATCCACACTAAACAGATTATCAGTGGATAGCTCTCACATGAAGACGTGTCAAAATATAGTGAGAGCATTCAATAGTATAGAAAGGAGGGTAATAGAAAGAATTGAAATACCTCTCCTAATTGGTCCGAACACATATGAGGTAGACTTTTTGGTAATGGATATCAAACCCTCTTATAATTGCTTGTTAGGTAGACCTTGGATTCACTCGGCTGGGGCAATGCGGTCATTATTACACCAAAAATTGAAGTTGGTAACGAAAGGTTGACTGGTGACAATAAACGCTAAAAAGGATATCATCACATCCATAATTAGTGATGCACTATATATAGGAGCGGATGAAGAGGCAACAGAATACTCCTTTCAATCATATGAATTTGTTAATGCAACTTTCATTGTTGAAGGAAACAAGATCTCTGTAACCAAAATATCCAAAACCACGAAGATGGGACTGTAGTTGACAGTTGGAAAAAGAGCCTTACCTGGAAAATAACTTAAAAAATACCTACAAGTAAGGGTCGAGACACTAATATTGATGGACAAACGAGACCGCTTCGGCTTAAGATACAAGTCAGATTCGAGGCAAAAGAAGAGGGAGCTGGAGAAGAAATAAGAAAGAAGAAGAGCGCGACTAAGTGGGGGAGAGGTCAGATGAGAACCAATGACCTTTCCCTGTATATCTAAAATGTTCGTGTCAGGAGAAATTATTTATCCTGAATGAAAGACGTCAAGAAAAGAAACTGTGAAAGAAATATTGGAAAATCTAAGCATGAACGCTATATCCAAAAAAAGAATTGAGGAAAACTTGTAAGGCATTTATCCTTATATCTTTGGAAGTGTTCTGAACAATTAGACTGTGGAAGAGATCCCTATAATTTTTAGAAGTAATTCAGAGTAATGTTCAAAACACACTTATTACTCTAAGCTTGGGAGCAATAAGAATCCTTTTGTGAAAAAGGTATATGTTTATTATTTTTATTTCAATAAAATGCATCTTTGTGTCTCATTTTGGTAAATATTCTTTTATTTTTTCCATTTTATTCATACCCATACCACACAGATAATTATTCTTAGATTTATTTGTTCTTTAGGTCTTCATTCGTTCCTATAACAGGTCTCCAGATATCAATGATATGAGCGACGCTGCTACTAACTCAAAATCTACTTTTGAGCAAGATATGTGTCTAGAGAAACCTCAAGACTTTGAAGATGGTCGACATTTTAACCTATCTCCTGATTAGTTAAGGATGGTAAAACAAGATGAGAAAAAATTTCTATCTCACAAAGAGTCAGTAGAAATTGTGAACTTAGGAGACGAACAAGAAAAGAAAGAGGTGAAGATCGGAGCTTGCATCACCGCAAAGACAAAGCGAGACCTTATTGAGTTACTCCAAGAATTCAAATATGTCTTTGCATGGTCATATGAAGACATGTCTAGTCTAAGTACTGATATCGTGGTACACCAGTTTCTCATAAAATATGAATATAATCTGGTTCAACAGAAACTTTGAAAGATGAGGCCAACGTCCTGTTAAAAATAAAAGAAGAGGTCAAGAAGCAATTTGACATTGGTTTCCTACAAGTGGTTAAATACTCAGAGTGGTAGCCAATATAGTCTCTGTCCCTAAGAAAGATGGAAAAGTACAAATGTGTGTAAACTATAGGGATTTAAACAAGGCTAGCCCAAAAAACAATTTCCCGTTGCCTCACATCGACACTTTAGTAGACAACACCATAGGTTATTCACTATTCTCCTTTATGGATGGCTTCTCCGGTTACAACTAGATAAAGATGCATCCTGAAGACATAGAAAAAACCATATTCGTAACCATGTGGGGAACATTTTGCTATAAAGTGATGTCATTCAGACTGAAAAATGCGGGAGCGACATATCAAAGAGCCATGTAACCCTGCTTCATGATATGATGCACAAGGAAATCAAGGTTTATGTCGATGATATGATCACAAAATCCTAAATAGAAGAAGAGCACATACAAGTCTTGAGGAAATTATTTTTGAGGTTGAGAAAATTTCAGTTACAGCTCAATCCAACTAAATGTACCTTCAAGGTTAGATCGGGAAAATTGTTAGAATTCATAGTCAGTGAAAAAAGAATCGAGATCGACCTTGATAAAATCAAATTTATACATGAGTTTCATCAACCGCGCACTCAAACGAAAGTCTGAAGTTTCTTAGGAAGACTAAATTATATCACCCGGTTCATTTCACAACTGACCGAGAAATGCGACCCTATATTTCGTCTCCTTAAGAAACACAATCTAGGTGTATGAGATGAGGAGTACCAGAAAACTTTTGACAAGGTTAAACATTACCTGTTTAATACCTCAGTACTGATGTCACCTAGCTCAGATAAGCCGTTGATACTGTACTTGGCAGTATTTGGGAATTCCGTATGATACGTGCTTGGCCAATAAGATGAGTTCGGAAAAAAGAAAAGAGTGATATACTACCTCAATAAGAAATTCACTAAATATGAGACAAGATATTCGTCAATTGAGAAGTTGTGTTGTACCTTAATCTAGACAACCCGACGATTGAGACAGTACATGTTGTACCACATAGCTTGACTCATCTCAAAAATAGACCCTCTAAAGTACATGATGGAGCCGATTGCTCTAAAAAGAAGGATGACCCAATGGCAAATTCTGCTTTCGGAGTTTGATATAATTTATGTGAACCAAAAGGCAGTAAAAGGGAGTGCAATAGCAAATTTTCTAGCCAGTAGAGCTCTAGAAGATTACGAGCCTTTGAATTTTAATTTCCCAAATGAAGATCTGATGTATGTTGCAACCATTGAAGAAGATGCTCAAGAAAGAAATCCTTAGAAACTAAATTTTGATGGAGCTTCAAATGTTGTGGGTAACGGAATCGAGGTAGTCCTGGTATCCCTAAACGGAGATTATTATCTCTTTACTAGTAAATTGGATTTTGATTACACAAACAATATGATAGAATACGAAGCATGCATTATAGGTATTCAGGCAGCCATAGAATGTAAGATCAAAGTACTATAGGTATATGGGGATTCTGCACTGGTGATCTATCAACTCAAAGGTGAAGGGAGACAAGAGATCCTAAGTTGATCGAGTATAGAAGGCTGGTCCTAGACTTAATTAAAGAGTTTGATGACATCACCTTCTACTACCTTCCGCGAGATAAAAATTAAATGGCTAATGCTCTAGCTACCTTAGCTTCCATGGTCAAAATGAATAAACAAGAGGATGTAAAACCTATCCAAATGAGTATTTATGATACTCTGGCTCATTGTTACAACATCGAGAAAGAGGAAAAGGATGATCACCCTTAGTACCATGATATATTGTGATATGTAAAGAATAGTGAATACTCTGATCAAGCGGCCGAGAATGATAAAAGGACGCTGAGGAGACTGGCCAATGACTATGTCTTAGATGGAGAGATCTTATATAAAAGAAGAAGGGATCATGTGCTACTAAGATGTGTGGACGCCATTAAAGTCAAGAAAATTTTGGAAAAAGTCCATGAGGGCGTTTGTAGAATGCATGCTCATGAGATTTGGGTATTATTGGTCCACCATGGAAGAAGATTATATCAGTTATGCCAAGAGATGCCATAAGTGTCAAATTTATGAAGACAAAATTCATGTGCCTTATTCACCTCTTCATATTATGACTTCTTCATGGTCTTTCTCTATGTGGGGCATGAATGTCATTGGGTTGATCTCGCTAAAAGTGTCCAATAGGCATCGATTCATCTTAGTAGTCATTGATTAATTCACCAAGTAGGTAGAGGCCAATTCTTACGCCAATGTCACGAAGTCGGCAGTCAGCAAATTCTTGAAGAAAGAGATTATATGTCGGTATGGGATGCAAGAAAGGATTATATCTGACAATACATTAAATCTGAACAACAGCATGATAGCGGAGGTCTATAGTCAATTCAAGATCAAACACCATAACTCGTTACCATATCGCTCAAAAATGAATGGCGAGGTGGAGGTAACCAATAAGAACATTAAAAAAATCGTGAGAAAAATGATTGAGACTTTTAAAGATTGGCACGAGAAGTTATCATTTGCTCTCTATGTTTATCGAACGTTTGTCAAGACCTCCACCGGGACAACACCTTTCTCATTGGTTTATGGAGTGGAGGTTGTTTTGCCCATTGAAGTCGAGATTCATTCTCTCTGAATTTTGTTAAAGTTGAAGTTGGATGAAGCTGAATAGATCTAATCCTGATATGATCAGTTGAACTTGATTGAAGAAAAGAGGTTAAAAGCTATTCGTCATGGTCAAATGTACCAAAAACGAATGATGCGAGCTTATGACAAAAAGGTTTACCCCAAAGATTTCCATGAGAGGGACCTGGTATTGAAAAAGATTCTTCCAATACAAAAAGACTTTAGAGGTGGATGCCAAACTGGGAAGGACTCTTATGTGGTAAAGAAGATCTTTTTTAGAGGAGCACTGATTTTGACCAAAATGGATGGTAAAAACTTACCTAATCCTATGAATTTGGATTCAGTCAAGAAGTACCTCACCTAAAAAAGGGGGGGAGAGGCCAAGGCGAAAACTCGCAAAAGGCACATTAAGACCAAAGAGGTTTTGAGTTGAAAACTCGGAAAAGGGCAGCTCAAGTTTGGATTGAAGATTGAACATGTAATGCTCAGGTCTTCTCAGAAGGAAAAACGTTACATCTTGGGACATCAACAAAGTACTCTGGATTTCTTAAGCACATATCAAACTCAAAATGGTCTTCGAGAAGTTAGTGCGGAGAAGCTCATGCTACGATATCTGGGGTACCTAGTTTCATCTTACTCATTTTGTATTTTAGCAATGTTTGCTATTTTGATTAATCTATTATTTTCGAGCTCTGCTCCCAACAAATTTCAATCTTGTCTATTGTTATGATCCTTTTCAAGTATTTTTCATTGAAATAATGATTAATGGACAAATAATATTTAAATAAAAGGATTTCTGCATATTGCTCTGAAAGTTTTCTAAGTAATACAAGGAACTGAAACAGGACCAATAGTCAGAATTAACCAAATCTGAGGGCTGGAAATATTTGAGCATGAATAGTTTGAATTGCAATTATTTCTTCGAATTTACTGTTAAAGAGACCAGATCTGAACAAGAAGGCATGACAATACATCAATGATAGAATCTTGACAAATAACGAGCAATGTCAACCTAAACATTAAAACTAAAAGTCGATTTCAAAAAAGTTTCAACATCTATAATTTTTAATTTTTAAAAAATATTTTCACATAAAGAAATTTGAACCCAAAATATTATTATTTTTAATAATTTGTTGAGTTGGTGAGATAAGATACTATCATCTCCAAGGCCAGAGTCAGTCAACGTAAACGACCATAAGCATGCTATAGAGGCATGAAATTTGGATAAGCAGTTTCAAAGAAAGAAAGAAAAAAGAGCACTCAACATGCTGAATCAATTAAACCATAAAAGCACAAAAATACAGAAAAGAAGAACAAGTATTTATATTCATAGATAAATTCATAAATGTATGTCTCTATTGTAGTTTATGGTTAAAATTAAACCTTTCCGTTACCAGAAATTTCAATGTTCCTAACAGGTCCCTTAAACCATTTCCTAGCATCCACCCACCACCAAACCATTACCAAAGACAAACCCACACCTAAAGCAACAGGTGCATAATTAAATGTATCCCAAGTAATTGGGTAATATGTTGGTAAAAGGAACACTGAACATGTGTAACAAATCCAGACAAATGCTACAAGACAAACTGGTCTTCTTGCTCTGCCTAAATAAAATGGACCAGGTTTGAAATTCTTCTCTGGCATTACCATTCTTGCAAATATTGGAACTGCATACCCACCAACCCATCCAATGGTGCATATTGAAGTTATGGCTGTAAATACTACATTTACTTTCAAGATTGGTAGCCCCATTACAATACATATAGCTGCACATAACCATACTGCATTTGACGGAACTTTGCGCTTTGGGTGAACTTGTCTCCATATTGATGAATAAGGGATCCCTTTATCTCTTGATAAAGCATATACCTACAGGGTACCAATGGTGACATAAGGCTTGGACAACATTAACAACTTAGCTATTAGGATTAGATTTATGCATAATGATTTATTTTGTCTTGTAACTTTGCAAAAAAAAAAAAAAAAAGTTATTTTAACCCTTTATTTAAATTTTTCGTTTTTTTTAGCTCTTGGATTAGGAGTTTTTGTTAAAAACACTCCAAAATGGATGAAAATTTTTTTTCTAAATAATGCAAAATAATTATTATAAAAGAAGAAGAAATATATAAATTTTAATTTTTTTTAAAAATTTTTAAATAATTTTTGAATTTTTAAATAATTTAAATATTTTTTATAATTTTTATTTTTTTACAAAATTTTAAAAAAATTCCATAAATATGTAGCAAAAAAATGTTCCATAAATTTTAGAATTAATTACTAATGTAACATACAGATGGACCACTAATAGTATGTTAGCAAAGCTAACATTTGTTAACTTTTCCGTCCATTTCTAATTGTTTTGTCAAAAAAAATTAATTCAAAAGTTAAAATAATTTTTTTATAAAATTAGAGACAAAAAATGTACTTACAACTCTGGCTGCACTGGTAGTGATTGAAAGCCCACCAAAGAAGAAAGAGCCCCAAATGACAAATAGTAATACAATTGCTCCAGCAGGATTATGATACCTTCCATGGAATGCATCATACAGTATTTGTGCCGGCACAAATGCACCCGCAGTTTCATTGCTTGGATCATAGAGGTAACTAAAATCCTGAATGAAACAATAAATAATGACATTGAAGAGCTATCTATATATACATATGTAAACATGTATATATTCAGAATCTACTGATCATTTTCTAGACAGTAAAAGTATTATGAAAGTCTTTATATTAAGAGTCAAATTGTATCTTGTCCCTTTATTAAAAAATGAGTAAATTAATCACTATATATTAGATTAAAGAGCAAATTGATCTTTCTGTTGCAAATTTCATCTATTTATACTGTTAAAAATTAATCTTTATACGTGTCAATATAAGGCATACATGACACGACACATGTCACTGTCTGATTATCCGTTAGTCATGCTAGCTTTTAACCGTACAAATGGATAAAAATTTTAATAGAATGACTAGTTTTTTTTTATCTAACATACAATGAGCAAAATGTAATCTAACTCTTAATACAAATTATCTATAATACTTTTACCATGACATACCTTAATGCTGAAAGTAAGGGCCAAAATATAAGCCCATCCAAATACTGCAATGATCCCAATGCTGGAGAGAATTGAAATAGGACCATTCTTATCAGCACCTTTAGTTTCTTCAGTCAAATGTGCTGCTGCATCATATCCATACAATGAATATTGACTGACAAGAAAAGAGAGGATGACTGCATAAGGTTTGCTTGATACTCCTGTTGAGTCTACCCCCATTTCAAAACTTGTGAATACATATGCTGCAGATTTTCTAGTCATTGCAACCAATGGGAGCATTATAACTATCACTAAGCCACCAATTACCTGTCAGGGAAAACTTTGGTTTAACTAGCTTATCAACTATATCCGAATTATCATCTTATTGCACATCAAAGTATATAAATGAACCACAAGTTGATACAATGAAGGCTGTAAAAGTTATCATAGAGAAAGATGTATTAAGAGTTACATTATATTTGACCCTCTCTACTTAAAAGTGAATAAATTAGTCTCCACATTAGACCAAAGAATAAATTGGTCCTTTCTATTAAAATTTTCGTCCTTTTACTCTTATGAATAATCAGAAAGTGAAATGTGGCGTGCCATGATGCTGACATACAAAGACTAATTTTTAATAGTAGAAATGAATGTAATTTTTAACAAAAGGATCAATTTACTCTTTGATCTAACATACAGAGACTATTTTATCTATTTTTTTAGTAAAGGGGGCAAAATATAATCTAATTTTTTTAGTAAAGGGGGCAAAATATAATCTAACTCTGAGTACAAGTGCCTCCATGATATTTTTACTAGTGAAAGACATACTATGAAGCCTTAAAGTACGCAAAAGTAAAGCAAAAATAAAACTTGTACCTGCCACCAAATTGAAATTATGTCGATGAAAGCAATCACTTCTAATGCAAAGGTGTTGAGTACTGCCCATATTAAAGTAAGGCTCACATACATGCATAAGAAGAGCCATTTTGGAGCAAAATATCCACCATCTTTATTAGTTCCAGTGCTTAATAAGATGATGCTCTGCAGTGTTTGTGATCCTGCATAAGCCTTCCATACCAAACACAAACACAAGGTTAAATTCAAACGATTTACTAACAAATTGGACTGTGTATTGTTTTGTTTTTTTATCATTTTCAAGCATACCTGAGTACCTATGCCAGCAATAAGCCCTATGGTCTCAAGCCAAGCACAACACCATGATGAGAAAGGACCCCATTTGGGACCAGCTAAATGAGCAGCCCAAAAGTACAGAGAACCTGTAGTCTGTTAAAAGTTTACAAGAAAGAGCAAGTCATTTCCCTCTAGTTGTAGAAGCTCTTTTAGAAATAGCTGCATTATGATTTTTCATGGTTGGATTAGGAGATGGATTCTGTCATAATTGTATATAGCATATTAATGCTGTCATTCAGATCATGTTAGGAGGTAAATATACCATTAAAGCCCAATGTTACGAGTGAGATTGTATTTTGTGTCATTTATTAAAAAATTGAGTAAATTAATCACTGAATATTAGATAATTTCATCCATTTTTTTTATTAAAAACTGATGTAATTGACAAAATAATTAAATAAGTCATGTAAAGATAAGTTTTTAAAAGTAAAAATCCATGATACTTTTACCTATGTGAGGACCATTTGGCTTCATTTTAATGCAAGGCTTCAAAACATCAAGTACCTTGGAGGCTAAACAAAAATTGTTTAACCTCTTGGGGCAGATTTTCCAAATGAAAATGAATGACAAAAATGGAACAAGAGTGAGAAAGGAGACAAACAGGAAAAGAAGAACAGATCTCAGCCATTGCAACTCCAACAAAGCAAGTGAAGAAAGAGACAACAACCCAACCCCAAACAAGACTAGCAGGACCTGCATATTGAAGGCTTGAACCATACAAGGGAGTTATCCCAGTGAATAGTGTCATTGTTGAAAACGAGATCGCAAGAGTCTTGAACAGAGTCTGCGATTCATAAATAAAGGAACAAATTAAGAAGTTACTGCATGTATGAAAACAAAAGAAAAAAGATTAAAAGAATGAAAAAAACAAAAACCATTTCTCTTCTGAGTTCTTGCTTATATCCAAGTTCATTAAGTCGTTTCTCCCCAGAATCCATTTCTTGGAATTGTGTTGGTTGCTGGTTGTGCTCCATCTAATTTCAGGTCTAAATGGGAATTAAAGATGGTAAGATCCCAAAAAAAGAAAGAATCAAGATGGAGTTAATTAGAGAGAGAGAAACTAAGACAGGTTGACTCATGCATATACATATATTAACTACAAATAATACCATCACGCATTGACTGCTTTGGTTTTATTATTTTAAATATAATAATATTCAACTTATAATTATTCATTTTTTTATTAAATTTATAAAAAGATTTATTGTTCATACTATTCTTCAATATTAATATTATGTTTTTATAAAGTTAAATTTCAATGAAAAACTTAAAATCAAAATTATTATTTCATATCAGTTATTAATAAATAATAATAAATGCAATAAAAAATTTAACTTATAAATATTAAAAGAAAAAATACTTTATATTTAAAAAAGTAAGTTGTCGAATTAAGTCTTAACTTGATTTGTATGAGCATTATTGTCAATGCAGGAGGATATGGAAGCGTATTATTCTCCTATCTATGGGTTGGAAAAGAGCTACGAGTAGTTCTAGACATTGTCTCAAACAAAAAAGTTTTTTTATTAACTCAATTAGTATTGATATTAAGATAGAGCATATTCCATGTTATACAAGATCTATTTTCAAACAAAAACAAGCTAAGTTTCTAAGTATGATTTCCAGTAAGTATACGCGAAATTGTTTTTAAATTTATGTTTTCTGGCAAACAAGTTCTGCGAAATGGGTCTCGTACCTTCTCCGCAAATCTAGCACGCGACGCGATTTTTCATACTAAGTCTTCTTTCTGTTGTAAACTCTGTGTTTTACGCATACTTTGTTGGTTCTTAATTATTCATTGAGTTCACAATGAACTCACCCGCTCCTCTCTTACTTTGCAGGTAAGTAGGTCGCGGATGATAATGGTGAGGTAGAAGAAGGGGAAAATGTTTTGAATAATAGATATAAATTATATGCAACTTTGTCGATTAAGTCTTAACTCGATTAGCATTGATAATATTATCAGCGCAAAAAAACACGAATTCAAATACATTGAAATGCGTTTATAAATAATTCTAGACATTATATATAACTTCAAATTTTAAATGATATTAAAAAAATAATATTGCACGTACATTTGCAACTAAATAAAAAATAAGCGCACAATTTAACATAACATTTACAAAAGGATATTCAAAACGCAATATTGAAGTAAATACATGAATAATTTTAACATTTATAAACTATATTTAATTAGTAAATTATTTGTAATTTATGAATATTATATAATAATTTAATTAGAAATATTTAATTTATCCTAATAATTTTAATTGGAAATGAGAAAATGATTTAATTAGAAATTTAGTCTAATTTACCCCTATTTATTTTACTATTTAAATTTGAAGTTAGATTAAAATGCTCTAACTGTCCCCTTTTTAGTCTCAAATGAGTTGAAAATACTATATACACATTTATTAAATTAAATATATATTTCAAATAGTAAATTATATGTTTAAAATGCATTATATCACTCTATTTCATAAATTAAATTCACAACATTTAAAATTTTAAAATTTTAGAAGATACAATTATTTATTATTGGAGTGTAATATTTTATTATTTGTTGGTTTCAACTTTTTTTTTTATTTAAAGATGTTTAGAAATTTGTCGATTAAGTCTTAGCTTGATTGGTATGGATATTATTGTCAATATAGGAGGACGTGAGTTTCAACGCATTATCCTCTTATTTATGAGTTGAGGAGGGGGTATAAACAATTCTAAACACTGTATCAGAAAAAGTAAATATGATCAAAACCTTCAATCGTAGTGATAACTATATGTATATGTTAAAACATAGTTAAAAAATATTTTTGAAATTAATGTTGCTCATACATAATTCTTATTTGTTATTTAAACCAGATTAAATCAAACATTCAACAACTCTTACCCTTAAAAAAGGAAAATATGTCCTAAAGAATATGACGACACATGTAAAGGAATTAAGGTTATTCATATAAATTCTCATTTTTTTAAAAAATATTTTTTCCAACAAATTTCAATTAAATGCTAAATATATTTTTGTTTAATTCAAATAATGATTAAATCGAACTGAAACATAAAATTTCTAATTAATGATGTACTGATTACATTAAATTGTGAATCTAAATTGATTAAAACATGAGAATTAATTTTAATATTAGATTTATTTAAAAATAGAAATAAAAATTTACTTAATTTTGAACATATTAAAAAAAATTACCACAGATCCTAAAATCAAAAAACAACATGCATATGAATGAGCCATAAAAAAAATTTTAATTTGTTTAAAATAAATAGACTTAGTCATTAAAAAACAACATGCATAAGAATGAGCCATTAAAAAAATAATATGTTTAAAATTAAAAACAACAAGCAAGATGGCTACTTTCAGCATATAATATATGAACGTGAAGTTGTGGAATATCATAACTTGCAATTTGGAGACTCTAAAAAAGTCCACATCATGAGGGCGCGTAACTTTTGGAAAACGGAACCCCTTAAGACGTAGCGACTTTGACTTTAAGCTTTTCAGTAAACGTTTATAGTTTGGTTATTTAATTTTAATTTTTTTTTAAATGGTCACTAAATTATTTAAAAGTTATCGTTAAAGTCACTAAACTATTTAAAAAATTTATTCAAGTCATTGGGCTGTTATTTTGTTTTTTAAATGTCTTATTAGCAAGCTTCATGCGACAATTCAATTATCGGTATAGTGATTTAATACTCATCAATAAGTAGAATATACCTTAAATCCAATTAGGAACAAAGTTAGAAATTTATTTTCAAAGGGGTAAAAATTAAGGGTTAAAGTATAATTTTTCTTTGCATTTGCTAGTTGGTTTAGAATTTTAAAGGGATTAAATTGAAATTCTTATAATATTTGGGGGCCAAAATGTATATTTTCAACATTAAACTAACTTATAATTTTAAAATTTTCAAGAGACTAAATTGATAATTTTCCATTTGGGGGTACTTACCCTCTTGGTGTCGTCCCTGGCTTCAATTCGATCTGATGGTTAGTATTGAATACCACAGAAGAAAATTATTTGGATTTTGATTCGCAAATTTGTGATGTTTAAAGTTGTTTCATAAAAGAAATTAAAATGTATAAAAGAAGGGAAATAATAGCTTTTGATTGGTGCAAGTGGTGCAAACAAAAAATGTTATATAATAGTAATTTTAACAATCCAGTGGTTTAAATAAATTTTTTTGAATAATTCAATGATTAATTTGTAATTTCTTAAAATTGAGTGATCAAAATATAATTTTTTAATAAATGAGTTACTTTAGATGAAAATCTACCTTAAACATTAGACACATGGTCAGAGTTGGACCATTTGTTTGAAAACATAGAAAGCTGACGGAGGTGGTTGTTTCACCGGGACACTAACCTCTTGTACTAGAATTAATTATGGGTGAAGTTAAATTTAGATATATATAAAAATTTAGATTCAATTTTAAATTTAGTTTCTAAAATTTTATGAAGCCTAGTTTAGATAAAAAAAATGTTAAACTTGAGCTTAGTTCGTGTTAAATTTTTTATGTAAAAATAAATTTAAAAAGTATAATACATCAAATACACTAAAAATATTAAAATAAATATTTTTTAACAAATTAAAAATACATTAAAAATATTTATACTTAAATAACATTAAGATATGTGCAACTTAATAAATAAATACCTCTAAAATAGTAGTAAAATTAACAATAAAATAAGAGTTATACAATATTCAAATAATAACAACAAAATAATAGCAATATAGTAGCAACATGGCAATAAAACAACAACAAAGCAATAGTAATTAGTAAACAACAAAACAGCAGCGGGAAAAAAGTTAGCTAAATTTGGGTTGAGCTCAAGCCAAAAATCTTACTCGAGGCCCGACTCATTTAAAAAATAGATCTTATTTTTTGTCTAAACTAATTTCTCGAACCTATATTTTTATCTAAATCATTCTATTTTCCTAGTGCAGCTTTAAATCTTGACAAATAATTCAACCATGTTGTGGTGTACCCCAAACTCACCAAACCGTGAACAAAAGAGGAAATCAAATATTGTTCCAAACACTCCGCAATTAAATGAATCCCTTAACTCTTATACTTTAAAAAAATATCTACTTACTTTTTTAAGGTTTATGCTTTAAATAAATATCTATTTACCTTTTCAAGGTTTGATGATTAACCACTAAGTTTTAAAGTTTATTCATTAAATGAATTCTAAATTAAATAATTTTACGTTTTATTAATTATTATTAATTTTCAATTAAAGATAATAAAATTTTAATTAGTTATAAAAATATTTTAATTATTATTAAATTATATTATAAATTTGCTTTATGTTAAATAAATATGTATTTTGAGTGAATAATTGGTACACTGGTATAATATCTTTCTTTTTTTTTATTCCACGAGCAACTTTAAAAATTTGAAATATGTTTATTTTTAATATTTCACTACACATTTATAGAACATTTGTCAACCCTCTAACCCTACCTATGGAGTTTTAAAATCCCACTAGTTGTGTACCAAATATTTTTTCAAAGAATACATCCTCAAAATAAATCATTACAAAGAAAATTTATAAAAATTATACAATATTATAAGATACTTTTAAATATTATAAAATGTTATAAAAAAATATGAAAATATTATATAAATACTATAAATAAATTTAGAAATTATTGAATTTTTCAAAAATATATAAAAACTATAAAAAAAAGTTAGTGAAAGTTGAATATAAAAAGTTATTAAAAGTATTAAAAAGTTATAAAAATAATAATATATATAAGAAAATTATAGAAAATTCTTGTTGTTTTGAAGGTTTGAGTTTAGTTTTAATGGAGAGCTTAAAGTGCGATAGTGATTAAACTTGTATGAGATACATATGAAGGATACGAGAGATAATAAGTTTGTAATGGTTTGGGTAGGTAATTTGAGGGAAGTTTATAAAGATGGATTGAGGTATAATGTAGGAAATGAGTAGTAATTTTTTATTAAAAAGGATTAAATATTATAAAATAGGAAATATAAAAAATTATAGAAGTTATTATAAATGATTAGGTATTATAAATATTATAAAAATTATTATTCCTTTTATAAAATTTAATATTTTTATATTTTTTAATAATTTTATCATTTTGTTTATTTTTTAGAACTTTTTTTTTATATATTCTCTGCTTTTATACAATAATTAAAAAATTAATTAAGTTCTCCATGCCAGTAATTTTACTTATCAAATGCCATATCAACACACACATCATCATTTTTCCATGTCAATTGTCACATCAATTATTACGTCTACACTTAATGGCCCATAAGGGATTTACGGGAAATAATATTACATGCGCTCAACTTATTGGACTTTTCAACTAGGAACCCAATTAATTTTTTTAATTATTTTGCAAGGTTTTTTTAGTACTTAAGCTTAAATATTAATTTGTCTTTTGATTTTTTACCGGTTGTGCATTGTATTAATTAGATTTTACATTATAATTGATTGAACATGTATTTATACTCGTATTTTAAACCCATGAAGTATGTGTAATTGTATTATCTTTGTATTAATAAAAAAAAAACTTTGATTCAATCCCTAATATCCTTACATTATCCTCAAGTACGACTTTCTGTATCATTAAAAAAAGACTGGTTCAATCTTTAATATGCTTACACTATCCTCAATTATCAAAAGGGAAAAATGTGTATACTTTTTTTTTATTAATGTATAACAAGATTTAATATAGCATAACTCTAAATAGATATTGAAAAAAAAAAAACCTAAAGAAATAAAAAATGAAAATAAGATCAAAACTCTTGATCAGTAATTAATATAGCAATAGAAATACATAACTTACAATAATGTTTGACAATCACTAGATACCAAAGGAGTTCAAGCATAGAAAGATTTTAGGCCAATTCCCTGTTGACTATCATCCAACCATGTATTCACACAACGATTTTCCAACCGATGAAAACTTAGGAGCCTGTTGTCGTCCAAAGTACTATTATAATGGCTGACGAAATAAATTTACCAGTTCCAATATGGGAAGCAAAACCCATCCTCATCTCACTAATTCTGGGCCATCCATGGTGCTGACAAGGTTATTTGATGTCGATGTCTGTCTCTGTCTAGGTCTTCCCCGTCCTGAAAACCACCGAAACCAGCAGGGTCAAAGAAATATTTTTTATCAGTAGAAGTAGCATGGAGGCCCTGTATTAGGAGTCAAATTGCATTTTATCCTATTAATTAAAAAAATAGGTAAATTAGTCCTTATATGCTAATCAAAGAGCAAAATAGTCCTTTCGGTTCAAAATTTCATCAATTTCTACTGTTAAAAACTGATGTGGTTGATAGAATAATTTGACAGTTACACTAGTGTGCTACATGTACCTCATTCAGACATATAGGGATCAATTTTTAATAGTAGAAAGACCAGTTTGCTCTTTGATCTAATATACAGAACTTAGTTTGCCCTTTTTCTAGTAAATGGGACAAAATGCAATCTGACTTTTTTTATAAGGGCCTCTATGGTGCTTTTACCATTTTTATCTTACAATGCATACATGTTGAAGTTTAGTCTCTCATAGGGGTGTAATTAAGCAGAATTGAGCCCATATACTGCCAAGCTCAAGCTCGACTCGAAATTCGGAGCTCAATACTCAAATCGAGCTCGGTCAAACATCTATTTTCAGCTCAAGCTCAGCTCAAGATATAATCAAACTACTCGAGCTCAAGTTCGACTCAATAATTAAACTTTGGGTTAATAATATATATTAAGGACAATAACGTAATTCAATAATATAAAAATATAAAAATTCTGAAAATGCTCGTGAGCCGTTCGAGTCAAGTATTACTAAGCTCGAATTTGGCTCGTTCGATAGCTCGAGCTAGAGCTCAGCTCGATAATTACTGAATTGAGCTCGAATTTTTTTCGAGTCGAACTCAAGTAGCTGGCGAATATAAGTGTCTCAGTTACACCCCTAGACTCTCTCATCAAATCTGGAAGTATTAAACTTGACAATGAAACAAAAAAAATTAATAAATTCCTCATATTCAACGCCTAACGGTGTTTGCTACATTGTCCTAGGTGAAAATGGCACAACCCTTCATCCTCCTAAAATACAAAATTCTACTCTGCAAGTGGTTAATGGAGTGGGAAGAGATTGAGAATCTAACCAGAATCCTTCTTTTTCTTCAATGAAGTCTGCTTAGATTTCTTATGACCTTTCTCTATTTTGGTACAAACATCTTTGTATTTTTCAAGAACCCTTTCTTTCTCTTCAAGTAAACCTAACATCTCGTATGCATCTGCTACCCTTTGAACTATTGATTTGTCTGTAGGCTTGCGACCAAAAGCTTCCAAGCCTTTGAAAAGCTTTACAATAACAATTAAAAATAGACCAACACAAAATATTGGAAAAACTAGTTAGTTATGAGAAAATAAGAACAAGCTGAACTTTTAATTAAGTAAAGCTCGAGAGAAAAAAAATAAAACGAAAACCTGTCAAAGATATGAAAACCACCATGTACAATATTAAGCACTAACTTTTTAATATGCATATAGTTGATAGCTAGGGAACAAAAACATACCTTCACAAGATTCTCCAGCATGTTGTTTCGATAGTATACTGATATCATGAGGCCGCATAACTGCCAAGGCACTGAATGTAGATCAGCACTTACTTTCTTCACCCAGAATTGATGAGCTTCATCTGCTCTATTATCCATATCTAAAGCTCGTAATAGTTGTCCATATGTTCCCATTGTGTTTCCCTGCCCCTTGCTTAGCATCCATTTAATAACCTAAGAGGGAACAATAGTTGTTGAACTTGAATTCATATCCAAAGAGTTCACTTGACATGACTCATTATATTTGATGCAGGAGGCATTCTAATATGCAAGTTGCAAAATTTAATTGACCTTGTCTTTTACAAGTATAAGAATTATTTATGTATTTATTCTTTAAAAAAGCAGCAAGTAGAGAAAAAGAAGGACTTGAAATGTGGGGAAGGCAGCAAGTCAAGCTTGGTATAGAGGTTGTTACCCTCTTTAAGAGGTTTGAGGTCCAAGATTGAATCCTCCCTCCCCCTTGTATCTCCCATGATGTACCATAAAAGTAAAAAGTGAGGAAGGCAAATACTGAATGAAGAGCCTTAATCAAACTATTCTGATAAAAGTGAAACTGTAAAGTTAAACATGTGGTACAGTTGGTAGAAACATCTATTCCTGTTAAAATGAAAAACAATTCTCAATAATAAACATGTATTATCGTTGATATGTGCATTTTTTGCCCTACCTACATCAAGAAACAAAAGAGCCAAATGCCAAAAAAAATGTGCTCTTCTTACTACTAATTCACTTATTGATTCCAGAGCCCCAAGTAACCTGGATGGTATCTTCTTTCTTAACTTGAAATATATTTGTTAAGCATCTAAGCAAAAACCATTTGGAAATAGGCAAAAAGACCCCAACTTAAATATAAGACCATAGGAAACCCAATACTTAATAGATGAACAGTACTTGAGACTCCCCCCCTCCCCCAACATCTAGCTAACAAAGAAGACACATGAACAACCTCACAGGGGTGGTAAACCTCACATGGGGTTGGACAAGAAGAACAGAACGTGCCTAAGCTCCAATACCAATGCTAAGCATCCACCTAAAACCATTTCACAATAGATAGACTCGACTTGAGGTCGACCAGTTGAAGTGGGATTACACCTCTTAACAAATAAAATAAAATCACAACTAACCAGTTCAAGTGACTTTGTAGCGTCCGATACAAAGAAAAATAAATCATCCAGTGAGAGAGAGGGAAAGCTGATTAAAATTAAAAAAACAAATTGGAAAGATTAATTGCTGATACCTGAACAACTCTATGCCACTGATGCTCCTTCTCAAGAGCAAGGATTACATTTTTAAGAGGTCCAATAGGAAAATTCTGCTCCCACGCAACCCACGCATCAAGAGCACTGTAGACAGATTCTTTACTGTCTTTAAGATCAAGAAGCTGCATAGATGGAGTTATTTTAGTAATTTAACAACCCAGTTTAGCATGCAAAATTAAAGCCAAGTAGGAAAAAAAAAAAAAAAAAAGATGACATGCTGTTATACTTACTGTGGTGACAAGAAACTTAATTTTGTCCTTTCTTGAGACATTCTGCCCAATTTGGAGCTTCTGTTGACCTCCAACATTTGGCTTGGGATAAAGATTCTCGACTTGGTTATTACATTGATCCTTAAATAATTCCCATATCGGTTAAGGCAGTCAAATAAAATGAACTAAACAACTCAAAAAGTTGAATAGCTTATCCAAAATAAAGCAGCATGTAAAAAACAGATTAACAAATAAATAAGATAAGATATCTGTGTAAACCTCTATTATATTTGATAAATCATGCTTGTCCAAAAGATAAATAAACCCTTTTTGTACAAGAAAGAAATATGAAAAACTTCAAAATAATTGCTTAACCCTTCTTCCAATCATAGAACACCGTATTCAAACATGTTTCAAACTTTAAGGATCTGTCATGTTCCCTTCATTCTATTTTTGCAAGTCAAAAAAGTTCCTATGCTATTTATTCCTATAGAAGTTGATATACATGAGAAATGAAGGAAAATAAATAGAGATAAGAGGATGCCTTGAAAGATTAAATGGAAATTACAGAAAGATGATATTTGATGACAAATTGAAAATTAAAATTTGTGATAGATACCTATGCTGCTTTGTTTCTTCATAATCCCTAAAGAGTCTGTATTCAACATGTACCTAGACACTTTATGTAAGTATGACCTTGCAAATTTATAACAGGAACGAAAAAAAAAACTTGCAAAACATTTTTGAGTATACCCATTCCAGACACATAATCGTATTCAACACTTCCCAGGAGTTTGAGTGACATAGCTAGTTAATCATTTTAAGTACCACTTAATATAATATTCCAAATTAAAACTTTAGGAATATTTAGTAGTTTAAATAAATTTATTTCATTCAACCAACAATATTTTACTTTTAGACCACATTATCCCATTGTCTTACTCATGGACCTTCTGTGCCATCTTCTATCGCGTGAAATCTCATTAGTTGTAAAATCACTACAAAATAATATATTACAACTTCAAAAACCTAATAAAAGCAGATTTATGCTTCTTCTCTTTTTAAGCAAATGCAGAATCAAGCTTTAGTTATTCGATATTTATCTTTTTTCAATTTATCAAATAAAATTAACTAAAAGTTGTTTTTTATTTATTTATAAAATTTGATTAAGAATGATGAACCTCCAATTGAAACTCATCCTGACTAGGAGTGCAGGGAAGCCAAGTCTTGCTCATACATGTATGTAATTGAGCTGTTGACTTAATAACAAATCTCTCTGTCACAAAGTGTATGAGCTTGATTTTATCTTTAATGATATGAGGCTAATTGAATAGCTCACTAATTTCTAGAATCAATATCAAATTTGAAGAATAAAACCCTATCAAACTTAGCCCTATTTTAAGTTTTTGCGAGTGAAGTTCAAACATTTAACTCTGTTGATCAACTTGGTTAGAGTATACCACTAATAGTAAAATGACAAATGCTTCAACTTTTTGAAAAGTTACAGCAACTCAATGACAACATATCAACAAAAGAACTTACCTTCACAACGTGGTCACAGTGTGCTTCTCTTCCTTGTCCTTTTGGAATAACCTATATAAACATAGTTAAAGAAATGAGCAAATCAGACGGCCTAGTTATTAACTGTCCAGTATCTCTCTCCCCCCCCCCCCCCTCGCTTTTATTTTTCTAATATATTCATAAATACATAAACATATTTGTAAATTTTATACATGGATTACATGAAACCAGAAAAGGGTAACTCAAACAGAGACCGGTTCTTTACTTGGACTAAGAGAAAAACAGAGAAGTTCAGAAGCTGAGAATCTGAATAAGGAGAAGACATTAACCAGCCATCAAAGAATAGCAGGGTCTTCAAAGTTAGAAATATTAGCAGAGAAGGAAACCAAAGTTCTAACTAAAAAAAAAGTTGAATTACATTGAAAACTCATTTCGTAATTTAATCAAACAGGTGATGGGGGTGACAGATTTCGGCACCAGTTATGAAAGAAAACTTGAAAACAAAAATATCACCTCATATGTAGCAAAGGAGCAACCTCTCATCAACGTTGATGTTGCAGGAAGAAAAATCCTTTGCGTGGAGTGTCCAGAAATCTATAAATAATAATGAAACAAGTATGGAGCTTTTAATTATATAAAAATGAAAATAAAAGTGCATGATTTACATGGAAAAGGAGAAAAGAAAGAGTACTTTTTGCAATGCAAATCGCAGCATCAGAACGGATTGGATTCGATATGGCAATGGAAGAGCTAAAAGCGTGGTGCTGGCGCTGGTCTTTCAAGACGAGAGCGAGAAACAGGTGGAACTCGTAAATATGTTTATACGTACCTACTGGTTACTGGCTAATTTCTTGTCATTCAAAATAATAATAATGGTATAACCGAAGACAAAAGAGGGAGTGAACCTGCTCGGACTGAATTAGGTCGAGACGGGTTTACCGTTTACCGAAGGGTGGGATTTATTCGGGTCGTCATTACAATTTGTATTTCGGTTTGAGTTGTCTTTGGGTTGGAATTATTTTTTATTTATTTGTATTTGGTAAAAGTGTTACGAGTTTAGGAATGATATTAATTTATTCTAATTCTTTATATTTTTTTAATTTAAAATATAAATTTAAAATCTATTTAGATTTATCTATATTTGTAAATTATTAATCCAAATTTATTTAGGTTCATCTATATTTTTTTAAAATAAAAATTATATTTATATTATTTTTTTATTTTTTATTTATTACAATTTTATATATAGTCATCTTAATATTTTTTTAATGTTTATATTATAATAGTATTATAGATTTAATTTTATGTGCTATAATTTACATAATATATAAAAATAACATAATATAAAATATTACAAACTTAACAAAAGCAAGTGAGACCGAGCCGAGCTTGGGTCTTGAATGTTCAAACTTAAGCTTGACTCATATTTTAAATGGGCCTGATTTTTTTGTCCAAGCCCATTTTTTAAACTTAATATTTTTGCTAAAATTCTCTCAAAATTCTAGTGAGCTTTCGAGTTTAAGTGAATAACTCAACCATAAACAAACTTAGCATTTAAAAATTGAATAGTTGAATCAATCTCCCAATCCTTTCACAAATATTTTTGCCCAAATCCAAGTAGCAAAGGATCAATCACCCGATCCTTTCACAAGTCAATATCCACAAACAATTCTAGATGGGTAAAGGATTCAGCCTCTTTGGTTTTTAATGGCTAGTTTTTTCTTAAGGGAGTGATCCCCTCTTCAAAACAATAAATTTCCTGATCCTTCCTAGTGTTTCCCTGCCATTGTGTAGCATCATCTAATAAAATACTAATAATTGATAACATATTTTTACTTTTCTAAAGCATACAAGTAGATGGGGGTTTTGTTCTGACAATACCAAAGAACAACTAAACAAAATTTAAACTCAAAAGCAGCAAGCCAAAGAGGTAGAGTCATAGAGAGTAGAGACTAGCACGGAACAAAAACTTACCACATCAGACAATGGCAATTTATAAGATCCCTTTGCTACTATCTGTGAACAGTCACCTTTAGTCAGGGGACGCTTTTTCATTTTCTAAGCCACAAAGAACATCCACTTGAGTCCCACTATATCATATATCAAATATCAAAATCACAAACAGAGCAAAAAGAAAAGAGGAGACCAATATCCCAAATTTCCCACACCATGAATGGTCTCCTACTACCCATTTGGCTCTTGAAGGCACGGGACCAGCTGTAGAGAGAGAGAGAGAGAGAGATGATGGTTACCGCTTTACCTTTCTAATGAGTATTGTTTACATCTTGCTAGAGCATCATAGTGATGGTTGTCCATTCGCCATGGCAATTAGACACATGGAATAGCTTATTTCTTTTTAGATTCATATAACAAGAAACAAAATCGTTTCTCATTCAGTAATTCTTACAGTAAAGGCTCTTTCTCTTTCACTTAAGTTCTCTCTCCATCATTCCATGATATCATCAATTCACCTTCATAGGTTTAGAAATTAATGGGACCTCAAGACATCTGATGCCTATAGGTAACACGTGATATATAAATATATGTGTGTGTGTGTGTGTACACGAAGCTCAAACATGCAATACTTTATTCACATCAGTTCCCTCAATAACTTCCAATTATAAACATCAATCTGATTTAAAAAGTCTAATCCAATCATACTTGGATTCTCAACAAACAGATGAAGATGAAACTAAGTAAACACTGAACAAATCCTGAGGGGAAACAAACAAACTAATAGATTTAAATAAAAAAATGAGAAGCAATTTGATGTCAAAAATCAATCAAGATAACAAGCTTGGTATTCAGCAAGTTTCAATCAATCATCATTACTTTCATCTGCACCAACAAGACAAAGATAAACAGAGTATGAGTGTAAAACCTATAGATCTTACAAATAATTCTGTATCAAACTTATATTCCTCCAAAAATCTTAAACTTATTATTATCCAAACACGGAGTAACTTTAGATAGGACAATCCAATCTAGAAGTAGTCCACATATAAACAAGCAAAATTAGAGGCACCTTCTTCAGATTCATTTTGAAGTCTTAACACAGTTTAGATACACATGGATATTTGCATTTTACAATATGTAAACTCTTTTCATAACATTGTATACCATTAAATATGTAAAGAAATCAGATTCAAATGCTGCTTACAGCAATCATGCTCCAAATTCATTCTTAACAATCTAATACAAACAAAAAGCTAAGTAAAGAAGCATTCAAAAATAACATAGACCTTCAAAAGATCAAGAACAACCCAAAATTGAAAGTTAAAACCAATTACAAACGAAACAATAATGAGTACTTATCCGGAAGAACAAGAAGCAGTAAAGTTGAACTTAAAGTTTACTAGGTGGTGCTAAGTAAGAAAAATCATTAAGCTGCTAAACTTTTCTTCTTTTTCTTATCCTTGACCTTGATGTCAATAGGGCATAACTTTTTTAGTGCAGTCTTCTTTTTCTTGGTTGAGATATTCGCATTGATTTCATGTTTTCTATCAGCCTCAGAGTTAGGGTCATTAATATGTTCTTGATCATCCATGTACTGAACATCGTGTATCCTCCCCTTGTTTTTCTTCTTTTTCTTCGTCTTCTGATGGGAAGTATCATCTTCCTCTTCTTCAACTTCTTGTTTTTCCTCCTTGGAAGAAGTATGGTGATCAGCATCAGCGAGAATCTTCAAACGCAAATCAGGCATAGCTTGAAAAAGAGGTAAAGCCAAGCTATCGAGCAACTTCAAATGAAACGACCTGATATTACCCCACTTGCTCGGCACACGCTCTGCAATCCCATTAATAGCAGCAATCACGTTTTCAACAATCTCCTTCTTTTCCAACGAAAGCTTCGCCACCTTCACCACACAGCAAGTCCCGCTACTCAAGAACAACATAGCAGAGGAACAAGCATTATGGATCTGCTCCTTCCAGTTGTTATGCTTAAGGTCCACAGGCACTGGAATCTTCTTCTTCTTGAAAAACTGCTTCCCCAATAACCGAGGCAGAAGTGGGATAATTCTCTTATCAGCGAAAAACATATCATATGAATCACAAAGCTTCCTTTTGGCCTCGAAGGGCTTATAATCAGTCTTGAGCTTGGAAAGCTTAATGACCTTGTTGATGGGTATGTTTTCCGACTTGATTTTCTTAGACGCAGCGTCTTTTGTGATACCAGACTTGGAGCGGTCATCGATGAATAAGCAAAGCTCGGCGGGATCATCGATGATAGGGTGAGGGAGAGGGACTTTGATGGGGTTAACGCGAGCCTTTTGAGGGATTTTCTTGAGGCTGACGATGAGATATAGGAATTCATCCTGTTCAAGAAGTTGGGGTTTTTGGGCTTGGGACTGAGAATCTCTCCATTTGAGCAGAGCATTCACAGCCTTCTCCACATTCAATTCGGATGAAGCAGCCGCTACCGCTACTCCCATGTTCTTCGCCATCTTCCTTCCTTCTTTCTTTCTTTCTATTTTGCTAGGGTTTTATTCACTTTTTCCCCTGCCGCCAGTTAGGGTTTAATAAACGTCACAAAAATTAGTCGCTTAGCCGGGTTAATGTTTTTATAATTATTTCATTTATATTTTATCAAATAAAAATCATTTCTGTATCTTTGGGTAAACTACATAGATAGTCACTCAATTATTAAAAATTTTTATTTTAGGCATTTAAAATAAAAAAATTATAATTTAAACACCCACATTACATTGTTCATTCATTTGAGTCACTCTCTAAGCTAATTATTTATATATAATTCATGCAAAAAAGATGAATTTAAGTTGTTTTTGGTGTTTTATACCTGTTTGAGATTATTACCTTTTTCTTTGCCTCATTACTAGTTTGTCTAGAAAGAGGCTTCGGGTTGTTTAACTTCAACAACCCATTCTATTTAGCGGCAAAACTCTAAAATTGAGTTCAAACGACAGGGTTCATCAATTTTTAAAAAAAAAATGGATATTTCCTTTCCCAATAATACTTATTTCAATTTTGAATTCGCAGATATATTTTGTATTGAAATGATGACTTGATTGTTCCTGCGATGTTAATTCCAAAAACGAAACAATCTCCAAAATTAGGGCTTTCAATCGACGACAATGATGTTAGTATTTCTCTGCCTACGATTCAGGAAGCAAAGGACAAAATTTCTCAGATCGAGTACACATTTTGCAGCCAAGTGTATCCAAATTTCCAGTCGAAATGTGAAGCTTGGAGAAAATATATGAAGAGGCTAAAGATGCATTGAAGAAGAAGTTATACCATGTGGCACCCGTTGACAGGTTCATGTGTCAAAATTCCATTTTCAAAATGACTTATACAAGGTCAATGATCGTGCTCATACAAACCAAGCTTCTGCATGTTTTAGTTTTACTTTTTAAAATTAAGTTCTAATGTTAAATATATATTTGCAATAGATAAAAATTAATCTATATTTTATATGTAACACCCCTAACCTATTTTCGTCGCCGAAGTCGGGTTACAGAATATTACGACGTCAATTTAAACATTTATCATTACTTACTCATAAATATCTAACCATGAATATAAACAATTAATCACATTGCAATTATAACAAACATACACTTACGAGCCTTAAATCGAGTTTACGGGGCCTTAAAAATAGTTTGAAAATATTTTGGGGTTGATTCAAAATAAAACAAAAAATTTAGAAAAAAGTTGAAAATTTTGAAAACAGGGGACACACGACTGTGTGTCATAGCCCAAACCGTGTAGACATTTGAAATCCAGACACACAACCATGTCCCAGCCCGTGTGTCCACCCGTGTGTGTATTCAATGTTGGGTCATACGGTCGTGTTGCAGGCCACGTCTCAGACTGTGTAACTAACTATTTTAAGACACACGACCGTGATGCAGGTCGTATGAAACGTGTACCTAAACCATTACAACGCACGATCGTGTGACAGCCCGTGTCCCAAGCCATGTGCTCCAAATTTTGCTTCTAAAACAAGTAATTTTTACATCTATATTGGTTCTCAAGCCAAACCTAAAACCACATTAAAATCATGACCAAAATTGTCCTTAAGTAAAAAAATAAATATACATATCAAAGTCCTACAATTCATGTGCCTAACCAATGTGCCATTTAAAGACACCTCAACAATAATTCAACATTCAATAAAGCAAGATAAGTAGATACATAACTCAAACCGAGCTCTCACATTCTAACATCAACCAAATGACCAAACATATATATATAGACATAAGTACATATATATAGACCTTTTTTTCTAATACTAATTCAAGCACATAAATAGCATAATATCAAAGTGACCAATTCACTAGAATAACCACCATGTGAATGCATTTACATAAATAACTCCAAACATCTATATATAACTATGTTTTAAAGTAACACATCATTCACAATTTATAGAACTACATTCAATACAAGTAACCTTCACTAGAATTAACCATAATCAAAAGATTATTGTTTCAATATTGACAACCTAGGTACATGCCAAGACACAAAAGAAATATATCACCAACTTGAGTTTGGGATTGATGTTGGATACCGAAATGTCAATAAAAAGTAGGTACCTAACCTGCACATAAGGTAACGATCAATTAAAAAATACTTTACTTGACTCAAAAAGCTACAATTTCATTTAATAACCATCATTTCATAAATTAATTCATATAAAGCTTAATCCAATTTGGTTATATTTGAATTCAACTCGAGTATACATAATTATATATATATATATATATCTTTCTTAATAATTCTTGTTTACCAATCTTCTTCAATGTTTTGATTATACCTGATTTGTACGAGTCATTTAGTGGATGACACTCAATGCCTAACAGATAAATCGTAATAGAGATTTGCACCAAGCGCTAGTCGGATAACCGATAATAGATGTGCTTAGCACTAGTAGAACGAATCGAATAAAATTGTGTCCAATGCTAGTCGGGTAAACCGACAAATATAACAGTGTGCCCAACACTAGTCAGATAAATTAACAAAGGTTGCGCACAGCGCTAGTCGGATAAATCGACAAGTATGATAGTGTGCCCAGCACTAGTCGAATAAATCGAAAAATATTACGCCCATCGCTAGTTGGATAATTGACAATAGTTGTGCCCTACACTAGTCGGATGTACCAATGATGAGTTGCGCCCAGCGCTTGTAACAACCAAATTTCTATGAAATTGGAGCAGTGGTCTCGGGACCACAAATCTGAGCCGAAAAATAAAATTTATTTTTATTTTATTATATGATCCATATTATACTAGAAATGTCGTATGAAAATTTTAAAAAGAAAATTTTATCAATTTAGTGCCTAATTACGAGAAGGACTAAATCGCATAAAATGCAAAAGTTAGATTCTAGTAGCTAGAAGGATCAAATAGCTATGAAATTCAAAAATTAAGGTTCTTATATGGTAATTAGACCATTAATAAAAATTGTGTAGATATTTTTGGATGATTCATCCATGGAAAATGAGAAAAAGGCTAGGGACTAAATTAGAAAGTGAAAATATTAATTAATTAAAAAGATGAAAAGAAAATAAAATTCATATTTTCTCATCTTCTTCCCCAAAATAAACATGGAAACCCTAGGAGAGAGAGAAGAGACTTTCATGGCCAAATTGGGTAAGTTTCCTTGTCCCGTTTTTAGTAATTTTGATCTTTTTGAAATCGAGATAGCCTAAACTATCTATTTGAGGGATCAATTTGAAAATTTATCATGGTATAAAAATTGGTTCAATGATGTATATGCTGGAAATTTGAAATTTATGGTAGAAAATAAAAGATTGATGAAAGATAAACAACTTTTACAAAATGATTTTTCATGAAAACTTGATTTAGGGACTAAAATGAAAAGTTGTAAAATTTGATGAAAAATTCTGAAATTTTATGAATAAATGTGCCATAAAATTTGTAATGGGGCTTTGGTTAGGCTTGGAATAGGGAGTAATTTGCACAAGTTTCATTTTCTAAGCCTAGGGACAAAAATGAAATTTATGAAAAAGTTAGGGGCAAAATAGTAATTTTGCCTACGATGAAAATTTAGTCCATATGAATGTAAAATATGATAAATTGATGTTAAATTTACTCATATAGATCCAGATAGACCAAATTCGGAGTTAGAACGAAGAATCAGGAAAATGTTGAATTAGTAAAGTTTACATACACGAACCTTTGTCGAGGTAAGTTCGTGTAACTAAATTGCATATGTTTTTATGCTTGATGTAAATGTTGTGGTTGTGAATTTTATTAATGTCATAAATATATGAAATGATCACCTACTCGATATAGCCTGATAAATGAAAATGCCCGATAATATGGTAAATGAATAAAATGTTACTTGTGTGCTTGACATGAATGTGGAATGTGTTTTACTCGAATTACATAAATGACACGGAGGTATGAAATAATCAAATGCCCGATAATGCTTGAAAAGTGTTTAAACCCCAGTTGAATAAATAGAAAATCTATGGATATGTGACTTTTCGAAACGAAAGAGGTTCTGCATTTGTTGCGGATAGGATTTAGCTCGGATGAGTAATCTTTCGACCTCAATTCTGATAGGATTTAGCCAGGAAGGGTAATCCTGACATAAGTCCTCTCGAGCATATATTTAGCCCGGACAGGTAATCCAGATCAAGCTCTTTAGAGCATATGACATAAAAAGGATTTAACCTAGACTGATAATCCTGTTGTATATATGTGTAGCTCGAGAGTGTACTTTCTGAAAATTGTACCTTAAGGGTACCATTGGGCACGAATTGACGAATTCTGATTTGTACACCTTGGGTGTGCTACCTGTGTATCCATCAATATTTCGAATAAATTCAACGGGTAAAGTTCTGATAAGGGCAAAGATGAAATTAAAACAAATTGACATGGAATGATACATAGGATATGGAAATATGACATGAAAGAATATTACATGAAATACAAGAAGATGATATTTGTATATGGAAATTACTTGATGAGAATGTTCATCCTTGATCAGACCCGAATACCTTGAATGTACTAATACTTGTGTGACCTTAATACTCGAATAAAATGAGTAAAGTTTTGGTATGGAATAATCTGAGCTCGATATGAATTATTATGAAATCATACTCGAAATAATGAGATGAATTATGCATGTTGAATGAATACATGATGTGGCAAGCATATGTGCTTGGAAACTTGGTTGTTGTTGAGCCTATATATGTTTTAATGTTAATATGAAATATATGACTAACGAGGGCAATGAGAATGTGTGTAGGGCTTAAGGGCAAATTGATTGATTATGCCTTACATAGTTACCTCAAATAGGATGAATGGTAAGTTAAGTACCGTGTTATATAAACTTACTAAGCATTTTATGCTTACTCTGTTTATTTTCCCCTGTTTTAGAGTAATCGAAAGCTCGTTGGATTGGAAGCTTGGCGGAGATCACTCACACTATCCATTGGCCATGTCGGTATAGTATGGTAATTCAATTGCGGTTGTAATGGCATGTATAGGATATGTTGGCCATATTGGCATGTAAACGTAAACGATGCTTATAATCTAGCCATTAGAATGGCTAGTAATGATTGTTTTGATATACTTGTAATGTCATATTATGTTAGCCACATATATGTTAAGTAGTGATCAAATTATATCTAACATGAGAACATAACCAAGGTAAGATTGTACTCATGTATGCATGAAATGTTATGCCATGATGATGGATGGAACATGCTTGATTAGAATGCTTGAAATGGTTAGTAATTGTATGTGATGATATATCATGTTAAATGATGGAATTAACTTGAACAAAATGCTTGGATTTGTTGGGTTATGAATGCAAGATGTAGTGTAGGATTATGACAAAGATTGGGGTGAGAAATAAAACTAAGAATAGCTTTATTTTGTTCACAGGGGCAGATACACGGGCGTGTGTCTAGACTATGTGCGGCACACGGCCTGGTAACACAGGCATGTGGTTAGGCCATGTGTCCCCTGCACCTTAATTTTAAGAAACAGAATGTTCAAAATTAAGCACACGGGGAGAGACACGGGCGTGTGTCTCAACCGTGTCTGCCACACGCTTAGCACACGGGCGTATGGCATGGTCATGTGTGCAAGTTAGAGAGTTACACGGGGTCGAGCACGGCCTCTAACACGGGCGTGTCCCAGGGTCACACGTGCGTGTCCCAAGGTCACACGAGCATGTGAGCCTTGTACCTTGGAAAAATTTTGAAAAGTCACGAAAAATTCTCAGAGGTTCCGATTAAGTCCCGACTCGTTTCTAAAGTTCGTATTGGGCCTCAAGGGTCCATTTAAGGGATGTTAAGAAAGATTTCAAAATGTGAATAGTAACTCGCATGATTTATCTGTAAATGTTTCTAAATGTTTCGATAATGCTCCGAAACCCTGTTCTAGCGACGGGTACGGGTTAGGGGTGTTACAGCGCTAGTTGGATAAACTGACAATTCCAATTACATAATTCCACCTTCCATCAATTCATAATCAATCTTTCACATTAATAAATTATGCTATATCCCATGATCGAATTTCATAACATTCAATATAATTCAATAATATGTCATTCAAGCAATTTAAATTCTAATCATTCATTGATTCATTTCATAATGCCACATTTAATATATATAATTCACAATTTTTTTCATTTCATAATTTGATCATTTGCATATATATAAATATAATTAAGATATCAAAGTAATAATTAAGTATTTAAATTAAATAAATAGAGTTCGAGTTTAAAGACTACCAACTTACCAAATTTACGATAGTTTTCGCTGATCGAGGTTGATTAATCGACAACTTTCTCCTTCCTTCGGTTAACAACCACTTTACTTGTTTCTTGATCTAAATACAATAATCTAATTCAATTAACTAACTCAAAACTTCAATAATTCAATCTAACTATGAATTATAAAATCATATTTCAACATTTAACCCTTAATAATTAGTCACTACACAACTTAGTCCTTAACATAAAAATTAACTTCATCTTATTATCATTTAATTTCCATAGCTAATTGAATATACATATAATTCACTATCAGTCCCTAAATTCTTGAAATTTATAATTTAAAACCATGACATTTTAATTTATAACACTTAACTCCTTTAAAGCTAATACTAACTAAATCATTACTTAAAGTAATAATTTCTCATACCATACAATTTAATAAGTCAACCAATAGTTTCTAGCAAGATAAATAGTCTCAAAACAGTCCCTATGTTTATCATAATTTATCCATTTAGTTCTTTAATTAGCAATTTTTTATATAAATTAGTTCTTAATGCAAAATTTTCTAAATTCACTCTACAAAGTGGTCTCGCTTAACTTCTAACCTCAAAATCTATCAAAACAACTTAAAAAACTTAAATTTCTCAAGGATAACATATTCCACAACATTAACAATTCTAAAAATTCCAGCATGGACAATCTACCTTATGATCTCAAGGTTCCAAAAACATAAAATTTATGCAAAAAGGCCAAAGTTTACTCACCAATTTGAGTTCCAAGGGTTAAAGATTAAGGCCGAAAATGCTTCTTCCCCTTCCAAGTTCGACATGCAAGAAATAATGAAGCTTAAATTTGTTTTTCTCTTCCCCCACTGAGCTAATTGTTTCTTTTATTTTATTATCATTTTCATTTTCAATTTCATTTTCATTTCATTTTCCTTTTATTTTTATTTTATTCTAGTGTAATTTACTAACTTAATTGTTTCAATATAATTAACATACATATAATATATATAATACCCTCATAATCATCCACTATCAAAACCCATATAAATATTGATCTATTTATTTAATAAGTCCCTTAATCTAATCCCACTTTGAAAATTAATATTAATTACTATTTTTATTACTCACTTAATTTAGTCCTTGTACTTAATTTTAAACACTAATAATTAAAATTGTCTAACTATCATTCAATTCACTTCTAATGTAATTAAAAAAATAAATATAATAATAAATATTTACAATCTTGGTTCTCGAAAACGGAGTCTCAAGGGTATGTTTCCCAATAACTCTGACTTTCAAGTTGTTACATTATATCTATAATGTATAATCTATAACATATATTTATATTATATTTAAGCCCCTGACTGAGTTAGTGTCACGAGTCAACCGAAAACTAACTCGGTTAGAGAAATTATGGAAATATCTTTTCGTTATTAAAATAAGTTATATTATTTGAGGATACTTTAATCTTTTCATTTTAACAAAAATCAATAAAAATATACATATGATGATATTTGAACCCACTAATTGGATTAGTGGTCCGGTATCATAGGTGGGAGCGCTTTTGTGTAACCCTAAAGAACCCATTGTTATTCCGATAGTACAAGAATTTATGCATCATTTATGGACTAGGAATCTAGGAGACCTTATGATGATGTTTAGGAAGATATAACCATAATGGGTCAAGAGGTGCACGTCACCCCTAAGAAAATTTGTGAATTTTACTATGCACGATATTATGTGTCTTATTTTCTTAACAATACTAATTTAACATACTTCAAAGACATAGACATGGATAACATTGTGAATTATCTGATCAAGGGTAGGGGTGAATGGAAGCATTGATCGGATACTGATGTCCCAACTTCCTTTAACCAAGCGATTATGTTTCCCATAGAAAAAATGTGGATGTAGTTTTTTATGCACTTGAATTACGCCTGCTTTAAACGTATCTAACATTAATACTTTTTGAGTCATTTTGTTATATGTTGTTTTACAAAAGAAACAAGTATGCATCGGGAGGTGGATCTATCATAGTATGAAGCGATGTATAAGGGGCCAGAAGGTCGGGGTTTCCTTTATCCACTTAATGACAACACTATGCAGAAAGGTTAGAGTTCCAATGACAACAAACGAACAATTTATGAGGTAAAAAAAAAGATCTTACTTGGAGACTCGATGTATACTCAATATGTTGAGCTTAACCAAAAACAAATAAAAGATTAGAACCAGCGAATGAAACAGAAGACAGATGTACCAACAACCCTGAAAGGAAAAGCAACATCAACAACTCGAAAAGGAACTGATGGAAGCAATATCCTTGACTTGAATAGATTGTATGGTGGATGCAGGGGATGGGCCCAATTGGACAAGAATTTGTAAGGCAACACGGTATGCAAATACCAAATTTACCCCCAAACAAATACGGCCCAATGCAACACCACCAACGATCTGAGGAGGAAGAGGAAAAGGAAGAAAATGAGAAAGATGAAGAAGATAATAAGGATGAAGAGGAGGAGGAAGAGAAGGATGATACGGAGCATGATGATGACCATGATTATGATGCAACATTCCAACTGCAATAATCTTCGAATAAAGGGCTAGTCATTCGCAGCCCAACTCGGTAAGTACATTTTTCGGGTAGAGGCTCATTGCGAACCCAAGTTTTGGCCAAAGGGAAAGCTTCGGTGGAGGGGTGGCAGCCACCCCATTTTGACTATTATAACGTTATTTTTAATTTTTATTTTGGAGACTATAAACAATTAACTTGGATAATTTTTTTATTATTTTAGAGTAGGAGTAGGTTAACAATAGTATATGTATTTTGCTCTAAATTTTCTACGCAGGAACCTACACGAGGAAAGCACTACATTTACTAGCTTTAACGAACAAGAAAGGAAAAACTCACCATAAGGCTACGACAACGTCACGATAAATCGGGTTACTTCTTTCTTACTTTTGACAGTTGCGCATTAGGAACAATGTGCTATTTAAAGTGAGGGTAACATAGGAAATTTATGTTAGGAAATTTATGTATTTAGTTCATGCTTTTATTTTTTGTATTTATTCTTATTTTTCTTGTTGAAAGTGTGCTTGAAATTGTAGAAATACAAGTGATTGATTAGGAGTATGCATTTAGGTTGATTGTGTTTACTGTAAATTTGGCATGATAGTGAATGATTTTAAATTAACAATTATTAGACTAATTAGTTCTATATATTACATTGTGAATAGACATTAAGTAATTAAGTATACGAAATGATAGAGAAAATATAGGGAAATAAGTACTCGAGCATGAATAATAGATGACTAGAGTTGTGATTACTTAGTCGATTAAATTTACGAATTTTGAGATACCTAGGGATGTCCTAAGGCATTTTTTGGTATAAACATAGAGCCACAAAGTCAACCTTATTCGTTGACCTTTAATACCTATATTTAAGCTAGAAATCACTTCTTGAAAATCCTCTATACAAAACCTAAGGCAAAAATGTGAATTGTACTTGTCCTTTGTTTTTAGTCCCTAAATTGCACGAACTTAAACGGTGGGCCATAAGCATTGAGGGATACGTAGAGACATAAATGTAGTTTTGAAAAATTAGAGCGAAGTAGGAAGAAATAATGTGATACAATAATTATAGGTAAGCAAATAAAGAAAAATTCAGAAAAAAGTCAAAACGAAAGAAAAAGTACCAAAGCAATCAAATAGTATTGTGAGTGAGAAAATAGTAAAAAAGTCAAAGTGACCCAAAAACAATGTCACAAAAATAGAAAACTCAGTCATTGGTGTACCAAAACTCGTTAAGCTGACCATTAATTGATATTATCATACTGTGACTTCCTACATGGAGAAATATGGAAGGTGAAAGAATGAGAGATAATAAAGTGAGCTGGAAAGGGACACTAAAAGGGGTGAATATAGAAAAATACGATGTGTCAAACTAATTTCGTGCTTGAAACCTTTTTGATGCTCTTTATTCTTTAATTCCATACCAACCTTTAGCCTCAAAACTTACTAGCCGAAAAGTCCTATGTGACCTAGGTAAATCTATTTTTGAGTGGACATTATATTGAATGATTGTAATAATAGTTGCATGTATTCTACTAGTATAATTGAAATCCCTATGTAATTTCTTGATGGACTAATATATTTGATGATCTTTTTACTTTTATGCTTTGTAATATGTTAAACTGAGGTGTTTGAGGTTGATAATGGTGAGTCATTCACATATCATGCCAGAATTATGTCTATTTACGATTACTCCTACTTATTTTGCTCTAAAACTAATCTTTGTATCATACTTGCTCAAAAGTCATCATTTATGTTATTTTTTTGAATGTTTTCTTACTTGAAGAAAATTAATGACTTAAGTGTGGGGGAGTTTGGTCTGCCGTATTTCGTTGTAATAGATTAAACTACTTTATTCACTTAATGAGCTCGTAGGAAAGCAATTTAGTTATATTTTCGTTTATTTCTCACTTTCAATCTTTAGGCAATAAAATGAGCGATTTCGGTAATTTATACGACTTTGGGGGCCAAAGTAGGCCTAAAGGTAGACTCACATGTTTAGTGAGTGGGTAGGACATTATTCGGAGGCACGAAGACAGTAGATTGCCCATAATGTGGCAACAAGAAGCTTGGATATCACAACACAGTGAATAGAGTACCAAAAGGAGTGTGCCAACGGTGTCGCAATACAACTACAGGGTGTCATTATAGAGCCCTGAAAACATGCCCTAATTAGTAAATGATCTGTCGTAATTTGGTTTAGCAGATTAAACTAGTTTTTTGCATTTGAGGAGCTTGAATATAAACACTTTAGTTAAGATTTTAGTGAAGTTTTCGTTATCTTATTTAAATTCAATAAATTGTGTAATTTGAGTCTTTATTGAACTTAGGGGTCGAATAAAGCCTAAGGAAGAGCCAATATACTTTATAAGTCTGTAGGAGACAATTAGAAAGTGTGCTAACTCGATATTGGTCGTTGTGTTGTAACACAAAAAGTTGGATGTCGCAACATAAGGAGCAGAATAGAAGAATTTCAAGACTGCCTTCAGTGTCGCAACACAGCCTGACTGTAACACTCCCTAACCCCTCTTCGTCATTGGATTAGGGTCACGAGCATTACAACCAATTAGAATATTTAATTACATTGCAAGCAATAGTAAAAGTGAACTAATATCGTCACAATAATATCTTATGCAATCGAATAAATAATCATGTTATGTGATGCTAAACTTGGTCTTCTACTGTCTACACTCTTATCACTATTTATCCATTCTTGAATGCCAGAAGTTGGTTACATACAAGACTATTCCAATTATTAGCCTTAGAGTATTGGTCCATACTCCAACTATTTATTTTCTTTATCTTCGATGATGTTAATAGAATGCACTTAATTTAGGGTTGCTAATTCATTCCAATTCAGATTATATGTTACTCTTATAGCCCCTATTTTGAGTCTATGAGACCCTAAAATAGTTTAGAAATAGGTAAAGACTAATTTGGAACAATTTTAGAAGTTTAGAGTTACTTTTGAAAATTTTCAAAAACATGGGACACACGCCTATGTCGCCAGACCGTGTGACTCTCGAAGTTGAGACACACGGTCGTGTCCTAGCATGTGTCTTTGCCCGTGTAACTCACTAACTTGGGTCATACGCCCGTGTGCCAAGCTGTATGCACTTAAAAATACCTTAAAACTCTTACTTGCACACTAAGCAACTCAATTACCAATCATTTAACCTATTCAAAACATGATTAAACATGCCCAAAATATACCAAATTCATCACCTAATATGTCTAACCAATGTACCTTCATTGGTACCATATTTTATATGTTCAAATACATCAACAACACATCAAACATTCAAGATTTTCATTCACATCACATTTACCATATTTGAACTAACTTTCAACTTCTAAAGTTACCAAATTTGAAGCTAAGCACATACCAAGCATTATGTTAAGCTACCAAACTTTAAACTATCACATATCAAAATATAAACTAGGCTAACATACCAACATAGCCTCAACCACAACCATATATTTATTTAATCATCCTTTCACCAGCAACTAAGATAACAACACATTATCAACAATATAAACAAAAGACTCCCTAGGTACATGTTGTTACAAAATAAGATATCACCACACTTGAGCTCGAGATTTGTTATTTTATGCTGAGTTAGGGATAAGTCGAACAGTACCTAGCTTGCGCACGGAAAATAAAACCGTATGCTGAGTATAACTCAGTGGTATTTCTATAATCCGAATAATATAAACTTGATATAAGTATGTAAATGCAATATGCAACAAGTAAGTTATGTTCAAGAGTTTCAATTCAATAATATAATTTTGCTCATTCCTTATAAACATCTACTAAGATTTCACATATTCAAATATATATACATATCAATGGCATTTCATATAACATTTGAATATATCAACTCATGCAATGGCATGATTTATCTCTTTGATCACTACTTGAATTTATTTCAAGTTTCACATCTCATTTCATCATTTCATATTTCATATTTCATTTCTCATTTCTCATTTCATATTTCATATTTCATATTTCATATTTCATTTCTCATTTCATATTCATTTATCATCTTTGCCATTTTAATAATTTCTCATTTCATATTTTATATTTCATTTCTCATTTCATATTCATTTATCATCTTTGCCATTTCAATAATTTCTCATCTCATATTCATTTCTCATCTTTGTCATTTAATATCAATCACATAAACTTATTATTTAATTTCTCATATTAACACGACTCGAATTTGGATGGATACACGGATCCAACCAACACACCAGTTTAGCACTCAGTGCCTCATCAGATAAATCTGAAGTAATAACTGCACCCAGCGCTATATAAATTGACATCTAGTGTCTCATCGGTTAAACCGAAGCAAATTGACACCCAGTGCCTGATCGACTCGAAATCGAAGTGATCCCTAAACTCTTCCTATCCTATGGCATACCATCTATATTTGACTCAGCTGGATATAGTTAATAAGGTTCCATTTCACTTTTCAATACAACCAATGTCTCAATTTCACATATATATAAATATTATCACATATAAACATATTTTCAATTCAATCTTCATATTTTCAATAAATTCATAACATACCAAATCAATCCATTTCAATCGACTACGAATTAAATTCAATTTCAAAGTACAAAAGTACTCACCTCAAGTGCTTACCATATACAACAATTCAAAATGCAATAATTTATAACTTAGTTCGGATTATAGAAACACAAACCGTGAATTCTGAGCTATTTGACATCGATTTATCCTTCCCCTTTTTACTCGAGGATTTTAGTACGACATTAGCTACAAAATAAAACAATTAAAATGCATTAATATAACACAATTCAATTTCACATTAAAATTCAATTTTCACACTATGTTTTACTTATTATTCAATCTAGTCCTTAAATCGAGACTAATTTTAACCTCCACATTTAAACTCAAATTTTTATACTAATTTCACTCTAAGCTAAATTTAGCTTCCTCTTTTCCAATTTGACCCCTCAATTTTGAAATTTTCACAATTTAGTCTCTATTGCTCAAAATCAACAATTTATTCCACAATTTAGTCCTTTTCCATTTTAACTTAAAAATCTATCTATTTAATCCTTAATACTTAAACTATTCAACAATGTCAATATCTAAAATCTTGAACAATACTAAAATTACAACATAGGTCGGGTAGCCCTAGGTACCGGGATTCTAAAAACATAAAAATTATAAGAAAGAAACTAAATTGCATTAACCAATTTGAGCTTAAATCCCCAAAATTTCCTAGCTGTACGTGACTATCTTCTTCTTTTCTTCATTCTTTTCTTTCTTTCTTTTAATTTGCATGCACTCATCTCTTTCTTTCCACTTTCTTTGTATTTTTTTTAATTATGTTTTCATTTTATCATTATCATCATTATTATATACTTTAAAGTTAACATAAATATATTTATAATAGGCACATGCATTTTATTTAGCCCATGGCCAGCCACCTATACACCATCATTAATTAAGTGGCATAATTGCCACTTTAGCTCCTTTAGTTTATTTCAATCTATAATTCAACTTTTAACTTTAACGTGATTTAGTTCTTGTACCACAATAGCTCCTAATTCGTGATATTTACTTGACCAAAATCTAATTCACTACTAAACTAACCTCGTAAATATTTAAAAATAAATATTTACTGATCAGATTTACGAGTATGGAGTCTTGAAAATACACTTTTCGACACCCCTGACTATTGGGTCGTTACACTGAGGATGTCATGACACAGCCCTGATGATACCATGAAGATGAGCATACTGCCTTTGATGTTACGACACAGGACCAGATATGTCGCGACATTGACTCTATACATGAAATAATTACAAGCCAAGGGCATTTTGACCCGTACAATCAAACCTTAAGCACGAGAATGGCAACTGAGTTAGGGTTAAGGATGATAGCCACTCTAAGTTTATAATATGCTCATTTAACACATGTTAAAGACAACTTTTCTGATTGAATAATTTTCTTCATAGTTTTAGTTTTTAGTTTTCTCTTTTCTTAGGCTTTAGGATTATTTTTAATTTTGTTATTTGCTTTAATTGTGAGATCCGATCTATGAAACTCAATCAAATCTATGTGGATTCGACATTATGTTTAATAAAATTTAGGCTTCTCCTAAAATTTAATTTCTTGATTCGTTGTTCATGCCTATTTTCTATATCAAATTTATCATGTTTACGAGATTCATGAGGAACTAATCATTTTATGGGGGATTAGTAAGTGGAGGTATGTTTAATTAATTATTGTGTAAGGTTTTCTTAGTAGATCAGCTGTTCAAGAGAGGAAGAACTCAAACTCTAGGCTTGAAGACTCTAGGAAGTCATTTAGGTAGGAATTAACCCAAAATTGGTATGGCCTATCCGTGAACACCTTAGCCTCGGATCGGTTTGGGCTGTGAGGTTGAAAGATAAGTAGTTCTTGCTGACTCATTATTCTGGTGGAAGATCGGAAGATCCTGCTAAGGTATTGACTAGTTGATTGTCCAAGAAACTTGAAGCTATAGTTAATTATGATTACCGAAGTGAGCTAATCACCCATGCTCAAATCTAACTAAGTTTCCATAACAAATCTTCCAAGTTTTTCTATTTATATTATTTAATTTCTTTAGTTATTAAAAACTTTATCTTTATGTTTACTTGTAATATAATTTATTTAAAGTACGCATTCATTCTATTTATGCTTAGGTTAAGATTAATTTAGTGCTCACCTCCATTGGGTATGAACTTCGGAGTACTCTCCTACTTCGTTGTAACTATATTACAACATGACCCGTATACTTGCGGGCGCCACCTTTTTAACATATTTTGTGTAGGATTTTTACTCTGAACATTGGTATGTTTAGATGCGATTAGTAAACTGCCATTAGTGTGGCGACACAGGCCAGAGAGTGTCGCGACATCGATGTGACAAGGTCATTTAATGGTCTAAGAGTGTTTTCGTCCACACAATGAACTTTAACATAGAATAGTCAGCCGAATTAGGCCTAGGATCAGTGGTCAAACATAGGCCTATAAATAGAATTGCTCTGGACAGTTTATAGACAACTTTTTACTTAATTTTATTTTTACTTTCAGTTGTAACCTAGATTTCTTTTCAATTGTAGTTTTCATTTTAGTTTTTTATTTTTTTTACAAGGATCAGATTTTAGATTAATCAACTCTTCAATGGATTACCATTCGCTCTATTATAATTATATCAAAAATTTTCTTATCTATGTTTTTTATCTGTTCTTAATGTTTATATTTTCCATCAATTGCATTGTATGTTTTAAATCTATGGGGAACTAATCTGGTAAGGGAGATTAACGAGTGGATATGAGATTAATTAACATTTATGTAAGGTTTTTTAGCAGATCAGCTGATTAGGATAGGCAACGAAAGAAGCGATATGGCTTCGAAAGTTCTTAACTAATCTTGAAGTCATTCCTAGTATGAAAAAAGTATAACACTGTATCGTGATAATAGCGATGTAATAACTAATACCAATGAAATAAAAAGTCACAAAAGGACCAAACACATTGATCGGAAGTATCACTTGATATGAGAGGTAATAGCAGTAGGAATAGTAGATGTTGTGAAAGGAGCTTCTGAAGATAACCTTGTGGATCCTTTTACTAGGACTCTTGTAACTAGAAGTTTTACGAAACATGTCAAGGATATAGTAGTGCGAAACATGACACATTTACTTCACTAGGGCAAGTAGAAGATTTTTAGGAAATGTGTCCATATTGTAGTACAGATGTAATTGTTTTCTATATATTTGAACGATGAATAAATAAATAAAGTTAATTTCATATTTCACTGTTATATTTTTTGTGTTTCTATCTTTCATATTTTGTATACATAGCAAAATTGTGACAAGCAAATATTAGCTCATTGATTGTGTAAGTTCAAACTGATGATAAGTGGCATTATAAAAATGTTTACATTGCGAGAAAGATAACTTATTTTAGTAGATAAACTAAACAAGTCTGTAATCCCGTAAAAGAATAAGCGAACGTTTGATTCAAACATTTAGATATAAGTGGAGTTTGATTCAAACATTTAGATATAAGTGGAGGCTTATGCTCTAAAGATGATCAAGCCCACAACTGATATGTTAGGTACATGACTTGTGTATGGCATGGCTTTACTAAAAATAATGGAATCCATAACTCGATCAAAGATTTAACGATATCCTTTCATCGACATTGTATGAATTGATAAATATGGAATGTGGCCACAGGTTGCTTGTTCTCGAACGAACAATTTATCACAGTCATTTGTTGACAGTGATCATATTAATCATTAAGAAGACACAATGATGATAATGAGATAAAGTAGGATTGTATTGAGTAAATGTATTTAACTTAAAGGAATCAATGATATTATATGAGGGTAACACACACATGACGAGGTTATTGGACAAAGCAGTTAAATGAATTGTTTTCGTAAAAAGTATATAATAAGAAGTTTTCGATCATGGTACTTCTTGTGGACTGACTCCATAATTAAGTAAATTTCGAATTATCAGAATGATGCTTCTGGATATAATTGCAATTACTAGAGCCTAATTGTATATGTTCGGTTGGTCCCTCTGCTAGCTCAACAAAAGCTCGATTGGACTGCATTTGAATAAAAAAAATTCTACAACTTTAGAAATAATTTAATTGAGTCGATTTATTTGATATGAAATTAAGTTGGGAGGTCGTGAGAATTGTTCAATTAGAGAATTTGATTAAAGAATTTTCTTAAAAAATTACTTTTGGAAAATCTCAGTAATTTTTGAGAGAATGAATTTTGATTAAACAAAATTAAATTAATAAAATTAATTAAAATAAATATGATATTTTTTGGAAATTAATTTTCAAGTCAGACAATTGGCCTAATGTGTAATTGAAATTAAAAATTGAACTTGAGATCGGAAACTGGAATCAAGAACCAAAAATCGAGATTAAGACCTAAATCTAGTCAACCAAGCCCAGTATGTGAAATCGGACTGAAGATCCAACTAGTGGCTGGACCAAACCGGTCGGGTCATCATTGGCTTGAACCGGTTGGGTTGTCACAGGCCTGAACCGAACCAGCAACAGTCGAATTGCTCGATGTATCTTGAGGGTATCACGCCTACGATGACACCATCGGGCACGGCAGTGTCGACGGTTGTGACGGCGACATTTCAGTGGCCGACGGATGATCGGCGACGTTCTTCGATGGTTGAGTAGTGGGAGAATTGCACTCCTACTAGGATTCTATCCGATAATTTGATTTCAATTAGTTATTCCAAAAATAATATTATTTTAATAAATTTAATATTAAATTAAATTTATTATGTATCTTGATAGTGTTTTATTAATTTAATATTAAAGTGATTATCTTAATATTAAGTTTAATCTAATACTTATCATAAGTATTAGATTTAATTTAATATTAATGTGATTAAGTTTGTTTTAGTTGAACTATTTAAACTCTCCTTATATAAAAAGAGTCTTGTGTCATTATTTTACACAAACTTAAGTTCAAGAGAAAGTAGTAGAAAGAAAATTCTCTGAAGAAATTACTTTAAAATATTTCTAGAGATATTTTTCTTATTTATAACTTGGCCTAGAAACATTTGAGCGTGTTTTCAACTTAAATTTTGATCTTAGACAACTCTAATTACTCACAAGTAGTTAATAATTTGAAGATTAATTTAACACTCATAAATTGATTCTTATCCTATTTATAAGATTTATTTAAATTAATTCCATATCTAAAATCTCAAACATTTTCGAGATTTCAATATGTTTTAATAACATCTCTCATTCGTACGGGATATTGAGACGAGTAAAGAGTATTATAGCATTCTTGGAGTATAAAGTTGTACACGAGTAATATAAGAGGAAAGTAACGAGTAATGAGTAATTCGTAAAAAAAAAAGGAAATTACGAAACAATTTTCAAAAAATTAAATAATTTTACCTCTAACCTATAAAATTGACTGTAGCTCATCATAATCTCACGTTAAAAGTGCCTACAAATACATTTTAAAGAATTTTAAGTAACAATTAATTTATTTAAATTCCATATCATTTAAGTTATTCTTTTGAGAGCCATAAGGGTAAACAAACAATTTTTTAGGTTAAAAGTTTTTTTTTTTTTTTTTATAACCCTAAAGTTACCGTTTTTCGAGTTAAATGATAATTTTTAATTTTTAATTTTTAACTTTTAACTTTTATATAATATTTATATTGAATATACAATTATTTTTATATTAAAATTTATTTCAAATATATAACATTTTTTCTTTGAATTTGTAATAATTATATTTTAATATTTAAAATATAATTTATATACTCAAATTAAAATTTACAAATAATTAATATTAATTACTTAAAAAATATTTAAAATTTATATTATAAATATATCAAAATATCAATAATGAGTCAAAATAAATTATTTTCATATACTTCTATCACAATGGAAACTTAAAATTTTGAAAAACCTAGTCAATTTATGATATTTATAGCAATAAACTTCTTTTCAAAAAGTATCAATGCTTTGTGTGAGACAGATCCTAGATGTTCTCGGCTTTTAACCGAACGACCTTCTCTACTATTTTAGAACTACAACACTTCGAGTGTGGGCTTGAATAATCACGAATAAAACACAAAATCAAAAATAATTTATTAATTTCAATGGAAAAATAAATTTATCTCAATAGAAACAGACAAAATTATTATTCCTAAAAAGTATAATTATACTCATAAAATAAATTATCACTATTTTCGGGTAGAATACCAATATCTCAAAGTTGTATTATTTTAGCCCTACTAGTGCAATCTATTTATAAGGAGAGATAGAATAATCTTGGTTGAATTAGTAAAATACAAATAATATTTATATAATAGAAAAACTAGCCCCTAGTTCAACTAGGAGAGAGGGGTGACACACCCTAGTTAAATATACTAGGTTGTCACCCCTCATATGTATTATTGTCCTCACATGATTTTTGCATGCAAATCAAAATAGAAGCAAATATTAGCTCACTGGTTGTCTAATGTTTAACTAATACTAAGCGGTATTACGTGGTTGGATTGTAATATGGAAAGGCAACTTATATTAGTAGACAAACCTAAACATATTTTTAGTCTAATTAAAAAATAATCAAATCGATTGAAATACTAATATGTCGTCTATTAAGTCCAATTGGGGAGATGTCTTATTTTGGGCATCGGAGCTGATGACTCCCAGAAGATAGAAACATAAATGTAACTAACTGGACTGATAATACATCGGACAGGACCTAAGTAGAATAGATCCTAAATTTGTTTATAGATTTATTCACTTGTGACGTTTAAAGTGTGACATACCTTAATCCTGAGTGAATGACGGGCTATGTATGCGTGACTTGTATACTTTGATATAAGTAAAAGCTTGAGTTCAAATAGATAAGGAATCGAAAGCTGGTACGTTGGGTATACGACTTCTGCAATATGTAACGTCATTCACAATAGTGGAATTCATAGCCCGAGATATGAGTAAATGATATTATCTTATTGGTATTATATGATAAATGAAAAGTAAATATGACTATGGGTTGTTCGTCTTTTTGATAAATGACTTTATTACTATTTGATAGTAATTGATTTTTCATGAAGAAAAATGTAATGGTTACCATGAGATAAAATAGGATTATATTGGGAGAGCAAATTTATCCGAAAGAGATTAAGAATATCCTATGAGGGTAACGCACTTATGATAAAGTCATTAGACAAGTATTGATCGAGTAACTTTAGTAATGATATGTAATTAGAGAGAGCTTAGTCATGATACTATAGTAGAATGAACTTCGTGACTAAATGAGTTATAATTAATAAGCAAAAAACTTAAATTTAATTATAAATCATTGAGTCCTAATTACGTATATTCAATCGGTCCCTCCGCTAACTCGTTAAAACTAAAAATAAATTGCATGTTAAATCAAATGACTAAAAATGGATAGAAATGAAAAACATTCAGAAACGAATGTGATTTTCTTATTAAATGAAAATGACCTGAAAAATTAATTTATGGTTTTTCGAATTGTTATTTAATTAAATAATTAAAATTTGAAAATATAATTAAATTAATTGGTTATTATGAATTCCTTGAATGTAGAAATATTAAATATATTTTCTCATAAACTCCTTTATGGTAAAGTTGCAATGATTTTAATGAAATTAGAATTGGGTTAAGAAAATTATTTAATTAAGAAAATTAATTATTTAAATTAATAAATAATGTCTATTTTGAGAAAATAGAAAAGTATGTATTGAGTTAGATTCAATTATAAAGTGTTGGGTTAAAAATCTAGGAAGCACATATAATTGGACCCAATATAGCATGGGCTTGAATCCCTATCATAATACTATTAGAAAAATGAGTTTAAAAAATGCAACGGAATTTAAGAAAAAACTAGGGTTTTAGATTTTTTTCCAAAATAAAATATTGGTTATGATATCTAAGTATACTATTAACACATTTTGTACTTACCCAAACTAGACCCGATCTAAAACATAAGCCTAATTTTTTGCTTAAACCCGTTTATATTTACAAATGGCTAACTTATACTCATTATAAGCCCGCTTATATTATTTAAAAAAAAATCTATTTCTATTATTTTAATTTAATATTTGTTAAAAATTTATATGTAATTATGTCAAATTTTTTAATATTTACATTATAATAATATATCATATTAATATATATTTATAAATTACATAATATGACAAGAATTTAATTCCGAACTTGAATAATATATTATATGGATAACTCTTTTTTTATTATTCAAACTCAATTTTTGTATTTAAAGTATTTCAAATTTGGAACCAGGTTGGAGCTTGCACTTTACCCGACACTAGTTTAGCCCTTAGTTTCCCCAATCGGCAAGCCGCTTATAATAAGGGCAAACATTTGACCAGAGGAATGCATATTCAAATCAAATTCAATGGATTTGTTTGAATAACACGACTTAAACAGCTTAAACCTTCTCTTTCCCGAGAAAGATCACAGTTATTCTTTTGATTCTCGGTGGCGGTAAATTCAACCCAAATGCTATAGAAATCGAGAATCTTCAAAGTGCTGATCCCATGGAGGAAGGTGATAAAAGCACTGGTGTTGGTGGAGAAATCTCTACGAGGGTTTCAGCGGGTTCAACATCTTGGTTATTTGCTAGCCGCCAAAGATTCACCATTGAACTCAGGCCTGGTGAAACCACGATAGTTTCTTGGAAGAGGCTTATCAAAGATGCCCAGGACACGTCTCCTCATTTGACTGCCCCAAACACTGAGGATTCTCTGGTGAGAGTTTGCGGTCCAAGCCTGTCTTGCTAAATTGCTTGTTTTTACTTCTAAATCTTTATTTTCTAGGATTGGATTTTGGACTTTATTGAAATTAACTTTGCAGGAATGGAATGTGATTATTAATTCTTATGGTAAATTTAATTATATGGGTTGGCTTTGGAGCAAAGTGTTATAGGTAAATTTATGGTTCTTTGAAATTAAAACTGCTTTGAATCCAATTAATTTTGACTTAACCAAACTCCTTTTTGCTTGACATTCAACAAAAAAGGAAGCAGCAATGCGACTACCTATATTTCAGTATGGAATCTGATTAATACTAATTGTGTTAGGATTCTTTGCAACCATTGGCTTCTTTGTTGTCGAAACTAAAAGGATGTAAATTCCCCTAATTGTCCAGGCTTTAGTGGCTAAATGCTAATTCTTTATACCTAATAGGTTGATAGATTTAACTAGTTGGTTTCTTGTTGTGGGTCGTCCATGAAAATATTACCTATGGTATCTTTTTAAACATAAGTCAGATTAATCTTGTATTTGTAGTGTTTATTGTTTTGAACTAAAACAGAATAATTGCTTAGGTTTCCTTTACCCAAAATAATTTTGGCAGATAACACTATTACAATCCGCTTCATGATCTAGAATGTTCTCTCTGCCTGGCTTAGCTGTAAAAGGCATTTGCATTCCTGAGTTGGCCTTTGTGGTTCTATAGGGTTTTATGATGATTTCTCCAACTACTTTTTTTCAAATAGAAACAGTTATACTATACAAATCTATTTGTGATTCTATGGTTTTTGGATAGGCAATGAGGTAGTATTTTAGTTGAAGATCCTGTTTCATTTTAAAATTGCTGCCAATGAACCCACTTAAATGTTAAAATTTGAGCAAAATACTGAGTGCTTTCTTGTTACAATTTAGCCACTAGTGGTTCACTTGATGTTTGTAAACTTTAGGATGCCATGTAGGGTAAAGCTAGGTTAGCCAGTTATAACTATTCAATGTGAATCTGGGCATGATCCTTTTTCCTTAATCTTATTTAAGACCGCTTTATATTATGAGCAATAATTTCTAATTAATACTTGCTTTTGTGTCCTTGGACATAAAAAAGAAAGAGGAAGAGGCAATAACCCTCTAACTTGTTTCGTGATCTTAAGACATTGGACAAATGATATGACAACCACATCTTCCCATGTAGATCACTTAATTGCTACAACTTGTTCTCTATTGCATATATTTCTTAAACCCCATTTTAAAATTCAAACTCTTGTCCTTTATTTCTTTGGTTATCTTAGACTAGTTTTTCCATAAATGACTAACCAAGCTGGAATTGAAGTTTGATACCTTATCAAATGCTTTAGATTGCCAAAAGATTTAGTCTCAAAGGTTGCTGCGAATCTTTGACTTTAAGGATGTGTTTGTGTCATAGAAAATGACTTAACGGAAAATGTTTTCTATATTGTCCTGCGTTTGTTTGATAGAAAGCAGTTTGATCAACGAAAAATGACTTACAGGTCAATGGAAAATAAGTTTTTTTCTTTCTAAAATTGACTTACCTTTTTTTAAAGTATAAGTCATTTTTCGAGAAAGAGCTAGTTTATTAGTAATTTTATTTTTATTAAATTTAATATTAGATTTTTATTTTAATAATAAATTTTAACAATAATCATTTTAAATTATAAATAATATTATCAATTATTATTTAGGAATATTTATATTAATATTTTAATAATAAATATATTATAACTTACAAATGTTTTATAGTTTAAAATATGAATATTTTAATTACATAAAAATGAGTGTTTGTTTAAATCACGCTTAGTTTCATTTATCCCTTCCAACTCTGATGTGTCATTATCTACTCCAATATATGTAATTTAAATTAAAACTTAATTAGGCATTGTTTATTATTAAGTTTATATAAGATATTAATTGTTATAAAATATTATCTTATTATAAAATAAATTTTGATTGTCAAAAGGAAATGCTATTTTAATATTTTGTAATAAATATATTTATGTTGTGTTTGTTTCATTAAATAACGACTTTTAGAAAAAGTTCTTAGAAAATTTTGCCAAATAATGAAAAATATTTTACACAGAATCATCTAAAATCTAAAAAATATTACCTTTTCCAGAAAATCAATTTATTTTCCAGAAATCATTTTACGAAAGTTGTTTTCAATGAAACGGCTTCAATCCATTATTTTATAATAACTTTTATGGAAGTTGGATTTGGTACTTGCCTTTGTACCAAAAATATCAGCACATCTTTCTAAATGTAGGTCAAACATTTTGTTATGATTCAATTGGGTTTTGTTTCTTGTTTGTAATTTTGCAAGTATAGCTTGGTTAATATCTTAGCAATAGTACTAAATCATTGCATTCCTGCGTTTTTCATTTATTTAATGATCGCTAAAAATGTTCATTTGTCCATTGTTACGCAGGATGAATGTTTTCGAGATGACAAGTCAACAAGTAAACAAAATGGATTACTTGTAAAGTTTGATAAATTGGAATGCACGTGAGTTTTTTCCTTATCTAAGTCATTCTTCTTTATTTACTTTTCATATTTACATTGTTGGGATGCTCCAAGAAAATGATATTCTTTCTTTAATTTTCTAATATAAAGCATGGTTGATAATCAATATGCCAATTTTGAAAGATTCTTTATTAATTAGTCCAAAAGCTTTAAAAGAGAAAATGAGTAATTATTGTTTCCTCTGCCATAATTAAGAAGCCAATGTTTTTATTTTCTTTAGCCAATTAAAACTTTTTGTTTCTAGGAATAATATTTTATCTTTATTTTTTAATGGCTTAAACAACAAAATGGTACTTAAACTATACTAGTTTTCTCAAATTAGTACCTAAACTTTTTTTTTTGTCAGAACTGGTACCTAAACTATTAAACCGTTACCCATTTTACCTCAGTTGTTAGTCCCATTAGAAAAAATAAATTTAGCCAATCATAACTTGCCGCGTAGACCTTTTCGACATTGAAATTGGGAGAAATCATTTTACGGCTCCTCTCTGTCAGCTCATTCCTAGTGGAATTGAGCAACTCTTGCACCTTTTCCACATTGAAACTGAGAGAAATCATCACAAAGCCCTTGAGCTACTTCTTCAAGTCGTTTGTGTGTCCCTCGACCACATCGAGTGTCTTCCTCACGTCCCCTATTGACTCTTCGAGATTGATCACTTGTTCTTCTACAGCCGACAGCATGTCTTTCAATAGGATTGGTTTTCTGGCCCCCCAACGGGTCTTCCTTGGCTCACTCTGATCAGCAACTTCTTTTGACATCTCTAACGGTGTTTTCGCAACCTTAGCTCGGATACCAACTGCCACGGGGTTAGACTTTTAGTCTCGTAATCCATGCGGCCTTAGATGATTCTTTTGCTTCAAACACGCCTAACTCAACCTAACTCTCACAAAGTGAGGATTCTCGTAGAATTCCTCCAAGACATCAATTTATATAGTGGCAACAATTTAAGCTAAAAAAATGCTTAAAGAACAGAATAGTCACATAAAAACAATGTACGAAAGGTGTTTGAGAAAATGCTCTCAATTTAGTATTGGCTACTAAAGATTGGAATACAATGGATGAATTACAACTGAATGGGAGGCTCTTTATTTATAGTAGAGCTCCCTCAAATCTAATGGTCTAGTTAAATTTACATCTAAGAACGAGATGAAGTTTATCCCTACAATTAATGGATTTACAAGATTATATAATCAAATCATGTCTAATTTTATCAAATATTATTCTTCTCAATCTTTTAAGATTAGTTTCCCTATTTACCGAGGAAGTTTAATTTTTCATTTCTGTTTCATTGGGTCACCCAGGTTTTAAATAGACAAGCTTTTTCATCAGTTCTTTGAATCGAGTCAATTCTCATGGGTCAAATAAGCCTTATCTAACAAATAGTCCTTCATGGGACCTATTCGTGCAATGATCATGGTCTTTGAACTATAGGCCTTGAAACTTGAACATAGAAATATTGTTGATTCGAGATGGTCTTTAAATATAACTATGATAATTGAGGAAGGATAAGATGGTTGATATGGTTGATTTGTATAGTATTTTTGAGCATATTTGGATAACCTAATTGGTAATGCCACAACATGACTACACCATCCTTGTTGGTATTAGATAATGAAGCTACACAAGTTGATTTTTAAGTTTTTCTATTTGAGAATTCAACTCTAAGATGGAAGAAGTGTTGAAAGTAAAAAAAAAAAAAATGTATAAGAAGTAACTACAGGAAAAAATGTAGACTTGGGTTTGAAGGCCCAAAATATTTAATCTAATTGAAATATTTTATATTATATTCTTTTTCAAAATTATTTATAATTGATGATAATTAAAAAGAAATGTAATAAAGAAATATTTTTGTAAAAACTAAAATTAGTATAATGTATTTATTATCACATATATATTCAAACCAATAATTGTAATCATATATATTATATATTCAAGTATATATACAAGATGAGCCTTGCACTCACCTCTCAGATCCTTTTGTCGCGTATCCTCAAGTTGAGTTCAAATCAATTTACGAGTCAAACGTCTAGATACGTACCTGTCGGACACTCGTACTCCAATCCGAGCTACATAGGTTAAAAGAGAGATTGAAGTTTACGCTAGAATTTTTTAAAATGTTTTGAGATATGAATTAATAAAATAATCATATTTATTGTGTTTTGACTTTAAAAAGAGAAAAAATGAAGATTCAAGAGGTCAAAGCTGGTTTTTTTTTCATCTAGAGTTAAGCGCATTAAAGCAATCAGCTCTTTGAAATAGCCTCGCCTGGGAGGCTGTGAAGCAATTTTGATCACTTTGGCTATGCCTAAGTGCTTAGGCTTTAATGTCATAGCTTGCCATGTCTGGTTTGTGAGGTTTAGTTTCTCTTCTTCTATTTTTTTAAAGGAATGGTTTAGAACTGACTTTGATACCATGTTGAGAACAAGGAATAGTAGGAGAAAAAAGTGTGTTGAGGAAGGGAATGAAAGAGCATTTTTGAGAGAATAAAGCTTTTTTCTTTTCCTTATTTTTGTTAATTACAAATACAATAGCCTAAAAATAGGAAACTATACAAAGCATGATATTAGGCCCTAATAAAGGGCGTTATTACAGAAATGCAAGAACTAGTCCTAAATTATCTCTACCAACCACTAGTTAATAAATTAGTAGTAATGTATTTATACCAATCATTAATTTCCACGTAAACCATGTTTTCCAATATGAGCTATTATATCGTCTTATAATTACAGCTTTGTGATGCATACTTGTTTTTGTTTGCTTATTTTAATATTTATTCATGCCATATTTTTTGTTAATAATTTATTAATTTTATTGTTGATTTGACTTTTTTAATTGTATGTTGATTTGGTCCAGAAATGAAACAGTTTTGTCAGTGGCTCAACCATCAAGAAAACGAAGTAAAAATATGGCTGAAGCTCAAGGAGAGAAAGTTGGTGATCACGAACCTAGTAAGCATGCAAAAGTAGAACAGGGGAGGCTAAATTTTGTTGCAACAAATGCAGTTCCTAAAGAACAATCTTCTGCTCTCTTGCAGAACTTAGATGCTAATAGTGAACATGATAAAAAATTGTTTGATCTGTTTAGTACTTTTATAAGCTCTATTAGAACAACTACTAATATTGGAACTAAGTTTGAGCATTCTTCATCCATAGGAGTCTCAAATAAAGATGCTTCTATATCTCCATCAAATTCAGAGGATGTTGATAAGTATAGGAGAGTAACTGTCCACTCCAACAATTTAGAGAATAATACAAACTCTCTAGCTACAAATCAGAAGTATGTGGAAAAAAAGCCTTGTAAAAAACTTGAGTCTCCTATCAGAAAATTGATGATTGAAAATGACGTTGAAGGAATTTCCACTAAGGTAGAGCAGAGGGAGAAAACATGTGGTGAACTGCCAGATCTTAATCTTCCTGTTTATCCAGTGCAGTCAGAGGTAAGCAACTATATCTCCAAATTTCATCAAGAATATTTAGGAGTTGATCTTATTTTGTGAATTGTCATTTTTAATGGTCATGTGTAAATTCATTGTTTAGGATATTCGTGAATGAAATGCCTTTGTTTTTGATGAAATTAGAGATAAATACTCTAATGTATTAAGGAAAAATTCTCTCAAAAGTATGTATTTCTTAGAAATATGTACATTTATATATACATACAACATTTAATCAATTAAGGAAAGAATATCTCTAATTAGTATATCTAAAAATCAGGTGTAATATCTAAAGATATGCTATTCAATGTTATCAAATAATCAAAGGTTCTCAACATTCCCCCTCAAGTTGGTGTATAGATATCTTGCATGCTCAGCTTGTAAAGAAGATTATAATAAGTCTTATAGTTGATTCCTTTAGTAAAAACATCAGCCAACTATTTTTCGGATGCTAGATAAGATTGACTTAAGGCACTGCTGACTACTTTTTTCTTGATAAAATGACGATCTATTTTGATGTGCTTGGTTTTATCGCATTGCACTGGATTTTGATCTATGTTGTGGCCTCTTTATTGTCATGGTATAAGGTTGATCCATTTTCATTCGACAAATTTAGCTCTTCCAATACCTTTTCCAGCCATAAAAGCTCACAAACACCTTGAGCCATGCCTCTACATTCAGCCTTTGCACTTGATTGAGCCACAACACTTTGTTTCTTGCTCTTACAAGTGATTAAGTTCTATCCCACAAGTGTACAATAACCCATTATAGACCTTTTGTCATCAAGTGAGCCAGCCTAATCTGCATTTGTAAATATTTCTATCTTGAGATGACTATTTTTGGAGAAGAGTATCTTTACCAAGTGCAGACTTCAAATAGCATGAAACTCGCAATACTGCCTGCATATGGGCTTCGCGAGGATCATGTATAAATTGTCTTACCAAACTAACCGCATAGGCTATATCAGGTCGAGTATGAGCGAGATAAATCAATCATCCGATGATTCTTTGATATCTTCTTTTATCCATCATTTCACCAATTCCTGCATGTAACTTGTGATTACTTTCAATAGGTGATTCTGTTGGTTTGCAACTTAACATGCCAGTCTTTGTTAGAAGATCTAAGACATACTTTCTTTAGGAAATAAAGATTCCCTCTTTCGATCTAGCCACTTCTATTTCTAGGAAATATTGTAACTTTCCCAAGTCATTGATTTCGAATTCGTGAGCCAATTGTTTCTGAAGTCGAGCAATTTCTTCTGTCATATCTTGTCATAATTATGTCATCAATATAAACTATAAGAAGAGTAATCTTACCCTTGTGATGTTTTATAAAGAGGGTATGGTCAACATTACTTTATCGATAGCCAAACGACACCATAGCCTTACTAAATCTATCAAACTAGGCTTTGGGAGATTGCGTCTTTTTTAGTCTAATACCTTCCCTTTAGTGTTATCCTCGAATCCTGGAGGAATTTTCATGTGATGACATCTTCTTCCTTGCTTTTTCAATCTACTCACCTGATAGTGAAGAGTCAAGGCATAAAGTAGATTGTAAGATGACATCTTTTTTCTTGCTTTTTCTAGTGTATTTCTGTAATCAAGTCTATCCAACAATCCTCCACTAGTCTTCTCTTGAACTGAAGTCTCTGCTGGAACTAAATTCTCCCTCAGAAGGGTAATAGAATAGGGTGTATCTTTCATTTTCAGTAACCTCCCTCTGAAGAGATAGTTGTGATGAAGAAAAGTAAGGTTTATCCTCACGAAATGTTACATCCATACTTACATAATATTTTCTAGATGTCAGATGATAACATTTGTAACCTTTTTGTGTGGGAGAGTATCCAATGAAAACACATTTGATTGCTCGAGGGTCCAGTTTGCTCCCATGTCGAAGATGAATGAAGCAAACACAACCAAAGACCTTCGGTGAAATTGGATAATCCGTCTTGCCTTGTAAGGTTTCAATGGGACTTTTAAAATCAAGGACTCGAAGAGGTATCATATTAATGAGATAAGTAGCAACCAAAATCGCATCCTCCGAGTAAAGCTTTGGGAGGTTAATAGTGAACATAAGTAATCTAGCAACCTCCAAAATATGTCGACTTTTTCTTTCGGCAACATCATTCTGAACACTTGTATCTGGACAACTGGTCTAATGCAAAATCCCATATGATTCTAAATAATCATTAAAGTTATACTCGATTCCATTATCAGTTTGCAAAATTTTAACCTTAGCATTAAACTTAGTAGTAATTAATTTATAAAAAGAACGAAAATACAAGAAAACATCACTTTTGGACTTTAATAAAAATACCAATGTCATCTGAGTGCAACAATCAATAAATGTAACAAACCAACGATTACCAGATAAAGAAGGTGAGTAGGGCATCAAACATCCGAATAAATAATCTTAAAAGAAACAGTACTTCTATTATTACGTAAAGGATAACTGTTTGTTGTATGCTTAGCAAACTTACAGGCATCACAAATTAAAAAGTCTAACTGAGTTCTTGAAAACAAAGTAGGAAACATCTTGGCAAGAACAATAAATGATGGATGTCTTAACCGCCTATGTCACTGAATTATCTCCCGACTGACATCTTTATTGTCTCGAACTAAGGCTTGAGACATATTGGGCGATCGATCTAGAAGATATAAACCATTACACAATCTACCATTGCCCATCGTCTTCCCTGTTTGGAGGTCCTGAAAGACACGGTAATTAGGAAAGAATTTTTAAGTTTTCAATTTAAGAATTTAGTGATAGTACTAACAGATAAGAGGTTAACTGGAAATTTGGGAACATGGAGGACAGAGGATAAAGTGAGATTAGGAGTACAAACAATAGAACCTGTTCTAGAGATGGAGGTAAGGGATATATCGACTATTCGCACACTATCTTTATATAGAAAAGTAGTATAGTTTAACAAGCTTTTGTTTGACCCTTTCATATGTCTATTTGTACTAGAATCAATAATCCAAGATTTAGAAGTAAATGGAGTATTTAAAATAGTACTTGGTTTCGAATGATTAGACTTGGCAATCGAGGTAGATTCCAATTGAGACAAGAGGCGTCGGAGATGTTGAATCTCTTTCGAGGTAAAACTCCCAGTAGAAGTGGACTTGTCCTCTGTTGTCACAGAGTCTGACAAATGTGTCTGAAGTCGAGTATTATCCCTTTGTTTTCCACCACAGCCTCGAGTGGGGCAACCATACAACATTCAGCACCGATCTTTAGTGTGCCGAGGCTTACTACAGTAATCACACGTCAAGTGATCCTTGTTAGACTTACCACTCGATGGACCATCCTGGTTAGCAATGAGACCAACTTTCTCAGAAGATGGATTATAGAGCATAACAACACGATGACTCTCCTCTTGTTGTTCATAGGAGTATGCCTCATGGAGAGAAGGAAATAGAGTTTTGCCAAGAACTCGAATCTAATCATACTTAGTATTCAACCTAGCCAAGAAATAAAAAACGCGCTTATTTCCCACCATCTTCTGAAATTTTTCGGCACTATTGGTACAAGACGCCTGAAAATCTTGGTAATAATCAAGTTCTTGCCACAACGCACTTAATTTAACAAAATATTGAGAAGTCATTAGCTCCCCTGTTTTGTACCATGGACCTTATTACAAATTTAAAAAATTTGCGCATCATTCTCAACACAAGTGCAGGTGAGAGTGGCAGAATTCAAAATTTTTTTGCAACGTTAGGTAGCAAATAAGTTTTGGAAATATTGTGTTGCATAGAGTTGATAAGCCATGCCATAACAAGAGAGTTTGTTGAATCCCACTGACTAAATGTTGAATCATTGAGTTTAGGTTTCGAAGTTGTACCGGTGATGTATCCTTGCAGGCCACGAGCCTTGATAAACAACAAGCAGGACCTTTACCGAGTAAGGTAATTATGTCCATCAAGCTTCATAGGACTAATTTGCAACGAAAGATTATCAGTTGGAATCACGAGCTTCTCGTCCTTAGACATAAGACTGTAAAAACAACTAATACCTAAAAAAAAAGCTTGGAAAATTAGGGGGAAAAAAATACCCAAAAAGAACACAAAAGAGATCCCAAGAAAAACTTAGCCAAAAAACACCACCGCTTAGAGGAGAATGACCAGAAGGGAGCAGAGAGCATAGCGACGGTGTCCGAAAAAACACGGCAGCAGCAGGTGAAGTTCACATGCGGCGCGTGAAACGAAGCTGCAGAAGCTTGCGATGACACATGAATCCCACGCGCGGGTCTTTTGGTCACCAGAGTTTGGGGTTTCATCGGCAAGTGTATTCAGACTCCAATGGTAGGGGCGGTGAGAGAAAAAAGTAAGGCTAGGGTGGAAAGTACCAATTTTGTGTCTTATAAGATTTTTGGAACAAATTTTAAAATCAGAAAAAAAAATCACAAAAATCTGATAAAAAAAACTGATACCATGATGAAATTAGAGATAAATACTCTAATGTATTGAGGAAAAACTCTCTAAAAAGTATAAATATGTACAACTATATATACATGAAGCATTGAATCAATTAAGGAAAGAATATATCTAATTAGTATCTCTAAAAATCAGCTGTAATATCTAAGGATATGCTATTCAATGCTATCAAATAATCAAAGATTCTCAACAGTTTTTGATATAATTGATTCCTATTTAGAATTTGAAATTAAATTATTATAATTAGCTTTCATGGTTGGAATCCTTATTCTCATTCCAATTCATGTATCTATATCCTACCATAGTCTGTAATAGTGGATGGCTTTTGCATTGTCTTAGTGTTGATGCTCAACTCTTAACTAGATGTATATTAACTGAAAATTTAGCTATATCAGGTTAATCACAACTTTCAAGTTTTGGAATAATATTTCTATATGTAATATTATAGATCAAGTACAAAAAAATTAGTAAAAGTCATCTTAGCAAGCTGAAACTTACTTGGACTTGATAGCAATTAAATTGATCTATGAGCACTTAGCAAGTCAAGCTCGAGTAGGATGTGAGCAGATTAACTTACATGCTTAGAAATGTAGATAATTTATTGTCGTTTCTTTTGATTTTAAAGTTATATCTGATGATAGATTCAAACCTCCTGTGTTTCTCTATCAGATTAGAAGCATACATGACATGGGATTTTTCTAATGTCTGGCTAAAGTACATGTGATTACATAACATGGCTTATGGAAAAAGAACTTAGAAAGTAATAGTGACTGGAAAATTACTCATACACAATTGATAGCTGTCTTCTTTCTTTAAACCATTGATGGTGGAAATGATAAGCTTTTGAAGTTGGACAAGGTAACAATTTATATGTACCAAGTTCTTGTTTGCTGAATGGTTCCATGTTTCTTCTATTCTTTTAATTTTTTATGTAAACAAGAACAGGACATCTAAGCAGTAGCTCTTTAATTGAGGAGCCAAATGTTAGTATGCATGAACTTTTGCAATAACCTAACTAATAGTGTTTTGGTTTAAATTGTCTCAAATATTGGTAGAACCCATGGATAGAAGACTTCCAAGTTCAAAAAATTGTTAAGCAATACTAATTGGCTTTTATATGTGATGGGGTAGGACGTTGTTGCTTTTCGGGGGCCAAAATTGTTACTACTATAATTTTTTAATAATTAAGCTGAGAAAGAATGCTGATAAACTAACTTCTGAATGTTAACTTCTTTCTAATTATAAAGGTTGGTACATTTTACTTCTTGTCCTGGCAATTGTGTTTTTCATCTTTGTTGTTTCATAGTTGTATAATGATTTGCATGTGCTTAGACTAATTAAGGTGATCTTATATTCAAAATTGCCAGAAAAGTCACTCTTTGCAGTCAAAAGATGTTTCTAATTTGAGGACAAAAGGGATAATGCTTGAAAGGGCAATGAGAGAGTTGGAGAAAGTTGTTGCCGAATGTGAGTTGTGTGGTTACTTTTGTATGTTCAATTTCTTGCTTACAAAGAAGTTTAAGATGTGTTATCTATAACTTGCTACTGTCTACTCAATAATTGTAACAGCAAGACTATCAACTATGGAAGTTCAGGATATTGATGCTTCATCTACCACTATCAAAAGAAGGTTGCCTTGTGAAGTGAAGCAGAAGCTTGCTAAAGTTGCTAGACTAGCAGTAAGAATAAAATATATCATCCGTTCAACTATTCTTTAGCTCCTTTGACGAGGAAGGGTTTCACTTCTAGCTAAAAGTTATGATTAGTTTCTAAACCATATTCTATGGTAATTTCAGCACTCAAGCCAAGGGAAAATATCCAAGGAGTTAATTAACAAGCTTATGAATATTCTCGGACATTCAGTGCAATTGAGAACATTGAAGGTATGAGCTTAGTCACACAGATTTGGAATTAGTGAACAGGAGCCCAGTGCATCAAAATCTGGACAGTAAAACCTATTATGAGCATAAAAAAATCTCTCTCTATCTAACAATTAAGATGGTTGCATGTTCATAACTAGGTTCATTATGTTTTAATTATTTACTTGCATACTAACCTTCTTTTTGCCCTTGCCTCAATCGATTGTTTGGATTCAGAGGAACTTAAAAGAGATGATTTTAATGGGACTCTCGGCAAAGCAAGAAAAAGCTTATAGATTTGAACAGATCAAATTGGAGGTCATTGAAATGATCAAATCGCAGGTTTCCTCGAAAATCACTTTGAGCAATTTGCAAATTAGTTCTAGGTGCTTAATTTCTTTCAATAGAAGTTGTTCTCTTTTTGATTTCTTGGTTCCATATTGGTGTTTCAATAACTTTTGGCCTCTTTCTATCTTCATTGGTATTTTATATCATGAAAGATATGGATACTATCACTTTGATCACCAGCATCATACATTTTTCTTTCTCATAAGAAACAACACTTATACCAACATATAGGCTGGAACTTTGATCTCCATCTTATGTTGTGAGAATAATGTGATACAAACATTTATGTTGCAAATTGTTATCTTGTCACTTATGTTAGAAATACATTCTCATGCTAATATATTATTTAGTATATGTGCATATTCGGTGGAAAGTGATGATAATATTTTAGTTCATTGCTTATTAACATGCATTGCTTCCCAGGCATCTATGCTAGGAGATGTACCAACTGGTGACATACAAGAAGTGCTTGGTTATGAAGAAAAAGTAGCCCTTAAAAAACAATACAGCATGGATAACGTCATTGAGGATAAAATTTGTGATCTTTATGACTTGTACACTCAGGTGCTTTTATCAACTAACTATTCATGTTCTCTGTATTGTAAATAATTTTATTAGGTCACTAAGTCCTTTACGTTATTAATGGTTGTAGGGGATAGATGAAGACAAAGGTACACAAATCAGAAAGTTATATGTCGAGGTATTCATTGCTCCTATGAAATTTGGTTGCAGTCATTTGATCCAATTTATTTGCTTTTCTTTTATGAATGAACTGCCTCGATATATCCTAAGCATTGGCTTCTTCTTTGTTGATAATTAAGTGCAAGCATAAGGTGTAGCATTATCAATCTTTGACCTAATTTGTGAAACATTGGTCTCAAGCCTTTTGACTTGGTTGTTATCCTTTCTCTCTGTTCTCTTTTTTAGTTCAAACTATTAAGGTGCTTTGAGCTGCCAAATTTTTAACTAATAGTAGAAAATAGGTTAGGTAAGGTGACTATTTGTTTGTATTGTGATAGACATAATCTTAGAGATTGATAGACATGATTTTAGGAGTAGAGTTTAAAAAATTTGTATAATATAGGCTGTAATCTTATTCTTTCCTTTTTAGTATAGCTTATGATAGTATAAAATCCCATTCAAGGTTGAAGGAAGAATCAAGCTGAATTTTTAGAACTTCAATCTCCTATTATTTGGCCTTTCTCTTTCTTTCTGCTCCTTTTCTGTTTCAGCATTCTCTCACTACAGCCTCTACATTTTCTTCTCACCATTTTGTTTCTCTCAAGGCTCATGGTATTAGAGCCTATCTGATCTCACTGCCCCTGTATTGGAAAGCCCATCCACTGTCAAGTTGTTCAGCTGAATTCTGTCGACAGAAGCTGCGCGTGCAAGCCACACACACCACTACAAGGAATCTTCCTTTTCCCACGCACTGACGCGTGAGCACTATTTTGACCACCACTTTTTTGTCGGCTCTTTCTAATGTCTTGCCCTATAATTTTGACTCTAGTAAGACCCTCAATTTGTTATTCTGACCCCTTTTGAATTTTGGGCATTTCTTGTTCCTCCCAACATGGTTGAAATCTCAGATTCTCTCAAACCTCTCTTCTATTTTTTGGTTAACTTGTTATTACTACTGTCAAATTACAAGATAGTAATAACTATTTTTCCTGGGCTGCTTTTGTTGAATTCTGGTTTATGGGGCAAGGGGGTAAAAGGATCATTTAGAAAATGGTGCTAGTAAAATTACTGAGAAAAAAAGAGATGCTTGGCATTGTGGCATTCACTTGAGCCAAAGCTACTTGGTTTTAGTCTTCTTGTTTGTGCCCATTTGTTTAAATTGAATGACCTTGTTATTGAACATTAGATGAACATGTTCACAAACATTTAAAAATTGATTATGATTAATTAAAAAAAAAAAGCACTAGTAAACATGTATCTTATTTTAGATATAAACTAATAAAATATAAATATAAATAATTATATTATAAATAAATTAAACAAAAAATTATTAATTATAACGTAATGATCATTGAATGCACTATTCATTCAAAGCCCTACTGTTAAGTTCTAACGAGTTTGTTTTCAACTTGTTTGTCCTCTTAACTCTGGCCTGGAGTTTTGATTTGTTTTGCTTTTCCTTTCGTCTTAAATGTTTTGTTGTATGTGTGTCCTATCACATTGAAAGAAATCAATAAAACTTTTCTATCTTGAAATATGGCTGTAATTGCAATTTTTGCATCTGAACTTTTAATTGAAGCCGTATCGACCTAGATGTCGGTAGTTGCTTATTATGCTTAAAATTTGGAACTGAAAATTCTGCTAGTAGTTGACTAGAGAATTTTAGTTCATTTTATTCTTCCAACTGTAATTAGATAGGTAATAAGTCACTTCTTTATTTCTTTAAGGTTCACTTGCCCCTTTGTTGATTACCAATCAAATAAGCAATTAGTAGAAGTTTTCATCAACATTATTGAACCTTATATTGAGATGGAGGGGCATTGAAAATGGCCTATGTCTTAATGGAATATCACATCTGTTAGTAACTTTGCCACAAATTAAAATTAATCTCATAATAAGGCGCAACCTATAATTCACCATTTGTTGATTACCAATTAAATAAGCAATTAGTGGAGGTTCATCAAAATTATCGAAATTTATGTTGAGATGGAGGGGTATTGAAAAATGGCTGTCTTAATGGAATATCACTTCAGTTAGTAACTTTGCCACAGATTAAAATTGATCTCATAAATAAGGTGCAGCTTATAATTCATCATAACAATATGTTCACTCTTTTCCTTGCTTTTGTTTTACTACTTTTGTTGCAAGGTTTACCAACTGAGCTAGTTGGCACCTTTATATTAACTATGAAGCGCCAACATAGTAAACCTTGCAAAAAAAGTACACCTCAACACGTACACTTTGCCGACACAGTTGGATACATACCGGACATGCCTGAACATGTTGGAAATTTTTTTTCGAATTGGACACGGTCAAGACACGCGTGTGTAGAAGGGACACTGCTGGACACGGGTATAGTGATTTTTTTTTCCTGAAAATATGTTTCAGAAACGAAAAAAGAAGAGAGAAGAAAGACAATGGAAGAAGGAAAGGCAGGGAAGAAGAAAAACCGAAAAAGGGAAAAAAGTGTGGAGAAATGGAAAGGGGCATGGGGGATTAGGAACTTTGGGAACCCAGAACTGAAAAATGTAAAGTTTAAAAATTGTGGCCCCATTATTTATAATTATTAAAGTAAACAAATGTTATGATAATATTACATATAATATTTGGTTACTTAATTTAATTTTTTTGTAAAAAGATTAATTTTGATTATAAATTAATAAAAATATTAATATTTTTATTTGAAATGAAACATTATAATGTTAAAATATTTTTTATTGCTGTGTCTTGCCATACCCGTATCCTAAATTTTTAAAATTTGTCATGTCACTGTGTTCGTATCGTGTCGTACCCGTAATACACGTCCATGTCCATGCGCCATAGTATATTAATGACGTTCTTTTCTTTCATTGGGTCATTTTATTTATACTCTATATATGTCATCCAGCTTGCAGAATTGTGGCCAAATGGGATCATGGACAAACATGGTATAAAAAGCGCAATTTGTAGGGCAAAGGAACGTAGAAGGGCATTGTGTGAACATGATAAGGTATGCACATGTTTTGTATTTATTGCTCAATATTAATCTTTAGTTCAATCCTGCATTATAATTTGGCATCATTAGATATTGAAAAGAGGAGACGAGGATCAAATGCATTAATTTATTTTTTTAAGTTCAAAACTAGGAGTAAATAAATAGATACCGGATATGAAGTATTTTGTTTTAACGAATGGAGGCCTTCGTCTTGATGGGGTAGGCTGTTGATCTTTGATAAAGAAGGTTGGGATAAAGGGGATATACTGGGCCAGATTATAGCCTTTATGATACTAATTTCTAGTTACCCTGTTATAGTTATAGATACTTCACAAGGAGTTGACCACCTCATGTGGGTAATAAGCAAGAATAAACCTAGGTTTTGATATTGTGTTAAGTATCTAACCTAGAACCAATAGGCTCTAAAGGTCTAACTTGAGATCATAGGAAATTTATGATTTAAGAGATGTGGGATAACACCACTTAACAAGCATAGTGGAATTTCCAATTGAAAATTTATGAAATGATTTTACTGGCGGTTGTTCCCACTAAATCAAACCTAGAAAACTACACAGGCAAATGTTTTGTTATGATTGATGCTCTCTCTCTCCTCCATTGAACCATGGAAAAACTAAAGTAAATTGATGCTCTCTCTCTCCTCCATTGAACCATGGAAAAACTAAAGTAACTTCTCTCTAGTTAATAGATATCAATAAAATTTGTAATTCCTGCAAGAAATTTGAACGGGGGTGCTGTGAAATACATACATTAAATGGATTTTAGATGCAATATTCAGTGCTCGAATTTTTTGTCCCTGATTCAATGAATAGAATGTGCCATTCTCTCATATGTTGGTGTTGTACTAAAATGCAGCATTGCACAGCATGCCTTTGAAATGTATAATTAACATCCTGTATAGAGTTTAATCACGAGAATCATATGATGCTGCAGTTTATTTATGGTTTGATTTTCTGCATTTTCAGTTCAATCAGCTTTTTGCTTATACTAGCATATTTGAGTCCTGTAGAGAATTTTATCGGTAAAAGTACCATGGAGGCCTATATACTAGGAGTCAGATTGCATTTTGCTACCTCTACTAAAAAGATGAGCAACTTAGTCCTTGTACGTTAATCGAAGAGCAAACCGATCATTTTTGTTAAAAGTTTCATCCATTTGTGCACTTAAAAACTGATGTGATTGACGAAATAACCAGATAGTGACATATGTTGTGCTATGTATATTTCATGTTGATATATATGGACCAGTTTTAAACAGTAGAAATGGATGAATTTTTTAGCAAAAGAACCAATTTGCTTTATAAGCTAATGTACAAAGATTAATTTGCTCATTTTTTAGTAGACGGGATAAAATGCAATTTAATTCCTAGTAAGGTGCTCAATGATAACTTTTACTAATTTTATCTACTCCGAGAAATCATGATGTAGCAGTCTACTTAAGATTTGGTTTGCTGCATTTTAGTCCTAGCAGCTACATTTAGTAACATAGAATGTAGTTCCTTTTATTCTAAAATTGAAAGTTGTTGTAAATGTTTGGATGTGGTTATTGTTAAGGTTAGAGAGAACAGGAGAAAGAAGTCGGCACAGAAAACGAAGACCGGTGTTGTAGAAGCTTGTTCAGTTTCTCAATTGCAGGCTGAGCAAGAGAATCAAGCTTCTGCGTCTAGTGGTCACGTATTAGCTTTGCCTTGTATGACAATTTATCGTAAAGAAACCCTGGACCAGCACCTTGCTGCACCACTTGAAAGTTGCAGTGTGCCACCAAATTCGAGTCTGGATATTTCTGAAGAAGAGAAGAATGAGAAAATGACTATCCCAATGCTGAAAAAGCAAATGAAGCACAAGAATAGAGTGAAGAAATTATCCATGAAACTGGAAAAGGGATCTCATAAGTCTCATAAGCAGGCTATTAGACGTCCAGATGGTGTGTCATGAGTTGGCTGGCCCCCCAAGCTGTGGACATCCTGTTTGATTTGGCTATTTTCAACTTAAATTTCGCAACATGGAGAGTGAGGCGATGTAAAATTGCAAATTTGCATGTATAATTTAAGGGGATCAGCTGAATTTTGGTAAAAATATCATGGAGGCAAGAGTCAAATTGCATTTCACTCTTTTACTAAAAAAATGAGTAAATTAATTCTTATACATTAGATCAAGAGCAAATTGATTTTTTCTGTTAAAAATTTTATCTATTTCTATTGTTAAAAAATGGCATGGCTAATGTAATAACCAGATAGTTACATATGACTTGCCACATGTATCTCATGTTGACATACAATGACTAATTTTTAGCAATAGATATTGATGAAATTTTAAATAGAATGATTAATTTGCTCTTGGTTTAATGTATAAAGATTAATTAATTTATTTTTTGAGTAGAGAAAGTAAAATGTAATTCAACTTGTAGGCCATTACCTCCATGGTACTTTTTATGCTGAATTACAGTTTGTGAAGCTGTGTTTCTGCTGTTTTTGACTTGACAATCATTTCATCATGGAGAAGATAAGTAGCAGCATTAAAGCAGCAGCAGTAGTTTAGAGTTTTCCTGATAAAAGAGCAGTAAGAATGTTGTATTCTTAGAGAAATAGGAATTTCAGGTTTTTTGACAGACATTATAGCGTATGAGGATGGGTTCTTGAATTTGTCACTAATACTAGATGATGATGATGATGATGATGATGATTATTATTATTATTATTATTATTATTATTATTATTAACTTTTTTTTGGCCAAGCACTAATAGTAGATTATTTATCTTTCTAAAATATTATAATTACTATTGTTATTTGTTTTGGGTACTTTGGCAGCAAATTAATTTTACTTTTCTCATACCAGATCTTTAATAAAAGCTATTTAGCAATTGTTAGATGTAATTGTTGAAATTATTTTAATTAGTGGATCTCATTGAATTAAGTGTAATTAGAGTATCTAATTTAATTTTTCAATGTGAAAGGTGAGAATTAAAATAATTACATTGAAAATTTATAAAGAAAAATTACATTCAAATTTAATTACTTTATAATTTATCAAACACTTTTGTACATAATTTGAACTAATTTTTTTAGGCAAAAATAACATTTTGATTTTTGAACATGCAATTTTTTTTTAAAATATAATTATATATTATTTTATTAATATTGTTTAAAGAAGATAAAATTTTTATTGATTAGGGATGATTTTTTTTATGCATTTTGATTTATTAAATAATTAATTAAATTACATAGTATTTATTACTAATTATTTATACTTGACCAAAGATCTATCGATAATAACAACGAGTATATGTTGGATACTAGAAAATAATTTAGCAAATTTGAAAGGCTTGAATAACGAGATTTTTTTTTCTCAAAATATTAATTGCACTAATAATTGTATTGTCTAATAATTTTAGAATATTGAATTATATAAGATGTGTACACACTTAATTTTGTCCAGGAGCATGTTAGGGTCTTGGCTTTATTGAGTAGGGGATTGCATAAGTTCTTTGAGCTGAATCAACATTTTATTGTGTAGGGGTTTGCATAAATTCTTTGAGCTGAATCAACATTTTAACCTAGCTTTAGAATTAAATTAATTTTTAATTTAGTTTTAGAGTTGTGTTAAATGACTAAATTGAATTTCATTTAAAAGTTTCAATCAAATTTATTTTGGAAGTTTTAGTAGAATTTGGTTTAATATAATATTTGGTACTTCAACTTGTCATTTTTTTTAATCTGGCACTTAAATTTTTTGGGGTCTAATTTGATACTTAAACTTAGCACTTTAATTCGGTACTAAAAACAAAAATGTTTATTGGGCAATGACTTAACGTAACATTGCTACCCAAACTTGACACTTTTTCTTTTTTAAATTTGGTGTTTAACTTTTTTTGGTCCAATTTGGAACTTGGATTTGATACTTTTTTATATTTTGGTACTTGAACTTAACACGTTTTTTAATTTAGGCCTAATTTGGTATAGGAACTTGACTCTTTGTCTTAATTTGGCATCTAATCTCTTTTTTGTCTGATTTGGTATCGAAAGTTGTCGAATGTTATACCAATAACTCTAGTATATTAACAATGTTATTTTTTATGAGGTAGTAAAAATAATCAATGTATGATCAACATGTAATTGAAGATATGATATTTTCTTGTTGTATTTCAAATATCCAATTACTTTTAGTTTAATTTATTAAATTAAAATAATAAAATTTCTTATTTTGGGTTTTTAAAATTCTTATTTTTTATTCACTATTAATTCGTTAAATATAACTCAATGCATATTTTTAACACAAATATTTTTGTAGCATAAAATAGTTTTTTTAATACTATTAGTGTTTTGGCTTATTTGTATAATGTTTAACAAAGTTAGATATGAAATTAAATGTAAAACAAGTTTAGGTAATATATTAAGAAAAAGTTTCGAGTTTAGGTATTAAATTAGAAAAAAAAAAGTTTAAATATCAAATTAGGGAAAAGTAATAAGTTTAAGTATTAAATTGAGAAAAAAAGTTTTAAGAACGAAATTAAGAGAAAAATGACGGGCACCAAAGCAAAATAAAGACACTGAACTGTTTGTCTGCTTGGAATCGTTTGCAAGTTTAAATGCCAAAATGATCAGAAAACCATTAAGAAAAAAGAGTGCACTTTTTGAAGAAGAAAGCAAGTTGGAGAGATGTCGTTTAGAGGGAAGAGAAAGGACGGAACGGATCATGCTTCTGACGAGACTGATGGCCACGCGCCTCCCAACAAAGCTTCTAAGATTTCTGCCGCCGATGACTCTGATGATTCCGACGACATCGTTGTCTGCGAGGTCACTCTCAACATTCTCTTGTTAATTCTCCCTTTATATTATATATTTGATGCCTTTTTTTCGAACGTATGCGATTCTAGGGTTTTGTATTTGGAGGGTTTTTTTTTTTTTTTGAAATTGTATATTGAACAAAATTAATGAAATGTGGAATTCTTTTCCCCCCCTTTTTGACTGCAGATATCCAAGAATAGAAGAGTTTCAGTAAGGAACTGGAATGGCAGAATTTGGGTTGATATTCGTGAATTCTATGTCAGGGATGGCAAGCAATTGCCTGGCAAAAAAGGTACTTTTTAAAAAAAAAATTTATTTCCAAAGATTATAATTTCAAGTTTTCTTTTTTTGTCTCTCTCTCAGGTTTGACGTTTGATTTATATAATCCATCTGAATATATTAACAAAGGTGTCTTAACTTAGAAAGTTCCAATATTTGTGTTATTTTGCTGTATTTAGGACCTTGCAAACATGTTTATTTCATGGGATAATATATAATTTAGCCCCTGAACTTGTCCATTTATACCTAATAGGTTGCTGAACTTGTATTTGGTCAACCAGGTTGGTCTCTCCACACTAACACCATTAGTTTGTGTTGACCTAACATTTCTAACCAATCTGGTGGTGCCACATGGCAGCCTCTCAGAATGTCATGTGGCAAACATAATTTATATATTTTATTTTTAAATTCATGTTTGCCACGTGGCACACTTGGAGGCTGCTATGTGGCACAATTGGATTGGTTAGTAGTGTCATGTCAGCATAACTAACGATGCTAGTGCAAATGTATCAACCTAGTTGACGAGATTCAAGTTAAGAGATCAACTAGGTTAGAAAAATTTAGGGGCCAACTAGGTACAAATGGACAAGTTCATGGGCCAAATTATATATCCTTATTTTATTAAGTAGAGGTCTTTTTTTTTCAGTAACATGTTGAATCTAAATGTGAAGGTAAAGTACCGTTATTAAATTGGGCATGTGACTTTCTTTTAGGTTGGTCCTTTCTACTACTGCCAATTGATGGTAAAAGAACCATGGAAGCCTCTATACTAGGAGTCAAATTGCATTTTGTCTCCTCTAAAAAGATGGGTAAATTGGTACCCATATGTTAAATCAAAGAGCAAATTACTCTTTTTTGTTAAAAATTTCTTCAATTTGTACCGTTAGAAATTGGGGTAGTTGACAGAATAACCAGATAGTTATACTTGACATGCCACACATACCTCATGCTGGTGTTTAGGAACCAATTTTTAACAGTAGAAATGGATGAAGTTTTAATAGAAAGATCAACTTGTTTTTTGATCTAACGTACAGTGACTATTTTGCTCCTTTTTCCAATGGAGAGAGCAAAATGCAATCTGATTCCTAATACAAGGGCCTCCATGGTACCTTTTCCACAGGTTGACTTAGTTTGTGACAGTACTCTTCTTTCGTTATTCGGTTTGTTACTCGTTGCTTATTGTCTTGTATTTGTTGCTTACATAATCGGAGTTCTTTTTAGTTTTAAATATTTGATCTATTAAATTTCGTCATCAGTTAAAGTTCATGTATCCGTCACTTCTACCTTTAAAAGACTTGTGCATGAATATTTTGTTTTATGTTCAGGAGATTTAACATTGTTTTTTTTTTCAATACTAGAAGAAAAGCTATAATAAAGGAAAGTAGAGTGGCACTTAGGGACCTTTTAAGCCTTACCTTAAAAAGGAGTTTGCCTAGGCAGAAAAGGTGTGTGTTTGATTGAATAAGCATGACCCAAAGTGGCAGGAGGCATTATAGTTGATTTGCTTTATGACTTGGTACCAATGTGTGTACCTGCCGGCACTGCATTTCCCAAATTACACTTGTTATATTCTGTGTTGAGATTAATGTACCTGTTTTCTTAATATTAATTTGGTTATTGAGTTTGTTTCCCTGTTATTTATTTCAACCAACATAAACAGACCTGTTAAAGTTGGGAATATCCGTTATTGTATACTTTATAAGGAGAAAACCTTATTTTTAGAAGTTATTGATTGTTGAGGAATTTTGGTATAATGCCGAATTTACCCCTCAATTTTTACATTTTTTCCAATTTAACCTTTATTATTTTTTTGAGTTAAATTTGACCCTCTACCTTTTAAAAATGGTCGAATTTGACCATCAACCTTTCAGAAAAGGTTAAATTGTTGTTTTTAAATGAAAATACTAACTAAAATGTTAACTTTTAAAACACGGTTGCTCGAATGACAATCCAGATGTACTTCATGCTAATCTTTTAGAATTTTTATGAACTTTATTTTTTTTGAATTTTAAATTTTTTTATTTTAATCCTTTTAAAATTATTAGTTGACATGGTATATAAGATAAATAGTGTCATATAAGTATGAAAATACATGTGGATTGCCATTTGGGTCGCCAAGTGATGATTAAAAGCATTTGAAGAGTTTAGTTTCTGAAGCTTATAGTTAGTATCTTATCTTTCCCATTTTTTTTTCCTTTTTCATTGTCAATATTTATGAACTAATATCATCTTATGCTCCTTCTAGGTATTGCACTAAGTCTGGATCAGGTATGAACTAGAAAAGTTTATGCTTTATCTTTGTATTCTAGGGACTGTATCAAACTAGTTATTCTATTATTAAAATGATCAATTCAGTCCCTATATTATTAAAATGAATCAAATAAGTCTGAATTATAACAGAGTTAACATTTGTTGTATAGAAAAATATTTTGAAAATGATTTTATTCAATTGCAGTTTAATTCCAAACAAAATATTTTATTTATAAAACCATAAAAGCTTTAAAAATATTAACTCTGTTAAACAGTAAATGATATTTTTTAAACAATAAATGTTAACATTATTTGATTCTTTTTAATAGTATAGAGACTTAATTAATCCATTTAATAATAGAGGGATTAACTTCATATAAGGATCCCATAGGTACTTTTACCTCTTACGATAATTGTTGAGACATTTCACTTATTTGATTTTCTTTTGGTTCAGTGGAATATTCTACGGGATCATGCAGAGGAAATTGACAAGGCACTTGTTGAGAACTCTTAGGAAGTAGACAGTGTACCCTGTACAGAAGATGATGAGAGTCTAAGGTGTGTCAAGACTTCTTTTTCTTTATGCTGCAAAAATGAAGTTGCTGGAGGTGGAGGTTTTGATTTTGACTATAGTCTATTTCAACTTGTTTTTGATGTTGCTGAACTTAAAGATTTCATTAGGTGGACCTCCTATTTGTGTATTTAGTTGTGTAGCTTTAGCTTTAGACTAATATTTGTTGTATCTTGATGTTGGATGATATTAACATGATCAAGTAAATGGAGAATATAGGCGTCTATAGTTGTCAGTTGAACATTTCCAGCAAAATTGATGCTTTTAGTGGTTAAAAGTACAAGTTTTTGTACTAGGAGTCAGATTGTATTTTGCCCGTCCTATTCAAAAAAATGGGCAAATTAGTATTAAAGATTAAATTTTAAAAATTTCATCCTTTTGTATTGTTAAAAATTGGCGTGGATCAGACAGTGCCACGTGACATGTCATGTGTCTTCTGCTAATTAGTTTTTAATAGTAAAAATGGATAAAATTTTTAATAAAAAAACCAGTTTACTCTTTGATCTAATATATAGAGATTAATTTTTTTTATTTAAATAAGGGTCAAAATGCAATCCAACTTTTAGTACATGGGCTTCCATATACTTTTACCAAAAAGAAGTCATTTTTTGATATTTTCTTTACTGGTTTCTTCCTTTTTTATGGAAATACTAGTGGTTATTGTCAGATTACAGTTTCCTAATTAAGGAATATTTGAGTGTATCAAATAGGATTTTGTAAATATTTTATTCTTAAATTTAAAGCTGTTTTTTAGGGATAGCATCCCTAGAATTAGTCTGTTTCCTAGTGTAAAGTTTCTTAAGTTAGGCTCACTATGTGTATAAATATTTATGTAATTTCTTGTGAAAAATAAAATCGAAATAGCTGCTTTTTACATGGTATTAGAGCTTTTAAGCTGATTTTTGGGATTTTTGTGTCAGCGATTTTTTCTGTCTTCCAACCACCTTCAAACTGTAGAAGTTTGTTCAAACGAAATATGACTAACTGTCAAGATCAGTAACACTGAGGATGTCTCGAAGTTTTTGTGAACAACTCAAACCCAACAAGTGAGTTTCGAACATCTAAGCGACCCTACAAAAAGCTAAATGGAAAAAATTACAGAAGTGGTCTCAAACTGGTTCAGACGTTCTTGAAAATAAGAGGAAAGTTTGAGTCACTTACTCGGAATTGGACCTAAAGAAGGAGATCCTAAGTTTGATGCTTGGGATGAACAAGACTCTATGGTAATGTCTTGGTTATGGAACTCTATGATGCCGAAATCGATGATACATGCATGTCTCTTAACACATCCAAAGAAATATGGGAAGTCGTGAAGCGGACTTATTCTAAAGTTCGAGATCTTTGCTCAAATCTATGAAATCAAGACTAATATTTCATCTACCAAGCAAGGAAGTCGATCAATCACGAGTATTCCAATCTGTTGCAAAGTTTATGGCAAGAGATGGATCATTACCATGCATTCAAATGAAGTGCGGTGAAGATCAAAGCACTCTCGAAAAGGTTCGTTGAAAAGGATCGAATTTATGATTTTTTTCTTTGGTCTAAATGTTGAGTTTGATGCACTAAGAGTTCAAATACTTGGAAAAGAGGAACTACCATCACTAAATGAGACAATTGCAATTGTTCGTGCTAAGGAAGGAAGAAGAGGAGTTATGGTTGAGAAACAACCAAGTGGATAGTTCTCCTTGGTTACAAAAAGCAGTAAATGAAAGGAGATTTGGCCTGGAGCGACCAACTAGTGAAGATAGTAGGCAGATAGAATGTACAAAGCCTATTAATAGGGATTTTGTATGGTGCACCCACTTTGTAAAAAGGCCCGTCACACTAAAGAAAGATCTTTGGAAACTACATGGGAAGCCACAGACAACAAACAAAATTTTTTTAGAAAAGGTGGACAACCAAGGGGACAAGGGCGAGCAAATACAACAAAGGCAATTTGGATGGAAAAAATAATCCTCGGGAATCACCTATTGAATTTAATAAAAAGAAATTGAGAAGTTAAAAATTTCTTTGGGATCATTGGAAAAATCTTCTTTAATAGGTACTTGTAGTTTGGCTTTTTCAGTATATTCTCTTCTTAAGATTCTTATGCCTCGATTCTGATCACCAAAAGTTCTTGGGTCATTGACTCGGGAGTTCTGACCACATGACCCACTCTTCACAAAAAAATTGTTTCATATACACCTTGCCTAGTAGTAGAAAAATAACGATGGCCAGATGGTTCTGTGATCACGATGGTTTGGTCAAGGTGATATTGTTATAAACAAAACCCTTACTCTTAAAAATGTTCTTCATGTTTCAAAACTATTTACCAACCTTTTATCCATTCAAAAAATTACCAAAGACTCTAACTGTAATGTGGTTTTCTATCACAATCGATGTTTTTTTCAGGAACAGAATACGAGGATGATTGGACATGCTAAGGAAGTAAATGGCCTATACTATCTTGAAGAATCCAGTGGAGGAGTTAGTGCTCTGAATTCCTCAACTTTATCTTTCATATCCGAATCTATTAAAACCAATAAAGACCAAATTTGGCTCTATCACCTTCGCCTTGGTCATTCATCGTTTAGAGTCCTTAAAATTATGTTTCCTTCATTGTTCAAAGGATTAACTGTTGAAAAATTTCATTGTGATATCTGTGAACTTGCAAAACATAAACGTACCTCTTTTCTAGTAAGCAATAAAAAAAACATCCACTCATTGTACTCTTATTCATAGTGATGTTTGGGGGCCATCCACTGTTTCAAATATTTTTGAGGCTCGGTGGTTTGTATTCTTTATTGATGATTGTACTCGTGTGTTTTGGATATTTCTTTTAAAACAAAAATCTGATGTAAGGTCTGTCTTTCCAACATTTTACAACATGATCAAAACATAATTTGGAGCTAAAATAAAAAGGTTTACGTCACACAATGCCAAGGATTATTTCAATCAATTTCTCTCAACATATTTTCAAGAAAGAGGCACTATACATGAGTCATCTTGTGTTAGTACACCCCAACAAAATGGTGTTTTCGAAAGAAAGAATGGTCACATTTTAGCTATTATAAGAGCCCTTTTGTTCCAAAAACATGTACCTAAACAATACTGGGGGGGCTGTTTTAACTGCTACTCATTTGATAAATAGATTGCCTACAAAAGTCCTTGAATTTCAAAGTCCTATGCAAGTTCTAGTAGAATTTTTTCCTGATTTCAATACTTCAAGTACACTTACTCCCAAAATATTTGGTTGTGTTGCCTTTGTACATGTTCATTCTCAAAATAGAGGAAAATTTGATCCACGAGCTGTCAAATGTGTCTTTCTTGGTTATTCTTCCACTCAAAAGGGGTACAAATGCTATCATCCAGCCATCAAAAAGTTTTTGTAACAATGGATGTTACTTTTTATGAAACAAGAGAATTTCTTTACTCGTCCTTATCTTGAGGGGGAGATCTTATTCACGAAGATAAGGATAAAGAATTCTTTCTTTTGACATTCCACCCTGTCCGAAAAACCAAACACTCACATTCCAAATCTGTCCAAAGAACTAAACAGACCATTCCAGCTCTGTCCGGCAACCAAACACTCCTACTCGGTTCTTGCTCACTAACCAACTCCGCCCAACTTAAAACAATGACCCTATACAACTTAAAATAGAGCCTAATACACTCAAATCACCAAGAGGAATTCAGGACACTATTCATCATTTACTGGTTTACTCAAGGAAGAAGACACCAATGCAAGTTCAATAATCTCCTTCTCTATACAACTTTGAGGTAATTCTTTGAACCTACTTTGAATTCTAATCTCGCAAATTTAGATGATTTTCCTATTGCTATTAGAAAGGGGACTAGAACCTGTACAAAACATCCTTTGTACCTATTCATGTCTTACAAAAACTTGTCCCATAACCACAAAGCCTTTTTTACTAGCCTAAATTCTATCTCCATTTCCAAAACTGTATCCGAGGTATTAGAAGATGAGAATTGGAAAAATGCCATGAAAGTTGAAATGGAAGCTCTTAAAAAAAAAAGACATGGGACTTAGTGAAATTACCAAGAGGAAAGAAACTAGTGGGATGTCGCTGGGTGTACACAGTGAAATATAAGTTAGATGGTTCTTTGGAGAGGTACAAAGCAAGATTGGTTGCTAAAGAGTACACTCAAATGTATAGAATAGACTACCTTAAGACATTTGCCCCTGTTGCAAAGATGAACACTGTAAGAGTGTTGTCACTAGCTGCCAATCGAGGCTGGAAATTACAGCAATTCGACATCAAAAATGCCTTTTTACACGGTGATCTTGAGGAGGAAGTTTATATGGATGTTACTCCAAGATTTGGTCCAAATACAAGACAGGTAGTTTGCAGACTAAAAAAGGCTTTGTACGGACTAAAACAGTCCCCGAGGGCTTGGTTTGGAAGAGTTACCAAAGTAATGCTCAAGCTGGGGTATGAAGCAGTCAAGGAGATCACACTGCTTTGTAAAACACTCATCTTCTTGGGGAGTGACTGCTTTATTAGTCTATGTAGATGACATTATAGTAACTGGTGATGATCTAGAAGGAATGGAGAATTTAAAGAAGTGCCTAGTAAAAGAATTTGAAGTCAAAGAGCTCGGTAAGTTAAAATATTTCCTTGGTATTGAAGTGGCACACTCTCAGGAAGGAATATTCATATCTTAGCAAAAATACATAGTTGATTTGTTGACAGAGACGGGCAAGTTGGGCTGTAAACCAGCAGAGACACCCATAGAGGTGAACCACAGACTTGGAGATGCATTAGAAGATGCAACAGTTGATAAAAGATCATATCAAAGGCTTGTAGGGAAGCTCATTTACTTTTCTCATACTAGACCAGATATTGCCTATGCAGTAGGTGTTATAAGTCAGTTTATGCACAATCCCAAAGAATCACATCTTAGAGTCATTTATCGATTCTCACAATGCCATTTAAAGGGCATGCCAGGCAAAGGAATCCTATTTAAAAAGGGGGAGAATTTAACCCATGAAGCCTATATTGATGTAGACTATGTAGGATCTATGGTTGATAGAAGATCAACCTCGGGATATTGCACTTTCCTAGGAGGTAATCTTGTGACTTGGAGGAGTAAAAAACAAAATGTTGTGGTTAGATCTAGTGCAGAAGTTGAATTTAGGGCGATGGCTCTTGGAATTTGTGAGTTGTTATGGTTAAAAATTATTTTGGAAGATTTAAAGATAAAGTGGGAAGGTCCAATGAAGTTGTATTGTGATAATAAGTCTGCTATCAGTATTGCACATAATCCAGTTCAACATGATTGAACGAAACACGCTGAGGTTGACAGACATTTTATAAAGGAAAAACTGGACAGTGGCTTAATTTGCACTCCATTTGTGTCCATCGATGGTCAACTAGCATGACATACTTACCAAAGGATTGTCCGGAAGTTGTTTCGAGAATTAGTAAGCAAGTCGAGAATGGATGATATCCACTTTCCACTTGAGGGAGAGTGTCGATTACGATTTCTAATTAAGAAATATTTGAGTGTATCAAATAGGATTCTGTAAATATTTTATTCCTAAATTTAAAGCTGTTTTTTAAGGACAGCATCCCTAGAATTAGTCTGTTTTCTAGTGTAAAGTTTCCTAAGTTAGGCTCACTATGTGTATAAATATTTATGTAATTTCTTGTGGAAAATAAAATCGAAATAGCCTGTTTTTACAGTTATAGATGTAGATGAAGATGGAGGTGAATGGCTGTGACATGATGTTTTATACCAGAACTAGATATCAGACGAGAATGTTGTAAGTTTGCCTTGGATAAAGGATTACCAGCACTAGATATCTAGGTTTTCAATAAAGATCATTAAAAATAAGATTGCCTTGGATACAGGATTACCAACAGGCAATGAAGAAGGTTCGGAAACGAAGATGAGACTGGTTTACATGCACTAAGGGACTGTCAACTTTCAAGAGCAGTGTTCTAGGTGAGAGTAATATGCTTAATGCAGTTGACTGGGTTGAAATGGCAACAAAGAAGCTGGAAAGAGAAGCTTTTGATAAGTTTCTAATGTTAATATAGGGTTTATGGACGACATAATATTTGATTTAGCTCTTAATGTTTACATTTTTTTGTCATTTTAGCGTTCCACTTTTTACAAAGAGTTGAATTTGACTATCAATTTTTCAAAAAGAGCCATATTGTTGTTTTTTAATGGAAATACTGATTAAAACATTAAAATTTTTAAATATGACAACTTGCATGGTAATTCACATGTTATTTATTTATTTTTTGAATTTTGAAAATTTTCTAATATTTTTTTAATTTTTTAAATTATTTATTGACGTGATATATAAGATAAATAATTTCATATAAGCATGAAATATAGGTGAACCGATAATTTGTTATGTAGATTGTCACGTCAAAATTGTTAAAAATTTAATGTTTCATTAGAAAAACAATTTGATATTTTTTTAAAAGGTTCAAAATCAAATTTAGATGAAAAAATTAAATTGGCAAAATGTAAACTTTGAGGGGCTAAATTTGACATTATAGATTTATGAAATGGTAGGGATAATGAGACCAGGTTGGATAAAAAGCTATCAAGAGGTGAGCTTTGGGGAGGGAATAAGTAATACAAACTCCTGCATGAGTACCAGAGCAGTTATGTTAGCCACAACTGAACTGCATGGGAGTCCACCAACATATAAAAATTAATTAATTTATTTTTTAATTAAAAAGAAAAAAGTATAATGTGATTCAGACCCTGGAAGAAGGAATACCCTCCTTTTTCTATGGTGATGTCTCATGCGATTGCTGCTTTACTTTCAATAAAAGTTTTTATTTTATCTCAAGAACAGTTGACAGGACACCAATCAAATTGTATCATTTCTTCCTTTGATTAATTAATTGAATTTATTTGTGAGATGTATCTCATCAAATACAAATTTTATTAGAAACGAAAATCATTAGAATAACTTCAACCTTCGACTCAAGGATCTAATTCTGTTATTAGGCCCTGTATTATCCATAACTTTTTATCTAGTCCTTACATTTTAATTTGATTAATTTTAGTTCTTATTGAAATTTTATATTTGATCCAAATTGTATTAGTTAAATTTATTAATACTATTAGTCATGTATTATAGTAAATTGTGGATTTAATTTTTGTGTTTTAATTTGATCATTTTTAGTTATTGTATTGCTTTGAATTTAGAAATTTTAATCTTGATTTAAATGGTAATCACTAAATTTATTATATGAAAATGGCGAGTTGATATGACATTTTTTATAAGTATTATATAAAAATGGTGAGTTGATATGATATTTTTTGCTGCATAAGATTTTGAAAAAAAATACAAAGAGTTTTTGAGTATTTTTTATTTGTTTAATATGAATTCAAAACATATGACTTCCATTCCCAATATTATATGAAATAAGCACAACATGAGACATGACATAAACATAACACAAAAAAAGTAACTAAAATGTGAGACAAAGACATATAATGTGAAGATCAGTATAATTAAAATTTATACAAATATACAAGTATATCTTATATCCCCCCCAAATATATGTAAATATTTATCTGGAGGGAGTTGGTATTGCATAAACTAAGATAATTTCTTCTTCATCTGTTTCCTCAATATTCCAAGTGGGCCAAACCCATTGTCTTTTACATTATCACTACAGCTACAGCTGCCAGTATTCAGATTAGTACCGCATTCAAGACATATACCTTTGCAGCTTGGATCACAAACTGCGTTGATTGTGATTTCTAGATGCACCAAGTCTCTTATGTGCTTCGAAATATCGATTTCTTTTCTTTCGGGAGGAAAATAAAGCCGATCATCCCAATCGATCGACGCATCATCATCCTCCGCTTGGTTACTTGCATGGGAAGATTTGAATCCTTGCTCAAAGGTTGCTCCTATATCAATAATTTCAGGCTCTTCAATGGGGTTTTCAGTTAGCAGAAGTGAGAAATTGGAGAATATGCACTCAGCAGCAGGTTCACCACACCTTTTCAATATAAAGTTGGATTCAGTGCAAAAGACAACTGAGGAAAGAGGTGAATTTAATGCAGTAGAAACAATTCAAATTCAAAACAGCTTGAGCCAATGCAATGTTACGATAAAAGTACTATGGAAGCTCTTATACAAAGAGTAGGTTGATCTTTTTTATTAAAAATTTCATCCATTCATACTGTTAAAAACTGGCGTGATTAATGTAATAACCATATAATGACACGTGTACTTCATGCTGCTATAAAATAACTAGTTTTTAACAATAAAAATAGATGAAATTTTTAACAAAATGATCAATTTAATATTTGATCTAATGAGTAAAATAGGAAAATTTCAATTTGACTCCTAATATAAAGATATCCAGAGTACTTTTACCGCAGTGGCACATGCAGATTTCATTTTGAATATGACGTGGATGATTCACAAAACAAGAACTAGAGGGATGAAGAAGTCAACAATCCTGATAGGTGATGATAACAATCACACTGGTAAAATTACTAAACCTCTTTAATTCCTTTATGTATTTTTGCAAATTTTATCATTTGGGGCATTCAGGGTAAGTAAATATTATTTTAGACAGAAATTTTCTGTAACCTATTCCATAGTCGTTACCTGTTGTTGAGGAAAACCTCCACCAATCAAGCAGAAAATCAAACCCTTTTGTAGGTATTGGATGATTTGCTAAATATCTAATCTTAGAAAATCACATTCCATCTCATGTATATATATAACTAAAAATCAGATTACATTTTACCTCTTTTACCCAAAAAATGAAAAAATTAATTTTCTTAAACTAGATTAATGAATAAACTGATCCTAATACTAAAAATTCTATCATTTTTATTAGAAATTGGTACATATATATCGCCACCACTAATTTATTCATTTCTATGAATAGAGGGAGCAAAATATAAAGTTTAACGAATTGAAACTAGTTAAGGAAAAGAAAAATACCTATTGCAACCGAGAGTGATGACAGTTTTAACAATCCCATCAAGCCTCATCTTTTGTTTCTTCCTTGTCACATCAATGGAGATCTGAACAGGGGTACCATCTGGAAAATCTTTCACATCTTTTGTAACCCGTAATCCCATCAATGAAGCCCTAGATTTTGAAACAACGCTCGAAAGCTTTCCTAAACCCAACCTCTCTAAAGTTGTGCAATACTCCATATGAGTAACAGAAGGGTTTCTCTTATACGTAACTGCTCCTTCCCATGGTGATTCTACGTTTTCAAAATCTTCTTCTTCGTCTTCCCAATCAAAAGATATGGTGCTGTCTTCCTCGTTGAAAGATTGATTCTGTGATGGGTTAATGGAATCTCTAACGGGCTTCATATTATTTCTGAAAATTTGATGGTTATTTAGAGTTACACTCCATGGAAATTTGCAATGGCCAACGGAAGAACAGAAAGGAATCGATAAAGCAGGTTGCTGCAATTTTATATCATAAACATTGGATGGACTAAAATTAGAGGGAAAAGCTATAAAAGATGATGATATTACGAGAGACATTTAGGTTTCCTTATTATCTGCACCACATCAACTACTGCTTCTTCATTTTTGTTGCTAGCTAAACACATATACCGTCTGCCACAGGCCATAAATAAATGGCTAAATTTCGGTAGAGGTCACCCAACTATGATTTTTATCTTTTTTGATCACTTAACTATGAAAAGTTTAAAAATAATCACACAACTATTAATAAATTTCTTTTTTATCATCCAACTATGAATAGTTATAAAGTGACCACCGACTATTCAATTTTTTCTCTCTTTTTTTTTCTGTCACCAACTAGCTAACTTAAAAATAGAAACACTCAAAAATCCCAAATAATTCTGTGACCATTTTGTAACTTTTTGAAATTGAGTCACTAAAACATAAGTTTACTAATAGTTTAGTGACTTAGATGCAGTTTACCCAAAGATTAATCGGATAGCTCTGCAGTAGGCTGAGCCTTACAAAAAGAAATACAGGTTGGAAGACCTAAGCAGACGATATGCGATTAAGAAAATGTCAATATTATCCGTCCACCTTTCGCGCCTCACCCGCCATCACTTCCCCTTCTCTTCCCTTCTCTTTCCTTCCTCTCGCCCTTATTACCATGCCTGTGCTCCTTCCCGCCGCAATCTTCGTTTCTCCGTGGTTAAAAGATTCCCTTTCCGCTGCTTTTGCTCTTTTCCAGCTACCAATTCGAGTATGTATTGGTTCAGACATTTTATCGAACAGGTTCTCGTGTTGGACAATTATTTGACTTTCTTATTGGAAAAGTTGCAGATAGGAATCGGAATGTGGAAGTTGGTGACGAAAAGTATGATGTTATTGTGGTTGGAGGTGGACACGCAGGTTGTGAAGCTGCTCTTGCGTCTGCTCGGTTGGGGGCCAAAACTTTGCTTCTCACCCTAAACATTGATCGAATAGCATGGCAGGTTATCTTTCTTTTATCACTTTATTATTTTATTTCATTAAATCTAAGAAATTGCAATCTATGGCGGATATGTTCGTTACTGGCCTAAGTTGGTTTTGTTACTCACAGCCTTGCAATCCAGCGGTGGGTGGACTTGCAAAATCACAACTTGTACATGAAGTGGATGCGCTTGGTGGTGAAATTGGAAAGGTTGCTGATAGGTAATATCCTCAAATTTCCAATGTTGGCATACTTGCTAATTGTGTTTGTTTGCTTTGGGACGCTAAAGAGTAAAACTAAAATGTGCGTTGGTTTAATAAACTTTTGTAAATTTATTAGTATTAGTATTTTTTAAAACAACAATGTTTTATTTTTTGTTACATTTGTTAGCCATCTGCTTACTTTGATTGAGTATGGCTTTGTTTTCCAGCAACAATTTGGGAAGAAAAAACAGGCAGAAGCAAAAAAAATTCATTTGAGCTGTTGATTTCGAATTTATTTGCTTTAAGCCAAACATAATCTTATTTGCAATCTATTCATTTACATTTGGGACTTTGGTACTTTTAGGTGCTATCTGCAAAAGCGTGTTCTTAATGTTTCAAGAGGTCCTGCTGTCCGGGCATTGCGTGCACAAACTGACAAACGGGAATATGCAATGCAAATGAAAAATGTGGTTGAGAGGCAAGTTTCTTTCTTTCCATTCCAATTTACATATCCGTTTGTAGCAATTAGCATCTATTGTCATTTTTTTATTAGAAGAATAATTAATATGTTTTAGTAGAATCTTGATTTTGTAACAGCATTAACACTATCTGGCTAACTGATTAATTTTCCTATTCATGATATTTCTAGCTTATAGTTAGGTGCCTATTTTATGTAGCATTTGTGATTGAATTGTGATATTCAAAGGCAAATAGATAGACTTTGTAATTCTGATATAATAAAATCAATAAAGAAACATAAGGTCGCATGGAAAAGATAGAAAATCCATAACTGTTTTATTTTCTTTTGCAACATCACAAAAGAATTGTTGCCTCAGAAGTTAAATAATAGTTATAGCCAAACATCCATCTAAACCCTTTAAGAGCAACTATTTATAGGGCTGATGATAACAAAAAAGTCGCAGATAAGAATGAAAATTGAGCAAATAATAGTTAGTTTAAAATGTAGCTTCTCCTTCTTTCAGTTTTAATAAAAGGGGAAATTGATTTCTGATGAGCAAGCATAAGAATTTAGAAAAACTTATTTTAGAGTGGTCAATAATATTCTGAAGAAAGTTAGGCTTTGATTTGTTATAACTTTTTTTTTATCTTTGGTTGTACTGACCCTTCTTTTTTCTGAGAAAAATGTAAGCAACATATGCGTGCCCCATATTTTTCTGATGCATTTTTGTACTGTAAAGGGAGTAGGACTGAGCACTCATTGGTGGTGATCGTGTAGGTTTGTTAATAAAAGACCTCTTGATTTGCTTTTAGATTTGAATTCTTAAGAGAACATAGGAATCAAATAAGAAGAAAAGATTCCAGTGCTACCCATTAGTCCTTGAGATCCATACCTGTGATTGGTTGTTTTAAAACTGCCACAGTAGCAATTATGTTGGAAAACTCTCTAAAAATGCTTCTCTTCCGTAACAAAAATATTAGATTTGTATATGCATATGGAGCATTCCTAGTTCCACTAGGATCTGAACAAATTCTCAGACCCCAACTAGAAACTAACTCAACCTAGAACAACTCAACATCCATAATTAAACCTAATTACAAAGGAACCCATAAACAAGTCCTTAGACTCAAATATTGCAATTTCCAATGAATCTAAAAAAAATCAAATGCTCAAAACAAAAGGAAAAGAATAAGGGATTTGTATGATGGAAATGTTTTAGCCCATCTTTTTATTTGTATTCTACCAGTCAAGTGTTAACATAATCATGTTTCACTGATAATTCAATGCTGGATTAGACTGCTGTAATCCAAAATCTGCATCTGGTAAACTTCAAAATGGATAGTTTATGTAAAAAACTCCAAAAAGTTGATTCTGTTAGTCTTTCCTTCTCCTTGGTTTATAGATTCATTTAGGAGCAATTGTTTTATCCATTCCTTCATGCATTTGATCAAACAATTGGGTTTTGGTTTCAGCAATAGTTTCATCGACATGCTGCAATGTAGTTCAAGTATCTGTTGTATCTTTGTTTGCATATGCTCAAGTTTCGTATGTATTTCTGTTCGTCACTCTGTTAACCATTGTTTTACTATTATTAAGGACCATTGACTCTGATACTAAATTGTTACACTTTGTTTGGGATTAATAGTTTAGCTCATCAAAGGGAAATGGAAACCTTTCAGCTCATTAAAAGGAGACTGAAACCTTGGGACTCATTAAAGAGAGACCCATTTATCTATAGGATTTTTTATAGAAATTTTGCTTCTGTTTTTTATTCCGTACGTCTCTTTAAAGAAGGACCAGTCTTATTACATATAGGAAACCTATTTTAGAAAAGAAAGAAATCAACTAAAGTGAAGGCACAACAAAACCTAAGGAAAGAAATAAAATCGAAACCTAAACCTTAATTAGAGAATAAACATTAATAGCCTTTCCTAACATAGATTTGGCCCATAACACCTACTTTGTGCTAGTTAGCTGTTCTTATAATAATGTGCTTATGACTATATTCATGGAAGAATGCTTTGTTTCTGTTCTTTTTGCTAATCGATGAGTTGGCCTTTTGTTTTCAGTACTCCAAATCTCTCAATTAGAGAGGCAATGGTGACAGATATTTTGCTTGGAAAGAATGACAATGTTGAAGGTGTTTGCACATTTTTTGGTATGAACTTCTACGCCCCTGCTGTTATACTGACAACTGGAACTTTTATGAGTGGTAAAATATGGGTTGGTAGAACCTCTATGCCTGCTGGAAGAGCTGGTGAGTCTGCATCACATGGTCTGACTGAGAACTTGCAGCGTCTTGGATTTGAATCTGACCGGTTAAAAACTGGAACCCCAGCACGGGTGGACTGTCGTACTGTTGATTTTTCTGTTTTGGAGCCTCAGCTTGGAGATGAAGAGGTCCTTCCATTTAATCTCATATGTAGGTTCAGTGGATTAATCTTGTAAAATTTAAGATATTAAATCCTGCCCCAAAAATTGCCACCTGGTAACAGGGTGCATAGATTAAATATCTTTGGGTCAGAAAGTAATCTTCTTATATTTAACATCGTGAGAGAGGCGAAGTTTCTAGTTTCACCACAGTAAGAACTTCATTATTTCAATTACACGTAGATCGATAGGTTACAGGAGCAGAAAAATTCCGGTTGATGTCCTTCATTTTTATTGATTATAGAAACTACCTGTTAACAACATAAGATTTCATGATAAATGCTGTTAGCTTGCAGGCTGCTTAAAACTTATTCTATCTTTTCCTACTAATAAGTTACTGATATTATTCTGGTAAACAAAAAGGAAAAAAAAATTACTCCCTGTTCCACTAAAAAAGTCACTGTTGACATATTTGGGGTCAAACTTTTTAAACTCTGGCCTCAACTATTTTAAATATTTTAATTAATTAATTTTAAAAAATGTTTAAAAACTACTTCATTGAAAATTTTATAATATATATTTCAAAAAGATTTCCACAATAAAATTTAAAGAGCAAGAAGTAAAAGTTTAAAAATTTTGATCATTAAAAGTCAAAATGTTACAAATTTAGTGGGTTATAAGGAGTACTGTTATTTGTTGTTCTTATAATAGTCTTTGAAAAATTTTCAGGTCAGCTGGTTTAGTTTTGATCCTGATTTCCACATTGAAAAGGAGCAAATGTGTTGTTATCTGACACGGACTACTAAGAGTACCCACCAGCTTATTAAAGATAACTTGCACGAAACTCCTACCTATGGAGGATGGGTTGAAGCAAAGGGGCCTAGATACTGCCCTTCCATTGAAGATAAGGTAACTTTATATTGTTTGAATTATACTTTTATTGGCTGAATTAGCATTGAAATGTCATGTTAAGCACTGTAGTGTTATATCTACTTATGGTGGCGTTTCACTTATCCCTAGTTGAAGTCTTCCCTTTTTGTTTCATTTTTACATGCATTCTCAGCTTCCACATGATATCTTAAATTTTTAAAGAGCTATATTTTGACATGTGTTAGTTATGCTGTAAGATTGTAAACTTTCATGTACTTCAGTTTGAAGCTAGCTAATGGCAAGAATTCTAAGCTGTTTCTGTTCATATACATATGTGTATATATACGCGCGGTTATATATCAACACCTAGAGGAGATTCTTGCTATCACATGAGACTTTTATTTGTAGACTATGTACTCATCTGCAAGTTTAACTCTGGCTCTATTCAAATTGTTTTTTTTTCTTTTTAATTTTTTATAAGTTAGCTATCCATTATCTTACATGAAGTGTCAGCATATTTTATTTTAATCTGTTTACCAGTTATCATCAAGTGTGAAAGAGAAATGCTTCTGATTAGTTTATGCTATTGCTAGGTACTGTGTCAATCCATGGTTTTGGACTTTTATTAACTTAACTAGTTTCATACAGATGTGAGATGTATCATAGAAATATGGAATTAAGAGCAATATTCATCAAGCTATTTTCTATATACATGGATGAATCTTTTTATACGTTTTCAAAAGATTTATGTTCTTATTACAGTTTAAGCCTGTAAAGATGCGACTGCATTGTTAGTTCAACCTAACTTGCTGATAGTATTTTTTTTTTCTGCCTTAAAGAAAATGAGCCCTCTCTGTTTTAGCATTTCAATTAGAATTTTCCAGATAATGTAATTTAGTTTCTTTTTGTTACAAATTTTCACATGGTTTGTTTAGGCTATACTTGTTTCACATTGGTTTCTATAGATTGTGAGATTTCAAGACAAAGAGTCTCATCAGATTTTTCTTGAACCAGAGGGTCGGACTGTGCCTGAGCTCTATGTGCAGGTAATGTTTTTGTGTCTCCTTTATGGGATTGAGAAACCATGGCTATCAATTAGATTTTGGAGCTTTAAACTTGCCTTCTAATGAATAGCTTAAGAACTACTAGTTTGTTGTATAGGTGAGTAAACCTATGGATTATTACTCATGTCTTAACTTTTATGACTTTTCAATTTAGATGCCTTGAAATTGTTAAGCACAAAAAGAAAAAAAGAAGAAGAAAAGAAGAAAAATGCTCGACTATGCCTTTTGATGTGATGATACTGTTTTCTCCAATTACATATGAAGTTGCCATTTATATGTTTTTGTCCTAGGAAATTTCTGTCTTTCATTCTACATTGCCTTTCAAATTAGTATGAAACTTTGATTAAATCTTACTCTTTCAAAAACTCTTCTTCTTAAGTTCAATGCGAGTCATGCAACTACAATATGCATTGTAGCTAGGAAATTCTTATGTTTATTCTGCATTGCTTTCAAAATATTTGGAAATGTTGATTGAAACCTTTCTCTTTGAAAAATTTCTTTTTAATGAGGTTCTGAAATTAGTTTGATTCATGTAACGGGAATCCTATGTTGGGTCGTCCTATGAATGTTTTATTTTCTGGTTCTTTTTCTATTGTAGTTGTTCTGTTCATTGTTTAAACATGCTGAATTTGTACTGGTTTGTCCATTTATCTTATTAAGAGTCATGTGTTGCTGTTTAGTATGTGTTTATACTTTATAGGGTTAATTCTGTTGCATCTTGTGTTTAACATAAATAGTTGATTGTTTGATCAACTTGACAGGGGTTCTCAACTGGTCTACCAGAAAGACTACAGTTACCACTATTGAGAACTTTGCCTGGACTTGAGAATTGTTCAATGTTAAGACCTGCATATGCTGTTGAATACGATTATTTACCAGCTCATCAGTGCTCTAGGTCTCTTATGACAAAGAAAATTGACGGTTTATTCTTCTCTGGTCAAATAAACGGAACTACTGGTTATGAAGAAGCTGCTGCACAGGTTTACATATTGTTTCCAACCTTCTTCTGTACATTATGGCGCCTTTACAAATTCATTTCTTTTATTGAACTTTTTCATGTATTAAGTATCAACAAATTCTTGTGGTTCTTTCTATTATTTTTGTTATTTATTTATTTTTAAACAGGGCATCATATCTGGTATCAATGCTGCTAGACATTCAGATGGGAAGCCCCTTATTGTTCTTGAGAGGGAAAGCAGTTATATAGGGACATTGATTGATGATCTGGTTACTAAGGATCTTCGAGAGCCATACCGAATGTTAACAAGGTAAGCAACTCCAGATTCATGCTGTTATGATAATTTTCTACACTTATCATACTATTCCTTTTGGCTGTTTGATCTGATTTTTGAAAATAGGGTGATTACACATTCTTCTCATATGCTGTTAAGTCCAGAGAATTAAATTATTTATTCTTGGAAATGATCATGAATGTGAGGATGCTTTCAAATTTTTTAAAATTTAATTTGTGAAGGATTTAATTGAGCAATTATACTTTCTTGTTATTTCATGCTTTTTTTAAATAGGAATTAGAAAATTTCACAGCTTTATTTTTGGGAAAATATTCGGTACACTGCTAGTGGAATTTTTAGACTCCACAAGCAGGGTTAGGGGGTTGACAAGTGTCTAAGGGGTATAGTAAAATATTAAAAAATAGATATTTTAAAAAAAAGAGACAGGTCAATTTTTTAAAGCTGCTTGTGGAACAAAAAAAATTATACTGCCAGTATACCAAATACTCACCCTTTATTTTTTGGTCCTCTTATTTGTTCTTTTTACTTTTTCTCTCTCCATTTACTTTTTTTTTCTTCCTACTCCTTAAGTCTGTTTCCCTTTCTACCTTTGTCTTCTTTTCCCTCACATACATGGTGTGTTTTCCATCTAGTTAAATCTAACAATTTCCTTCTCTCTCTGAACTCTCAATTCCCTTTCTATCTCTAGTTCTTAAGTCCCAACTTGCAGCCACCTCAATTTCCAATATCCTGTTTTGGGCTGCCTTCTGGACCATCACTCGCCATCACGACTGCTGCTCACCGGTGTTGGTTTGAGCCCAAATATGTTCACTTCTTCCTCTTCACTTGAACTTGATTTCTAAATAGAATCTCTGGCTTATCCTAGATCTAACATCCTAGTCCACAACGCCTTTTCTCCACAAGCTTTACCTCTGCTGTGGAGCTGAAGAAGACATAGAAGAATGGGGGAAAACTTAGGGCCTTCTTTTTAATTATAAGTGAGACATTTCATGGAGCTAATAATTATATGGTTTAAATTTTGAGGTAATTTAAAAATATTTAATTATTATTTTTGGTGGAATAAGAGTATAAGACTACTTAAATCAAAACTTGAATAAAACTTATTAGCCGCCTAGTAGAGTTTTGAGAAACTAATCTATCTATAATATATATAAAAACGAGTTTGGAAAAACTTTTGAACTGACCAATATAACCTTTTTTTTGGTTCATTATATTACTGGATTTACTGTTTTAATTTTTTTATTTATCATATTTATAGATAAGAATCTTTTTTAAAGATTTATAAATAAGAATTCTAATTCTATTAAAAGACTTCTATTAAGTGAATTTATATAATAGTTAATAAAAAATTATTTTTATATTAAATTAAATTTAGATTATTATGTTTTACATAAACCAAAAAAGGAAAAAAAAAGAAGGGAAAAAATATATTACTTTAGTTTTAAATAGAAATTGACCATAATATAAATATAATATTTAGATTAGAATATTAAAATATATTACACATGGAACTGCTTTGCAAATCTTGGATAGAGAATAAAGCTAGAAGGAAAAGTCTTTATGTCATTCTGTCTATATGGTATTTGTTTGGCATGATTATTCTTAAAAGGACACTTTTGTTTATGAAGTTCCACTTTAATTTATAAGTTATGTTTTTTGAAGTTGTATCATCGATTTTTTCCCTTCTAGAAGACTTGATTGTCGGGGTTTTTAGCATCATACTGAATAAATAATCTCGTCTATTTGTGTCTCTTCTTTTCCTCTTTCTAGCCGTTCAGAACATCGATTACTTCTTCGATCTGATAATGCGGATAGTCGTCTCACACCTTTGGGGCGTGAAATTGGGTTGATAGATGATAGACGCTGGAAAATATACCAGGACAAACAAGCAAGGATTTCAGACGAAAAGAAGCGACTGAAAACTGTCAGGATTTCAGGTTTGTATTCTTTCTTTTGTTCCCCTCCATGAAGCCTTCAGCTTGCAAATTATACATCTTATATCAGGAACCATTTTCTTTTTATAGTTTGGAAGAAGACTAATAACTAACGCAGTTGGGTAAAGGGGAAACTCTCTTATACATGGGGAGTATTAGTTTTTCTGTGGTGTTCAGTTTGCTTGCTGTATGAGAGACTGATTGATCTTATATATTTATGGATCATTATTATTCTTTCTGTTACTTTGCTTTTTTGATTTAAATATTTATTGTTTGATTAGTTTTCCAGGACACTGTTGGCCCTTTAATTTTTTCGATATGCATGTAAGACTTATTAGTACAAATCTATGAGAGTGAGGTCATAATATCTTGTGTGTATGTGAGATTTCTGTGCCATTGAGAATAATTTAACCAGAGCCAAATTGAAGAGAGCTGCCATTATAGTACACTGATATTGTTCCTAAACAATAATAGATTGCAAATTTGGCTGCAAATTTCATGGCTGTTGTCAGTGGCCTCAATTTCTAGTATGCTTGATCATTGAATTCTTTGCATCAAATTTCATCATTCATTTGAAACTTGTTATAATCCTTCTTAGTATTTATAATAAACAATAATAGAAGTTTGTGATTTCTTGGAATTTAAAAATGGCTGCATTTTGTGATTGCTTTCCAGGAGGAGACTTGGCTGCTGATGTTTCTCACTTCTCTGGTCAACCTGTGAAGGAATCTTCAACGCTAGAGAGTCTTCTAAAGAAACCACACATAGAATATAAACTTCTTGATAAGCATGGTTTTGGGAACAAAATGTTATCAAGAACAGAGAAAGAATGTGTTGAAATCGATATAAAATATGAAGGCTTCATTATTCGCCAACAAAACCAACTCCAACAGGTATGAATTTAGAGTTGCATGGTGAAACATCATTCTATGCCACCATACATCTCCATGTATCTGCTTCTTTCTACACTCCTTGGCATCAGTATATAGTGAGGGAATTATTTATCATCTCTGATTTGTTTATTTTCTTTGTCAAATCCAACACTTTTTGTTGAAGATGATCCATCAACAGCATAGACGACTTCCCGAGGACTTGGATTACTATGCAATGACAACTTTGTCTCTTGAAGCACGTGAAAAGCTCTCCAAGGTCTGTAGCACCAAAAATTGGATTTGAAATATATTTTAAAGCATGCTAAAAAAGGAGTGAAAATCATTTCCTTTTGGGGATCATGTTTAGGCATTCATCCAGTTGGCAGTAACTCAGCAAGTGATTAATGCATGGTTGTCTCTCTGTCTGTGTGCTTTGAGATATTTGCTTTTCCAGTTTTACCAGAATGCCTTGAATACAGAATCTTGAATCGAATTTACTAGACTTTCAGCTTAATGCATTTACTCATGGAAGAAGTTCACAATAGAGGGAATTTTCCTGGATAAATTGTTCAAATGTTTGTGAAGTTGGTTCTCATCAAATGAGGTTTGTACAATTGTAATTGAAATTTAATTCTAATCCCAACAGGTTAGGCCGCAAACTATTGGTCAAGCGAGCAGAGTAGGTGGGGTTAGTCCTGCAGACATCACTGCTCTTATGATTATACTTGAAACCAAACGAAGAGAAGCTCAAGAACTGAGAAGACACCAGATACGTGCTTCTGTCATGATAGATACTGTTGAAAACTTGTCTGATACATTAATAGAGGCAGTTGGTAAGTAGCAGCAGTATATAAGCCCGTCATCTAATTTGAACTTATGCATGTCTCACCATCAGTGCAATTTATGAAGAACAATTCAGGAACACATAAATGCGGATGAGATCTTGAGTCCTTAACAATTAGAACCTTGAGGAACAAGTACTTTGAAGATTTTTCCGGAGGCTGCAATCTCTTATAGCATCTGGACCAGGAATTTGAGGTTAGTTTAAGTTTTAGTTTGCTTATATTAATGATATTCGTATCTCGGAATATTCTTGTATCATTTATGCCATTTGTAATTAGCACAAATATTCAGGCTGTAACTACCATATTCGTCTTTGATTACTTTGTTGAAGCTCTTTGGAATTGGAGTTAACTTGCTGCATTGCCATTGATGAAGGTTCATTATGCTTCATTTTGTACATTTTAGCAGTTCAATATAAATTTTCCAAGTTTGAGAATGTTAAGCTGTCTTGGGTTGTTTCAAGTTAAAAATTGTCATTTTGTGCTTTTGTGCATTTGCAACCTCTATTGGCCCCAAGGGTTCTTAACTACTACTATTATTATTATATAGGGAAACTTAAGTTTGAGTAAGCTTACGTTTTGATTATCGAATTTTAAAAATATTACTATATAGTCACTTGCATTATTGTTTTAAGCCCTTAATTCTTGTTATAAATTTTAGATCAAAGTGTATATTTTCCTTTTATTTCGTTAGGCTCCTTTTGGTTTTAGAAAATATAAGATATTTTCATTTTCTTGAAAAATTGAGAGCATTAAAGAAACATGTCTGGTTGAAAATTTTAAAATGATTTTTGAAAAATGAAAAATAAATTAGGTGAAAAATTAAAAAACATAAAAAAATATTTTCAATTTTTCACAGAATATTTTTGTAAAATTGAAAATGATGAATATAAGAGTTTTGGTAAATGGTGGCAAAACTTGAACTTGAGAGCCCGTTAGAACCATATTTTCTTACTATCCCGATCATAACCAAAAAATAACAGAATAATATGTATAATAAAAAATTGGTCCAGAAATTAGTGTTTATTTTTTTTTTGGTCAAAATAGTACTAAGCTTTAATTTTGTTGTTAATTTTGGTCGAAACTAATGAAAACTATGAAAACAAAGGAAAATTGGATCACAATCGTATTTCATTCACCCCTTTTAAAATTACAAAGCTTACTCAATTTATAATGCTCAGGCTTACCAGTTGACTAGCTATAAATAGCTAACTGACTACTAACAGAAATAACTACCAAGCTCTAACTACCAATTGCTAACTTTCATAACTGCTCTCATTCCTTAACATGCTCCCATCATCCTGACTTTTAAGGGATCGACTTTTCGCAAACACCTTAAGACACGATCTGAATTTTGTAAACAAAGGCCAATGAAAACTATGAAAACAGAGAAAGTTGGAAAACTGAATCACAATCGTATTTCATTTACACATTTTAAGAGTACAAAGCTTACTCAATTTATATAATGCTCAGGCTTAACAGTTGACTAGCTATTAATAGCTAACTGACTATTAACAAAAATAATTGCTAAGCTCTAACTACCAACTGTTAACTTTCATAACTGCTCTCATTCCTTAACATGCTCCCATCATCCTGACTTCTGAGGGATCAACTTTTCGCAAACACCTTAAGACACGATCTGAATTTTGTAAACAAAGGCACTGATAAAGGCTTGGTAAACACATTAGCAACTTGCTCCTGTGCTGGAACATGTCCCACAATTAGCTTTCCAGCAGCAACCTTCTCCCTAACAAAGTACAAGTCTAACTCAATATGCTTAAACCTTGAGTGCATTACAGGATTGGCAGAGACAGCAACAGCGCCAGAGTTGTCACACCATACTGTGGCCTTCCGTGAAGGTGAAATATGAAGCTCAGACAATAGAGACTCCAGCCATATTACCTCAGTAATTGCATGAGCTAGCCCTCTATATTCAGCTTCTGTGGTTGATCGAAAGACTACTTGTTGCTTCTTCGACCCCCAGGCTATAGGATTACCTCTAAGAAAAACACAAAACCCCGAGGTTGACCTTCGATCATCAACATCAGCACCCCAATTGGCATCAAAATAGCCAATCACATCCAAGGTGGCAACTATAGTAAAACGAATACCATAATCCAAAGTACCTTGCAGGTATTTAAGAATATGTTTGATCGCTTTGAAATGCTGATCAAGAGGTCGATGCATGAACTGGTAGACTTTATTGACAGCAAAGGTGATATCTGGTCTGGTGATGACCACATACTGCACAGCTCCCACAATGCTACGATACTCGGATGCATTCTCAATAGCACAACCAGTGTGCTGAGACAAGATGGAAGATATGACCATAGGTGTAGGAGAGCCATTTGCCTGGTCCATTTTAGCCTTTCGAAGAAGATCAAGCACATACTTTCTCTGGTTGAGAAACAACCTATTTGAAGTAGGAGACACCTCAATTCCAATAAAATAATTTAGAGGCCTTAAATCCTTCAGAAAAAATCGAGTATCTAAGTCAGTAACAAACTGATCAACACTAGCTTGATGATTTCTAGTGATGATTATGTCATCAACATAGACTAAGACATACAAAAGGACATTCTCAGTCTTCTTAATAAAAAGTGAACCATCTGACTTGGCCAAAAAAAAATTGTGAAGAAAGCAGAAAATCTCGAAGCTTAGAAAACTAGGCCCTAGGAGCCTGTTTAAGGCCATACAAAGCCTTCTTTAATTTGCATACCAAAGGTTTGTCACCATGGTTCTGCTTGAATCTAGGTGATTGAAGCATATAAATATCTTCAGATAGATCACCATTGAGGAAAGCATTGTTGATGTCCATTTGTCTGAGTTGCCATCCAAACTGAACAGCCAATGCCAAGACAACTCTAATGGTTGTTGGCTTTACAACAGGACTGAAGGTGTCCTAAAAATCAATTCTAGCCTCCTGTAGATACCCTTTAACCACCAGGCGACCCTTGTAGCGAGCAATGTGCCATCCGAATGCCTTTTGATCTTGAAAACCCACTTACAACCCACAGCTCTTCAGTTTTCAGGTAAATGAACCAAATCCCAGGTTTCATTTTTCAGAAGAGCCTCATACTCTTGCTGAGCTGCAAGCGCCCATTCTTTGCTAGCCAATGCCTCTTCAATTGTAGTAGGCTTTGTCTCATGGAGCTCAGCAGAGAAGACTTTGGGCTTAAAAATGCCATTCTTGGACCTAGTTTGTATAGGATGAACATTGACGGGTGAGTGAGCAGGCGAATTATGAGTTAAGGATACTCGAGGACTGGTAGGAGAGGTTGAGTCAGGAGCAGAAGCACCACTAAAGGAGGCAACCCCTAGTGAAACACGAACATCAAACCGCATATTGAGATTGGTGGACTCCAAAGGAAGTTGACCAGGAGATGAAATAGTAGCTCGAGACACAACACCTAGAACCTGTCGAGCTGAAAAAATAGGAACGTTTAGAGACTCAACGCGATGCTGACTCTCAGAGGGCATCACAACAGGAACTGAAGACTGTTGATGTTAAAAACCAGGTCGAGTACAAGAGGAACCATTGATTGATCGAGCAGAACTTGCAAAAGGAAAGCATGCCTCATCAAACACCACATGCCTTGAAAGAAACACCCGCATGTTGTCATCAAGACATTTATATCCTTTGTGAACAGGGCTGTATCCAAGAAAAACACATGGTCTGGATCAAAATTGAAGTTTATGAGTGTTAAAAGGTCTGAGATAGGGAAAATACATACAACCAAACACCTTGAGATGCTCATAGCTTGGAACAACCTTATACAACACTTCATAGGGTGATCTACCACCTAGAACAACAGTTGGAAGCCTGTTGACAAGGTACGCAGCATTGATGAATGCATGAGCCCAAAAATGCATAGGCATATTAGCTTGAGCCATTAAAGTCAGACCAGTATCTACCAAATGCTGATGCTTCCCTTCCACTAGACCATTTTATTCAGATGTATGAGGACAAGATAATCGATGATGAACTCTGAGCTGAGAATGAGCCTTTGGAAAAGAACAAAACTCCCCTCCCCAATCTGTTTGGAGAGGTTTAATCTTGTAACCAAACTGAACCTTCACCAATTTCTGTAGATGGAGAAATTTAGTCAAAGCCTCAGATTTTTGTTTGATAAGATATAACCAGGTGTACCTTTATGCATCAACAAAAGAAATGTAATAAAAATGCCCTTTAGAGGCCACAGGAGCAGGACCCCATATATCAGCTACAAGAAGTTCAAAAGGAGTAGTGTACATCGTCTTTGAGAGAGAAAATGGAAGCTTATGAAATTTACCAAGTTGATAGGCTGAACAAATCAAATTCTTCTTACAATGCTTTGAAAAAATATTACACTTTTGAAGAACCGTCATAACAGTCTTATTACAAGGATGACCAAGGTGTTTGTGCCATAGGTCAAAAATCGAACTAGAAGAGCTAGGTAACTCCAGCGAAGTGGTGTGAGCAGTAGCAGAAAAAGTTGATGCAGCATTGAGACGTTGAGAGTCTGACAGATCGAACTGATACAAGCCATTATGAATGCGGCCCATCAGCAAGATGGTCCCTGTCTTGATATCATTCACAAAGCAATGAAAAGGATGAAATTCAAAATAGACTTGATTATCATTAGCAAATTGGCCGACAAATAAGAGGTTTTTGCAAATTTGCGGAACATGCAACACACGTTTCAGATGAAAAACCTTATTTGAACTTGCAAAAGAAGAAGAACCAATGTGAGCTACTGGCACAGACACACCATTACCTATGAAAAGCCTGTTATTACCTATATATTGTGTTGCCTCATACAGATTATCCAGGCCACTGGTAACATGATTGGAAGCCCTAGAATTAGGGTACCAAACCTTCTTGTTTAATTGCTGGTTGTTGGTGGAAGCAGTATTAGCTTGCAAACCAAGATTGCGACGAGAGCAGCAATGAGAACCTCCACATGATGAGCTCGAGACATCTTGGAATTGATGGTAATTGGGCTGGTCAGACACCCCCTCAAAAGACTCATCAAACCTGTAATAGCATTTCTGAACAACGTGACCAATCCGACCACACAACTGACATTGAGGCTTATACTGAGCAAACCTCCTTCCTCGGCCTTTGTCTCGAAATGACAGAGAGCCACTGCCCCTATAAGGTGGTCGAGAACCACGTTCAATATCTTTTTCATGACTAACACTCCTGTCATTTGATCTACTTCGGTAAGCCATATTAACCTGTAAAGGCATGCTCGAAACTAAATCTTGCTGTCGAGCTTCACAGTCAGCAAGCATTTCAGCAAGAAAATCAAGTGAAACATTCATTGCTAAAGCCACAACACAGATTGACTCATACTCTATTGGCAATCCAGCAAGAATAATGCTATTCTGCTCCTGTTCGGAAATGAGATTACCAGCAGCCATCAAGGTGTCACACAGACCTTTTATCTTGGCCAAGTACTTTTTAATAGTGAGTTGACCCTTCTTCTGAGAATACAAAGAATGCCTTAAATTTGAAACATACATAATGGATTTGGTAGCAAATCTTCGAAGAATTGTGCTCCAGACATTAAAACTCGAACGAGCAGCAGTAAGATGCACCAAAATAACATCACAGATTGTGGATAACAACCATGAAGCCAGCAACTTGTCTTGCTGCTTGTGAACCAAGAAGGCAAGATTAGGCACAAGATCACAATTGCTATCAACAAGAGATTGTGGAGGGACACTAACAGTTCTAAGAACGAAATCTTGTAGCCCGTAGCCCTCAAGAATCAGCAGGATCTGTTGTTTCCACAAAAGAAAGTTGTGCTCCCCTAACTTCACATTATCATGTTTGGGAAATTGCTGGACTTTCCTCAAGGAGCCACACCCAGGATCAGGAGAGGAACCAGCTACAGGTGTAGTCGTATGAATCGAGTGATGATTATCACTATCATTATCTGAAACATCATCAGTCGCTATTAAAGAGAAAAGAAAAAAAAATCAAGGCTCAGATACCATAATGAAAACTATGAAAACAAAGAAAGTTGGAAAACTGAATCACAATCGTATTGCATTCACACCTTTTAAGAGTACAAAGCTTACTCAATTTATAATGCTCAGGCTTAACAATTGACTAGCTATTAATAGCTAACTGACTACTAACAGAAATAACTGCTAAGCTCTAACTACCAACTGCTAACTTTCATAACTGCTCTCATTCCTTAACAGAAACTGTTAGCTTTGTTGAAGAAAAATCCTAGAACCAATCAAAAAGTTCATCATCAACTTCCGTCTCTCTTTCTCCAATCCTTTCTTGCACCACTTCACTCCTCCAGGCCAGTAGCATGCAAATGACACAAATTCTCCAATCCAAATTCGAACTCCTCTCCTCTTTTTCAACCAAAACTTGACCGCTTCCATCTTCACACCAAGCTTTCTCTTGAATCCACTGCCACAGCCCTAAGCATCCGTACTACAGCCCAACACCACCTAGATGATGATTTCATCACCCCATCTCCAGGCGCGAAGCTAGAAAATTTTTTTAGGGGAGCCGGATGAAATTTTAATTTTTTATAGTTTATATCTTTATAATTTGTAAAGGATTAAATTGAATTTTATAATTTTAAGGGGGGCAAAGTGTAATTTTATCTTTACTAATTTAAAATTTTTAAAAAAAATTTAGGGGCTTAAAAGATAATTTTACATTTTAGGAGGGGTCGGGGTCCATGTCAGCCCCTGGCTTCGCCTCTGCCCATTTCTGATCCATAATAAACATCAAAAGTTGCGAAATACCAAACCCACTATTCAACTAGGCAAAACTGATGATTCCCCTGAACCTTTGTCGGAACGGATGCGTCCTGGTATTGTTTTCAAAGTTCTATTGATCATAGCAGAATCCTTTCTACTATTTTTTAGGGTCCTCCTGGCACTGGTAAGACTTCCATTGTTAACTCAGCTCAAGAACAGTCTTTGTATCGATTTGTATCTTTTATCTGCTGATACTTATGGGGTTAAAGATGTTAGGAAGCTAGGAAAATGAGGGTTATGAATAATAAAAGGAGACGCTCATAGGTTTAGTAAATCACAACAGGATTCTTTCTTGAAAGTGATTGAAAATGAAAGCATTGTGTTTATGGGTGAGAACCCTTCACCATGGATGCCAGAGTAATAAGAGCAAAAAGGACGAAAAAAAATTGTATAAAATATGAATATTATTCCATTTCAATAATTTAATTATCCTTTTTTAATAATTTAATATACATCAACAATTTAATCTTGAATTTTAAGATTCACTTAAATTTAAAATTTTCAAGATGAAAATATTGATATAACATTAAATATTTTAAAAAAATACAAATAATATGATATCACTATTTCATACAATTCTTTCTTGAAAAAAAAATATTTAATTTAATTTAATATTAAAATTTTAATTTTGAATTTAATTAGAAATAGGTCACATTTTGGTTCTGAAACTTTTTTTAACAAAAATTGTCAAAAAATAACAAGAAGTACCTATAATTATTATTTAAGCCTAGAATTACAATTTATGAAAAGTTACAAGTATTTACATTACAGCCAATCAATGGTGGACGTAACCAAAAGAATAGTATATTGAAATTATCGTCTCTTTTTGCGGTAACTCCGCTGCAGTTTCCATGACCAAATCATAAGGAACAATACGAGAGTGGATCCCATAGACAACCAGAAAACTACCAACCATCGTGGCATCGGCTTCGGGTATAAACCTGATGGGTAGGTTAAACCAAATTAAATGATTAAGGAAACCAACTCTCATAAAATATTATATGGGGACTGCAACATACCATGTCCAAACTTGATGCATATGAGAAGCTCGATGATGCAAATCGCGAGAGAAAGCCAACAAAATGCTCCTACCTTTTTCACTGGTTTACTGAAAGGGGAACAGGAATATTGTCACTATTCTGGCATTGTATGTACATGTCAGAAATAGAGAGAGAGAGAGAGAGAATGAGATAATACCGGTCTTGAAGGTATAAGTTGTACTCACGAATTGTTGGTATTGCTATTAGCCACCACAAAATCAACCTATAGACAATCACAGGGTTTCGAGGAGGAATCCAGAGACAAAACTTTAGAAAGAATGTATTAAGTTCTACTGTCAAGAAGACGATACAAAGGCTGAGAACTTGAATGAAACGCCATGGACCAAGCAAGGGGTGCCATTCATCTTTGTCCCACTGGGCTGGCGTAAATTGTCCCAATGTTCGTTTCACCTAACACCAATGACCAATCACCATTTCATGACTTGGAATTTTTAACAAACTCTTATCAAAACTGAAGAAACACAGTAAAGAAAGTAATTACAGGTCAAAAAACATACTTTGCCAATAATGTTAGGCTGGCGACTTATTCCAACCCACTCATAGGTTCTGCCGTCAAAGTACCTAACAGTATGCATTCCAGCCCAAATACCTACAAGAAAACCAAATAGGCTGAAGAATCATATTAACGCTTTGTTACCACACCAGGAACTAACAACAAAATAAAATTATATACTCATGATAACAGACTACGACTTTGAGATCACATGAATAGAATAGACATGCAAAACTGTTATTCCCACTTAGGTTTCACATTTCATACAACTTAAGGAGTATGATCATATGTAGGGCTATAATAATGGTTTTCAAATCCACATCTGCATATGTAGGGCTATAATAAGGGTTTTCAAATCCACATCTGTCATACAAATAAATTAGGCTGGGAACCTGAGAACTATTCTGTGTGGGAGGAATTATCAAAGCACAAAATATTATCCTTACCAAAAGTTAATTTATTTTATCACAGTATAAAACTTGCTAGAAAACATTTGAATAATTGAAAATGGAACTTGGAGAAGTCCATTTAGAAAACAAGTTAACCAGCTAATAACATTGTTCAGTTGCTTCATCCCTTTCAGTCAATTCCATATGCTACTGCCTTAGGCACAACAGTGATCAAAGGAAAAAAGAACATATCGAAAACAAAGGGTAAATAAAATGGCAATGTGGGATCTTACCAAACCAATTACATGTAAAAATATCAAGAATAATGCTGTCCCACCAGCACTCATTAAAGTTGGGTAGCATGTGTCGGAAGGTAAGCTGTATATGGCATCATAATAGTCAGTTTATTGATGTAAGACAGACCACACATACAAGCATTAACTTGTCAATAGTAATAGTTCTAAACGGGAAATGAGAACAATATGAAAAACTATAAGCATGTCCTGTGAAAATCTAACCTCCATAAACTCAAATCCAGTTGAGAGGACCCAGAGAAGTGGCTGATTGCGGATTAAAATGGCCTTGCCCCACCAACCTAAGATGTGGGCTAGAACAAATTCATCAAATAGAGTTTCCTATAAATTGTTTTTTTTTATATGAACAAAATTAGAATTGAGAAATAAAATACCAAAGCCATTGCATCAAGAAAGACTAGCTCAAGTATGCATTAAAATAAATACCTAAAGAAAAAGAGGTAAAAGAAGGAGAATAAAGTAGAGCATTCAGGTTGTGCAAGAAGATCCATACATAAACATTCTTAAATCTGCTAGAGTGATTTTCAGGAATATAAATGCGACAATCAGCACCATAGGATCGTTCTGGAAGCTCTGCATGAAGAAGCAAATAATAATGAAGAAACTTTATTATAATTAATAACAGCAGAGCAAATATGAAACTAAATATATTTCAGAGCCAAAAGCAATACCAACACCAAGGTCAGGATGGAGAAACTTCATGAATTGCCTAGCATCATCACGTGTCTGGAAATGAAATTCAGAGCTACCATCATTAATCATTTATTCAACTTCAGACGACAGCATGCATGTCTGCGTGTATGTGCACAGACAGAAACATTCCAGAACAACACCAAGTTCTGACCCCTTACAGACACACACACACACACACACGTTTCACTTTTTCTCATATGTATGTGTGCTGTATAGAGAGTATTTGATGTTTGTAAGTAGTGCATCTCAGCTCCTATTTGCAACGCTGAGCAACTTTTGATAATTGACAACATGTTAACATTACCAAATCTTTAAATTGTGAAGGGGCAGGGCTTTATGCTAACAAATACGATTAGCCGGTTTCCTATGTGATCAATTAAGATTCCAGGTATAGTACATAATGTCGACCAACAAAAAAAAAAAGCTACAATAGACAAATGCAAATATGTACACATGATGTACAAAAATAAATAAACTAAGCAATGGACAATAATACAATATACATAAAGAAAATAAATAAACAAATAAAAGCTGCACTGGGAAACTAACCTGAAAAAGCAAAAAAGTGAGTGCAACAAGGTAAACAACAGCCATTCCATGAACTAAACGCCAAACTGCAGGATGTGGCCGAATAAGGACCCTGCAAAGAAGTTTGACTTCCTTTAAGTGCCCAGAGCAATAACACAAGCAGTCCATTAACCGTAGTAATAAGAAATGCAGCTGACTAGAACATAGCTTTGCAAATAAAAAAAGATTTAAACTCCAGAGTCATCCATAAACAAATTTATAAAATTCCATCACCATCTTCTCCAGCCAACACAATCATAAAAGCATTGCTTTCACATCATGAAAAATATTTTTGACATAGGACAGATATACGAATACATATTTCAACTTTAAATCTCACACCCTCCTCCCCTCACTCCTTTATAAGGTTCAGCCTTTTTTGAAATGTAAAATGTTGAACAAATAAAGTCACCCAGGAAATAAAATGTGAACATGTATACAAAAGCAAATAATGATGACAGAGAGGAGTTAGTTTTCTGGTCATCATAATATGGAAGCCACATAGATGATGCATTTCCTTTAAGACTAAGAGACTCCAATTGAGAATCATTGACAAATCCTGAAGGCAGAAATTTTCAGCTTTTATCGTGAAAGCCTCTTATATAGAAAGAGTATATTTTATCTATCTATTTATCTATATATATACACACAACTGAAAGGAAAACTCGAAAGTCTGATTCTAAAAGGTTACAGAAGAGAATCGAGTCTGTAGCTTTCTAGGAAATTTCTTAATGAACCAGGAATTGTAAAATCAATCAATACAGCATAAATTACCATTTTTTTGGAGTGAGGGGGATTTATACCTGCTACTAAATAGTAAAGAATCCATGTAAAACAATTAAATAAGTGAAGCCACTTGGAAAATAAAATGTGAACATGTATGCAAAAGCATATGATGATAGAGGAGTTTGTTTTCCAGTCATCATAATAGAGGCCACATAGACAATGCATTTCCTTTAAGCCTAAGAGAAACCATTGAAAGTCATTGATAGCTTTTTAGGAAATTTCTTAATGAACCAAAAGAAACATCAATCAATGCAACATTTTTTTTTCTCTCATGGGAGGGGGATTTATACCTGCTACTAAATAGTAAAGAATCCATGTAAAACAATTACATGAATGAAGTCCTACAGAAGAAATCAATCTAATAACTTACGTAGAAGGAGCCTGCAGCATGCAATAAGTAAGAAAAACTGCAATCATTGCCCATACACCCCTATAAAAAAGAGCACATGTGAGATACTTAAAACATGTCAGCAAGTAAAAAAGAAAAGACATAAAACACCATTAGATATAAATAGAAACCTTTTTACAGATGTGACAAGATCACCAGATTTGTTGCTCTCAGGATCAAGGGCTCCACTTGCCCAACTGTGAAACATATAAAGACCAAATAAATGAGTGCTAATATAAAAATTGAGACGTAATTTACATTAAAAGAAATAAAGAAGTTTCTTCTTTAACAAAAAAAGGAAAAAGATACATATTTAGGTTATTTATAGATTTCAGCCATGTATCTAGCAAACAGAACTTAAACAGCAACATGCAAAACTAAAGACATGGTGCTGGATGCAACTAGTAGAAGACAATGATAAGAAACTATCATTGTACTAAATTGAAGAAACTGTATAATGACCAAGCTGCACTCAATAGATAATCCCAATTGTTTCCCTTAGATTACAGTGACTTTAACAAGGTCAAAATGTAAAAAGAAAAACAACTATAGCTGAATAACATTAGTTCAGTTATAAAGATTCAAAACATACAAGTTTCCATGAGATTTTCTAAAAACTTTTAAAAATAATCAACACCGAAATGAAGTCATTGTAACAATAGTGTCCTTATTAAAATGCAGCTCCTTGCTCACAATACCAATTGTTTCCCTTAAGAGTACAGTGATTTTAACAACGGCCAAACAGATAAAGAAAAACAACTATAGCTGAATAACATTAGTTCAGTTATAAAACTTCAAAAACATATATGTAAGTTTCCACAAGATTTTCTTAAAACTTTTGAAATAATCTACAACTCCATAGAGCCACTGTAGCCATAGTATCCTTTAAAACACCGAAGGAAGCATAATATTTTCCAATGTAATCTTGCCATCCTAAACATAGTACATGCAACGGAAACAAGTTCCAAAATTAAAAACCATAAGCAACCATATGGTTGATGACACCCAAAAGATTGACAGCCATTCACAACAAAAATAAGAGCATAAATTCAAGCCAAGAACTACAAATTCTCGCAAAAAAAGAAGATTTTGTGTTATTGAAAGATAAGCTACCAACAATATAAAAGATGTCTAAAGCTAAAAAGGGGGAAAATGCAGAATTTTCAGTTGAGTTTATGCTAACAAGAAATAAATATTAAGCAGGGCACTTACATTAGAAAGCATGCACCAATAAATAAAAATGAAATAGTACGAGGCTTGTATGCCCATGCAGTCCATGGATCTAACTCATCAATGGAACAAGATAGATCAGGATCTCCATTTTCCTGAACAAGATGATCCCTTCTCCTCAATCTCCTATGACCATTAAGTTCCATAGGCTCTGTGTTTCAGAAATACAACTTGCTTACTGCAGAACAAAGTTATAAAACATCATTAGTAATATTTACTTGAGAACTTCTAAAAATGGCAATCTTTCAATTAATAGTAAGAGAAAATCTAACATACATTACTGTACATAAATAAATTGGTGACAACAACTAAAAGTACTAAGCCCAAAGGAGGGCATTGATAACATATATGAATGTTAAATGCAATAAATTCATTCACCAGATCTAGCATTAAAAGAACTTGTCTTATTAACCAACTTTAAATAGGGCAAAGCACAACCTTAATATAAGTATTGAAGCATTTTCAACGCAAAGATTACATAAAACCCAAACTCACACCAATACAGTTGGTGTGGTGGCATAGTCAGTTTATTGTGTCATCTTAAATCTAGGTGATGATTTGGTCACTATGGAAGCTATAAGCATTGTAATGAAGCATTTAATTCGCAGTACTACCAAAGACAAGCCACTACCCTAGTGAAAGATGAGAAGGAATAACCCATAAAGGATGAAAGAAAACAAAAACCCTCCCCAGCTATGTTAATCACACTCAAGTGCGAGTGTCGAATATGAGTATGTATCCTATATGAGCATGTTCAATATTTTTAAGTTTTTCCATATATTTGAAGGCTCCATAAAGGATCCTCTCTCCATGCCCATGCCCATACCCATATATGTATTGGAACGGATATTTCAAGAAAAATGAAAAAGTCAAAGGAACATAGAACCTTAAAGCTATGAGTCCATACAGCTTGCCCAAGAATTGAAACTCACATTCAACACCGGTTCATATGATGTGACAATCCACTTTACTAAAGAGCAAGTGATATTCTATATGATAATCTATCTACCACATTAATTATTAAAACAGTTGCTTTATTATCTTTATCATATTCAAAGCTACCGGTCATTTCAACCATCAAAAAGCAAAAGATTTCACGACAAGATAAAAAGATCCAAACTTCAAGCTGCTTCTAAAAAACCTCCTTTGAGAAGAGAATCTTTCCAAGGACCATCATAGTAGATTTTAGCAGCTAGAACATTAAGTACTTCTCACATTGAAGTAAGAAATGAACATTTTAGATCGTTACATCAAAACCCATAATGGAGATATCAAGTTCAGCAAGTATTTCAACCTCTTTAAAACAGAATATTAGTAGGTATATAGGCATTATGACACTTGAGATTTATGCTTGCATTTTTATGTCTTAGAAAAACTTCAAATTCAAACAGAAAATAAACCTATAAAAGTGAAGAGACAACAACTTCACCATGATATCTAGGCTTAAAACCTATGAAACACCGACACGGCTCTTCCCCTCTCGTACCGGTGTCGTACATACGCCCGATACGTACGGGACACGCCGAAATACGTCAAAGAAAAAAGAAGTTGGACACGATCCTGACACGGCTCCGGGCGGCGAGCAGATGAAGAAGAAAAAGGAGGAAGAAGAGTTGTGGCGGCAGAAAGAAAGCAGTGTGTCTAGGGTTAATTTTTTGGGTTATTAAACTCAGTTTTAGCTGATGAGCTTCGGGTGTATGTCTGAGTTCGGCCTTTGGTTTTTTAGAGGCTTATAATATATTTGAGTTATTTATTTAACTTAAAATATTTTAATTAATTAAGATTAAATTAAATTAACAAATGCTACTATTATTTTAACATAAAAAAAATTATTATTTTTATTTTTATTGTGGAGTTCTACCCCACTTGTAGTTTTCTCATTTTTTGAAAATAATCGTATTATATGTGTCCCTACTTTCATAGCTTAAAATTGTTCTTAAACCTGGAAGCCAAAGTAACACTATAGAAAAAGGAAAAGAACATATGCAAATAAACCTCCTAAACATTCCATCCCCACTATATAAAGGCAAATTCCATCCCCACTTTCTCTTTAGACAAAACAAATGCAAATTCCTTTTTGATTCTGAAAAAAAGAAAGTAAATAATCACTTATCACTCACTTCTCTATATTTGAAGCCAATTCAAAAAATGAGAAGTTTTACGTAAAAATATGGTCTCGAAAAATAAGTTTCGATCTTCTAAATAAGTCAAGCCTCGTGTAAGATTTTTTAGTTCAGGTCCAGCCTGAATCTACCTAATTTTTTTTCCTGCGGTTGTTGTTTAGATATTGTATAACTTTTATTTTATTATTCATTTTGCTATTATTTTAAAGATATTTGTCTGTTAAGTTTCAACTATAATTTATTTTAATATTTTTAGTGTATTTGATATATTATTTTTTAAAAATTTATTTTTCTAAAAAAAATAATACATGTAGACTGGACTGAGCTCATGTTTAGTATTTTTTTATCTTGATCGGATTTGGACAAAATCTTAAACCTATTTTTCAGACTGGATTGAGCTCGAGCCTAAAAAAAGACCTAAAATTTTAGGTGGATCTGACCCGGCCTTGATCAAGTCTATTTAGAATTAAAGTAATGAGGAAAAATAAAGTTCCCATGCTGAAGGAAAATAAAAAAGAAGAGCATGTTTGATAATTTTTCATTGCATGTAATCAGAGAAAATTATTGATAAGGGATTATTGGCGAAAGATGCTCATGTATTTATCGATGAAAGCATGGCTCCGAAATAATCTCCACTCACGAAAGTCTCACTTCGAAATAGGATCTTTCGATTATAAGAACATAAAATACCCTAAGTGAAAAGAAGAACGAAATAAAAATCTAAGAATAAAATAAAAATGTAATAGCCTGTTTTTGTGTCAAACAGGAACAATGGTTTTGGGACCACAAATCCGAAATAAAAATATTTATTTTATTATTTTCTTAAGGTCCACGACATGATAGAATGATTGTGTGAAATTTCGTTAAGAAATTTTATCAATTGAGTGCTCAATTTGTCTAGAAAAACTAAATTGCAATAGTTGCCAAACTTGAGTTCCCTTAGCTAAAGGTGTCAAATTGCTATGAAACTTTAAATTGGAGGTCCTTAAATGGTAATTAGACCATTATACTTCTTGGTGGACAAATATGAACATGGTTAAGTATGTTCTAATGTTTTTCATTAAGGGTATTTTGGTAAATTGGTTATTAAATGGATCAATAAGTAAAGAAAGACCAAATTTTTGTCCATCTTCTTCCTCCATAGCCGAAATTTAGGAGAAGCCATAGCTAGGGTTTTTGGCCAAGCTTCCAAGCTCGATTGTAAGTCCATCTTTGTCCCGTTTTTAATGATTTTTACGTTTTTGTGAATGTTGTAACTTGATTTAGCTATTCTAAGGACTAATTTGAAAGAAAACCAAAGTCTAAAATTTTACCCATGTTGAATAAGCTTGTATTTTGATGTTTAATGGTAGAAAATGCATGTTTGTTGTTAGTTAAACAACATTTACAAAGTGATTTTTGATGAAAATGTCAAAAAAGGACCTATTTGTAAAAAAGTTGTAAAATGTGTGTTAAAATATGAATAAATGAAAAATGTGGGCTGTTTTGAGTATAGATAAAAGTCGGCTAGGATTGGGTAATGAAGAAATTGAATGAAAATCATTTTACGAGCCTAGGGACTAAAATGTAAAATGTCAAAAGTTTAGAGGCAAAAATGTAATTTTTACCATAAGGTGTTTTTGCACTATAATTGAATAATGTGATGATTAAATAAGTTAAATTTAGTATTATAGATAAAGAAAAATGAAGTTCGGGTCAAGATTGGGGGAAAAACAAAATAATTGACAAATACCTCCCTTTGGTCGTTTTTGTAACCGAGGTAAGTTCATATGTTAAATAAGCTTTAAGGTAATTGTATTTAAATGCTTTAATATTACATGAATCTTATGATTGACTATGTGGACGAGTTTAATTCTACGCACGAGTTCGATAATGATTCGACAAGTAAGAAATCCTGTTTGAACCTTAGGAATAGATTAAGATACAAGTGACATGTCACTAGGGTTACCATGTGTTATGTGACTATGAGATCTGGATGTTGGTCCTGTACGTCCTACCGGTGGCTGACTATACCGGCATATGTTGTGGTTATTTGACAGCTTGTGTGAGCAGCACCGTATAGTCACCTCTTGACCGGCAGCTTGTGTGAGCAAGCTCGTTGATAGCTCGAGAGCGAGCAACTATGTAATATGAGATTTAGGTAGCATAAGCTACATATGTGGCACTTAGTGTGCAAGAGTCTCGAGTATCCGACATTATTATTTCGAGTGGTTCACGGGTATGTCAAATATGAGAATACGTGTAAGTTCATTTCGAGATGGTACAGGTATGTACATGAAGCTATGTTTATTGAATTTCGAAAAATGACAAATTCAAGGTAAGTTTGTGAAGAAATGAATTATGATTGTGGAACTTATGGTATATTATGTTATTTTATGTTATGTTACTTGCATGATCAATGTATGTTAAGGTTTGCTTATTTCTTACATACAGGCTTACTAAGTTATATAGCTTACTTCGTTTATTTTTCATATTTTATAGTGTCGCCAAGCTAGCTCAGAATTGGGGATTGTCAGAGACTAACCTCACACTATCAAAACTATCATTTTGGGTATTGATGACATTTAGCATTTTGAGTATATGGCATGTATAGGGACTTGGTCATTTTTTTATATGTGTCATCATGTTTTCGGCCAAAAGTATTGGCTTGTAGTAGTTATAGGCTTGATTTGATAATTGGCCGTGTGAATTGGCTCATTTTGATCAACTTGGTTGTAAGCTTATATATTATATATATGCATGCAAGTGCCAATGCCTTGTCGGTGATGTGGTTTATTAATGCTTGAAAAATGGTTGAGTCTGGCTTAATGGGTTGTTGATGAATGGTTAAGTATGGCCGATTGGTATGTTAAAAAAATCTAAGTAGAATTATACATGTTGAAAGTGTGTGTGGATAATGAATGTGTTTAGGACATCATGAAGTATGTGGAATTGTTACATGTTAATAATGGGTTAGATGATGGTATTGCTTTGACATGTTTTGGCCATGATTGTGATGTTTTGGCTGCCCAAGTATACTATATTTCATGCCATTAAAATTGTGTAGGTGTATGTGCAAATGAAGGTGGCAAATGGCTTGGTAAATAGCCTTTATTTTGTCTACACGAGTAGAAACACAGGCGTGTGTCTAGGCCGTGTGTGATACACAGCCTGCCCCATGGGCATGTGTTCCAGCCGTGTGTCCTCTGCACCTTAATTTTGAGAAATAGAATGCTCAGAATTGAGCATACGGGCAGAGACACGGGCGTGTGTCTCAGCCGTGTGGATGACACGGCCTCAGGCATGAGCCTTTGTCCTGGGCGTGTGAAGTCTGCACTTATTTTATAAAAATTTAATTACCCACACGGCCTAGCACACGGGCGTGTGACCTCAATTTGTTCATAACTTGCAAGTCAGAGAGTTACACGGGGTTGGGACACAGGCGTGTTCCAGAACCACACGGGCGTGTGACCCTTATTTCTAGCAAAAAATTTTTTAAGTTTTGTAAAAATTCTCTGAGTTGTCGATTTAGTCCCAAACCCCTTCCAAAGTATGTTTTGGTCCTTGTAGGCTCGTATTAGGGACTTTATGATTAAATGTGAATGGTTTTAATTTAGACACAAATTTATAACTCGGAAGTGTATGATTGGTTGTGATGTAAGTCTGGTAATGCCTCGTACCCTGTTTCGACATTAAATACGAGTAAGGGGTGTTACATTTAGTGGTATCAAAACTATGGTTTAGTTGATTTCCTGACTAACCTAGAGCGCGTAAGAGTCTAGCTATACATGGCATATATAAATTGTGATAGTGTGACGACTCTTGACAATTTAAATTGGGTTTTCATATAGTAAATGGACCCCGACGTAGAAGTAGCTGATGATGTTGAAAGTAACGCACTGGCTCCCGCCGAAGGGATGATGCCATCTGAAAGTAGACCCGTGACGGTTAGTTAGGAAGGAAAGGCTCCAAAGGATGAATGAGTGGTTTACCGAGTTTGTTCGAACAAATCCGGCTGCCCAACATCCTCCACCCCCACCTACCCCCAACTAGTTCCCGTAGCTCCCCAAGGTGTGGAATTGGTAAGACTGAACAAGCCTCCAGTTGATAAGATCCAGAAACAAGGGGCTGAAGAATTTAGAGCTAATGTTGACGATGATCCCAAGAGAGCGGGGTTTTGGCTTGAGAATTCTATCAGGGTGTTTGATGAACTTTCTTGCACACTGGAGGAGTGTTTGAAATGTGCTATATCGCTTTTGAGGGGGCTCGTCATATCAATGGTGGAATACTCTTATATTTGTAGTACCGAGAGAAAGAGTTACTTGGGATTTCTTCCAAGATGAGTTCAGAAAGAAGTATATCAGTTAATGGTTCATTGACCAAAAACGCAAAGAATTCTTAGAGCTGAAACAAGGCCGTATGTCTGTGACTGAATACGAGAGAGCATTTGTTAGACTCAGTAAGTATGCTCGGGAATGTGTATCAATAGAAGCTATCATGTGTAAGAGATTCGAAGATGGGTTGAACGAGGATATCAGACTATTAGTTGGGATTTTAGAACTGAAAGAATTTGTTGTGCTAGTCGAACGAGCTTGCAAAGCTGAAGAGTTGAGGAAATAAAAGAGAAAAGCTAAGTTTGAGACTAAAGATTCGGGAAAGAGGTTGAAGAATAAGCCGTTTCAATATTCGTCAAAGATATCGAGGGATTTGTATACTCATTCAAATGCTTCAGCTGGGTATCCCAACAGAGAATGTGGGAAGCAATATTCGGGTTCTAAGGCCTAGACTACGTCAATAGCGAGTGTTGGTAATACTAGGTCTAATAGACCTAAATGTCAACACTGTGGTAGGCAGCATCCCGATGAATGTAGAATGAATAACCGTGCTTGCTTCAAATATGGCTCCCCGACCACTTCATTCGAGATTGCCCTAAAATGGCTGAGAAGGATAATTTTCAGAATGTAAGACCGAGCAACACTGCCACTAGAGGGAGACCACCAAGAAATGCAGGGAATGATACTAGCAGCAAAGGTGAATCGAAAGATTTAACTGCGAGATCAGAGGTTAGAGCACCTACAAGAGCCTGCACTGTTCGCGTTCGCTAAGATGCGTGATCTCCTAATGTGATCACTGGTACATTTTCTCTCTATGATTCTAATGTAGTTGCATTGATTGATCCTGAATCGACTCATTCTTATATTTGCATGAATTTGATATCTAGTAAGAATTTGCCCGTTGAGTCTATTGAGTTTGTGATTAAAGTGTCGAACCCTTTAGGCAAGTATGTTTTAGTTGATAAAGTTTGCAAGAGTTGTCCTTTAATGGTATAGGGTCACTATTTTTCGGCTAACTTAATCTTTTGCCGTTTGATGAGTTCGATGTAATTCTTGGAATGGATTGGTTGACTCTACATGATGTCGTAGTAATCTGTAGACGAAAGGTTATTGAATTGAAATGTCAAAATAATGAAATTCTTCGAATTGAACCGGATGAGTTGGGTAAGTTGTCTAATGTGATTTCGTCGATGTTGGCTCAGAGATATGTAAGAAAGAGTTGTGAAGCATTTCTTGCTTATGTACTGAATACGAAGATGTCAGAATTGAAGATCGAATCTATGTCGGTAGTTTGTAAATATCCAGATGTGTTCCCAGAAAAGTTGCCGAGATTACCACCGATCAGAGAGATGGAGTTTGCTATTGATTTGGTACCAAGAACTTCACTGATATTGGTAGCTCCGTATAGAATGGCTCTGACTGAGTTGAAAGAATTGAAGTCTCAGTTGCAAGAGTTGACAGATAAGGGTTTTATGAGACTGAGTTTTTCGCCCTAGGGTGCACCAGTGTTATTCGTCAAGAAAAAAGACGGATCCATGAGACTTTGTATCAATTATCATCAACTTAACAAGGTTATGTTAAAGAACAAGTATCCTTTATCGAGAATTGATGATTTGTTCGACCAGTTGCAAGGGGAAACAATGTTCTCGAAGATAGATTTGAGGTCCAACTATTATCAGCTGAGAGTTAAAGACTCGGATATGCTGAAAACCGCATTCAGAATGAGGTATGGGCATTATGGATTTCTTATTATGCCTTTTAGATTAACTAATTCTCTTGCCCTTTTTTATGGATTTGATGAATCGGATCTTCAGACCGTATTTGGACAAGTTTGTAGTTGTGTTCATTGATGACATTTTGATTTATTCCCGAGATGAGTTTGAGCATACCAAACATTTAAGGATTGTATTGCAGATTTTGAGAGATAATAAATTGTTTGCTAAGTTCAGTAAAAGTGAGTTTTGGCTCCGAGAAGTCAGATTTTTGGGGCATATAGTCTCAGCTGAAGGTATAAGGGTTGATCCAAGTAAGATTTCGGCAATTGTTTATTGGAAACCGCCGAGAAACGTATCCGAAGTTAGAAGCTTTTTGGGTTTGGCTGGTTATTACTGATGGTTTGTTAAGGGATTTTCAATGATTGCTACACCTATGACAAGATTGTTAAAAAAAGATGTTAAGTTTGAATGGTCTGAGAAATGTCAAAAGAGTTTTGAACAGCTGAAAGCATTGTTGGCTGAAGTACCGGTAGTAGTACAACCTGAGTCGAGAAAGGAGTTTGTGATTTACAGCGACGTGCTATTGAACAGTCTTGGTTGTGTATTTATGCAAGAGGGTAAAGTGATAGCTTATGCCTCGAGACAATTGAAACCGCACGAAAAGAACTATCCGATGCACGACTTGGAATTGGCTGCCATTGTGTTTGCTTTAAAGATTTGGCGACACCATTTATTCGATGAGAAGTGCCATATCTTTATCGACCACAAGAGTTTTAAGTATTTGATGACTCAAAAGGATTTGAATTTGCGACAATGGAGATGGCTCAAACTATTGAAAGATTATGAGTTAGTGATCGACTATCACCCAGGAAAGGCGAACGTAGTCGCAGATACTTTGAGTAGAAAGTCATTGTTTTCTTTGAGGGCAACGAATATGCAACTGGCTTCATCCGATGATGGTTTGATTCTAGCTGAGTTAAAAGCTAGACCGGTATTTCTTCAGCAAATTTGTGAAGCGCAGAAATGTGACGAAGAACTTCAAGCTAAAAGTGTTCAGTGTGAATCGACTAGTGATTTAGACTATCAGATTAGGACTGGTGATTGTTTGAGGTACCGAGGTAGGATTTGTGTACCGACAAGTACCAAGAAGTACCGAGCTTATTCAAAAAATTCTTCACGAGGCACACAGTGGTTGCTTGTCTGTTCGTTCAGGAAGTACAAAGATGTATAATGATTTGAAGAAATTGTATTGGTGGTCGGGTATGAAACGAGATATTTTTGAATTCGTATCGAGATTTTTAATTTTTCAACAAGTAAAGGCCGAATATCAAGTACCTTCGGGTTTACTTCAGCCTGTGATGATTCCCGAGTGGAAATGGGATAGAATTACAATGGATTTCATAACTAGATTACCTCTGACTTTGAAGAAGAAAGATGTTGTTTGGGTCGTTGTTGATAGATTGACGAAATTGGCTCACTTTATTCCAGTACATACCGATCATTCACTTGATAAGCTAGCGGAATTATACATTGTTGAGATTGTTAGATTGCACGGGGTGCCTATTTCTATTATTTCGGATAGAGATTCGAGGTTTATGTCTCGATTTTGGAAAAAGTTACAAGAGGCTTTAGGCACAAAGTTGAACTTTAGTACTGTATTTCATCCGCAAACTGATGGTCAATCTAAAAGAATGATTCAGGTCCTCGAAGACATACTTCGCTGTTGTGTTTTAGAGTTCGAAGGTAGCTGGAAAAAATATCTACCATTAGTCGAATTAACAATAGTTTCCAATTGAGTATAAAGATGGCACCGAATGAGGCATTGTATGGCCGCAAGCGTCGAACTCTGTTGTATTAGACTGAGCTCAGTGAGAGACAGATTCACGGGGTTGATTTGGTTAGAGAAACCGAAAAAAAGTGATAGTAATTTGTGATTGTTTGAAAGTAATTTCGGATAGACAGAAATCATACGCGGATCTAAAATGAAAGGAAATTGAATTTCAAGTCAGTGATAAGGTATTTTTGAAAGTGTCTCCGTGGAAGAAAATTCTTAGATTTGGTCTCAAAGGCAAGTTGAGTCCATGTTTCATTAGGTCGTATGAGATTATTGAAAGAATAGGGCTGGTGGCATATCAGTTAGCTTTACCAACAGAGTTAGAAAGGATCCACAATGTGTTTCATGTATCGATGTTATGCTTTTATCGATCAGATCCTTTGCACATAATTTCACTGACAGAGGTTGAGAATCGACCCGATATGACTTATGGTGAAAAACCGATTAAAGTGTTAGCTTGGGAAGTTAAACAATTGAAAAATAAAAGCATAGCCGTAGTGAAAGTCTTGTGGCAGAGACATGGAATCGAAGAGGCTACGTTGGAACCCGAGGAAGCTATGAGAAAACAGTACCCTGACCTATTTTATGGTAAGATTTTTGGGGATGAAAATCCCTAGGGGGAAGAGTTATAACAACTTGTTTTTGGGTCAAATCAGAATAGTGGTTTTGGGACCACAAATCTGAAATAGAAATATTTATTTTATTATTTCCTTAAGGTCTACAACATGATAGAATGATTGTGTAAAAATTTCGGTAAGAAATTTTATCGATTGAGTGCTCAATTTATCTAGAAGGACTAAATTGCAATAGGTGCCAAACTTGAGTTCCCTTAGCTAAAGGTGTCAAATTGCTATGAAACTTTAAATTGGAGGTCCTTAAATGGTGATTAGACCATTATACTTCTTGGTGGACAAATATGGACATGGTTAAGTATGTTTTAATGTTTTTCATTAAGGGTATTTTGGTAAATTGATTATTAAATGGACTAATAAGTAAAGAAAGACAAAATTTTTGTCCATCTTCTTCCTCCCTAGCCAAAATTTAGGAGAAGCCATAGCTAAGGTTTTTGGCCAAGCTTCCAAGCTCGATTATAAGTCCATCTTTGTCTCGTTTTTAATGATTTTTATGTTTTTGTGAATGTTGTAACTTGATTTAGCTATTCTGAGGACTAATTTGAAAGAAAACCAAAGTCTAAAATTTTATCCATGTTGAATAAAATTTTATTTTGATGTTTAATGGTAGAAAATGCATGTTTGTTGTTAGTTAAACAACATTTAAAAATTGTGATTTTTGATGAAAATATAAAAAAGGGACCTATTTGTAAAAAGTTGTAAAATGTGTGTTAAAATATGAATAAATGAAAATTTTGGGCTGGTTTGAGTATAGACAAAAGTTTTCTATGCTTTGGTAATGAAGAAATTGAATGAAAATCATTTTACGAGCCTAGAGACTAAAATGTAGAATGTTAAAAGTTTAAGGGTAAAAATGTAATTTTTGCCATAAGGTGTTTTTACGCTATAATTGAATAATGTGATGATTAAATAAGTTAAATTTAGTATTATATATCAAGAAAAACGAAGTTTGGGTCAAGATCGGGGGAAAAACAAAGTAATTGACGAATAGCTCCCTTTGGTCGTTGTTGTAACCGAGGTAAGTTTGTATGTTAAATAAGCTTTAAGGTAATTTTATTTAAATGCTTTAATATTGCATGGACCGTATGATTGACTATGTAGACGAGTTTAATTCTATGCACGAGTTCGACGATGACTCGACAAGTAAGAAATCCTGTTTGAACCTTAGGAATAGATTAGGATACAAGTGACATGTCACTAGGGTTACCATGTGTTATGTGACTATGAAATCCGGGATCTGGTCCTGTACGTACTACCGGTGGCTGAGTATACTGGCATATGTTGCGGTTACTTGACAGCTTGTGTGAGCAGCACCGTGTAATCACGTTTTGACTGATACCTTGTGTGAGCAGGCCCGTTGATAGCTCGAGAGCAAGCAACTATGTAATATGAGATTTAGGTAGCATGAGCTACATATGTGGCACTTAGTGTGTAAGAATCCCTAGTATCTAACATTATTATTCTGAGTGGTTCACGGGTATGTCAAAGATGAGAATAGGTGTAAGTTCATTTCGAGATGGTACAGGTATGTACATTAAGCTATGTTTATTGAATTTCGAGAAATGATAAATTCAAGGTAAGTTTGTGAAGAAATGAATTATGATTGTGAAACTTATGGTATATTATGTTATTTTATGTTATATTACTTGCATGATCAATGTATGGTAAGGTTTGCTTATTTCTTACATACCGGCTTACTAAGTTATATAGCTTACTTCATTTATTTTTCATGTTTTATAGTGTCGCCAAGCTAGCTCGGAATTGGGGATTGTCGGAGACTCCCCTCACACTATCAAAATATTATTTTGGGTATTGATGACATTTAACATTTTGAGTATATGGCATGTATAAGGGCTTGGTCATTTTGTTTTATGTGTCATCATGTTTTGACCTAAAGTATTGGCTTGTAATAGTTATAGGCTTTATTTGATAATTAGCCATGTGAATTGGCTTATTTTGATCAACTTGGTTGTAAGCTTATATATTATATATATGCATGCATGTGCCAATGCCTTGTCGGTGATGTGGTTTATTAATGCTTGACAAATGGTTGAGTGTGGCTTAATGGGTTGTTGATGAGTGGTTAAGTATGTCTGATTGGTATGTTAGAAAAATCTAAGTAGAATTATACATGTTGAAAGTATGTGTGGATAATGAATGTGTTTAGGACATCATGAAGTATGTGGAATTGTTACATGTTAATAATAGGTTAGATGATGGTATTGCTTTGACATGTTTTGGCTGCCCAAGTATACTACATTTCATGCCATTAAAATTGTGTAGGTGTATGTGCAAATGAAGGTGGCAAATGGCTTGGTAAATAGCCTTTATTTTGTCCACACGGGTAGAAACACAGGCATGTGTCTAGGCCGTGTGTGACACACGGCCTGCCCCATGGGCATGTGTTCCAGCCGTGTGTCCCCTGCACCTTAATTTTGAGAAACAAAATGCTCAGAATTGAGCACATGGGCAGAGACACGGGCGTGTGTCTCAGCTGTGTGGATGACACGGCCTCAGGCATGAGCCTGTGTCCTGGGCGTGTGAAGTCTGCACTTATTTTATAAAAAATTAATTAACCACACTGCCTAGCACACAGGCGTGTGACTTGGCCGTGTGACCTCAATTTGTTCATAACTTGCAAGTCAGAGAGTTACACAGGGTCGAGGCACAGTAGTGTGTGGCCACACGGGGTCGGGATACGAGCCTGTTCTAGAACCACACGGGCGTGTGACCCCTGTTTCTAGCAAAAATTTTCTAAGTTTTGTAAAAATTCCCTGAGTTGTCGGTTTAGTCCCAAACCCCTTCCAAAGTATGTTTTGGGCCTTGTAGACTTGTATTAGGGACTTTATGATTAAATGTGAATGGTTTTAGTTTAGGCGCAAATTTGTAACCAGGAAGTGTATGTTGTTTGTGATGTGAGTCCGGTATGCCTTGTACCTTATTCCAGCGATGAATACGGGTAAAGGGTGTTACAAAAAACCTAAGAATAATTTCTTGCTCCCTAAAATTGTGTGTTTAAGCTAATTACAATGGCCTATATATAGACTAAACTTGAAATATTAAAGTGCCTAAATTATCCTTAAAGTCCTTAGAGTTCGATTAGGATTAATATATCTAATTTCCTTCCAAAACATAATTATCAGATGTAGGACTTTCTAGGCTAGTTAGGGGCGGTGTTGCAGCATAGCATGGAGCGTGTCGTGCCATCGAATACAGTTTCATTCATGACTTGTTTTTGGCTTCTATCTTCGATGCCGAGACATCGGTGTGTTGGTGTCACGACATAGGCATCAGTTTCAGCCCGAATATGCATCTTTAGCTCCCGATTTGTCCTACAAGAGCAGGTAACCTTATTTAGATATATGGAATATAATAAAAACTAGTAAAAAGCATAATTTACTAATTTAAGCGTGAACTCCTAAATATATACTAAGATGCCTTGATTTAACTATTAAATTGCATAATAACTCGATACTCAACTTCTTGGTGTAGTCCTGGCATCGACCCTCATGGTGTAGACCCACATCAACTTTCCTGTAACATAACACACACTAATAAGTTCATAAGAACTTAGTGGGAAAACATCATTTACTTGAGTCATATTTGCATATTGTATTTGATAATCTAAATTGACAATCCCATCATTTTTAACTTTCAACTTTAGCTCTTGCGAATGCTTCCTCAAGTTCTATTCCTTTATACGCACCAGTTATTATACTTCACTTTGAAACTATTTGTAACAGTTCATTTTTTAGTGATGTCGGAAACAGTGGTTTTGAAATAAAAAATCTGATGAATGAGTTCGTAGATATTATTATTTAATATTTATGAGTCAAATATAGTATTATATTGAAGTTTAAATATGATAAATTTTGCTAATTCAATGAATAGTTAAGTACAAGTGATTTGTCCCTAAAGTTGAGTGGTTTTCGAAAATGATGTATTGGGCCTCGTTTCTGTAAACCAAACCCATAAATTTTTTAATTAAATATTTACGTAGTTATTATATAGGTGTATTGAAATTTGGTACAGAAATTTTAACGTTTAGATAATTAATTTAGTTAAAAGGACTAAATCGTAAAAGTTATAAAAATTAATTATTATTAGTTTATTTATGCTTAATAGCCATAAAATCATGACTGGAACGTCATATGTTGCAATTAGACCATATTAAGGTAGATTGCATGGTTAGTAGGTTGTTTTTAAGTATTTTATATGTTAAAAAATTATTTAATTAAAAGTAAAACATGTTTTATAATAAAACTAAGGTAAAAGCCATTTTATTATTTCATCTTCTTCCTCATTTCTTTCTTCAACGGAAAAACACCATAGCCAACATAGGAAGCTTCAGCCAAAGCTTGTTTTAATTGCATGGTATGTGTTTTTAACCCGTGTTTAGTAATTTTTATGTTTTTGATATCATTGTAGCTTAATCTAGCTAACCCAGGGACTAATTTGTAAAATTGTTAAATATTTTAAGTTATTCCTTTGATGAATTTGTGATGTTTTTGAAGTTTGGTGATAGATTTATAAGTTTGATAGTTAAATAAGACTATTTTGTAAAGTGATTTTGGTTGATTTTAAAGTTTAAGGATTAAGTTGTTAAAATAGTAAAGTTACATGAAATTATTGTGAAAATTTGATAAATATGGGTTGTATAGGGACTATATAAAATTCAGTTGGCATTTATTTGGTTTAATTGTGATAGAACATTATAAGGCCATCACTCTTAGGAGTGGTAAACAAATTGGTGAATCATTTATCGACTCTACTGTAGCACCTCAAGATACGGATGTAGTGATCACTGGTGAGAAGGCTGAATCTGAAGAGTTTGTTCAACGCAACAGACAAAAAAGTTCCACAAATTGTCACTCATATTTCTAATGTCTGACCTTTGAAATTGTCACCGCAATCAGATATGTCGGTTCGAGCATATATATCTCTACCTTTACCCTTCCCACAAAGATTCAAGAAGAATGGGCATGACAAGCAGTACCAGTAGTTCCTGGATACATTGAAGCAATTACAGATCAACATTCCTTTAGTAGATGATCTGATACAAATTTCGAGTTATGGGAAATTTATGAAAGATCTCTTGCCAAGAAGAAGTAGCTCATTGATATTGAAACTATTACACTCACAGAAGGCTATAGTGCTATTTTGACAAACAAATTGCCCCCTAAATTGAAAGATCCCGAGAGCTTTTCCATCCCATGTTCAATTGGCAATCATTATTTAGGTAAGGCTTTATGTGACTTGAGAGCTAGCATTAACCTACTACCACTATCTACTTTCAGAAAGTTAGGAATTGGTCACATGAAATCTATTGCAGTGATATTACAACTAGCCGATCAATCCTTGGCTCAACCATAAGGGCAAATAAAAGACGTCTTAGTTCGTGTGGATAAATTCATTTTTCCAACTAATTTTATCGTAGTTGACTATGAGGCAGACAATGAAGTTCTAATAATCTTGGGACGACCATTTTTAGCTACCGACCGAACTCTTATTGATGTTTACAAAGGTGAACTAACCATGTGACTTAATGACAAGCAAGTAACCTTTAGTGTTTTTGAATCTATTCAATGCAAGGACAAAGAAGAATGCCATACTGTTGATGTGCTAGATGATCTCATTGAGGAAGAGTTCAATGACCAAAGCATAGTAATTTCTGCAGAGTTTACAGTGGCATTTGATGCCGAATCCTTAGACGATTGTGACAACAAGGTTGAAGCTGATAATCTTGAATTCAAGCATGGATGGCAGATTGAATCCTTAGACCTAGCCAACAGAACAACCCCAATTTTTAAACCATCTATTGAAGAAGCTCCTACTTTGGAATTGAAACCACTACCTCATCATCTTAAATATGTCTTTCTAGGTGAGCACAATACTCTCCCAGTTATTGTCTCTGCAGTACTAGATGCAACTCAAGAAGAGAAATTGGTCCATATTCTCAAGCAACATAAACGAGCTATTGCTTGGAGTATTACTGGTATTCAAGGTATTAGTCCTTCTTTTTACATGCACAAGATCAGGTTGGAAGATGGAGGCAAGCAATCGATTGAACAGCAAAAAAGATTAAACGAGAAGATGAAAGAAGTTGTCAAAAAAGGAAATCATAAAATGGCTTGATGTTGGAATTATTTACCCAATTTCTGATAGCAATTGGGTATGCCTAGTGCAATGCCTGCCTAAAAAGAGTGGCATCATTGTAGTTCGCAACGATAAGGATGAATTAATTCCTACATAGATTCCCACGAAATGGCGAGTTTGTATGGATTATCGCAACTTGAATGCAGCCACAAAGAAGGATCACTTCCCACTTTCTTTCATCGACCAAATGCTAGATCGACTTGTTGGAAAGGCTTATTATTGCTTTTTAGATGACTATTCTAGGCACAATCAAATTGTTATTACACCAGAGGAAAAGGAGAAAACAACTTTAAACTAGAGGAAAAGGAAAAAACAACTTTCACCTGTCCCTTTGGCAATTTCACTTTTTGCTGTATGCCTTTTGGTCTTTGCAACACACCAATCACATTTCAAAGATGCATGATGGCAATATTCTCAGATATGATCAAAGACTCTTTAGAGGTGTTTATAGATGATTTCTCAATCTACGAGAATGGTTTTGATCATTGTGCTGAAAATTTGGATAAAGTACTGAAGCAATGTGAGAACACACATCTTGTCCTAAATTAGGAAAAATGTCATTTCATGGCAACGGAAGGCATTGTGTTAGGACATCGCATTTCTTGTCAAGGCATTCAAGTAAACAAAGCTAAGGTGGAAATCATTGAGAAATTACCTCCTTCAACAAACGTGAAAGGTATTCACAGTTTTCTTGGACATTCAGGGTTTTACTGAAGGTTTATTAAAGATTTTTTAAAAATTGCAAAGCCTTTATGCTCATTGCTGGAATAGAATCGAAAAATTCTTTTTTGACGATGCATGTCTGGATGCCTTTATTTAGTTAAAAAAGAAGCTAGTGAATGCACCCATTGTCGTTGCACCAAATTGGTATCAACCTTTTGAAGTTATGTGCGATACAAGCGACTTTGTTATGGGTGCAGTTCTAGGACAACGAAAGGGAAAAATATTTCATGCCATCTATTATGCTAGCAAAACTTTACAGAGGCTCAACTCAATTATACAACTACAGCTAAAGAACTACTGGCTGTAGTCTTTGCTTTTGACAGGTTTTGTTCCTATCCTGTCAGCGCAAAGGTTATTATATTCACTGATCATTCAGCGTTGCGATATCTTTTTGCGAAAAAAGATTCCAAAGCAAGACTGATATTCTAGATATTACTGTTGTAAGAATTTGATGTCTAGATAAAAGACTGTAAGGGTTCAGAGAATCAAGTTGCAGACCATCTGTCTCGATTGAAAGTTGGTAGCGAAGACGGAAACATACTTCAACTTGTTGATGCATGCCCAGATGAGAAGTTATTTACTATAGATGGAACTCCTTGGTATGCATATTTTGTTAATTATCTTGTGTGTGGAAAACTCCCATTGGGTGTCATAGACCATAAAAAAGAAAGATTTCTTCGTGAAGTAGTGAAGTATCATTGAAACGAGCCGTATTTATTTAAGGTATGCAATGACAACATCGTTCAATGTTGTTTTCCGAAAGAGAAGATGCTTTCAATCCTAAAGCGTTTCCATGATACTCATTATGGAGGTCATTTCTGTGGTATGAGAATTTTGGCTAAAGTTCTCCAATCAGGATTCTACTGGCTGACATTATTCAAAGATGCCTACAATTTTGTGAATCAATGCGATAGGTGTCAGCGCACTGGTTCTATATCCCGACACAATGAAATGTTGCAGCAGCCAATTATGGAGGTTGAATTATTCGATGTTTAGGGTATGGATTTCATGGGATCGTTTTTAAGCTCATTTGGAAATCTTTATATAGTAGTAGCTATTGACTACGTCTTGAAGTGGGTAGAAGCTGTTTCAGTCCCAAAGGATGATGAAAAGACAGTACTAAAATTTTTTCACAAGCATATACTCACCTATTTTGGCACACCAAAGGCATTGATTAATGATCAGGGTACACACTTTCATTGCAACCAAGTGGCAATCGTATTAAAGAGATATGAAGTTAATCATAAAATGGCTACAACTTATCATCCGCAAACCAATGGGCAAGCCAAAGTATCGAATCAAATAATTAAGAACATTCTTGAGAAGGTTGTAAACCCTTCGAGGAAATATTGGTCTTTCCAATTGGATGACGCTTTATGGGCATTGCAGACAGCATAAAAAACCCCATTAGGGATGTCACCGTATCAATTAGTTTTTAGGAAAGCATGTCACTTGCCAGTTGAATTGGAGCACAAAGCAATGTGGGCAGTTAAGCAAGTGAACATGGACTATCAAGCGGTTGGAAAGAAAAGACTGTTGGATATCACTGTACTAGAGGAGATTAGGAGAAATGCTTATGAAAATGCTGCAATTTACAAGGAAAAGACCAAACGATGGTTGGACAAGATTATTTTGCAGTAACAATTTATCGCGAGTCAACAAGTTTTATTATTCAATTCTCGACTCAAATTGCACCCAGGTAAATTGCGTTCATGTTGGTCTGGACCTTTTGAAGTTTTCGACGTATTTCCTAATGGTGCAGTCACAATTCGAGATTTATGTTATGGACACCAATTCAAAGTAAATAGATAGAGGCTGAAACCTTATTTTAGCAACAGTGATCAAAAGCAGCCAGAGACCATTAAATTGGTCGAAAAGTTTTAATTTTTAACGTGATTTTAGTTTGTTTTATTTATGACTTGCCAGTTGAATTGGAGCACAAAGCAATGTGGGCAGTTAAGCAAGTGAACATGGACTATCAAGCGGTTGGAAAGAAAAGACTGTTGGATATCACTGTACTAGAGGAGATTAGGAGAAATGCTTATGAAAATGCTGCAATTTACAAGGAAAAGACCAAACGATGGTTGGACAAGATTATTTTGCAGCAACAATTTATCGCGAGTCAACAAGTTTTATTATTCAATTCTCGACTCAAATTGCACCCAGGTAAATTGCGTTCATGTTGGTCTGGACCTTTTGAAGTTTTCGACGTATTTCCTAATGGTGCAGTCACAATTCGAGATTTATGTTATGGACACCAATTCAAAGTAAATAGATAGAGGCTGAAACCTTATTTTAGCAACAGTGATCAAAAGCAGCCAGAGACCATTAAATTGGTCGAAAAGTTTTAATTTTTAACGTGATTTTAGTTTGTTTTATTTATGTTGTGTTAAAGTTTGTCTTCATTTTTGCAGAATAAATTAGGTACCTTTGTTGACGCATTAAAATTTTACTGTCGGTACATTCCATAAGTCTGTACTACCATTTATATCTCATTAGAATTCAGGGAAATTCAGATTCCACTGTTGGATAAAAAATCAATCAGCCATTTGATCATTCTGAGCGGGCATCGACAACTATCCTCACAATTTATCTCGTTTCCATCTAGTTGTTGCACCGACATTAATAGAAAAAATATTACCATCCTTGTGGGATCGATATCCGATACTCACATCGATCTACTATACTTGCATCAACAATATACGCTTTCACATTATTGCTATGACGTTAAATAGCCAATCACGCATGGTCATGTTGTAACATCCCGAATTAGGGCCTAGTCGGAACAGTGGTTTCGGGACTACAAATCCGACGTAAGAAAATTTATTTTTATTATATTTTTATGGTCTACGATTTCACGGAATGATTTCGTGAAAATTTCGTTCGAAAATTTCGACGTTTGGGCACTCAATTTGGTCAAAAGGACTAAATTGTAAAAAGTGAAAAAGTTGAGTTCTACATGTTAGAGGTGTCTAATTGTTATGAAATTTTAAATGGGATAATTAGACCGTTGTATAACTTTTTGGACAAAAATGGCCTTGGATGGATAAAATTTCAAAGAAAGGCAAAAGGGGCATTTTGGTCATTTAGGGGTAAAATGCATTAAAAGACAAATTTTAAAACCCAAATGTGTCCCTTTCTTCTTGATTCAACTGAATTTACCAAGATCAGCCATGGTTAGGATTTGGCCAAGCTTCCAAGCTCAATAGTAAGTGATTCCGAGCCTCGTTTTTAATGTTCTTTACATTTTTAAAATCCCGGTAACACGTTCTAGCTATTTCTACCATTATTTTGAGCTAGGGTTTGTGTTTAAATATTTAACCATGAATTACATGCTTGTATTTTGATATGTAGTGGTAGAGAATGTGTGTTGGGAGTTTAATAAATGACTTTTAGTAAGCAATTTTCGATGAAAACGTCAGAAAGGACCGTTTTGTAAAAGTTGTGAAATTAGTCATGAATGGGTGATTTAGTGGAAATTGGGGGCTGTCATAGTTATGAAAAATTATCAGCATGTCATAAAACATAAGAAAATAGGATGATGTTTAATTTTCGAGCATTGGGGCAAAAGTGAAAATATGCAAAAGTTTAGGGGTCAAAATGAAAATTTGTAAAAAATATGATTTTTGGACCCCTATGAATAATGTGACTAATTAGTAGGCTAAATTTGATATTATAGATCAAGGAAAACAAGATTCGGGCTTAGAACGAGGTTGAACAAGGTTAAGCACAAACTCGAAATAAATAGTCGTACTCGAAACCGAGGTAAGTTCATATGTCAATGATATTGCAATGATATTATTATTGTTCATACTTGAACTTAAAATGATGTGTTGACATTGTGTGATGGATATTTTTTTAGTTGATATGAAGATTATATATGGTAACAAATGCCAAATTATAATTATATGCAATACCATGTTTATTTTATGGACTAATGTCTAAATAAACATGGAAATGTGTTGAATTGGATGTACATTGCATGAGCAGCTATGCATAATGATATACTTGATGGAAAGAGAAAATCTCGGCTGAATAAAAAGGGAAATTCGATGGATAAACCATGGCTTAGATGAATTGAGATCCTGCATGTGTTGTAGAAAGGATTTAGCCCGGACGGGTAATCCGGTAATCTCAAGTATGAAAAGGATCTAGCCCGGACGGGTGTTCCTTAAGTGATCGAGCCTCCCGAAGAATATGCGTGCATTAAGGATTTAGCCCAGACGGGTAATCCGATTAGGGTTTGAATTTACCCTGGACTGGTAATTCAGATCCGAGCTCATTGAGAGTGCTTGTCGTTACAAGGAATTTAGCCTGGACTGGTAATCCCGACATCACACCATGAGTTTATATTACGGGGGATTTTGCCTGGATTGGTAATCTCGTCGTAAGATGTGAGGTTCGCGGGAGTGCGCACACGAAATGATCACTTGTATGAATTGACGGTGAATGGGATATCCATCGAGATTCTGAGAAATTCAATGAGATTAATATGAAAAATGAAATAAAAGGTTCTTGCCATGATACATCATGTATGTTATATGATATTATTATGATGCATATGAGTTGTCATGTTTGGACGAGTGCAGTGCTAAATGATAGCAGAGGTAAGTACTAGAAACCCATGAGCACGTGTTTGACATGTGAAATGAAATGGACTTGTGATGATAGTGCAAATGAATGAATGATATGTATGAGAATAATTTCTATGACAAATTTGTGATGGTTATTATCTTGTTGCACTAAGACAGATTTGGTACAGTAGCATTGGCCTGACTTTGAAAATCCACCAAAAATAGTGAAAATTGAGTTAGAGATTGAAATAAATATTAAATTAAATCTTGATGAGTCTAGTTTCACGTAAAGGAAACGGTGTAAGCAAAAGAATTTTGTAGTATCAGAAATATGAATTCTTGTGAGACAGAGGTAGAGTGATTCCAGACTCCCCTATCTCAAATTTGAAAAATCACTAAAAATTGTACAAAAATAATTATGAGTTAAAATTCATATTAATGAAATACTTAATTAGTCTACTTTCAGGATATAGATACGGGAACATTATCTGAGTCTCGTACTATGAGATAAATAAATTTTAGTCAAGAAAGGTCGAAGCTATCAAACAGCGAAACAAGGGAGAATTTGAATAATAAACTGTACTTATTAGCTTGACCAAAAATTATGGAAATTTTATAGTAAGAAGATATATGAGTCTAGCTTTAGGGAAAATTTACGGATCTTAATTTTGAGTTCCGTAGCTTGAGTTATAAATAATTTATCGACCATGACTTGAGTAGACAGCTTGACCAAAATATGAATAAAAGTGTAACTATAGTTGTTTACTTAAGGAAACATGTTATATTAATGCTTATTATTTTCATATGGACTTACTAAGCGTAAAGCTTACTCCCTCCTTTCCATTTCTTTTAGTTTTGAAAGGTTAGCTTGGGCTGGAGATCGTCGGAGACAGCATCACACTATCGAGCCTTTACCCTTGGAGTATTGACATGTATATGTTATACGTTTTCAAGTGAGTGGCATGTATAAGGACTTAGTTTTTCCATGATCGATGTTGTTGTGATTAGCCCAATGTATTGGCTTATAATGATTTGTTGTATGTAGCCATGAGATGTGGCTTATAATGAATTTGGCTTGGAAGTCTATTTATCCATGATATGTGTAAATGTCTTGTGATGTGGGTATGGGATTTCACTATGTTTAAGAAGTATATGGGATATGTACATGGTGAATGCCTTAAGACCATTCGGTGGTCATGGCCATGGAATAAATGTGTGATATGGTAATAAGTTGTTAGTGCCCTGAACATGGATGTTTAATTTATAAGTTAGTAAACATAGTATAATGGTATAAGTAATTAATAAGATGACAAGGTCACATGAATGTGTAATAATGTGGCTAGAATATTTTATCACGAGTAGGAGGAACAAATGCATAATAACGAACTATTGAGGAATGCCATAAAAACCATGTATGTGTGTGCTTGTAAAGATGACAAAAAAATTAGGAAATTAGCCTAAGTTTTGACTACACGGGCAGGCCACACGGACATGTGTCTTGGCCGTGTGTCTTTAATAGAATGTTAAGGATTAAGTCAGAGAGTTACACGGGCTGAGGACACGGGCCTGTCCAGAGCCACACGGGCGTGTATGTCTACATGGCCTACCCACACGGGCGTGTGACTCTCCAAAGCTAGAAAATTGTTAAGTCGCCCAAAGTTTACCGAATGTTTTTGGTTTTGTCGGGAACCGCCCTAATGTATGTTATAGGTCTCTAAGGCCTATATCAGGGACGATATGCATGTGTTCGAAAAGTTTTAATTTTGGGTGAAATTTTGGTGACCCAGTTTTGTATGTTTATGAATGTTTAAGTCCGGTAATGCCTCGAGCCCTGTCCCGACATTGGATACGGGTGAGGGGTGTTACACATGTGCCCCACACGGTTGCATGACACGATCATGTGGCCTATTTTATTTTGGTGTAGGTTTGTCCACATGGTCACAGAGAGTTACACGGCCTAGGGACACAACCGTCTGTCTGAATTACACAGGCACAATTTGTTACACGATTTGGCCACATGACCATGTCTTTGAGCCACATGGTCTGAGCTTTGTCACACGGCCTAGCCACATAGCCGTGTTGATCCCTATTCACTTTTTACCAAATTTTTTTTAAAAGTTTCAGAGTAGTCTAGAATTGTTCTCGATTTGTTTTAAATACTTTATATGCTCGATTTAAGCTTAGATATGAATGAACAACATGGAAATGATTGTAATTCTATATGAAATGAATTACTTGGTTAATTAGGACAAGATAGTGAACAGCATGGCTACAAACTGAATATAGGGTGTTGCACTGTTTCCTTCTCATTTACTGTCTTCGATACATCACTTACATCCTTCAAAATTTGAGCCAGCACCTCATCATGATTCAAGAAGTAACATATACACAGATGACAGGTACTTGAGCTGCCATAATTCGTTGTAGTCGATTAACCAGTTTCCATGTTTTAGGAGCTTGAATACAAGCAATTATAGTATGTTTTAATTAGTTTTTCAATTTTATTTTTAATTAAATAAAAAGTGCAATTTGAGTCATTTTATGACCTTAGGGACTGAAAGAGGTTTAAGGGAGGACTAACGTAATTAGTAAGTGTGCAAGACACCATTCAAAGGCATAAGAGCTCGAGGTTGGTCGTAATGGTTCGACACGGGAGTCCAATGTCCCGACATAATGAGTAGAGTGCCAAAATTCCAAGACTGCCTTTGGTGTCACGACACAGCCAGTGGATCTGGCAACACACCCTTGAAGTTGAACCTGAGCCAAGCAAACTGCCTTCGATGTCGCGACATATGCACTAGATGTTACAACACTGACCCTTTATGGGAAAGCATTACCGAGCTGAGGGTATTTTGGTCTGCACAACGTAAATTAACAAGAAAACGTCAGCTGACCTAGGGCTAAGGATGACAACCAACCCTAACTCTATAAATAGACTCATTAGACCCTTGAGAAGGACAATTTTCACAGTTTAGAATTTTCTTTGTAATTTTAGTTTCAGTTTTATTTTCTTTAGGCTTTAGATTTCTTTTTAGTTATTCCCTTTTGTGTTCTTCAGAGAACTTATTTGTAGACGCAACCAAACTATTATGGATATTTGCACTTTCATCAATCAAATACAATTAGGATTCTCTTAAACCTTAATTTTGATTTATTCTTTACGCATATCTTATTTATTAAGTTTATTGTGTTTATGCATTACATGAGAAACTAATCCTCTTATGGTGGATTAATGAGTGAAGGTGTGATGAACTAATTATTATGTAGGGTTTTCTTAGCAAATCAACTATTTGAGAGAGGAAGAATGTAAACCCCAGGCTTGATGACCCTAGGATGTCATTTAGGTGGGAATTGACCCAAAAGTATGGCCTATCCGTGAACACCTTAACCCCGAATTGGTTTGAACTGTGAGGTCGAGAGATAAGTAGTTCTTGCCAACTCATTAGTTTAGTGGAAGATCTAGAGATCTTGTAGGGTAACGACTAGTTGATTGAATAGAAACCCGAAATAGGAGTTAGTTATGAGCACCGAAGCGAGCTAATCACCCATGCCTAGATTTAATTGAGTTTAGATATTATTTTTATGATGTTCACTCTTTTATTCAATTTTAATTTCTATATTTATAAAAACCTAAAAATATCTTATTTATGTTTATTCGTAATATAATTTATTTAGATTATGAATTAATTGCATTTTCATTTAGGTCAACATTAATTTAGTACTCGCTTCCCTTAGGTATGATCCTCGGAGAACTCACCTACTTCGTTGTAAAAACTATATTACAACTTGATTCTGTTCATTACCTGAAAAGTTGATATAATGGGGTGAGCTTAACAAGCTCGGTATGAGTCTAAAAAATTAAGCATATTACATACATTAAAGCATTTTCTCATGGAACCAAATAACACAATCAAACATCAATAGTAACATTTTTATGAAACTTGATGATGACATAATGCACATGTGAGTTCCTACCCAAACCATCTTCTACACAGCATGAGTTCCCCAGAACCCGTTTGCCAAACTCCAACAAATACAAGCAAAGCACGATATGGTAAAAACCATTGAATAAAATAAATACAAAAAAAATTCTGAATAACAAATAATGCGATAAAATCGCCAATCCCCTCGGTACTCCAGCTGTAGAGCACTGACTACGAATAAATGCAGACTTAATATACTGTCGGTGCTCCACGAAAATCCTCCGTCAACCACAATATTTACCCACCCCAATGCACTTGCAATATATCATACAATCTCATACATAGCCATAATTCAATACTTTCACATTTAATTGGCATGTTCAACACGTCCTCAATTATCAAATACTTTCAGTGAATGGAATTAATAATCCTACTTTTGATTTACCATTAAGATGGTATCATTCAACAAATCACGATTTTATGTACATTTATAACTTTTCTGTGTGTGTGTATAGTAGTCTTTCAAACATTTCATAGTAAAACGCTTGTATTGTAACACCCCAAACCTGGCCCGGACGTTATGGTCGAATCTGGTGTATCACATTGAAGTGTTTTAGCAAAAACTGTGTTTTCATTGAAAACCCTTCTTAAAATAAAAGAAACCTTAATTAACTAAAAAAACTCCTTTCAATCACTTGTTTAAAATATATGATTTTATGAAAACATGTCATTTTAAAATTTAGTTGCGGAAGCGTAGAAAAACATACTATAATTTAGGAAAACCCATGTTCAACTTCTTGTAATTACATTGAAAATAATAATAATTCAAGTAATAATAACACAATGGAAACCTTATTACAATCTGGTCTAGAACATACTTAAAAAGAAATAAAAACTTAAATGCTTAAAAAAAACCCAAGTCCAAATCATCTTGCTAGTTGGCCACCCAGAGTCCCTTCAATCATCGAACCTTCTGCTGAGCATCACCTGAAAATAAAATAAAAAAGGGGGTGAGTTTTCACAAACTCAGTGTGTACAACCCTTGGCAAAAACAAGCATTCAAAAAAACATCATTCATTAATCATGCAATGCAATCCCTTCTAAATTATCCATCCGCTACACACCGGCTCCGTCCCCCGTCACACCATGTGGGGATATAAATATCGACCCACCCAACCCACACACCATGGTAGCCCGGTTGCGGAACTACCTTCATTTACATATTGAGCTTTGAAAGCTGTCGGTGGATCCACGATTGTCAAGCAACCATGCGATCCTCATATACTTCCTCCGTTCCATAATTCCCAACCCATATGCAACCTAAGTAGAATATCATATGTATGCATGTCGCATCCAAAAAACTTACATTCAACACCTATAGGTATTTTGGTCATTTTCGCTCTTAGGGGCATTTCGGTAATTTTCCCTTAATTACGGTTTTCACTTATCTTGGCCCGTTAACAAGTCCCGTGAGCTAAGATGAATGAATACTATGCACCAGGTAGGATTCCAGAGAAGAGGAGGTGGGTCATTAAGACCGCTTAAGTACCAAGCTCTCCCTAGATCCAATCCTAGATATGCATATACCCGTTGCCACACCTTAACCCTATGACTTGTCCACGATCGCAAATAATTAATTAAGTCTTATGTGGATATCATATACTAGGCCCAAAACCCCTTACAGAGCCCAATCAAATTCACATACCTGGATCTGGCCCATTAAGCCCAATCATATCCATATGCCCATTAGGCCCAAATCACCTGTATATGGCCCATTAGGCCCAAATCACCTGTATATGGCCCATTAGGCCCAAATCACATTTATATGGCCCGTTAGGCCCAGTCACATTCATATTCATGCTCACATACAAACTTTCTATTACATAGCATCAATACTCAGTTTTTGCCTATTATGGGCCCAATAGCCCATTGGGCCCATTTAGCCCATTCCGGCCCATATGGCCAAATCACAACCCAAGTCCACGGAATCATCCGTGGGCCTCAGGAAACCTATCGATTTTCCCCTTACGAGTGTTCGCGCATTCACAAGACTACCGTAGCCAAAGTTTCGGCAATTCGGCTTTTGCCGATTCATTGTGTGTGTGCAGTGTATGTACACACCTGGTAAGCAAGCATGATGCGATATCCTTAGCCTAAACCTACAATCAATATCACCCTTCAATTAATCGCATGCTTAATACTTATTTACTTAAAAACCAAAACCTCACATTAACCTTACCTTGAGCCCAATCCTTAATCGCTTTTTCCTTGATCACGTATTTCCTAGATCTGTACAAATCTTAACCATTAAAACCCTAATAATAGGTGACTCGTATCCAACACAAGTCTCCTTACCATAACTATGACCATTCGGCCACCTTAGCCAATGGGAGAAGAATACTTACCAAAACCGTAACACCTTAAGGAGCAATTCGGCAAAGAGATAAAAACCAAGATCCGATACTAATTCCCTACCAAAGTTGATTAGAAAGAGTGAGGGACAATAATCGATACTAAACAAAGAAAACCGATTGGAAGAGCAACACTTACACTAGATTCGGTCAAAAAGTATTCGGCCTTTGGGAGATTCGGCTTTTCGGCTTTTAACTTAGTATAGTGAATAAGGTTTATTTGGCACAGATTAAAAAAGAAGAGTAGTAGAAGAAATTGAAAAAGAAGATTGTGTAGAGGAGAATAGAAATCGGCAGAAGAAAAGAAAGAAAAATAAAAGGGTTTCTGGCTTTTTGGATCTTGAAGAGAAAAGGGTTTCTAGCAACAAGGTGAAGAAGAATTTCGGCAGTAGCCTGGCAACCTTGTATTCGGCCCCTATTTATAGCCCTTGTAGCCGAATTTTCCATGCCCAATTCCCAATTCAGCTCCATCACTTTTCCCTTCTCATCTCCTCGTTTTTCTCCCTGATAACCCTTTGATCTTTTCCTTAATTTTCTCTCTTGAACACTTCCCTTGGAGTCCATTTTCACGCCACTTCCATCCTTCTAGAAGGCCAAAATTAAATTCTAAAAATACTAAGAATGCTAGGATTCGAACCTTGGACCCCCTTTCTAGCTACTAACGCCACCTCACTACACCTTATGTGGCGTCACTTAGCCACTCCAACATAGGCTCTTTTTGTGTCCAATTGTTTCTTCATTTATTCAAAAGCCCAACTACTAGCCAACCCTGATTCTTTTAATAATTAAATTATAATTTCTTCTATCCCTTAATTCAAACTCAACCTTACCTAAGACCTACTATAATTATCACTTGGCTTGGAATATTAAACATAATTTTTATCAAAATCGAAAATAAAGAAAATTCAGGATTTTGGGATTTTTGGGTTTCGGGATTTTTTGGGCGTTACATGTATGAATATAACATGCATAAGCCTTATTTTCATTAAGAAACATGCTATAAATACAACCAATCATACATCAAATTAACCAAACGTTTATGATAATGTCAATCATTCAGTCAAACTAGCAACATTGCTACCATGCCAAATGGTTAGGGCTCGAAACGTACCTGATTCAGCCACTTACATATTTAATTACTTAGCTAATTAGCCAAGCCCAATCAGTAAGCTAAATCATGATTAAAATAATTATTAACATTCAAGTTTTTTAGTTAGGACCCACACCTTATTTTATGCTCTTCTGTAGCACACTAGCGAATCTCGCGATTTCTCTAATAGGCTTTGAAATTAACCTAAATTAAAAATCTGTATTAAACTCGATTATTATACCCTTTAAACAGCCCCCTAAAACCCACTTATGTGTTCAATCCTACCTTTACAATTATAACAATTTTTCGTATCCAACCTAGTTAAGTTCTTATATTGATTTTATACGAATCTACGCACGAGAGTCTTTCAGCCTCACTGTTGATTTGGGGCATTTAAGTCGGCACCTAAACACATTTAAATACTATAATTTAGTTAGCTAATATATGATTAAAATCCTCTATTTTTATCAATTAACAATCTATCCCCAATATTTAAACCGAAACTATAAACTAGTTTATAATCAACCATACTTATGCTTCTCGAATTATCAGATCTGAATTGCCGATTGATCAATATAAATTTTCCCTAATTAACACATGATTAAAGGCTGATTAGGGTGGAATTCAAGAACTCAAGAGAATTCTAGAAAAATATGGGAAGGAATTAAAGAAGAACAACCCCATTTTTCTTGTACGCACCACCACCCATGGTTTCCAAATTGGGGCTGACTTAAAACCACTTTTAAGATCAATTAAAAACCTGGAAAAATACCCATTAAATATTTCAAAATCCCTCAAATTCTAGATCTAGAATTTTGGGTTTTTATCATACAAGATTTACCAAGAAATTGAGAGAAAATAAGATCTTACATAAGCTAGATGATAGAAGTGACAATGGCACCGCTTGGCAACAACAGGAATCAATCTTGGAGGTCTAAGATTTCAAATTTGGGGCTAAATATTTTAGGGAAAAATTAAAGCAAGATAGTGGGGGAGATGGTGCTATATCTTGTGGCAAAAAGAAAAGAAAATGATGGTAAATTAAGAGCTAAGGGAGGCGTAACAATAGAGAAAGAAAGAAAAATTTTGAAAATAAGGGGGAGGAGAGGAGGAGAGGTATGGCTAAAGTGAGGGAAAAAGAATTTAAGGCTGATGATTTAAAGTAAAAATAATATTTATACCTAGGTATAAATTTAGGTTGTTTCCTTATTTTTGAAATAATTTTACATTCTCAATAAGCTAAAATTTGGGATGTTACATGGCGTACCATACCTTTAGTAACAACCCTACCTTACCCAAACATCCTCAATACTCTCACCAATATCTTCTTTGAGACAACTTAATACATTCTAAGATCAATCCTTACAATATATTCCAACATTTGCTATGTGCTTGACCTATACGCCAGAACAACAATTGGTTGGATAGAACTGTGTCTCACAGATTACTTCTAGACTACTCGCCAAAATTTAGGACTTGCCAAAACTGGGTGTTAGAAAACTAGAAATAGTTTTCTTTTCTTTTGGGTGAAAACAAATATTCTCTCTTCTCAAATAGAAACTGACAATATTGTTATTCCAGAAAAATATATTTAATAGTTGAGAATAAATTCTCTCTATTTTCGACAGAGTATCAATATCTTTTTGTTGTGTTAATAGCACTACAAGTTCCATCTATTTATAAAAAGGGAAGGTAGAACCCTTGTTAATTTAGAGAGGTTTATATCAAATAGAAAAACAACTTCTTACTTAGAGTAGAAGTAGGATGGACGACGTCCCCAAGTATTCCTACTAGGATTGCAGCCCCCCACATGTTCTATGAGGGGATTTTTGGTCTCTTTCATATTGGGCCCAATTATTAGTACTTTCTGGACTTTTTGAGCCAATACTTTGTAATCTGATCCAAACCAATTATAATAAACTTCAATATTATATATTTAATTATATAATTTTCTCATCTCAATTTTACCCCTAGTAAAAATATGATAATTTTACCCCTGGTAAAATTTTTGAGAAAATATATTTAGTTTTTCACACTTCAACTTGTTCAATATGATCAAATGATTTATTTTCACTTTTGGGCTTTAAAATAGCTCAAAAACATAAACTCATTCTTCTTATCATTTCTGAGTAATCCATGTACATTTGCAAATGAATCATTTCTCATTTCCATTTCTATTTAAAGAAAACCACATTCATTTACAAATGATTCCATTTCTCCATTTCAGAGAAAACTATAATCATTTTTGAATATTTTCTATTTCTCTATTTCTATTCATTTCGATTCATGTAATTCATTTCTGGTTTCAACAAGCTAGCGGAGGGACCCATTGGACATATGCAATTGAGGCTCAAATGATTTATAATTATGTTTTAGCTTTTCCTTTTAATTCCCTAAATTGTTACACACCAGATCTGGCTGATCCAAATAGAAGGCGTATAGATTCAAAGTTGTTTGTTCTGGCCCACTTTGGTAGTTAGGCTGCGAATTTATAAGCTTCTAGCTAACTAAAATCTTGGCGAATTGAGTATATGCTCATGGAAGTATATCAAGATTTAGTTCTTGACATATTCTTTACTAAAAGAAAGAATTTGACAAAAGAAAAGTAAGCCTTGTGTAGGTTACCATAAAAGGTAGTACGCCTAGTTTGTTCAGGCATTGTGAATAGCAGGTTTAGGTAACTAGATTTGGTTAGAAACCAATTGAACTTATTGGTCAAATAGCTTATGGACATGACTTTCATTTATGTTTCTTTCAAAATCTGTAGGCCATTAGGAAGGACAAAATTTGAAATTTCCTGACACTTGTCAAGTTCCACTAAGTAGGATGGGGTTATATATATGTGTAAGAAGGGTTTTGAGAAAGGTTCTTCTTTTTTTTCAACGTTACTTTCTGAATCTTTTCTTAAAATTTAAATATTCTCTCTACCTTATTGAACTGGAAGTTAAGGATTCTTGGGAATAAATAGAGGATGTTCTATCTCCTAGTAAGTCTGATAACTTTGCATGTTAAGAGAGAGGATGCTATGAAGCAAATGGGCTGTAAGATTTGAATATGAGGCCTTGCATAGGGATTATCTGTAGTTGAAATATTAGCAATCCATCTGTAAATGGGTTTTTAATAGTGAATCCATGTTCTTTTAAACAGTTGATGCTGTTGGTTCGCGAAAGACATTCAGAATTGAGGGTTTTAACCTATTGCAAGGTGAGTATCAAGTGATTCCCTAGACTCAACAACTACAAGTTATTCTAAAGTTATCTTTATGGTTGATACTCCAGTAGTAATGCATGAGTACTTGAACAACTACTGATTGTATATATATGAGATCTTCGTATAATATCTATAGGTGTGTAATGTTCTATGGGTATGGATGCAAATGATTCTATGAAACAATTGTATGTGTATGCATGATATTGTTGATGCGTGGACGATATATAAAGAAATGCAATTTGATTAAAAAAGTAAGTATAACCACCTAAAGGTGTACTTATGTTATATATTTGATGTGTAATTGAAAATGTTAGAGAAATAAGGGTAACAAAGTATTGAGTGATTAGATAATGTAAGTCTTAACATCATGGTGGTATTCGATGAAGTTCGTTGGGACAGTAAAAGTGACACCTCAAACCCGATCGAGACAGACCAACTCGAATTTAAAGCGTTACATTAGCTACCTAAGTGACTCTCAGGCTAACGATTACCCAAGACACACCCCAACCTTATAACACATCAATCTTGTCTGATTATTAGTTATTTCTTAATGCGAAAGCAAATTATGATCCAATTTTAAACTTTTCCTAGGTAATTTGACTTAAGGGTATTTTTGTCATTTTATCACATACGGTAAAAATATCCACAATTTTAGATCTAAATGTTTATCTTCCTTTTTTTAGTCAAAATTATGGAAGCCTAAAAAATTCAGCTTAATTTGAGTTCGTTTACTATGTCTAATTCAAGTTTTACTACCAGAGACTAAATTGTAAGAAATATAAACTTTCAATACCTATTTATAATTACAAATTAAGTGTGTTTCTATCAAATTTTACCCATTATGAGACTAATCCTAAAATTTTACCAAGTTTCCTTATCATCTAGGGCTCTAATTAGACTAATAATATTTCAGGACTAAAATGTAATTTAAACAAATTAGATTATCAATTTAAAAAGACAAAAATTCAAACACCCAAAAACCCACACAGCCATGTCCCCCAGACCATGTGTCATTAATTACCCGTGTTCGTGTCGAGAAAAACTTTTTGGCAGATCGCACACGCCCGTGTAGAAATCCCACACGCCTGTGTATGATAGCTCTAGTTTCCACGCACCCATGTCACTTACCCATACGGCTGTGTGCAACCCCTCACACACCCGTGTGGATAGGCACACGTCCGTGTGAAAACCACTGCATCTATTTTTGCAAAAAATTCATTTTAAAACTCGATTTTACATATTTTAATGACCAATTAAACCTGATTTAATTACAATTAATTAACATACATATACACACAACTTCAATTGAATTTATTGACTTCAATTAAGCCTCAATTTAATAGAAATAGGCAATCAATTTCATGCACGTCAAACATCGAATAAATCAAACAAGTGGCATACCTTAGTTGCTAGTAAACCACTCCATGGAAGCTTCATTTAAACAATCCTTAGTAAAAATTTCAAGCTACATACATCGTGTTATCAAGCAACAATACACCGTAAATCATTCAGTAATTAAACTCAAACATACTCAAAATTATTATAAAACCATCTAAAGTAAAATGTCCAATGTCCAAAGTCCATTTACAGCCAAAATTAAACTAATTCCCGGGAGTACCACAATGCCCGATTACAGTCTCTAAAATGTATATTAAAGTCTCTACCAAGCCTAAGTCTCTTGGAACTCCGTTGCTTGGCTGCTTAGTTCATCAATCCCGATGATTATCTGCACGAATTGTGAAGATGTGAGCTTTAAAAATATCAGTGAATGCTAATAAAAACAACAAGCAAATTAACATCCAATTCATGCTTAATTCACAACCAATCATTCACCAATTGTCAGCCAAAATAATTAAACATATCAATTTATATTCCAAAAGCATTTTCCATACCAAAAATCAATTATTCATGGCTTCCAATTATCAATTGATATAGCAACAATCACATATAAATATATTGGCATACACTTTTCATGGCTTAATAGGATGATCATACATCAGATAAATGGATCTTTGAACTCCCGTAAATATCAAATACAGTCCACCGAGTTGAGCGGGCCGAAGCACGTGCTCTCTTATAGTGCCTCAAATAACCCATTGAGTGGAGACTCATGCTCAACACTCCCTTATCTACTCCAAGTTAGTCCACCTGGAGTGTCATTGCTCACAAATAACATATCAATATTGTGAGTACTCACAAATCCTATGGTATGCCAACTACATACAATGAATCCACCATACATGTTGCCAATATATTCAATCAAACATAGGAAATAAATCAGTCATTATTGTGCTCAATTTAATGTTACAAGATGCTTATGTATAACATGTATTATAGCCATTTAGCATCCAATTAAATCAAGCAATTCATTCACCAATTTCCCATGTTCAATTATCAAATGTAACACTAACATATCATGATAAAAAAATTTAGTACACATGCTTTAAATCATCCTTAAAATTAATCCAATTAAATAGCACAACACCACCCAAAAACTCACCATTTTTTTCCATACAAATTCAATTTATTGCACATTTAATACCAATCTTGCAAAATCAACCATTCAACCATAATTAATTAATTGTAATCATTAATTAAGGTACTAAAGAAACACTCACTAGACAATTTTATTCTATCACAATAAGTGATCAACTAGGCAATTTCAAGCTTCAATTTAGGTTGTCTCAGTCCTCTTCAAGATTCGTAGCTTCAACAAAGGTAAAGTAGACATTACCACATTTTCAAAGTTATATTACACACGAATTTTAATAAACTATGCTAATTGAAATTCCATCACAAAGATACCTTATCGGATTTGCAAAATCAAGTCAAAAACTCGATTCCTCACAAAATTGACATTTCCAGCCCTTCTAATAACTTCCAAACATCAATACTGAACCAATTACACATAAACTAAGCATCAATTTCATAAAAATCCAGAAAATAGATTCATGAAGATGATGAAATTTGGGTTTTTTTTCAAATTACCTCAAAAATCATGTTTAATATTGATAAATAAGATCAAAAACCTTTTAATAGATCCATTTTGAGTTGAAACATCCATTGATTTGTGAATTTCCTCTCAAAATTTATGATCCACCATTAAAGAACCTTTAGCTTTCGAAGAAGTTGACATGGATGAAAAATCATATAATTATCACTCAAATCATGTAAAAATGTTTCTAATCATCATAAAAATAAGTTTAGAAATAATAATTACCTTTGATTCATTCTAAATCCTTTGGTTGAAAATCTTGATTCAAGAAACTTGAGAAATCTCAAAATATTTTTTTTGTTACTTTTGAGAATAATTTCGGGTGAATTGAGAGAGTATTTTGATAAGGAAATTGTTTGGATCTATTCTCTAATGATAGATATTTAAAACCATGCAAAGAAAACGAAAATTATAAGTCTCTAATATGATGTAAATGGTGTGAAAAGTAGGCTAGATGCATTGTATTTAAAACTGAAACAACCCACCAGAAATTTAAAAATTGGGAAATTTCCCTAATGACCACTCTCACATTTCCCTTGCTTTACCAGTTAATCATTTCCCTCCAAAATTCTGAATTTTAAGGTTTATTTGCCAAATAAATACCCCAAAATTTCCCTTATTTTAAAATTAAATTAAATTAAATTAATATTTAAATTTAACTCAAATTAACCCCCAATAAAAATTATTTTAAAATTCTTTTTCCACCCAAATTAATTATTTTCACTAATAATTATTTAATTACTTTAAAATTAATTTTCTAAAAATATTTTTATTTTTTCGGATTATTGTTTAATCGATTTTAGATGAAATTAACCTCTTAAATTAAATTAAAAATTACTAGAAACCCCATAAATTCCTAGTTTCTCCTCGAAACCCGAAAAATATACTAGAAACCCGAAAAATATACTCGAAACTACTAGACTCAGTTTAGGGATATTATAGTAAACACAAATTTGAGTACGACAATTCTAAAAAATTCCATGGCCATGGCACACTCTGGAAAGGGTGGATGAGTTGCATTTATTGAATAGGGTTTTTTTGTGTCCCGAGGCGATGATGGCCAAGCCTCACGCGATTGTGAGTTTAGGCAAATACATATCGCAAACACAGTAGTTCACTTGTGGTGCCTGGGTATCATCCAAATAGAGCCTTTGTGGCATTTTCAGTAATGCCTTTATGGCGTAATTTGTTTGGCCTTTATGGCTTACTTCTGCTAAAGCCTATGTGGCATATATTTTATGTCGCATTTATGGCGTATTCTGTTTAGCCTTTGTCGCGTACTCTGCTAAGTCTATATGGGGAATTACGTATTGCCATTGTGGTAAGTTCTGGTTACATTCTGAAAAGTTCTCCGTTAAATAAGTCTATGATAAGGATATGATATGGCTGAAGTTATTTTAGTTTGAATAGGTCTGTGAAGTAATCAAATGTATCTATGTGTTTGGAGAGGTTATCCACTATGGTCATTTGTTAGTTTAGAGTATGGATGTATACTTAGTTATAAGAGTTATATAAGTGCCATTAGTCTTATCTTGTCCGTGTTATGTAGGGTTGAGAAATCTGAGTTGTTATCCTCTATCATATCTGAATAGCATCATGTTTCGACTCTGGAATTATCTAATATTTGCACCATCTATCTATTTGAGTATTGTTGTGCTGTGTAACAAGAGTTGTGAGGAATATCTCTGAATGAATTGTTAGTTCATTATTTGTATAATTTGGGTTGAATATTGAAATATATAATGATTTGGTTGGTATACTAATGGTAATAAACTCTATGTGGGTATTCTCCAAAAGTGTAAATATTCACCAGTGAACTGTGTCTATGAATATTTATTCTAGGATAATTGTTGCAAGTTGTTTGAATAGAGAAGAAGAGGTAGTAGCATCTGGTATGATCTAAAGTCAGCCAACGAGTCAAGTTAAGGATGATTTGTTAAGAAGAGTAAGTGGCATCTAAATGTGTAATTATATAACTGAAGATGGGAAGGCATTCACCAAAGAAAGATATGGGAAAATCCAAATATTCAAGATGAAGAATTCAACAAGGTTAAAAGGTATGTTATGTCTAAACTCACTAAGTTCCTTTGAACTTACGAATGTTATGCTTATGTTTCAGGTGTTGCTATGTAAGTGAGTTTGCCAGGAGGGACAACACTATGATTGCGCTAGAGAAACGACGAATAGGGATACTATGCATACAGTGGACATTTTTGGAAAACTGGTGTCTAATAGACCTATTCTTTAAAGAGTCCGTTTTTATAAACCTTGTGTTGTATTAAGTTGTAAACAATTTGATGTAATATTTTATTTTTAAATTTTAAATACTTCTCTATGTTTCTTTAATAGTGGAATTTTTTTTATAAAATGTTAATAAATATGTTTAATGTCATGAGCTCAAGTTGACCGTTTTGAAATTTTGCTAAGTTATGCGAAGTAACACCAAAGATCTGGATCCAGTGAAATCTGGTCGAGTTGAGGGCATTACATAAACTACCCTTTTGATAATTTTATTTTTATGCTTTAAAGAGCTTATAATTATAATTATAAATTTGAATGTTTTAAATATGCTCTAAGTCCCTTTACTCTTCATTCATTTGGAATTTAGTCCCTTACTTTTAATTTCAAGAACATATTCATCTACTTTTTGGATTTAAAAATTAAGGTTCAAATGTTATTACTATTAAAACTCTTTTATTTAATTCTTTGGTGCTACATTTTGAAATTTAAAAATATATATTCACTTTATAGTCATGTAACAATACAAATAGTTTTAAAAATATTGTTTAGGATTTTTCGTTAGAAACACCCATTTGAAACCTCCTTGATGATTTTTTTTTCTATTTGGAATAGTGTTCTTAAGAAAATTAGATGTCAAAATTTTGATTGAAATAGTTACCAATATTAACTATTCAGACTAAATAATGACATTATAAAAGTAAATGGACCAAATTATGTAACACTCCTTACCCTTATTCGACGTCGGAGCCGGGTACGAGACATTACTGGACTTATCACACAAACTTTCATACAATTCCGAGTCGTCAATTTGCGTCCAAATTAAAAATTTTTGCATTCAATCATAAAGTCCCCAATATGAGCCTACGAGGCCCAAAACATACTATGAAAGTGATTCGGAACTAAACTGAGAACTTTAGAAAATTTTACAAAACTTAGAAAAGTTTTCACTAAACATGGGTCACACGCTTGTGTGGATACGGGACACGCTCGGGAATTCTCGCTTGTCGACACTTTTTAGAATACATCTAAAGAGTCAATCATAATTCATACAATATTAAAGCATTTAAAACATAAATATAACAATGCGTTATTTACATACGAACTTACCACGGTACAAAAATAGTAGAATTTGACCTAATTGTCAAACACTTTGATTTTCCCCCGATCTAGGTCCGAACCTCATTTTTCTTGATCTATAATAACAAATTTAACTCATTTAATATTAAAATTGTTCAATTCAGTCCAAAATCATATTATGGAAAAATTATATTTTTTCCCCTAATATTTCACATTTTTACAATTTAGTCCCTAGGCTCGTAAAAAGAAATGTATTCAATTTATTCAAAACCCAAGCCTATAAGAACCATTTTCATACTAAAACCAGCCCATATTTTTCATTTAATCACACTTTTACTACTCATTTTTGTAACTTTTACAAATAGGTCCTTTTTGACATTTCCATAAAAAATCACCTAGCAAAAGTTGTTTATCTGACATCTAACATACATTTTCTACCATTAGGCTTCAAAAAAACACAAATATATATCATGGGTAAAAATTTAGACTTTGAATATTTCTAAAATTAGTGGTAGAAATAGATAGGTCGGGTTACAACGACTTCAAAAATGTAAAGAGCATTAAAAACGGGACAAGAATGGACTTACAATTGAGCTTGGAAGATGAACAAACCCTAGCTATGTCCTATCTTGAGAATTTCAACCACGGGGTAGAATATGAGAAAAAATTGACTTTTATTTTGCTTATTAATTTATTTAATTACCAAATGACCAAAATGCCTTTTTTTTAAAAAACACTAAAATTTCTCTTACTCCATGTCCATTTTTGTCCACCAACTTAATTAATGGTCTAATTACCATCTAAGGACCTCTAATTTAAAATCTCATAGCAAATAAACACCTTTAGCATATAGAACTCAAGTTTTGCAATTTAGTCCTTTTTGCTAAATTGAGTGCTCAAACGTCAAAATTTTTGAACGAAATTTTTACAGAATCATTCTATAAAATTTTAGACGATAAAAATATAATAAAAATAAATATTTCTACGTCGGATTTGTGGTCTTGAAACCACTGATCCGACTAGACCTAAAATCGGGCAGTTACAAATTATGTCAAAAGTTAAAGAATATAGATTAAATCTCAAGTTATAGCATAGTTTAGGAGCCAAAATTGAAATTTAACCATTGTCTTATAATGTACGAAAAAAAAAGGATGCAAACCTAAAAGAAACGGGAAGCCACACGTTAGTTTCTAAGACTTAAGGTATTCAAATTATATATAATAATATTTTAATTGAAAAGTTAATGATATTAACTATTTGAACTAATTAATAACATTATAAAATTATAAAGACCAAATTATGTTACAAATTAATATAGATTAAATATAAAATTTAGGTATATTAGAGGGACCAAAGCTAAAATTTAACCTTTTTATAAAATGTAAAAATAATTTTAGGCACCACTTGTCAACAAAAGGAAGGTTTGGACCTTCTTTTTGTACATAGTAATATAGATATAAAAATATGATTATAAATTACATATGTTCACATTATTATAATTACAATTAATTCGGTATAAAGTATAATTAAACTAAAAATGGAAATATATTCAGACTTAAATCAAAATAAATTTGGACATAACTCATATACTGTGTGACTAAATCCATAATAAATTTAAGAGAAAAGATACGTGATACTTACACATGATGAGACTCGAGCATGGTTGGCGAAAGTTTTCAGGCATCAACCTTTGCTAAAGTTGCCTAAACATACACAAAATCATGGTAAGATGATTTGTACCTTAAAAAGTATTACTTTCTTGAGAATGTAATTTTCTTACAACTACAACTTTTCTTTAAAATTTACTTTCCTTCAAAAAAATGAGAATATGATTCATCTATACTATTATTTAAACCTTTAACTGAGTTATTTTCATGAGTCAACTAGACATCAACTCAATTTAGAAATTACTAAACTATCCTTACGGAATTCAAACAAGTTATATTCTTCAAGAGTACTTTTATCTTTTCACAATGTTCATAAAACCAATGTAAAAAATTAACATATGTTGAAATTTAAACCCATGCCACTAACATTTATAAAATATTTTATTTACCACCTCAACCATACCAATATTTTGAATTTTTTTTATACATTTCAATGTTATAACACAAATTATGTTAGGCTTAAGATACACCAAGAGGGGGAGAATTGGTGTTCGGTGTTCAAAAAGTTTGGAAAAAGTTGCTTAAAGAAAATTTGCACAAGAGATTTAAAATGGTTCAGCCTCAATTACCTCCCTCCACTACCTTAGCTTTCCACAACTAAGGATTTCCCCATCTCTTTAATTGGTATCTTTCAAGAGCAATGTATAACTTTTACAAAACATTGTCTTTTCAATAGGTAAGATAGAATCACTTCCTTTTCCCCTTAAGGTTTTTTTACTAAAAAATTTAAGTAAACCCTAAAAAATTTGAAAAATAAAATTGAGAATGAATAAATACCTCTAGAAGGTTGCTACACAATATTTAAGCTCTCACACATACAAATGTACACTTGAAAGAATGAGTAAAACAACGTGAAAGATTGGATTTTTGCTCTTGATCACTATAAGCCCTCTAATGGGTAGATGGGAAGTATTAGAGGAAGATGATCAACCTTATGCAAATAAGGGTGAACTAGAAAAACCATATGAGGATATTTGGCTTAAATGTTCTAAGGATAAGTACTTCAATTCCTTACAAATTTTTGAATCTAGATCTTAGCCAAAACATGATAAAAAAAAAGGTTAAATAGACAAAAATGCTCAATGAGAAAGTTAGGAGTGAATGTCCTAAAGATATTTTGAAGTTTAGAAATTAATTTAAAATTTGACCATTATTTTAAAGATGTAGAGTGCAATTAGCCTTAATTTTTATGATAAAACTCTTGTTAGAATTAAGTGACTCGAATCCTTATTTAAATAAAATACAGTGGTAAAATAAAATAAAAGAAGAATCCATGTAGAATTACACTTCTTTTATTTTATTTTAGAATAAGGTTTTTTAAACCTTATTAAATTCCATCTATTTGATATTGATTAGAATAAAGTGTTTCAGTCTTACTAGAATATGGATTTACAAGCCTATAAATAGACATAGTCTATTCCTCTTGTAATCATTTGAATTCGACATAGTGAATTTTTTTCTCCTCTGCCCGTGGTTTTTTTCCCCGAAAGGGTTTCCACGTAAAATCTGTGTGTTCTTTATTTTATTTTACTTTATTCTATTTTATTTTATTTTCAAAAATTGGTATCCGAGCTTCCGGGTTGTTCATCTTGATCATGGTAATGGCATCTTTGAAGTATGAAATTCTGCTGTTGGATCGCAACACCAGTTTTGTATTATGGCAGATTAAGATACAAGCAGTTCTTGCGCAGATGGATCTAGAGGATGCCCTGCTAGGGATAGATAAGATGCCTTCGACTTTAACAGATGATAAGAAGAAGCGTAAGGATCGAAAGGCGTTAACAGAATTACATCTGCATTTGTCCAACCAAATTTTGCAGGATGTGATGAAAGAGAAGACTGCAGCTGCATTATGGAAGAGGCTAGAACAAATATGTATGTCGAAAACTCTAACAAGCAAGTTGCATATGAAACAACGTCTTTATGCTCATCGTTTGGAGAAAGGTGCGTCTGTACACAAACACTTAACAGTGTTTAAAGAAATTCTCTCAAACTTGGAGGCCATGGAGGTTCAGCATGATAAGGAGATCTAGGGTTGATTCTACTTTGTTCGTTGCCCCCGTCTTATTCAACCTTTAGAGACACGATTTTATATAGTCACGAGTCTCTCACAGTTGATGAGGCTTATGATTCTTTGACCTCGTATGATAAGATGAAGCATATTATGGTTAAACCCGACTCTCAGGGTGAGAGTCTCATTACTCGTGGGAGACAAGATCGAAATGCTGATAATGATTGCGGAAGGACACAGGAACGGAATCCCCGCGGTAAATCTAAGGGTAGATCGAAGTCTTCAAACAGAGGTAAAACTTGTAACTTCTACAAGAAGAAAGGGCACATTAAATCTGAGTGCTACAAGCTACAGAACAAGATTAAAAGGGAGGCTGCGAATTAAAAGGGAAAATAACCAGAAAATTTTGGTGAAGCTAATGTTGTAGAAGATTACAACGATGGTGAACTTTTAGTCACTTTTGTCAATGATTCTAAAGTAAGCGAAGAGTGGTTACTTGATTCAGGTTACAGCTTCCACATAAGTCCCAATCGGGATTGGTTTACAACTTATGAAATAGTGTCTGAAGGTGTTGTTTTGATAGGAAATAATGCTTCGTGTAAAATCACAAGTGTTGGAACAATTAAAGTTAAGATGTTTGATGGAGTTGTCAAAACACTTAGTGACGTGCGACATGTTTCAGAATTGAAGAGAAATTTAATTTCATTGAGTACTCTTGATTCAAAAGGGTACAGATACACAGTTGAAAGTAGGGTTTTAAAGATTTCCAAAGGTTCCCTTGTTGTGATGAAAGGGCAAAGAAAGACTGCCAAGTTATATGTTTTGCAGGGTTCGACTGTTACTGGTGATGCAGCTGTTGCTTCCTCTTCCTTGTCAGATGATGATATTACTAAACTTTGGCATATGCGCCTAGGTCATATGAGTGAGAATAACATGGTAGAATTGAGCAAAAGAGGACTTCTTGATGGGCAAGGAATTTGCAAACTAAATTTCTGTGAGCACTGTATTTTTGGGAAGCAAAAGAGAGTTCGAGTCACTAGAGGAATCCATAACACGAAGGGAATGTTGGAGTATATTCATTCTGATCTGTGGGGGCCATCCAGAGTGCCTTCGAGAGGTGGAGCTAATTATATGCTAACCTTTATTGATGATTTTTCCAAAAAAGTTTGGGTGTTCTTCCTGAAGCAGAAAAGTGATGTGTTTTCCGCATTTAAGTCTTGGAAAATTATAATTGAAAACAGACAGGAAAACAAATAAAATACCTCTGTACAGACAATGGCTTAGAGTTCTGTTCTGATGAGTTTAATAGATTGTGTAAGTCAGAAGGGATCGTGAGACACTTGACAGTTTGTCATACTCCACAGCAATACAGCATTGCAGAACAAAAGAACAGAACGATCATGGAGAAGGTTCGGTGTATGTTGTCAAATGCCAACTTACCGAAGTCATTTTGGGCAAAAGCAACCTCTACTGCATCTTTTTTTATCAATCGATCTCCATCCGTTGCCATTGAGAAAAAGACTCCACAAGAGGTATGATCTGGTAATCCTGCTAATTATTCTGATTTAAAGATCTTTGGGTGTCCTGCGTATGCTCATGTTGATAATGGAAAATTGGAACCGAGATCCATTAAATACGTTTTTCTTGGTTATAAAGCTGGTGTAAAAGGGTATAAGTTATGACGTCCTAAAAATAGAAAAGTTGTGATTAGTAGAGATGTTGTTTTTGATGAAACTGCTATGCTACCTAACTTATCTCTTAAAGATTCTTCCAATAAAGAAAATTAAAAGCAAGTGGAGCATCAGATTTATAGAGTTGACTCCTCAAGCTAGTATAAAAATTGAGAATAGAGTTGCTTCTTCACCGCAATACTCTATCGCCAAAAATAGAACTAGAAGAGAAATTAAACCTCCAAAGAAGTATGCCAAGGCTGATATAGTTACTTATGCTTTAAATGTAGCTGAAGATATAGATGCAAACCGAGAGCCATCTAATTACTCTGAGGAAATTAGCTGTGAAGACTCAGAAAAGTGGATGTTTGCTATGCAATAGGAGATGGAATCACTTCACAGAGACAGAACATGAGATCTTATGAAACTTCCTAAAGGTAAAAAGGCTTTTCTTTGTAAATGGGTATTTAAAAAGAAAGAAGGGACTCTAAGAGTTGAAGAACCTAGATATAAAGCAAGGCTTGTTGCAAAGGGTTACAGCCAAATTCTAGGAGTGGACTTCACAGATGTGTTCTCCCCAGTTGTGAAGCATAGTTCGATTCGAGCTTTGCTTGGTATTGTGGCCATGCATGATTTGGAGCTTGAGAAGTTAGATGTAAAAACTACATTTTTGCATGGAGAACTTGAGGAGGATATTTACATGCAACAACCAGAGGGTTTTACAGTCTTAGAAAAAGAGGACTATGTTTGCTTTCTGAAAAAGTCCCTTTACGGTTTGAAACGGTCACCAAGACAGTGGTACAAGAGGTTTGATTCCTTTATGACTTCTCATGATTTCAAAAGAAGTAGTTTTGATAGCTGTATTTACTTTAAAAAAAAACATTGATAGTTCTTTTGTGTATCTACTTCTTTATGTTGATGACATGTTAATAGCAGTAAAAGATAAATGAGAGATAAGAAAGGTCAAAGCCCAACTAAGTGAAGAATTTGAGATGAAAGATTTAGGACCAGCAAAGAAGATACTTGGTATGGAGATTCTCAAAGATAGAAAAAAAAGTAAATTGTACCTAAGTCAAAAGGGGTACATTAAGAAAGCTCTTTGCAGATTCAATATGCAGAGTGCTAAGCTTGTTAATACTCCTTTAGCAGCCCATTTCAGACTTTCATCGGCTTTGTCTCCACAATTAGATGATGAGACTGAGTACATGTCACATGTTCCATACTCTAGTGCAGTGGGATCTCTCATGTATGTTATAGTTTGTTCACGTCCAGATTTATCATATGCAGTCAGTGCAGTTAGCAGATATATGGCGAATCCCAGTAAAGAACACTGGAAAGTAGTTCAGTGGATTTTAAGATACTTACGAGGTATTACTGATTTTTGCTTACATTTTGGAAGAACTGAAGATGGAGTCATTGGGTATGTTGATGGTGATTTTGCTGGAGACCTTGATAGAAGAAGATCTCTCACAGGTTATGTCTTTACAATCGGAGGTTGTGCAATCAGTTGGAAAGTCACTTTGCAAACTATAGTCGCTTTGTCTACCACTGAAACTGAGTACATGGCGATTACTGAGGCTTGCAAAAAAAGATATTTGGTTGAAGGGACTCTTTAGTGAACTCAACGAAGACCTTCAAATCAGCACAGTATTTTGTGACAGTCAAAGTGTTATCTTTCTTACAAAAGATCAGATGTTTCATAAGAGAACAAAACACATTGATGTTCGATATCATTTTGTTCGTGATATTATTTCTCTTGGTGATATTGTTGTGAGCAAAATTAGTACTCATGAAAATCCTACAGATATGATGACTAAGTCACTTCCTATAACCAAGTTTGAGCATTGCTAAACTTGGTTAGTGTTCATTGTTGAAGTTAAACCCTTAAGGGGTTTTATGGAAGAGGTGGAGAACTTGTTCGTTGAGAGTTCGCGATGAAGAACTTGTTCATTGAGAATTTGTGTCAAGGAGGAGATTGTTAGAATTAAGTGACCCGAATCCTTATTTAAATAAAATACAGTGGTAAATAAAATAAGAAGAATCCATATAGAATTACACTTCTTTTATTTTATTTTTGAATAAGGTTTTTTAAACCTTATTAAATTCCATCTATTTGATATTGATTAGAATAAGGTGTTTCAGTCTTACTAGAATATGGCTTTACAAGCCTATAAATAGACATAGTCTATTCCTCTTGTAATCATTCGAATTCGACGTAGTGAATTTTCTTCTCCTCTGCCAATGGTTTTTTTCCCGAAAGTGTTTCCACGTAAAATCTGTGTGTTTTTTATTTTATTTTACTTTATTCTATTTTATTTTATTTTCACAACTCTTAACCCTTTAACTTAAAATCTCTACTTCACCTTGGAAAAGGAAGAGACGAGCCCTACATGAATATCCAAGTTACGAAAAAAATAATAATGTCAATCTTTTTTTCTAAAGCAATCAATCATCATAAATAATATATATACTTTAACTTGACCTTTAGGGTTTGCTTGATGGGAGGAAGAAATGAAAAAAATGAAAAAATGGAAAGAGAATAAAATTTCACTGTGCTTAGTTTGGAAGAAAAGTGAGAGGAAAAAAGTAGAAGATATGATCATTTTCCATCATAATGTATAAAAATCAATCATTCCAAATTAGAAAGATGAGAGGAGAGAAAATGAGAAAGAGGTGTATGTTAGTTTAAAATTATGCATTTTTCAAATTTTTTATTTTCTTTCATTTTATTTTCAACTTTACCAAGCAATGGATGGAAAGAAATTTACTTTTTCTTTCCATTTTTCCGTCTTTCCTATCGAGCACACCCATGAAAAAAAATTATGTTTTCCGTCCTTCTAGTTTTATACCCCTTCAAATTTTCATCCTTCCAACTTTCTTCCCACTCTACCAAGCAAAGCCTTAACGATTGAGAATAATCAAATTGATTGATGGTACATAGAATTATACACTTCAAATTTCCATACTATATAAAATATTAATGCATAAAATATTAATCTCAATGTTTTTTAAACCGGATAAAGCCTTAATGATTGAGAATAATCAAATTGATTGATGGTACATAGAATTATACACTTCAAATTTCCATCCTATATAAAATATTAATGCATAAAATATTAATCTCAATGTTTTTTAAACCGGATTGGTGGTCGAACCAATTAGGCCACCAGTTCACTGATCCAACCAGCCTAATTACATTTTTTTAATAAATTCAAACCCACTCTTCAGACCGATTCCCAATCCAACTAGTCTAGTCTGATTCAAACAAGACTGGTTGATCTAATAATTCTAACAATTTAAAGTTAATGATTAACTTGTCAACAAAATTAAAAAATACGAAAATGATTTTTAAAAAAATGATTGCATTAAACTAAATTATAGAAATTAGGTCTTGTTATATATATATATATATATATATATATATATATATATAGTAATGCTAAAAGTTGAATAAACAACTAGTTATATAAATAATGTTGAGGCAGAGAGTCTTATCTATGGAACTAATCTTTGTTTTAGGAGGTGAGACATGATAGAAATATAAACCAAACACGTCTATCTCTTTCTCTCTCTCTCTCTCTCTCTCTCTCTCTCTCTTTCTTTCTCTCTCTCTTTCTTTCTCTCTCTCTCTCTTTCTCCCAAAATTATTTTCTCTTTTTCTCACCTTGTTTTTTGACACAAATTAACCATATTCATCCAGCAACAAGGACCACCGAGGGAAAAAGAAAAATCACATCTTCTCAAATGGATTCCATTAATCAAAAACATGGATCATGAATCATGTCAATCTCATATTTGTTTGAATATTTTGTGTAGATTTTTCAAATGCCTGACTCAGATCCAGGTCGTACATATATATGGACAATCAGCGGCATTTTATTTCTTTGTGTAACTATTGGAGGTGGTTGCCTTTTGGTTTACATAACCTCTCCCGAATCTCAATCTTCCAAATCACTTCCTATTGTTGGTTTAATCCTTGTTTGTATGCCTTGGATATTTTGGATCTTGACTGTACTATATCGTATAACCTCAAGGGCTTTTGGATTTAGGATGGTAACTGGTAACTTATATGGTGATCTTGATAGTGGTGGTGGTGCCGCTAGCAATGGTTCTAATGATATTGTTGTGAATGCCAAAGATGCACAAATTGCTCCTTCAAACAATGAAGCCAAAAATGGTCAAGAAAAAAACACCAAAAGAGATGGTAGGCCTTCCTCTACTAGTTCAAATGATGTATCAATTACTTCACATGAGAGTGAAATTCCATTATCCTTATCAAAGGCATTGTGATTGAAAAATCAATTAATTTTGACATTTTTTGTAGAAGCGTTGGATCTCATGCCATTGTTGACAACATTTTCATAATATAGATACATGTTCATGAGTGTAGCTTTTAAATTCAATCAAAACCTTTTCTCTGTATGAAAAATAATGCACATTTGATCCAAGAAAGAAGAATTCTCACCATTCTCACTCTTCATATCATTATTCCTTAGCCTTTCATTATACTAATTTTACTATTTTTAGCTTCTATCCTTGAATCATTTATTTTTTAACATATAGATTTAACATTCTCCTTTTTCAGTAACTATTGAAAATTGTATCATTGATTGCAAACAGGAAAAGAAAAAAAGATTAATGTTATTGTAAACTATTGCATGAGAAGTTGTTTCTTTGGTTTTTTTTATTGATTTTTTTATTGGTAATTACTATTTTTTTCTTGTGATTTTGACTATATATTTTCTTTTTGGCTCTGTTGATTAAATTTTATCGATCAAATTAGCATTTGTATATTATATCAAAGATCAAATTAGTCTTTTCTGTTAAAAATTTTATCTATTTTTATGTTAAAAATGGACGTGGTTGACGATGTAACTAGATAGTGACACATGTACTTCATGTTGACGTGACAGTAAAAATGGATGAAGTTTTAAATAGAATGATCAGTTTGCTCTTTGATCTAACACACGTAGACTAATTTACTCATTTTTTAAGTAGAAGAAGCAAAATGCAATTCAACTCCTAGTACAGGTACTTTCATGATACTTTTACCTAAAAAATTTCCAAAACAACATTACAAAATTAAAAGAAATATATCCCCATAGAATGCATAAGAAGCAGATGAAAAACTCCCCAAATATAAAGAGGATACAACCAAGGACAATTCTCAAAAACACATAAAAGTGAAACCTAACCAAGCAATCACACTAAAAGATAAAATTCAAGATTGGAGCTCTCAATCAAAGTAGATCCCTACAGGGCCAAAAAAATTATTATGCCATGGGCCAAGGTGTTGGAAAAAACATGAAAGGACACTCCCTTAATGGGCAACTCATCTTGCTACTGGTACACCACATCCCCCAAGTCTAAACTAAAAATTTTGCACCAAAAAGAACACCAAGGTAAGTCAACATGTTGGAGGAGATTGAAGAAGAAGAAGAAGAAGATTGCAAGGTTAAAGAATGATAAGACAAAGAAAGGGGTTGTAGTGGTTCCAACAAAGAATGAGGATCACATAGTTAGAGATTTGGCAAAAATCATACCCAATGAAGATCTCAATGAAAGGTAGGTTTAAAAATTGAGGGTTTTGTGAAATTTCATATGATGCCTCAAATGCAATATGGTGATGACATTAGTGACAAAGTTGACGGTTATATTTCATGAATGATTCTCAAAGGTAATTCTTGATGATAGTTTGATTGGTTTCTTTCATGGTTTAAGTGGTCATTTATATGGTATCCCTTTTGCAATATGTGAACAATTAATGTAAATATAGTACATGGTTTGGTTTATATACATGTTTTTATTAAGTTTTAATTTGATGAAGTGCTATGACCTATGAGGCAATTAAAGGTAACATCCCAGAATTTAGGATGTTATAATGAAGTGGTATTATTTTGGAAAGAGCGTATAATGAATTTTCTAGAGATAATAATTTGTATTAATTAGGGATTTTATAATGAAGTGTGACATTGAAACCTTATTGTTTTAGTGTAATAATGTCATATAGTGAGACATGAGCCTAATTGTAACTGTAACACCTCGAATTTTGGGGTTGGAAGTTTTGAGCTTTGGGGTTAAGGTTAGTGAATAGGTTGTGCTATTTTGTTTAGTTGCGTGCTTAGGTAGCAAAATGGGCCTGTTGGTTTGGTGGTTTATTGTGCGTTAGTGTACCTCTGGGTTTTGAGTTCGAGCCGTCATGTGTGCAGTTTGGGGAGATAATCTTAATTTAGTTTTTGTTTTAAAGTCCAAAGTACCTATTTAATTTTAATTTTAATTATATTTTTTGATAAAAACTTCCCAAAGTGATTTTCATGTTCCCTGGTTTTCTCTCCCTACTCTCTCTTATCATAGTTTATTTTTCTTCTCATCTTATTATTTTTCTTGGGGATTTAAAAAAATATACGTTTCTCTGCCATTAAGCTCTTCTTTTTATTTTTCATTGATGGTTTTTGGGTAGTTCAAGGTTTTGAGCAGAGGTAAGTGGTGTTCTTGGTTTTTGGTAGAGCAATTTTAGGTTATTCATATGTGTTAGATTGGTATGGTAATGATTGAGTTTTTGTTTGTGTAATTGAGATTTCAAAATAGTGTTGGGGAGGCGTTCCGATCTTCTTTGGTGTTGGAATCACGAATTCAGGTGTGGGTTCAAAAACTTTTCCTTTTCGTTATTGACGAAATTCTAATTTGGTTCTATGAATTTTGACATGGTTTGTGGGTTTCTAAAATTCATCAATTGAAGTGTCATTGTTGCGGAATCGTTTGGAATTCTTTGTGTTTTTAACTTACTCTTGAGTTAACGAGGGTTGGGGGTCGTTTCGGCATCAAAGGCATGTTTTGCAGCCTATTTCGGTGTAGTTTCGTGACCACATGGGTGGCCACACGGGCGTGTACTTGTTTACACAGCCTTGTGGAATTGAGAATTAGGGTTTTGGGACAGGATTATGTGCCACACGGCCATGTCCCTTGGGTACATCGACGTGTGTATTTGGAAATTTAGGGTTTTTGATGAATATTGGTGCCACATGGCCTGGCCGCACGGGCATGTGTCCCATACGGGCGTGTGAGATCTCTACACAGCCATGTCTCCTTTGTTCTTAATTTTTAGCACTTTTGGACAGTGAGTTACACGGGATGTTCACATGGGCGTGTGCCCACCTTCACACGGGCGTGTGGGGCCTTCACACGGGTGTGTGTGGCCTCCACATGGGCGTGTAGACCCCCACACAGCCTGGGCAATTGCACATGGCCATCTGGTCTTGCCTTGCCAAATTTTTGTATTATGTTGATTTATGACCTGTTTGTGGTTCTATGTGTTTCGACCCTTGGCTAGGTCTTACTAAGGGTAGTCAAGACTCTGTTTTGACTCCGACGTATCTATTTTATGCAATCGTTGCATTAGTTAAGTGATTCGTTAATATGATATTACCTAATAAATGAGTATATGCTTTAATGGTTAAGTGATGTGGGTGTGTGTATGACTGTCTGGAAATTGTGTACATCGATTCTGTAATTGACTGACTAATTACGAGCTTCTGTGTCTGTGTAATTGACAGTGCTTGGTGTGCATTCTTGCATTTGCATTATGATTTCGGGTTTGGGATATGAAGAGAAGGAAGTCTATTCTGATTTGGCAATTTCAACTGCAATACATCTGTATAGTAGTCTATTGTACAGTACGATGTTTTTGGTAGCTCAGCTGCATACTGCTATTTACGTGGCTTTGTTCCACATGTGTGGTGTGTAGGGTTGGATGGGCCTTTCGAGTTCCTATGTGGTGTGCAGGGCTGGTTGAACTTCTTATAGCTCATTTTTAGTGTGAATGAGGGACGAAGAGGTGTTTTGGTTGGATGAGTGGATTTCACGTTGATGCATTTGTTCCGCATTTTTGTCTGTCTGTCTAATTATGATATTAACGGTATTTAGATCGTAGTATTCAGTACTGATTTGTCTGTTCTGGTTGTGATGATTATTTGGATATCGGATTACCATTGTGATACTTTTGATTGTGGCACTTATTTTTTTTTCTTTTTTTTCTGTCGTTCCGATCTCCCACGAGCTTGTGTAGCTCACCCCTCTCAATTTATCCCTTTGCAGGTACTCTTGTTTTCTATTTCTATAGCTGGACTTGGTGTGTGGAGGTCTCGGAAGTGGCACGTTTTTAAAATTGGATAATAAAGTGTTTTCTGTAAATTTGAGTTTTATTTAAACGGTTTTGGACTGTAAGTTTTGTTTTAAATACTATCGTATGAAGTTTTGTGTTAAATGCAAGTAGAAGTTATTTGAATTGAACAACTGAAATTTTCTATGTAACCTAAATATTGTTTATTTTCTCATTTGTTGATCCTAAATTTACCTACGATCACTTTGATGATCAATGTAACCTCCGGGATTCGGTCTAGACTTCTAGGCCGGGTTTTGAATGTTACAGTAACGACTCGATTTTAACCAGTGTCGGGAAATACATTTCAAAGTTGAATATCGTAAATGGAGTTAGTAAATTTATGAATACGTATTTAGTATGTAAAATATTACTAAATGGTTGAGTAATTAAATTGCGAAAGTTGTTAATTATAATATAAGGTTTAAATTGTAAAAGTGCAATAGCTATTAACTTTAATTTAGAAAATGAAAAAGGGCTCTTATAGCAATTCAACTAAGGGCTAAATAGATATTTGACCATAATTATTTCATGGTTAGTGCCATGAGGTGATCATAACTATTCATTTCCACTTACATTAGGAGAATTATATTTCAACCCTTGGATTAATCATGTTTAAGGAATTAATTATATTACTAATTATCTATATATATGTTATGTGAGTAGGAGAGAGAAACATATCATCTTTTTCCTCAAAATTTTGTCGTTCATGTTAGGGAGAAAAGAAGCAATTTTAACCAAATCCCTTACTATTTTCAGTTCAAATTGGATTAGGTAAATATGTTCCTCTCATTATATTTTTATGGAGCCTTAACTATCTAAGATTAGCATGTAATGCTTATGAGATAGGTTTCTTAATTGTTGAATTTATTTCATGTTGCCATTGTTGAGATTTGATGAAATTGAAGCTTGATAGTAATGGATTTGTAAAGGATGTGCTTTGTTTATGTTAGGGTCTATTTGAAGATAGTGGAAAGTGTTTGATTGAGTTAGAAATTAAGTTAAACCTTATAGTTAATTTTATGAAATTAGGGACCAATCGAATAAAGTTAAAGCTGGTAAAAAAATATGTCATGGATTGAAAGCTAGAGGTCCCTAGTTTTTAAATATTATCACTTAGAGGGACTAAAATGAATAAAATGCAATTCATGTTTAATTGATGAATTTCCATAGATTTTGTGTGAAACTAACATTATTTTCATAATCAAACTTATCGTATATGACTAAAAATAATGCCGAGATGTCAAGGGTTAAAGGAAAGACAAAGACCGTAGTCGAGTAATCTCTAATTCGATATGTTCTTAATCCATGCTTAACTTTTTGTTTAGTTTTTGACTCAAAGTTATGATTAGTGAAAATATGTTTTATCTCATATGTTTGTTGGTGATTTTATAGTATTATGAAAGCTAATGGACAATTCAAGGCATGATAAGTGATTAAGGAAAGTAAATATGTTGTATGCTATGTTAGAATTGATGAGGTTACTTAATGTTATATTGGTTAAATAAATGATGTAAAGTTATGGTAGGAACTACTATGATGCTAATTAAGCTAGATGACTTAGAGATTAATTGATATCATGAAACAATGGAAGGGAAATACAAATAATGTATGAAACATATCAAATTACTTAAAATATGAAATCGAGATGTAATGCCAAAAGGCACATTGATACGTTAGCATCTGAATTAGGAATTATGACATATCAAGTAAAAATTAAATCGATAATTAAAATTTGATATTATAGTTGTGCTTCAGTGTTCTATGATTAGGTCGCAAGGACCTGAAAGGGTTAGCAGCATCCAAGATCCATTTCTCGACTCAACAAAGTTTGTAAAGTTATTTAGTATGTTTATTTAAGGTTGGCATATACCTAGTGTCAAGCTAGACTTTAAAGATAAGGATGAGACAATAGCCATGAATTGTGTTAACTTTTGACCAATATGACTTTTGACCAAAAAAAGAAAAAAAAAACATTTTACTCATATTTTCCCTCATTGTCATCCACCACCATTAGAAGAGAGGAAACTCTCTTCTTTCATTTCTTTTGAATTCTCCCCCCAAATCTATTAAAATTTCACCTTGTTTCTTTATCTTTCCTTGAAACCCAATTGAGAAACTCCCATTTCAGTCATTCCATTCATCTTTTCCCATCATCCAAGACTAGGGCTTGAATGGGTAGAGTGAGAAAGCTTGAGTAGAGGTAAGAAATGTTAATTTCATCATGTTTAAATTGTATTTTTATAAGCTTTCATGAGTTAGTGTCACAGGCCAAAGTACAAAGCCTATGACCATGGCACAATATGCACTCCATGAAGGTCGATCGATTAGATGGGGGTCATTTAGCCTATGAGAACTGACCCGATTCCAAGAATTGTTGGAGAAGCCTATCAGATTAAAGCCTGGTTGGCCCGATAATGAAGATATGACAACTTATGCTAATTTGGTAACTAATCTCAGAAGATTAAGGGAATCATATCTTGTAAAGATTAGATTAGATTTAATATGGCATATCTTGTAAATCCCTAAATTAAGAGATATGGCTAATTCCGTTCGTCGATGTATTTTAATCTTGACTATCTGTTTTGGAGGAGCTCAACTATGAATAGAAAGCCTCCCCTTATTTGTAACTCATCCATTGTTTGTTGAATTCTTAAGAGTAATAGAATTCTTTGAGCATTTACTCAAACACTTTGTGTGCATTCTTTCTTTTGGCTTTCTGTTGTTCAATTGTAGCTTCTTTTGGCATAATCACTTTCACTATACAAATTAGTGCCTTGGAGGAGTTCTTAAAGAATCCTCACTTTTGGCTGTAAAGGCTGACTTAGGCGAGTTTGGACGAACGGATTGCCTAAGGCCGCACTGATCGCGAGACGAAAGATCTAACCCCATGACAAGTGGTATCAGAGCTATTAGTTCGAAGGCACTATTGAGATGTCGAAAGAAGTTGTTGATCTGAAAGAGTCTATGCAGGGTCCGTAGGAGGGCTAGAAAAGTAAGTCACTCGAGGGACGTGCTGATAGCTTTGGAAAATCGAGTGGTAAATCTCGAGAAGTTCATGGGGAACATGAAGGAGACGCTTGATTTGGTCGAGGGACGCACAAATGGGTTTGAATCAATGGAAGAGCAACTCAGAGATTTTGTGTTGGATTCTCTTTGGGCCAATGCAGAAAAGATGAATGAATAGTCAGTTCTACTACGAAAAAGCTGGCAGAGAGGGATGAGAATCTCGAGGATATGGTGTTAGCCATGAAGAAAGAAATTGAAGAGCTTAAGGGGGAGCTTACAATTTACAAAGCTACTTTGAGTAATGGGATGTTGTCTTCAAGGCCAAAGCAACAAGTAATGGATGTTCCCAAACCGGAGAAGCTCAAGGGTGCAAGGTCCACAAGGGATGTGGACAACTTCTTGTGGGAAATGGAGCAATACTTCTAAGTGATGGGCATCTAGGATGATGCCATTAAGGTAAACATTGCTTCAATCTATTTTACTGATATGGCTCTCTTGTGGTGGCGTCGTAGGTCCGCGGATGAGAAATGTGGTGGAAACGCAATTGGGACCTAGGAGGAGTTCCAAAGAGAGTTGAAGAAGCAGTTTTACCCACAGTATTCCGAGAAGGAGGCTCGGGCTAACTTGCGTTGTCTCACGCAATAAGGCACTATTCGAGAGTATGTCTGAGAATTTTGTCCCTAGGCCTAGAAAACAAAAGTTGTACAAATTACTCCCTATTCCAAGCCTAACCAAAGCCTCGTTACGAAACTTCCAGCACATGTGTTCATAAAATTTTAGAATTTTTCATCAAATTTTATAACTTTTCATTTTGGTCCCTATCAAGTTTTCATCAAAAATCACCTTGTAAAAGTTGTTTATCTATCAATAATCTTTCATTTTTTACCATAAATTTCTAATTTCCAGCATAATACATCCATGACCCATTTTCATACCTTGATAACTTTTCAAATTAATCCCTCAAATAGAGAGATTAAGCTATCCTGGTTTCAAAAATACTAAAATTACTAAAAACGGGACAAGAGAACTTACCCAATTAGGCCTTGAAAGTTTTTTTTCTCTCTCCTAGGGTTTCCATGTGTTTTAGGTTGAAGATGATGAAAATAAGATGATTTATTTCTTTTCATCTTTTTAATTAATTAAGTATTTTGGTATATCCAATTTAGTCCTTACCCTTTTTCTATAATTCCATGGATGAGTCACCATGAAAAATCTACATACTTTTCTTAATGGTTTAATTACCACATAAGGATCTCTAGTTTTGAATTCCATATCTATTTGATCCTCACAGCTACTAGAATTCAATTTTTGTAATTTTTGTATCAAAATTTTCACATGACATGTCTATTATTATACGGACCATATAATGAAATAAAAATAAAATATATTTTGGGTCAGATTTGTGGTCTCGAAACCACTATTCCGATTTCACTGAAAAATGGGCTATTACAACTCTCCCCCCTTTAGGGGTTTTCATTCTCGAAAATCTTACTAGTAAAAAGATTTGGGCATTGCTTCTTCATTGTATCCTCTGGTTCCCAAATAGCCTCTTCTATACCATGTCGTTGACAAAGAACTTTTACCAAAGCTACCTTTTTATTTCTTAACTCTTTTGTTTCCCAAGCTAAGATTTTGATTGGTTCCTTACCATATGTCATATCAGGCTGGATCTCTATTTCTGTCGGAGAGATAAAATGCAAATGATCAGATCGATATCATCGTAACATAGATATATGAAAAACATTATGAATCCATTCAAGTTCTGGTGGTAAAGTTAACCGATATGCAACCGATCCAATTCTTTCTATAATTTCATAGGGTCCAATGAACCGTGGACTCAATTTCCCTTTACGACCAAACCGGAGTACTTTTTTCCAAGGCGACACTTTCAAGAATACCTTGTCACCAACCTAAAATTCTATTTCTTTTCTCTTCAAATCAGCATGAGACTTTTGTTGATCAAAAGCTATTTTCAGGCTGTCTCGAATTACTTTCACTTTTTCTTCGGTCTCTCGGACCAAGTCAACTCCGTGTAACTTTTTCTCACTGAGTTCTATCCAGTATAATGGAGTTCTACATTTGTGACCATACAAGGCTTCATACGGTGCCATTTTAATACTAGACTAATAACTATTATTATAAGCAAATTCAACTAGAGGCAAATACCTTTCCCAGTTACCTTCAAACTCAAGTACACAACACCAAAGCATATCTTTCAGGATCTGTATTACCCATTTAGATTGACCATCTATTTGGGGATGAAATGCAGTACTAAAGTGTAACTAGATACCCAGAGCTCTATCTGAAATGATGGAGACAGACACTCCATGCAATCTGACTATCTCCGAAACATATAACTCAACCAATCTATCCAACAATTACCCGTTACAAAGTCAATAATAATTCTTTCCCATTTCTATTCCGGTGTTGTAACTGGCTGCAATAGTCTAGAAGGCAACTGATGTTCAGCTTTTACTTGCTAACATATCAAGCATTTAGATACAAGCTCAGAAATATCTCGTTTCATTCCCAGCCACCAATACATCCTTTTTCAGATCATTATACATTTTATTACCAGGATGAATAGACATGCTACCATTATGAGCTTCATTCAAGATCTTCTGTACTAGTTCAGAACCTTTCGGTATGCATACTCTGCCTCTGAATAACATACAACCATCTGCCCTGATCTGAAATTCTAAATCATGAGTCGATTCCCTCTGTACCTGTCTTGCTTGCAACTTGCTATCATTTTTCTAAGCTTCAAAAATTTGCTGTAAAAACGTTGGTCTAGCTTTTAACTCATCTATGATTGAACCATCATTAGACGATAACAATCGAGTGTTCATTGCTCGCAGGGCATACAGGGATTTTCTGCTTAACGCATCGGCTAGTACATTAGCTTTCCCCGGATGGTAGTCAATAACAAGATCATAATCTTTTAGCAATTCTAGCCATCTGTGCTGTCTCAAACTCAAATATTTCTATGACATCAAATATTTCAGACTTTTATAATCAGTGAATATGTGACATTTTTCACCAAACAAGTAATGCCGCCAAATTTTCAATGCAAACACTATGGCTACCAATTCAAGATCATGTGTTGGGTAGTTCTTTTCATGTTGTTTTAGCTATCGTGAGGCATAAGCTCCCATTTTACCATCTTGCATCAAAACACAGTCTAAACCATTTAACGATGCGTCACTGTAAACTATAAATTCCTTACTCGATTCTGGCTGAACTAACATTGAAGCTTCTGTTAATAATGCTTTTAATCTGTCAAAACTCTACTGGCATTTATCGATCCACTTGAATTTCACATCTTTCTACAATAATCGAGTCATCCGAGAAGCAATCATCAAAAAAAATTTACAATTCTCCGATAATAACTAGTTAGCCCAAAAAAACTTCAGACTTCAGACACAATCTTCAGTGGCTTTCAGTTAACAATGGCTGAAATTTTATTCGGGTCTACTCGGACACCTTCAGCGGATACTACATGCCCAAGGAAGCTAACTTCCCTTAGCCAAAATTCACAATTACTGAATTTGGCGTACAGTTGTTTCTCTCACAGAGTTGGCAATACTATTCTCAAATGCTCAGCATGTTCATTTTCATTCCGAGAGTAAACCAAAACATCATCTATAACTACCACCACAAATTAGTCTAAATACGGGCTGAAAATCATGTTCATCAAGTCCATAAACACTACAGGTGCATTTGTCAAGCCAAATGGCATCACAAGAAAATCATAGTGTCCATACCTGATTCTAAAACTTGTCTTTGGCACATTCGATTCTTTTACCCGTAATTGGTAGTAACCAGAACGGAGATCAATCTTTGAAAATACAGTGGCACACTTTAACTGGTCAAACAAGTCATCAATACGAGGCAATGGATACTTGTTCTTTATTGTAACTTTGTTGAGCTGTCTGTAATCAATACACAGCCTCAATGATCCATCCTTCTTCTTTACAAATAGAACCGGCACACCCCAAGGTGAGTAATTAGGTCGGGCAAAACCTCTGTCAATCAATTCTTGCAACTGTACTTTCAGCTCTTTCAACTCAGTGGGAGCCATTTTGCAAGGTGCTATGGATATCGGTATCGTTCCCGAAACAAGGTCTATAGAGAATTTCACTTCTCTATCCGGTGGTAAACCAGGTAATTGTTCTAGGAATACATTAGGAAATTCACATACTACTAGCACTGATTGAATCTTTGACTCAGTTACTTTTGTATCTATCACATACACAAGATAAGCATCATACCCCTTTCTGACATATTTCTGTGCTGATATTGCTGAAATCACATTAGGTAATCCATCCAGTTTATCAGATTCAACATGAAGTAATTCATCATTTTGACATTTCAATACAATATATTTCTGCTTACAATTCACCACTACGTCATACCGGGTTAACCAATCCATTCCCAAGATCACATCAAACTCATCAAATGGCAATAACATCAAGTCAGCTGAAAACCAATAACCTTTTACCACCAATGGACGGTACTACAAACTTTGTCTACCATAACACACTGGCCCAGGGGGTTTGAAACTTTAACCATAAATTCAGTGAATTCAACAGGTAAATTTTTAATAGATGTATATGAATGTGTGAAACCAAGGTCAATCAATGCAGTAATATCAGTATCAAGTAGAGAAAATATACCACTAATGATGTCTGGTGCCGAGGCATCTTCTCTAGCATGAATAGCATATGCCCTTGCAGGTGTTCGTACCTCAGATCTAACCGCCGTATCCTTGGTAGTACCTCGACTACCACTAACATTACCAGGGTGATGGGGTCGTCTACCTCTCGCAACAGGATTACTTGGCTTTGGAGCTGGTTCTATCTCCTTTTCAACTCTTTTGGGACAATCCCTAAGAAAATGGTCAAGCGAACCACATCCAAAACAAGCCCCACTTCTAGACCGACATTCCCCGTGATGAAGCTTGTTGCAATGTTTACATTTTGGTTTGGTATTATCGACACTACCTACACATGTTACAGATGGAGTTGAAGACCTCAGGTAAGATTGTTAAGAGCATCGCTCCCTTCTAGAATATCTCGTGGAAGTGGTCACACGATCATAATACTTCTTTAATTTTTTAGAAGTAAATGACTGTGACTTACTCATAGCTTTTTTTCTAGAAACCTGAGCCTATCTTTTGGCTTGTTTCTTTTCTTTACTCAGTTCTTTAGCTTTGTGTGCTTGGTCGACTAACGCTGTAAATTCACATATCTCAAGAATCCCAATCAATAGCTTGTTAGCTTCATTTAGGCCCTCTTCAAAATGTTTACACATTTCAGCCTAGGTTAAAACCCCTTCTCTAGCATACTTACTCAGTCGAACAAATTCCAGTTCATATTCAGAGACAATCATGCTTCCCTACTTAAGTTCCAGAAATTCTTTATTTTCTGATCCATGAACCTCTGACTAACATATTTCTTTCTGAATTCAGTCTGCAAGAATTCCCATGTAATATTCTCTATCGGTACAACTGAAGTTATGGTATTCCACCAAAGATAAGCCATGTCTTTCAGTAGGGATAATGCACATTTCAGGCACTCGGCAGGTGTGCAGGACAGTTCATCAAAAACCCGAATAGTGATTTCAAGCCAAAACTTGGCCCTTTCTGGATCATCATCTGCAGTAGCTCTAAATTCTTCTACCCCATGTTTTCAAATTTTATCTATCGGAGGCTTACAAATCCTAACAAGATCAGCACCCTGGAAGCGGTTGAGGAGTAAGTGGGGGAGATCGTTGTACAGCGGGATTTGTTCTCAAGTATTGTGTAAACAATTCATTCATCTTTTGAAACAAGGCTTGTTTTGCCTCCTCACTCTGGCCCTCAGACACGGGCCTTTCACTACCAGACGCAGAGGCGACTCTTTGCACTAAAGCTGAAGCATTGCTCTTAGCTTCCTCGGATTCAGCTCTAGCTTGGTTGGATGACATTGTTATATGAAAAACACATTTAAAAATGATCGGGTGTCATCACACTATCATAATTTATATAATGGCCAGTATAGTTAAACTCGTGTTTGCTATGTCAAATTCGAGAATCGGCTAAACCATAGCTCTGATACCACTAAATGTAACACTCCTTACCCGTATTCGACGCTGAAATAGAGTACGTGGCATTACCGAACTCACATAACTAGCAACCGTACAATTCCAAACCATAAATTTGCGTCCAAATTAAAACCATTTGTAATTAATCATAAAGTACCTAATACGAGCCTACGAGGCCCAAAACATGCTTTGGAAGTGGTCCGGGACTAAACCGATAACTTTAGAATTTTTTTTACAAAACTTAAAAAATACAAGGATCACATGCCCGTGTGAATATGGGACACACCCATGTTGGCAGGCTGAGTGGTCACACATGCCCATGTCCCGACCCCGTGTAACTCTCTAACTTGTAACTCATTAACAAATTGAGATCACACGGCCAAGTCACACGCCTATGTGCTAGGCCGTGTGGTTAATTAATTTAATTCGAATTAGGTGCAGGTTTTACATAGCCAAGACACACACCCGTGTTCTAGGCTGTGTAGCACACACTGCTTAGACACATGCCCGTGTCTCTGCCGGTATGCCCAAATCTGAGCATTCTATTTCTTAAAATTAGGGTGCAGAGGACACACAGCCTAACCACATACTCGTGTTACCAGGCCGTGTGTTATACACGGTCTAGACACATGACCGTATTACCAGGCTGTGTGTCATAGACGGTCTAGACACACGCCCGTGTGTCTGCCCGTGTGGACAAAATGAAGCTATTTCCTAGCTTCATTTCTCACCCAAAAACCTGCACATAAAACACTCAACCAATTCCAACCATTTCAAGCATTCCAATTGCACAAATCCATCATTCATCAAGACATACCATTTCATGCCTATATGGTCACAATCTCACCTTAAATTAACTTAGGCATTAACAACATTTAATTGCATGAGCCTAACATAACATGTGTGTATATATGTATCATCATAAAAGCTTATTTAATTATACCCAAAATGAATCATTACTAGCCATTCCAATGACTAGGTAACAAAATAACATTTCAAGCCACCATTGGTCAAATTGTCCTATACATGCCATTATACCAAGATGATTCCACTATATATACCAAAGATAGCTAGCTGATAGTGTGACGATGCTCCAATGATCTTCCAACCTTCGTGAGTTTCCGAGTACTATAAAATAAGAGAAAAATAAATGGAGTAAGCATTACATACTTAGTAAGTTTGTATACCGAAAATTAAACTTACCAATCTTGATTATTAAATCTAAACATACAATATCATGTTTCCATCCATTTGGCTAAATTTACCTAAGTACATACATTCAATCAAACATGTTAGTCACCAAAATCTTCATATAAATCAAGTAATATAGATGAGCTCATCAAGCAATATTCTATCTAGTCATTACTATTTCATCTCAAGGTTTTCATGCCAAGTCAAGAGTTATATGCCATTTGAATCGTTGAATTCCAATGAATGCTCAAGTAGTACACTCGAAGTGCACGATTCAACAATTTGTCAATTTCTTATTTAAGAGTACCCTTTCGGGCACTTAACTAAGAAACACTCTCTCGAGCCACGTATCGTTTAACAGGATTACCAGTCCAAGCTAAATCCTTTATATAACGTATGCTCAGGGGAGCTTGATTAGGATTACCAGTCTAGGCTAAACCCCTAATGATAACGTATGCTCGAGAGGTATTATATCGGGATTACTTGTCTGGGCTAAATCCTTTTTATAACAAGGTCAATGGGATTACTCATCTGAGCTAAATCCCGTCCACAACAAATGCAGGACCTTATCCGTTTCGGGACAGCGCATATAATCATCGAAATTCAACATTCAATCGTGATTAACCCTTTATCATCATTTCAAGCACGTATAAATTTTCCATCATAACATACATACAAGGCACATTATAGGAATCACATTACATACAATATAACATTCAATTAACATAATTGCATATCCGATTAAGTTAAACGAACTTACCTCGACACTTGTTCGCATAAAAGTCTACTAATCTGATATCTTTTTTTTTCCTCGATCTAGCCTTGAGTTTGTGTTTTTCGAATCTATATAAATGAATTCAATCATAAATTTCATACATTTCACATCTAAATGGACTTAATTTACGTCTTAGGAAAAATTACCATTTTGCCCTTAACTTTTTCATAAATTTTGATTTTGTCCCTAGGCTCAGAAAATGAAACTTGTACAAATTACTCCCTATTCCAAGCCTAACTAAATCCCCATTAAAACTTTTCCAGCACATGTGTTCATAAAATTTTAGAATTTTTGAACAACTTTTACAACTTTTCATTTTAGTCCCTAATCAAGTTTTAATCAAAAATCACCTTGTAAAAGTTGTTTATCTATCAATAATCTTTCATTTTTCCCATAAATTTATAATTTTCAAAATAATACATCCATGACCCATTTTCATACCTTGATAACTTTTCAAATTAATCCCTCAAATAGAGAGATTAAGCTATCCCAGTTTCAAAAATACCAAAATTTCTAAAAACGGGATAAGAGAACTTACCCAATTAGGCCTTGAAAGTTTCTTTTCTCTCTCCTAGGGTTTCCATGTGTTTTATGTTGAAGATGATGAAAATAAGATGATTTACTTCTTTTCATCTTTTTAATTAATTAAGTATTTTGGTATCTCCAATTTAGTCATTGCCCTTTTTCTATAATTCCATGGATGAGTCACCATGAAAAATCTACATATTTTTCTTAATGGCCTAATTACCATATAAGTACCTCTAGTTTTGAATTCCATATATATTTGATCCTTATAGCTACTAGAATTCAATTTTCACATTTTATGCGATTTAGTCCTTCTCATAATTAGGCACTAAATCGATAAAATTTTTGTATCAAAATTTTCACATGACATGCCTATTATAATATGAACCATATAATGAAATAAAAATTAAATATATTTTGGGTCAGATTTGTGGTCTCGAAACCACTATTCCGATTTCACTGAAAATGGGTTGTTATATTATAAATAGGCTCTTTTACAATCTTAAAAAACACACCCATTAAAAGATTAGATCTCATAATACTTTTGGATAATTTTCGTTATGTTTTGAGGGTTCTTTGTTTTCGAGTTTCGGGGTTTTGGTTTTTTCTCCATCTTTTGTACTCTTCGTTCTTTTACCATTATAGTAAAATTATTTTTGCCTGTGGTTTTTTATCCTTTTTTGAGGGTTTTTTTCCACGTTAAATTTGTGTGTTCAATTTCTCAATTTCTTCCACTATTTTTACTTATTCATTGCTTAATCAGGTCAATCCCCAACAAAAATAGTGAAGTGGTTAATTAGGTAAAATAAATTTTTCATGCTTTACATGATTCAAGATGTGATGTCCTTGTTTTCATATTTTTCTTATTTAGTGAGTGTGTGGTGTGAAAATGTGAAATCATGGAAGAGCTAATGTAGTGTATGTTATTTGCATGAATTATGACAAAATGGATTTATCATTGTGATTATTATGCTCGTTTAAGTGACTTACCCAGGTGAAATGTGTTTGTTTGATAGATAGCTTTGTAATTTTATTTTTCTCATCATGACTATCTTTTTCAACCAAGGTAAGTTTTATGGATTTTCAAATAGATCTTACTAAGTTTTATGCTTACACATTGTTGTTTTTTTCATTTAGGTTTTTGTGCCACCCCAAACTCGACCGACACGATCCGACCTAAATTCTGAACGTCACATTAGCCACTAAGGTGACTCTCCATTTAAAACTTTACGAACTGCACCAACCAACCATACACACCACACAATTGTAGAATATTTCATATAGGAAATTAGACCTAAGTGCATGCTTTTCTAAATTAATCATTTCATTCACATAATTAGAAGGTATAAGGCATACATTAATACTTGACAGTCTCCCTTAGCTACAAAAATTTGTTAGTTCATTTAATTATCATCAAATTAATCAAGTTCTAAAACCATCTAAACAAGCAATCAATCAAGCAATTATAACATTCAAAAATCCCCCAAAAAAAATCTATAATGTCCGTTTACAACCTGTTGAAAATTTTATTTAAAAAGTTTAAGTTTAATTCTAGTACTAAATCTTTGGAACGACCCACATTGCCTTCACTTTAGAGCTTAAAAGCTCAACACAGATACTCAAAGAAAAAGCTTTGCAATGGATCACCGATTTGCCACCCTCCTTGCTAACCCGAGAACTATTTATTTGCAAGATAAAGTAAAGGGGTGAGCTTGGGAAAGGTTAGTGAGTATACATGCATACAACAAAAATATATACGCACCAGACATGTTAGGATTTAAACACATAACATAATTTTCATACTTAACATAGTGATATATTGACAATTCGTGAATATGAAACATAGTCAAATTATATACTCATTGGATAAACGAATCTTCAAAACACACCACATGACTCAGAAAGTCATATAGTATCTCTATGTAAGTGTAGCACGTATGCTCACACTCTCCAAACACACCGCACGATCTACGATGAATGAAGCTATGCTTGACATTCCCTTATCTCTCCAACACTATCTCTGGGCAACAATGCCCAACACATAATAAAAATGGTGAGTACTCACAATCTTATGGCATGCCAATGATATCCAAAGGTTTCAAGTGTTCACATTGCCAACATATCTATTTAATCACTATAACACCCCTAACCCGTATCCATCGCCGAAACAGGGTTACAAAGTATTATCGGAGTTTACAGATCAAATAAACAAACATTTCAAACAATTCATATCATATAATATTCATGTTAGAAACCAATCAAGATGAAACATATTGCCCCTTATACGTCTGTGTGCTAGGCCGTGTGAGCATACTGACTTGCATTCTTAGGAAGATATAGGGGACACACGGTCGTGTCACTTGGCCGTGTGTCACACACGGCTAAGACACACACTCATGTCTATGCCCGTGTGGACAAAAATAGGTCGTTTTCCAAGCCATATTTCTCACCCAATTTGGTACCAACCTAAACACAATAATTTGCATACAACCAAGTCATAAATAGACATCCCAAAACCAGCCAAGATCAAGTTTAAAACATGTAATATCATCACATACAACTGATATACCCTTATGCACCTCAAATGACAACTTAAAAACATGTCAACCAACTTTACTTTCCATCATTCTATCATATCAACACACACAAAATATGGTAAAGTCATATATATATACACTTCAAAATATACCAAACACAAGCCAAATAACAGGCTAGTCTCAACAAAACACTTATATGCCAACATTAGCTAAATTAACCTATACATGCCATTAAATCGAAATTAATTAACCAAAAGTACCAAAAGAGTCGATGGGTAGTGTGATATAGCTCCGACAAGCTTTCAACCCGAACGAGCTTCTGAATCACTATAAAACATGAAAAATAACACAAAGTAAGAATTTAAGCTTAGTAAGTTAGTATAACAAAGAAATTAACTTACCATTTAATCACATTTAAGGTAAGCATACAAAACATATCCAACACAATTTGGCCAAAAGTCTAAACACATATCCTCAACAACCACGTTAGTCATTTAATTCATGTAATATCTAGAAACATGTATGAATTCAACCACTATTCAAATTCCATGTACATGTAACATCTATACCATGTATCCATATATCATATATATATCATTTCCATGTAACTCATGTAAATACATGTACTAGTTCGTATCGAACTCATACAAACTCATAATAAAACTGTGCTCGTTGAACCCTTTAGAATATCATTGGATACACGGGTAGTAGACATGAGGTGTACTGAACTGTAATCCATCAATTCATGTACATATATGCTCATGGGAGCTATAAATAGTAAACTCCTCTGAGCTAAATAACAGTAAGCTCATACGAGCTGTGTAACACCCCCAACCCATATCCGTCACCGGATTAGTGTTACGAACTTTACTGATCAAAACACAACACAATACAATCATTCAATTCAAAACATGCACAACAATTATACCAACTTATTTATAATAATTATAAAACTCGAATAGTAACCATCTATTCAATCATATAAGTCACATTCACACACACTTTAATTTCTTTTTTTAATACAAAAATTCGATCCTTATGAACATCACACTAATGGCATTAGCATATTTAATGTATATATTCAAGCACATATCATTTCATTTCTTATAACAATCATATGCAACACCGTGTACACTTGTATACATCTACTTCATTAGCTAAATATCAAACATATTATTTATTTAATCACTTATTCGAACCAGCTAATAAATATCATACCATAATACATATACTTTATTACTCCAATAGCTGAACCATATGACCAATAATCATAACATTCAAATTTCTAAATAATAATCAAACATGTTTCATTTCATATACCTATCATGTTTCAATACATCCATTTGTAAACATCTGTTTCATAAATAAATTACTAATCATACCACATGTATACCTAAGTACATTCGCATAAAACATTATGACAAGTCACATCTACCGCTTAATATACAACCAAACATTTACGAGACATAAACATATATCACCATATGGTCAAGTATTATTGCATATTTTACCAAGTTCATGCGCATTTCACCATGTCATCATTAACCATTTTCGGATACAAATGACAATTCATTTCATATCTAATTCACAAGCTAAAAATTATGTCTAAACATTATACCAAATTACATATACACAGCCAACTCACTTCACACCTATTCAACTATCGAATTAATCACATAAGATCATACCATAGCAATGAAACCTTGACCAACTATACCATTTCACAACTAATTAACCTTAATAAATATACACATTATACTAGCCCAAGTGTCCAACCATTCATTCATGAAACATAATCATACCTTGCCATTACAAACCGTATCAAAATAGCCATTACACAATCAACAATATATACATAATTTTACCTCATTACCAAGCCAAAATTATTCAATCACCCATCATCCAAATTATAGCATATATCATACTTCTAAAATACATCATACTTATCAATACTCAATGCCGAATTCAAATAACCAAACACCACAAATATAAATACTATGAAACATACTTCCCAAAATAGTTTATAACATAACCAATTTTACATCATATTAAACATCACATTCAAGCCATATCACATGGTTATTTATAATAAACCAAAACGAACCTTATCGAAACTAGCCTATACATGCCATGTGTCATATTTACAAATTTGCAAAAGTACCGAATATTGGTCGATAGTGTGACGATGATCCTTGACAATCCCCGAGCTCTAAACTAGCTTTCAAAATCTATAAAACAACGTAAGAACACACCAACTAAGCTTTGAAAGCTTAGTAAACCATAAGAAATTAAATTATTACAAGAATATTAATAGTTCTATTCAAATGGGCCAAATTTAATCATTCTCATACACATACAAAATCATCTTACTTATATAATTGCATATTACCACACTAAGTACTACACCTACCTTAATATTTCATGAATATATATACTTCTCACATACCTAAACCATTTAGCTCAATATCATCTTTGGTCTCATTTTGTCAATACCCGATGAACCCTTCAGAATTGTTAAGAATACATGGAAATCATATAAAGCTTGTACAATGCCATACCCTGGATATGGTTTTACATGTTACACATTTCGATGCCACTGTCCTAGATAAGGTCTTATACGAATTATATATGATGCCAATGTCCCAGACATGGTCTTACACAAAATCACACCTCGAAAATCCTTATGTCATGACATCAGTATCCTATACATTTCCGAAGGTTCTTTCGGGGCTTTCGACTTCTTAATTAAATCAATTCACGCTCAAAACTAGTCAACCAATGCTCAAATCAATTCGGCAATATATATGTCAATACATACAATTTAATTCATCTACATATAATATATATATTTTAATTTTCAGAACCTTTAATTACTTATGAGCTTACCTCGTACGAAGACGAACGGATCAAAACTACTATTCAATAATTTTCGACTTTCTCCGATCCAAATCCGATTTCTTCTTTTCTTGATCTAAATCAATACAAATTTAACTTATTTATTAACATATTCATTTAATTTCACCCAAAAACACATAAATGGGAATTTTTCACTTTAGCCTCTAACATTACACAATTTCACAATTTAGTCCTTATTTCAAAACAACACAAAATACTCAAAATTTCAACATGCTCATGTTAGGCCGAATTCTCCTTAGGTCCCTAGTAGCCCATTAATTTCATTTATCTCACATTTTTTACCCCTCAATTTACAAATTTCACAGTTTAGTCCTTAATAAGCATTTTTATCAAAAATCACTTAATAAACTATGATAATCTAATAACAAATATTTATTTTTCATCATCAAACAAAAAAAAATCAAATTATCAACAATGGAAAATCACAAATTCATCATCAAATCTGAAAATTAAAGCATGGGTTTGCTAGAATACGAAGCAATGATCTCAAAAACGTAAAAATTATCAAAAACCGAACAAAGAACATACCTAAATCAAAGCTTCAAAGTGCCAAACCTAAAACAACATCAATGGCTTTCTTTTTCTTTGAGTTTCAGCCAAACAAGATGAACATGCATGTTATTTTTACTTATGTTTTATTTATTTAACATTTATTAATCATTTACCAAAATAACCTTAATGAAATAATTTGAAAACCATATATTATAAGCTTAATACCGTCCACTCACATTTATAGTGGCCCAATTTCAATTTAAGGACTTTAAAATTAATAAACCATAGCAAATAAGTACTTTAAATAATAGAATGTCAATTTTGCATTTTACGCGATTAAGTCTTTTTTATCAAATTAGCTAACCAATCGGTAAAATTAAATCACGAAATTTTCACATATATCAAATAACATGTTGTAAATACCAAAAATAGTATTAAAATAATTTTACGACTTCGAATTTGTGGTTTCAAAATGACTTTTCAGATTTAGCTAAAAAACAGGCTGTTACAAGCTGAGTATCGGTAAGCTAATAAGAGCTAAAATGTTAATGCTAATGACATGTCATTTGTATCCTATGAATTCCTAAGGTTCAAATGGGGCTCGGTAATCATTGTACGTCGCCGGATATGCGATCGGTATTCATATATGATGATAATGAAAACAACATACATCCAATTCAAACAAAGCATATAATTACACAATTTAATTACAAGAACTTACCTCGACGAGTGTATATAGATACGGAGGCGACTATTCCAATATTTTCTCTTTACCTCGATCTAACTCTGTACGAGGTCTGATAGGATCTATACGAATGAATTTAACTCATTTCAACATAATTCTCATTCAATTTAATCCAACATGGAATTTTTCCAAAATTACAATTTTTCCCTATACTTTTAATTCCATTGTAATTTAGTCCCTAGGCTCAAAAAATGAAATTCATGCAATATAATCATTACCCAAGCCTAGTCAATTTTTATACATATTAATAGCAGCCCATATATTTCACAAAATTCATAAATTTTACCATAAATTTATTATTTAATTGATAATTTTACCAAAAATCTCTTTACAAAAATTATTTATCTAACAACAACCATTCAGTTTCTATCATCAAACTTCAAAATTCAAGCATTTTCATCAATGGAAAAACCCTAATACTTTAACAGTTTTGCAAATTAATCCCCAGGCTAGCTAGATTAAGTTACAACGATCCCAGAAACATAGAAATCATAAAAAACGAGACAAAAATTCATACCTAATTGAGCAAAATAAGCTTGTTGAAATTTCAAGCTTCCATGGCTAGGTTTTCTTTTAAATTTTTGGTGGAAGATGGTGATAAATGGATGATAATAGCTTGTTTTATTTAATTTATCATTTATTACCTATTTACTAATTTAACCTTAAAAACTAATCAAAATTTCAATAATAACAAACCATACTTATCCACTAAAAACCTTAATGGCTAATTACTATATAAGGACCTCCACTTTAAAATTATATAGTTATTTAATACATTTAGCTACTAAAACATAACTTCTGCACTTTACGCAATTTAGTCCTTTTTATCAAATTAGGCGTGTAAACAGTAAAATTTCTTAACTAAATTTTTATATGTTATTTCTATTATACTGTAGACCATAAAATAATAATAAAATAATTTTTTCGACATCAGTTTTGTGGTCTCAAAATCACTGTTCCAATTTTACTAAAAATAGGCTGTTACAATCACATTTTATTTCACAATATAACTGGCTTGCATTACTATCGCACTTAGCATTTCACAATAATATAATTTTACACCAATCAAAACTCGAAATATCGTAAAACTCATAATTCACTTACACGTTTGTGCATACATAATTATGCATTTCCAATAAAATTCGCATGTTATAAAAGTCCGCATTATATTATTTATCTTTTTATATCCATTCACAATTGTTACATAACCATATACGAATATATATACATATATATACATACTTATTTAGTGACCTTTGTCACATTAAATTTCAGCATACATTAGTCCATAATCATATATATTATATAAAACCATACCCATAATTATATGTTGTATACAATAAAAGCATGCATCTATATACTATATTATATATAACATTTAAATACACTAATATATATTATATAAAATAAAGCCATGCATATATATTATATATGTATAATCACCCACGTATATATATGTATATATACAACCCTACTCATATACATATTTATTACCAACTTCCCTATTTATATATTATATATATTGCACCCACTAATAAATATATTGTATACACAATAAAGCCATGTATATATATTATAAGTTTATGCATTTTGCACTATTAAAATCGCACAGTGTATATACTCAATTATTCAACCAAAATTGTAAGGATTTGCACAAGGAAGAAGTCAAGGTTCGCATACCATAAGTGGTGGTTTGCAAGCCAGACTTCGACTCTTTAGATTTCGCAATTCATGTCAAAACACAGCATACATATGCACTCACCTGTAGCTAACCACAGCTCATCGAACTAGATAACTTTTTTCTTGCCTTTATCCCGGTTTGTTGAGGCTCCAGCAACGTTTTCAACTTCACACAAAAATATACATATTACTAAGCTTTCAACAACAATTTAACTTATCTCTCTGTGTTCATACAATGGCTCTCCACTCACACATACTTAGTTGGCTTATTTCGTACAATCTATTTCACTTACCTCCTAACCCCCTAACTTTTGCCTAATTATAGATCTAGATCTCTAACTTTGCTCAGTTTCTTTAATTAATCTTTTTTTTTCTGGAAAAACATTGTCCATCCTCATTCTCAAAAGAAAACCATTTAATTCATACAATTACTTAAAGATTTTATTAAATAGAATTTGTAAACCACTTAATCTCGTCAAAATATACTAAAAATTATTTTAAAAACATCTTTTAGCTCTTTATTATGAGATTCATCATTTTTATGCAAAAGATAGCTTTAAAACCATAGATCTTTAATTTTCTTACTTAGATCTATGAAAATTCAAATTAAAAACACCTACTAAAATTTTAATACATCAGAAAATAATAGAATTACCTTCAATTCAAAAACCTCCACGAATTTGTACCAATTGAGCAACAACGAGCTAAGTTTAAGTGAGAAATTAGAGAAGAAAAAGTGATTTTCTTGCAAAATTGAAGGAATAAAGAATGTTTGGATGCCAAGAAAATATGAGAGATGTAGAAATTTTTGAGAAAAAAATTCTCCAATCTAGATCTAACAAAATTTAAAAATGAAAAATAAATGGAGAAAACCAAAAAAAAAAAAAAAAACATTGGATGTGGCTTTTCATAGGCAACTAATAGTTTTTTTTTTTTAAATTAGGGTATTTGCCCTTTAAGTCCTCTCTTATTTCTCCCTTGTTCTAATAACCCCATTGTTAACAATTAGTCTTAATTTACACATTTAACCTCTATTTTAACTACTATTCCAACTTAGTCTCTATTAATCTTTACTAATTCTATGATTCTTAATACCATAATTATTTAATTTAATTATTATTTTTACTATTATTAACTAATTATTTATTTAATCATATTTTAATTCCTATGGCACAAAATCCAATTTTTCTCTCAAACCCATAATCTAACGTCCAATTCTACTAACCCGATTTTCGGGATGTGACAGTTTTGGCGTTGAGGCTTTTGAAGCTCGAGCCACCCATTGGAACATCACAGCATAGCGAGGCCAAAGAGTATGAAATTGATTTATATATGATTCATGACTCTAGTTGTAACAGTTTGTTTTTAGGCAAATTGGAACAGTGGTTTTGGGACCACAAATCCGAGGTCAAAATATTTATTTTATTATTTTAATTTTTACAGTATGATAGAATAATTGTGTAAAAGTTTTGTTAAGAAATTTTATCGTTTGAATGCTTAATTTGATAAAAATGACTAAATCACGTAAAGTGTAAAATGTATGTTCTAATAGTTAAAGGTATTAAATGGCTATGAAATTAGTAATTTGGTTAATTAAAGTAAATTAAATAAAAAAAACCATAATTTTAGTCCATCTTTCTCATTCTAGCTGAAATTAAGAAAATAAAAACATCCATGGATGCTATTTAGGGTTCGGCAATTGCATTGATAAATTGGTAAGTGATTTTGACTTGGTTTTTATTGATTTCTATGTTTTTGAGATCGTTGTAACTATGTCTAGCTAGCCCAGGGACTAATCTGCAAAACTGTTAAAGGTTTAGGATGTTGCCATTGATGAATATGTATGAGCTTTAATGATTGATGATAGATTATGAATGTTTGATGATAGTTATACAAGTTTCGTAAAGTGATATTTAGTAAAATTGTCATTTAGGTATTAAATTTAAAAATGTTAAAAATTTGTGGTTAAAATGTGAAATAAATGAAAATATGGGCTGCTATAGACTTGTATTAAATTCAGCTAACATTGGGCATAGGTTGAATTGCATGAATTTGTGATTTTATGAAATAAGGACTAAATTATAAAAATGTTGAAATATTAGGGGCAAAAGTGTAAATGTGCCTTGAAGTGTATTTTGGACTAAATTGAATAGAGATATTATTTAATAAGCTAAATTTGATATTATATAGATCAAGAAAAGCGAAATACAGACTTAGATCAAGGAAAGAACATGGTTTTGGATTAATCGACTTGTTTCACTGTTTTTACATCCAAGGTAAGTTCGTATGTAATAAGCATTATTTTTATTGTTTTTAAATACTTTAATATTGAATAAATTTTGAAATATGAAATTGCAGATATATTCGATGACGTTTCAGCATTGGAAATCCCAGTTGAACCTTAGGAATAAATTAGGATACGAATGACATGTTATTAGGGGTAGTTATTGAGATAGCTTCAGCTATGTATTGGCACTTCGTGTGCGTTATCGAGATAGCTTCGGCTATATATATATTGGCACTTCGGGTGCAAGATTATTGAGATAGCTTCGGCTATATTTTTATTGGCACTTATTGTGCGAGATTATCGAGTATCCAATATTATTCCAAATGGTTCAACGGATATATCAAAGATATGAAATGGTGAGAATAGATACGCAATAGTACAGGTGTGTATGGAAACTATGTGAGCATCGAATTTATGAAAGTTATAAGTTCATGGTTATATTTGTGATTGAATGTAAGTTAACATATTGATTTGAATGTTTTGTAGCATATTGTTTATATTATTTGATTGTGAATAAATGGTGATTTGATTTATTAATTCATATGAGCTTACTAAGCTTTATAGCTTACTTTGTTTATCTTTCGTGTTTTATAGTGAAATCAAAGCTAGCTCGGATTCGAGATTGTCAGAGACTTCATCACACTATCCTACTATCACTGTGGTACTTTTGAACTTAACTATTTTGAGTATATGGCATGTATAGGAGTTTGATTATTTTGGTACATATGTGTTAGATATGAATTTAGCCATTTGAATCGGCTTGTAAATGTCTAAAGTTTGGTTTTGTATATAGCCATGGAAGTTGGCTTAAATTGATTAGTTTGGTTGTGTATATAGTTGTGCATATGGCTCTTATTATGTGTTTGAATATAGTTATATGATGCTTGTTGATAATAGGTATTATGGATAGCAAATGGTTGAGATTTGAGTTTGTTATGTATGTGAAATTAGGTAAAATAATGCATGTTTAGAAAATGACTATATTGATGATTTGATAAAGTGAAATTTGGCATGTAATTGAATGGTATATTGTGAGATTGTATGTCTTGAATTAGTTGGCGTTGGAAATGGTATGAAATATGCTTTTTTGAGGTTGATTGAATGCCTATTATATGCTATGTTTTATGCCATTTGAGTTTGGTGTAGGTACATGCAAATTGGGTGGCAAAATGGCTTGGTAAATAGCCTATTTCTATCCACACGGGCAGAGACACGGGCATTTGTCTCAGCCGTGTGTGACACAGTTATATTGCACATTCATGTGTCCCCTAGTGTTGAAATTAAAATCAAGTCAGTATGCTCCACACGGCCTAGCACACGGGCATGTGACTTGGCCGTGTGGCATAAGTCAATATACCCTACAGGTTTGGCAAAGCCTAGCACACGGCTTGGCACACGAGTGTGTGTGGCCATTTTTAGGGCAAACGAGCGTGTGTGTTGGCCGTGTGACCCAAGTCAGAGAGTTACACGGGGTAGTACACATTCTAGAACATAGCCATGTGTTTTCATTTCGAATGTCCACACAGCCTGTGACACGTGTGTGTCTTTGGCCATGTGAGACACATGGCTGGGCCACACGGGCATGTGTCCCCTGTATTCTGCAAAAATTTTCTAAGTGTTCCAAAAGTTTCCTAAGTTATCAGTTTAGTCCCGAACCACCTCGAATGCATGTTTTAGGCCTTGTAGGCTTATTCTAGGGACGATATGTATGTTGTTGAATGATGGTTGCATGAAACTTGAAAATGTATGTGAAAAGTATGTGTAATTATATAAAATACTCGGTAATGCTCTGTAACCCTATTCCGGCATTGAATACAAGTGAGGGGTGTTACACTAGTGGCATATGTTAGAGAGTTTTTATCTTTTATGTATAAGTTAGTTTCATTGCTACTTAATAGTCTTGTAATGAAGTGTAATTTGTTTGCTATAACCCCTTGAGTATATGGTGTTCGCCATAAGGTAGTTAGTTGGCCTTATTTGAGTGAATTAATGCGCACCTATTTTGATTTCAGGTTTTATTTTGCAAGTGATTTGCTATATTGGTATGCTAGCATACTTTAAATGTTAATTCAGTTAATGATGAGTCTTGCATGATTTTTCAGGTTTCTTTTTGTGTATACAATGTATATATTTGATTTAAAGGTGTTTTGAAGTGATTATGAAATGTATTTTTAGTCCCTTAAAGTAAGGTTTTGAATCTTACTTGTTTGTATCGAAACTTTGCAAGTCAATGAACAAAATTTTTACAATTTAGTCCTCAATGTGATTTCCATCATATTAACGCATATTCCAAGTCATCCACATGCCCAATAATCATTATTAACTCTTATTTTCTCAATTTGAGTAAATTGCATTTTAGTTTTCTAAATTTTGAAATTTATGATTTCGTCCTTATATGCCAAAACCTCATTTTCACCATCATTTCTCAAGTTTTCCTTTTACACAAATCAAATTAATCCTCAAGGCTTCATTTATTAAACTTGTTTCAAATTTTCTTCATAATTTCACTATAGCAGGTCTCAAAACAGTGCCATTTACCATTCCAAAAATTTGGGGCATTACAAAACCTAAGCTACTATTTCTCTAATTTCATCTTGAACTAGTGTTTACAACATGTTTTAAAGATAACATTTGCTCGTAATTATTTATGAATTCCTGGAAAGTTATTTGGACCATTAAAATTTGTGTTTAACTAAGAAATGATTGAACGATTGAGATCGCTCTAGAAATTAAAGTGGCATTCTTTGCGAAACCAGACCTTTAGATCAGATAAGGGGTGTTAGATTTATTAGTATCAAAACATGGTTTTTAAGTTGACTTTAGGCCTAAATTGAGTTTGAATAATTATAGGGTTTTAACTATTACAACTCTGGTATAAAGAGAGATGTATCCAAATACGAGGTAAAGTGTTTAACTTATCAACATGTCAAAGGTGAGCATTTGGTTTCATCAGGGTTGTTTCAACCTAATTCAATTCTCGAGTAGAAGTAGGATAGAGTCACTATCACTTTTATGACTGGTTTACTGCTTAATCCAAGGAAGAATGATGCAATTAGTGTTATATTCAATAGGTTGACAAAATCTAGACATTTCTTATCTATCTATACTGATTATACCTTGGAAAAGAATGCAGAACTGTACATAGCTAAGATTATGCGACTTCATGGCATACTATCTTTATTATCTTTGATCATGATCCTTGGTTTATGTCTAGGTTATGGAAGCAGTTGTGTGAGGCTTTAGGGACTCGATTAAATTTTAGTATGGTTTTTTCGCAAATAGATAGATAGTTTGAGAGAGTTATTCAAATTCTAGATGACATGTTATGTCATTTTTTCATAGAATTCGATGGTTGTTGGGAGATATATCTTCCATTCGTAAGTTTTCTTATGAAAATGCATCAAAATGTCTTTATATGATGCATTTTATAGTCGTAAATGTTGTACACTGTTGTAATGGACAAAGCTTAGAGGAAGAAAGTCAATTGGACCTAAATTGATCTAGAAAATCAAGGAAAAAGTCTAATTGATTCAAGATAGATTAAAGGCAACTTAAAAAAGACAAAAACCTTATACTAATCTTAAAACAAAGATATGTAGTACAATATGGATGCCAAAGAGTTCTTAAAAGTTTCGCCATGAGAAAAGGTGCTTAAAAAAGGAAAGTTAGCCCTTGTTTCATTGGACCGTCTGAAATCCTTGAAAGGATTGATCCAATGGCTTAATGATTGGTGCTACTAATAACTCTAAAATATATACTTATTTTAAAGTCTTTTAACTTACAAATTCATGCAAGTCCGGGGTGTTCAATGACAAATTTTACTGTAATTATTCTAATTTTTGTTTATTGTTATATTAATATGGAATAATTCATTTTGGTCAATTTATATGCTAAAACAATTTTTTTTCAACCATAAAAGTGTCTAGTGGACCCAGAAGAGGGAAGGGACTGAAATACATATTTTGATGCCTAATGTTGTAGCATCCCTATAGCAAAAAGGACCTACAAGATTAGGCTAATGTGTTGCCATCTTTTGGATGCCCCAAAGAAGCTTAGTGGACCTCAGAACTCCTCTTGACCTAATTCTGAATTGGGTAAACAAGCCTGGATAACCCATTAAAGGAGGAAGGAGCACAAACCATCCACTAAGGGAGGAATGAGCCCAAACCATCCACATTGGGTTCCCAAACCGTCCATATGACTTGGTAAGCATGAGAGAATTAAGGAGTCTTCTTCCACAATTCAAGCATGTTGTCTACCTCCCTCCACATTTCATGCAACCTCTATAACCAAATGAGGCATACCATCCACTCTTCCTCCACAATTCAAGGTCCGACCACTTTCAAAAAGAAAATTAAGAGGAGTTGAGGCTAAAAATAGCCAAGGGACGTTGGGTTATCACAAGGATAAATATAGGTGCTAGCTACACTTCAAGGATCACTCACTCACATCCCATTCTTCACTTCCATTTCTCACAACATTTCTTCACTCTCATAACATTAAGAGAGCATTTGATAGGTTTATAGAGCTGCCAATTTTTTTCATTTTGAAAGCTTTGAGCTTAGTAGCTACGGCAAGGAAAGAAGAGAGAAGGACGAGCAACAAGAGTAGTGCCATGGAGATCTACAAGAATTGGTTTTCAATTCCCTTCCCTTTACTCTTTTATTTTTGTTCAAGTTGATAAACATGATTGCAATTGAGTTTTATGCTTTCAATTTAATTAGAATGACTTAATTTTGTTGATGCTAGAATGATTGCAATTCCTTAGCTTGTGTTGTTCATACTCTACTGATAATGTTTTGTGCATTGGTTGTTTTACTCATTTAAATAATCTCATGATTATATTTGCTCATACATGCATAATGTTGGGAAGTAATTCAATTAATTTATTAATCTGAACAAGATGGTAATTAATAGACACAATATTTGAATGGTGCATGTTTGATTTGTTGGAAATTGAATTAGTAATGGTATGTAGCAATGTTGTTACCTTGCATAACTCCTAACTATAAGATTTGCTTATTGAACTTTGAGTTAATTGAACATAGAAGTACGCTAAAGAGACTTAAAGGTTAAAAAGTATAACTTTATAACTTATAAATCAGAGTTAGTAAATATCCAAATTGTCACGGGAACACCGTATTATCTTAAGCATTGTTATTAATAAATATAAGTTAAAGGAAAGTAATTATTCTAGCTTATGCATGTCATTGTGATTAACTCTTAAAAACTTGTTGCTTAATATTCTATGTTGCATTTTGTCTTGCATACTTGGATTAATTTTAGGTAGATTAATTAGTTCACTCATCACTCTCAATTATTTAATCACATAACCAACTTGCTAAGTATTAAGTTTGCAACTTTTAATTTGCATAAACAGTCCTTATGGAGACAATACTATTTACTTAGTACTTTATTACTTGTTGACAATTGTGTACACTTGCACATCATCGATTAATTTTGCCACAGTTACAACCTGAGTTGGAGCGTATACATATTTTTTTCCATGTATCAATGCTCATGTTACTCATGCTAAGTTGATAGAAGTGCAAATATTTGACTTATGATGAGGAATTGGTTAAAATCTTGTCTCGAGATGTTAAAGAGCTAAGAAATAAATGTATATCGGTTATTAAAGTTCTTTAGAGGGATCACAAGTCAAAAGAGGCTACATGGAACTTGAAGAGGTTATGCATGAACTACATCCTAAACTTTTTTATCTAGGTAAATTTTGAGGATGAAATTTATGTTTAATGAAGGAAGAATTATAATTCCCCAAAAATTATAGTGTCGAAATTCACAATATTTCGGGATTTAAATCAAGAGGTTTCCCAAGAAAAAATATCATATTATTCGTAAAATATTGTGTAATGATTTTTTTCCTTGAGAACTTTTGCTAATTTAGTTGATATCAAAATTTTATTAAACTGGGCTATGGAGTATTTTGAATGAAAAGTCGAATAGAGAGGTAACAAGTCTAAGCAATAGATTTTATTAAAAAAGAAGATAAGGGCTATCTAGTTATTATTCCCCAAAGGAAATTGACGTGAATATTTGTTTCCCATTTTCTACTAACACCGGCTATAGAAAGAGTAAGAGGATAAAATATTTTTTCTAAACGTTTCATCAATGTTTGAGCCAAAATCAATCAACAAGGAAGATGGGTGAGATTTTTCATGTTTTCACAATCATTCAAAGAGAAGTTTTACAACATTTAGTGATTCTCCCAATGTCGTGGATCATGCCAAGAAAAGGGACAGTTTGACTTTTGGTGTTTTCTTGATGAATTTTGCAAAGGATTTAGGTGTTAAATTAGAATAAGATCTATATAAAGTCTTTAGAAACCAAGTTAGTGGTGTTTTAATTTAATATTAATAGGATTTTAGTTGGGCTTTAGAAAGCGAAAAGGGTTTCGTTTCATTAAATGCTTCCATATTAGTTGAATCTTATTAGATTTGAAACTTTGAATGTGTTATTGAAGTGAACAAAGTTGTCGAAAGTTCTAAAGCAAAAATAAAAGGTGGTTGAGGATTGATCAAACTTAAAGCAGTTATAGCTCGGATTTTTAGTTTGTGTTCTTTAAATTCTAAAACATCATATAATTTTTGCTAAGTTATTTGCTTATGTGTTTGGTTTAATAATGATTTTTGAATATTAATTATGATGTTAATATTGCATGTTTAAAGTGTGAAATATTTATTTAAATTGATAACAGTCATAATTTGTATTATTTCGGCCCTCGTAGATGTTGAAAAGTTGTTCAGATATGATTAACATGCCATAGAATATAGAGCTCTTTAAATTGTGATTTATTCTAGTTGTTTGGTGTGCTAAAGAGTATAGAAACATTACGTACAACAGCATTACGAGGTTTGGTTGGTTAAGTTTTGCTTTGCACACACTGGAGTATAGACTTATCGACTTATCATATCATAACAAGATACATGGATACCATATTGATATTCGTGTATCCGACATGTTGTTCCAAACATGGTTACATTGGCTAAATTATTTTAAAAGATACCGAATGTGAATAAAAGAGAATCGGTTAAAACATGTGTTAATACTGATTGTCACCATACTATGTTGATTTGCCTATATCAAATATGGTTATAATATGTATTTGGTAAAATGCTCATGGTATTTGTTATACTTTAGTTGAACACCAATGATCTTTGAGGAACGCTCAATGTTCGAACTGTTGCTTTGTGGGCAGATTTACAACTAATTTAGAAGTTGGTTATTGATCGTGTATCATCGTCTCAAGTGTTTCCGCAAATTCTATATTTCATAGACTTTTTAGTTGGTTTTACTATTGGCATGTACTTATAACCATTCCTTCGAATTTAGACATTGATTGTTGTTTATTAATTGTGCATTATTGTCTCAAGAAACACCCATCGCTAGACCTAATCGTCGAGTCCAATCTATAGGATGTCACATCCGTTCCAGAGCAACTACTATCAAAAAAATAATTTAAATAAATAATTTAAACATTCAAACATTCCAAAATTACAGTCATCACCATTTATAAAAAAATTTACAATACTCAATCGAGCTCATGAAATCTCATTTCTTATTCCGAACATGAAAAAGGAGCAAATTGCAAAGTTTTTAAATTTTCAAGTTAGGTATCGATATCCTTACCAGGTACCAATATCATTTTAAGCTTCGATGTTTTAAAAATAGTTGAATTAAAATGAATGTATTGATACCAGACATAAAGTACTAATACCCTTCTCAAGGTATCAATACATTATCTTAGTATAAATACCATTTTTAGGTTCGATGTTTGACATTTTAAGAAACATAACCAATGTATCGATACCCCTTTCTAAGGTATCATTACATATGAGCCAAAATTGTCAAAAATTTGCATTTTGATACCTATTTCATGCCAACTTAACCATTTACCCGATTAGTGCTTAAATGCACACTAGAACCTGCATAAACCAATCCAAAATCATATTTAAGCATCCTATTTAACCATTTCAACTATCGAATGCAACAATTCCACAATTTGGCATCAAACTTATCAATTCAACTTAATCAAATTCAACCTAATCAATCATACCTTTAATCTATTCAATATCATCGTATACCATACCAATTCACTTTCAAATTTGTCACCTATATGCCACATTTATAACTTAACATAATACCAAACATGCATACATATAGATATGAACATTAACTTTCTCAAAATCAATCATTAACCAAGACTCAAACCAAACTATTATTTCCAAGGTAACCATATATATATTAACACCTATGTACATGCCACATAACTGGAATTTAAAACGATCAAAAGTCTACTGAGTTGATAGCAAGATAATGTGAGCTTTTGGACGATACAATCTACAAGAAAAAGGAAAACAACTAGGTAAGTATTTCGAATGCTTAGTAAGTTTATAGGTATAAAAATGATAAACTTACCTCGATTTACAATTAAACATATCAAACTAATTAACTTGTCAAAGTGTACCTAACATAGCAAATTACAACAACAAGGTGAGTTCATCATATAACCGAGTCATATGGTAATTCAAAATTTAACATGTAATTCAAATCAATACTATTTACATGAAATCAACAATTCAATACCATTTGCATAATGCAATTAACATTTAAATATTTCAAAACCAAACTCATATTATTCCATTGTCATTTTTCTTTTTCATTAACTAATTAGCCCGAAGAACTTTAATAAACAAATTTGGATACACGAGTAACTACACCACACCAGGGCATCGAAGTGCAATGCATGTACGCTATCATATATAATCGTATAACATTACGTCCCTCCACCACACCAGGGTCTCCATAGAGACATTCAGTATTCGATGATCCGCAACAAGTGTTGGATCTCAATATGGTCGATAATAAACTCCATACAATCACATACTCTGTATCATCACATATAACTCGTACCAATGTTCAAATAACCCTATTAGCATGCAATCATATCCTATCCTTTATTATGTTCACTTAAGCATAATTAGCACATATAACCCTTTTTCTTTACAATGTAGTCCACATCTCAGCTTCTTGTACAAAGTCGTAAATAATTCAAATTACATTCACACAACACAAATTCATAATTCAAGTATATATTAAAATATATAAATATACCATATGAACTTACCTGGCAAAAAAAGCAACAAACAAAACGTTGAGGACTAATCCTCAATTTTGCCTTTTGCTCGATTTTCCTCGTTTGATTCAATTCCTGATCTATATGATAATTCTTTTCAATTTATTAATTCCAAATACTTTATAATATCCTATTACATGCATATAACAGTTCAATTTCATTTTTTGAAAGTTTCATAAAATTTTGCATTTTTTTAATTTAGTCCCTAAAACCAAAATTGTCATAACTTTCAAATTTGAGCCTCGATTTTAAAATCGATCTCAATTACATCCTTCTATAACCCTATATTAACAATAATTATAGAAATATTAAACCAATTTTGAAATTCATGCACTTTAGTCCCTATGTTCAAAAACAAACAATTAAACTTTACAAACTAGCCCTTTTTCACTTCTAAGCTTAAAATCTAACAAATTAACACCAATTTCATTAACCATTCATCATGGAAACTTTTATAAACTTTAATACTTTTACAAAATGGTAAACAAGCTAGCTAAATCAAGCTCCTGGATCTCAAATATATAATAATTATAAGAAAAGGACTTGAAATTACTTACCAATTGAAGTACTAAAGATTGAAATGCTAGATACCCTTATTCTTGTTCTTTGAAACGGTGGAGAAGAAAAGATGAAGAGAATGGCTTTTATTTTTTATTAATTTTCCTTTTATATTTAGTTTAATAATTAATAAACTTTAATTAACTTAATCAAACCTTGATTAACTTAATTAATCAAGCCACTAATTAAACATGGTGGAATCCTACATCATTTTTCATTATTCAATATAAAAAATTGGTCCAATTGCTTAATTGGTCCTTTATCAATTTAAAAATCTATAGTGATTAACTTTTACTACTTTACAATTTAGTCATTGTACCATAATTACCTATCCATTTAACAAAATTAAAGGACTAAACTTAAATTAAAATTAATACTAACCTCGTAAATATTATTACTCAAATATCGGAAATGAGGTTGAAATAAGTGGAAAACAGGTTGTTACAAATTAATATATATATATCTCAAATTTAGTATAACCTTTATAATAAAACATTTTCACTCTCAACCAATCTAGAAGGACATACAGCAACTAGGAGAAGCCATAGTTTAGTTGTAAAACTTCAAAACTATATTGCATCTTGAGGAAAACGCTAGTGGAAGGTAGGGTGCCTGAGTTGAGTAGTTATTAGTACCATGTTTCTCCCTGTTTCTGGTCTCTTTAAATTTCCTTTGTTTGCTGAGGTACAACAATTTCTCTTTGTAAGTCATGACCTTTTTACACAATTAAGTTACCAAAATTTAAAGAGGCAAAACTCTCAGGAGAAATTTTGCTGTTTTATTGACCGAATAATAATCGGTGTATAGTTTATTATTACTAATTGGTTAAATTTTGCAAAAGTTGAGCATTTAATATTTGTAATTTAATTTAATTAAATTTAGTCTTTATATTTTTCGAATTTTAAAATTTTAGTTATGATCCAAATAATAATAATTAAATCTATTTGATTAAATTCATTTACTAATTTTGTACTAAACATATCGTTATAAATTTTATTCTTATCCTCCAGTTAAATTATTCTAAATACCTATATTTATCATATTTTTCAATTTCAATCTTGACATAAAAAACCATCATTAATTCATAAACTAAAATTTTTACATATTATAACGTTAGATTTGAGAAATAACAAAAGTTTAAATGAGTGAATTCGGTGACAACTGAAAATTTTAAAATTCGAAACCTGTAAGGACTAATTTCTTCTTGTACTAATTTCTTGAGCAATTAATATTCCATAAACTTTGGGTTTGTGGGCACAAAAAGAAAAATTAATAGCAAAAGCATTATTTGTGAGGTTAAGGAAACCATAAATTAATCCTAATCCAACATTGATGTTTTCAACTACAACACTCATGCTTTATTCTTCCAACCAGGAATACCAGATGACAATAATGTTGATATCCCACTAAATCAAATCTTTCAGCAACCCTAACTGCAATATGGTATTTGAAAGCTTGACATGACAATGGTGAAATATTGTCGAAAATAGCAACTAAAACAGACCAAATACAGATGGTGACAACGATTATCTCCTAAACATACCAGAACTTAGTAATGTTCTGCTATACTCGGCAATAATAGGTGAGCTCTTCACCAAGTCCCATATCTTGGCAGAACTTTTTAACCAGTCACGTTCAGAAACATTCCGTGTAAACGAAGGGCAGTTCATTGACAAAACCTGCGAAGAACACTACTTATTTTTCTGATATAATAATAAATTAATATTTTTTTTAAAAAAAGAAGCAGGGCCAGGGATAATAGCTGCAGGGGGAAAAAGGTGGATAGAAAGAGACCTGATCGCGTAATTTCCATAGTGAGGAGACATAACTTTCACACTGAGCTTCAGGAGAGTCGTCTTTGTTCTTATAAGGGATCATAAGTAAATCAAGCAACTCTGTATCTTTAGCATTAATCTGAGTCATAGCTGGTCGATCAGTGGGTTTATTTGCACATTTCCGTCTCATAAATGAAGAGGAACTGAAATATTGTAAAAGCGCCTTCTTCGTTTGCACAATATTAGGCGGAGAAAGGTCTTGATCTTGTAGCCTATACACATTAAGACCACAAAAACACGTTACTATTGTGGATCTTCAACAATCAACAATCAACAAGAAAATGTGCTTATCTAGCACATACTGATGAAATATGAGAAGATTACAGAGTTCTTGTAGCCTTACATCATGTACCAAACTCGAGATCTATTTAATATCAGAAGTAAATAATGCAATCCCTAACTATTAAATCATCCAGATAATATGTCAAATTTTGCATCAGTATCGGGAGAAGGGAAACAAATGTGATCAACCAGGACCAAGTAAGCTCTCTCAGCCAGACATTTCTATATATGTATATGGAAGTTCAAAAATCATCATATAATAATCCAGAAATAGAAAAGAAAAAAGGGAGGTTAATGATGATTTTAAAATCTTTTATACCAGGGAATCTAATATCCTTATACATGACGATAATCAATTCAGTCATTATGGTCGAACTCTATTATGGATTTTTGACCGCACTATCCATAGGTCCCTCTTATATCTTCCTTCTACGAGCTCGGGTTATGGAAGAAGGAGAAGAAGGAACCGAGAAGAGAGTATCAGCAACAACTGGGAGAACAAATATTTAAAAAAACTGACAAAATATTTAAAAAAGAGAACGAAGAATAACAATTAGTTACCTCGATATATCAACAATCAAATAGTTCTAAGAGAACATCTACAGATAAGAAAATTTCATTATTTCACGAAAACCGACTCCTTCCTAAAGAACAAATTGGTTATAGGCATAAAAGAAGCTGCTAACTAGAAATCAACTGCAATCCTAAGCACCTCCAAACAAAGAAATGAATGGGAGAAGGGTAAACGCTCACTAATTAACAGCTAAGAGTATCATTGATGACGAGTATAGCTGATTTCTACAGATTGCTGATTACTAGGTATTTAACTGATTCAATTAGATTATGTTTAGGGGGTGTTTTTTTGAGTAAATGTTTAGGGATTTAGTCATTACTAATTTCATTCTCCCTTCTTTTTTTCTTTGCATATACCGTTTCTCTGATTTAACACAGTACAGAGACAATTCCAGACTTGAGATGAATTTCTCAAAACTGTAGATATCCCAAAACCTTAAAGAGTTAAATTTTGGTTAAACTACATAAATGGTCACCCAACTATTATAAACTTTCTTGTTAGGTCACCCGACTTTAAAAAGTTACAAAATAATCACCCAACTTACCTTTTTATTTTTTTTAAAGTCCAAAACCGTTAAATACTTAACAATTGGCAGATGAGGCTGTTAAGTTAATAACCTGTTTTTTTAACATTTATTTTTAGTACACATCATTTCCATGTCATATAATAATTAAAAAAATTATTAACCCAGATCACCAAACCCCACCCGTCCCTCTCCCCTACCCCCTCCCGGATCCCTCCTCCCACCACTGCTCTCCCCTCCCTCTCCCTCTTCCTCTCCCCCACCGTCCCCTCCCCAAAGGTACTTCATAGCCGGGAAATATGTGTAACCTTCTGAGTTAGTGAAGATATTACAGGAGCTTTACCCTCATCTGATTCTTCCCCAAAGGTAAAAGCCTCTGGGATATGAATAATTGTTATCAGAATCAACAATTTTCATTTATATATCACCTATGCATACTACACTGCACAACTTGCAACCCTTCAATATGCTTATTTCTCTAGTAATAATCATGCAGTAGTTGCGGTTCTTGAATCATCTACCATTTAAGAGGTGGTTTTGCAAGTTTTATTAACTTGAAACATAATTTGTAATCAGTGTGTGTGTAACTAGTTGAAAGTTTTGGTGATGGCAGATGCTCAGATGAGAAGGAATCCCTGCCAGTTTTTCCAGCATTTAAGGTGTCCCAAGAGAGACTGAAAAGTCTAGGCATTAACTTTACTCAGTTGGAGGTGAGTTTAAAGGATACTGTTGACTGCTTAATGGAGAAGAACTTGTTGAGTGTGTGATTCAAGCTATATTAGCAGCCACTCAGATTATATTTATCAATTTAAATACGGTTAAGTGCTTGTAATATGTAGTTGCTAACTTGTCATTTTATTGGCGGATTGGTGGTGTTGCAAGTGAGGACAAATGGAAGGTTTAAAAGAGTAAAGCATAGGGTATTGGCCAACAGTGTGAAATCAAGGCTTTCAATGATTATGAATGGTGGCACAATGGGGGGAGGGGACGGTGGGGGAGAGGGAGGGGAGAGCAGTGGTGGGGGAAGGAGCCGGGAGGGGAGAGGGATGGGGTGGGGTGGGGTGATTTGGGTTAATAGTTTCCTTTAAATTATTATATGACAAGGAAATGATGCGCATAAAAAATAAATGTTAAAAAAACAAGTCATTAATTTAACAGCCACATCAGCCAACTGTTAAGTATTTAACAGTTTTGGACTTAAAAAAATAAAAATGTAACTCAGGTGACCTAACAAGAAAGTTTCTAATAGTCAGGTGACTATTTATGTAGTTTACCCTTAAATTTTTTGGTACTTACCCCTTAGGCCTACCATTTTTTTCTCATCACCCCACCAAGGGAGTCTAAATCCCGTCACCCATGAAACCCTTGATCCGGTGACCAATTGACCTGGACTTGAGCCTCATGCGCCTCTTGTCAATTTCTGGGTACTTTCCTCAGCACCAGTTTGTAACCTCCATTCTGTCGTAATTCCTTCTTTCTGTTCTCATTGATCTCAAAGCATATTTTAAGGCCACCTCCTCTGCCCATGACATCATTTGGGGTTCGTTAGATATCTTCCTATTGAGTTGCTGGTTGGGTAATGTAAGCTACTGTTCTGGGACCTTTTTGGCTATCACCAACCACAATTTTTATCTATATAAGATTTTCCCTTTTGTCTGTTTTTCTCTTTTTCTCTTCCTCTTGCATTCAAAAAATGGTAGAGGATAAAATACTTGTTGCTACTAGCTCCAACAACCCTTCATTACAAATTAGTCCCGTAAAGCTTGATGGGAACAACTATCTTACATGGGCTCAATTTTGCTTATTGTTCATCAAAGCTAGAGGATTACAAGGTTACATCACTGGTGATACGAGAAACCAGTGCCAAAGAATCCCACATTCAACCAATGGGACTCGAAAACCTCTTGTTATGGCATGGCTCATCAATTCTATGCAACCCTAGATTTACAGAACATACCTGCTATTCAACACTACAGCAAAAATATGGAATTCAACTTCTCTCACCTACTGGCATGTTAGGAACATCGCTCAGATTTTTTAAATTCGAAATAAGGTTCACATTACTAAACAAGGTAAGAAGACAATTTCTCAGTATTTTTTCAAAACCTACAAATAGGGAAAAGAATTAGCAGTAATAGAGTGCATGATGGCTTATACATGTTGGATGTGAGTCAAGGTTCTGTTCCATATAAAGCTCTTTTTGGAGGCATTTTGTTATTTAAAGAACTAGCAGTAATAGATTGTTTTTCTAACTTGTGTGGAAGCATACATCCAAGTGTCATACAGGATAGCAATCAAGTGAGCTAAAACTTGATCCATGAGACATGGTATTGCAACATAGTTGTGTTGTGGTTGCTAGAGATGAAATATAAATAAGGTGTATTATTTTTTATTTATTAAATTTGCAACATGATTCTAATAGTATCATAGGGGAAAATATAACTCACTTTGTGTGCACAAAAACAGGGGTACCAATATACTCCTCAACCTCATGAACTTTATCTTTGCCCTCTTTGTGAAGACCCAATGAGGAGCTCTGTGAATGGAGCGGGGTTATGCAAGATGGATCAGGAATGCCATGTTTCAATAAGTCAACCTATAGAGAGAGATTTTAATTAATAGAGTAAACAAGAATTTGTTGCAAAAGTTTAAAAGAATTGAAGAAACATAATCAACATTTTTTTTTTAAATTTTGATCATAACCAAGACATTTCTTTCATATGGCCAAACACCAACAAAACTCATTTTACTCACTGAAGGATCTAAATCATCATCTATCTACACAAAATAAATATAAGAGCAGCAGCATTAGAGGATTTCTTGCTTCAGATAATGATCACTATCAGCTTACAACTACAAATCTGAAGTACATAAATAAATTATTTGATATGAATAACCAATGTAACAAACTAATAGCATATTATGTACATGGAAAGTGGTAAAGAATATTACCGTCAACATCATGTGCCACATGCTGTTATCATGGACTCCCTCAGACACCACCAGCAAAATGTGACAAATAGATGCTAGAAGAACACCAAGCTAAAAAGATTTCTTGCGGCATCCCAAAAAAGAGAGACATATTATCAAACATCTTACTTCAAGAAGGAAAATATCGTGTAAATTAAATATAGAGCACTAATATATAAAAACAAAAGCAAAATGCTAGCAACTCAATTACCTGGATATTCATAATTTCATGAGCCAACTCAGCGGACAGTGACTCACCACTTAGTACTGAAACCGTGGATGAGCCATCAGGTCTCATAATCTCGGATAAAACCGAAGGACTGAAAACAGACTGCAAGTCAAGAATGTACAGTGATAACCATGATGTCACAAACCAGAACTAAAAAGCCCTACCCCTGCTAATAATCTCAGTATGAAAAACCAAAAACATGGATGCGAGACAAGGTAGAAGAATTTAGAGAGTGCACATATTCAAGGCAATCGACTATGCAACAAGCAGAATGATATGTAAGCAGAAAGACAAATGTTAAAGTAATGGTATCAAACCTAAAGGGCATAACAATCCAATCACAATATGCACATGGGTATATACATGCACTCATGCGTGGCATTTCTTTTTCAGGAAAGCACACAGATAAAGTATAAACAAGGGCAACTTGAAGGTTTCAAATTAAACTCTAGGCCTCATTTGAAACGGTGACAAATTTGAGAAATGGTGATAGGGAAGAAAATTCTCAGAACACAGAAGACTGTGTGTAGCTTATTCCTAACTTGTAACGAGTCTCATTCATGCCTATTTAGGACAGAGGTATTTTAATTTCCTTAAAGCTTCCCAGTAAGCACAGTATATCTTGGAAACTTCCTATCCAATTATGGGAATGGCCTCTAAAATTAATCTTTCAATGCTTGTTACTTCCCAAACATAATTGGGAAAAAACTATCAATAGTCAATAAAAAAGCATCAAAGGTATTCAATTTTCTTCTGGTCCATTTTTATTCCCTTAAGAGTATATTGATGGGAAGGCTGTCTTATAATCTTCTCTAATTAAGAGAACTTTATAATAACATCAAAGCAGCTCATAATTTCTCTTTGTATAGCCTTAATTGGACTTGTGAAGTTCTAAACATGCTTCAAAAGAAAATACATATATCATTTGATGATTATAGTCTATAGAAAAGGAAAAAGAAGATGGTAAACAAAAGAGAGTAGTAAACTTGGAACCTGGGTATCAAGTAGTATAAGCCGTTCAGCAGAAATCCTTGGTTCAATACCTACAGTACAATGCCTTGCCATTGCTCTGGTTTCATCTGACTGTATAGCAAAAGGTGGCAACATCCCTGCAAATTAGCATGTAAGGTTATCTATTGAATATTCCAATGTGCAAATAGATTTGAACTTCAATAGCAATAACAAGGCATTCAAGTATCAATTAATGCAAAAATTGATCCTCTATTATCAAACAAAGTTTGGATATACAAAGTCTTTTAAGAAGAGGATGAGAACGCTTGGGATGCATTTGGATGTAGCCACACCTCTGTTTCAGGGCAATTTGAACATTTTTTTTTTGTATCCGATCATCCCCACCATGCAACACCTCCATTTTCTCACTAGAAATTTCAGGTCCAGTGAAAATCCTTCTCACCGCACCCCTTTTTTCTTTTTCCCTTCGAGGTTATGGTGACACGACAAAAAATCCCTATCACTTAACCTTTCATTTTTTTTACCTGATTTTCTTTTTTATATAAAAAATTTAAAATAACTGTTAAATTTAACATAAATAAACAAAATTTATAATAAACTAATAAATAAATTTTATCATTATATGCTAAACTAATTACTAAATAATATGTAATACTTTCAACAAAACTTACAATATTTTATCAGAACACGTTTAGGATAATGTGTTAAATGGTAATCTTTTTTCATTTTCACCTCACTATTGCTGCTGTTTTTTATTCAAACATATCCAACTACTAATTTTAATCTCATTCCAATAACTAATCTTATTGCAAGCGTTGTTTTCAATCTCATTGGAGTCAACCTCACCACCCATCCAAATGGACCTTAGTCCATTATAAGTATAACCAACTAATAGAAAATTGACCATCGTTTCTCAACCCCATATTACCCTATGGGCAATGGATTCAGGGTAAAACTTGATAAGTGGCATACCAGTGCATCATAATAAATGAAATGTCTACCTAAAGATTTATTGCAGGTTAGGCATAAAAAATAAATACGATTGTATATAAGTAGAGTAAGATTTCAGTTTTCAACTAAGGTATGATTGAAAAAAAAGATGATGTCAAAAGAAGGCTAGAACTTAAAGGTATCAGCGGCTACAAACTAGAACAGTTCATCAACAGAGTGAAAATTAGAAATCTTTGAAAATTTCACTATATGACTATATCATGTTGACTTGATAAATATTCCATTATCACATGCTCGACTTTCTTTTAACCTATTATAATTATTTAATTTCACCAAATTTAAAAACCAGAAAAAATGAGTTTGTCTTCTAATTTTCACTTACTAATTGGCATTTCGAGTTTTAAGGTTTTTTTATATGATTAATTTTGAATGATATTACTAGAAGAGCAAAATAAAGCTGATAACAAGGCTAATTAATCTGAAAGATAATATATAACGATCGCACTAGGAACTACATAGAAAATACCTCAATATATTGATAATCTACACCTCATTTCCAGTTTTCTTTTGGAATCTCAAGCCAATGTAGATATAAGCTGCTAAAATTTGAAGATCAAACGAGAATTCCTAGACTATGACTAGAATTCCTAGCAGGAAACTAACAAGCAATAAAGTAGATAAGCCATTGGACACCAAAAAGACTAATTTCAAGAACTAGTATAGACAAAGCATAATGATTAACATATACGAATCATAAAACTACCATTTCATGTGTATCCTCAATCTAAGCAATTTTTAATGGAAGAAAATCAAGCACTTCCATTTTGCGTAAAGAAGTTAAACAAGAGACTAAATTATAAAATGTTACTCACCAGGTGATACCCCATCAAAACCATAAAGCTCATTCATTATCGTCGACTTGCCTGCACCAGGTGGACCGATGATTCCAACCACCTTAAAATCAGTATTCTCAGTCAAAAACTGCAATACACAAAAAGCAAACAAAACATTTTAGCCAAGGAAACTACCTGATTCTTTACCTCATTTGAAGAACCCGTAGTTTAGGCTATCTATGGTCAGTACTATTGCTACATGCTTTTCACTAAAAAAACAAAAGGACGCACTTTGATACAAAAGCAAATAATATTTTCCACAAATTAATATTTTTAAATAAAAAATGCACGATTTTTAATTTTTTTTCTAAAACAGTTAGAAATACATTTTGAGTCAATTATAATTTTACGTTCATTAGCTCAAGAAAAAATAATAATAAATCAAATAGCAAAAAAAAAAAGAAATTAAACGAAGACCTAAAAACTGCAAATTATTTAATTTTAAAAGAACTATTTTCAGTTCCATTCCATCTGAAGTTTTTGCATCTAACAAAAGATAAAGAGTTAAAAAGGAAGTGAAAATTTTTTTTCTTTTCTTTTAACTTACAGGCAAAAATCGATCGATGTGGAACTCCCAGGAATCAGAAAGAAGGTTGAGGGAACCAACGGGAGGGAGACGGGCCCTATGCGGCGCCGTTTCATCTTCACCACCTCCGCGTCCAAATTTACCAGGGACCGGCCCAGCTGATGGCTTGGCTAATAGGATTTTGGGAGCAGAAGGGTTCAATGATGGATTGGAAGAAGTGGTTCCGCTAGTGGAACCCGCCATAGCTGTTCTAAATGGAAACTGTCCCCTTCTAGTTGTAATTGATGGTAGAGAAAGAGCAAGAGCAAAGAGCTAGAAAAGGCACTGAGCAAAGAGCAAAGAGCAAAGAGCAATGTTCCCAATTGCAATGAACGACAATCTTAAAGCCAATAATCTATAATTGAATTTGAAAATTGCACCCGATAATAAAAACAAATTGAGACCCAACTGGTTAAATTGGGCCTGTGTGTGAAACTGGACAGATAGTCAAACTGATGACTGGACCGAATCGGTCGAGTTATCATTGGCCTAGACCAAATTAATAGTAGTAAAACCTGTTACGACACCAATTAGACATGCAAATGTCTGACCGATGGTGTCGGCCATGACCGATGGTGTCCCGGCAATGACAGCAAGCTGTTCAAATAACCTGTTGGGGTTTCGGCCAACTTCATTGACAACATCGAGCCAGTCATACGAATGCCTAGGTGAGGGATACTACACCCCATGTGGTTGGTCATATGAACGACTGGCCTGGACAGACACCTACCGATCGAGAAAAAGGAGAGGATGGGCATAAGGCCAATCATTCGAACGGCTAGTCCCACCTCAACCACGATACCAGTAGGCGCGCGAGGAGGCACTGAGTCGCCCAGGCCTATTTGAGCAAAACGAAGGCAGTTTGAGGTGTTGAGGGGAAAGTTACACCAGCAATGGCACCACCGGGAACGACTGCTATGACAACGACAATTTGGCAATCGGGGATGGTCGGCGGCTATAGTTTTCCGACGATAGAGCAGTGGGAAAATCATACTCCTAGTGGGATTCTATCATGTAATTTACTAAGTCGAAGCGTTTATCTTAGACGAAACAAAAGATCCTATTTTTTAGATAATACAACCAAATTCTCATTTTGAAATTTTTTTTAAAACAACAGTGAAATTCATAACTCAATTAAAGAGTTAATGATATCTTCTAATTAGAATTGTGTGAATTGATAAATATTTAACGTGGTCACAGGTTGCTAGTTCTCAAACGAGCAATTTATCATAGCCATTTGTTGGCAGTGATCATATTAATTATTAAGAAAACATAATGGTGACAATGAGGTAAAATAGGATTGTATTGAGTAAACGAATTTAGCTCAAAGGAATTAAAGATATCATATGAGGGAAACACACACATGACGAAGTCATTGGATAAAGCAGTTGGATGAATTGCTTTTGCAAATAGTATACAATAAAGAGTTTTCAATCACGGTACTTCTTAAGGATTGACTCCATGATTAAGTAATTATGAATTATCGGAACGATACTTTTGGACATAATTGTAATCACTAGAGCCTAATTGTATATGTCTAATTGGTCCCTCTGCTAACTCAACAAAAGCTTGATCGGACTGCATTTGAATTAGAAGGAAATTCTACGACTTCGGGAATAATTTAATTGAATTGATTTATTCCATATGAAATTAAATTAGGTGGTCGTAAGAATTGTTCAACTAGAAAATTTGATTAAAAATATTTCTTGAAAAATTAATTTGAAAAATCTAAGTGATTGTTGGAAAAATTAGTTTTGATCAAGTAAAATTAAATTAATCAAATTAGTATGATATTTTTTTAAAATTAACTTTCAAATTAGACAATTGATCCAAAGTATAATTGAACTTGAAAATTGGACCAAAGATCGTAAATTGGGCCTTGGAACTCAAAATTGAGATCAAAACTCAAAAATTGGTCAAATCAAGCCTAGTATGTGAAACCAGACTGATGATTCAAATCAATGGTTGGATTAGACTGATTGCCGTCACTGGCCCGGGCCGAACTGGCAGCAATTGAACCAGTTCAGGGTGTCGACGGCTGCGACGACGGCATTCTAGTAGCCGGCAAATGGTCAGCAACGTTGGGTTTTCAGTAGTTAAGCGGTGAAAGAATTACACTCCTTCTAGGACTCTACTAGAGAATTTGATTTTAGATTAACTATTTCAAAAATAATATTATTTTAATAGATTTAATATTAAATTAAATTTACTACTTATTTTAATAGTGTTTTATTAATTAAATATTAAGGTGATTATCTTAATATTAAATTTAATTTAATGTTAATCTTGTAAATAAACATTCAATTAATTTAATAAAATTTAATTTTAAATTTAATTATAGTTGAAGTCTCTAAACTCTCCCTATATAAAGAGAGGTTTGGGTCATTATTTTTTTACACACTTGAATTCAAGAGAAAGTTGTAAAGGGAAAATTCTCTGAAGAAATTATTTTAGAAAATTTCTAGAGATATTTTTCTGATTTACAACTTAGCCCAAAAGTTTAGAGAAATTACCCTACTGATAATTTTTGTGAAAAATTTTCTGATTCGAAGCAAACCAACATTCGGCAGACATAAGCTTGAAGATAATAGAGAAGATTACTTAGTCGAAACGTTCATCCTAGACGAATCAAAAAAGGTACAATTTTGATTATGTGTTTATTATTTTAGATATCACAACCAAGTTCTTATTTTGAAAAATAAAAATAAAACTCTAGTTTTTCTGTAAACTTATTTTTTGTTGCGTTTTCCAAACCCGGTTTTCCAACAGTTCACTCCTAATTTCCCCTCTTAACTTTATCTATCTTATTGAGTTTTTTCCCCATAGTTATCATGCAATATATTCATCTAATCATCATTTATCTTAAAGCAACAGTATTCAGCTTGTCATGACTCAACAACATCATTCATGCATAGAATACTCTTCATGCATTCCCTAGTTCATGCAAGTAGCATATCATCATTTATCACCTAGAAGCAGGGTGTAAAAACTCACATTATTTCCTTATCCTTATCACATTGGCTTGCTTGAATGCTAATGCCTTCTTAGACCTAGCAACAGTGCATCGATTTTTCTCCTCCCCAGACATCCATACCTATGACTACTGCAATATGCAGAGCCTCCCGCAGGTACAGCCTCTTTTTCTTCAGGACAACTGAAGAAAAAGATGACAATTTTAGAAAGAAGAACGGGTAAATAGAATTAATAAATTCCCCCCTTCTCTCATCCTCCTACCTATATATATACCTTTATGGCATGATCTTCACAGACCGTTACCACCACACAATCCTAATTATTATGTTTCTCATTATGTAACTAGTCAGTCCCAATCAAACCAAACTAGTTTTGGAGTCTAACTTTCTCCTAACTAGCCATTTAATTCTCTAAATTTAATGTTAGTGTCTCCAACTTTTTGATACTACTATTCAATCAACTCCCTAACTCCTATTTGAGTTCAGGTATCTTGGGAAATCAGATGTGACAATTTAATTCAATCTATACCATTGGATATATGGGAGCTCAACTACAAATAGGCTCATTTCCTTTCATTTGTAATCATCCCATTAATAGTTAAAGAATATATTTGAGAGTATATATTTAAGCACTTGGTGTACATTGCTTTCTTGTGGCTTTTCAACTCCTTTGTTGCTTTTTTTGTTTTGAGTTGCTTTTACTACCGAGAGAATTCTTGTAACACCCCTAACCCGTATCTGACGCAAGAATAGGGTTACGAGGCATTACCGATCAATACACATCATTCACATACATAATACATACATTTATGCAATCATATATAAAACCCATCCAACACATTCACATTGTCCCTTATAAGGCTCACGAGGCTTTAAAACATGCTTAGAAGAGGTTCGGGACTAAATTAATAACATTTGAAAATTTTGGGAAACTTAGAAAATTTTTATGCATTTAAGGGTCACACACCCGTGTGAACAGGCCGTGTGCCTCACACGACTACCAGACACGCCTGTGTCACAGGCTGTGTGAAAACAAGGTATACATACTGACTTGCACCATACGGCCGAGGACACGCCCGTGTGCCATGGCCGTGGGAAAACTAGAGGGGTTACTGACTTGGGTCACACGGTTGGTCACACGCCCATGTGTCAGCCCATGTGTCTAGGCCGTGTCAAACATGTAGGGTATACTGACTTAATTCGAAAGGGTACCTCAGGGGACACACGGCCGTGTAGCATGACCGTGTGTCACACACGGCTGAGACACATGCCCCTGTCTCTACCCGTATGGACAAAAATAGGCTATTTGCAAAGCCAATTTGCCGCCCTTTTCTCAAGCACACCTAGCAACCAATATGGTACAATTTCAATACATTTATAGGCAGCCAAATCATGCTAATTCATACGCATTTCATGTCATTTATAAACCATTCTCTTAACTCCTCAAATCCATAACCAAAACATACCAAATTAATATGCCAAAATCATCAAACTTACATAATTTCTAAATGCATTTCCCCATCATCTTATCATCTATTTCATGCTTCAAATCATACCATTTCATCATCTCAAAACCAAGCCACAACATATCATCATTCAAGCATTAGCTCACCAAGTGATAACTAGTTACTTGAGCAACCATATAACCATACCAAACAAACCAAAACATATAACAACTTATACATCATGAATTACTTACCAAACACCTAATTCAAGCCAACTTAAATGGCCAGACACACCAACATTTACTTCATTTCACAAGCCAATACAAATGGCTAATATCATATCTCAAAACGTATCATCAAACTACTAGCCTATACATGTCATATACCATATTTACAAAGCTTCAAAAGTACCAACAAGATGATCGATAGTGTGATGACGTTTCCCGACGATCCTTGAGTCTGAGCTAGTTTTGATAATCTATAAAATAAGGAAAGAACACACAAAGTAAGCTTTAAAAGCTTAGTAAGCCAAATACAAATAAAGTCATCATATGAATATTTGCATATCAATTCAAATATGCTAAGCATAGTTAAACACATACAAGTTCATAAACCTTTCTCATTGTACACATATTTAATATCATAATTGAATTTATCAAATACTTCCCTTTTCAATACTCATATGAATCTCGTACGTACCTGAGTCACTTAACTAATTCACATATTCTTTCTCAACTTGACTTTGCCTGTTGAACAGTTCAAAATCGTTAAGGATACTCGACAATCACATATAACTCGTACAATGCCATATCCTAGATATGGTCTTACATGTTATCACATCTCGAAGCTATTGTCTCAGACAGGGTTTTACACGAAATCGATTAACGATTTCAATATCCCAAACCTGGTCTTACACGTAATCACAATACAATGTCAATGTCCCAGACATGGTCTTACATATAATCACATCTCGGTAACCTAATGTCATGACATTTGTATCCTATACTATTCCTAAGGTTCGTACGGGACTTTCAGATATCGTAACTTCGTCGATTCTTGCTCGTATTTACTCTTCAACATTCATAGAAGTTCAAGGAAAAATAACATATATAATTCAATTTAAAAACATTTATTTACATATGAACTTACCTCAGTCGTAAAAACAACGAAACTAGCCGATTAATCGAGTACTTTGTTCTTGCCTCGATCTAAGTCTAATTTCTTTTGTTCTTGATCTATATATATTCCAAAATTAATCCATTTAATCACCAACTCAATCAATTTCATCCACAAACACATATTTAAGCCAATTTTCACTTTGGCCCTAAATTTTTACATTTCTTACAATTTAGTCCTTATTTCAATAAACACAAAAATTACACCAATTCATTACAAACCTATCTGTGCCAAATTTCATATAGGTCCCTAGCAGCCCAAAAATTTCATTTATTTCACATTTCAACCCCTAAATTTACACATTTCTCAATTTAATCTCTAATATGCATTTTTACTCAAAATCACTTTACAAAACATGTATATCAAACACCAAACTTTCATATTTCATCATCAACATTCAAAAACATCAAGCTCTCATCAATGGCATTTTACAAAATCACCAACAAACTCAAAAATTAAGGCACGGGTTAGCTAGTACTCAAAGCAACGATCACAAAAACATAAAAATAATAAAAAAATCGAGCTAAAACCGTACCTTAATCAAGGAATATGCTAGCCGAATATCAAAGCCCTAAAATGGCTTCTTTTTTTCTTTCTCAATTTCAGTTGATAGCAATAAATATGAACACAAATTACATTTGTTTTTATTTTATTATACTTAATACATATTTTACCATTTTACCCTTAATGAAACCATTATAAAATCACCTAATATATGCCCATTTTTGTCCATTCCCAGTATCAATGGTTTAATAACAACATAAGGACCTTTCATTTAATAAGCCATGTCAATTAAGAACTTTAAACAAGTAGAATGTAACTTTTGCATTTTACGCAATTTAGTCATTTTTCTCAAATTGAGCTATTAAACGATAAAATTAGCTCACGAAATTTTCACACATATATAATCACATGCTATAAACACTAAAAATAATATTAAAATAATTTTACGACCTCAGATTTGTGGTTCCAAAACCACTGTTTCGATTTAGCTAAAACCGGGCTATTACAATTCTTATCTTTTGAGAGCTAGGCTGACTTAGACAAATTTGAAGTAAATGAATAGCTTAAAGTCACGCGGTTTGCCAAATTAAAGTTTTAGCCTCGTGACACTAGAGTAGGCTTGTGTTGGAGTAAGTTTTTCAATTAGTTTCTAATAGTTTAGAAAATTTTCTAAATTTTCTAAAATTTTATTATTTTAAATTAATTTCTAATAATTTTTATAAATTTAACTTTTTATAAATTTAAAAAAATATATGATTTTAAATAAATTTCTAATTTTTTATAATTTTTTATAAATTTATAAAATTTTATTCTTTTTAATTAGTTTCTAATAATTTTTATAAAATTTATTTATTTATTATGTTTTTTATACTTCTAGAATTAATATAGACAAATGTCTGTCAATGTTCAAATAAATTTGGACAACTAGTTATCCAGATTCATTGTGTAATTATTTAAAAAATAACTATTTTTTTATTTTTTGCGGACGTGGCAATAAGCATGTGCTTATGTCACGGGTCAACGTACAAAACCCGTAACCATGGCACAAGATGCGCCCCATGGAGGTCTGTCGATAAGATGAGGATCATTTAGCCCACGAGAATTGGCCCTATTCAAGGAACTGTTGGAGAAGCATGTCAGAGTAACTAATCTTAAAAGATTGTTAGGAATCATATCTTGTAAAAATTAGATTAGATTAGATTAGATATGACATATCTTGTAAATCCCTAAAATCATGGGATATGGTCGATCTCGTTCGTCGATGTAACTTAATCTTGTTTATCGGTTTTGGGGGAGCTCAACTATAAATAGAGATCCTCCCCCTTACTTGTAAATCATCCATTGTATTTGTGAATTCTTAAGAGCAATAGAATTCTGAGAGTATTTGCTCAAATACCTTGTCTGTGATCTTTTCTGTGGCTTTCTGTTGTTCGTTGTTGCTTCTTTTGGCATAAGTTTGCTTCTGCTCTACAATTGGTGCCTTAGAGGAGTTCTTAAGGAATCCTCACTTGAGAAAAGACTGACTTAGGCGAGTTTGCACGAATGGATCGCTTAAGGCCGCACGGATCACGAGACAAAATATCTAGCCCCGTGACACTTGTACCATGTTAAAAAATGACTCTAACGTGACGTTTGTTAGTGATCACGTTAATATTGCTATTAAATACTAACAATCAATATTGGTCAAAAGGCTTATTTAGTCAATTTTTTTTAATTTAGAGATTTAATTGGATGAAAAAATTGGGAGGGGTTTAAATTTTTTCAAAAAAATTCGAGTGCACATAAAAAAAACTAGTTTTATTAATGCATTTTGAAATTAGTCTTGCTTATTTCAAATAAAACACACCGATGATTTACATGGATATAGGTTCATAGAAGTAGTAAAATTATACTTCCTACAACCTCTCCTAAAATTCCAGAAATCAAGCTTCTCACAATAATTCTGGCCCAGTCTTGCCCAATTCTTCTCCTCTTCTAGTCTTATCCGATTCAGTTGGGGTCGGTTAATAATTTTTTAGAAATTTGGTTAATAGTTAATTCAATTCGAAATTGATAGGTTAATCAAATTAACCGAATTTAATAAATAATATTATAATATATAAGTATTCGACCGGTTCAATTAATTTTTTGAAATTATAAATTAGTCGGTCCGTTAAGTCAGTTAATTTTTGATATGTTTTATATTTGTTTTAACCAAAAATAAAAAAATATAAATTTCAGTTGGTTCAATTAATTTTTTGAAAATATAAATTAATCGGCCCATTAAACCAGTTAATTTTTAATATGTTTTATACTTATTTTAACTAAAAATATATAAATTTCTGTTAATTAAGTTAAATTTTTTTTAAAAAATTTCAAGGTTAACATGAACACCCCTACTCCAGTCTCATTAAGGTAAATTTTGAAACTTGACTCGGTTAATGTTATCTACTCTCTACCTCTGCACTCACTGTGCTATATTTGATTTTCCGTTTTTGATCCTATTGCTTGTTACTCTCTTTGATCCAATTTTTTAAATGGTATCGGTTTACAGACATAGTGGAATGCTATCAACACTATTTTCTTTTATACTATTATTAGCGTCTGCGGTCCCTGATGTGAAATTTGTTAACACTGCTATTAAGTTCTTTAGCGGCGGTGGACGGTACAGCTACAGCCAATAGTGGTTGCCAGTGCTATTTAACCTTGAAACCCAAAAAATTGGAAAATTTAAAAGGTAGCTGATTTTTTTTTGGATTGTCATATTGACTGCATATTTGGCAGGGGAAAAAAAAAGAAGAAAAGATGGGGAAGAGGGGAAGAGAGGATGAGCATGTGTGGTGGTTGTAGGATATCTTGGTCGTGGCCCTCGTATGCAGTATCATGCCCTTTCCCTTGCGCGTCAGGTATTGCAGTAATTTTCTTCTGTAATCTGGATTTACGGTTTTATTTCTTTGAAATATTGTGCTTTAATATGCTTGAGTTTTTGGTTGAGCTGAAACGTTTATTTTAGGCCAAATGGAGTTTAGTTTTCACAAATTTCTTGCTCAACTTCTTTATTGACGCAATGATGTTATTTTCGCTTATTTGTTTGCATTATGGATTTATCATGTAATATAATGACGGGTATTGGCATGAAGGAAAGTAATCCTTAAGATAAAATGTTTATTTGGTATTTGGTTTTATACTTGCCTTTTGTGTTGGAGGCAAAATAAGCAAGTTTGAATGCGGAAACACATTAACATTTTGAAGAATGGGAAGTTAAAAGGTTAAACTTTATTCTTGGACAAAAACTACCGCATTTTAGATTCATATGGAATAATGGTATTAGGATTGATGATTTGTTTGTCTTTTAATCTTTTCTTGGGTACATGGTCTTTTATTAAGTTTTAAGCAATTGCATTTTGCTTTCTACCATTTTCTTTTATGTTTTATTAGTAAAGTGTATCGTTTTATATCAAATAGAAAAAAGCAAACTAAGAAGATGAATGACCATGTGGAGCCTAAGGAATTGGTTTGTGCAAGGAGACTTGTGCTAAATTAGAAATGCATGTGTGTTGGTTCTTCTTGTTCATTTGTTTTGAACAGAATGAATACCCCTAAACTATGTATCTACATTGTTTTCTATAGTACTTAATTTATCTTCATAGGAACAAAGCTTGATATAGTCGATAGGATTTGACATATATAGGCATTAAGGTAGCAATGACTGGCACAAACATTTTGCAGGTTATGCCTCTCTATATACTTTGGAGAAGACTGTTGACTTTCTATCATTCTTTATGTGACATCAATAATCTACTACGGTTGCCAGTCTCCTTAGTTCTTACATTTTCCTTCAATTCATGCCTACGCCTTGGTGGATAGGCCTGAACCATTTCCATAATTTTTAGAAGGTTTAGATGGAAGAAATAAGTTATGGTAAAGACCGGCTTCTACAACTTCTAAGCTGTCATACTTTCAATTGTCGTAGTTAAAGGAAATTTTCTGTAAGGTTAGCTTTTGTAAATTAGCAGTATTAAAAGTTTCATGGGAAATAAGTACTCTGTTTTTCGTTTTGTTTTTCCTTTCTTGGTGTAGGATGACCAGTACTTATTGATATGCAATTTTTTTATGCCCAAATTCGCATCCTCTACCTTCCAGTCCTCACAGATCTGCTACACTCCAGAAGTAGAAAAGTAATAAACTTTAATGCTCTGTATATGCTAGTCCTATGTAATGACATGCTTATCTAACATGTCCTAAATATAGTAGAAACACTGAGAGGAAACATGGAAAAGAAAGCATGTTGTTTTAGGAGGCACAGTTATGTCCTAAATATAGTGTCATTATATACATGGTTTTTTTTTTTTTAATGGTGAAGAGGCAAACATCTAATGTCTTAATGAATCAAAAACATTACAATATAAATCATTTGGGACAAATTGCAATTCACAGGCCACTACAACAATAGCTACAGGGGTTTCCTTGAAGATCCCCAGCTGGCGAGTGTCTCTGCCCGGTTGCTGATCTCCATACTGGTGCAGCCGTTACTCCATTCAAGCAAATGTGTCTAGTACAAGCAAGAGTGTGCTAAGATCGATTCCATGCTCACATGTTCAGCTTCAAAGACCCATTCATTTCTGTTAATTCTTTTTTCCAAATGTTCCAATAGAACATTCCAAATATAATGCACCATTGGTAACACAATCACAAAAGAGAGAGGAGCATTTCAATTAAGGAAGATGTGAAAATTTTGTTATGCATACCTTGTGGAATCAATAGTTTCCAAGTATCTGGAATGGGCCAGCAGTCATCTTGAAAGTTTGACAGCTGTCTCACCTTCATGTACACTAGTTCGGTGTGAACCATTGTTGAAGTACTTCCCAAAGCCGTTACCCATTAGTATCATCTCTTATTGACCAAGCGAGACTTTGCCTTATATCACTCCAAGCACGCATTAAAGCAAAAAAACAGAGCAGTTAGCCCTATCAATCGATATAAGACAAGTATCAATCATGCAGTATTTTTGACTAAGAACCTAAGCCCAAAAATATTTCGTATTTGTCACAAGGCTCACTCCAAACTTGTAGATGAAGGAGATGTTTTGCTTTAGCATTCTCCTCAATCCTAAAACCACTAGTTTTAACATGTTGGCATACTTCCTCTCATTTGACAAGAGAGATTTTTCTTAAATCCTTCATAAAATCCAAATAAACCTTCTCATGAATAGTATTACATATACTAACGGGTAACAACATGGTTTGCATCATTTAAATCAGAATGGCATATAGAATTACCTGCATTAAAAAAAGACGGTCATTCTATCTAGATTTGTTCGTGGACCGTGTCGGGCCTATACTTAGTATTTATATTAATCTCCATTGTTCAAGCTTGGCTCAAAAAATGGACTTAATTTTCATCTAAGCCTGACTCAAATAGAAATCTAAAAGCTTGGGTCTAACCCGTCTCGCTCATTAGTTTTTTATTTTTTTTGTGTGGAAATTTTTTTAAAAAAAATCATTAAATACATTAAAAATCACTAAAATAAATGTTTCCCAATGCATTGAAAATACATTAAAATAAAGTCACAAGTAACATTAACAAAATAACAAAATAATAGCAACAATAGCAATAAAATAAAATAAAATAAATAGCATCTAATTAGCACTAAAATAGTAATAGAAATAAACAAATTAACACTAAAAAGTAGCACCAAATCAACACTAGATCAACACTAGCAAATCAACACTAGAATAGCAGTACAACATCAACAAAACAAGAGCAAAACAACAGCAAAACAACAAGACTAAAACAATAACAAAATACGAGTCGAACATCCTAAACTAGCAAATAATTTTTACATTTTGGGATAACTTTTTACTTGGGTTTGACTAGTGTCACGGGATTAGAACTTTAGTTTGGCAAACCGTGCGGCCTTAGGCAACTTCTTTGTTTCAAATCCGCCTAAGTCAGCCTAACTCTCGAAAAGTGAAAATTCACTCAAAAATTCTCTAAGACATTGAAAATAAAGCGGAAGCGAACTCAAAAAGGAGCAATGAGTTAATTGAAAAGCCACAAGAAAGCAATGCACACTTTAAGTAAATACTCTTAAATATATTATTTAACTCAAGAATGGAATGAATACAAATGAAAAGGGAGGACTCTATTTATAGTTGAGCTCCCCCAAGTCCAACGGTATAGATCGAATTATATTAATAGTTGAGATTAGCTCTCATCTACAATAAGAGAGTCCTAAGAGATTTAAATTCTATACATCCTTATCCTTTAGGATTTATAATAATTATCCTGGTAAAAATACAATTTATTGAAGTGTTTACAATTTAATCAGGATTTAAATAGATGGGCTTTGAGTCTCTCCAAGCAATAGGTCAGTCCTGTCGGGCTAAATGACCCCCAATGAACAAGAGAGATCAAAGTGGGCCCTGGTTACGAGCTCTTTTGCGTAGCCTGTGACACTAGGATATGCATGTTTGGGTTTGAGGGAAATGGCTTTAAAATAAATTTATTATTATAATTTAACATATTAACTATATTCTAATATATTTATAATATATTTGGGTCAGGCTGGGCCTGTGCAAAAAATTCTATCTAAGGCCGGACCCAAATACAAAACAAGCTTTAAATCTTATCCAAGCCCATTTTTCGAGTGTTGTTTTTTGTTCAAACCATCCCATATTTTGGGCAGGCCTTTGGGCCTGGGTACATGACTTGACTCACGAATAGGTCTAATCACATCCATTAAACCATTTATGAATTTTATCAATAAGAATTTTGAGAAACATTTTATTAACTCGTTTATGTAGCAAAGGAATTCCTAAATAATTTCCTTCTTCATCCATACTTCAAAATCTTAGTTGAGAACTAATTGTGTTTGGCATTGACTTCTCTGTATTAGTCCAGAAGATTATTTGGGTTTTTTAGCATTCGCTTTATGTCTTGAGAAATATCCAAATTGAGATAAGACGCTAAATGTATTTGTTTCTGTATTAGTCCAGAAGATTATTTGAATTTTTTAGCATTAACTTTATGTCTTGAGAAATATCCAAATTGAGATAAGACACTAAATATATTTGTTTGGTCAAGATCTGATTGAGGAAAAAAATAAGGTTTTTGGCAAAAAAAGAGGGAAAATAGGTAGTGTAACAATCTAAAATTTTTCATAAAGCATATGACACTATTCCGGGATCTAAAATAGTAAACTTACAAAAAAATTTTGAAATATGAGCAAGATATAGAATTTTATGAGAGGAACAATTGTAATGGAGACGGAAATCAACTAAAAGTATCTTGGATGTGGAAATGAGGCAAAAAGGATCAAATTGAAAATTCTGAAAAGTTTGAAGACTAAAGTACAAATTTGACCAAAACAAGGAATACGAGTTATTAATGATTAATTGGTATAAGAATAATTTGGAATATGTATTGATGAAAATCACTTTTTGGACCAAATTGGAAAGATTGGAAAGTACAATGACTAAATCTTAAAATTTCCATTTTTTGTCAAGAAGAGAGTGAAAATGAAATTTTCACCATCCAATGAGTATTATTAAGGGTAAATGTGAACTATGAGATTTGGATATGAAAAGTGTCTATTGTTGTGAAGAAATCATGCATAGAGTCAAAAAGGGACAAAATGGTAATTTATCATGAAAAAGGTATTTTGGTCATTTATCAAGAATGTATTATGGAAATGTTATTTTGATATGATAATTTATGTATGAGTTTATACAGGCTTTTGGGTGTGATTATTGTGGTGAGCTTAATTGTGGACCATACAAATTTTAAACACCTTCAAAACCCCCATTTCAACAAGGGTTTTTATGGTCCTTGAGAGAGAAAGTTGTGTTGGAGTATGTCCAAAGACCAATCATGAGATGATTGTAATTACATATTTGTTCCCCTAGTTTATTAATAAAAGGCATTGTCATTATTGTTTATGTTTCTATTTTTGTGTATTAAATAAATTGTTTAATAATAAAGTCCTAAGAATAATATGATTATCCTTAAATGTCCTTAGTCAAGTATTATTGCGGGATTATACAAAAATAATACATTGAGACTGATGTGTAGTTGATTGATGACAAAGTATTGCCATTGACATAGGGATGTCAAAGTGTAACATCCCACCCGATGAAGTCTTTGTATTTGGTTACTGTTTGGCGTGTTTTTGGTAAAATAAGTATAGATATAGTAGGTAAAATGTTTGTTTTGACTAAGTATAGGATTCTATGTATGTGTCATTTGGCGAACTTTTTGTTTTGGCGTGTTCTGTTTCTTGGTGGACTCTTCTATTTGATATCTGCCCAACTCAGAGGCTTTGGGCGAACTTAGTAAGTTTCACAGTTGTTTAGATTTGTTTACTATTTAAGTATGGTAATTTGGTTAGCTAAGTTAAAACTTAGTTAAATCGGAACTAGACTACTGTAGATGATAAGATTTAAATTAAATTAAGAGCACTTAATCATGGAAATCCAGAGAGTTAATGGAATTATTTGATTTTTCCACTAACCTTTGTCTTCGAGCTTAAGTATATAAGGTTAGTGGTGGTCTTTCTGGACACCTTTACATTTTCTTCTTCTTTCTTGATTATCTTTGAAAAATCTTTGAAAATTTAAGTTCAGAAAACCTCTTCGAAGTAAGGTTCGTAGTATTCAGCCAACATATACATTAGTACCAGCTTACTGGTAACTACTGATGAACCCTAGGTTATTCTTTAAGTTATTTACGTGTTCTTCATTCTGAATGCATAAGTGTTAAAATGGTGTGTGAGGAAGGAAACTTTTTGATTCTGGTATAAATGTTGTGATTCTTGCATACATGACCAGATTTGATAGTTTGATGATTTGATATGTTTAATTATTTTTATTTTAGCTCAAAAAGATAATGAATGTCAAAGTGATAAAGGTAAAGAACCTATTAAGACTTGTGTTAGAGTTTCTAGTGAGTTCCTTCTTATTTCCATGTGTTGTAGTTTATTTATTTTATATTTCGTGTAAGGTAAGTATTCTTCCTCTGTAATGGATGAAAACGATGTTAGTGTATAATGAATGAAAGATGTTTGTGTGGTTAATGGTTATCCACAATTATCAGTCTGGGTACATTTTATTAGTAAAATGAAGTAAATGCCATTCTTCATTCTTAAGCCACTACTACCTGCTTTTAAAATGTATGAAATGATATGATCTGATATGTGATGAAAAGATGTGGAGATATGTTTGTGTAGCCTCCAATAGGGTAGATATATTACAAACCAAATTGACAGATCACAATAAAACATGCTATTTTGAATGAAAATGATATAAGGAGTTAAGAGGAGAATGGATGTGAATAAATCTGAAAGGTATGCTTCTAATCCTGAATTCTAGTTACGTGGTTGGCATGAAGATGGATTAGTATGAGTTGCGTTAAGTTGGCGTACAGTATACGCCCAAGTGATATGAGTTGGCGTATTGAGTTTGTCTGTGTCTTGTACACGCTAGTGGGCGTACTCTATGTTATACGTGTTTGATCTTCAAAAAGGTTTAGATAATATATTAAGTGATGTATTGCATGATTTTTTTTGAACTCATTAAGTTCATTCGAACTTACGCTGTTATTCCTTTTTCCTTCTTAAGACTGTTGATAGAAGGAACATTTTGTTTAAGGACTACGCCAGAAAGCTGTTACGATTGTGAGCTTACTGCTTTGTGTCTGTATCATGCATGTCTTATGGGGGTGGCGCATAATTGCATTTTGAAAAATAATTGTATATAGAACTCCTTTTTGTTAAGACTCTATTTTGATGAGGTTTTTATGAAGTACTAATATTTGAGTTTAAGTCAATAAATTATATTTATGAAGTTACCATATTTGAATTTATACGTCATATGAATTGTATATTATTTTCAAATTGATGATATTCCCTTCACCTTAGTAAAATGGAAGCTAAAATACGAATTATATCCATAACTTTGTAAGAATTCTTTAAAGTTTTCGCCAAAATGTTTTTAAGCCAATTTGTTTTCAAGTAGTAATACATCATTCTTGGATTCTATAATAGGGTCGGGTTTGGTATGTTACAAAAAGTCAATGTATAAGTACATGTTAGAGAACAACGTATTGGACTAACATGGCATGCAAATGTATAATATCTCGTTTTTCAGTGGTGACGGAACAGTGGTTTTGAAACTAAAAATTTTGGCATGTTGTCCATAAATATTATTTATATATTATTTATGAGGTCATTAAGGTCGTATTAAAATTTGGTTAAAATTTTTTAATGTTTAGACAGCTAATTAAAGAAAAGGATTAAATTGCAAAAAAAAGCAAAAATTAATAGTTATTGATGTTTTAGTGCCAATTTGATTTTTTGTTAAATGAGGGGGGTTTAATATGGTAATTAAATCATCCTAATGGCTAGTGGATAGTAATGGAGAAAAAATAAATTGATTAAAACATGTGTAATGACAATTTTGTAATTTAATTGAAATTAAGTTAAAAACAAAATTTAAGAAAACACCATCTTCTTGATTTTCACTTGTTTTGGCTAAAAACACCATGGGAGTAAAAGCTTGGAGGTTCGGCTAGCACATTTCTTTGCATGAGTGAGTTTTATAGTATTGTTTTTAATGAATTTTATATTTTTGAGATCGTTACAAATAGGTATAGCTAAATCGTACCTTTATTTTTGAAACTGTTAAAAATTTTGAATGTTGTCATTCATGAATCTTGATTTTTCTTGATGTTAATGATGTGTTTGAAGTCTTGATTGTGATTTTGGATGGTTTTGTAAAGTGATTTTTGTTAGTTTTTAGTTAAAGGATTAAATTGTTAAAATGTTAAAAACCTCATGGTATAATGGTGAAATAGTGATATTTTAGGGATTTATTTGAAGACTAAATGTTCGGCTGGATATGGTGATTTTCAAAAGTGGCTAATTTGACAATTTTTGGGTTAAGGGACTAAGTCGCATAAATTGGAAAAGTTAGGGGCAATTATGTAATTTTGTAAATAGAAGGGTACAAATTTTGGAATTTATAAATATATGAAATTTAAGCTAATAAATGAAATAAATTATATTTTAGATCAAGATTCTGTTGACATACAGGGAAAATGAAAAGTAGCGAAGTAGTCCCTGAACTTCTACAACCATTGCAATTTAGCCCAGGTAAGTTCGTAGTGGCTTGTTTCTTATTACAATTAACTTATAATTTATATTTCTATTGGTTTATAATTTGATTATAGATATACTACAATATAAGTTTCAAATGTTAAATAGATGTGTAAGAAATTGAGAAAAGATTATTATTATGGTGATTGAATTGTATTAAGTCTATATATGAACAAAGTGAATTGGATAGTATTTACAGAAATTAGGACGTGCTCCTGATTGTACTCTGGTACCCCCGAATGCACATACGTGTTCCTGTTTGTACTTCAGTACCCTTGAACGCACATACGTACTCTTATTTGTACTTCGGTACCCTTGAACGCACATACGTGCTCCTGTTTGTACTTTAGTGCCCCTGAATGCACATATGTGCTTTTTCTGTTTGTATTTCAATACCCTTGAATGCACAAACATGCTCATGTTTGTACTTTGGTACCCCTGAATGCACATACATGCTCCTATTTGTACTTCGGTACCCTCGAACGCACATACGTGCTCCTATTTGTACTTCGGTACCACCTGAATGCACATACGTGCTCCTGTTTGTACTTCGATACCCTTGAATGCACAAACGTGCTCCTGTCTGTACTTTAGTACCCCTGAATACACATACGTGCTCCTATTTGTACTTTGGTACCCTTGAACACACATGCGTGCTCCTATTTGTACTTTGGAACCTCTAAATGCATATACGTGCTCCTGTTTGTACTTCGATACCCCTGAATGCACAGACGTACTCTTGTTTGTACTTTGGTACCCCTGAATGTACATGCATGCTCCTGTTTATACTTCGGTACCCTTAAATGCACATACGTACTCCTATTTGTACTTCAGTACCCTTGAATGCACTTAAGTGCCTCAAAGTTGCATCATTGATGCCCTTGAAAATGGAATACTGACCTATTGTATAAACCATGTTTAATTAATTTGAAGTAAAAGTTACACTATGTCCTTACTAGGCTATGTAAGCTTATGCTTTTTCTCATGTTGTTTTCTAGATAATTGTTGTTGACCGTTTGGAAGGATCAACCTCAAAGCTCATACCATCCATCTATTTTGGTAATTTTTGTATCTCATTTTGGGTTGTGGCATGTATATAAGTTTTTGTTGAAAGAATGTTAGTGTTAATAGTTATAGATGATATAGAAGGTTAATTAACTCTTTGGAATGTGTCATGTAATGCTGAATTATGATATCTATATATATTGATGATTATCATGACATGTATTTGGATTAGAAATGTTAATATGTGTGGTTAAGATGGTTGATATAGATTTGGTTGTTTTTATGAAAAATCTTGGATAGACTGTGATGTTGAATTGCTTATAGATTGAGGTACCTTTGAATGACATCTTGGTTAGAATCTTTCGGTTGTTTTTTTGGTATATTGGTGAGTGTTTAAAGTGTGTTTTGAGCTATTGAATGAATGAGCAAATGATGTGTCTTGATGAGCAAGGATAAGTGTTGAAATGGCTTGTTGTAGGGGTTAAATTTGGTACACACGACCTGGGACACGGGTTGTCACATAGCCGTGTGGCACACACAGCCTGACCGCACGGTCGTGTATAATTTATAAAATAGGTGCAGGTTTCACACGGTCTAAGACACTGGCTGAGACATAGCCATGTGTCTCAAGTCAGTAGGTTACATGGGCTAGCACATGGCATGTGACATAGCCGTGTGAGCCAAGTCAGTGAGTTACATGGTCTATGACACAGGGTGGACATGGTCGTGTGCCCCTACACGAATGCTCACATGGTCTGAGCTGTGTCACACAGCCGTATGACCCCTGTTTTCCAAAATTTTAAGCTTTTTTCTAAAATTTATGTTTTGATCCCTGATTGCTTTCAAACTAATTTTAAGTCCCCGTAAACCTTAAATAGGGCCCATATGAATAATTATTCTATGAATTATTATATATTTATAATTTAATTGAACATTTGTTCTGAATTAAGATAATTTGTTCTGTTTGGTTTTGTAACACTTTGATCCTTAATCCGGCAACGGAGTCGGGATATGGGTGTTACAAAATGTTTCTTGGATTATCATGTAATAGTCGCAACATTTCTTATAGCGATAATTATATTTATGATCCTTAAACTTGAGATCATCATTATTCTAACATCTTGAGTTATATGCTTTGACGCAATCAAATGTCTTCTATAAATGGTTGTACTATAAAAATTGATGTTGAGTGTGCCATAGTCTGTGTAATGGGATGTGAGTTATCAAGATAGGATTTGTCCCTCCTATATAATGGGAGAAATATATCAGGCCTCTTGATCGAGTGAGACTAGAAATGCATGGCCATGCTCAAATTAGTTAATATGAAATATCACACTTATTTGTTTATCTTAGTCTACTCGGGAATCAAGAAACAAGAGATTAGACTATGCAAGTGTGACTGTTACATGACTTGTTTTCAACCTAGGTATAAAAGACAAATGGATGTACTACATGTAGGAAAAACGGGTTTGGAAAATAAAACGAAAAATAAATTTGGGGAAAAATCAGAGTTTTAAAATTTTTTCCAAAACAAGATCTTGTTTGTGATATCTAAAGTAATAAACACTTAATCAAAATTATACATTTCGATTCATCTAGGATGAGCACTTCGAATGAACAGTCTTCTCCGCTATCCACAAATTAACGTCTGCCGAGTGCGGCTCACTTCGAATTAGAAAATTTTTCACAAAAATTACCAGTTAGGTAATTTTATAATTTCTCTAAACTTTTGGGTCAAGTTGTAAATTAGAAAAATATCTCTAGAAATTTTTTTGGAATAATCTCTTTAGAGAATTTTTTCTCTACAACTTTCTCTTGAATTCAAGTGTGTAAATAATGACCCAAGACTCTCTTTATATATGGAGAGTTTAGAGAGTTCAACTATGATTAAACTTAATCACTTTAATATTAAATTAATATAATATTTATCAAGATAAATATTAGATTAAATTTAATATTAAATCTTATTAAAATAATATAATGTTTATCTACAAGATAAACATTAAATTAAATTTAATATTAAACTATTAAAATAATATTATTTTTGGAATAATTAATTTGAAATCAAATTCTCTGGTAGAGTCCGTGTAGGAGTGTAACCCTTCCACTGCTCAACCACCGAAGACCAATTGTCGTCGGCCACTAGGATGCTGCCTCGCAGTCACTGGCACTACCATGTCCTGTGATGTAGGTGCGACACCCTTACAGCACCCCAAATTGGTTCGGCTGCTACCAGTTCGGTCCAGGTCAATGACAACCCGGCCGGTCCGGTCTAGCCACCTGTTGGACCATCAGCCCGGTTTCACATACCGAGCCCAGTTTGACCAATTTTTGGGTCTTAGTCTGGGTTTTAGGCTCCTAGGCCCACTTTACGATCTCAGGTCCAATTTTCAAGTTCAATTGTTCATTGGGCCAATTGTCTGACCTGAAAATTAACTTCCAAAAATATCATATTAATTTTAATTAATTTGATTAATTTAATTTTACTTAACCAAAATTAATTTTTTTTTCCAAAAATCACTTAGATTTTCCAAATTAATATTTTAAGAAAATTCTTTAATTGAACAATTCTTATGATCATCTAATTTAATTTCACATCGAATAAATCGATTCAATTAAATTATTCCCAAAGTCGTAGAATTTTCTTTTGATTCAAATGCAGTTTGTCGAGCTTTTGTTGAGCTAACAGAGGGACCAATCAGACATATACAATTAGGCTCTAGTGATTGCAATTATATCCAAAAGCATCGTTCTGATAATTCACAATTACTTAATCAAGGAGTTAGTCCACAAGAAGTACCATGGTTGAGAACTCCTTACTGTATACTCTTTACGAAAATAATTCATCCAACTGCTTTATCCAATGACCTCGTCATGTGTGTGTTACCCTCATATGATATCTTTGATTCCTTTGAGTTAAATTGATTCACTTAATACAATCCTATTTTATCTAATTGTTACCATTGTGTCTTCTTAATGATTAATATGATCACTGTCAACAAATGACTGTGATAAATTGCTCATTTGAGAACAAGCAATTCGTGGCCACGTTTAATATTTATCAATCCACACAATGCCAATGAGAGGATATCATTAACTCTTTAATTGAGCTATAAATTCCACTGTTGCTGGTAAAGCTATGCCATACACAATTCATGTACTCAATATACCGGCTATGGGCTCGATCATCTTTAGAGCATAAGCCTCCACTTATATCAAAGCACATGAGTTGCATACGCATGGTCAGTGGCTAACTCAGGATTTAGGTAAATCACACCATGAACGTCATAAGTGAATTAATTCACAAATAGATTCAGAATTAATTTATCTTGGGTCCAGTCCAATGTATCATTCTACCAATGAATACATCTATGCCACTATTTGTGGAGTCAACTGCTCCGATAGCCAAAATTGGAATTGTAGACGACATAATAATCCTTCTCAGCATTTGAATCAAATTCTCACTTTGATTCTTTTACGGAATTACAGATTCGTTTAGATTATCTACTGAAGTATGTTGTCTTTCTCACAATGTAAACATTCTTTACAATGCCACTTAGCTTCAGTTTGAACTTTAAACAATCAATGAACTAATATTTGCTTGTCACAATTTCACTATGCACGCAAAATATAAAAGACAAAAAATACAAAAGACATAATAGTAAAATGTGAAATTAACTTTATTTATTTATTCATTGTTCAAATAAATCGAAAATAATTACATGTTTACTACAATATAAGCACATTTCCCAACACTAAATAATAGTGTTGTCATTGAAAAGCATGTTGAACCACAACTTCCTGTGACTAGGGTAGCAGTGATGAATTGCTAGATGTCACTCACTGTTTGTAACATTTGAATCCTTTTAATGTTACTACCAATGTTATAGAATCCTATAGGGTCACACCTTTGATTCGGACAATTAGAATGTAATAAAAGTTGGGACTACGTTTAACATGTCACAAAAGTTAAATTTAATTATTATAGTAATGTTCTAATAATTAATTTAATTTGAAAATATTAAAATAATACATTATATATGTACATACTTGATGCACATGTATATAGAGGACTTAATTAAAATAATGTGAACAATGAGTTTCACACATTTTAATTTTATAAGCCTGCCTAATCGAATTTATTAAATATTGTATTTAATAAACAATTTGGTTGAGGGGTTAAATTAGGATTTAAAATTAAATTGATGTCTCCTTAAGTAAAAGAGATAATCACGTTTAAAAAGATATGTCCTAATTTTCCTCTAAGAGTTTTAAGAAATTAAAACTTGTTTGTGAAAAAAACTTAATCCTAGTTTGTGTTTTCACCTGAAAGACTATCTTTACTAGCAAAAAGAAAAGTTTTGTTTTTCCTCTGAACAGTTTCTGATCATTCTTTTCTAGGTGGATCATGTAGAGTTCGGGAATTTACATTACGATTGTGGTTTGCGACATAGGCAGAAGGATCCCCTTTGTACTATACATGTTTCCAAAATATTAAAGGTATATTTTCGACCTTTGTCAAACTCGAGTTCATTCCTCTTACATGGATCCTTGGTTTTGATCGCCGAAATAATTTTTCCGCTACGCCAAGGGGCGTACCAGTAATCCAACAAGTTGGAGATAGAGAGAGTGTAATGACCCGAATTTTACCGTTACCGAAAAAGTGTATTTTCGGGTCTCCGTTTTTGAAAAATGGATTCGTAGATATTTATTAAAAATATTTACGAAGTTAATCGAGTGGTTAATTAGAGTTTAATTAAGTGAATTAGCTTAAATTAAGGATAATTGGATAAAAGGATTAAATTGAATGAAGTGTGAAAGTTTAATTATAGAATAAAGAAAATTGAAAGGACTAAATAAGTAAATAAGCCAAAAAGAGTGCCAAGTGTATGGCAAAAAATAAAAAACAAGTGTAATAAATATAATACACACATTTGTAATACATGTATGTATTTGCTTATTATTTAAGTAAATATTAATGTATTTATTATTATTAAATTGATATTATATGATAAATAAATAAAAGTAAGACAAATGTGTGGTAATAATTGGGTACAAGTGTATAAAAAAATACATACACTTGTAATGCTTGTATTTAAGTATTAACAGATATTTATTATTTATAAAAGGTATTTATTAATTAAATAATTATATTATAAGATTTTTATGTGGAAAATAAATAAAAAGTTGACAAATGTATGGTATATATAATGACATGTGTAATATTAGTATATGTACATTTGCAAAATACATGTATATTTACTTATTATATAAGTATATTATTAAGTTATTATTATTATATATATATATAACAAAACAAAGTAAAAGAAAAAAAAAGAATAGAAAGAAACAGAGAAGAAACGAAATAGGGGAGAAAGAAGGAGAAAAAGAAAGGAAAGAAAGGAAAGAAAGGAAAGAAAGGAAAAAGGGGAAATAGAGATTTTGAAGCTTGGAAATTTAATAGTTAACAAAGAACCCAAGACATCGGCACACAAAGGAAAGGAGAAAGCTATCAAGGATTAAAACGAGAAATTCACGGTTAAGTTAAAGTGAGAATGTCGAATCAGCATCCCAGGTTGATCCCGAATTCAACGAGATAAAGCGTGTTAATTGTTGATAATGACATGTACCTAGGATGTCTTAAGTGTGTTATATTGGAATGTGATTGTAATAGTGAAATAAGTAAATTATGTTTGGCAATGGTATATAGTATGAAGTTGAAATAATTGATAAAGTAAGTGATATACTTAAAAAGATTCATTGGATAGGTTATAAAATGTTTTAGATTAGTAAGATTTGAGTATATTTAAGTGTATTTGGATTATTTGAATGTTGGCAAATTGTATTGGTTGAAGTTTTAATTTGCAGGGTTAGAAACATTTATTTTAATAAATGACTTTAATTGAACTGTACAAACCGGTAATGCCCTGTAATCCTGTTCCCGGGACGGATAAGAATTAGAGGGTGTTACATTTGTTGTTATCAGAGTTATCAGGTTTAGCCGATTCTTGGACTAAATCGAGCTCGAAATTAAGTCTAGAGGTACATGCCATAGTTGAGTCGAAATTGAATCGAGATCGGATGCTGATATATTTGTTTGTTTTTGTTTTATAGTTGAAAATGATAGATGAACATATTGATAGTATTGATTATAAAATGTATACTGGAGATAAAGAGTCTTGTGAAATAAATCAAAACTGAATCGGTAATATTGAGTATTAATTCGATGGATAATTAATCACTGAATGTTGAATGATAAAATAATAGAGAAAGAGATAATACGTAACTGTTTAGAATTATAACCGATGCTCATCAGTGAATAGAAGAAACTGTATCTGTTATAATATTTGCCCCTCCTGTTTCTCAATCGGTTCCCGAAGTGCTTGAAGGTACAGAGTTTGTCTGAACGGGTAAGATATCTGCTGTTAATAATCTGTACATATAGTGTGGAAGAATTGAAAATTACAGCTGAAAATGATTTTGAAAGAAATGAAATCTAGTTAGAGAATATTATCAGGGCTGCAAAAATAAATTGTTCTGTTCACCAATTAAATGTTAGAAAGGTATGATATTTCTATTAAAAAAGATTCAGCTTGTCAGTGGTGAAAAATATTGATTTCTGTTGTGATTAAGAAAGGGCTATTTGGAAATTTTCTGAGATGAGTTCTGAAAGAAATATATATATATCAGTCAGAGATTTCTTGATCAGAAACGTACAGAATTCTTGAAGCTTAAGCAGGATCATATAACTACAACTGTGTATGAGGGGAATTTGTTTGATTGAATAAATATATTAGAGGGTATATTTCGATAGAAACTGTAAGGTACAAATGGTTTGAAGATGGTTTAAAAGAAGATACAAAGCTGAAGAATGTAGAATAAAGAGTGGAAAGTATGATTAGATATAATTCTTCTGATCGTTATTTTAGTAATTTCTCGAAAGAAGTGGAATCAGATATTATTCAGAATTCAAGACCGAGTAACACAGCTATCAGAGGTAGAATACTCTGTAATTCCAGAAATATGAATGATAGTCGAGATGTGACAAATGACTTCACTGTAAAATCTGGAGAATGAACATCAGTCAGGGCATATTTTAATCGTAAATAAGAAGATATTTCTCTACCGGATGCCATTACAGGTACTTTCTTATTTATCGAACTAATATGATTATTTTAAATTGATCTTGATTTGACTTATTTATATGATTGCATGAATCCAGTATCTATTAAAGATTTATCTGTTGAGTTTGCTGAATTTTTGGTTGAAGTATCTATGTCAAAGTTTAAATCAGTAACAATTCTGATATGTTTCTAAAAGAGTTATCTGAATTATTGTTAGCTAAAGAAGCTGAATTTGCTATAGATTTGTGTTTGAAATGATATTGAAGATATATCTAGAATCAGAGGTTTTCTGAGACTAGCCGGTTATTACCAGAAATTTGAAAAAGGATTTTTAGATGATATGGTTATTATAGAAAAATGTGGAATTGGAATGGTATGATAAATGTCAGCAATGTTTTTATTAATTGAAAGCTCAGTTAACTGAAGCACTAGTTCTGGTTTAGTCTAAAATCCGGTAAAGAAACTTGTGATTTACAGGGATAACAGTGTTTTGATGCAAGAAAGTAAATGAATGGTTTATGTTTAGGAAAGCTAGAATCAGATAAGAAGAATTATTTGATACCTGATTCAAAAGTGGTAGTTATTGTTCCTGCATTAAAAGATCAAGATATGATAATTAATTATCATCCGAGAAAAACAAATGAATGTAGGTATATTCAGAATTAGGAGTTTTGTTTTGTGTTACAAGTTGTGAATATCCGACTGTTATCATCTGAAGATGGATCAATTTTGGTAGAGATAAAAGTTAAACCGACTTCTTTACAGCAAATCTGTGAAGCTTAGAAATGTGGTAATGAGTTATCGGTTAAATGGGTATAGTGTACAGATGATTTCTGATTAAACATTTCGGATTGAATATGATGGTTGTTTGCTATTTAGAAATAAAAGCTGAACAGAGGAATTCAGAGCTTAGGCTTAAGAATTTGCATGAAATTTATAGCAATACTATGTCTATGCATTCTGGAAGAAATAAGATATATAGTGATTTGAGGCAGATGTGTTGAAGACTTGGAAAGAAAAGCAATACTTTGAAATTGTATATAAATGTTTATATCAGATACAGATACCTTCAGAACTGTTACAGCTAGAAAGGATATCAGAATGGAAATGAGATATAATTTCTATGAGTTTGAATTGGAATTATCTCGATCTTCAAAAAAGAAAGACGGTATTTGAATAATCGTCGAAGGTTTGGCAAATTCTGCATATTCTATTCAGGTATGAATAAATTTCTTACTTAATAATTGCCTGAAATATAGATTTAGAGATTATCGAGTTACATGGTATGTCTTGGTTTCTATCATTTCTGATTGAGATACGTGGTTTGTACTCTGATTATAGAACAAGTACAAGAAGTTATGGGTGCGCGATAATAGTTTTCAACACTGTATGAAGTTCTGAATGATTATGAATGTAAAACTGCATAGAATCTGATTGAATATAGTGAGAAAAAGAATATGCGGAGCTATTTGATTCGTGAAATTGAAGACAAAGTGGAAGTAATTCAAAACAGACTGAAAGCAACTTTTGATAGACAGAAATTGTATGTAGATTTAAAATGTCAGGATATTGAGTTCTCGCTTACATTGGGCTACGTGAATCAGTGGAAAGATCGATCGTTAGGTAATATATTGGATGGTTTAGCCTCTGAAGTTACAGAAATTTATGGGATTTTTCAAGACTTGGTGTTCAGATGATATAGAACAGATTTCTTACATGTTATCTCGAATAAAGGATAATGAGATTTGATATGATTTATCGTACGGAGAAAAAGCCTATTGAGATACTCGCTTGAGTAAGTGAAGCTATGATATTAAGGAAACAATACGAGAACCGAGAGAAACAGTGAGATTTTTGCACCCTACCTCTTTTCAGGCAAATTTCGAGGACGAAATTTATTAAAGGGGGAGAATTATAATGACCTGAATTTTACCATTACCGAAAAAGTGTATTTTCGGGTCTCCGTTTTTGAAAAATGGATTCGTAGATATTTATTAAAAATATTTACGAAATTAATTGAGTGGTTAATTAGAGTTTAATTAAGTGAATTAGCTTAAATTAAGGATAATTGGATAAAAGGATTAAATTGAATGAAGTGTGAAAGTTTAATTATAGAATAAAGAAAATTGAAAGGACTAAATAAGTAAATAAGCCAAAAAGAGTGCCAAGTGTATGGCAAAAAATAAAATACAAGTGTAATAAATATAATACACACATTTGTAATACATGTATGTATTTGCTTATTATTTAAGTAAATATTAATGTATTTATTATTATTAAATTGATATTATATGATAAATAAATAAAAGTAAGACAAATGTGTGGTAATAATTGGGTACAAGTGTATTAAAAAAATACATACACTTGTAATGCTTGTATTTAAGTATTAATAGATATTTATTATTTATAAAAGGTATTTATTAATTAAATAATTATATTATAAGATTTTTATGTGAAAAATAAATAAAAAGTTGACAAATGTATGGTATGTATAATGACATGTGTAATATTAGTATATGTACATTTGTAAAATACATGTATATTTACTTATTATATAAGTATATTATTAAGTTATTATTATTATATATATATATATATAACAAAACAAAGTAAAAGAAAAAAAAAGAATAGAAAGAAACAGAGAAGAAACGAAATAGGGGAGAAAGAAGGAGAAAAAGAAAGGAAAGAAAGGAAAGAAAGGAAAAAGGGGAAATAGAGATTTTGAAGCTTGGAAATTTAATAGTTAACAAAGAACCCAAGACATCGGCGCACAAAGGAAAGGAGAAAGCTATCAAGGATTAAAACGAGAAATTCACGGTTAAGTTAAAGTGAGAATGTCGAATCAACATCCCAGGTCGATCTCGAATTCAACGAGGTAAAGCGTGTTAATTGTTAATAATGACATGTACCTAGGATGTCTTAAGTGTGTTATATTGGAATGTGATTGTAATAGTGAAATAAGTAAATTATGGTTGGCAATGGTATATAGTATGAAGTTGAAATAATTGATAAAGTAAGTGATATACTTAAAAAGATTCATTGGATAGGTTATAAAATGTTTTAGATTAGTAAGATTTGAGTATATTTAAGTGTATTTAGATTATTTGAATGTTGGCAAATTGTATTGGTTGAAGTTTTAATTTGCAGGGTTAGAAACATTTATTTTAATAAATGACTTTAATTGAACTGTACAGACCGGTAATGCCCTGTAATCCTGTTCCGAGGATGGATAAGAATTAGAGGGTGTTACAGAAAGAAACCTTCATCAAGGTAAGTAATGGTATTTTCCACCTCTCCTAACTTAATATTTGAGTTTGGTTACCATGTAAAAGCTTGAAAAGCTTAGGTACTAATATATGGTTATATTTTTGTGGATGAGAAAGTGAGAACATGTCAGATAATTTATTTTCAAGCTAGGATGAAGATGGAGTCAATTATTTGGTAGCTTGATCTTGAGTGTTTGTACATGTAAGAGGTAAGTACCCTTGAATATCCATACTTATCTTATGCCATTATGTTTAGGGAAATTTACCTCATAGATGCTATACTACTCAATAGTTAGGAATCAATTGAGTTGCCAATAGGGATTAGATATAAAATTTTGATATGTTTGGAGTTGTTTGGGCATTACACAAACTATATGCACTCTTTGTTGGGCTTCGGGCTATACACTCATTTGCATTCCCTTAGTCTTTGTGTTGGGATTTAGCATAAATCATTTCATTAATAAGCAAACATAAAATTTAAAAATTCATTGGATAAATAAAGATAATCAAACTAGTAATATATAACATCCTTTTCTTTTTCTTTCTTATAATACTTGTGAAGGTAACAAGCCTTTGAACCAATTGGCCAAATAGTTTCTTTGGTATGATTCAAGTCATTCTAACATTGCATTTCCTCTTCAATCTAGGTGATTTCTCAAACATTCTTAGCATGATAGTAATAATAACACCAAAGAAAACTACAAAGAAATGACATAAATTGGATGATCCATCAAGCAAAAAAAAAAAATAAATAAATAAATAAATGTTCTCTTATCATGTTCAACATCTTGAACTTCCTTTTTAAATGAGGACCATCAGCTGGAAAGAAGATGAGCAGAAAAAGAACCTGGACTCTATTCATCATCAAGTGGAGATAAGCAAAGGAGTATACAGTGAAAAGTCATGCAGCTGGACAATGAGAATTTAGTATTTTTTTTTCTAAATTAGAAATATAAAATAAAAACAAAAACATCCTATTCTTATTTAATCTTTTGTGTTTATTAATTATAAAATATGAATAATTCAACAAATCCATAATAAAAGTTTATGGTTGAGCATCTTAAAAAATTAAAATCTTAATCCAACACAATCAAAATCACATTAATAAAATTATTTTTATATTTTTTTAATTACATTATCCATAATAATAGTAAAAATAGTACTTAAAAGATTTTTGTATTTTATTCATTTCTTTCTGTGGCTTATGATAAGACAAATATATGAGGTAGCACCCTAATAATTGATATTCATAACACATGTGAAACCACTTCCAAAAACTATATATATGATTCACAAATGCATAATAATTTTTTGGGGTTTCTAATTTTATAAAAACAAATATCTTTGCTTTTTTTTTTAGTGTTTATATTTGTATTATTTGTTAATTCTAAAAAAATTAATTAATTTTTTAAAAAATTTAAAAATTCAAAAATTCAAAAAAGAATAATTAATTACCAAAGTTCGTGTCAGTAAAATATCTATTTATTTTGGTGTAATTTGAGAAATAATATAAATTTAAAAACTAAAATAGGAAGGCGGCCTCTTAACAATAAATTATGATGCAAAGGGAGGGTGATGGAGTAGGAGTTGAAAATTTGAATGATTAAAAAATGAGGGTCCCTTTTTGATGCCTAGAACAAAAGTTCACGTGCTGGACACATGATTACATCACAAACTTCACGCATTAAGTGGCGTGAAAGGGACATAGACATGAATTGTAGGAAGGAATTTGGGTATCAACCCACGTGAAGTGGTGAAGTCATTTTGTAAGGTTGCCTCTTTTATCTTTTCCTACTCCTACTTGAGACGGAAACAAACATTGCATTGCATCGCATCGGATGTCCATGTTGCCTAAAGTCCCCTCAAAATACACTTGCTCTTTGCTTTTTTTCTCCTGTCATTTCCCCACATTTTAGGCTTCCTTTCATTGCATGCATGCCTCTACTTTGTCTAAACCACCAACTAAAACACACATAAAAAGTACAACTATCTTTTTAACTTTTTCTTTTTTAGGACTAAATCATAATTCTTCATTTTTTGCCAAATAAGTTCATAATTACAAATCGTGTTTGAATATTTCATAATTATGGACGATACCCCTAAAATGAAATAAAGAAAGGTAGTAAGTGAAAAAATGGCTAAAGTGTAGTTGTTTTTTTTTTCATGTTAGAAAGCTATTTTAATAATTTCGCATCGAATTTATATTGGAAATATTATATTATAAGATGTTAAATTTTTGGAAATAATTTTCAGCCATCGGAGTGGATTTTTAACTTGAGAATTAAATGTGAACCACACATTTTAACTCACTTGAATTTTGACTTAATTTTTTAAATGGTGTATAAAATAAATAAAAATGAGAGATTTTTCTCATCCTTTCTTCCTTATTTTTAGCAGCATCTATTGTGGGGGGGGGGGGGGTAACCTCTCCTTCCATGGCTATCTTCCCCCTTTCTCTTCTAAATAAAAGCCACCCAAAAATCCAAGTTTCTTCCATTAAATATTGATAGTAAGCAATTTTTTTTCTTGTTTTCCACCATCACCCTTGTAACACCCCCTACTCGAATTAAACTGATATATCTTGAGTAAGGGATGTCACGTTTGAGCACTAAGACCACTTTAACTTGAACATCAATTTCAAGACTTCATTTTAACACAATTAAGCTTACTAGAAGTGATTCAAGTCATTCTTAGGTCTCTTTTAAAGTTTGGTAGCAAACAGGGGTCATTCAGGACCCTTTCGGAGCAAAATAGGGCAAACAGAGTCAGTGTTAAGACATTGGAAAGTTGATGTCACAACATTGAGGCTAGTTTGCATCCAAGGTCTCGACACCAACTAGTTATGTCACAACACGGGAACCAAATGGCTCCTAGTGTTGTAACCCCACAAACATATTACTTGATATAAGTCCAAATCACCAAAAAATTAGTCTAAACTATCTCCAATCATTCCATAACATTTCTAAACATTTTTAGAACTTAAAATATATCAAAAGATCATTCAAAAATGTCATATAACACATATTTGTCATGATCTCTTTGGCAGTATGGAAATTCTCATGTTGCTTTTGCAACACACTACTCATGCTCGCTAACATATAACATCGAACAATCAAGTCAGAATCTCTCCAACGATTTCTCGCTTTGGGCTGAGCTTCAAGAGGGCATGTTTCATCAAGAACAAATTTTTGTTTCTCACAGCTGAAAACTATTAGCAAGTTATGTTTCCATTCTTGAAAGTTATTCCCGTTCAATTTATTCTTAGTAAGAACGCTAATAAGAGGAGTAGGAGACATATTTAAACTAAAATAAATAAATATTCACTAATTACTATCTTTGTATTGAGCAAATATTTTCACTTCAGCAATATATCAAGAATGCAGTATGATGCATGCATCTTGTATTAAAACCTTGAAAAAACATTTTTCCTTTGCTACGATCATTCTCACGCCCATCAATCATGTCGACTTGGGGTCCCGTGATTAACTAGCAAGAACATGGATTACATCCAATCAGTTCGTGAATCTTAATTCTCAAGACTCCACATGGGCTAATAACCGTTTTAACGTTTGTAGCGACGTAAAATTTGGTTTCGGTCGCTAATTGTGGCGATTTATTAAAAACTTAAAAACTTAAAAACTGAAGTTTGATTTTGAAATAAACAGGGAGTCGCCACCGATCCTTTTTGTAGGTGTGATCGTACACCTAATAAATCGTCTTTTCTGAAAAGAAAATTTATTCTCGAACAAAAATGAAGGCCAAATGTGGGTCTATGCGAAAATCAGAGTAAAGTAGGGTTCGGGAGTCAGTTACGCGCGAGGAAGGTATTAGCACCCTCGCGACGCCCAAAATTGGTATCTTATAAAACACGTGTTGTTTTGATTTTCAAAAATACGAGTTCGATGTAACATTTAGTCGTGATCCGATTGAAACACAAGAATTTTTAGTTTTTTTTTTTATTTTTGAGAAGGACATACTGTTTTAACACAAGTCGATTGATATTCACCCAACATAGCGATGAAATCGATGACTTAACGTTAAATCAGTACGTTGCCTCGCATATTGAAGTTTATTTAAATCATGAATAAACATTTTTAAAACGGTGAACGGCGAGATGATATGAAATGGGCGGGAAACAAAAAAAAAGAGTTCGAAATATATCAAAACAAATAATAACTACGATAATAATATTAAAACAATAACAACGTATGCGATATTAAACATAATGACAATATTATTAATCGCGAAATAAGAACGAATATATACATATAAACATATAAGAAGTAATAGTGATGTAAACTTAATATTAAAAATACTAATAGTGCTAGATATATATATATATATATATATATATATATATATATGATAAGGGCGAAGAGCGTACACATAGTAATGCTAAAATACATGCATAATGTATACCTACATAATATAGAATGAACATAGACAAGGTACATTATAAATATTAATAACATAAAATTATGTACGTTAATAATAATATATACATATATTTTAAAATATATACATAATAATATTTGAATAAAATAATAAGTATAGTAATAAATATAAGGATATATGAAAATAATACTATATATAAAAAGTTATATATATACTGAGAATAATAAAAATATATACTAATATTAATAATAAATATAGTAGGAATAAAATAAATGTAATAGTAATATATACATAAGATGATATGGAAATATCTACATGGGATAGTATATAAAAAATATAACTAATAATATTGAAAACATATATACATAATATATATATATATATATATATATATAACATATATGATATATACATATACATTAGAAATGATAACAATATAAAATAAATTTATTAATACGCTACATAGATAAGTACGTATGGGTATAAATAATGAGAATATTAGAAATACTTAATATATAATATTTGAAATATGTGCATAATATAAAAATATATATATAACATAGTATTAAAATATATACACAATATATACATATTAAAAAATATAATAAAAACTATTGATAATACTTCACAAATATAAAAATATACATAATAACATATAAAATATACATTAAATATATACATAACGTATAAACATATATATAATATAATACACAAGTATATTAAATACACATACATATATAAAAGATCATACACTAATACATAATGATAATAATAATATTGAAATAAAAAGCAAATATAATAAAAATATTAAAATAAAATAATAAAGTAATATCATCAATAAATATGCCTATTCATATACGTACATAATAAATATACACTACTACATGTAATAAATAAATATAATAAGTATATAGATTATGATTAATAATAATAAATAACAGAAAATAATGACCAATAATTTGAAAAATAAAACAGTAAACTAACACAAAAGGGATTAAATCGAACATAAAACAAAATTTTGGGGCGAATTTGAAATAATAAAGGACCGAATGCGAACACGCGGGGAATGGTAGGGATCAATAGGAAAAATATTCCCATTGTCGAAACGACGCAGTTCACAGGGGTGTTAAAATGAAACAGATATTAAGTTCTGGGGTAAAATCGAAAAAGGGAAGAAGCAGAATAGGACCACCTTAAAACGACCTCAAAAGCGAAAGGACCAAGGGTGCAAATAGACCCTTGGTCCAAAAACACGCGAATCCTCCTTATCCGGGTCGGGTCACACACGGGTATAGTCCAAACGACGCCGTTTCAGCGTTAGATGCCCAGGTGCAAAACGGCACCGTTTAGACCTGCTATAAAAACTAACTTTTTTCTTAAAAAATCATTTTAGCTATGGTTTTTCAAAAAAAAAAAAGAAAGGAGGGTGGTTATGGTGCTCTGGGCTGAGCGATTTCCGGCGATCGGACTGCCGTTTGTCCGTCGCCGGCGACCACCGTGTACGGCGGCGGGAATCGTAAAATCGGCCCCTTTTTAGCCTTTTGGTTCCCCTTACCCTAGATCTGTAGTTAAAGTGTCCAAAAACCTCAACAAAACCGACGGAAATCAGGAGAAACCTTTCGGTTCTACTCTCCGATTGCCCCAAACGAGGTAAGATTTGATATTTTTTCTTTATCTATTTAAGGATAATAGAAATAAAGAGGAAAAGGAACAAAGAAATCACCTTTCTCTCGATTGCTTCTCAATATTGGTTGTTTTTGTATTGATTTACTTTTTTTTGAATATTCGAAAAAAAAAAAAAAAACAACCCCTGTTACAATCGTTTTCATTCTGCTTTATAGCCGATTTGTTACATTGTGTTGCGTGTTTCATTTGTTGTGCAGGTAGAGCAGTCCGGTGGCAGAGGGCAGGTGACCAGTGTTGGTGGCGGTTGGTGGCCTTGGCAGAGGCAAGTGGGGCTGAAGACCCTAGGTGCGGCGCACCTAGGGTTTGGTTGCTGATTTGATGGGAATGGGCTAGGGTTTGGTGGGATTTGGGCTGGGTTTGGGCTTCTGTTGGGTTAAATTTTAGGTGGGTCAAAATTGGGCTAATGGGTATTGGGCTGATGGTTAGCTGATAGGTTAATTTGGGTTTGATTTTGTATTGGGTTTTGGGGGATTAGTGGGTTTAGGTAAACGGGCCAAAATTGGCCTACAACAACGTTTAGCCATCATCTCTAGCTTAAATAGCATTTATTGGGAAACTAATTAATAAGAAAAGATCTTGACTGTGTAACCACTGACTCAACACCCATCATGAACACGCTTTCATTTGTGAGTCATCTTGGGATAATCTCATTGAAAGTCATGCATGACTAATTGTCCCTAAAAGGAAATCTCATTTAGTGAACCCACATGATAAAGTTTACCTTGGGGCACGGTTAGGGTAGGAGTCGACTCGAAACTTTATTATGTTATTACTTAGAGACCATCAATGAAGGTAGTAGGTCTTGTTTAAGAACCTTCTCCTACTCAAATTTTAAAATAACATGCAAGGTTTTTTATCCTATATTTTAAGAATGATCATACAATAGTCTTAGTGGCATTCTTTCCTAACCTATATGACATACTTCCAATATATGCATGACATGTTATGGTAATTTTATAATATTCACATTCATTTATTTACAAGAATCAATCAATTATAAAATAAACAATTTTAATTCTCCACAATTTTCCTTTTGAGGGAAAAATCGAAGAAGTGAATGTGATCTGTGCATCAGGTAGGATTTCAAAAAAGGGAGGTGAGTCAAATTTGACCGCTTAAAAATCAAGTCTTTCCTAGCCAAAGCCAATCCTAGACATGCACATTCTCATTACCACATTTCTCACAGTAATCGAATAACTTAAAGAAGTGAATAGAACAATACAACACATGTATTTTCTCATTATTACGCTTTTTATTTTTTAATTGATCAACTATGGATCATCTCATATATATATATCACAATTATAACATTACATAATATAAATATTATAAACAATTATAAAATAGATATATAAGGAGATAGGTAATTAAAATAAAATTGTTAGCCAAGGTTTCCATGGTTCTATTTCTAGAAAATAAATGAAAAAAAAAATTACATAGTTTTTCGCCACAAGACATTCATTGGACCTTCAACCGCCATCGCTCCATCTTCTCCTTGTCATGGACTCCTCTTGAAAAAATTACATTTAAGTCTTATGTATATTTTCGGCTCACAAGAATTTTATAAATTAAAAAAAAAAGTCTTACATGAAGATGATAGTCTACGGTCTATTTCCTAATAACCACAACATTGGCAAAAAAAAAAAAAAAAAACTATGATGTAGGACTATCTTCAGATAAGCATTGTATGATGCTATAATCTTCCCTACACATAATCATATTCCCGAATCCATATTTGGTAACGAGAACAAGTTGTAGTTTTAATATTATTCCTTAGATACATCTTAATTTTAGTTTTGAGACTTTAGGCAATAAGTAACTAACCAACCTAACTAAAATGATTAGTGGCAACTCTACTCATATGGGTTTTATGTCTAGCTTAAGGAATATCTTAATTTATTTTTGAGACTTTAAGCAATAAGCGACTAACCAACCTAACTCAAATGATTAGTGGCGACTCTACTCATATGAGTTTTATGTCTAGCTTGTTAAGCTCTCGATCTAACACATTATGACAATTATTAAAGCTTTTGTACAAACCATACATATTTTTTATATATGGTAAATTAAACTTTTCATTTTCATTTTTTTTTTCTTTTCTTAATAATTAATAATTTCATAACAATAGCTTGTAGATATAATATATTTTATCTGAATTTATAAATGTATTATTTATAAATTTTGTTATATGAAATATTAAATTATTTATTATATAAATAAATAAAATTTTCTATTTAATACTAAAGTGTTTTTTCCATTTTATTTTTTTAAAAAAATTAAAACATAATAATTTGATATAAAGTAATTCAATATTTTATTTATTATTAGAGTTTAATTATATTAAGATATACTAAAAAGTAACTTTTTAAGCATTCAATAAAAATGAGATAAACTATCAAAATAGTCACTTTTTTTTATCTCATATTAGATTTTAGCCACTTACGTTAATGTGTTGTAACATTTTAGTTACTGAGCCGTTAATTGTCGCTAATGATATAACGGTAAGCTGACGTGACATGTTAAATCATCATTTCAAACAAAAATTTTAAGTTAAATTCTACAATTGGTCCCCATATTTTTTCATTTTGAGAATTTTTTTTTCTTTTATGTTCTTTTAACTCATTTTTTCTTTTTTTTTTTATTCTCTTCTGCTTCTCCCTTTGTTTTTTTCCCTTCCCCATCTCTTTTAATGTAGTTTTTTTTTATGTTCCATTGGTTAAAAACTAGTCCCTATACTTTTATTTTTTTTGAACAATTTAATTTTTCTTTTTATTTCTTTATTTTCATTTTCTTCTTCCCTTTTAGTTTTAACAGATGAAAAATATAGAAAAACTACATTAAAAGAGATTGAAAAAGGGAAAAACAAAGGGAGAAGCAGGAGAGAATGATAAATAAAGAAAAAAAAAGAAAAGTTAAAAAGAATATAAAAGAAAAAAAATTAAATTGCTCAAAATGAAAAAAATATGGGGATCAATTGTATAATTTAATCTAATTTTTTGTTTGAAATGATGATTTAACGTATCACATCAACTTACCTTTACATCGTTAACGATAATTAACAGTTCAGTGACTAAAACGTAACATTTCAAACATAAGTGACTAAAATGTAATATAAAATAAACAAAAGTGACAATTTTAATAATTTACTCATAAAAATGTGTCTCTTTATATTTTTAAAAGACTTTCTAATTAATATCAAATACTTACTAACATTACATAAATTCTCCTTAATAATATTTTAATCTTAATTACTATAAATTAATTAAATAAAATTAATAATTAGTAAAAAGTAATAGTAACGTTATGGTTTTTTTTTTCCAATTAAATTTATGATTTGGTGGATTAGGATTTAAAATTTAGAATTTTATAATTTTAAAGAAAAGAGTTAAATTAAGATTTAAAAATCTAAAGCAATGATTTTAAAGTTAAATCGACAATCGAACCAGTCAAATCATTAATTCTTGATTCAACCGATTCAATTCCAGTTCAATTAATTTATAATATAAAATAATATTTATTTAAAAAATTTAAATAAATGTTGGACTTTTAAAATATACAGATCATTATAAAGCACAATTGTTTTTGTAAATATTAAGTGTAACACCCCCTACCCGTATTCCGAGCCTAGAATAGGGTACGGGGCATTACCGAACTTAATATGATCAATCATGTAAAAATCAGCCATAAAATTTCTTCTAAATTAAAAACTTTCATACATATGTTTAACGTCCCTTATATGGGCCTACGAGGCCCAAAACATACATTCAGGGTGGTTCGGGACCAAATCGTAAACATATGAAACTTTTGCAACACTTAAAAAATTTTCACACTTTGGAGAGTCACACGTCCGTGTTTTCTACCCGTGTAACTCTCTGTTTATAATTTTATCACCCTTGTCGATCATGACACTTCATATAAATAACAAGAAAAGTGTATGGGCTCAATTCTCATTAAATTTCTCATATATATACACAATTTCACGTTATGTAATCATACAACATATATCAGCCATATCTCTGTAGTCTAAATATGTTTTCATAACAGCTTATCTTGATTTCATACTATTTCATATTTAAACTTAAATAACCAAAGTATTTGAAATATCATCTTTATGAAAATAGTACACATGAGGTATATAATTCCATAATTATAAATAAACACATTTATCAAACATTTTCCATATTCATATATCAATGTCTCATGTCTCCATATATCAATAACCTGTCATTTCATGAATTCCGAGTTCAATTTCATGATTATTTGTCTCGTGTTCAATTTATTCCATGCCAAACTTTATTCATTAAAACATTTGAATTATCAATACACATGGACAGTACATTCAAGATGAGCAATTATATAATCACAAATGAATTAATTTATCAACCAAGTTCTATACTTGTATCTTATCAACTCGTACTTCCTTGTATCACATAATTCCATGTAACACTTACCAAACGTTGTCAAATTAGTGAACGTCTTACGGAATTGAGTACTTCGTTTTCTCGATGCCATAGTTCAACTATGGTCTTACACATCTTCACATAATGATGCCATAGCCCAGCTATGGTCTTACACATATTCATATATCGATGCCATAGCCCAGCTATGGTCTTACACGTAATCACATATCACATATCGATGCCATAGCCCAGCTATGGTCTTACATGAATCACATATCTCATCGATGCCATATCCCGGATATGGTCTTATCTGATAGCATATATCACACCGATGCCATATCCCAGATATGGTCTTATACGGAAATCAATTATCACTTGTCACTTGTAGCCGAAGCTACCACTATTCACTGATCAGGTAGCCGGAGCTACCACTTTTCACTAATCGGTGTAGCGTAGCTACCACTTTTCATCGATCGGTGCGTGAAGCTACCACTTTTCATCGATCGTGCAGTGGAGCTACCACTTTTCACTTTTCATTTGTCATTGATCGGATAAGTGTAGCCGGGCTATCACTTATCACTTTCACTTGTCCTGATCAAATAAGTGTAGCCGAAGCTATCACTTATCACTTGTTGCCATGGTCCAACCATGGTCTTTTCCTTCAATTCATCTTGTCATCGAATCAAAATGCTCAATTTGATCATTTATTCAATTTTCATGCTTTTACATTATTCACGGTTTTATCATCAATACATATGAAATAACACATCATGAAATTCATAAAATTAACAAATAATCACTAAAATTTAGTCATATAGACTCACAAGTTCAATTTTTGTATTATAACAATAATTATAATTTCATAATAAATATTTCAAATAAAATATTATATCATTTCTAATCCAACACTTATCAATTGTAATCAGGCATGTGATCAATTTATACACGAGTCATTCATATATTTTTATATATTTTCCTCCTCCTCCTCTCCATCCACATCCTTAGTATAAACAACATATTTGTAGGTAACATTATCCATAATTTTCACTATCTACTTAGGTGAATATTCAAGCTGTCTATCTGTGTCATAGTCACTAAATTATTTATATCTGAAGCTACGGAACTCCAAATTAAGATCCGATAATTTTTCCTGAAACTAGACTCACATATCTTATTACCATAAAAATTTCATAATTTTTGGCTGGGCCAATTAATACAGTTTATTCATTGAAGTCTCCCCTATTCTGCTGTCTGACAGTTCCGACCCTTCTTTACTAAAAATTAATTATCTCCTCTTACAGAATTCGAATGATGTTCCCGTTTGTTTCTCTTGAAAATAGACCCATTCAGGATTCTAACCATATAAATTTAATCCCATATTTATTTTTATCCAATTTTTTATGATTTTACAAAGTTAAAACAGGGGAACCCGAAATCATTCTGATCTTGTCTCACAAAATTTATCATATCTCATGATTTACAATTCCATTGCTTACATAATTTATTGTATAAGAAACTAGACTCAACAAGCTTTAATTTCATATTTTATTCATCCTCTAATTCCATTTCTACAATTTTTGGTGATTTTTCAAAGTTAGACTACTGCTGCTGTCCAAAACAGTTGTAGTGCAAAATGTTAATTTCCATTTTGCCCCAAATTTCACAATTCATACAATTCAGTCCTTACTCAATTAACCCCTAAATTAAGATAATTTTCTCAATTAATACTTTTACTAGACATTATAAGTTATTTCATAACTATTAAAATTCAGAATTTCCACATAAAACTCTAACTTCAAACTCTTTTACACTTAGGTCCCAAGCATTCACTTTCTATTCAATTCTTTCAGTAAAATCAACATATAAACAATTTAAAACTCTAATTCCATGCCAAATCATCATATATTTCCAACACTCATCCATAACAACTTCAAAAATTAGCCATGGAATCAAAAACTAATGAAATAATAAGTTGGACCCAATTGTAAAAGTCCAAAAACATAAAAATTTCAAGGAGAAAGCAAGAATTAAACTTACATGAAGCTGGAGTATGAAAACCAACTTGAACCCTCCTCCTTGGCTGTTTTTCAGCTGATGAATATGAAGAGAAATGAAGAGAATTCTAGATATTCCAATTTAGTCCCATTTTTATTTAGCCAATTTTGGCAATTTTCCAATTTTGCCCTTATTTCACCCATTTCCTGACTTTTTTCAGCTATTGCCGCTCAAAATATCTCCTTTGGGTTTATTTGCACTTTAGATCCTTCCTCATTTGACAATTGAGCTATTTAATCATTTTAGCAACTTTTACACCTTTTTCAATTTAGTTCTTTTTATTTAATTAACCACCCAAACGTCAAAATTTTCTGACTAAATTTTATTATTACCTCACCAACACTCCATAAATATTTCTAAAAATATTTATGGCTCGGTTTATGAATTCGAGGTCTCGATACCTCATTCTCGACCCATTTTAGCTAATTAATTCTTTTAAATCACCAAATTCACTAATTCAAAAATGCTTTTATATTCATATTTAACTCATAGGTATTAATTTATTAAATTTTCAACTCACCCGTCGGATTTAGTGATCTCAAATCTCTATTCCCGATACCACTGAAAATTAGGTTGTTACAACTCTCCCCCCCTTTAGGGATTTTCGTCCCCGAAAATCTTACCAGAAAAGAGGTTAAGGTTTCAGCATAAATCCTCCATCCTGTAATGTTGCCTAAGAACCTTACACTGTACTCGATTACTTTTAATTTTCTGAATGTCATTATACAATATCAATTAAGTAATCATCACTCGCAAAGTAAACAAAACTTCATTACTCAGAGCATACATATCTACATTTACTCCTCTCAAAGGTTAATCGATAGCTACTCACAATCTTTCAATGGCTCAAATCATCATTACTGTCTTAAATTCAAATTTTTCTGTAATATTCGACACTTTAAATTCTTGGAATCAGGGAGTATGTAGCAATTTTTTTTTCAGACTATCCGTCTATTTACCCATGAATACATAAAATTCATTTCTAAACTCGAGGATCAATTTACATGCATATATCTCAATTTACCTTCCAACTGAGTAACTTGTTCTGATTAAAATATCTCGATTCCATCTTAATCACAAACAATAATAACCTTTTAAAACAATTTCCTCTTTAAGTTGTTAGAACAACTCAAACACATAATCTTTCACAATTTTCGTAACATGCTAGTCAAAAAGCTTTACTAACGGCATTAGTTCAAACAAAACACCACATCCGATTTATGTCATTGACCTTAATCAATATTACCTAATAAAAGAAAATCAATATAAAAATTTAGCTTGAATAATCACAATCCACACTTTGTCGATGCCAATCTTCTTAAGAAAACTCAAGAATTCCCGATAACACATTCTTTAGATATCATACCTGGATAAGTTGATTGTCCTCTTCTTTAACTGTGGCATCACTTAATTTGAATGATTTTCAAAACAGTCTATCATCTCTTCCAAGACCGTTTTTACTTGCTAAACCATTCTTATCTCTGACTACATTATTAATTATTCCACTTTTTGAACTCTTTTGTTTCACACTTGTGAACTTATTCAATATAAATTTCATAAACTTTATTATATAATACCATAATGATAGGGGGTGAAGATTGTAAAGCCTCGACTTTTAGCTCTTATATATATACACACACATCTAACATATCATTTATCAACAACATAACATCATATAAATACCAAACAACATAGGCGCGCTTATCACAAGATAAACTTTTATTTCATTTCATACATCATCACATCCATATCATGAACTCTTTTTCATACTTTTTCAAGTTTCAACTCATTATAAACACATTCTTATTCAGATACATTAGTGTCACTTTCAATACTTTCTGAAATAACTCGATTGAAAATTATTTCTGTCTATAAGTAAAATAAAAATTTGATCAGATTATACACATCACTCTATCACAGATTTATATGGCATGTATCTCTAAACACTTTACATATCTTATTTGATCCGAGAATCGGCTAAACCGAAGCTCTGATACCACTAAATGTAACACCCCGTACCCTATTCTAGGCTCGGAATACGGGTAGGGGGTGTTACATTAAGCCCAATTATTATTAGGCCCATAATAAAAATTAAAAATAAAAAAAGGCCTAGTAGCTTATTATTTTCCTTTCACTGATTCGATTAGTTTGTCTGGTTTAATTTTAACAACATTTTTTTAAAGTCTTATATACAAAATAAATTAATTTTAGATTGAAAAATAGTAATAAAAGTTATTATTAAGTGAATTATCGTAATTTAAGTTAATTTCTTATTATATAAATCCATTTGATTTTTATTTATAAATATAATAATTCTTGTTATAAATAAATTTATTTTAGATTATAGATAAATGTGCAATTTTAAATAAATAAAAATAATTATTTCGTGGATAGCACTAATTTGATACTAGTCTTACTTTATAAGAGCATCACAAACAGAGAAGGGGCCTTTTATGTTTTTCTTTGTGAACACAATCAATCACCAAATCTGATGGTTTTCTTGGTAATTTTATTATTCGTTTGCCTTTTTGCATAATGATTTGTTTGGTAGAAAAATTAACGTCTGTTAATTTTGTTGATTTTAAATTTTTGTGTAAGCTCGACTCAAATTATAGATGTTAAATTCATATTAATTTTTTAAGGTATTCTTCAAGTCTATTTTACCGTCCATGTTTGAGGTTTCTAGCTATCTCCTTTAACGATATTGCTTTCCATGTTCAAACCTAAATTCTCCTTTTGAAAATGCAATATGTCTTGTTATTGTACCTAATTACTTGTTGGCATATATAAAACAAATTTAAAACATATAATATATTAAAAACATTAAAAACATTAAAATAAATGTTTCTTAATAAATTTTAAAAGGACATATATCCAAACCAGGGTCAAACTAAAAAAACTTACCTAAGGCCCGACCCATTTAGAAAATAAGCCTCGTTTTTTGTCCAGACCCTCCCTTCGGGTTTGGTCGGGTGGTCTAGCTTATAGAGAACTCTACATGCAAGTCATATTAACAATTAATTAATTTTTTAAAATTAATAAACTAATTGTTAACATGTCAATTCACGTGTAACAAACTAAAAAACTAATTACTATGGCAACAAAAATTAATACGTGTTAATTTTTCTATCCATTTTGAGTGTAAGTTTAGAAAACTAAAAATTGAAGTTTGAAATAAGTAATTATATGATAGTTTGATTAAATTAGGGGTTTCCGACCTTTATTCTTTAACATTTGGAAAGAGTGGGGCCTTTTTAAATCTAGAAATTACGGCAGTACTGGTGTTAGTGTGATTAAGGAAGACATCCTTCCTATGTCAACTTGGTGTTGTGTGTACCATGCCTACCTCTTTTTGCTATGTACAACACCAACCCAACCCTAACCAATTCTCCATTTCGGAATTTCATTCTCAGTTATCTTCAAAATCATACATCTGTTTACAAATATTAGGATTAATTAGTTAGAATAAGATTAGGGTCATACTGAAGCGACGTGAGGGTGAATGCTGCTAAATTTATTACCACTTCATAGTTGATATACTCTGCTCTGCTCTATTATTCGCCCTATTTCACTATGAATGTATAGTCTTGAAGATCACTACCTTTGTCATTGATGTTGTAACGCACTCGAACATATGTCATTTTACATTGACAGCAATGCCTCCATAACTCCTCCCCAACTCTTAAACAAGAAGATAATGCGTTTTAATACACTCGAACCAATATCCTCCTGCACTAGTAATAATACCCATGCCAATCGAACTAAGACTCAATCGACAACTTAAAACATATTTTAACATTTAAAATTATTGATAAAAATAATTAAGCAACAATTAATTAATAATAAAAGAAAAAACAAACATATCATTTTTTGTATAACAAGGAAAATAGTGTTGTAGGGATTGGAGGGCCAATTTTAGCCATATATATAACAATGTAAGAATTAATTAGAATTTGTCTTTATGCAAATGTGTCACCTTTCATGCATCTGTATGCATTGATGGCAGGATTTCAAATTAATTAAAAATGTTATATGCTTGATGATTGATGCTGTACATATCTATTTACTTTTTCACTCTACATTATTTCTTAATGTAGAAATCAATTAAACATATAAAATAAATTTCAATTTTTCATTTATTAATGAAATCAATATACTAAATACTGAATGCAACTGTGGGAGTGAATTCGTTTGTTGCTGTAGTAGGGGGAGTGGCCAGAGACAACTGGGGGACATTGGCTATTGGGGTCTTCCTGTAAAATAGAAATTTGCCCAGTGTTGGAAGCTGAGTTGTGGGGGGCTTTGAGGGAGTTAAGATGATTGTCTTAGAGATGAACTGTATAGAGATAGTTTACCTGTTGAGTGGTCATTCTCGAAAATAGAACTTGTTAAGAGAGAGAGTAAAGGATTTATTGGAACAGATAGAAGAATTTCGAGTGATAAATATATCAAGGCAGAAGAATAGATTAGCAGACAGTATGGCCAATCTTACCATGAGAATGACTGTTGAATGAAAAGTTTTTACCGAACTTTGCTAGGCAGTGTATGATATTGTGGTGACCAAGACTCCTAACTCCATGACAAAATAAATCGGATAAGTTTTTGTTTTATTTTAATATTTTCATTTTAAAAAGAAACACTAAAATTTTAATTCAATTACATTGTCACATCACATTTTTTTTTATATTTTACACTAAGTCATATTCAAGTGAACTTAAATTAAAATTTTTAAACATTATCTTTCTATACAAGATTTCAACCAATAATATAAAAAATGTCATTCTTTCTATATAAATTGCATTTTATTTTTTTACTAAAAAGAAAAAGTAAATTAGTCATTCTATTGAAAGTTTTATTCATTTTTAGTGTTAAAAATTGGTCCATATACATCAACACGAGATCATTGTTTACAACCATATCAATTTTTAATAGTAGAACTAAACTGAAATTTTTAATAGAAAAGATCTGCTTACTCTTTGATTTAATTTATCAGAATTAATCTATCTATTTTTCAATAGAGAAAATAAAATGTAATCTGACATTTAATAAAAAAACTTTTACGAATACCCTCCATTGGGAATATGGATATAATTAATTGAAAGAATGGATAGATATAGGAAAATAAATAAAAGATGGGGGACCTTGGGAAGAAGCAAAAATGAATGAGAAGAAGAGACAAAGAGGGGTAGGAGGAAAATAAATAAAGGGATAGTGACGGGAGGCAAGCAGCAGCAGCTGCATGGTTGGTGTTTGTATGTTTTTTTGTTGTCATCTTAACAATGTGACCAAAAGGGCTTAAAGGGCGTACGTCCACTCGTCTCATAAGTTGTTCGCTCTTTAACTAACAATCTTCCAACTTTCACCTACGACCTTACCAATGGATGGACGGCCCTTGGCCTTTCTCACTATCCCCTTTCTTCATTATTTTCATCTCACATCTTGGATTAAACTATCGTAAAGATCTCTGTATCAAAAATTAGATTATATTTTATCTTTTTTTATCAAAAAAACGATTAAATTAATTTATGTGCATTTTATAAAAAGTAAGCTAGTCTTTTTGTAAAAAAAAAAAAATCTATCCAATTTTATTATTAAAAACTAGTCATTATACATCATCATAAGGTACACGTGGCCACTTTTTGGTTATTCCGTCAATAACGCCAGTTTTTAACCATACAAATGAATGAAATTTATAATAGAAATGACTAGTTTACCTTTTTTTAGTAAAAGTGGCAAAATACAATTTGACTCGTGCCTCTTTTTGGTCATTATATATCAACATAAAATATGTGTGGCTACTTTCTAATTATATCATCAGTCATGCCGGTTTTAATAGTACAAATTAATAAAATTTTTAATAGATTGGAATAATTTACCCTTTAATTTAACATATAGTGACTAATTTATTTATTCTTTAAATAGAAAAAAAAATTTAATCTAATTTTTAATATAGAGACTTCCATAATACTTTTACCTACGATTTTTAAATTTTAAAAACAAAATAATTTTAATTAAAATTCAATTTAATGTTTAATATAAAAATGAGAGTTGTTTGTCCTTTTTTTCTAAGTTGATTATGTTAAACGTCTTGTTGTTTTATTATATTAGATCTAGAAATTTTCAATTATAAATGTCAAATCAAATTATCTCACATCTCTTTCTTGAATTTTATTTAATATTAGATTTCTTCTCTGAGTTTTAAGTACAATTATTATTCTTATTATATTATTATTATTATTATTTTTACTACCATTGTAATTATCCGCTTGTTAAGATATGGGGAAATTATACCATTTGTAATTAAATTTTAGGTAAGGTTTCGTTTTGATCATTGAATTAAAAAAAAGAAGTTATAATTTGATCACTGAATTATTCGAAAGTTTTTATTTAAATCACTGAACTATTTAAATGGTTTTATTTAAGTTAAATTTTTTTTTTAAAAAAAAAGGATAAACTGTACAATTCATTACTAAATTATGGGTAAGTTTTCGTTTTGGTCACTTAACTAAAAAAAGTTACAATTTGGTCAATTCTATTTGAAAGTTTCATTTAAGTTATTGAATTATTCAAAGGTTTTTTTTTTATTTAAGTCATTAGACTGTTAAGTTTTATTTAAAAAAAAAAAGTTCTGCCAGTAAGCTTTAAGTGACGATTTAGCAATCTATACGGTGGATCAGTACCCATCAATGAGTAGAAGAATATACCTTAGATCCAAGTTGATCCGGCGGTCAGTGTCAGAGGTCAGAAAAAAAGTTATTTGAATTTTGGTTCGTAGATTTGTAAAATCCAAAGTTGTTTTATGAAAAAAAATTGAACTGTAGAAGAGAAGGAGAAAAAAAGCTTTCGATTAGTGCAGGCAATGCAAACAAAGAAACTATATAGCAACCATTTTAATAGTCTTGTAACTTAAATAAAAACTTTTGAATAGTTCAGTGACCAAATTGTAACTTTTTTTAATTAAGTGATCGAAACAAAAACATACCCATAATCTAGTAACTAATGGTGTAGTTTACCCTTAATATATCTATATATATATATAAATATATGATGTTGTGCACTTGTTCCCTAGTACTACTCAATTTCACCTTAGCTTAAGACATTCATTTTTAAGTTATTTGGAAACACTCTATTCCAAATGTCTCTCTCTGTCTTAATGGATTCAGGTTCTCCAACCATTCTTTTACATCCATCCATAGAACCAAGAGATGAGACGGGTGGTGTCCTTTTTGACTCATCCAAGTTGCAAAACCAATCAAGTTTACCCACAGAGTTCATATGGCCATGTGGGGACTTAGTTCACACCCAAGAAGAGCTTAACGAGCCATTGATAGACTTGGGTGGGTTCATCAAAGGAGACGAAGAAGCTACTGCACAGGCAGTGGGCCTTGTTAAGACTGCCTGTTCTAAACATGGTTTCTTCCAAGTTACAAACCATGGTGTTGATTCAAATCTTATCCAAGCTGCTTACCAAGAGATTGATGCTGTGTTTAAGTTACCCCTTAACAAGAAGCTCAGTTTCCAAAGAAAGCCTGGTGGTTTTTCAGGCTATTCTGCTGCCCATGCTGACCGGTTTTCCGCTAAGTTGCCATGGAAGGAAACATTTTCTTTTGGCTACCAAGGACTTAACTCCGATCCTTCTGTGGTTAATTATTTCAGCTCTGCTTTGGGGGAAGATTTTGAGCACACCGGGTAAGCCTTTATAAATGATTTAATAAGCTGCATTATTTTATGGTAAAATTACAGTAGAAACTTTCATACTAAGACTGACGTTGCATTTTTTTTCCTCTTTATTTACGGGTAAATTAATCATTACATATTACATCAAAAAGTAAATTAATTTTTTTTGTTAAAAATTCTATCCGTTTGTACTATTATGGAATAACTAAACACATCATGTGTACCTCATGCTGACATACATGAACCAAATTTTAACAAAATAACTAGTTTACTCTTTGGTCTAATATACATGGACTAATTTTCCCATTTCTGAGTAGAGAGTAAAATGTAATATAACTCTTAATACAAGGGCCTCTGTGATACTTTTAACTTATTTTATTGACGAATATATATATATATATATATATATATATATATATTTAAGACAATAAGTTAACCAATTAACGGTGATTTGACAAATAATACAAGTTGAAAAATAAAAAAAGACGGAAAAATTAAATGTAGGACAACAATAACTTTTTTGTAAAGTTAAAGGACCAAATAACTCATTATATTTTGTAAAATATGACTGTAAGTAGTGAGTGAAACAAATTATATATATAGAAAACGAAGTGAGGTGAAAGTATTATATAATAAGATTTGGGTTGCAATTTATTTCTTTTATTAAAAAATTATCAAATTAGTCTATATACATTAGATAAAAGAATAAATAAATTTTTCTATTCAAAATTCTAATTATTTTTATTGTTAAAAACTTATCCTTATATGCCAATAAGTGTGTCTGGTTATTTCGTTAGCCACAATAATTTTTAATAGTAAAATGGATAATTTTTTTAAAAAAAAATTAATATGCTCTTTAACTTAACTTACAGAGACTAGTTTATCTATTTAAGTAAAATGAGCAAAATACGATCCGACTTCTAATATAAAATTTTCTATGATACTTTTACCAACAAAGCGAATAGTTGAGTTATTTAATTAATAATAAGGTTGTATATGGATGTGAAGGTGGATTTACCAAAAGTATTGTGAAAAGATGAGGGAGCTGTCGCTAGTGATATTCGAACTGTTGGCAATCAGCTTGGGGATAGATCGTTTACACTACAGAAAATTTTTCGAAGATGGGAATTCAATAATGAGATGTAATTACTATCCCCCATGCAATAATTCTGGCCTCACCCTTGGCACTGGCCCTCACTCTGATCCTACTTCCTTAACAATTCTTCACCAAGATCAAGTGGGAGGGCTCGAAGTTTTCAACAATAACAAATGGTATGCTGTTCGACCTCGACAAGATGCCTTTGTCATTAACATTGGTGATACTTTCATGGTAAGTCCATTTTGCTGCATTTCTAATTTCCACTACTAATTTAAAACCGGTAAAAAGTTATTAGATTATCCTCTATTCAGAACATGAGTGAATTAGTTTTTGTACGTTTGGTCAAAAAGAAAATTAGTTTTTCTGTTAAAAATTTCATTAATTTCTGCTGTTAAAAATTTGTCAATATATGTCTAGATGATGTGCATGTGTCACTAGCATGTTCTTCAGTTAGCTATGCCAGTTTTTAATAATACAAAAGGATTAATTTTTTACAAAAAGAACAAAATTACTCTTCGATCTAATATACAAAATACAATTTAACTCTTAATATATGGGCCTCTATAGTACTTCTACTTCCTGAAGTTAGTGACTTTAGGGAAAGAGGTATGTAATTAATGGCATCAATTAATTGCTTACTATACATAACTTTAATTAAGACGTTAATCCACTTTATTAATTTAATTGATATATTTTAGGGGTGAATGTACGCGAGTGTTCCTTATATTATAAGGGTTGGATCAAATTAGTCTGTCTACTAATTAAATTCTTTACTATTAAAAAATCAAATAAAGTCCAATTGAAATAGAATTAATATTTACAGTTTAACAAAATTAATATTTTAAATTTTTTGTGGTTTTGTAAATGAGATTTTTTATTTAGAACTGAACTACAATTGAATTTTTTTTTCAAATAAATGTTATAATTTGAATTTATTTAATTCTTTTTAATAATATAAGGATTAAATTGATCTAATCCCTATATATAAGGACCTCCTAAATCATTTAACCTATTTTAGGGTAACGACTACCCCGTACTATTTTAATTGAGGAATTGAAGATACTAGTAGCTCATTACTACTGTAATCCAACTTTCGTACATTAACAGTTACTTTATTTCCCCCCATGAAAAGAACACGTAAAAGAAGAATTTTCATGAGTAAAATATTGATTTTGAATTTCAGTCCTTCTCTACTCTACCCCACCAAAATTAAGTTTTTTTTAAACCTTTGTGGGACCTAATAGCTTGTGGAATGACATACAAGGTTGTAGAATGAAGATAAAGAAAATAACGTAATTCCAAGGCTAAAGTTAGAGAAATATAAATGTTTGTCCATATGTATGTATTTATTTGTACGATTCAAAATTAACGTGTTTGACAAAATAAATAGTCAGTATGTGGCGTATGTTAGTGTACAGAGATTAATTTTTTTTATTATTTCATTTATCGTATAAGGATTAAATTGAATAAAAATAGATAAAATATGTATGATTGAAAAAGTGGTGTACTGTAGGCATTATGTAACGGAAGATACAAGAGTTGCCTGCATAGAGCAGTGGTGAACAAGGAGAGAGAGAGGAGATCATTGGTACACTTTGTGTGCCCAAAAGAAGACAAAATAGTGAGACCCCCACAAGATCTAATGTGCAGATCAGGAGGGCCAAGAGTGTATCCTGACTTCACATGGTCTGATTTGTTGGACTTCACTCAAAATCACTATAGAGCTGACGTTGCTACACTCCAAAGCTTCTTCCCTTGGCTCCTTTCTTCTAACCCTACTTCCAACTTCTAGTTCTTCTCTACTCCCCTATCTTCATATAAATATCTTGGTTTCCACTTTGTATCTATCTACTGTAGATTATAATATGTTTTAAGTCTATATATATTTGAATTTGAGTTTTTCTATTTTTTGATTTTAAAAATTTAAGTATAATTATTAAAATCGTTAAAACCATTCTATTCAATGTATTGGTGTCATGGGTGGAGAAAGAGAGGGGCAAGTAGTGATCTTGGTCACTCCTAAAACATGAAAAATTGTTTATATGCAGGGGCGAAGTCAGAAAAAATTTTTAGGGGCGGATGAAATTTTAATTTTTTATAGTTTATATCTTTATAATTTGTAAATGATTAAATTAAATTTTTATAATTTTAGGGGGGACAATGTGTAATTTTACCTTTATTAATTTAAAATTTTTAAAAAAATTTAAGGGCCTAAAAGATAATTTTACATTTTAGGGAGGGCCGGAGCCCATGCCAGCTCCCTGCCTTTGCCCCTATTTATATCATCTCTAGGAAATCACTAGTTAGTATAATGGTAAATTTACATTTTGACTTCTCAAAATTTTTATTCATATTTTGGTCCCCAAATTAATTTCCCAACTTCACTACTAGTTAGTGTGACATTTAGAAATGATAAAAATTTTCACCTGGTAATCATGTAACAATAAAAATGACATTGTAATGACTTCAATTTAACAAAAGACTTCAGGGGTGTTTGATAAACAGAGTTTTGAGCCTTTTTTTAGTTGATTTGCGCACAAATAGAAGATTGAATAGTCAAACCCTCTAATTGTAGTGTTTGGTGAATGGGGTTTTGCAATAGCTTGTTGAGCTAAAACCTTCAAAATAAAAAACACTGAGATGAACAACTTTTTTCAACAGGTGATTGGGAATAAGATATGTGGAATGACATATCTGACCGTGCTTGCTAAAAGGTTATTCCCATTGTCACATGTCTCAAACTTAATATGCCAAAATATCAATAGCCTCTATTTTCTCATTTTCACTTTAAAGTTCAAAGTCCAAAGTAAATTTTTTTTTTAAAAACTCCACTGTAAATCTACAAAAATCAATATTGCCGCAAGAAATTTTCGATCAACCCCATTCATTCTTGAATATTTATGTATTCTTAATTTATTTTCAATTTACTTGTGTAAAATGATTTCATATGCAACTTTATATTAATTGAAATATGCTACTTGACAAATTTATCCAGAGTATGATATAATTATCACTAATTTTGTTTATTTAAATTTTTAAAAATATTCACTAATTAATTTCCATAATGGATGTTTTAATTCATTGGTAATAGTGTTTTATTTCAATAATTTCACCCAATAATGACTAAAGTATTACAAACAAATAAATACGTAACAATAAAATTTGTCATACCCTTATTTGTCATTTTACATATATCAGCTTTCAACTATCAACTAAGTTTTACTAAACACTTTTAAATAAACAGTTAATAGAATTAGTTGATCAAACTAGCCACTGCAATTAGCAATCAACTATCAGCCAACTGTCAAACAGGGTTTTCTAGTTCTCTTGCTTTTTTTTTTCCCAATAATATGATGTCTTTTCATATAAATATCATAGTTAGGACTTTATATCTGTCTACCCAGTATATTATACATTAGATTATAATATGCTACAAGTCTTTGTACTTTTTTGTATTTTGAAATTTAACCTTTTTTTATTTTTCAATTTTAAAAATTCAAGTACAATCGTTAAAATCGTTAAAATTATTCTATTCAATATGTTAGTGCCAGAGGTGGAGAGAGAAAAGGACAAGCATTGTCCTTGACCACTCCTAAAACATGATTTTTTTTCATATAATCCCTAGAAAACCACAAGTTAGTACAACGGTAAATTTATATTTTGGCTCCCCAAAATTTTTATTCATATTTTAGCCCCTAAATTAATTTCTCGGCTTCATTTCTAGTTAGTATGATATTTTGAAATAATAAAAATATTCACATGATAATTATGTAATAATAAAAATGACATTATAATGTACTTTACAAAACTTCTAGTTCTCTTACTTGCTTTTTTCCAATAATATAATGCCTTTTCATTTTTTTTTCATATAAATATGACTTTATCAACCTTGTATGTTTTTTTCCAATAATATCATGGCTTTTCATATAAATATGATAGTTTGGACTTTATATCTATATACTTTGTACATTATATATTAGATTATAATATACTGCATCTCTTTGTATTTTTTTATATATTTAGAATTTAGTCTTTTTATTTTATTTTTTTTAAATTCAGGCTCAATTTTTAAAATCGTTAAAATTATTTTGTTCAATACATTAGTGTGACATTTTGAAATAATTAAAACAACAATAGAAATAATGTTGTTATGGACTTGAATTTAACAAAAGACTTTTAAGATTAAAATATGCAATAGGTCCTTGTACTCTTTGCAAAGTTAGAATTTAGTCTCTATACTTTTATTTTCAAGAATTTAATTCTTCTACTTTCTAAATTTTAAAACTCAGATCCAATTGTTAGCACTATTAAGTTTTTTTTTCTTAAATATTTTGAAATAAAAAAGAAAAACTCACTTGGTAGCAATAAAACTAAAAAATGATGAAGTAATGAACTTGAATTTAACAAAGTAATTTTAACAGTTGGATCTAAATTTTAAAATCTGAAAATTAGAGAGACTAAATTCTTAGAAACAAAAGTATAGAGACTAAATTCTAAATTTACCAAGAGTGCAGGGACTTATGACATAGTTTAACCGACTTTTAATTGAATTAACAATTGGACTTGAATTTCTAAATCCGAAAGTAGAGGGACTAAATTACTTGAAATAAAAGTAAAAGGACTAAATTTTGAATATACAAAAATTAAAAAAGAGTTGAAGGATATTTTAACCTCTCTCAATTGGGCGGCGATGCATGTAATTGTTGGATGAAAATAAATAAAGTTAAATCAATTGCTTTTGTCTTGAAAAACAGGTTGAGCATGAAAAGTAGTTTTTAATGTGAATGTTAAACACACCCATAAAGGAAGCTAAGGTTGAGTTTGGATGGGCAGTGCATTTACCTGCGGTTAGTGTAAAAATAGCAGTGGCGGTGAGATTAGATACTGTAGCGATACTGTAGCGTGAGACAAAAAGTAAGCTAAAAGCATCGCACCGTCGCCCCAAGCCCACCCTAAGTCAAGTTATTTAAAAACTAAAAACCATTCAAGTCTTTTATCTTAACATTTTGAGGTTTTGAGTTAGTAAAAAGAGTATGATTCAATGCCAGAATTTCAATTATTTCAAATTTGTTAGAGTAAGGATATTTTTAGAGTATTGATCTTAAAGTGAGTGGCAAAATAGTAATTTTATCATGTAAATGTTAAAATATTAGAATCAATGAGTAAATGTGGTGATGAGATGCATTTTCACCATTAAATTTCATTTTTGATACCATCAATAAAATTTGAGTGCCCATTCATTTCTTGTGTTGCAAGAGATGAAGCTCTCTTTTCATTTCCTTTGCCATTTTTCTCCATTTCCTACTCAATTTTCCACCATTTTCTTTAATTCTCTTCAAAACCCACTTTCAGATCACTTCATTTAAGCTTTTCTCTTCATCTTTTTCGTCACCACAATCTAGGGTTCGGTTGCCTAGAGTGAGTGTAACACATTTCACCCATTCTGACGTCCGATACAAATGGAAGATGGCATCGAAGTACATATATGAAAAAAATCTAAAAAAAAATTAGGAATTCAAAGTTTGCAACAATTTAATAAAATTGTAAAATTGAGATAAAATCATTTTGGAGGAGTTAGAATTATCCTAAAAACATTTAATGAGTAATTGGGGGTGTCCGAAACCAAATACAAATTTCAGAGAACTCAAAACACTCAAATTAGTGTAGTGACATTGGTCTAAGGATACGTAAGTCTATGTATCAGTACATTGAAGCAATATATCAAAATATATGCCCCGTATTGTAGGCTTTTAGATATTGTCAACTAAGGTTCCAACACATAAAGCATATGTTTTGGAGCTTATACCCTTGAGACCAAATTTTGGTCACTAGCTTGTAAAGTTTTGGTACATTTAACCAAGGCTTAGAAACCTTTGTGCAGGGACGAAAAATTCAAGTTTAAAACACTTCAAGCACACTTCAATTCATTTCCTAACAAGGAAACCATAAAACAACACAAACAAACTATGAATTAAAATAATTCAGAGTACGAACTAACTGATTGCACTAAAACCCACACATAGCAATAGCTCATGGTAGGATTCGGAGACCCACACCTTTAATTACACATGATAGGTCTCAAACTTGAACGCTCAAAACCCAGAGCCTGTGTCTTTACCAACTACGCCTAGGCCTCATTGGCATACATTTATTTTTATTCATTGATTGTTATAATGATAATCTTCCTTAGACATTAAGGCCAAATCCTAAAGTGACAGAGAAAAAAACTAATAGTACTAAGAATGAAATCTTATGCCACGTTTGATTAGTATTGTAGTAACATGAGGAAAAACCTAATCTAATACACATATATTACAATAGTTAGTACAAATTTAAACTTGAAATTAAAAATATGAGTAAAAACTCTTGTAAAAAAAAAGACCTCTTAAAAATAAGCCAAAGATATTCCATCTCTTTTCCAAAAATAAGCCATACGAGTGGGGTAAAAATTACCAATAAAAATTAATTTATTGGTAATTCATATACTAAAACATAGTGAAAAAAGAAATAATACCCTTACCGAATGTAGCATCAGCTATCTTTCTTTAACTTCATGTAAAGTCACAAGAAAAATCGAAAATGCATTGAGTATCTAAGAAATCAATCCACAAGTAAACTAAATATTAGTTCACAAGGGAAAAGTGGAAGTTTTTGAAGTAGAAGGGTGGGATTGAATTGTGAAAACATAAATTTTAAGGAGCTAAAAAGCAAATTTACCAAAGCTAATTTCTAGCGAAACAAACGTTGGGATGCATGATATTGAATTGCTTATTCTTTACAATCATATATGCAGACATTATACTCAAATCATTTCAAGATAAATAAATTATATATTTCTATTGATTGAATGAGAGTATATATGCCCTAATATTACATAACAATACAGTACATATCCAAGTGTGTATATGAAATTAATTGACATTGCAATGCAAAAACTTGCATTTAAGAAGGAAAAAAAAAAAAGAAGGGAAAAGTTGGAAAAACATATTTCCAGTTGTTCTTACCAGTACCCCACTGAATCAATTTGGTCCTGTTGCTGTAATTGCTTTTGAATGTTATTGGAAGAGAAAGGCAACGAAAAAGGTTGATCAGAAGGGACAAAGGATGTGTGACGAGACAATAAATTTGTTGAAGAATATACATTGGTGTTGAAGGCTATATTTTGTTCATGTTTTGATTGTTGATGCTGCTTTTGCTCAGATCTTTGTTGCTTAGGAAGATTAAGCTTCTCTCCTTCAATCTCTCTATATTTGGTTAGGTACAATTTTAAAGGTCCTACATATTCCTCAAATCCTAAAGTAGTGATTGCCCAAATGATATCATCTCCATTAATGGTCTTTCTCTTCTCTCTTTGGCATTTATCTGAGGCTTCCCCAGTGACAAAGCTAATGAACTCTGACACACATTCTTGAACAGTTTCTTTTGCATCTTTAGATATCTTCCCATTGCTTGGAATCACTTTTTTCATAATTCTCCCCACGTTTGCTATGGGGAGGAAACGATCTTGTTCTTTATTATTGTTGTTGTTGCTGCTACCACCACTTTTGGCACATGGGCTTTCGGGGCTTCCTTTGTTATGTCCATGTGCTGCATTTTCATCTTCCATTTCTTTTTCTATAAAACTTACTTCTAAAATATCTCTCACAATGTTTGAGAATTGAGAGAGACTATAGGTGACAAGTTTTTGAGTTTTTGTGGATGTTTTGAGATTTTTATTAGGGTGAATTAGATGGAAACAATTGCTTAAATGTAGGCTGTTGAAAGGGAAACTAAAACTCCTCTTTTTTCTTAACCAAATGACTCCCCGGGACTCGCTCCTCCTATGACCTAATCATTAACTTGTTTATTTATCACATTCACTATCCTAGTTACACCAAACCATTTCTATTTTAAGATGAGGTGAGTGCTATATTCACATCTACTTCTAACAAAATTCATTTATTCCTCCTTACACTTAAAAGTATTATAAACAAGAGTTAAATCACTACTTCGACCCTAAATTTGGTAATCACTTCTATATTACTGTCTGTTTTTTTTTAAGTTAGTCTATGATTTTAGCAATTGTTCTTACATTGGGGTTTAAACTTTTTTTTTTGTTTAAGTTAGTCTTAGGGTTTTCAAAGAAATATCAAAGATTAATTTGGATAATAAACAAAATTCAGACCCTAATATGGAAATAATTATCTAGTTCAGAGACTAACTTGGACAAAAAAAATTTAGTTCATGTGGGAGTAGTTTCCAAGTTTAGACTCCAAAAAGTGTATTAACTCAATAAAAAAACAACACTTTTATCAATATTTTAGAGGTTCTCAAGTTTAAAAATTACTAAATTTCTTACAATGTTGTAATGTTCATCTAATTTCTACAAATTATAAATTGCTAATTTTTTTTTTACAAAATTATTAAAATTTCTTAAATTTTTCTAAATTTCTTTGAAAGTTACCAAATCTCTCACCAAATTACTAATTTTCATGTAAAATTATTAAATCTCTTACAAATTTATTAAAATTTACCTACTGCTTACAACTTCTCAAATTATTGAACATCTTACAAAATTGCTGAATCTTTTACAAATTTACTTTTATAACGATCTCAAATTTTCGATGTCTAAAATGATACTAGTCAGAGATATGAACCATCATTTTCGGAATAAATAATAAACTTTGTGGATACAACGATATAATTCACGCCTTGTGAATAGTATTTTTATGATTAAAACTAAAGAGATTTGCATGTAAATAACTTGTGAAAGGTAGAAGATGGACTAATTTAAAATCTAAGTTAAAGTTGAAGGGCTTAAAGTGTGATTAGGCCAATAAGCTAAAGGATTTTTTTTTTTTTTTTTGGAAAAAAGGTGGCAACAGATCATGCTATACCTTGCATTGACAATAGCGGTTGATGGCACATAACATTTGCAAAATTGGTAAGACAATAATGGAAGGGTAAGTGGCAAAGTACAAAATTAACACTTACTTATTAAACCATGTAAGGTAAACGGTGGCAAAGAGAGGACTTCACACTTGCTTTACCATGAAATAAGTTTAGTAATAATGTAATACGTTTGTATTCAACAACACAGTTGCTTTATCTAATTAATTACACCTAAACCCAATTGCCAGGTAGGACAAAGAGAAAGGCTCAAGGCCTAGGACCATGCTTTCAAGTTCTAGTCTACAATTACATTGTCATAATTGTAGAGATGAGATTTATTGGTCCCATTCTTGTTCATGCATGCTAAATGTAAATCTTTCCATAAGCACTGGGGAGAAGAATGACAAAAGTTCAAGCATTGAAGGCAAAAATAATCAAGTTTCAACCAGCTTAACAGAGCAAGTTATGAGGAAAGGATGAAGCCTGCCTCTAAAATGAATCACAAAGATGAAGCTTTCTCCTGGATAGATTTTCTAACTGCATTAAACAGTAATGGCATCAACTTCTGGTTGGTGACAACGATGCCTGTGTCCAGATCAAGATACTTTCCCTTTGAAAAATCCAATGGCTGCCCTGCAGCATCTGTGACCACACCCCCAGCTTCTGAAAATCATGAGTTGCAAACAGGTATGTTAGAAAACAGATGGTGGATTAGTGGATGGGAGAGTGGTTGAAGGTTTGGTAAAAGTACCATGGAGGCCCTTGTACTAAGAGTCCGATTGCATTTTGCCCCCTCTAAAAAAAGTGGGCAAATGAATCACTGGATGTTAGATCAATAAGCAAACTGATTATCCTGTAAAAATTTCATTCATTTCTACTATTAAAAACCAAACCCTATGCATCAACATGAGTGGCATGTCACATGTCAATGCCTGGTTATATTGTCAGTTATGCCAATTTTTAACATTACAAATGGATGAAATTTTTAACAAAAAAGACTAATTTGCTGTTTGGTCTAATGTACAACGACTAATTTGCTCATTTTTTGAGTAGAGGAGGCAAAATGCAATCTATCTCCTAATACAAGAACCTCCATGGTATTTTTACCGAAAGGTTCCAACACTGAAAGGGCAGAATAATAAACCAATGTCAGCCAACTAATCCTTAGCATTTTAACTTTGAGAGAGATAGTAGCAGATGATGGAGTGGAATTGGTACGTACCAGTCACAACAATACACCCAGCAGCATGATCCCATATTTTTTCTCGATACCCTTTGTGTGGAAGACGCAGATATATGGCTCCATCTCCTCTGGATAGAGCACCATACTTTGCCTGGCTATCAATTCGAACCGGTGGTGCTTTGACGCCGAGTTTCTGTTTACATCTCAACGTTTTCAATACATTATCCAAAAGCGTTAGTGTGTGTATATATATATGTATTATATTTATATTGGTAAAAGTACCATGGAGGCCATGTATTAGGTGTTGGATTGTATTTTGCTCCCTTTACTCAAAAAATGGGCAAATTAGTCTATGTATGTTAGATCAAAAAGCAAATTGGTCTTTCTGTTATAAATTCCATTCATTTTCTGTTAAAAACTTATCCATATACATAAGTATGATGTACATGTGACATGCCATGTGTCACTATCTAATTATTCTATCAACCACACCACTTTTTAAAAATACAAATGGATGAAATTTTTAACTAAAAAGACTAGTTTGCTCTTTGATCTAACGCATAGGGATTAATTTACCCATTTTTAGAGTAAAGGGGACAAAATACAATCTGACTCCTAATACAGAGACCTCCATGATACTTTTACCTATTTATATCTATGTAGAGAAAGCAAGAGGGAGAGTACCTGGGCAATCAAGCTAGATAAATCATGCATGGAGTGTGCTGCTTCATAAGACTCAAAGAATGATGCTTCTTCAGGATTTTCAACAGCACTTACTTGCACCTGGAGATCCCATATAATTGTAAAAGTTGCAGATACATACTGAGATTAATAGCAAAAAATTATAATAAATCGTTATAACCTTTACTGCCGAAGAACCATCAAGTGGCTGCATATAAGTTCCACCACCTACTACAGCAAAGAAAAGGCAGCCAACTTTATTATTTAGAGAATGCTGACCAGCATCACTGAGGGAAGTTAGTGGAAGATTTGGACAAGCCAGCACACCCAGGACAACTTTTCCTCCATCTAGCAAAGCCAATGCTATTGCATATTGATCTCCTCTCAGAAAACTACAATGTAAAATATCAAAAAAACATAGACTAAGTCATCAAGTTGATCTAAAAGAACATACAATGAGAAAAAGTATCATTTCTTATAATTGGAAAAAGGTAAAGATCATTATTATGCAAAAATAAAAAGATCAGCCACTTCTTTCACACTAAATTGCAAAGCAATCCAAACATAACATGCATAACAAAGATAAAACAAAAGTTATATACATGAGAAAGTTCGTTGATGATCGGTCATTTAATTCTAAAGCACTAAATTCAAAGGCCTGGCCATGCAAGACCAAGACAGAATTATGGTTTGTCTTGCATATAGTACTGTCAAGGTATGCCCCTAAACATCCCCCTGCAGTAGTCATTGCTGAGTTAAGGAGTGAAAAGGAAAGTTGCTACCTCATGTTGGATAAGGCATATCATAAACATGCACTCAGTGCACATGAATAATTATTATAGCAGACATCAACTTCTTTATGACTAAAGCAAAATCACTTATGTCAAATATAAAGTTTCAAAGCTTACCCTTTAGTACCATCTATAGGATCCAAAACCCAGTGTCGACCTTGGGAACCACCTTCAGATCTGCCATTGTCAATGGCCTTGAGAACATCTTCTGTGGATAAAGTAACATTGTATGATCCATCACTAGTTAGAGAATCGTTCACAAGTTTTGTAATGCGCTCTACTATTTCCTGGCCACCATCCTTGCGAAGATCTTTAGAATCCTAAAGAGAAACCAAAACATTATTTAGAAGGAAAGAAGAATTCTATGATGTAAAAAAAAGATGGCTGATGCATGCTGCTGAAACTATTATTCACAAGTACAGAGATTCACCTCCTCAGCAACTAATGAGAAGTTATCGGGAAATTCCTGCTGCAGCACAAAACTAACCAGTGCTTGTGAGCCTGATGAAATTTTTAAAATATAAAAATGTCATAAAAACATGTTAGTAATTAGTTAAGGATTCTTTTCTGTCAACCCTTAAGTTGAAAGATGATGGGACCAAGAACAGCATATATACTTAAACCAGAAATTTCTTAGGGATAATCAATGTAAAAAAAAAAAGAAGCAAATTTCATAAAATTAAATAATGCCGGCGAATTTTGCATATGATAAGTGCATTGACTAACAAGTTCAACATTAAATAATAAATACAAGCTATGATCATATTTCCCCCGGTAAAAAAACCATGGAGGCCCTTGTACTAGGTGTCATATTGCATTTTACCCCATTTACTCAGAAAATGAGCTAATTAGTCTTTGTATGTTTGATCAAAGAGCAAAGTGGTAATTTCTATTAAAAATTTCATCCATTTCTATTATTAAAAACTGGCATGACCAACAAAATAACCAAACAGTAACACGTGGCATGCCATATGTAGCTCATATAGGGGCCAGTTTTTATTAGTAGAAATGGAAGAAATTTTTAACAGAATGACTAATTTACTCTCTGATCTAACGTATAAGGACTAATTTGCCCATTTTTTTAGTAGAAAAGACAAAATGCAATCCGACTCCTAGTATAAAGGCCTCCATGATACTTTTATCTATTTCAGCCTAAAATTTGATTTGTAAGGATAGAGCAGAGGAGCATAGAGGATGTAAAAGTAGAGGCAACACTCAAACAAGCAAATGCATTAAAGGGCAAGGTGATCAGTTCACACTTGAGATATGCTCATCAAACAGAAAAACTAAAATATCACAACTATGCCATTTTGTTTTCACCAGAACAATAACATTGCATCCCATAGAAAATTTTGTTCATACAGCTCATAATTTCCTAGTATAAAAAATTAATAAAAGCAGGAAACAACTAAATTCCTAGTAACATGCTAACATGTAGAAAGAGCAAATTCCTTGTATTAGGAGTCTGATTGCATTTTACCCCTCTACTAAAAAAATAAACAAATTAGCACTTATTAATTAGATCAAAGAGCAAATTGCTCTTCTATTAAAAACTTCATCCAGCTTTACTCTTCAAAAATAACCAGACAATTACACGTGATGTGCCATGTAACATAACGTATAGGGACAAATGGATGAAACTTTTACTAGAAAGGAGCAATTTGCTCTTTAATCTTACTACAAGACATTAATTTGTTTTTCCTCTTTAATCTTACTACAAGACATTAATTTGTTTTTCTTTTTGGAGCAAAAGGGTCAAAATGCAATGCTTCAATGATACTTTTATCGGATAGGAACCATTTCAAATCCAAGATGCATATTACTTTAAATAAAGAAACTGGTAATGTTACGTGAAAGAACCAAAGAGGAAGGAGCAATTTAGAAACAAACCATAATCAGCAACAGTTACAGGACTTTTATCATTCTTTGATTGAACATCGGATTGCAGCAAAGCCTTTTGTACTTTCTGGAAATTAAAACAAACACCCAAAATTCAAATTCAGATTCTATATATACACAGCTTCACATATCTTAATTCTCAACGAAAAGCATAAATTTATTTGAAAAAAATAAACGAGACTCAATTCAGTGACTTCAATACCCCTAATACTAGAACAGTCGATAATTCCAAAGAATAAGGATATGAGGAAATTATTGAAAACCCAAAACACATAATACAGAGAAAAAATGAGTTTTTGGATGAAAAGAGAAACCTGACAGAGACGAGCAGCGAGAGAGGCTGCTTTCTTTGCAGCAGCCAGTTCTTTATCATAAGACATTGCCACAATCACAGCTGAAGAAGAAGAAGAAGGAGGAGGCAAGTGACAGAGATGAAAAAGAGGGGGCTTTTTAAGAGAGGGGGAAACAAATCTCAACCAATTTATAGACATTTATTAAATTTTCAATTCAATAAATTCGTATGAAAATTCCCTTATTTTGGTTTCTTGTTTTTCAGAGCAGAATCAATCATATTCATCACTCACTCACATTCACGTGCTTTTTAATCATTTGTTAATGGAATATAGATATTTACTTTGGTTTAAATTTTCTTTTAGTCCCTGTACTTTTCAAGATTTTAATGTTTAGTCCAATCTTTTTTTGGGGGGGGGGGGTAAACTACATTAGTAATTACCCAACTATGAAAAGCTACAAAATGTCACTCAAATATTAGTAAATTTCTTTTCTGGTCACCTAACTATGAAAAGTTACAAAATGGCCACCCAACTATTTACTTTGTTTTTTTTTTGTCACCAACTGTCTAACGTAATACTTGGGTGATCATTTTGTAACTTTTTATAATTAGGTAACTAAAAAAAATTTACTAATAGTTGAGTGACCATTTTGTATTTTTTCATAATTAAGTGACCAAAGAAAAAAATATAATTGGATGACTACTAATTTAATTTACCCTTTATTTCATAAATTTATCTCTGATAATTAAAACCTAATTAACACTATTGTTAATATATTTTCATTAAATTCGAATATATGATATTTTAATATTGAAAGTTTTGATCTAAAAATTAAATTGTATCTATATATAATGGTGTTATCAATTGAAAATACATTAAAATTTTTAAATTAAAAATAGAAGTACATTGGTAAAAAAAAAAGTTAGAAGTACTAAATTTTAAAAGTTAGAAAAATATAGGAACTGAGAGCAGAATTAGACCATTTACTTAATGCGTCCCAGTTGAGATTGATTGGCCATTCATCTATGAGCACATAATCTTTTCCTTCCGTTAATTCAGTTTTTAATCGTTGAACTCAGAGAAAAAGGATAAACTTGCATACAATATTTTAAGTTTTGGTCACTAAATTTTAAAATATTATAAAATAGTCATTGAACTATTTCAAAGTTTTTATTTAAGTCATTGGACTGTTACACCGTTGTTGTATGGCCTTCTTTGTTCACATTGCTTGTACCAATCGAGAGCTCTCTTTTTCCTTCTCTTTTACAATTCAATTTTTTTTTATTCCATGAAATAATTCTGAACGTTATAAATTTACGAACTAAAATCCAAATAACTTTCGTCTCCCATCTCTGACACTGATTTTCAGATCAACTTGGGTCTAGGATATTTTCTTCTACTCATCGATAAGTACTGATCCATCATACCTATTATCAAATCTTCGCTTGAAGCTTGCTAGCCGAACTTTTTAAAATAAAATACTTAACAACCCACTTAAATAAAAGCTTTCAATGAAAATTTTTAATAGTTCAATGATCATTTTGTAATTTTTTAAAATTAAATATTGATTATTTTAATAATCTTGAGTATAATTTACGAAAAAAAATTTAATCATTCTTCTGGTTTCCTGCCCTTTAGCGTACCTACAACCATGTGTGCTTGTAAAAGTTCGATGAGTGGTAAATTAATTTTTTAGTCGTGCCAAGCATAAATTTATTCTGGTATTTGGACTTGACATTTTTTCTTAATTTAGTATTTAGATTTCTTTTGTTTAAATTAGTACTTGAATTTAATATTTTATCCTAATTTGATACCTAAGTTTTCTTTTGTCCAATTTGGTATCTGAACTTGACACTTCTTTCTTAATTTGGTACCTAAAGTTTTTTAAGTTCAATTTGGTACCTAAACTTGTTAACTGTTGTACAAATTACCCAAAACACTAATGGAGTTAAAAAATTTGTGATATGCTACAAAATTATCATCAGTATTAGAGGAAATTCGTGTTAAAAAACTATGCATTGAACAATGCTTAACGAATTAATTTTGAAAACGAAAACAAGAATTTTAAAACCCAAAATAAAAAAAAAGTTCATTATTTTAAATTAATAAAGTAAAATAAATAAATTAAACTAAAAGTAATTGAACATTTAAAATACAAATATGAACCAGTATGTTATTTACCACATGCTCATCATACATTGATTATTTTTATTACCTCGTAAAAAAATAACATTGTTAATATATTGAAGTAATTCATATTATATAAAACAAATATATTATTTATATTTTTTTAACAAAAAATTTGATTTATTATATATTTTTATATTTCATATTAAATTATAGGCTTCAAAGAATCATATAAAAATTATACTTTTGGTGAATTGCAATAACAAGGCAAAACCCGAACAACTAACGTGACTAGAACCTAGGCCACACTTGGAACAGTGAATATGTTATGACCATCAGGCCATCGCATGAGGCTCTAAAATATATATGACTTTGATTTCTATAGTAATTTAATAAATATATATAATTTATTATTATAAAATTTATAAGAATAAAAAATTATTATAATTAAATACTTTTATATAAATAATACAAGTATGAATAATAATTTTTTTACAAAATTTTAATATAAACATGAGTTTAGAAAAACTTTTAAACTGACGATAATACTTTATTATTATTAATTATATTACTAAATCAACATTTGAATAATAATTTATTAGTATTATTATGTAATTATAATAATAAAAGTAATATTAATTAACTGATAATATATTAATATGAAATTAATTAATTTGGTCATATCTTTTAAAAGTTTTATTTCAAAAATAACATAATATATTGTTAATTGTTAAAATTATAAATTTATAAAATCATTGAATATAATTTGATAAATTAAAAATAATAAAAATCTAAAATTTTTAATTAAATAAATATAATTTTTATATATAAATTATCTTTATTTTTCATCATATTACTAAATTCACATTTAACAATATTTATAGGGAAAACTACAACAATAGTTACTTTTGTTTACCTCAGATTACATTTTAGTCACTTATGTTTGAAATGTTAAGTTTTAGTCACTTACGTTATTGTTTTATTATGAATAGTCACTCTATTGTTAAGCTCTATTACCTCCCTAATGGCGGTTCTACGTGGCAGTCTAAATGGATTTTAAATGTCAACTTCGATGTTCTACGTGACAGTCCAAATTAAATTTATTTCATTAAAAACCTATTTTCATCCCAGCAACCGAACATCCAACTTGGTATTTAAAACTCATTTGGATTTCTACGTAGGACTGTCGTTAGGGAGGTAACGGAGTTTAATAGTAGAGTGACCACTTCGTAACAAAACAATAACGTAACTAAAACATAAAATTTCAAACATAAGTGACTAATATGTAATATGAGGCAAATAAAAGTGACTATTTTTATAGTTTACCCGTATTTATAATATTTAATTTAGAATTATTAGTTAAAAAATTAAAATAAAATCGAAGTAGTGATAATTATATATTTAAAAATAATTATAATTTAATAGAAATTGTGATAATTACACATTTAAAATAATTAGAATTAAACTGAAAAAAGAAAAGAAGGTTAAGCTAATTTTAAAATAGAAGTATTACTTAAATAAAACTCTAATGGAAAAAAGTTGTGATGATTATAATTATAATTTGCAACTATTAGTTAAAAAATTCACATAAACAAAAATTGTGCTAATACTTTAATAGAATTCTAATCACTTAATTAATACTAAAGTTAATTATGTTAATTGATTATTATTTTTAATAATGTTATTTTGCATTAATTACCTAAAATAAAACTATATTGTAGATTGAATATATTAAAAATGTTTTAATTATTATTTGAAATTTTTATATTATAATATTTGAATTGATACGTTAATATATTTTAATTATATTTAATAATTTAAATAAGAAATATTATTTTATGCTATTTATTGTAAATAAAAATATTATATTTAAAAAAATTAATTAAATATTAAACACATAAAATCACATGCAATGCATGTGCCATTATAAGTGAGTAAAAATTTAAACTAAAATTATTATTTAATATAAATAAAGTTTTAATATATATTTCATAATTTAACATAAAAATATTGTTTTAATAAAAATTTAATAAAAATTTTAATAAATTTTTTTATAATTTAATTATTATTTAGCATATTTCATTTTAAAAATATACTCTTAATTATTTATTTTATATATACGTAAAATTTAACATTATATCATTAATAGTCATGATTCATTCTCACTGCTATTAACTAATCCCACTGCTACTATTATTTTCAATCTCACCAGTTAATACAATCCAAAGATGTCATAGATTCAAGTTCTATTATATATGGGGTTTTAAAATTTTAAATTATTTTTATAAATTTTATATAAAAATATAAAAAAGAAAAGAATATCCTCGTAATAATTACCCTTAATATTAACTAAAAAGTCAATAATAGTATAGATACAATATCAAGTTAATTAAATTAGTTCGAATGTAAATTACATAATAATTCAATTTTAATTGAATTTTACTCATCCTAAATACCAGCTGTAACTAAAATAAAATAGTTGATGTTGGTGATGGTAGAGCTTTGTAGCAATCAAACTATCTTACAGAAATAAAGCCATAAATTTGCTTGGCATCTATCAAACAAAGTTACAATCCCAATAAAACATTATGGCTTATAGAGAAAAGAATGTATATATGAATATAATTATTTTGTCCCAAGGCGATGAAATATTACAAATCTATGATAAAGGTTGACAAGAGTTTGCCAATGTATTATAATATTCAAACGCAAATCTCTAAGAAAGTGTGATAAAATGTTGCAAGGAACTAACCAAACTAGGAGGCCAATGCTTGGTTTCAATCACGTATGAGAGATCTGTAAAATGAGGATCAAGTAGAGTTGCAATTGCGAATTGATTTTCAGCTAGCAATGGTGCATGTTTGTCTGCATATAAAACTGCAGCAAGAGCTGCATGTACTTCTGCACAAAATCATAAAACATGGAAGCCCAAAAGATGTTAGTTGCTTAGAGAAGTTCAAAATAAATAATATAAGGGAAGATATTTGATGTAGTGTCGGTGCATTAGAGTAGTTATGTTAAAATGATACAACACCTTAAATAGTTGTGTCATGTAATGTAGCCATACAACTTATGTCAATAATTGCGTTTTGAAAAGACATGACATTTAATGAATAGTAATGTCATGTAATGACACAATTCATGGCAATAGTTAAGTGCTTATTAGCAATAATAGTATGTTGCATTATCAGCCATTTTACTATTTTTATATTTTGATTATTTCTTGCATCATAGGTTTGTTTCTTGTGCCACAATTTTTTAAAACAAAAGCTTCTTAATCTTCAATGTTCAATAAATTTGAACTCTAATATAGTACCTGGATATCCCTTTAAAGATATTGAAACATCTTCCATCTCTGCAAAAGCTTCTTCTTTGTCTCCAACCTCGTATAAGGCCAATGCCCTACCAACTCTTGCATAGTCTGAGAATGCAAAATCTTTATAATTTTCAACCACCTGAAAGCAAGTGATGAAAATTTATTCCATTAACTGCTGCATCACAGCTTCACAAGCTGGTCTAAGTTCATAGGCATCAGAGGTGCATTAAAAATAATAAGAATTCTTGTATATATGTAATATGCTATGGTCATAATAATCCTCTTGCAACGAAACAAGGTCTGAAAAGGGCAGAGACACATTATACCTTCATATTTTACTATATATTAGACAGTAGAATTCAAATTTCACAAGCAAATTGCTATAAATCCTGTTATACCTCCACCCCTTGGAGACAACTTTTCAAGAAAGCACCTCGCTTCTACTCCTCATGAGTGCCCCACTTACTCTTCGGACGCATACTCCTTGACTTAACATCCACACGAGCATATGTGGACCTCACTTATTAACAGTCACTCCTGATTTCAACTATTACGTCCTATCCAATGTGATTGAAAGCACATGCCGTCGTCACTCTACCTAAACCAATGGTGACAGACCACTTGGCCACTTGCCCTATACTCGCCTATGAGGGCATGACGCGTGGGCATATAAACCCTTAGCCCCGACTAAAAAGGGAATCCTCTCCCCCTCCTGCAAGCCAAACTGCTACAAATAACAGCAATATTAACCTTAAAACTCTCCTCTTAATGAACATTTATGTTCTGCATACAACTTTCTCTTAACTTTATCCAAAATCCTGGCTCAGATATGGTTAGATGGAACGTAACTTCTGAGAAGTATTGTTTTTAATACAATCCAATCATCTCAAACATATCCACACCCCTACACACAGGCGAATCTGCGGAATCAACCTTGATCTCTGGTACAAATGAACTCTCTTTCATAGAGAAGAAAAATGAAGCACAGAAGATGTTTTATGGTAAATAAAGAATCATGATGTTAATTGCTAAGGATATATATATAATCATTTTTAATTCAGTGAATTGAACTATTAGCAAGAAAGGAAAACCACTATTGGGAGTTTATAGAAAACAGGTAGAATCGAAATATGGCACAAGATATTGCAATTATACCAAATGCAGCTAGAAATATGTAAACTAAGCACAACAAAACGAACCCAAGCTAGCATTTTTTGGTTTTAAAGAGTGGGGGATGAATTAATATACCAAAGTAAAGAAGTGAAGAGCTTTGGGGAAATCACCCTGAGCCTGCAATTCCTTCCCTCTCTCCAACAACTCCACAGCTTCAGATACTCTGCGACTAACGAGGGAACTGGCGTCTTTCTCAGCTTGACTCACTGGGTCAAAACTCGAAGCTAGAGCATCCATGATATTGGACTGAAGTAATTTAGCATTGTCAAGGGCAAGACTGTTACTGCTGGGAAGGATAGGAGAGGAAAGGAAGAACAAAAGGAAGCGCCTGCTGGTGGTTCCAAGGTTCAAAAATGGGGTTCTCAGGGTTTTAGCGTTAGGATTGGGTGAAGAAAGGAAATGGGAAATTGGTGCTTTGTATGCACCCATTGCTGCCTCTGCTCTCTTTCTCTTTTCTTGTCCAACTTTGGGCGGTTGGCGTTTTTGTAGGTTTTTATTATTAAATTAGAGCCACAAACAGATTTATGCTTAAACTCACTTCATATCCATCCTTCACGATTTATTATGTAATACCGGTGGTTTACTTCGTATACCCTCACCATTCACGTTAAATCTTAACACCCTGCCAACGGTTTTAACGGATTTTTTTTTCAAAGCATCTACCCATTCTGTAAATTCGAGTTTTAAAACTGCTTCATACTCAGAACGAAGATACAATAAATGACACATTACTTGGAGAACTAAACACATGCATACTCAAGTTACACTCCTTATATGTTGCCCGATTTCCTTTCTCTATGTATCACTTCTCAATCTTTCACAATTTGATCTTTAAAGTATATTTTTTTATATTTAATTTTCTTATTCCGTCTAATTTTTTAATGCTATTTTTAAAAAATAGATGATCAATAAAAACATACCACGTGATGTTTTTAATTAAAAAATACATATATTTTTATCATATATTTATATATTAATTTTAAAAAATTATAATATATAAAATAAATATATAAAAAAATTTAGAAAAATATATAATAATAAAGTAAAAAAGACAAAATTTATAAATAAAAATAAAAATCCATTAACATAAAATAATTAAATGTTTTTAACCCAAAAAAAGTCTAAAAATATTTTTGGTATTCTTCTTCGTGTTCATCATGCTCTTCATGTGAAAAAAAAAAAAAGAAGAATTAGATTATTTTTATTTTTATTCATAGTAATTTAAACAAAAACAAATCAAAATTGTTTACAATCTCCTTTAACTAAAATTTTGTTTAGCTACATTTACTTTATTTAATTGAAAATCCAAATCATCTTTCTTTTAAAGTTTTAAAATTAAACTAAATTAAATTTAGAAAATTTCTAGATTCTAACGTCAACGGCCACCATCGGTCGCTATTTACTGTAATCATTTGAGTTCAAATTTCATTATTTTCTTATTTTTAATTCCCTATTTTCATTTTCAACATTTGTTTTATTCTTCTTTCTGTAAAAAAAAACATTTATTTTTTCAAAAGAATACTAGATTTTTGTATATATATAAATAAATTTCGAATTTCAACACTAAATCTAAGTGTTTTTCACCGTCAAATTATCTTCAAATTTCAATATATTCTTCCGCTCTTTATAACCTTCTCTTTCATCGTTTAGATCAACCAAACAATGCCCAAAAAAATCCGTTCTTGCTTTAATCGAAAATTGGGTTGATGATTTTTCATATTTGATAACACACGTAATTGACATTTTTTATTATTTATTTTAATAATTTTGGACATTAATTTTACCTAATTTGGCATTTAATCGATCAATTTCTATATAGATCTAATTATTGTCTAATGTGTCGAGAAACAAATGAATATACAAATTACATAAAAGATTTGACAAAAGAACTCGAGTTGACACACAAGACAAAAAAATTTTAAATTATTTTATTAATATTATTTTTATTAACACTTCTTTAATTTTAAACTTGTCTTTGTCTTCACCATTCTTTTAGCTTTAGGTTTTATTATAATTATATATATATGAGTAAGCACTCGACCGAATTGAGTGAAAAATTTCGAGTTAATTAAGTTAACGAGTCTTATTTTATCATTCTAACTCGATTTAAAAATTTTTCGAATCGAATGAAATTTTTCGAGTTAAATTAAAAAAAATAAACATGTCAAATTAAAATCTTGTTATAGTATAACTAATTCCATGTTAGAGCACATAAAATTGAAACCATATATATTTGAAAACTTTTCAAAGCAAAGTAATAATAAAATAATATATTTTAGTATGATAAACTTGAATTATTAATTAACTTATTTAGACAAGTAATTGTCTGGTTATTTTGTCAACCCCGTCAGTTTTTAACAATAGAAATAGATGAATATTTTAACAGAAATGACTAGTTTACTATTCGATCTAACATAAAATAACTAGTTTATCCATCTTTTGAGTAAAGAGGCCAAAATGCAACAATTTGACTCCTAATATAGGGTTTCCATGATACTTTTACCCAATAAAAATTATAATTGGAAGTGAATAAGTAAATAATCTTGTAAAAGTATCATAAAGGACCTTGTACTAAAAGCCGGAATGTATTTTGCCCGATCTACTAAAAAAATGGGCAAATAGTCCCTGTACATTAGATCAAAGATCAAACTGGTCATTTTTGTTAAAAATTTCCATCCATTTTTGCTATTAAAAACTAATCATTATACATTAGCATTAGGTACACCTAGCATACTAAATGTCGCTATCAATTTTTAAGGGATAAATCCCAAAACTATACATGAACTATGGTTTAATGTGCAATTGTATACATGAGCTTTGATTTTGTGCAATTTTGTACATGAAATTTTGATTTGTTCCAATTCTTGTAAATTATTAACACAATTTTTTATATAACATCATTGTATGTTTATATATTGCATGCATAAATAATTATATTTATCCAATATAAAAATAAATTGATGTTTTTTTTATTTAAATGTGTATGATTAAATCAAAATTAAATCTTCTAGTATACAATTGAATCACAATTAGAATTTCACGTGTATAATTGCACTAAATTAAAGTTGATGTATAATTTTGAGATTTATCCCTATTTTTAATAAATAAATAAATAAGACAATTTGCTCTTTTACCTATTGTACAAGGACTAATTTATCATTTTTAGGTAGAAAGTGCAAAGTACAGGGACCTTTATAGTAATTTTTACCGTAATAATCCTATACAAAATAATATGGCCTGAATCTTAATTAAATATTTCACTTTTTCCGTTGAAATAATTAGATAAACCTTGACTGAAAAAGATAAAAAGGAGTTGTAATTTTAGTGTGAGTTGGACTCTTTCTCATATATATTATCATCTTCCTTTCACTAGCACTGAATTCTTTTGAAGAAACAATTTCGAATTGGGTACAATGGAAAATATTAACAACCATGAGGAAGATTATGAAGAGCTGTTGAACTCATTTCCGGCGGGTTATCGGTTCAAGCCACGCGACGACGAACTCGTCCTTTTTTACTTGAAGCCTAAGCTGCTGAATTTACGATTACCTCCCAATAGAATCAGGGATGTCGAATTGTACCAGTACAATCCACAGCAGCTTATAGGTATGATTTAATAATCCCTTTTTCTACTTTCATTTAAGGATATCGAAGATGCTTAATGTAGTATGCTAATCAGTTCTATTGAATTTTGCTGCTTCTTGTTTTCTGCGTTATAAACCCTAATGAATATAAACACCATGTTAATTACTTCGAACTTTTAGGCTTCGATTAGTTTTATTTTGATTAATTTTCTTTCTTTTTTACAATTCCATTTTTTTAATTGATATATCAATTGTAATTTCGATTTATTTTTGTTCATGAGATTCAAAATTGTTAAATGTTATTTTGTTTTTTTCTTTAAATATGGAAAAAGATTATTTTTGTGTGGAAACACAGTAAATTATTGTTAATTTTACACACTCCATGATAGAATTACAAAAACTCATGAAACAGGATTTAAAATTTGTATACCAAATTATTAGGGCAAAAGCATCATTGTTAATTTACAAGCTTCAAGATTTTTAATTTCTTAGTTTAAGAGAGAGATTTAGCTAGCTAAATTAAATTTTTCTCCAAATTTTTCTTGATTTAAACTTAAAAATATCTCCATGAAGTGAGAGATTCTTCTTGATTTTTTTGGCGAAAAGAAAATTATATCATAACCTAGAAAATAACTAAAGTAAACGATTTAGAATTCCCATCTAAAATATGTTTAGTGTTACTTGTATTATAACATTTTGATTTTGTATACTTTAATTTGTACTAACATGTACCACTAATTATAATTATTTTTGTCACAAACTCATGATAAATAATGTAATTAACTTATGCTCTACTAATATTTTTGTATTAGATAGAAATTTGTAATTACTTTGAACTTTTATATTCATATTTCAAACTAAGTGGTTGAAATGTATGTGGTAATAGTGAGATTTGTAGCTGAATGTGTATTGAATGCATGTGTGTATTTCCTATTGACATGGGCAGATTAAAAAAATAGAGTGTTTCTTCAATTGTTTTCCTATTTTAGTTCATATATATATATAGCTAAGAAAGGGTACATGTCCCAAAATGGTAGATTTGTTATTTAGCCCTTTAACTTTTCATGAAATTATATGTTGTATAATAGTAAAATTATAATAATTTATAATTCATATCTGACTTCAAAAACAAATTTCTGGCTTTGTCCTTGTTTAATGTAAGTTGTAATATTGATTGATATAGAAAAGTATGAATCATATGGAGAAGAAGAATGGTATTTTTTTACACCAAGAGATAAAAAATACCGAAACGGATTGAGACCGAACCGAGCAGCGGGTGATGGATACTGGAAAGCCACCGGAGCTGATAAGATCCTTATATCTGAAAGCCATGAAATTGGATATAGAAAGGCTTTGGTTTTCTACAAAGGAAAACCCCCTAAAGGTGAAAAAACAGATTGGATGATGCATGAATTTAGACTCAAAGATCCTCCCGCTAAGCTTTCTCAAGATGAAATGCGGGTATCCCTTTTAACTCAAAACTTTCAATTATGATTTGATATTGTACCCTTACAAGTATTATGCTTGGGATGTCTATGCTCGAATATGTTTGGGATTTTATCTCCCGTACTCTAAAAAGAGGTTTACGGAATTTAGGGAACACCTAAGCATCAACATTTGGTTTTATTAGGGTTTGAACCCAACAATGCCATGTAAGAGCATAGGTTGGAATCCTACCAAGGCCAAAAATGCTAAAAACATTTCTTATTGGATCAGGCATTCCCATCAAACTCCGTGAATACTTTTGAGCTCTCCTCGGAGTAAGGAGACAACTCCGAGCATAGACACTCCGAACACAATACATTCACCGTTGAAAGTTCAAGATGGACTCAAATAATACCTTCCACTCAACAGATATTATTATGGTTTTTTTATACCTCAAACTAATCACTTGAAATTGTTTTTGTTTTGCAGTTAGATGATTGGATATTATGCAAAATTTATCAAAAGAGTGATAAATCATCGAAAAATTCAGCTTTAATATCAGATAATCCACAAGGAGTCGTGAGTTTTGAGTATGGAAGTGATGAATTTGGAGAAATGGATGATAATCTTTATTGTGAATATCTGATGCTTGACCATAATCCTTCCTTGTTGCTGGACGATAATTTTTGTGATTATTATGATCCGAGCTTAATGCCAATGGCGATGGTGGAACAAGGTAGAATGGACAGTCCTGATAAAAAACCACATCATGACGACAAACATTTCAATTGAATATTTATTTTTGTTTCATTATCAATGTTTGCCTATAAACATTTAGGTTTGAATCGTTTAGATGGATAACGTATGCATATAATGTGTTTCCCCATAAATTATAGAACTGGACAATTGTCCTTTACACACTCCTACCGATGCACTCCATCTATGAATAGGATTTATTTTTAGGTTGAATACCTCAACTCCATGAATACGGAGGCAACTCCCCAACTGTACGACTTGGACCAAAAAGGTCTGAAAAAGAGAATATTCTTTGATCATTTAAGTGTGTTTGGTTTGTATATTTCTACTTGGTTATTTGTTGTTTAGCTTGATACAGGACGAAAATTGATCCCACTGTTTATTAATCCTTTACTTGGTTACTTCAATTAATTTCCTTCATTTTGACTTGGAAATGTCCCCTTCCTAAATATACGCCATAACTTGGAAAATCGCTCAAGGAAACAAACCACGGTTTTTTTTTTCTTTCACTCTTTCTCCTAACACCCCATTCCACCCCAACCCAAATAGTCTAACTTTTTTTATCAAACCTAACTTGGATTATAAATGCTAAACCCAGTTCAGTTTGAATTATAGATGTTAAAGTCGAATATCCAGTCCAACTCATATTAAATTTTTTATTTTATTTTTTATATAAAAAATAAAAAAATACAATACTTAAAAAACACTAAAAATATTAAAATAAATATTTCTTAATAAATTGAAAATAATTTTTTATGAGCAAATGTCTCTGAAATAGTAGCAAATTTTTTTTGATGAAATCGACTAGTTTTATTTCTTTAATTAAAATAAAAAATAGTAACAGTAATCAGAAACTTTTGCATCTTGGACTTGGATCTAAAATAACACAGGTCTAATAAAACAAAACAGAAATCGGGCAAAAAACGAAATGGCCCATAAATAGAGAAAGAAATAAAACTGATTAAAAAAATAAAACTTACTCTTACTAATACCAGTCGACAACAACAGCTGTCCTCTTAAAGTCACGTTTTGTCAACTGAACCGCCACAGCCATTGGAAATAGCAAATAAGCTAAATCTCATCAAATATTTAATCTTCTGCTACAAGTTTTCAGAAGAGCCATTTCTTATGCTCTAATCTGGTTCTCTCTGCCTTTTCCTCTCCACTGCTCTTCAAACACTGTCTCGAACGCTTATCTCTAGGTAATGACTTTCATTTCTCTGTAATGCTTCTCTAGCAAAAGTATAAGCAAAGAGATTTTCTGATTTTCGAATGAAATGAAAATCCAGATTTTGAAAACGTATTTTTAAGGTTTGGATATCTTTGATGAATGATTCGATGATCGATCTATCATAATATGTACTATGACATTTCTTGATAATTGTTCTAGAGTCACCCAAGATAATGCATGTAGTTAGACCCATGAAAATACCTAACCTTGTTGCCTCTAAACCTGCAAGAGCCTACGCCGCAAACGGTGATGCAACGTCGACATGGAGTACCGATTTGGAAGCCAAAATTTCCCCATCCATCGCTTGGACAATCAACCCTGTGGCTGATCTGAAAGACTGCTGGTCGAAAGCTGCATCAAAATAAATGATTGGGCACATTCTCTGCTCAACCTGTTGGAGAACTTTATCAGAATCTAAGCTAAGTATTTTCTCCTCTACTCCATACAACTCTGAAACGTAACTGACTATTTGATTGGAAATTTCAGTGCTTGTTGTGTTTCTATTTTCATAAAGGAGTTTATTTCGACTTGTCCAGATAAGCCATAACCCATAGCAGAAAAAACGACACTGTTCGCTTGTCGCCTTATTGAATACCCAGGTAAGCCACTCCTATATGTCTTCACTATTTCTATTAAGCACCCAAGAAAACTGTAAATTTCTCCATACTTCCTTTGTTATAGGGCACTGTTGGAAAATGTAGAAACTATCTTCTTCAGTAAGACGACATCTAGGACAACAAGTTTCAACGACTACTCGTTTAGTTTTAAGATTAGCAAAAGTAGGAATATAGTTCCAGGTAACTTTCCAGACTGTAATTTTGATCTTTAAAGGAATATGTAGATTCCATAGTTTCCTGTAAAAAAATTTATTCTCGGCCTGTAAATTATAACTATTAGGATCCAATGTAGTCTGTTGTAATAGTTTATAGGCTCTCCTAACGGAGAAAATTCTAGATGGTTCCCCTCCACATACTTGGAAATCGCCGTGCTCTGTCCTTGCCAAAAGGATCTGCATAATTTTTTTTACAATATCTGCATTAAAGGTTTTATCTAATAACTCTGCTTTCCATGTTCTACTTTCTTCATCAATCAAATCCGAAACGAACTCGATACTAACATTACTTCTATGATTTTTCAAACTATCTACCTCAGCACCCGGTATCCAGATATCAGACCAGACAAAAACGCGGTCCCCCTTTCCAACCCTTCAGCACAATCCTTTATCCAGAAGTCTTTTGGCTGACCAAACACTCTTCCAGGTGAGTGAAGGTGAGTTTCCTAATTGGGCTTTTAAAAAGTTTGAGGACGGATAATACTTAGCTTTTAAAACTTGGGCTAACAATGAATTTGGAAAACTAATCAAACGCCAACCCTGTTTAGCTAGTAATGCAATATTAAATTTATCAAGTTTTTGAAAATCGAGACCTCCTTCATCTTTTAACGTACAAAGCTCCTTCCAAGCACACTAATGAATACCCTTTTTACCTCGATTTTTTTCTACCAAAATCTTACGATTATACCCTCCAGTTCTGTACAAAGAGTTTTTGGAAGTAAAAAACACGTTATTGAGTAAGTTGGAATGGATTGAAGAATTGCCTTAATAAAAACCTCATTTCCTCTCTGCGAAAGATGTTTTATAATCCAATTATCTATTCGTTGCTGTAATCTATCCTTCAGGCTTTGAAAAGAAGCTTTCCTCTTTTTACCCACCAAATTAGGTAAACCTAGATATCGTTCTGGATCATTTGAGCTACGAACTCCAAGCACTCTAGTAACTATTTTTTTCTCACCCTCTTGCGTGTTAGAACTGAAGAAAATTGTAGATTTAGAATAATTAACACTATGACCAGAACAAATCTCTTATTCATGTAGAATTTGCTTCAAAGAAACTGCTCCTCTTTCAGTGGCTTCCCCAAACAGAATACAATCGTTCGCAAATAACAAATGTGAAATTTGTGGTCCACTTCTGCTCGCCTTGACCCCTCTATTGAATTTTTCCTTCATTGCTAACCTCATATGGCTAGACAAACCTTCTCCACAAAATAGAAACAAAAAAGAGCTTAAAGGATCGCCCTGTCTAAGTCCTCTAGAGGAGAAAAAGCGTTGACCGGTAAAACCATTAAAAACAACCGAATGTGAAACTGTAGTTACACATTTCATTAACGAGTCAACCCAATCTGAGTCAAAGCCCATTTTCTTCATTACTCCTTCAACAAACTTCTATTCAACCCTGCCGTATGATTTACTCATATCCAATTTAACTGACATAAACCCTTTCTTCCCCACCCTTTTGTGCTTTAAAGTATGAAGTAGTTCATAAGCCAATAAAATATTATTCGAAATCAGTCTCCCAGGCACAAATGCATACTGTGCCAAATCAATACATTTATCTATAACTATTCGGAGCCGATTAGTTATGACTTTAGCCATCAATTTATATAACACATTGCACAAGCTAATGGGTCTGAATTGCATCATATTAGAAGGATTTGAAATTTTCGAAATTAACACAATATTAGTCCTATTAATTGCAGTTAGATCCATACCTTCATTCAAAAGATTAAGGCGGAATGATGAAATATCTCCCCCAGTAATAGGTCAGCTCTTTTGATAAAAAAGCGCTGGAAGTCCATTCTCTCCTGGTGCTTTTGTCGGACCCAATTCATTCAGTGCCTCCCATATCTCCTCTTTCGTATATCTTACCTTAAGAATAGAATTATCTTCATCAAAAATACATCGATCAATACATGATAAAATATGATTATAATTGCCCCTTCTTCCAGCTAAAAACAAATGTTGGAAATACGATCTGGCTATCTCTTCTATTTTTTCAATTTTATCCTTCTCCCTTTCATCATCAGATTACAATTTTTGAATGAAGTTCCTCTTCCGTCTCTATGTCGCCTGTTTGTGGAAAAAAGTAGTATTTCTATCACCCAGTTTGAGCCAATTAACTCGTGCCCTCTGTTCCCAATAGCGCTCATCTTTATCAATCTCAAAATTAAGTTCAACTTTTGTATCAATCAGTTCAACTAAATTTTCATCATTCATTTCATCTTCCAGCAGTATTATCAATTTAAAGGTTAACATTTCCTTCTTTTTTTTCGCCTGCTGTACTGAATTTGATCAGCCCATTCCTGTAACCCTCTTTTAACATTTTTCAGTCTACTCAGTAAATCTCCTGTTGACTTTTCCCAAATGTTCCTAACCTCTCTAAAAAATGATTCTTCCATAACCCACCATGCTTCGAATTTAAAGCTTCTATTATATTGACTCTTATCAACCCGTTTAGTATTAATGAGAAGTGGACAATGATCTGAAAAAGAATAAAACAGATGTAGAATTTGAGACTCGGAAAATAAAGACAACCATTCATCAATGGCCACACCCCTATCTAAACATTCCTGAATATTTGTTTCTGGAAGATTTCCCTTCTCCTACGTGAACCAGTTTCCACAAAACCCTACATCTACTAAATTACAGTCTTCCAACACCTGTCGAAAAGCTTCTATTCTCCCTTCCTCGCGAATTAAACCACCTTTTTTTTTAAATCCATAGAGAATTTCATTGAAGTTCCCACATACCATCCATGGAAGATCCCCTTCAGCACTTAATAGTCTTAAAAGATTCCACGCTTCCTCTCTATCATGTTGATAAGGAGAACCGTAAAAACCAGTATATCTCCACTTATTACCATCTTTCATGACCTTAATTACCACATCAGTATGCCTTTTCGAAAAGATTTGAAGCGATATATTGATATCCTCTTTTCCATGCCAAGCATAATTCACCTCTAAACCCAATTGATTCTACTTCAATACCGTTGACAAAACCATAACTTCTTCAAACTCTTTCCATATGGTTTCTATTAATTTTTATCTCCATAAAGAAGACCAATTGAGGATTACGTAACTTCAGCATAGACCGAAGTCTTCGAACTGTCTGTGGATTCCCCAAACTACGGACATTCCAAATTAATATTTTCATTGCACCCGGTCGGTTTGCCTATTGGCAGCCGTCGATAATAAATTATTGTTGTCCCCTATTCTCCTATTCCTTATCGCTACTATGTTAATCTCATCCCTGATTGTAGAATCTTTGATCTCCCTTCTAGACCTCTTATTCCTTTCCTCTCCGATTAGCACTCCGTCTTCTAAATCATGTTCCATAGTAGTATGAACATGTTTCGTACACACATTTTCCTTTCCTTGACATGAATAAGACAAACCCCCTTTCAAATTAATACCCAATACTGGATCAATAGTACTTTTGCTTTTCATTTTTTTTTTGCGGACCCCTAAATTATTCCCTAAAACATAACGTTCCCCTCGATTTGCATCCCATCCTCCCTCTCCTTCCTCACATAACCAAACACTGTTCATGGCAATCGCTCTTCGCGATTGAGCACGCATAGATAAATCCTACCCCAGATCTGCACATTCCACTCCCAGTACCATTTTTGCTTCACAAAAAGAATCATTGTGACCCAAGTGTCCAAAATAAAAACAGAGAAGAGATAGTCTCTCATATTTAAATCTAAAGTATGAGCACTTCCCATAGAACATAAGTTGTTTCTTTCTTTTCAAAGGTCTTCGAATATCTATCTAGACTCTTATCCTCATGTAATTACGATTTTCTTTTCCCAAGTTAGAACCATCATACTCAATAAAACTCTCAATAAAATTACCCAACTGCACTACCAAATTCTCAGAGAAAAAACCAATAGGAATATAATGGATCTGTACCCAAAAGGGTATAAAAATTAAAGGGACTTTTAATGGATCCTCCCCCCACTGCAACTTGTATAACACCAATAAATGATTATTGAAAGTCCAAGGTGAACCCTTTAAAACCCTCTCCATGTCCATAACATAAAAAAATTGAAATAAGTACCTTTTTTTCTCCAAGATCTCGAATTTGAACACCTCGAGCAGGATGCCATAAGTTTTCCATTGTGCTTTTCATTGTTGGAAAGTGAATGATACTGGTTGTGAGATAACACCCTACTAAACAAAAGGTTTCTACCTCTTTCTTTTGGATTGGCCTGACTTGTAAAATCTATCTTCCTCCTCATTAATTGATAAATAAGTAAATTCTACCTCCATGAATGAAATCAATGCAAAACAAGACTTCCAATTAACTAAAGAGATTAAAGAAAGTAAGTATTTCTATAAACCACTGTCAAAGAAACGAAAACAAAACTTGGAAAAAAGACAAAAAAAAACCTAATTTCTACCAGAGACAGCAGACAGAGACGTGCTAGGGTAGTAGACTAACCAATTTTGATATTTTTTTAAAACAATAAAAAGTAGCAAAATTAACAATAAAATAATACTTGTATAATATTCAAACAATAACAATAAAATACTAACAACATAATAGTGAAATGGCAACAAAATAATAGTTTTTTTTTGTAAATTTGGGTCGGGCCCAGGCCAAAAAAACAGTTACTTGAGGCCTTCTTGTTTCTTTTTTTTACCCAAACCCTCTCACTTTTTGGGCGGCCCAACCCATGAATAGTTCTATCTTGTTCTATTTCTAATCAATTTCTAATACTTATCTCCAATTATATCATCATACATTTATTTAAAATTATTGTATGTTAACTGAATTATACTATTAAAAGTATTCAATAATATATTTATAAAAATAACTTTTGCATGTATACATTTTATACAAAAAATTTTGCAAATATATATATATGCCCACTAATATGCCTAGTAATTTGCTCTCATAATAGGAAAGTATGCACAAATAGTTATAATTATTTCCATCTATTATTTATCTTTATCACATACACATGATAAATAGTGTAAATAACTTTTACCCTACCAATATTTTCAGTATTACATAGAAATTTGTAATTACTTCAATAGGAAGAAGAAGATCTCTTTTGAGTGGATATGTCGTTAAAGGCTTTGTCGAAACAGTCAATGGTGGCGACTAGTTGTTCGCTCAAAAATAAAAGAGATGTCACATGGCCTGAAAATAGAGACAACTTTAAGGCACATGAGGGTTTGATTAGTCAAGAAAAAATTTAGGGCTTTTTTCGAGATATAGGTATTCATGACAGGGCAGGTGCAATTCTAGGGATAAATATGGATGAAACGGTTGCAGGAGATAAGTCGTTTGGAGAGCTTAGGGTTGTTACTGCTCTGACAATTGTGGAAGATTTTCTCATGGAGATTGGAGAAGGGAAAAAACGATTGCGTACTTCGCGATTTTCTTCGGTTTTAATGCTACCAGATTCAACAATAACCTCGACTGAGCATGATACTGTTCAAGCTTTTGATTAATCTTCTAGCTCTCTCTCGTAGGGTAAATAGTCACCATGAAAATTCTTAGTTGGAATGTCCGGGGTTCGGGGAATCCCTAGGCAATTCCACACCTTCGGCACATATTGAGGAAGAAAAACCCCATTGTAGTTTTTCTGATGCAAGCAAAACTACAAAATTCACAGATGGAGAAAGTTTGACGAAGTTGGGGATATGTCCACGAATTGAAAGTTAGCAGTGTGGGTATTAGAAGAGGAATTTCACTTTGTTGGAGGGAAGGATGCCTTGTTACTCTGCGTTCCTTTTCAGGAAATCATATTGATGCTTTGATTGAATATGATCCTGATGGTCACTCTTAAAGATTCATGGGTTTCTATGGTCATCCAAAAAAATTTAACTGATCGTTGTCTTGGGAGTTGCTACTAAGTCTTTTGGATGGGGACCATACTCATTGGTTTGTGATGGGCGATTTTAATGAGATTCCCTTTTCCTATGAAAAATAGAAAGGCCGATTGAGGGATGAACGCTATGTAGAGGCTTTTTGTGCTGTTCTTCAAGATTGTAATCTTTCGAATTTGGGTTTCGAAGGAATGTAGTGTTAGATCTAGTGCCCTAAATGTAGTATTTTTGTCAAGATACACTTGTAATTTTTTCAAACTGATTGATTAATAAAACAAATTCTTTAATTACATATACATTAATATACTTTGTATAATTGTCCTCATATGGTTTTTGCACACAAAACAAAATTGAAGCAAATGTTGCTCATTGGTTGCCTAATGTTTAGCTAATACTAAATGTAATAACCCATACTCGACCTAGACGTTATGGTCGAATCTAGCGATGTCACATGGAATGGATTTTGAAATCAAATTTATCGAGTTAAAACTGTTTCTGTTTATTAGCTTCTATTTACCTCTCGTCAATTTCAAAATTATTTTCTCATTAATTTGATTCATTTAAAAACATATTCTGTAGCAGAAGCTTTTAAAACTGTGATATTTAAAGGAAATCGTTCGCATTTAGGAAAAACGTTGTTTTTAATTAAACCAAGTTTTCGTTAAGTTTTGCAATTTAAAAGTCCATAAACACAGTTAAAATACAAAATAAAGGCAAACAGTCCAAAAGTTCCAAATTACAATAAAAATACCCCCCAAAAAAGGAAATAAAAATCATAAATGAAATTAAAGCAGTTCAATAGACATGTAGTCACCATTGAGTCCATCGTCGCACCGATCCGTCTAAGTCTGGGGATTACCTATACAGATAAGATAAAAAGGGGTAAGTTTACATAAATTTAATGCGTAATCCCCACAAAAGACATGCATACAGTCAAACAATAGTTATTAGTCAAATGTAGTCTGGGGCCTAAGCCCATTATAGATTCAGATACAGATATAAATTAGGACCTTAGCCCATCTCAAATACAGAATGCATACAGTACAAAAATCAGTATCCTACCCACCAGTCTCTACACACCATCTCCGACCATCCCTACACACCATGTGGGGTTTAAAACACCTACCCAGCCCTACACACTAAGTCATACCGAATGCTGCACATATCAGTAATATTGCAGCTGAGCTGCCAGATAATAGTCATGAAAGCCTTTTAGTACACTTCCTCCAATAATCAATCATCCCACCCCAATCACATTAACAGGCATGCATATAGATTTAACTAATAAATCACGCTTTTACAAACAGATAACAGATATAGGCATGCTCAAAATAGTACAACAGTTTAACAGAACACAAAGGTTTAGGGTTTAGTAAGCCTTTACCGACCCTACAATAGGTCCACAGTAAATTAGGACGACCCGTCCGACCCTACAGAAAATCTCAGTATAATAGGCCCATATGCCCGTGTGGCCTACCCATGTGGGCTTACATGCCCAGATTGGTCTTGCCCATGTAGATCACACGGCTTGGCCCAGATATCACATACCTGTGTGGCTTACACGGCCACACCCCAGCCATTACACAGTCGTGTCCTGCGCACGGTCTGGCCTTCATCATTCACACGGCCGTGTTGTCGCACACAGCCTACCACACGGGTGACCACACGCCTGTGTGGCTATGACAGTGGCCTTTTTCAGATTTTACTGACAGCTCGATTTCTGCATTTCGGGTACACATCTAATACAATTTCATAGCAAACGCAATCCCGAGCACTTCAGAACCTAACAATTGATAATCCAAAGCCTAAATTTAGATTTAACATGCAACTAAACCATAACTACGAAACCAAACGAGATATATCGACTATTCATCACTTACCTCTCAATTTCGAGCAATCCCTAACTACGAATCCGTAAGAGAAGGGTCAAGAATTCCACGATTCGCTATTGCCAAATTACAAATTCGATATTAACAAAGAGTTAAAAACTTCTCAAACGAACAAAAGAAAAACTTTTCCCGCTTCAAACGAGGCACAACCCTCTTACCTACCATCTTACCAACCGAACACAGCTAACGTTGGACCAAAAGAGGACAAATTGGAGGAAAAAATCGAAAAAAAGGATGTGGGAGAGTCAAAATTCGGCAAAAGGGGAATGGGAGGAAAGATACCTCAAAAGTCGCGAAAAGTAAACCTAATTCGTTTAAAAACACAAAAATAAAACTAATGATACACTAAATCCCTTAACTGTCTCCACAATCCCTAAATTTATTCCCTCTAATCCAACTAACCTACAACCACTCCAGAATCCCCACTCAGCCAAAATTTTTATCCATCACCAAGCAAAAATAACACCTATGCTCAAGCAGGGATTCGAACTCTAGACCTCTAACACACCAACACACATCTTAATATTTAGACCAGCACGTCCGTTCTATTAAATACTTACAAACAATTAAACTTAAACCCTTTGAGCAAGGTTAAGGCTTTACTCAGAAAAAAGACAAAAATTTACCCAAGATAAGGCTTAAACTGGGACCTCTTACACACACCTAGAACACTTAACCACTAAAGCAGACAGATATTTGTGTTAAAATTATCCAGAAATAGAAATAGGAAATTTTGGAGTGTTACAACTCTACCCCCTAAAAGAAATTTCGACCTCGAAATTTACCTGATCAGAACAAATAATGATACTAATGACGCATCGAGTCCTCAGGCTCCCATGTGGCCTCCTCAGTGCTATGATTCCATCACAGCACCTTCACTAGAGGAATGGACTTTTTTCACAGAACCTTAACATCTCGATCTAGGATCTAAACCAGCTCCTCCTCAAAAGTTAAGTCCGGTCTAACCTCGAGCTTCTAAACAGAGATAATGTGAGATGGATCAGATCGATATCGCCTCAATATCGAGACGTGGAACACATCATGAATACGGTCCAGTTCAGGGGGTAACTCCAACTAATAGGTAACTGGTCTCACACGTTTTAGAATCTGATACGGCCCAATAAACCTAGGGCTTAGCTTGCCTTTCTGACCGAATCTCAGAACTTTCTTCTACGGAGAAACCTTAAGAAACACAAAGTCCCCCACAGAGTACTCAATCTCGCGCCTCTTCATATCTGAAGAAGACTTCTGTCTGTCAAAAGCCGCCTTCAAACGATCCTAAATCAGTCATACCTTATCTTCAGTCTCAAAAACCAACTCAGGACCCAAAACTCGACGTTCACCCAACTCCGTCCAACACAAAGGAGTACGACACTTATAACCATACAGAGCCTTGTAAGGTGCCATCTGAATACTCGACTGAAAACTATTATTGTAGGCAAACTCGGCTAACGACAGATAATCCTCCCAACTGCCTCAAAAATCAATAACACAACTTCTCAACATATCCTCCAGTATCTAAATCTCAAACCTAGAGCGTCATGTAACTTTTTTCCAGAACCAAGCCGTGAAGCGAGGATCTCTATCAGAAATGATTGAGACCGGTACCCCATGCAATCTCACTATGTCAAAAATGTAGAGCTTCGCCAATTTTTACAGAGAATAATCAATTCGAATTGGAATGAAGTGAGCAGATTTGGTCAATTGATCCACGATGACCCAAACAGAATCCTTTTTAGTAGGTGTCAAGGGTAACCTACTAACGAAGTTTATAATCACTCGTTCCCATTTCCATATAACTCTATAAACTTCATTAAAAAATTTAAACAAATAACACTTTCCACCCAAATTTGAAATTTGAACACCCTCCAAAGGGTGCCAGAGATTTGCCATGGTATTTCTCATAGCTGGGAAATGTACCACGCTAGCAGTAAGGAAGCATCCACCAAACAGAAGCTAAAGGCTGAACTCTGAGCATCATCTCCGATTGGAATAAAAAGAGCCTCCTCTTCATCATCCTCAAGACACAAATCCTCTAGATCTCTTTCTATTATTTATTCACGTAAAGACAAAAAAAATCCCCCAAACCAACAAAAAACTTAGTTCAAGGCCAAGGAAACGATGGGCAAGAAAACCAAAAGTCAAAATAAAACAAAACATGCAAAAACCCCAAAAACGTGCCAGAAGCGGCAGACAAAAATGTGCCAAAAGGCAGACTTTTACTATATGATTATGCTATGTCACTTTTTCATTACGTCTGTAACAAAAAATGATTAAAAAGAATAATTTGTTATTTTTTAAAAATTGAGTGACTAAATTAAAACTTAATGTCAACTACTCTAAAGTTAAATAATTGTTGGTATAATTTACCCATAAATTTATCATTATACTTAAATAAATTAATAATTTAGGTTACAAGTATTATTTTAATTAATTGTTTTTAAAATTATACTTAAATTCAAATCACTTCAAGTTACTTCAAATTCAAGATAAAGTTTGGTCAATTTTAAATTTAGGTTAGGCAAGTTTAAATTATTGATTTTAATGGTCAAATTTAAATTCAAATTAATTGAATCGAATTTGGAAGAATAAATAATTGGGTTGCATTACAAAAACAAGCATAAATAGAGGAGGTAAAAACAATTTATGCAATATTGTAACCAAAATGGAGCCAAAGTGATACATAATAGCATTAAGTAAAAACAATTTTTATTTATAGGTAAGAATTATAAATACATGCTCCAACAATTATAAAATCAACAAAAATAAAATAAAAATTGAACTAAAATTAACCGACCGAATTAAAATCTATACATGATAACACAATAAAACAACCAACCATACACATGCTAAAACACAATCCTTAGTCCTCAAAAACTCAAATCCTCAATTTCAATTTCTCATTGAGAGTAAAAGCAAATTAAAATAAGACATATCAACAGGTAATTTTGAAATCCTAGATTTCTTGTGTACAAAAGAGCTGTGTTTAGAACAGTTACCACCAACAAAATTATGCATTTCCACCACAAAATCTAGAGGGACCACCAAAAACTTGTTCGAAAATTCGAGTCCAAATGCTAGGTAGTTTTCTATTGTGTCAGGTGGGACAAGCCTAGATACAGGTGTGCAAAATACAGATATAACCAAAGACCTTATCTATACATTTAACACTTTCTGGAGTTGTCCAGTTATATCATCTACACCTACTTCAGTTTCTTTTTGAGTTACCTCTGCTGTCTTCATCTTTTGGAGCTCCGCATTCAGTTCAGCAATCTGCTTTTCTATCTTGGCTCCCTTATCAGGCAACTTCGAAATCGTAATCTGGCACAACAAATTCATAAGATTATAACACAAGATTTAGAAGAGTTATGCAAAAACAAATTTCCTGGTGTACCCAAGGTGGTATCTTCAAAAATTGAGTATGAAACAGCAAGAGTACCATGGAGACCCCCACACTAGGAGTCTTATTACATGTTGCCCTTTTTTACTCAAAAATAGGCAAATTAGTTTCTATATGTTAAATCAAAGAGCAAAATGGTCCTTTTTGTTAACAATTTCATCCATTTCTACTGTTAAAAACTAACGTGGCTAACAAAATAATCAAACAATTACAACTTATGCTAACATACAGTGACCAATTTTTAATAGTAAAAATATTTGCTCTTAAATCTAACGAATAATAATTAATTTAACCATATTTTGTTTAAAAGAGGCAAAATGTAATCTGGCTCTTAGTACAAGAGCCTCCATGATACTTGTACAAAATAAAACTGTAGGCTAATGAAAAGAACCATAAAATTTCATTGCTTGCATACACTTAATAGTCGAACACGGGCAAGACTACACAAACAAGATGAATGAAATGCAAGAAAACATGCTATATTTGGAAATTTGAATTTCAAAGAGTGAATTTGAATACAATTTGTTGTATAAATTGTGAGGAAAAAATTGAATTAAGATTCAATATATACCCTATAGTTGAAAGAGTATAAAAAGACAATCATGCACATTTAGACTGGCTTTATCATATATTTTATACTAATTTTGAAATCCATATCCTTTCTTTCAATAGTAGGATCAGAATATAATTTTACAAACAAGCCCAACCAGAGAAAATAAGGTTAAAAATTAAATAAAGTAAAATGCAGCCACCAGCCTGATCTTGAGGGAAGATAACTCAGCCATACAAAAAACTTCGGTTACGTAATTTAGTTTACCATTATTTAACCATTTCAAGAAAGAAATGCACACAAGATTTGCCATGCACAACACCGTCAAGCAAGAAATTTGATTCAAAACCATACCTTATTAGCATATATTTGGGACAGACGGTTAATTCTTTGTTTAATTTCACTCTCAGTTAATTTAGCTACTTCAATAGGCGACAAGCTTTTCCTGCTCATCATGATATCCTTTGGCTTGAAAGCATATACAGCCCTGTCAAACATTTCAGATATAACTATCATGTTCCACACAGATATGTAAAGATTATATCATGAAAATAGTGGATGGTCATAAGAAATACCCATCAGGTTTCTGTTCAACAGAAGAACTTGAAGATGAATGTCGCACAACCATATTTTCTTTTTTCCTGATTCCGTTAATTTTGGAATGGTTAGAGCTTTGACAGAAAAAATGAACATACTATAATACATGAAGCTAAGTACACAATTTGGATCAAAAGACAATAGGGGGAAAGCAAGAGGCAGAGTTTTTACCGTATGTCTTCGTCTTCTTCCTCTACAACTTGTACAGGTGCTGTTTTAGAGAAAAGTAGACTGTGATGACTAACTCCTGCTATTCCCAGTGTTTCCAGGAATTTTATGTGGGTTTCCAATAACTCATCCCTGTAAGACAAAATACAAAAATCAGAACATAGAAATACATGAATGCATAATAAATGAATGTCATAAACAGTTCCAGAAAAGTCTAAAATTTCGACATGCTCCTGCAAACAAGCAAATATTATGTTGCTTCATAAAATTGTATCTAGTGAACAAAAATGATAACATTGTTTACTCATTTAGGTTTTTCAGAAGTATTATGATCAACCAAAAGAAAGGTTTCAATTTTTCAAATAAATTATTTGAAGACCTAGATTCTAATTGAAAGCAGAATTTACCGGTTGGACATTTTAATTCATAGATGTGGATATTAGAACCAAGAGTGCGGATATTCAAGACACTAAAAAAAACAAGGGAGAGGACTAGACAAAAAGAGAAGCAACTTAGACAAAAAAGAGAAGTAAACATATTACATAAATATAGATAACAGTTTAAAAAGAAAATACAGCATTACTCATCCCAACAGGAAAATAAGCAATTTGGCACAGGTGTCTATATTCAAGAAAACTATAGCACGTTCAAACAGAGAGTAGTTTTTGTTAATACTCCCAAAGAAAGATAAATTTCACCATACTGCTGACTTCATTATCCTTTATAATTTAAGTTATTTCACTTCCATTAAAATAAGGTATGAATAGCAGTGTTATCATAGTAGGAAAAGAAGTTCTAATAAACAGTGCAATAAAAGTAAATCTTAGTATCATACTACTATAGATAGAACAGTACATTTTATGTTGACTATCATGCTCTTCATGTAATTGCTTTTGGGTGAGTGAAATGTCAAACCCCTGTTTCGGAAGACTAAAAAGCTCTCGAAGATCCTGAAAGAAATATAAAAAATCTAAGTATGCCTATCACACATCACAAAGTACTAAATGCTTAAAATAAACAGGACAAGAAGTTTTAATTAAAGAATACCTGCTGGCTGAAGTAGCGAATCTGTTCTTTGTGCTCAGTTGCCGTCTTAAATAATCCCCCCTTGTATATCTAGATCACAATTTTTAGGCAAAGTAGTGAAAATAAACACATCAGTAAAGAAATTAAGGAAAAATGAGACCACGGCTGTAAGGCTGGAGGCAGGGAATCCTACATGTAAACTAGAATCCAAAGTTCCCATATGTTATCACGAAATAGTTATTGTTGCCAGATAAAATTTATCATTCTCTTTATGCACAGCTACAATAATTACGGCAATGTCAACCACCTGGGAGTCCCAGCAGGTTAACATATAGGTACTGTAAATGAATCAACATGAATAACAAGAAATTTCTGAGATTTCATCAACCTGCTTTCTGTATATCTTTTCTTCAACAGTTCCACAGGTCATCAACCTGTACACAAGGACATCCTTCGTTTGCCCAATTCGATATGCCCGATCAACACTTTGATTATCCGTGCTGCAAAATTATTAATTAGCTTATTAACCCTGAAACAGGATATACCCTTCCCAGAAAAGCAAAATCAGTTTAGGTTAAGAAAGCACATTTTTCAAAAGCATAGCAGCAGAGTTAGTTCATAGTAGAAAAAAATAGGATTAGGAAAATACAATTGCAGAACTTTTTATCATTTCAACAATTGTTCTCAACATGCCCAATCCTGTCTCACGTCCACCAACCTCATGTATGCCTCAAGATGTTTCAAGTATTTCACCATATTGTCTCAAAAAGAAGTGATAAAATTAAATAATTTTATCAAAAAATAATAAAAATTGCTGAATGTATTTCTTTCAGGACTTTGGATACAGATATATATTCAGCAGGCAAAATTTAAGCGAGTATCACTTGGCAACTCTTTCATCCACCTTTAATGGAAAATTTTGCTAATGACTACAGCTGCTGGGCAAGAAAAAGCTGTTACTTATTAGTAATAAAATCCCATCCACCTCCCAATGTGGGGTGCATGCAGACATACACAGAAAGAATCCTACTGAACCAAATAATTTTGTTCAAACTCTGTTCTATTACTTGAATATCAATCTTCTTATTTAACAACCTGCAACTATAGGTCTAATAGAAGCCCCAAGTGAGTATTTTGTTAATAAATGCTTCAGATAATCGATATGGGCAATCCAATTTGGAATAAACTAATTTTTGGGTGAGGAAGGTCCGAAAGAGAACATGAGCCCTCACAGTTTTTAACTCAATCGGGCATTTGAAACCACGCGGCCAAGATGTAGAGAAAAATCCACCATTACATTGTTAGATATTAGATAAACTGATGGCCCAAATGGCCAAAAAAAAAACAAAGATATTGAATAAACTAATATCAAAGGCTAACTATTTTACCAAATTCTTCATTTCTTGAAAGGGAGTATTAATCAAATTATACTACAAACAAACTGAAGAACTGAGGAGAAAAAAAGAACCTTGGGTTCCAAGCAGGATCGACCACAATGACACGATCTGCTTTTGTAAGTGTAAGGCCTAGACCACCAACTTGGGATGTCAGAAGAAATATAGGAGCCCCATTACCTTCTTGAAAATCCTGAAAATAGAAGAGATGAAAATATAACACCAAGAGAAAATTTAAATCAATTTAATGTCAAAGAAGCACTTACATTAACAATCTTCACTCTATCACTTGCTTTCGTGGTACCATCAATACGTAAAAATTTGTAGTCGTTTAACACTAGAGACTCCTGTGATCAATAATAAAACGTGATCACAAATTGCCTTGGGAACAAAGTCTAACAAATTAGAAATTCCAAATAAAAAACAAAACACAATTCAAAGAAGATTTCATCTTTGATATATTGCAGAGATTTTTTATGTTACAGGGTAAATCAGTGAATCCACAAGTTGGGTTGCAAGCAAGACTACCACATGCCCTATTTCTCTTTTTAGTTCTCCTTTTCACTATACCCTAACACATATATGTCACCATTCCAACATGCTTGTGGAGTCTAAAAAAGCTCCATTGGCAACGTATTAGTTTCTCATTCAAGGAACTCTTGGTTCTCAAGTTTGCATTCAAGCATTTAAAAACAAGTCAAAACCAAGAATTTATAAAATACTATATATGGAAAATTCCCCTTATTTGAAGTTCTTGGACAATTATGTTATAAAACAAGTGAATTCTGTTCGAGAATTATATTATTACAAAAAAGTTAAGCATACAGTTTCACCTTATGAAACATGGACATAGACAAGACATTGGTAAGATATGGCACAGACACCAGGACATGACAATTTTCAACAAGACAAAACATGACAAAAATACAATAATTAAAATGTATCCAATATATTTTAATTAATTTAGTTTCATATATAAAAATAATTTTTATTTTTTACATATCAAAATTCTTTTCAAGTACTTTTGAGCAATATTTTTTTTTTTGAGTATTAATTTTCTTAAAATATACATCATAAAAAGATTATTAATACTTTAAAATATAAGATTAAATAGTTATAATTTATTAAAATTCAAATTAATCTTTTTCTTAATTTCAACAGCCCAACCTTCTGAATATCTTTAAGCTTTACCATGTCCAAACAAATTTGACCGGGTCCTAACCGTAGCAATTTTTTTTTGTTTGTTTTTTCTTGTGTTCCAGTCAGGTACGTATTCCGGTGTGTCGATAGTATGTCCATGTCAAAAACCAATAAAATACCACTACAACCAAGGTTCAAGCATGTCCATGCTTCATAGGCTTCACCATACAGAAAAGCAACTGAAAGGAAGTAAATGCCAGACCTTTGATGTATTCAAGAGAAAAAAAAATTTGTTTTTTCTTAATCATGAATGAAGACAATTGTGAAACCCTTAAAATTTCAAGTTTCAAGTTCAGATAATGATTAAAAAGGTTGATGAATTTTATGGGAAAATATTTGATACACTACTAGTAGAAATTTTAAATTCCACAAGCAAGGTTGGAGTGATGACAAGTGTCCCATAGATATAGTAAAATATTTAAAAAAATAAATATATAAAAGAAAAGGAAACCATGGCAAATTTTTAACTCTGCTTGTGGAGTTAAAAAGTTACACTGCTTGTGTACCAAATACTAACCCAAATTTTATATGCTAATCACACTATATTGCAATACATAATATGATAAAGAAATTTGTTTCATATCTCATGTCAAAATGGGATAGACTCCATTCAGGAAAATTTAATGGATCAAAAGTATATGTTGCAACCTCAAATGGAGCTAGGATTTTTAGCTCACCACAAGTAAGCAACCAAGAAGACACGCCATGTTACCCAATTTATTACCTATCACTATTAAGAAACTTCACTTTCTTCTCTTCAGGCAAAATGAGTGAGAAATAGAAATCAAAAGGTAGTGTCTGTTTAATTGTTGGGAAAACAATTATATAAATATATGGTACAGCTGCCTCACAAAATTGGCAGATGTTATAGAGCAACCTCAGCAGTCTAAGCAATAACTCAGCTAATGCTACCATGAACAAAAGCATAAAGTAATACCCCAGAGAAAAGGAGGATCAAGAGGGAAGGATAAACAACAAACAAAGAAGGGGCTGGATGGCTTATTTGGAGAATCCATTGTATTACTAGGGGTCAAACTTTAGAAATGGCAAAAAGTGTCTTCCCTTGAGGTAAAACTTAGTCCATAATTTCCTACCAAATTGCTCATACTGACAACTAAAACTCAGAAGCTTGAAAAATTAGACAGCATGCTACCATGAAAGGTAAATGAGCTAGCAAGTCAAGATCTAAAACAAACCTGAATATGATTGAGCATTTTACGAGTTTGAGAAAATATAAGAACATGGTGGCCCTCTGGAATTAAAGTGTCCTGAAAAAACCATAAAATGCATTTGACTTAAGAAGATTATTTATACCTTGGAATAAATCTATACATAAGCAGAGCCCCTTACCAAAAGTGAAAGTAAAAAGGATATTTTGCATGAGAGATTGTTGTGATTATCTTGAAAGTCATTCGTTTCAGCAACATCAGCAACATGCATTGCCAATTTTTCAGCGACACTAGCATCTTCTGGATTTAGCATTGAATCCATCCCTTCTAGTACATCCTCAGCAGCTCTCTTTGTCAAGAGAAGTGGATGATCACATATTTTTTTAAGAATCTGTTTCAAAGAATGGGCACTTTTTCTTATTACCTCAATAAGTTAAAAGGAACTAGCTAACTACATCAAAACTGTATAATCCAGCACACAAACTGTTTCAGCTAGTCCACATAAATTAACAGCTAATTATAAAGAATAACAGATCATACGCAAGTTAAATATAACCAGAAAAGTCTGGATACTAAAGATTGATAAAAGAGACAGGTTACTTTAAAAGTGTAACTTTATCCTGACAAAATCTGAGAATAATATATTCTAACCACCTAGATAACCTAAAATAAATATTCCAAGCAAGCAACTGCAATGAAAGATAATTCCTCCAATTGAAGCACTGCACAAGAGACATATCTCTTCAAAAAGGAGATACAGAATGCACATCTTATGACAGATTCAAAGAAAAACATTTTCATAAATAGAATGGAATATGTTCACAACTAAACTTTCAGTATAACAACAAATAATTATCAAAAAGCTGGTGCCATCATTGGATTCTTTTGGCCAACAATCCCTAGAGATTTTAAACAGACTGGAAGCACACAACTCTTGTGTTGATTGACAACCAAAATACCTGAAGAATGTTCCTTATAGCTAAAACCTCCAAATCTTAAAGAACAATTGATGGTTGTGCACATCAGCACATGAAGAAACGACTAAACATACAAAAAATCAAATGCGTGTGTAAACTGGAGGAAAAACAGATGGGAAAAATTGAACAGAAAATGGTACCGTCAATGCAGCTAGAGGCGAGCCATCAAACGCTGAAAGAACTATCTCACTATTCAAAAAAGCTTCGTACAACCGTCGCTAAAAGGGGAGACACGAATAACCATAAGCAATAAAAAAAACTAATAAATCCACAATCAAGAGTAACATTCAGAAAAGTAATGCTAATGAGTTTGCACCTGGCAAGCAGTCAACTTTAACCACACAATGATCTCATTTTTCTTAGAAAGCTTGGCAGTTGACGTATCATCTTCACCAAATACCTCTTTCTTTAACCGGCGCAAAAAGTAAGGTTGAATACGTTCTCTTAGCTCCTACACAGGGGGAGGGAAAAAAGATAAAAAGTTATGTTCTTTCATTTCAAGACACATTCAATGGCCATAACAGAGAAAAAAGAAAAGGCAACAAGTAGGCATTATGGCTCCAAAACATAAAGGACAATTATATGATATAATTTAAGATGGATAGCAAAGCACAAATAATTGAACATTAAAAAATAAAAAATTGGCTCCCCTGAATTGCAATTTTTCACTAATAAATTTTACCAGAATGCATTTACTTGTAACATAACCAAAAACCTCAGCATTTATATGCAGTCAGATTTTACCAAGATCTTACATGGTGAACTTGAATACTTAAAATGAATATTTTTGTTGAGGATATTTAAGCAAATAGACATATGATAGTGCCTCTTAAATCAAGTTTTTACAAAGTCAGTGGGATGCAGCAAAGATTGATGTGTACCAAGTCTAAAACAAAATAAAATTACTATAGCCATGGACGGTCAGGAATCAAGAGAGATTATAGATTGAAGTCTCTAAAACATCGCATTTGAAAAGCAGTTTGAGATCAAAATCAATTTTTACAAAGTAATCCTATGAGACTAGGAGTAGAAAAGATTGATGTGTGCTAAAGCAAATGGCAAATAACAATGCCCATGGTAAGGAATATAAAGAAAGATAAGAATAGTTTCTGCAACACTGCATCTTCACGGAAAGCAATTTGACTTTTAACATTAGAATAATTGAATGATGCCCAGGATTGAATCATCAAAGCGCATTCTTATCAAGTAATACTTATTAAAACAACACCTTGGCAACTGTTGAGCCAACACGCTTTTCCCTCTCAGAAGCATTTTTGTCATTTCCACGTAAAATAGCATGCTCATATCTTTCCTTGAACCTGAGAAAATATCCAATTCTGTTACATGCTGCAGGAGCATAACAAACACCAGTTGAGCAAAAACAATTACCATTTATTATCACCAAGTAGCTCAGGACAACAGAAGTTGAACAAGGCCCACAGTTCCTAATACAAATCAATAAAAGACAAAAACAAAGTAGAATACGATAATCCAAAGTTTGATTTCAAGAAACAAAATATAGCGCATTTTTGGAGTCAAAGAAAAATGAAGATAAATGTGAAAGATGTTACCTTTAGATTATTCTGAATTGGTGTGCCACTTATGACTATACGATGAGCACTTGGTATATCAAGCAAACTCTTTGCCCTTTGTGTGCTAGGATTTTTTATGAGATGGCCCTGGAACAGTAATGCAGTATGAAAGTCAAACAAAGGAACATGAAGCGCTTACAAGAAAAATGACACATTCAAAAGGAGACAAGATTTTATGCAAATGCAAAACATAAAAGATATATGTTGAGTGAGTTGCCATCCTAGTGCTGTCATCTTCAGCAGGCAACCATTATCTGAAGAAAATTCATCAATGGTAATCATATATCATTTGATTATCCTAAAACTCCATCATTTAATGGCCCCACTTTATTTTTGAAGCTCATCGTGCTTCAATAGTAAATCATTTTTATAAGGTATCTTAAAGCTGATATGACTTTGCCTGCAAATAATAAGTTCCAACTACGCCAGAAGATTAGATCTTAGGCCATCTTTTGCCCCTCACATAGTACAATAAATATCTTATTACCAGCTTTACGTGATAAAATCATCTAAAAATACTTGGCAGTACAAAATATTTTTATTATGCCAATAGAATCAAGAAGAAACAAAGGGGGAAAAATATATTTATCCCTATTGTAGAATCAAGAAAATTTGAAAATGTTATTTACCTCTGCTCTTTAGAATTTAGATCAATACTTTGCATTTTATATTGGATGGATTCTTTAACCTTTAAAATTTAAAATAAATGCTAATAAGGAAAAAAAACAAAAGACCCCAAATCCAATATACATGCATGAATGCATGAATACACTCATTAGATGTACAACATTTATTTAGTTAGCTGTTTCAGCATTGTCAAGGGTGTCAGGCGCACTCAAGGTGCTACGACAGTGCCCGATTAAAATAAGACACATACATATAAATAAATATAATATATAATTATGTAATACATGTAGATTAGAATAAAGAATAACTAGTAAGGTAAAATATGAAGAACAAAAAGAATTTACAATACAAACTACAAAGCCAAAAACAGAGCTCTGTTTTTTAACGCTGAGCAACATTTCCTCTATTTTTAAACAACAAAGTAAACTTTAAAATCAACCGACCATAAAGGAGAAAAGAAAATTAAAAGCAGGAAAGAATAGTAGAGTAGATAGAGATTAAAGTTTGGCCCCCAAAAAAGACAGATTAAAGCTAAAAATAGGGTGTTGGACAGAGGATGAAGGTTTAAAGAGAGGTTCACCGTCTAGTGCTCATCTATATAGCTAATCTGAAACATCTAAGGGTTGCATATTATAGCCAACAAAGATAAACTATATCAGCACCCTCCTCCCCATTCAAAGATCTGGTGATAGGATGCTCCGATGTAGCTACATTAAGAGTCAGTTAAAACAAATCATACTTAAAGCAAATACATCAGATTTTTCCTATTCTGCATATTCAACAGCTTTTGAACATAAACCCCACAAAAAAAATATAAACCAAAACACTGCCATTAAAAAAATAGAAATTGCAAAAATTCATTAGGCAACCAAAGCCTATAAATTTTGAATTACAGGCAGCATAGCAACATTGTCTACCTCATCAAGAATCATATAGTCCCATATGATATCATCCTCATCCTCATCATCATCACGGTAGTAGCTTTCTCCTTTCAAAGCTTTAGAATTGTTTCGTACAATATCATATGTTGTAAGAAGAATCCCTTGGTTCTACAAGAAATAAGAAAATTCAACAAACATGAAAACACTAATGTGGAACAGAATAACAAGCCAAAGAGGAATTACAAGCATCTTTGTGTGAATGCTATATGCACAAATTAAACAGCAAACAACACCATAAATGAATAAATAATGTCAAATATCCAGAAACTTCAAAAATCAAATAGAATTTCATGTTAGCAAAAGTTGAAATAGCCTGAAACCTTGAAACTTGTAAAAAGATAACTTCCTGAAAATTGAAACGGATCCTAAAGGTGCAGTTATTGTCTCTTATTCACTTGCAGAATATGAAGTATTTGTTTATATTTAGCATTATTATGGGGTGTTAAATCAACAACCATGACCTGAAGCACATCTTCGAGCTCATATTGCCGAGTTTTAGCAGAAGTCGCAAAGTACCTGTGCAGAAGCCGAAATAATGATTATTCATACTAATTCAGCATCTTAACATCAGAAATACTGTGAAATTTTTAAGTCAAGTAGCCTCACTCTCTAGTCTTCCCAGAAAGCCCTACAACCGAGAGTTCTTTGATCCAATGAGAGAGCAATGTTTTTGGGGCAACTATTAAAGCTCTTTTAATCAACTTTGAATGAAACAATCCTGCTAGAAAGCCACAAATCTGCCCAAATAACAAATAAAAAAGTTTCCATATGAATATATATGACACAAACACACACACACATTTCCTTACCTGCATTGTTTTTCCCAGGCCCATATCATCCCCTAGGATTCCACCCTTACCCTGGCAATGCAAAGACCAAAGCCATTTCAAGCCCTCGCGCTGATGCAGATACAACATTTTTGCAACTTTAGTTGGAAGCTTAAAGGTTGAATTTGGGCCACTCAAAATAAAAGGCTGGTCAACTTCAGATGAGTATGAATCATCAAGCTCATCAGCTTCCTCGGACTGATCAGACTTCTTCAAGTTACCACCACTTTTAACAGCTTCTTTAAATCCTTGCTTTGAACTCAATACTACACAGTCATTGTCATCCTCTTTTTCTCCATGTTTTGATGCAAATGACCTACCCACAGACATCAATCGCTCATATGCATTCTTAGGTTCATTCTTCTTAAGCCTTTGGAAGTTTTTCTTAGATTCATGTACCCTAGTAACAAAAGTGTCATTCCCAAAGTTACTCTGTGATTCACTCTTTTCTTCATTTTCTTCAACATTTGAATCAAAAACCTGCCTTGCAGACACCAATTTGACATTAAGTTTTTTTGACTCTTCTTCATAAACATCATCTTCGCACAAATCAACTACATCCTGAACACCACCTCCAACATTCTTACTCGAACCTGATGAGGTATCAGATGGATCAGACATACTGGAAAATGAAGACTCGGCACTAGCATATTCTGGAATATTCCTTTTAGGAGCTGTCTTTTTCTCTATAGACATAAGCTCAAGCTTAGAGCTCAGGTCATTTAAAATATCTCTAATTTGACTTCCACCCTCACAAACATTCTTTGTTTGCAAAGGTGAATCAAAATCACAAATTCCAGAAAAATTAGGTTCATTGGGAATCGAGGTTTTATCAGCACCCACGCCATCTCGAGATGAGACTTTGCACAAACGACGCCTACCCTCAATCTTCACCTTTACAGGCTTTGCTTCCTCTTCTGAAATTCATTCATTCAAAAAAAAAAAAACAAGCACGTTAATTGCAGAAAATAAAGTAAAAGGAAAAGGGAGGAGAAAAGAAAAACAAATAGATCGTCCTTCTGAAAGCATAAACAAATGAGAAAAAAAAGGGGGGTAATGATAGACTCTAAACATATAAAGGATAAAATCTTTCAGATAAGAGAATTAAGACCTATAAACAAAAAGCAAACCAAAAAAAAAAAAAAAAAAACAAGTGCACAAATAAAATATATAAAAACCGATTGAAAAAAGTAGAAAGAAAAACATCTAACAGGAAAAAAAAAAAGAACAATATATTGTAGAAGAGAAAATCAAAACCCACACTTTAGCTCAATCGAAATTATATAAGTACATATATCCCTACTCAAAGAACACAGTTCTAATCTCCGTTCCAAAAATTTGAACTTGGTTGACACTGAAACCCATATAAAAAATGAAGAGATGTAACATCACTATGCTTTTTAGTAAAGAAAACCAAAGCCCACCAAATATGTAATAAAAAAAAACAAACAGAAACTGGCATCTAAGCAGTAAGAAAAAAAGGACTTCTTATACCAAGAGGAGAATCAAAATCGGTGATTTCAGAGAAGCCAGGAATAGAATCATCTGTATGGGATTGTTTGCAAAGACGACGCCGAACTTGGAAATCCTCCTCTTCAGACTCTTCTTCTGCAAAAGCCACAACAATCGAACCAATAATCACGACATAGCCCAAAAAAGAAATAAGAAAAAACCCTATTTGGGGGAGGGGGAGGCAATAGAAAGGAAAAGAGAAGAGATTGTACTGGTGGGTTTGGGAGGTGCAGAAAGATCGTGAAGGAAACGGTAATGGCTGTCGTTTAAGCTTACAGCCTTTCGAATGTTGCTCTCCTCTTTGTCCGCCATTGAAAATGTATCTCCTAAAGGGTAAAACTCAACATTTGGAAAGATTATATATAGAGAAAAATTAAAGGGCGTCACTCCTTTTCCCGCTTTTGTGTTGAATTTTTGAATTTTGGTCAATTGGCTTTTCTTTTCGAGTTTTTAATTTCTTTTTCTTTTTACAAAATCAAACTTACAAATGCGAGAACTCAAACCTTAATTATTAAGGTATCAATAATTGATTTGCATGCTTTATAAAATAAATCGAGGTTTTGCTCATCATGGGTTCGAGCCAGATGAATGAAAAATTTTACATTTAATTTTTAGCTTCTGGTCGACTCGAAAAATGGGCTTTTTTTTGCCTTAGTTCAGCCCGCTTAAAAAAAATCCAAAGTGAACTCATATAGTTCGTAAAAGTCCCACATTATTTGAAAAAAAAAATTTCATTGCCAAGAGATTATTAATCTAAAAGCCCCTCCGAAGATCCAAATTCGAGCCTCAATTACGAGAATTACTTGAGATACACGCATAACATGGGTGAACTTTAAAAGACTCAGTGTGAAATCGTCACAAACATATATTTCAACACATAGCATAAGACATCCAAATCATCATAGATATAACTTTCACATATCATCAGATTTAATGAACATAACAAGTTATGCTTATGTAATAATGCACATTTTTGAGGATTTACTACCCATCTCCGCTACATACCAATATCGAGTTCTCAAAACTTCTCCATCTGATAACACACCATTTATGGACAACATCACATAGATACTGATAAACGGTCACATAATACATCGTGGAGAAGCCACCACACATAATTGTCGATAATTACCACATAATCATAGTTAAACTGCCACACAACTTCCTCCTTTCACAATCTCACCCCATGCATGTGATATGACCATTTTAACACATATGTTTCACTTTTCACATTTTCCACATATTCATGCTCGTAACTCATATTTCTAGGTTTTTACACATATCCATATATCATGCTCACATTTTCACATATCACATAGTTTTCACTTTAGAATGGTTTAATATATATATGCATCACAAATCATAGGTTTTCACAACACTTAATAGTTTAGGACATTTACTTGGATTCCTCTTTGATTAATTTTTTCAACTCCACTCGAGTACTTAATGTACTCACAAATTAATTAATTAATTAACATTTTATTAAAATAAATAATATTATATTTCACTTAAAACAAGAGTTAGATCCTACGACTTAAATCGTAGATCCGATTGCCACAATCTTATTAGAGGAGTTTTCACTTGGATCTAAGCTGGTAGATGAATCTATCGCATCAAACATGTATTTTAGTTAGATCTATCAGATTTGATTTTTAACACTTAAAGTTTTAATCATTCGAAATAGTTCTCACCATCACTTATTCTTAAATCGAGACTTAGATTAATTGTCTTCGTTATCACACTAAGGATCTCTTTGATCAGCGTCATTTGGTCCTTCAAGTTGATACGAAATCACATTAGTATTTATGTTAAACCAATAATAAAATAATTTGATGATATTATCACCCTAAACCATTCAGCCAAACCATGGTATTACTAAAATGATGAATTTTACGAATCGAACAACCTTACTTAAACTTAATTTAATACAAGAAGATCAAAGGATCGATGGAATGAGATCAATGTTTGAGTGTCTAGAAATAAATAATCAAATAAGTGAAAGAAAAATATGAGTTTTAGTCACTAAGGAATCGGCAAAAGAAAGAGGAAGCAAAAAGGAAAAAATTTGGTCACTGGCAACGGCTCGGCAGTGATTCGGCTATGAAGGAGCAGCGGTTCGACGGTGGTGAAAAAATATTAAGAGGAGGTTTCGGTCACTACAATTGGAAGAAAGGAGAAAAGAGAAAAAGAAGAGAAAATAGCTGGAGGAGGAGGAGACCCGTGGTGGTTCACTGTGGCGGTCACGATAGCTCACGACGGTGGAAGGGAGAAGGAGTGAAAAAAGGCGGCGTCTATAGTGGTTAGAAGGTCTTTGATAATGGTGGAAGGCTCGGTTGGGGTGGTTGGAGAACAAAAGTTAGAAGGAGGTGGTGGTGGTTCTATTTTGATTTGAGAGAAAAAAAAAAGATGAAGAAAATGAAAAATGGAGATTAGGGTGCAAATAAGGGTGGTGGACAGCATAGAGGGTGTGTGTAGCATATGGCAACAAGGGGGGTGGACGACAAGGCTTGAATGCACATGCCAATTTTGTGCAAAAATTTAATTAAAAAAATGAGAACATGGGGGTTCAAACTAGGAATTTCTAAGTTAGTTAATGAGCTTCATTCCACTAAGCCACAACACTTCCTTGTGTTTATTTTTGTACAAATAATTTAAGACATAAGAGATGGCAGTTTCACTATATTACAATTAATAAAAAAAATGGGATGTGACAAAGGGTTGAGGAAGACATCTTGCAAAAGCACAACTACATTTTCAACTTTTTATTTTTTTTTCCCAAAAACACTCTAAATCCAACTCTTTATCATATCTCTAAACTTTTTAGTAATTGTAGATGTTTATTTTTTGTTATAGAGGCTTTTAACAATAATAGTTTGGGGAAATATCGTTCTTTGCAAAAGCATGTTTGGGAATAACTACCTTTGAGAGTAATATCATGTTGGAAACAACTAATCTTGGGAACAACACTATGTTGAGAATGACTATCTTTGAGAAAAACATCATGTTAGGAGTAACTAGTCTTGGAAACAATTTTCTCATTCAACAATGAGACAATCTTATTTTAGGTTATTGTTATGAACATTTTAATTTTGAATATTAGTATGTTTATATATATATTTTAAAATAACTTAATTGAAATAATAAGTTTTCAAAGTGACCTCTGTTATTGAAATTATTTTGTTTTAAACTATAAAAGATTGTGTGCATGTAACTTAAGCTATGTTAATATTGATTGGCCTAAAGGAAGGTTAATATTTAACAAAAATTACATGTGCAACTATAGTAATAAACATGTATCGATTATTCGATTTTATATGTGAGCAATAAATCGACCCAAAGAAAGATTTATTGTTCAACATTTTTTTATTGTCGTTGTTTGATTACTACACTAAAATATCACTTACAAGTTAATATTTTATCATAAAATATTAATGGAGTATCAAATATCATGAGATGGGGTTTGCCTTTATTCTAATTATTTTGGTTTAAATTTGAAGTCTTATATGAAGTTGTTTTATTTATTTATTTATTCAACTATTATTATATTTGCCAACATCAATGTATGATATTTTGGAATAAATATATATACATATATATATATATATATACTATTATCTTTTAATTTGGTTGAAAGATGAAATTAAGAGAAATATTCTGAAACAAATAAATTCAGATTTTGGCTTTGGGTTTTAATTATGGATGCTTAATATTTTAAATACATTAGTTGAAACAAAATGTCGCCAAAGTGATCTCTTCTGCGTAGATTAGTTTATTTAAAATAATATGATTATATATTTTTGTGATTTATGCATTTATTAATTGACCCAAAGGTAAATTAATATTTGACAGAATTTCAATGACATAGTGATAAATGTGTGACAATTATAAGGTACTTTATGGGAGTAATAAGTTAGCCCAAAGATTGATTCATTGTTTGACATAATTTATTGCCAATGTTTGATTGCTACAACAAGATTATCACTTATTGTTAATATTACTATCCAAAGACTTGATATTAATGTTGTGTTTGGTATCTTGAGATGGGATTAGCCATTATTTTTAATTTATTATTTACTTGTGAATATTCATGTTAACTTGTTTTTATCTGCTACCACAATATCTGCTAATATAAATTCTATACCCATGCTTAATGGGACTAATTTCAAGGAATAGAAAAGGCACTTACTTATAGTGTTTAGTTGTATAGACATAGATCTTACACTAAGGGAAAAACAACCAGCACCTTTCACTACAGAAAGTAACCCTGAAGCTAAAAGAGATTTTGAGAGGTGGGATCGTTCAAATCGCATGAATCTAATAATCATTGAGCACAACATTCCAGAAGCCTTTAGGGGAACATAATCTGAAGAGATTACTCAGGCCAAGGTTTCCTTGACGAAATTAAGAAATGTTTTGCAAAAATGATAAGATTGAAATGACATTACTTTGACTTCTTTAATGTCTATGAAGTATAAGGGTCAAGGAAACATGAGAGAAAACATTATGAAGATGTTCCATGTTGTTTCAAGACTTAAGACACTTAAGATCGATTTTTTTTGAGGAATTGTTTATTCTTATGGTCTCAGTATCGCTTCTTGCATAGTTTAACCAATTTAAAATTAGCTACAACTGTCAAAAGGAGAAATAGACTCTAAATGAACTCATTTCTCAGTGTGCAAGAGGAAGAAAGATTTGAAACATTATAAGTCTAAAAGTGCTCATTTGGTTAGTGCCTCTAAAGATAACAAGTTATAAAAGTGTTCATTTGGTTAGTGCCGCTAAAGAAAACAACTTACATTTTGAATAGAATACCCACTAAAGTAGCTGCAAAAATACCTTGCAAGCTTTAGACTGGTTGAAATCTTAGTCTAAAGCATTTTCACATTTGGGGATGTCTAGTTGAGGCAATGCCTTGTAGGCCACATAAAAAAAATGAGACTCTAAACTAGTGAACAACTACTTTATTAGTTATTTTCATCGATCTAGGGGCTATGAGTTTTATGATCCCACAATTAGAAATATTTTTGAGACGGGAACTACAATATTTTTTTCAGGATGTTGAGTTTGGAGGGAGAATTAAGGTTAGAGACATTGCTTTTGAGGAGGAATTGGATTATAACTCAATTCTTGCTATTACTTTTGACGATGTTCAAGTTCTCATACCTATCATTGATTAAGAAGTAAATCCAAAATCTCAACAAGACAATGTTGAATAACTCCATATTCAAGATGATGTGATTGTTCCCGAAGAACAAAATCAACAACCTCAAGAACGAATGTCATTAAAATGTTTCATTAAAGAAAGGGTTATAATGACTTTAGTGGAATATTTTGACCTTAAGCTGCATCAGATGAATGTTAAGTTAATGGTTTCTCAATGGTAACACTGATCATACATTTATATGGTGCAATTAAAAAACTTTGTGTCTAATAACGCAAAGTTAATAATTTGCAAATTAAATAATTCTATCTATGGGCTTAAATAGACTTCTTGTCAATAATATTACAAATTTTACCAAATGATTATCTTATTCGGTTTAGAGATAAATTTGGTCGATAATTGTATATACCATATGTTCAATGAGAGTAAGGTTCTATATTTGGTTTTATATGTTAATGACATACTACTTGTCAATAATAAGTTAAATTTCGACTAATACCCCAAGCATGATTTTGAGATTAAGGAAATGCATAAGATTCCTTACGTCTTAAGAGTGGGGAGTCTAATGTATGCTCTGTTAGAGCATACCCAAAAACCAATCATGAGATTATTGTAATCACATACTTGTTTTACCTTGTTTATTAACATAAAACATTGCCATTATTATTTCAGTTTGTTTTTTTGTATATATAAACTAAATTGTAGTGAAGTTCTAAGAAAATATTATTATTCTTAAAAGGTCATTAGTCAAGTATTATTGTGGGCTTGGATAACAATAATGAATTGAGGCTAATGTATAGTTGATTGATAACAAAGAGTTGTCATTAACATAGGGATGTCAAAATCAATATATGAGTATGTGTTAGAGAACAACATATTGGATTGAACCGCTATGAGTATATTTCTTGGATTATTATGTAATAGTAACAATATTACTCATAGTGATAACTATGTATATGATTCTTAGACTTGAGATTATCATTGTGCCAACAATGTGAGTTGTATATTTTGATACAGTTAAAACGTCTACCGTAATAGGTTGTACTATAAAGACTAATGTTGGATACACCATGATCCATGTAGTGGGATATGGTTGATCAAGATAGGATTTATCTCTCCTACATAATGGGAGTAATATCTTTGGCCTATTGATGGAGTGAGATTAGAAATGCATGGCCATACTCGAACAAGTTGATATGAGATATCACACTTATTTGTTTATTGCAGTATGCTCAGAACATTAAGAAATATGATATTAGACTATACAAGTGTGACTATTCCATGACTTGTGTCCAATCTAGATATTAAAGATAATATGATATAATACATGAAAATATTATCACAAAAAGATTATGTTGAATCACGACTTCTTCTAACTTGGGTGGCAATGATACATTGCTAGATGCCACTCATTGCTTGTAATGTTATAAACGTTATAGTATTACTACCAACGTTGCAAGAGCCTATAGAGTCACACACTATAGTTGAAACGAACAAAATCCAAATACATTTGGTATTGTATTTAGTTGTCACATGAATTAAATTAATTGTTGAATTAATTATGTTAACCAATGGGTGAGGGACTGTGTGACCTGTCAGATGTGTAAATATGGTCATGCTGCTAAACCTGGTCTACTTTAGCCTTTACCAATTCCTGATCGAGCTTAGGTTGAGGTCAGCATGGATTTTGTAGAAGGTTACCAACTTTAAAAGGGAATGACACTATTTTGGTGGTTGTGAACAAATTAACCAAATATGGCCACGTTGTGGCCCTCTCGCACCTTTTTACAGCAATAATAGTTGCTTAGGAGTACCTTAATCATATTTACAAGTTGCATGGAACACCAGAATCAATTGTCTCTGATAGGGATAAGATCTTTATGTTAACCTTCTAGCATAAACATTTTAAGAGGTTGGGAACTTGGTTGAAGCTCTCTACAACCTATCACCTTGAGACATATGGTTAGATAGCGGTGTTGAATTGATGTTTGGAGAGCTACTTGCAATGAATGTCAGGGGAAAAGCTAGAGCTTGGGCTTTATGGTTGCCCTTGGCTAAATAGTGGTATAACACTTCTTACCATTCAACAATTGGAACTACCCAGTATGAGGCCCTCTATAGGTAAACTCCTCCTCTCTATATTCCCTATTTGGCTAAAATGTCCATTGTAGCTTTTGTGGATATGAGCCTTCAATATGGAGAAGCAGCCAAACAAGTGTTTAAATTTCATCTTCAAAAATCCAAAGATCAAATGAAGCATTTGGTTGATAAGAAATGTAGTGACAGGCACTTTAAGGTGGAAGACACGGTGTACCTCAAGATTCATCCCTATAGACAACATACTATGATGAAAACTTGGAACCAAAAGCTTGTTCCCTAGTTTTTTGGTTCTTTTCCTGTGGAAACTAAAGTAGGGAAGGTGCCTTAGAGGTTAACCTTACCTTTGAGATCATGTATTCACACCATTTTCCATGTCAGCCAACTTAAGAAACATGTGGGCAACTCGATGGTGCAATCTGACCTACTTATTGTCAGTGTGAATGATGCCATGGTCAATGAGCTAGCTCATGTTCTCAATCAGCGAATGGTGAAAAAAGGAGACATGGTAGTCATTGAAGTCTTAGTCAAGTGGATAAACGCCTTTCCAGAAGATGCTACTTGGAAGAACTTGCTGGAGTTCCAGAAGAAACTTCCATCTTCACATCCTTGAGGACAAGGATGTTGGAAGGGAAGGAGAATTGTTACATAAACTAAAAGTTACTTAAGAATCAAATAGTAATGAGCTAGTAAAATGGAGAGTTTTAGGGAATTAATGAAACAATGAGTTTAGAAGATAAATGAAATGAGACATTTTTGTTGGGAGTTAAAGGTTAGTGATACAGTGCATATCACTTAGCTGAGTAGCAACCATTGGTAACAATCAGGTAGTCCATTGTAACTACTCTTTTTGATTGGCTTTTAAAACCAATTGGAAAAGACTTTGTTTCTCAAGTAACAACCCAGTCAAAATTCAGTTTTTTTTTCTCTTTTCCCTTTTCTCTTTGTCTCTCGTTTCCTCTTCTTCGTCTTTTTGTGCATTTCTAGTGCTGTATCACAAACGCAAAAAATGTTGTGTTCATGTTCTTGATCCAAAAGTTTCTTCAAAGAATTCATTTTTCTTGATTTTTGGATTTTCTATATTTTCATTTTTTTTCATTTTTTAGTATTTTTATTAATATTTCAAGAATAAAATAAAAATAAAAAATATAATGGATGACAATTACACCATTTAATGCTCTTTAACTCTTCATTCCCAATGTACGACAATTACACCCTTAAGATTTCCAAACCCTAACTTGACATCTCATAAAGATGTGTGCCTTTTGAGCCTCAAAACAATTGTACTTAAACTTGACTCGATTTGAAGCTTAAGCAAATAAATTCAGGCTTAAACTAATTGGGACCAATTCAAATAAAATGAGTTTTAATAAAACATTTATTTAAAAACCAAACACAAAATAGTTTTTACTCCAAAATTATTTAAAAATAAAACCATTATTTACAACATAAAAATGATTTTTTTTATAAAAAAATTTCTCCAAAAACCACATGTGGATATCAACTCTCATCATGCTAGATTTTTCTAGAATTTAATTTAATTTAATTGAAATTAAACTTAAAAATTACTTCAAAAATAAATTTAAAGTTAATTTAAATTCAATTCCAATTTAATTATGAAATTCAAATTTAAGCCCAAAACTTGTAAGGTCTATTCGATTAATTTCTTGTCTCAAAAATCCTAAGTTTGATTATAATTTTAAAGCTAATTTTGCTTAACCTGAAAAATAATTTTGCTTAACCTCTCATGAATTTGAGAAATACAATTGAAAATAAATAATCACATGTAGAAGGTAGATATACAATGATAAAGTTTTCACAACTACAAAATAACACTTAAAAGAATGAATGAGAATTGAATCGACAGGTGATTATAAATGAAAATAAGAATAACAAGGTGAAATGATTGGATTTTTGTTCTTAATCATTGTAAGCTTGTTTCTTATCTTCATTTAAGCGTCCTTAGATCATATTTATATCCTCTCATTTATTTTTGGATGTTTGGAGTCGTTGAAAGGAGTTTCTAGCCGTTGAGAGCATTAAATTCGCGCATTTAATGCAATTTACATGTCTAAGTCTCGAGACATCGAGACAAAAGTATGACCGTTAGAGCAAAGTGTCTCGAGGCAACAAGACTAATGTCTCGAGACATCATGGACATGTCTTGAGAGTTAGAGGATATTGTCTCGAGACATTTCACCCTTGAAGCAAAACCTTAGCTTCGATGTTTTATGTCTCGAGACAAGCAGACCTATGTCTTGAGATATGATTGGTTATTTCAAGAATTGTTTGAGACTTTTCTTTCTTGAAGCAAAGTTTACATTTGAAGTTTCATGTCTCGAGACACATGGTCCTATGTCTTAAGATATTGTTGGAAAAGTGCAATTTTTAGGTTTAGAAACAATTTTAAAAGACTTGGGGCACTCAAAAACTTTTGTAAAATGCACAAGTTATTCAAAAAAATTGTTTTTGAGTTTGCAACACTTGAAAGTAAATTTAGATGGGATCAAGTTAATTTTTCCAAATTTAATTAAGAGAAATTAGAATTTATTTTGTTATATCAAAATATTTGAAAATCAAAATTAATAACCTATAATCATATAACTAAATTGACATTTGAAACCGCAAATGTATTTGATGTGTGCACTACAACTGCCCATATAAGCCTTGCACAAGATCCAAAACATTAGGCCCTTATTTGAACATTTAGCCTAAATAAAATATTACTTTTAATTTAATTGAATGGAATAAGTGTAACAATAATTTGATTGGGTTGTATGGAAAAGAATATGTAAAATAATATTATGGATTGAACAACATTTCACTATAACATGATAACATTTCATTACATCTTTATTCTATTCCAACGAATCAAATATACCATAAGCTTTGAATTATTTGGAGAGGAAGAAACATCCAAGTAATGAATCATTGCTTGTAAGACTGGAAGTTTACTTGTTTCTTTTAATGTCTAGATTTCTTGTCACATGTGTTGTATGTGAATACATGCGTTTATTGTTTTAGAATAGAAGATAAAGAAACAAATAATATATTATATTTGTTGTAAATAATATTCAAAATAAGGGTAAACATTTAGTACACTGGTAGTACACTTTTTTTATTTCACAAACAACCTTAAAAAATTGACATATCTTTTTTTTACAATATTTTACTGTATCTTTATAGGATATTTGTCAATCCCCCACCATTCTTCTGTAATTTAAAAACTCTACTTACAATGTACCCAATATTTTCTCTTAAAATAAATAATATTTTATAAATAAAAAAATTAAAATCATAATTTAAGCAATAGTACGATATTGTTAAAAATAATACAATGATTAAAAGATGAACATATTTTGATCTTTGCAAAGCTTATATAAATATATTAGTTATCTGTATCATTTATTAAACTTTTTACGGAGTTGATATCACCCATCAACAAAATTTCAACTCAATTAGAGAATTACCAAAAAATGATTTTATTTGCAAAGTTATATGATTTTATGTGTTTTCTCGTCTTTTTTATATTTTTATACATAAAAAAAATATCCATAATGAGATTTGAATTAAAGGCACCATGCTAGAAGTGATCATGGGCCGAACCAGGTCAAACCTCAACAAAATGTTAAACCCATTTTCTAGGCGAAAACCTAACCTAAAAATAAGACTAAAATTTATCCAAATCGAGCCCAAATTAAAATAACTAAGCCCCAGTCGGCCCATATTAATTTTTTAGATTATTTTATTAAAATTTTAAATTTTAAACTGTAAAAAAAAGTTTAGCTGTTGAAAGTTAGGAGAGGAATAGAACTAAGGTGGGTTTGGATAGGCGATTAAGTGCGATGCGTTTAACTTACTTTTTTCTCATGCTACAATATTTAATCTCACCGCTCCGCTATTTTTACACTAACTGCAAGTAAACACACCGCTCATCCAACCCTACATTGCTATCCAAGCAAGGGACTGGGAAGTGTGTCCAAATGTAGGACTTGCTAAACCCTGTCAGGCAATAGGCCTTTTTATTTTTGCAGGTCATTCAATAAATCTTTCTACCAAAGCAGCAAATTGCTATGCCACTCGGATGAATATAGTCATGTCTGACAAAGATATGTCTAATTTTTTTTTCATATATTAAGATTATGTCCGTGGGTAAGTTAAATAACTAAATTATTATTAGTTACTTAATTTACAAAATTTCAAAATAAGCACGAAATTATTTGAAAATTTTCATTTTAGAATATTGAATTATTCAAAAATTATTATTTAAGTCATTAGACTGTTAAAGCAATAATTCAACGATTAGTATAATGAATCAATACTCATTGATAAATAGAACATATCTTAAACCCAAGCTTATTTGACTATTAATATTGAAGATCGAAAAAGAAAACTATATAGATTTTGATTCGTAGATTCATAATGTTCAAAATTATTTCATAAAAAAAAAACTGAATTGTAAAAGAGAAATGAATGAAAGCTGGTGTAAATGGTACAAATAAAGAAAGCCATACAATAATAATTTTAACATTCTAGTGATTTAAATGAAAACTTTCAAATAATTCAATGACTATTTTCTAGTGCACGGAAAATTGCATAGAGAATACCAAAAGGAGTTATTCATGTTCAAGCAAGTTTCAACAATACCATTGTTACGGGTACAAATGTACAAGGTCGGGTAATCTCTTGGTCCTCTGCTGGCACTTGTGGATTCGAGGGTACAAGAAAGGGACCCCTTTTGCTGCTCAAACTGCAGTGGAGAATGCTATTCGAGCAGTAGTAGACCAAGGTATGCAACTAAAAAACGTAAATTTATAATCTAGTGGCCTTAGATGTAGTTTACCCTATCTCAATATGCTTAAAAAATTCATGCTTCAAAAAGAGAGGTGTCAAAGTAACATAAATAATGATGTGTGTGAGTAACATAGGCAAATAACCAATCCTAACACCTTTAATAGTGTTACATGTGCTTCTGAAAAGCAGGAACTCATCATTGAAACAGAGAAATGGGTGGCAAACGATGTGTTGGAACTCCTAAAATTAAGGACAGAAAACTTACCTTATTACTAGGAGATCTCTTGTAAATAGAAACTAATCTCAGTCACTGATTCTTAGGAAGTTACTGATTTTTAGGGATGTTTTTTTCTTGTTTGTGTGAATTCCTTTCTTTATAGGTGTAAACTAATTAGCAGAAAAATAAGAATCTATTTTCTAAGTTTCTTCACGATGCTTCATAAAAGTAAATGCTCTGACAATGGAAATGCAAACCTTGGAAACAATTGCATTATGAAAATAGATTTTTATAAAGTTACAGATTGATCCATTATTACTTTCCAAATATTACAATGAAAAAAGAGGAGGAAGGCAATAGAACCTTTTCCGGGACTTTGTTCTTAAGTTTTTAGAAACTGCTTCTTCTAGAATCTCCTCTCTAATGGTTTGCTATGCTTTGATGTCGAAGCTGAATTCTTTCCGCAAAATCCACTCGACTTTGTTATGGTGGTACCACTGCGTTTCAAGAAGCCAATATGATGAGCAACCAATTCATATCAATCAATGGCTGTTCGATGTAAAATTGAATAATATACACCTAAAGATATTACCTATGATGACTTTGAACTGCTTTTTTCTTCATGGCTGCGAGATTTTTCACTTCCTGGCTGTTCAACGATAGAAGAAAATAAACAATCAATTCCTTCAAATATCCACCTGGATGAAGTGGAGTCTTGATGCCAATTTTATTGTAGGTGTAGAGCCATTTTCTTATAAACTTAGGCCATTATACAAGTTCATAATCTTAGGACTGATTGGCAGTATTTACATGGTTTTTTAACTACAATAGAGCAGATTTCGGTAAAAGTACCATGGAGGCTCTACTTGAAGTCAAATTGCATTTTACCTCTTCTACTAAAAAATGGGCAAATTAATTCCAATATTGTAAATCAAAGAACAAATTAGTCATTTCTATTAAAAATTGCATTAATTTGTATTGTTAAAAATTGATGTGACAGACAATATAATCAAACAGTGCCACGTGTACCTCATGTTATGTACAATGATCAGTTTTTAACAATAGAAATGGTTGAAATTTTTAATAGAAAGACTGGTTTGCTCTTTGATCTAATGTACAAGGACTAATTTATCCATTTTTTAAATATAAAAAGTAAAATGCAATTTGATTCCTTTACTAGCAAATTTCCTTTAAAGCAACCAAGCATATCGACTTTAAAATTTGAATTCTACAATAAGAAATTGTAGACTGCATTCAGTTGTCTCAAAAGCTATACCTTATTTATAAGGCACTCACCTATAAACTGGAAAAGGTAACAGTCTGAGGGAGAAAAAATTAGGAAAAACTTCAAGAATGACACTATTGCAATGATAAATAATAAATTCACGGCATTTTAATGGATTCCAACTCCTATTTTAGCTGCTAGGGTATTATTGCCACTCAAATTCTAAGAGGCTACGCAACATGCCCTTGTAAATTAAGGGTTCTTACTTTTACCAGTTTTTGGAGGAGCTAGCATGCTTTTCCTAATATTCAACAAATTTGCAGTGCTCTTTTTCCTTTTCTACACAGTTTTCAATAGAGGAAGAAGAAGAAGAAGATTACCTCTTCATAAGATCTATCTTCGCTTTCTTCATTATGTTGCTCTTGACATTGGACATATTGTAACCAGGTCCACTTCCTAGATAACATTTTACAAATAAAACCAACAGATCACACAAGACCCTTTTTATTAACAGCCACAAAGATCAAATTCGCATATTTTCCAATAAGAAACCAATAAATTAGATCAAACAAGCATTAGAGGAACAAAGAATGTTACCAGCAAAAAAGCTTCTTTTGCTTGAAGGTGGAACCTTTGTGCAAAGCTGAACCTGCCGACTTTGTTTTCCTAATCAAATTGAAATCAAGGTAAGAATTCTGACAACCAAAAAGCAGAGTGTGTTAGAAGTTAGAACACACAGATACACACATAGCAAGATCTTGCTTGCAACAAACTCATTCTATTAATGTATTGACATGAAAGGTTCTCTTAAATGCTCCACACATCTTTGTTTTAAATCCATGATGTTATTCATCAATTAAAGGCCACTTCTCACTATTACTTTAAGTATGTAGGCAAGCAATTAAAGCCACGTCTCAGTGCAAGTTTGGGCCAATACAGGTTCTTGTGAACGGTATTCAAGAAATAGTTCCAATTTTCAGAACTTTCTGAAGAAAGTTGCCTTTATTTTTTTTGCAAAGCTTGGGGACTATTGCACAAGTTATGACCACTAAATGCATATCAAACCAGTAATACAAGAGTCTAAGAGATAGAAGCACACATGTAACAAGATCAAGCTACTTGTCAAAACAATGGGTATATTGTTATTAAGAATTCAAAAAACAAGCCGATTGAGTCTTAGCTCGATTAGCATCGGCATTGTTGCCAGTGCCCGGTGACGCGGATTTGAGTGCGTTGAAGTAGTTGGGGAGGGGCTATGGTTAGTTCTAGTATTGTATCAAAAAGAGTAGATATGATAAGAACCTATAATGAGATTAATGTTCAAAAAAGAAGAAGAAATAATCAAAGAACAAGGAGCATACGAGCATCTTCTTTCTTGTATAATTGTTTAAGCCGGTCAATTGCTTTGTTCTCGGCCTCCTGAACATCCTTCAATTTTGCCTAATACAACAAATCATTGAACTTTAGTTGGGAAGTTGGTATTATAACAGTGCTGATATTTAATTAAAGGCATATTGCTGGTTCCTACGCATTTCACCAACAGCCTAGCTATTAAGTAAGTTAAAAGATTACCTCATACAACTGTCTCCATCTAAACGATACTTTCTTTAGCTTCATCCTCTCAATTACTATTTTCATACTCTCACGGCCAAACTGCAGCTCATAGAAATTCTTCCATAGTTTATCAGTTACTGAACTAAGATCCCTTCCCTACATCAATTAATCAGTCCCAATTAAATATATATAGAAATTGAAGGAAAAACATCTAATTGCGGCATAAACAATGCAAGTCAACTCACCTTTGTACTCGTTTCCACATGCAATAATTGATCAACTGTACAATGCGGTAGAATACGTTCAAGAAGATGTGAATCTGTCTCACCAACATCTCCAAGGTACCTTACATTATCTATCACTGTTCTAACACAAAGGTCTACCAGTGAAGGAGTTTTTCTCATTTCGCTTGTATCTGCTATGTTTCTCGATCTCTTCTCCACATACATATTGCTCTAGGAGAAAAAAAAATGCAATTAAGATAATTTATTTTGTTATGCCATAGCTCTATCTCTAGGTAAAAAAGACCTCTCCACTTCTCCCAATTTCGAAATTGAGCAAATTAGTCCCTCCCAACGAAATCAAAGCAATTTAATCTGTCAATTTTGAAAGTGAGCAATTTAATCTGCCAATGTTTTCCATCAATTGTACATGGTTTTGATTGATATAATAACAAATTTCCTCAATTTTGAAATTGAAAAGGACTAGAGAGGTCTTTTTACCTCTATCTCTATTTCTCACTTTTTTACAAATGGTCAGTCTTGGATTTGCAGATAAAATTCAGTCAATTAAAATTATGATCAGATTAGATGTATAAAAAGAATTCAACTATTAACTTATTTATATCATCAAACAGTAATTAAATCTACAATGCTCCAAAACTTTTCGGATTCTAGCTTTCAACAATCAAAGAAATTTGTTTCCGTATTTTTCATTATAAAAAAATAAAATTATTGTAAGATAATAAATAATTAACCTAAACAAAATCGAAAGGATAAACAGATGTATAATCATCATATCAGAAACATTAAGAAAAAAAAAAGATCGGAGCATTGGATTTGATACTAAGCTGAAGAGAGCTTACCGATTATTGATTTGCGAGAAGGAGCGAAGGGATTCGATGAAATTGGAGACGGGGACAAACAGATCGATCAACGATTGCTGACGATAATCACAATTCTTTGGGCAATACGAAAAATTTCCGGTTCTTGTGCTAACATGCGCCGACTCGAAGATGATGACGAGTCATGCTATTCTTTGCAGACTCTTGTATTTATCTTGAGGGATGATTCCGGGTCGAATTCGAGTCGGTCTTAATATAATTTTAGCTTTATTTGATTGATTCGGGATTATCTCCGCTCTAAAAATAGGTTAAAATTTTATTTAAATTCGACTCAAATAAAAATATTAAAACTCAAGTTAAGGTCAGTCTACTAATATTAAAATTTTTTATATAAAAAACTTTAAAAAATATAATATATAAAAAACACTTAAAACATTAAAATAAATATTTCACAATAAATTAAAAATAAATAAATAAAAATATTTATTCTTAAATAATAATGTAACTGGACAAACAAATGTCTCTAAATAATAGTGAAATTAATAATAAAATAAGTGTTATATAATATCTAAATAATAATAATAAAATAATAGTAAATAGAAAAATAACAACAATATTTTTACTCAAATTCTCTTATTTTTTAAATAAATTGTCGAATAAGACCGATGACCCGACTCATAGGCAACTCTAACTATATTAACGTTGCTAACTTGCGCCAGGGTGCATGATTTGCCAGCTTTTTGTTTTTTTATTACAATAAATTTTGGATATAATGATAAAACAATTTGTATTTTAAGGAAAACTGAGTTTTAAAGTTAGATTATAAATTAAAATAAATGTCTAAATTTTATTTTATTTTATGTCAACCCAAAATTGAGCAAAAATATATATATATATATATATATTTTATTTACGAATCGATTTGAGTGCTTAAAGAGAATATTCTCTAAAGAATGAAAATGTCAAGCTTTTATATAAATTTCAACCCTAATATAATTTCTTTTATAAAATTAGATAATATATATTATAAGTCTAAGACTTAAAATTGAAGTGAATAACTTACTTAATTGATGGTATTTATTATTTTTTTTAAAATTAAATAAATAAAATTTAAAATCTTAAGTAGAATTTAAATGGGTTAAATAAATTTTGAAATTTTGCATAAATTTTTTATAGAAGAAAATAAAAAAAATTATTATAAAGAATTTGTCTTATTTGCTTGTTAAGATTTTACCTCTTATAGAGTGGTAGATGTTATACGCTTATAACATGTTGTTATATAGAGATAATTGTTGTAAGCCTATAATAGAATTTATATCGTGAATTTCTATCAAATAAAAAATTTGAGAATTATGTTAAAAAAGAAGAAGAAATAAAGTAAGAATCAAATCAACAAAATTAAAAGGCGTATATTGGGTGCTTAATTATTGTTTTTATGCATATTTTATTTTACATTGTTTCACATGATTAATTATAAAGTTCATAAATCTAACAAGCACAATTAATCAATATGAGTTATCAAATTAAATTAATTAATTTATCACGGGTTATTAAATTCAAGTAATCAATTTATAAGTTTATGATGCTCTGAATTCATAGTAGAATTTTTAATTAGGGAACTTAAGAGTTTATTGAATTGATATCTTTAATACCTCTTATTGAAGATTATTTTCATTTAATAAAATATGATTAATAGAATTTTTCATGTGAAAATTAACTATTTTAATTAAGATCATTTTTATTATAGGCTTGTTTATATGAAATAGCTATAATTTCACTTAAAATTTTAAAATTATAGAAAAATAATTTAATAAAGAATGTACATCATAACTATGGATGTTGTTGTTATAAGTAAAAAACTGTTATAGAGGGTTAAAATAAAATATAAAAAATCAGTTCTACTAGAAACTTGGTTGTTATAGTAAAATGTTGTTATAGTAGATGGTTGTTATAGAAAAGACTGACTGTGTATATATATTATTTTTCATTTATGTTATTTTAACTTATCACTTATAATATTTATATATTATTTAATTTTAAAAAAATCAATTAATTATCAATTGAGTTCTAGCTTGATTGGCATGTGTATTGTTGCCAATATAGGAGGATGTGAGTTTAAGTGCGCTAAAGTGCATTATCCTTTTATGGGTTGGGGATGAATTATGGATAGTTCTAAGCATTGGGTCAAAAAAAGTATACATTGTAACAACCCGATTTTGTGTCTAGTCGGAACGGTAGTTTCGGGACCATAAATCCAATGCAGAAAAATTTATTTTTATGGTCTACAATTTTATGGAATGATTTCGTGAAAATTTCATTAAAAAAATTTGACGTTTGGGCACTCAATTTAGTCAAAAGGATTAAATTGTAATAAGTGCAAAATGTGTGTTCTAGAAGCTAGAGGTGTCTAATTGATATGAAATTTTAAATTGGAGGTCCTTAAATAGTAATTAGACCATTGGTTAAGTTGGTGGACAAAATGGACATGGTTAGATATGTTTCTAAAGTTTTTCATTAAGGGCATTTTAGTAATTTTATAATTAAATGAATTAAAAAGCCAAATTAAAAGCCAATTTTTGCTCATCTTCTACCCCATGGCTGAATGTACTAAGAAGAAACCATGTCTAGGGTTTTTCAAGCTTCTAGGCTTGATTGTAAGTCCGTTCTAGCCCCGTTTTTAATGATTTTTATGTTTTTGAAATCCTTATAACATGATCTATCTATTTTTACCACTAATTTAAGAAATAATCAAGTTCTAAAATTTTACCCATGATGGATATTTGAGTATTTTGATGTCTAATAGTAGAAAATGTATGTTTGGTGTATGATAAACGACTTTTACTAAGTAATTTTCGATGAAAATGCCTAAAAAGGACTTATTAGTAAAAAGTTGTAAAGTAGGTGTTAAAATGCGAATAAAATAAAAAAATGGGCTGATATAAGCATGTATAAGGTTCGGATAGGCATGAGTATTGAAGAAATTGAGTACATTTCATTTTACAAGCCTAGGGACTAAAATGTAAAAATGTCAAACTTTAGGGGTAAAAATGTAATTTTTGCCATAATATGATTTGGGCTGATTTGAATAGTATAATAATTAAATAATTTAAATGTGATATTATATATCGAGAAAAATGAGGTTCAGAATTAGAACGGGAGAAAACGAGTATTTAACTATTAGGTCCTTTTCGCCATTTTTATGTTGAGGTAAGTTCGTATGTTTAATAATCATTAAATTATATATGTATAAATGCTTAATTGATATAATTGTGGTAAATGATATATTATTGAAATGAAATGTGAATGCTATTGAGTACGATACTATGGAAATGACCGACAGAGATTCGATATAGCGAAAGTCTTGGTTGAACCTTAGGAATAGATAGGATACAAATGTCATAACATTAGGGTTACTGAGATTACGTGTAAGATCATATCTGGGATATGACATCGATATGAAACTTCGTGTAAGACCATAACTGGGCTATTGGCATCGATACGAGATTACATGTAAGACCTTTTCTGGGATATGGCATTGGTACGGTACTGTGTGTACGAGATTTATAAGTATCCTTTAGTATTTTAAGTGGTTCAACGGGTAATTTAACGAGTATGTCAAAGAAGAGAAAGAGCATGTAAGTATTACGAAAGTGTACATGCATGTACATAAAGTTTATAAGCATTGACTTTATGATACTGGAAGTTCATGGTTTCCATGAGAATATTTTTGTGAAAGCCCTGTGAATTAATGGTCTATACTTGTGATGTAAGAAATACATGGTAAATTTCGACCGGCAATCGTGTAATTGGCTTTCGGACTAAATTAAGTTATGATATAACATGTTCTATTCACACAAATTGTGATTTATCAGATGTGAGAAAAAGGAAAGATTGATATAATTGCCTATTAAAATGATTATGGGGAGATATGAGCTTTAATCAATTGAAAGATGTAAAAATATATGCTTGAAATGTGAATACTCATAATTAATGTGCATGTTTATTTTGAGGTTTGAAATGATTGGTTGATTGTGGTAATCTGTTATAATGGAAAGATTACGGTTGTTAGGTCAATGTCGAGACATGTTAAATTATGCTTGCAAATTGGTAGAGCAAACAATGTGACTGAATAAGTTATAATTGTGAGTTTTATAGCAATTTATCTTATCTTGTGTTTACATTACCGGACTTGATAAGTGATTGGTAAAAGTTGCTTATTATTTTCATACGGACTTACTAAGCTATATAGCTTACCCCCCTTCCTTTCCCTTGTCTTATAGTGCCACCAAGCTAGCTCGAAGTTGGAGATCGCCAGAGATCCTATCACACTATCAAGCTATCATTTTGGGTATTGATGAATTCAAGTATTTTAAGTTTATGGCATGTATAGGGACTTAGTCTTTTAGTCATATGTGTTGGCTTATAATGGTTCATGGTTCATTTTGTATATAGCCTTGGAAATTGGCTAATGTTGGTTATTAGTATATTTATATAAATGTCATTTGTGAGTGTGGAAACTTGCATAATTTGATGTGGAAAGGTTAATGTTTTAAGCAAGATTAATAATGGTATAAGAATGACATGTTATTGTTTTGGTTGTGATTGTTTGGTTGCTCTTACATGCTTGAATTTGTGCCATGTGATGTTGTGTAGATATGTGCAAGTGAGGGTGGCAAAATGACTTGGTAAATAGCCTTGTTTTTGTCCACGCGGGTAGACACACGAGCGTATGTCTAGGCCGTGTGTGACACAAGGTCAGCCCCATAGGCGTGTGATCTGGCCGTGTGTCCCTGTACCTAAATTGTTACAAAACAGAATGCTCAGTATCGATCACACGGGTATGAGACATGGCCGTGTGTCTCAGCCGTGTGAAGGACATAGCCTCGGGACACGGGCGTGTGCCTTGACCGTGTGATTTCAAATTGTTCTTGGGTGACAAACAGAGAGTTACAAAGGGTTTGAACACGGGCGTGTGTGACCACATGGCCTACCCATAAGGGCGTGTCCCATATTCACACAGGTGTGTGACCCCTATTTAGTGAAAAATTTTCTAAATGTCGTAAAATTTCCCTGAATTCTCGGTTTAGTCCCGAATCACTCATAATGCATGTTTGGGCCTCGTAAGCTCGTTTTAGGGACGATATGATTGATTATGAAAATTTTTAATTTGGATGAAATTTTATGGCTCGGAAATGTATGTTTGCATGCGTTTAAGTCCGGTAATACCTCGTACCCTGTTCCGGCGTCGAATACAGGTAAAGGGTGTTACATATATAATCAGAACCTATATGAGATTGTTTAAAAAAATCAAATAATTTATATACTTTTATTGTTAAAAACATTACGTTAAAAATTAATTTAATATATATTTATTAAAACATAAATTCAACCCGTGCATTGCACGGGTGTAAAAACTAGTATATATTATATTAGAAAATCTAAGACTCAAAGTTGATGTAGATCACTTACTATTATTTAACAATTTTCAATAAATAAAATTTAAAATCTTAAGTAAAATTTGAATGTGATAAATAAATTTTGAAAATTTTGCATAAAATTTTAAAGTAAGAAAATAAAAATATATAAAACTATCATAAAAATAAATAATATGATAATAAATATAAATATTATTTATCTCAATGTTTAAATTTGTTTTATTAGATTTTTAAAAATTATCATTATCATTATAATTTAATTTAATTTAAATTTTATTTTTAATTATTTCATTAAATTTAAAAATTATCATAAAATATATTATTGAATTTAAAATTAAGATAACTAGATTTAAATTTTTTTTTAAAATTTTAAAAGAATCTATATAAATGTCCATAGATATAAAATTATTTTAAAAAATAATATTTTAATTTCTTTATTTTTAAAATATCTTAATCTATATTCTTACTTTCAATTTTTGTTTGATATGGGGTCAATTATATTAATCTATATCCATGTCACAATCATAAAAAAATATTTGTTAAAATTTTGTCTTTTTCCTAAAATGGTAAATTTGTAATTTTAGTCCTCTAACTTTCAAAAATTCACAATTTAATTCTTATCGAATTTCATTATTCATACTTCCTCTCTAAATACTTATTTCAATTTTGAAATATTTATCTTTTCTCAAAAACCAATATTTTGGGGTATTACATATTCTTCTTGAATGGCTTGAGTAATATTGGCTTAGAACTTTCACCATTTTCCTTTAATCGGGAAGTTTTAACAAAAATTACGAGGCTTTCCATTACATATTTTCTTTTATCAACAAAGCCTAGACCTTCTCTGCTTGGATCTCTTCTTATTGCTGCTAAAATCTCATCAAGTTTGTTGTTACTAGTAGTGAACCTTTCAAGGATAAGCTTGGTCTCTGCAAGTTCCTTTTTTCACAAGATTATCTAGTTCCTCTATAAGAAGAGCTTTGTTAGCAGCAACATGTTTAAACAACGCGTTCATCCTTCAAGTGTTTGTTTTCTTGTGATAGGTGAGCGTTGATTTCAAATACTTGTCCTTATTTGCCTAACATCTTAGTACCTTCCTAACTAGTTTGGTATTAGAATACTCTTCACCTAAGGCAAGAGCCTGATGTGATAAGTCAAACAGCTTGGCATAAAAATCTCCAATTATTTTTTATTCTCGCATCCATAGGTTCTTAATATTGGAACAAATCCGTTTTAAAATCGATTTTCTGTAATAACAGAAAATCAAATTTTGAAAATCGAGCAGGTTTATGATATTTATAGCAATAAACTTTTCCTAAAAAGTACCAGCATTTTGTGCAAAACGGATATTAGATGTTCTTAAATTTTAACTGAACGACCTTTTCTTCTATTCTCATACCACAAATTGCTTCGAGTGTGGGTTCGAACAATCACAAATCAAACACAGAACCAGAACCAATTTTCTTCCTTTCAGTAGGAAAGTAAATCACTTTGTTAATAGAAACATTTAGAATTGTTATTCCTAAAAAAGTAGAATTTATACTTAGAAAATAAATTCACACTATTTTTGGGTAAAATAAAAATATCTCAAAGTTTTGTTATATTTAACCCTACCACTACCATCTGTTTATAGGGAGAGATAAAACAATCCTGGTTGAATTATTATAATACAAACAATATTTATCTGATAGAAAAACTAGTCCCCTAGTTTTACTAAGAGAGAGGGGCAGCACACCCTAGGTAAATATACTAGGGTTATCACCCCTCATATGTATTATGAGGAGTTTTGGGTCTCTCCTGTATTGAGTCAAATTATATATGCTTCATGAACTTCTAATCTAGTACTTTATAATTTAATCCAACCCAATACATGTTTTTTTAGTTCTCAAAATAAATATTATTTATTAAATTAATTTAAATTAATTAATTTTTCAATTAAATAGTTTTCTCAATCCAACTCTAATTAAATAATTTTGTTCATTTGATTCTTTATGCAATTCATTTCTAGTTTCAACAAGCTAGTTGAGGGACCGATTGGATTTATATAATTATGGCTAAAATGATTTATAATTAAGTTCCAACTTTTCTCTTATTAATTATAAACTCATTTTTTCATGAAGTCATTTCACTATAGTATCTTGATTTAATTCTCCCTAATTACATACCATTATGAAAGCTACTCGATCAGTGCGCGTCCAATGCCCTTGTCATAAGTGTGTTACCCTCATAGGATATCCTTAATATCTTTAGGATAAATTCGTTCTCCCAATATGATCCTATTTTATCTTATGGTAACCATTACATATTTCTTCATAAAAAGTCAATCACTATCAAAATAATAATTAAGTCATTTATCACAAAGACAAACGACCCGTGATCACGTTTACTTTTCATCTACCATGTAATTCCAATGAAAGGATATAATTTACCTATTTCTTAAGCTATGATTTCTATTTTTGTGAATGATGCTACATATTGCAGAATTCGTATACCCAACGCACCAACTTTCAGTTCCTTATCTATTTGAACTTAGGCTTTTACTTACATCAAAGTATACGAGTTACACGTACATAGTCCATCAACCACTCAGGATTAAGGTATGTCACTTTATGAATGTCACAAGTGAATCAATCCATAAATAGATTCAAGATCTATTCTACTTGGGTCCTATCCGATGTGTTGTTAGTCCAATTAGTCGCATCTATTTTTCTACTATAACGACCTGAAAGTCAGTGATATTAGAAATGGTGGTTTCAGAATTATGTTTTGTGATGATAAAGTCAGTAAATATTATTTATTAATATTTTCAAAGGTATTATAGTATTAAAATAAAGCTTGGTCTAATAATTTTGGTTATTTGGAAAATTAGACAAAGTACAAGTGTATCAGTTCTAAAGTTAGTGGTTTTGGAAATTGAGGTATTAGGACCTCGTTTTCGTAAACTAGACCTGTAATTTTTTTATTAAATATTTACGGAGTAATATTAGAAGTGAATTCAATTTCGGTCGGATAATTTTATCGAATTAGAGCTTAATTAAGGTTTAGAGGCTAAATTGTAAAAGTAGTGAAAGTTCACTTGCTATATATTTTTATTAATTAGAAATGGAATAAGGACTAAAGTAATAATTTTACCTCTTTATAATTATAGTGGACGGTGGTGAGGGTTTCATAATGTTTTATGTTATAAAATTTAATTAATAAATATATTATAATATATAATTAATAAAATAATAACATTATTATAAAACATAGTTAGTGGGAAGAGAATGAAAATTTTCATTCTCTCTTCATGCAAGTTGAACCTTAATGGAGAAGAAATATTTGGCTAAGGGTTTTAAACATTTCAAACTTCAATTGGTTAGTTAATTTAGTCATTTTTTTTTACAATTTTTATGTTTTTGGAATTCCAGTAGCTTAGGTTAGCTGACTCATATAGTATTTCTCGATACTGTTAAATTTTATGAATATTGTCATTGGTGACTAGTTGAAATTCTAGGGCTTAAATTGATAAATAATAAGTTTATAGTTAAAAATGACTAAATTGTAAAGTAAATTGTTGATTTTGAGTAATAGAGACCAAATTGTGAAAAATTTAAAATTTTGGGTAGAAATGAGAAATAGGGAGTTAAATTAGGCTTAGAGTGAAATTGGTATAAAAATTTGGGCTTTAATTTAGAAGCTATGTTAATCCCGATTTTAGGGACTAAATTGAATAAAATGTAAAAGTTGTATAAATTAGCAATTGAGGGTGAATTGTTTGTGTATTGAGGAAATGTGTTGTTTATTTTATTCCATAGCTAACGTAGGATTCCTCGAAAAAGAAAGGAAAAGACAAGGTCGTTGAAGAATAGCTCGGAGTTTACAATTTGTGTTTCTATAATCCGAACTATTCCTGTAACATCCCGTTTTTAGTCAAATCGAATTAGTGGTTTCAGAACCATAAATCTAAGGTCGAAATAATTATTTTATTATTATTTTAATGTCTACAACTTGATAGTATGATTTTGTGAAAATTTCGTTCAGAAATTTTATCGTTTGAATGCTTAATTCGATAAATTAATTCGATAAAAAGGACTAAATTGCGTAAAGTGTAAAACTTGTGTTCTATTAGCTAAAGGTGTCTAATAGCTATGGAAACTTAAAGTGGAGGGCCTTATGTGGTAATTAACCTATTTATAAAGTTAGTGGACAAAGATGGACATCTTTTAATGGCTTGAAAGGTTATTTAATTAATGTTAAATGAGTAAATTAGTTATAAACTAAAATTAAATAAAATAAAACCAAATTTCTTTGTCCATCTTCTTCCTAGGCGGAAATTAGAAGAAGAAAATCCCATTTTTGTGTTTGAAGCATTCGACCATTGACATTGGTCCATGTAAGTGATTTTTGACTTGGTTTTTAATGATTTCTATGTTTTTGAGATTGTTGCAGCTTAATCTAGCTAGCCCAGGGACTATTTTGCAGAATTTTTAAAGGTTTAGGGTTTTTCCATTGATGAATGTATGTGTATTTTGATGTTTGATGATAGAAAATGTATGCTTGTTGATAGATAAACAAGTTTTGTAAAGTGATTTTAAGTAAAATTTCAAATTAGGGATTAAATTGTGAAATGTTGAAATTTAATGGTTAAATTGTGAAATAAGTGAAAAATATTGGCTGCTATGGTAATAATAGAAATTTGGCTAGCATGGGTAGGTATCAAATTGCATGAATTTGTATTTTTATGAAATAAGGACTAAACTGTAAAGATGATATATTAGGGGAAAGAGTGTAAAGTTGCCTTAATGTGTGTTTTGGACTAAATTGAATAGAATGATGATTGACTTAGTTAAATTTGATTACATATAGATCAAGAAAAGTGAAATTTGAATTTAGATCGGGGGAAAAACAAGGTTTAAGACTAGTCGATCCGTTCCGTCGTTTTAGTAATCAAAGTAAGTTCGTATGTTAATGAGCATTATTATAATTGTGTATTAAATGCTTTACTATTGAATTTAATTGTGAAAATGATATTATCGATGTGTTCGACGATGATTCGACCAATGAGAAATCCCGGTTGAACCTTAGGAATAGATTAGGATACGATTGACATGTCATTAGGGGTTATGTGATTTGGGTGCTAGTCCGTCCGTCCTACCGGTGGCTGAGTTATCTGGCATGTGTTGCGAATACTCGTCAACTTGTGTGAGGAGCACTGTGTAGCTACGTCATGATCGTCAGCTTGTGTGAGCAAACCCGTTGATAGCTCAAGAGTGAGCATTATATGTGATATGAGATTGAGATAGCTTCGGCTATATATGTAGCACTTAGGGTACGAGATTCTGGGGTATTTGATATTATTCTAAATGGTTCAGCGGGTATATCAAATATATGGTTGACTATGAATTGGATACGAGATGGTTCAAGTATGTACATGAACCGTACAAGCATTGAAATGAGGAAATTATGATATTCATATTTAACTTTGTGAATGAAAATGTGATAGGTTGGTGAATCAATATGAGTTATGTTATGATATGTTTAAATTGCTTAAATTGAGTATATTTGGTAAGTTGAGTTTAATGCTATACGAACTTACTAAGCTTTATAGCTTACTCTGTTTATTTTTCTGTATTTTATAGTGATATCGAAGATAGCTCGGCTTTGGGAGTCGTAAGAGATCTCATCACACTATCAAGCTATCACTTTGGTATTTTTGAATTTATGTTTTTGGGTATATGACATGTATAGGATTTATGGTCATTTTGGTTTATGATAGTAATGAAACTAGCCATTTGAATTGACTTGTAAATGTTAAGTATTTGGTTTTGTGCAGAGTCATGTGAGTTGGCTTATTTTGGTTTGTTTTGGTGATGTTTGTATATATGTGAAAAAGGCCCTTTTTAAATGTTGTGTATAAATGGTCATTTATATGCTTGTTGTGAGTTGGTAGTTTGAGTATCAAATGGTTAAAATTTGAGATTGGTTTGCTTGTGAATTTGGGTAAATTGATGCATAATTGAAAGTGTCCATTTAGTTGAATTAAGGATGTGAAATTGACATGTAATTGTATAGCATATTGTGGTACTTATGTGCCTTGTTTTTGTTGGTATGTATATAGTAGGAATTGAACTTGGTTTAGATGACTTTTAATGCTATTTGAAGTTGTGGTTATATTCCTTTTAATTGGTGTAAGTGAATACAATTTGGGTGAGAAAGTTGGCTTGGTAAATAGCCTATTTTTGTCCACATGGGCAGAGACACGGGCATGTGTCTCAGCCGTATGTGACACACGGTTAAGTGACACGGCTGTGTTTCCCCTGGTGTTTAATTAGAAATCAAGTCAGTATGCTCCATATAGCCCAGCATACGGGCGTGTGACTTGGCCGTGTGGCATAAGTCAGTATACCCTACAAGTTTGGCATGGCCTGGCACACGGGCGTGTGTGGCCATTTCTTAGGGCATACGGGTTGGTCACACGGGTGTGTGGTTGGCTGTGTGCCCCAAGTCAGAGAGTTACACGGGGTAGGACATGGGTTGGGACACGACCATGTGATCCTATTTCGAATGTCCACACGGTCGGGCCACACGGACGTGTGTCCCCTGTATTTTGTAAAATTTTCTAAGTTTTCTAAAATTTTCGTGAGTTATCGGTTTAGTCCCGAACCACCCCGAATGTATGTTTTGGGCCTCGTAGGCTCGTATTAGGGACAATGTGATTGATTATGAATGACTTATATGTGAAATTGATAATTTTATGATAAATGTTTGTTTAATTATGTAATAAGTCCGGTAATGCTCCGTAACCATATTCCGACATTGAATACGGGTGAGGGGTGTTACTTTTTCGATTATTACATTTGTACAATGCATTGTATGGTAAGTTATAAGGTAAACTAAAAAATTGATTTGGTGAGATATATTGAAGTGATTGGATTGGTTATTTTGTGTTAAGGATTAAATTGATTAAATGTGGAAATATTGAATACTATTTGAAATGTGAAATTGATTTTGATATGTAAATGAAATATATAGTTATTTCTATTAAGTATGGAAATAAAAGTGAAACGACTAACTTTAAAACTCTTATGAATTTTGAAGAATAAAATTATGAAATTATGAAAGTTACATGTTTCTTTGCATATCTTTTATTGCATTTTAATATTGTATTTGAATATTTCATATTATGTTTATATATTTATTTTATAGAAAATACCACTGAGTTATACTCAGCGTACAGTTTTGCTTTCTTCGTGGCAGGTTAGGTATGTAGTGGTTCAATCATCGACTCAACATCCAACAGCTATCCCGAACTCAACTGTTGGTGAAATGTTCTTTTGATCTTGATATGTACCTAGGATGTTCTATATATATATATGTAAAGCTCTTTTTGTGTTTTGATGGTATTTGGGTTTCTAAGTTTATAAGTATTGAATATGTATATATATGTGTAGTTGATAGGAATGGTCATTTTGAAGATATATTGTAACAACCCGTTTTCAGTGAAATCGAAACAGTGGTTTTAGGACCATAAATCCAAGGTCAGAAGAAAATTTTATTTTAATATTATTTTGTGGTCTACAGTATGACATGAATATCGTATGAAAATTTTGTTAAAATTTTTTTACCGATTACATGTTTAATTTGATGAAAAGGATCAAATTGCAAAAAGTACAAAAGTTGAATTCTAGTAGCTAAAGGTACCAAATAGCTATGGAAATCAAAATTGGAGGTTCTTATGTGGCAAATAGACCATTTAGAGGAGTTAGTAGATAAGGATGATTATTCATCATTGGAAAATTTAATTAAGTAAAGGGTTAAATTAGAAATATGATAAAATAATGATGATAAAAGAAATAAATAACAAAATATCATCATTTTTCATCATCTTTCCTAAAATAATACATGGAAACCCTAGCCATGGAAACCTAAGTTCAAGCAAGCTTATTTTGCTTAATTAGACACGAATAGACACAATATAGAGTTAGATCAAGGAAAAGAGAAAATATCGGATTAGTAGCTTTTGTGTATACGAACACTTGTCGAGGTAAGTTTGTGTAACTAAATTATATGTTTATATGTTAAATTGAATGTTATGTTTGTGAAATGTATAAATATTGATCACATAACCGAAGATATTCGACAAGTATCAAATCCCGTTTGAATCTAAGAAATTCGATGGATACAAATGACATTGTCATTAAGGGTTCCCGATTGGTTGTGGTCCTGCATGTGTTGCGGACACACCATAGCTCGCAAGAGCGTCCCATTATTTAGCTCTTATGAGTATCTCGTTACATGGCTCTCATGAGCTTTTCGATATTGGCTTGCATGAGCTTCCCGATTACGGCTCTTATGAGCTTTCCGATTAACAGCTCTTCAGATCTTCCTGATATTTGGCTCTCTTGAGCTTCCCATTTATGGCTCGTATGAGCTTTCCGACAATTGGCTCGCAAGAGCTTCCCGTTATATGGCTTACAGGAGCTTCCCGTTACGTGGCTCGAAAGAGCTTCCTGATTACATGCTCGTATGGACATACCTATTTATGAATTGACGGATTATAGATTTCTACACTTCGTGTGTACTACCGGTGTATCCATCGATATTTTGAATGATTCAATGGGCAAAGTTTTGACATGAGATAATATGAATTAGAGACGAATTATTACTGGTATATACTTGAAATGCTTGGATATGATTTGTACATGTTATATGAACACATGATGTGGAAAGTATATGTATATGGAAATTTGATTATTGATGAGCTCATACATGTTTCCTGATATTCATATGAAATACATGATTAACATGGTTGATGAGGATATGTGTTAGGGCTTTTGGCCAATTTGGTTTGATTATGCCTTAAATGCTTACGCTGTTATATTTCCCCTGTTTTATAGTAACTCGGAAGCTCGTTAAGGTTGGAAGCTTTTTGAAGCTACATCACACTATCCACCGACCCATTTCGGTATATAAAGTAAATCAATTTTGGTTATAATAGTATGTATAGGCAAAAATTTGGCCAATTTTGACATGTAAATATTTGGTTGAAACTAGCCATTGGTATGGTTTGTGATTGGTATATTTTGATATGTATATATGTGGCCTTAACATGTTTGATGTGTGTTTGAAATGGTTGATAGATGGAAAACATATAGGCATATTGATGATTGATTTAAGATAGTATATTTGGTAAAATATGCATATATGTGTATTAAGTTAATTTGGTAAGATTGGATACTTGGATATATGTGGTAATATGTTATATTTAAGACATGATTTTGGCTTGTTTTAGTTGCTTTGTTATGGCTTATGACTGTGCAAATTGATGTATTTAGGTTGAGGCCAAAATGGGTGAGAAATGTAGCTTGGAAATGACCAATTTTCGTCCACACGAGTAGAAACACAGGCATGTGTCCCTTGTGTTTTAAAAAAAAAAATTTGCAAAGTCAGAATGCTCAAATTATTCACACGGCCTGGTACACAGGCGTGTGGCTTGGCCGTGTGACCCCTGCACCTTATTAATGCAAGTCAGTATGCTTACACGGACTAGCACACGGGCGTGTGGCTTGGCTGTGTGATCCAAGTTATAGAGCTCATAAGTTTGGACACGAGCTGGGACACGACTGTGTGTCTCTATTTCGAATGTCCACACGGCCTGAGGCACGGGCATGTCTCTTGACCATGTGAGACACACGGCCTAGCCACACGGACATGTGTCCTCTACACCTTAGGATAATTTTGATACTTATGAAAAATTCTTTGAGTATCTAGTTTAGTCCCGACTTATTTCTAACATGTATTTTGGGCCTCGAGGGCTCACATAAGGGACAATATGATGGATTTGGATTTGTTTCTAATACGAGTGTTAGATGATATGAAATTTTTGTCATTTGATCTGTAGGGTGTTACATATCTTGCTAAATTAATTTGATGTTGTGCATAATGGATGAATAGTTAAGAAGTTAATATACTAGGTGAGTTTATAGTTAATACATAGTAGTGAGAATGATGGATAATAGATGGTTTGATCTCAACAAACGATAATGCTTTGGTGTAGGTTTTATAAATGAGATTGAATGCTTAGTTGTTCATGTTGAGGTACCTTAATGGCTTAATGGTTGATTATTTAGGTTGGCTGATCCTAATGATTTATGTTTGCCTTAGATTTTGATGTTTTGAATTAAGTTGTATATGGATAGGTATGTTTAGAAGATGATTTGCATGTCCTTAATTATGTCTAAGTATATCAATTGAGTTTAGGTATGTTTTGGGCATAATATGGACCTTTTAAAAAGAGGTTTTATCAATTCTGAACTCAAGTATCAATAATTTATCATATGAACAGTTTTAAACAAACATAATGTCTAGATGGTATTGAAATTTATATGAGTATCGATACCTTTTTATAAAATATCGATACCAGAAAATAAATATCGACACCCTTGTTTTGCAAAGAAAACAAAATTGAATTTTGGTATTGATTTTCAATAAAATATTGGTTTGGTATCGATATCAATTATGGATTTTCAATATTGACCTTTATACTTTAAAATTTTACAATTCAATCATACTACTTGCCCAAAATTCACAATTAGGTCATTGTAGAATTCAAAATTATTAATATGTTTGAATATATGTATGATATAATGATAAATTATTGAGATTTTGTTTAGTAAAGTATTTTTTGATTATTGAATTTTTTTCATAGCATCTTATTACTCGGGTTCGGCGATCAGGCCAGGTAAGGGATGTTACGTCTATGTTTTGGGAGTCATCTGCCCCGTTGCTCAAGACAAAATATCTCCCCAATTGGACTTGATAAATGTCATATTAGTCTTTCAATCAATTTACTCATTTTCGGTTAGACTAAGAACATGTTTAGATTTATCTACTAATATAAATTGTCTTTTCGTATTACAATCTGACCACATAATATCGCTTAATATTAGTTAAACATTAAATAACCAATGAGTCAATATTTGCTTTCATTTTGGTTTGCGTGTAAAAACCATTGAGGACAATATATAAAGGGTATTAATGTAAATTATGGATAAGTTTATTAAACCAATTTATTTGAAAAATACAAGTGTATATAGATGAAAATACTACACTTAGAGCACTAAATCTAACACTCAAACCTCGAAGTCAGCATCTGCATCTTTGACTGCTTGGCAGTGGATTTTTCTTCATGTGCAGTCTCCTAAATATCCTAAGCAGCCTTAGCAGCCTTGCATTTTGCAATCCTTTTAAACTTATGCATGTCAACTCCACAAAATATTGCATATAAGGCTTTTGAGTTAGCATTTGCCAGCTTCTCGTCCTTAATGGTCCACTGTGCTTCTGACTTAATAACCTTTCTACCCTTAGTATAATTTTTGATGATTCTCAACCAGTCAACACAACATACCGTGCCTTTTTATCAATGGACTTAATGTAAGCATTCATTCGTGTTTTCCAGTAAGCATAATTGTCAACCTCTAGCATAGAGGGTTTTGAAGTAGATGAATCTTCCATAGGTTGAATCTAGCAACACTAGGGATCTCCGCTAGCTACTTTAACTTGTAAGCTCTTATACCAATTGAAGCTTTAAAAACATTGCTGAAATATAACCTATAAGTTAGGAAGAAGTGACAAGGGAGTGGGCACTCCTTCAACACTGCATGTAAACAATAAATAAATGGAAGACACAAGAGTTATTTATGAAGTTAAGTTTCCCTACATCTGTGGAGCTTAGCTAAATGAGAAATATCCACTATCTTCAACACTTAGAACAAGTGATCCTAATCTATCACAAACCCGTGACAATTTCCCCACCTTTAAACCTTGAAAGATTATACTCTTACCACTGAATTCACCCCAACAAATTTAGCTAGTAAAACCACAACATAAAATGTTTTACTATCAATATGCACCCATACAATAAAGTTTCTCACAATGATAAATTAAGTGCTTAATTATCTGAGTACAATAACCTATACAAGTTTTTCAATTATATAGAATATTCTGAGACTTGCTAACTTCAGATGATCTATATCAATCCCTATTAAACAACAATGGAATATGTTGAATACAATAAAATAATAAGTACAAGGTAAAGATTGACTCTTGATAGCTAAGCAATTAGTGTTTCGACTCAATCTAATATCCACGATCTAAAAGATTAAATAGGGTGATTCGATTCGGTCCAATCTCTAAAATATAATTTCCCAAGTGATATGATCTTCATTGATGGACTAGATATTATCCATATATTCAACACAACTCATAAATATCATTTAATAAATTGTTAATATCTCAAACACAAAAACGATCTCAAACAGCTCTAGTGGTAAAGGAGTCAACACTCCCTTGGCACTCAAACACCATTTCCATATTTTTTAACAAAAAAATATTAAAAAATGATATTTTATTTAAAAAGTAGTGTCATTAAAATTTAAGAGATATTTAAGAAAACATATTTTATGTCAAATATATAATAATTAGTTTCTTATCCTGTGTTATGCATAGATTTGTTTTATATATCTATTAAAAAAAGTTAATTTATTAATTTAAAATAATTCGTAAGATTTGTATTGTTTGATAAATAAAATGATTAAAAATAAATTTATATAAATATGAATGCTTATTTTTTAGTCTTCATAATAATTGTAAAAGTGGTATATAATTTTTTTAAATACAATATTAATTTAACAAATAAATGTTTATGTATGTATTTATTTCAAATTTTTAATGTAATTTCATATAAATTAATATTAATATATACTAAATATATTTATATTCATGTTAAAAATTATTGTTATCACATAAATACGTAACTATTGTAAAATTTTAAAACAATGTAATTAAGAAAAACTATGTGATACTGTTAGTGGAGTCATACTCTAAAAGTAGAATTAGGGGATTAACAAATTTTCTATAAGGATGTGGTAAAATATTAAAAATATTTTTAAAAAATAAATTCAATTTAATTTTTTAATACTACTTGTAGAATAAAAAAAAATACATTACCAGTGTACTAAATACTCACCATTTAATTAATATATAAACCAATATAGAAAAATAAAAAAATATATGTATCATCTATACTAGTATTCAAGTCTCTGACTGAGTTGATGTTACAAATCAATTGAGCACCAACTCGATTATAAAAATTATAAAAACGTCGTTTTGTAATTATGTTTTTGAGGTAAACTACACCACTAGTCACCCAAAAATTAATAAATTTCTTTTTTATCCCCTAACTATGAAAAATTATAAAATGATCACTCAACTATTAATAAAATTCTTTTTTGATCACTCAACTATAAAAAATTACAAAATAGTCACCCATTTATTCAATTTTGTCTTTTTTATTCACTGGCTGACTAATAGTGACAGCTTTTCAAATCAGACATAATAATAACTTTATCCTTCAACATTTATAAATTATGTCAAATGTTGTGTTGAATTTATTAATAAATGTAAATAGGATACTAAATGTGTCTGAAGTAACACCTGTATAGCATTGATATTGACATATATGCTCCAAGGGAATCGAATGAAGATAGCTTTTTAAACTAATCCAACAATTTCCGAATTTGTAATTTTGTTCTAAATTCACAAAATTCGTATGAACTATATTATTTTAGTACGGATTTACAAAGTCCTTACTAACAATTTAATAACAGCAACAGATACCGAGAGTAGGCATCGAACATTAATGGCTACCTCCATTTATATCAATATAGTACATCATATATGTGCATGAATGCTTCCACCACCAGTTTGATCTCAAAGTTTAGGAATAACAATGCGTAAAAATCCATCTCTGCATCATTAGAATCAATGGAGCCATCAACATGAGTATAAACTGTTATTTCTATGTGTTTTAGCTACCACATGAGTGCATTGTTTTAACTTTGTGCCACTCTATGTACCTCATTCCTTCCATTACTCACTTTAAATAGTGGTAGTTTATATTTTAGTCATTTCAAACTTTTTTTTTTTTTTTGTTAATTTGGTTACTCCACTGTTAAATGATAGCGGAAAAATTAACGATGTATTTTCACATATAATTTTGAAGTGATCAAAATAGGAATGATTTTTATTTCGAGTAACTAATAAATAGTTTACCCTAATTTTAGATTCACTAACGTGAAAATGCACAATCAGTATCTGTTGCCATTTAACAGAGGAGTGACCCAATTTCTTTTCTTGGGGACCAAATTAAGAAAAATAAAGGTAACTAAAATAAGAACTGACCCCTATTTAGAGTCACTAAGAGTGTAGATTACCTAAGTTCTAACAGATGTGAAGATGCTATAACTCAGGAAGAAATGTCACTTTTTGTTTGATGAAATACATGACATATTCAAAAGCAAAAGCAAAAACTAAGAGAAGAAATCAAGATATATGATGCTTAGAACTTACAGAAACTCAGCTGAGACACTGTCCCTGTTTACATTAGCAGGAAGTGGCCACACAACCTGGTAAGGCCCTTGTGATATCTCCCTTTTGTGATATGCAGAGATTGAGCCATCAGAGCAATCAGCAGCTAGTTTCCAACAATGGCTAGACCGTTTACCCCTCACCGTTAAACTGTGGGGAAACAAAATTCTTATCACATCAAATGTGAAGATCAATTGCGTTCACTGCGGGTAATTGCAGTCACTTGCAACAAATATTAATTTGTACTAAAAATCAGATTGTATTTTGTCCCCTCTACTTAAAAAATGGGCAAATTAATCCCTCTACATTAGAATAAAGAGCAAACTAATTCTTCTATTAAAAATTTCATCTATTTTTTACTGTTAAAAACTAGTCTTTATATGTCAGCATGAGGTACACGTAACACATTAGGTGTAACTATCTAGCCATTTCATCAGCCATGCCAGTTTTTAATAGTAGAAATGAAAGAAATTTTTAATAGAAAGAACTAGTTTGCTCTTTGATCTAACGTACAAAGATTAATTTACTCATTTTTTAAATAAAAAAGAAACAATCTAACTTTTAATATAAAAACTTTCATAATACTTTTACCGTAAAAATAGTGATGTAACATTGCGTTTTGACTGCTATTTATATCCTATTTATGACTCAACACATATATGAAATGGGAAGAACTTAGTGCAAGAATAGATTAGCCTTACTTTTGGTCATCAACCTCCACTCTAATGTCACCAATGCTGACACCTGGAACTTCAACCATCATAATATAATTGTGTCCAGATTCTGCAACATCCATCTTAGGGGACCATTTAGTGCCTGCATGAAATATAGAAAAATTAGACCAGATTCTCATTCACCATCGAATATTGGCAAGGAGATATGATGTTTCTCATTCTAAGAAATGATGATGGTTGACTTTTCTTTATAACAATTTATAAGTCGTTAGAAGTAAATCATGGTACTGCAATTTGCACCTACGTGCACTCCTTTTCAGATCGAATATTGCATCGCTAAGTATTCAACCACTCATTAGGTTATGAAATGGTAAAAGTACCATGGAAGCTATTGTAGTAGGAGTCAGATTATATTTTGACTCCTTTATTCAAAAAATTGAACAAATTAATCCCTCTACATTAGATTAAAGAGCAAACTGATTCTTCTGTTAAAATTTCCATCTATTTCTACAAATAGATGAAGTTTTTAACAGAAAATATACTTTTATCGTTGTGAAATCCATCTAGCCTAGACAATTTGCTTATTTTTAGGAACTTGACATATAAGAACTATATACTGAAATCAATAAGGTAAGACTAAATGCATAGAAACAAATACATCTTGTTCAGGAACTAAATTGACTTACCATTAGATATGGACCAACATGTATTCTTCTTAGATTGCAATGGCATCTTTTCACTTGTATTTTTATTTGGTCTAGCAAACTTAGGAGGGTCAGGCATGGATAATCTCCAATCTAGTCCCAGAGGTTCTATTTTTGCTAAATTTGACAAGTTTGAATCCATCATTGTAGGTCTAGAAAATAATGGTGCTTCAATAGCATTAGAACTCTCCAATGGAGTGGAAACGGATTTGGAGGGTGCAGAACACTGAGAAGCAGTTCTCTGGGGGCAAACCAACATAGAATGGTTGAGTGAGTTGCAGCTAAATTACAGGAGCAATTTATTGCAAAGGTAAAGGTGAGTACCTCTGGTCTTGAAACTTGTCTCATAAAGCAAGCTTGATATGCTGAACCTTGACGTGCAAAGTACATTCTATTATCACATCTCCCACTACAGTTCTGTACCCAGCAAAATTCAATTAACTTTGTAACACCATTCAACAGCAAGAAAGGAAAGAGATGCAAAATTAAACAGAAATCATACAAAAAAAAAAAAAAAAAACCTTTTTCTATAGGAAAAGCATGAAGGTTTGTGTCTCAAATATTTCCAAGATGAAATAAATATGAATCAAGTCAACTCTAAATTCATCACAGGGTAGAGCCTTACAACCAAGTTTCATCTAAGAACCATGTTTAGTTCTTGTAAAAGAAGAAGTAACATATTAAACCCTATTCAGCATAGGAAAAGGTGTAAAAACATGCCGAGATGACAATAACTGGGAAATGAAAAAGAGTACCATGGGAAGAAGGTGAGCAACAGATAAAGTATCATCACAGGGTGAAAAATGGGATGCAATGTGGCTGATTCTGCGTCTTGCTGTTTCGCTTTCCATTTTAGTTTCTTGTTTTCAAAGATGGAGGGGATATGGCTTTGCAGTTCCTCTACAAATGATGAAGATTTTTAAGCTGTGAGTAATCAAATATCTGAGTGAAAAAAGATATTTTGTTTTGGGTGATGGGACATTGTTCATTCAAATATCTAACAAATATCAGTCTCAGATATTTCTCATTCACAACAAAATCTAAATGAATTCAACTTTCATTTTCTTTTATAATTTTATAATTTAATTCAATTTTTACAAAATACTTATCGAATTATTTTATTTTAATATATTATATAAAAATAATTATATTAATTTAATATTAAATAAATATATATACAATTTAATTAAAATTAAAGTTTTATATACATATATAAATTATAATTTAAATTTTACGTGTATAATTAAATCAAATTTAAATATAATATATAATATATAATATATAAAATCAGCTTGTAAAAAGTGTTAAATAAAAAAATAAAGTGAATAACAAAATTTGTGTTTTATATATTTTGATACAAATGAGGATGTTGACAATTTTCCATTAAATAAATGAAATAAGTTTTCATTGGGCTTGAATGAAAAATTGCACTTTTCTTTAGCTGCTAAACCATGATTATGTAATATCAGTTATCCCATTTCTCAGCCTCTTTCTACTTTAAAAATGTGTCAGTGTCTTCAAATCTCCATTTATCAACAAAATTCAAGTTTGTAGTGTTAGATGTTAGATGGATATTAAGCAATTTTTATTTTTATTTTTATTAGTTTGATAACCTAAAAACCACTTAATCTCATCATTGCATAATACCCACTGTAACAACCATCAATTCTAGTCACTATCCAATACTTTGAAATGGATTCAAGCTCCAAGAGATGCTTGAACTGCAATTACAAAAAAAGAGTATGTGGAAGGAGGTTGGGATGGAAATCTGAAGCTATGAAGTGCCCTAATATGTTTAGTGTCAGATTAATATTGCTTCTAAAAATTATTTCTGAAACAAAAAATATTTTTGAGATAAAAATATTGTTAGATAAAATACTTTTTGAGCTTTTCAAAAGTAATTTTGAGACGAAATATTCCCATCCAAAACGATGCTTCTTGCGGTTGGATGTGTCACGGTTTCATCAGATGAAGCTGAAAAAAGGCTCGGGAGAAGGGATATTTGTTGATCATGTTTCGAGGCACGGTTACCAACCATGAATGGGTTGCCAATTTCATGAGCTCACTCACGTTTGCACGAGTCGACCCGCACAACCCGAGGCTCGAAGTGAAAGTGGAGTATGAAATTTTGAGCTTATGCACACATGAAGAAGCTGAAAGCAGGTTTGGGTTCGAAAGTTGTCAACAACAACTCTTATCTGAGGTTTCCAGGTTATTAAACAAGTATAAAGGTGAGGAATTGAGTATAAATTTGGCTAGTCATACTATGGGAAGTGCTTTGGCACTTCTTTTAGCTTATGATGTAGCTGAGCTTGGGTTGAATAGAACTGATAATTCAAATAATCATCAACACCAAATACCAGTCATTGTCTTCTCCTTTAGGGGACTTAGAGTTGGGAACTCGAGTTTTAAGCAAAAATGTGGGAAATTGGGAGTCAAAAGTGTTGAGAATAACGAATCTCAATTTGTATAAAATAGATATTATAATTATTTAAGTTTATTTTTTGGGATGAGAATAGGTGGCTTTTATGGTGAGCATTGGGCGATTGGTAATTTTTACGTTATAAATAAATAAAAAAAAAGTATTTTGGACTAATATATAGAAAAGTCCCTAACTTTAGTCAAAAGTAAAAAAAAAAGTGTAATGTCAACAATCTATTTGTTGATTAACATAATTTTTAACGGTAGTGATCAATTAGAATAATTATCTTAATTAGAGTGATCAAAATAGGAACAATGCTATTTTAGAGTGATCAATGGTATAGTTTACTTGAGAAAATATAAAATATAGTGAGAAAAAGAAAAAAAAAAAAAAAAGAAAGGTGAAAAGCGAGAGAAGGAAAATAAAAAAAAAATTATTTTTCAATCTTTTTGACAAGTGTCAGAATTTGATTGGTTAAAGATTTTTCTGAAGGATTAATTTAAAACAACAAATTTCATTTAAGCCTTTTCTTTACATAAAAACAATTATTATCTCATTAATTTGATAACTTGTGCGAATTTATGTTAGAATGTTTATAAAAAAAGTGTTTATAAAAGAAGTCATGTAAGTAACTTGTAAATGAACCAAGAGAAAGAAAAACTATTCTCTCATCTTGTGTCTTATATTTGTCTTATATTTTCTTTTCTCTTTTGTTTTTTACTATAATTTCCTTTAATTTGATAGTATAACTTAAATTACTAACAAATGATAATATTTGATTATTCTTATTAAACAAAAAATCAAAAATTCAGTTTCTTAGTTTATGGTTCTCATTAAGTAAGAATTAAAATTTTATATTGAAATTGTTATAAATATTTTATTATAAAGTGGATTTACATCAAAATAAGAAGTTTAATTTACTTTAATAATTTAATATATAATTTTATTTTATTTATATTTCTTATGTCTATAAATATGGATTTTAGAAAAATATTATAAATATTTCTATTGATGAATAAAATAATTACTTCTCTTTTGTTCTCCTATTTCTCTTGTTCTTTATTTTATAACACCTTATCAATATGATTCTCTTCTAAATTTTCTTGTAACACCTCAGATTGAGCGGATTCTATGTTTTTTCGTGATTATCAAATAATTTGTTTGGCGAAGTGTTATCCGCTCAATTGTTTCAATTGATATATAGAACGGGCGTATAGTAGTTGTCAAGGTAGAAAGTAGGGACTTATATCAGAACGCGTTGTTATGCAAAGAGGAAGATTTTTGGTAAGTGTAATGGGATAATTATGATTTGAGATAACGCCAAGGGTATTGTACGCCATGTTTGTCTGAGTTACTTTGCTAGTTATGTTGTAAGTATTTTGATTAGGAATCAATTTGATTGACTAATATGATATTTATTATTTTGGATTCTCATTAATGTTTTTCTCAGAATCTATAGACTATTAAATAGGACAAACTTTGAATTCAAGTGACACTTGTCAAATTACAGTAAGAGAGTTAAGGTTATTTATATATGTGGAAGAGTTTTTGAGAGGAGTTTTTCTTCTTCCTGATTATGCTATTCTCTAGTTTCTCTACTACAATTCAACACTAATTCTTCCCATGTAAATAAAAATATAAGGACCTGGATCTAATTAGTGGTTATTTTACAATCTTGCATGTTAAACTCTGAAAGAGTAAGTCTGAAAGAGCTGCATGAACAATAAGATGTAAATATAAGGTTTTGCATGAGGGTTGTCAGTGTTTGAGTTGATGGTAATTCATTTACGAATGAGTTTTAATGATGTCACTACATTCTGTAAGCAGTGGGTGCTGCTGTATGGATGTTTGGATCTGGAATTCAAGCTGCTTTAGGTGAGTTATTAAATAAGTTTCTACTTTGAATTTTGCATGTACACTATTCATACTAAAATATATCTACATGAAAGAGATTAAACTATGAATTGAAAATCATGAATAGTATAGTATAAATATGATACTTATACTATCATAGGAATAAAGTTATGTTGGAATTGATTGAGTACATGAATGACTGTTGAAGATAGTACGTGTAATAGTTATGGGATTTGGTGAGTCCAAAAATGTGATGAATTGTGTATGAATGGTTGGGTCACCAAAGAATATCTATGTGTATGCATGCTTGAAATCTATATTGGGTGATGAGCCTTTGTTGATTTGATAGATGCATGTAATGAATTATGATCTGGTTAAGAAAATAAGTTAGTCTACTTTAATGTGAGGTCTATTAGATGTATGTTGAGTGATACGAAATGTTGAGTCTAGGAAGTGTCTGTGTTTGAGGGGTTGGTAATGTGAATCGAGTCACTGCGGTGGTAACTGATGAAGTCTGTTGGGACAGTAAACACGAACTTTGATATAAAATTCTGAAGGAAAAGTCCATGGTCATGACACACTATGAAAAAGAACTATTGAACGGCATTTACCGAAAGGGGTTCTCTGCGTGTCCCAATGCAATGATGGGCAAACCTTATGCAATGTGAGTTTAAGCAAATCCATATAGTAAACACGAAAGTTTTGGATTGCCTTTGTGGCATATTCTGAATGGATCGCCTTTGTGGCATATTCTGAATGGATTGTCTTTGTGGCGTATTCTAATAGATTGCCCTTGTGGCGTGTTCAGTACAAAGCTATATGGAGTATTCAATATATTTCTATAAAGTGCTTAGTAAAATTAGTGTAACAACCTAATTTTCAGTGATGTCAGAACAGTAATTCGAGATCACTAAATCCGACAAATGAGTAGGAAATATTATTAATTTAGTGAGTATAAATTAAATGTGAAGTTAGGAAAAATTTTGAAATAGTGAATAGTGTACTAAAAATAAATATTAAAATAATTAGAATAAAAAATGAGGTATCGAGGCCTGGGGAATTTTAAATTGAGCCATAAATATTTTTATAAATATTTATGGAGTGTTAATATGTTAGTATTAAAGTTTCGTCAAGAAATTTTAAAGTTCTGATAATTAATTGAACAAAAAGGACTAAATTGTATCAAATGCAAAATTGTAGGAAAGGATTAAATAGCTTAATTGATAAAAGAAAGAGGGTTTAAAAGGAAAATAGACCCAAGGTCTATTTGGGCTGGACGGTAAGGGCATGAAATCAGCAAGAAAACAAGGAGAATTAAGGGCAAAATTGGAAAATTGCAAAATTTACTTAATAAAGTTAGGACTAAAGTGGAATTATCTAGATTTCTCTTTACTTTTCTACATTCTCATCAGCAAAAACACCAGGAAAGAGTTCCCTCAAGCTGGTTTTTAATATTTTCACTGCAAGTAAGTTCAATTCTTGATTATTTCTTGAAATTTTTGTGTTTTTGTGACTTTTACAACTAGGTCCACTTGTTGAATTCATTAGTTTTTGATTCCATGAAAGAAATTGAAAGTTTCTATGAATATGTGCTGGAAGTATATGATGATTTGAAATGGAATTAGAGCTTTAAATTGTTTATATGTTGATTTTATTGAAAGAATTGAATAGAAAGTGAATGTTTGGGACCTAAGTGTAAAAGAGTTTGAAGTTAGAGTGTTATGTGGAAATTCTAAATTTTAATAGTTATGAAATAACTTATAATGTTTATTAAAAGTATTAATTGAGAAAATTATCTTAATTTAGGGGTTAATTGAGCAAGGACTGAATTGTATGAATTGTGAAATTTGGGGCAAAATGGAAATCAACATTTTGCACTAAAACTGTTTTGGACAGCAGCAGTAGTTTAACTTTGAAAAATCACCAAAAATTGTAGAAATGGAATTAGAGGATGAATAAAATATGAAATTAAAGCTTATTGAGTCTAGTTTCTTATAGAAAAAATAATGTAAGCAATGGAATTGTAAATCATGAGATATGATAAATTTTGTGAGACAAGGTCAGAATGAATTCGAGATCCCCTGTCCTAACTTTAGAAATTCACCATAAATTGTAAAAAAATTATTAAGAGTCATACTTTACATGCATGGATTCCTTATTGAGTCTATTTTTAAGAGAAACAAACGGCATGGTCGTTGGAATTCTTTACAGGGATAAATTTGGTTCGTAGTGCACATAGGTCAGAGTAGTCGTACTCTAAAACAGGGGAGACTTCAATGAATAAACTGTATTAATTGGCCCAACCAAAAATTATGAAATTTTTATGGTAAGAAGACATATGAGTCTAGTTTCTGGGAAAATTTATGGATCTTAATTTGGAGTTCTGTAGCCCAAGATAAAAATAATTTAGTGACTATGACACAGATGGACAGCTTAAATATTCACCTAAGTGGATAGTGAAAATTATGGATAATGTTACCTACAAGTATGTTGTTTATACTAAGGATGTGGATGGAGAGGAGGAGGAGGAAAATATACAAAAATATATGAATGACTCGTGTATAAATTGATCACATGCCTGATTATAATCGATAAGTGTTGAATTAGAAACGATATAATGTTTTATTTGGAATATTTATTATGAAATTATGATTATCGCTATAATATAAAAATCGAACTTGTGAGTTTATATAACTAAATTTAGTGACCATTTGTTAATATTATTAAATTTCAATATTATTTTATGAATGGTGATTAATATTTATGTATGTTAATTGTTGAAAATAAGTAAATTATGTACAAAAATTATGAAATTGAATTGAGAATTTTGGAGGAACGGAACGCAGAAATAAGTACAATCTTTCAAAGGAAAAAGATGAATTGACGGTAAATTACCCAAGTAAACCGAGATTCAGCATTTGTTGCGAATTCTGCGTTTTTGCTTTCCGCTTAACTCTTACGAGCTTTCGTTAACTCATATGAGTTTCGATTAACCCTTTTGGGTTTTGATTCAACTCGTGAGCTTCGATTAGCCTTCGGGCTTCCGTCTAGCACTTATGTGCTTCAGTTGGCCTTCGAGCTTCCGTTTAGCACTTATGTGCTTCAGTTAGCCTTCGGGCTTCCGTCTAGCACTTATGTGCTTCAGTTAGCCTTCGGGCTTCCGTCTAGCACTTATGTGCTTGATTAGACTTCGGGCTTGGATCATGATGTACTCAAATCCGTAAGCTGTTCCTTGAATGGACAAGTTGGTAAGTCGTAAATGTAACATGTGGAAAAAGAAATGTAAGTAATGTTATCATTATTATTATTGAGCTCAATTATGTGATTTTGTCATTCAGAGATTGTGTTTGACAGGATATGTTAGTAAATTATGAGTATGTGAATCAAAATGACAGAATTTAAATACCTAATGAGGTTGAGCTCATTCATACGAATTTGTCATTTGAAATTGTGATTGACAAGAAGAAACAGTGAGTTGTGTGCTTATCAATGGTTATACATAATTATCTGAAAAACAAGAAAAATGACGGTTATTGATATATGAAAATGTGAGACATTGATATATGAATGTGGAATATGTTTGATAAATGTGTTCATTCTTAATTATGGAATTATGTACCTCATGTGTGCTATTTGCATAAAGATGATATTTCAAATACTTTGGTGAGTAAAGCTTAAATATGAAATAGTATGAAATCAAGACAAGTTGTTATGAAAATATATTTAAATTATCTGTAAGTGTTTTTGTAGTCCTCATTAATGCCTCGTACTCTATTTCGGCGACGGATACGGGTAGGGGGTGTTACAATTAGTATGGTATAAGATATCTATCAGCTGTATGGAAAGTACTATACAAGGTTAAGATATGATTGAAGATAATGAATTGATGAGATACTGAGAGGTAATGGATTAGTATTGAATAGATGTTTTGAACAAAATTTTGATTTTGAATGTTCGAAGAAGTTATCTGCCAATTCTATTTGTACTATGTTAGTATAAGCAGGAAATAATGTGGGGCTAGATTGTTATTGATTGGGTAAACTGTGATAGATAAGTTGTATTGTGATTTTGCCAACTGAGTATGTGTTCGCTTAAGAATTGTGTTTAGAAATATTAGTTCCGGGTTAAGAATACGTGTGAGGTGATAATCGATATGTATAGGTTTTTGAATGATATTGTGTAAATTTATGAATGACGAGAGTTGAAGAAATATCTGAGGATTGAGGTTGATAAAGAATAGAATCGGGAACAGATCAAAGTAGGGTAGTTAACGTGTATATAAAGGAGTGAGTTTAGGGAATGTATTTGTCAGAAGTAAAACCACATGACTGAGAACAAGATCGCCATGAACAACTAACAACTAGTATATGTATGAGTATTAACTAAGGTAAACGATGTCATTTCTCACAAAGTTCCTTAGAACTTATCAATTTCTATCTTCATGTTTCATGTATTATTGTTGGGTACATGCCTGAAGGGACGATGCTAAGAGTATGCCGAAGATGGGGCGTATTGGAATATTATGCCTGTAGTGCTATTCTTTTGGTGTTTAAAAAAGGAGTTAATATATCGAGTTATAAATGTAAAATAGTTGTGTCAGTCTCGATTAATTTTGTATAATTATGTTTAAATACTTTATTTGTTCTGTTGAAATTTAGTTCTGGATTGTAATTTTAAATTAGGTTTGTTTGTAAATTGTGGTTGTTTGTTAGAGTATTGTATATTTGATTATGTATTATTTGTGGTAACACCCTAAATTCGGATCCGGCGAATCAGATTAGGTTGAAGGTGTTACATTTTTTCTTCCCAAGTTATTAAATAATTGCACATAAAATTTCTGAAAAAAAAATCTCACCTAAACTTGCGTACTCCAAGATTTCTCCTAATCTCTTCTAAGCTTTCTTCTTTAACCACTAGACTACTCTAAGATTTCTAAGTTTCACACACAAAGAAATATATAAAACCAATCACGGTTAAAGAGAAGAAACTAAATCTCCAATTGCTAAAAGCAAGATTCAAACTTACACCATTTGCAAACAATACAAGATTTTATCTATTCAAAGGGATCACTTTCTTAAAAAAAAAATTGTTACACGAATATATCTAATTACGCTATACCTAGTATGTGTTTAAGCTTCTTCCTTCAATTTTTTTAATTATATTTGATATGAATCATTCTTGTTATAAATATTTTCCTATTTTGATTTTGATAGAGATAGAGAAAAATTCAATTATTGTGCATGATATTTGGATGAGTAAAGATTTGACTATTGAATTAATATTAAAATTGAACTTCTATTTTTTTTTATATTGGGTTGAAACTTTAATTTGTGATATTAAATTTGATTGATAAAAAAAATAGTATAAAGTTTAATATCCATACAATTTTTATTTTGTATAGTAATTATCATTACTTTATATTATTTGAATTTATTGTGATATATGTTACTTGCCAAATGTGGTTGCAAATCTTGACCCATATATAATCTTATGGTAGATTGGATTTTTTGAATTCTTTAATTTATCAGTTGATATATATTGAAATTCTATTATATCTCTACATAAACAACAATGTTTCAAATTTTGTAAATATGCATGTTAGAATGATAATTGTGGCATGTCTTATATTAAAATTGAATTGATTGTGATCATTTGTCGTGACCTTCCTTTATTATCATTCTTATAAAGGGTTGAAAGTAAAATATTTGACTGTGAAATATCCACTTCAATTATGGAATAATTTAAAAGAAAGATATGACCATCAAAATATGATAATTCTATCTGAAGCTTGTTGTGATTAGATTTACATGAAGTTGTAAGATTTTTAAAATTATGAGTGAATATAACTCTGTCATACTAAGGATATTTTCTCAATTAAAATTATGCGGAGTTAATATTACTAATGATAACTTATTAAAATTTTTTTAACCTTTCATGGTTCGTATGTGTATCATGAAAAAAATTTAAAAATATTTTCTGAATCAATATTATATTTACTTATAGTTGAATAAAATAAAATCATAAAATGTGTTGTAGTAGATGTATCCAATTTCGTGAAATATATATAATAAATTTGAATAATTAAAATAATAGCTATGTTTGAGAAATCAGTTGGAATGTTGAGAAATTAAAAAATAATGCATAAAAGAAGGGTTAACTTTTAAACCACTTAATCTATTTAATTTAATGACCTTAAATTATTATTACACACGTGGAATATTGAGAAGTTAGTTGGAAGATTAGAAAATTCATATTAATAAATCCATCAAAATTCAAACACATTAAAATTTAGTGATAAAAATATTTAATTTTAAAAAAGTTTAATGATTAAATAAAAAAGAAGTTTAATGATTAAAATAGAACGAAATTAATAATCTAGTGAACACTTTATGTTATGTACTTATGATCACTAACCCGAAAATCAGATAAGGTCTGGGTCGCCTACCCGCGACCCGACTAAGCCCTATTAGATGGATGCGTGCAAGCCTTATAGTGAGAAGTCAGCAAGGGGAGCTCGCGGTCTCAGCTCGCACATGCCAAAGGGTGCACATAAGGGGAGCTCACGGTCTCAGCTCGCACATGCCAATGTGTGTTCACAAAGAGAGTTTGCGGTCCCAATTCGCATATACCCAATGAGTTCGCATGTGGGGGACCAAAGAGTCTAGCAGGTAACCTAGAACAATACACGTGTCCAGCATGTATGGAGTCTACTAAGCACGTTAATTTCATGAATAGTAACCATGCATATAAATATTCGATTGTCTCATTTAATGAGATACAACGGAAAATTACTCAACAATTGGTGCAATGAGCGTGGATAAATTTTTGACCAATAGATTTCTTTCAGTTTGAGAAAAAATTTTCGAACAAAATTACAGTGGCTTATTCAAATGACAAATTCCCCTTCAATCTTTCATATGGACAAGTTAGAGCCTCGGGTTTTGGCAGTCAACCTAATGACACAAACTTGTTTGCCGTTTAGTTCACCGATCGATTGGAGAACTTTGACAATGCTACTTATTAGAGAGTTTCTGGTCCATTGGACTTGAACTTATCCTCTGGTCACGAGCTACCACTCCCTTTTAACCAAGAAACATCGCCACAACAATTTCTTGCTCTTCAGGAGCAGTTGAAGTTAATGAGAGAACAAATGGCTACACAAGATGCACAGTTCGAGCAGTAGCAGACTTTCTAGCTGGAGTTACTAAAGCAAAATGAGGAGTTAAAAAGGAAGGTACAACCTGATAATTCTGATTTCCATGATAATGTGAATATGCAGGACGAAGGTCCATGTAACAGTCTGATTTAGACCTTAATATGAATAGTGATTTCGAAACCATAAATCCGAGTCGAAAAAATATTTAAATATTATTTTTCATGTTTATTGTATGTGAATTTACATGTGTGAAAATTTCGTACAAAAATTTGATTGTTTGTGTGCTTAATTTGATAAAAGGACTTAATTGTGTAAGTTAAAAATTCAATAGTCTAAATTATAAAGGTTGAATTGATAGTGGCTTTTTAATATGGAGTATTTATGTTGCAAATAATCCTTTATTTTAGTTATGGTCGAATATACCCATAATGTATGTGTTTAAGATATTATTTTATTATGGTTAAATAAGTAAAATATGTTAAATGTTAACATATAATATATTATAACATAAAAAAAAAAAGAAAGCCATGCATATTACTTTGTTCATGCCGAAACTAGTAAAAGAAAAGAAAAAAAGAAAAGCATAGGATATTAGGCCATTTTTTATACAAATTCAAGGTATGTTTTGTTTCGGTTTTTGATAATTTTTACGTTTTTGAGATCGTTGCTTCGAATACTACCTGACCTATGCTTGAATTTTTTATTTTGATGAATATTTTGTATTATGAAATTGATGAATATTTATGTTTTGTGATGTTTGATGATGAAATATTAAAAATATGTTTTAGATTAACATATTTTGTATTGGAGTTTTTGATGATTTTGAGTTATTAGGATTAAATTGCAAAAATAATAAATTGAGGGACTAAAATGTGAAATAAATGAAATATATGGACTAGTATGAGTATGTTGAAAATTCAGCTCAACTATGTTTTTGTGAGATTTGGTGTATTTTGTGTTTTGTGCAATTTGGACTAAATAGTAAAAATATGAAATATCAGGGGTAAAATGATAATTTGCCCATTTATGTGTTGTTGGATTAAATTGAATGAAATTGTGTTTAATGAGGTTAATTTGAAATTATATAGATCAAGAACAAAGGAAATCGGACTTGGATCGGAGAAAAACAAAAATAGTTGAATAGTCGATTCGTAACGTCCGTCGATATTCGAGGTAAGTCTTTAAGTAATTAAGCATGATTTATTTTGAACATAGAATGATTTACCATGATGATTCGAATTTTATAATGTATTAGTTTGATAGTCGAATGAGATATGTCAATGAATTAATGTGATTAACTTGTATTTGAATGATATCAAAGCTTTAGAAAATATGTATGTGTTGCATGGAATATTATACGATTCGATATATGTGAAATGTTGTGGAATGATTATATGTTTGTGATGTTCGGGCTTTGAGCCTAGCAAGCCTTGTGCTGGTGACTTTGTTCGGGCTTCGTGCCTAGCAGGCTTAGTGCTTGGTGAATGAATTTCGCACCTTGGGTCTAGCAGTGCCTTGTCTTGGTGTTGAATCAAAGCTTATGCCTAGCGAGGTTTTAAACCGGTGAATTGTTCTCAAGTTTATGATTACAAGAGTTTAAGATATTGTGGATATTGAACAAGTGAAATTAAGCTATAAAACATTGTATATGCTCGGCTAAATAGGTAAGTACAAGTAAGCTTATATCAAACTTGAGTATTCGATTACATGTGAATTTATATTGGACATGTGTATTTGGTTACATGTGAGTTTATATTGAACTTATATTTATATACATTCGATACATGTGAGGTTATATTGAATTCGTAAATTCGGTCATATGTGTTGATTTATTGAGTTGGAATATTAGGTTATTGTGATAATATATCTTGAACTTATATATTCGACCTTATGAGATAATATAATGTATCTTTCGAATTTGGATATATGGGTAAGTATTTATGTGGTATTATATTTGATCTTGAATATTTAGCCAAGGTAAATTATTTGAGTAAAATATATCTTTGATGGTACATTTCGGCTTGTATAAAATGTTTTGCTCATTCATTTAAGCTATTTAACTTACTTAAAGCTTACTAAGCTAAGTTAGCTTACTCTGTATGTTTTGTTATTCTAGTTTATAGATTTTGGTTGTAAGTTACGAGATCAGGGATCGTGATCAAAGTCATCCACACTATCGTCAACTTTCAGTATTTTTAAAAGCTTATCTTCGAACTTTTGGCATGTATAGGCTAATTCGTATTTTGTTCAACTTTGAATATGTATATATTTTGAGCCATGCGAATATGGCTTATTTTTAAAGTATAAATATGGTTATGTTTGGCAATGGGTTATCTCATTTTGATTTTAATGTTATGTGAAATGAATGAAAAGTATATGTGATTGGTGTTTTATGATTTGGAAATAGCTTGGAAATGATTATGGGATTTGGTTGTAAATGTTAAATCGGTCATGGTACGTGTAAATGTGGTTAAACAATTCATTTATGCTACATGTTTGGTTAATTATAAATGTGAATTCATATATTAAACTTGTTTAATGCATATTTTGAATGGTATGATATAGGGTACATTTTGTGTTAATGAATAGAACTTAGTTCGGTTTGCATGTAAAGTGTATGTGTATTTAAAGTGATTTGAGTAATAATATACTATGGGAGTTATATGAATTTTAACAAGATGTTAATTATATATATACATGTACAAGTTGTATATTCGAATGAAGCTTACCATAGTGGTTTGGTTTATAATGAAAGTATATGCGTTTAAATATAATTGCTAATGAATAAATGATTTGTGATATTATGATTTAGTTGAAGATGTGTATGATTATTGGGTTGAAAATATGATTGTTTGAATGTCATGAATTTGGTTAAAATTTGAGATATGAGTAGTAATTACAATGTTATTAATAATGCATGTATTATATTTAATTAGCTATGTGCTTAATTTGTATGAATATGACTTGCACTCAAAATGGATAAATGTTTGAGATTATGTTTTTGATCAGTAACGCCTCATAACCCTAATCCGGCGAAAGGTACGGGTTAGGGGGTGTTACAGTCCAAGCATGTACGTGAGAGAATGACAGAATGAGATGGATGAGTTGTGACAAATGTGAGGGCGTTGCACCTCGAGTCTTAAGACATGGATTGACTTTTTTGTTCTAACAATCCATTGGCCCTAGTAATAGAAATAATGAACTTACCGGGTTATTTTAAGGTCCCAAAGGACATGTTCGAAGGAATGAGGGACACATGAGCTCGCTTGATGCAGTATAATGATTGTATGAACGTGCTAGGAGCAGCGGATTCTATAAAATGCAAAGATTTTTCCACAAAACTTAAAAGAAGCGCGTAGGATTGGTACTTGTCCCTTCCTTAGGGCTCAATCTAAACTTTCTCCCAGCTGGGTCAGATGTTTCTGGGAAGATTCAAGGCTCATAGGGCGATTATGAGCACACCTATGGGGTTGATGTCCGTGAAACAGAGAGAATGCGAGTCTCTCCAAGACTATGTGAAGCGGTTCCAAGCTACAACTTTAAACACGAAGAACTTAGAAGATTAGTAGGCTATCAACGTTTTCATTATGGGGTACATAATGACCATGTGTAGTATTCTTTTACTGATAATAGGCCCAGTGTTTGGTAGACTTGAACGAGTGAGCCCACAAGTTTGTAGAGGCAGAGGAAATTAAAAGGGCATCACATGACTCCTTTCAAAGCAAAGACAAATAGTTTAGGAACCGAGAGGGAGATTACAGCAGGAAGGGACGCTTTAGCCAGTTGTTGTAAACACAGGATGATAGGCAGCAGAGAGCAGAGACGCAAGGTGATTCTCCCAAGGCCCCTTGAGGTCTTAACTAGAACATATGAGGAAGTATATCCCCTAGGGCAGGTTCAAAGTTTACACTCATTTAAATACTACCCATACTTATATTTTGAACTAGGTAAAGAGTCTTGGCATCCTGCCCAAACCATCTCTGATGAGGCATAGCACAAGAAGGTCAAATTCAAAAGATAGATGTGCTTTCCACAATGACGTTGGGCACAAGGCTAAAAACTAATTTACTCTAAAAGATGTTATTGAAGAGGCAATGTGAAATGCCGAGCTCATTGAATTTGTTGATCAAAGTATTTCCCAGTAGGGTTAGAGTTCATATGGTGATCCTAAGGATAAACAGAAGGTCAAAAGAACCATCATATGATTGTAGGTATAGATGAAGACTGGGTAGGTTCTAATACAAGGAGGAAGGCTCACATGAGAAGTGTAATGTCTGTTAGTACCCTTAAGAGGTCATGTCATCAGGGAAGATGGAACGTTGAATTTGGTAATGATAATGAAGAATTGGTTTGCGACGAAGAGGAAAATGATTCAATGGTTGTTTCTACGACGATCGCAGGCTTTTGAGGTTAAAAGGATACTTATTGAAAGTGAGAGCACAATGGAGGTGTTATATTAGGAAGTGTATCAAAAAATAGGGTTGAAAGGCCAATCTTTATCTAAAGTAAGCTCGTTGTATGGTTTTGCGAACCGTCTAGTTGAGGTGAAGGGTTCTATCACTTTGCCAGTCATCTTAGGGGATGGCGAGCATACGACTAAATAATACGTTCAATTTTTTGTTATGGATCATTCCATGGCGTACAATACCATCTTTGTGCGCCTAATAATGAGGATATCAAAAATGGAAGTTGCAACGTTCTGTATGAAGATCAAGTTCTCAACAAGGACAGGGGTTGGGTTCTTGCGATCAGATTAATAAACTGTGAGGCAATGTCATATGTTATTTGTTAAACAAGCGCGAGAGCCAGCAACTAGGGGGTAGAGTTCGCATGGGGTGGAGTTAGTGAGTCAAGCCTTGGACTTGGACAGACTAGATGTGAGGGATGAAGAGAGAAGTAAGAAGCTCGAAGTAGTAGAGTACACTAAGACTTTGCAACTATTCTGCGACAATAAAGAAAGGACTGTAAAGATTTTATCAGCGTTAGCAACTGAAGAAAAGAACATGTTGGTTTGGTGTCTGAAGGTGAACTCAGACGTTTTTTCCTGGTTAGTAGTAGATATGTCGGGGTTGGACTCCCAGGTGATCTTTCACAAGTTGAATGTACTCCCTGCAGTGAAACTAGTTAAGCAAAAAAAGAAGAAGTTCACTCTACAGGTGGTGGAAGCCGTGAGGCAGGAGGTAGCTAAACTGTTATCAGTAGGTTTTATCAGGGAAGTTGAGTATCCAGATTGGCTCTTGAATGTGATTATAGTGAAAAAAGTAAATGTCAAGTGGAGAAAGTGTATTGGTTTCACCAACCTTCACAAGGCGTGTCTTAAAGACAATTTTCCTTTGCTTTCAATTGACTGTTTGGTTGATGCCTCTGTAGGTCACAAGTTCATGAGCTTTATGGATGCCTTTTCGAGTTATAACCAGATTTTGTTGGATCGTGATGACCAGGAAAAAAAAGCTTTCATCACTGAGGAAGGACTTTTTTACTATCAGGTAATGCCTTTTGGTCTCAAAAATGCGTGAGCAACCTATCAGAGGTTAGTAAAGAGAATTTTCAGATTGCAGATAGGACGCGGACTTGAGGTCTATGTGGATGATATGCTGGTGAAAAGTGAGACTATGGAGGAGCATGTACGAAACTTATTGGAGGCGTTCACAGTTTTAAGAGCCCACAACATGAAGTTGAATATTAAAAAGTGTGCTTTTAGTGTGCGAGTTGGCAAATTCTTGGGTTTCATGATCTCAAAAATGGGAATAGAGGTGAATCCGGAAAAGATCCATGCTATCTTGGAAATGCCTACTCCACGAACAATAAAGAATATTTAACGGCTTACAGGTAGGGTAGTGGCACTCAACAGCTTCATTTCTAGAATGACGGATAAATGCCTCCCTTTCTTCAAGGCCTTGAGAACCTCTTTTTCATGGACTAAGGAGTGTCAGACAGCCTTTGAAGAATTGAAATTGTACCTTACCTCCCCACCGCTTTTAAAGTCACCGCGGGTGGGAGAAACTCTTTATTTGTATCTGGCTACCTTGGATGAGACAATTGCAGCAATACTAGTCAGAGTAGAAGATGGTCATCAATTTCCAGTGTACTACATCAGCAAAGTACTCCAGAATGATGAACTGAGGTACTCAAAAATAGAAAAAAATATATTTGCTTTGATTGTTGCAGCTTGCAAATTGCGTCCATATTTCTAGGCTCATCCAGTTGTTGTCATAACTAATAAACCTATGAAAGAAGTATTGTCCAAAGTCGCTACCTCAGGAAGGGTAACAAAATGGAGCGTTGGATTGGCTGAATTTGGAGTGGAGTTCGCCTCGAGAACAACTATAAAAGGGCAGGTATTAGCTGACTTCATGGTTGAGTGTTCTTTTGAAAAGCCTATTGGCCCAGTAGGTAATGCAACTTATAACTTGAAATATTGGATAATGAACATTTTATGAAGTTAAATGTGTATGTTATTTACAATTTCATTTGAACATTTGGCGAACACCAATAATTCAATTCGTTATTTCTATAATAATACATGATGATTTTGTATTTTATTCTAAAATCTCTTTTCCACTTGTTGTACACAACTTAGTAGTTAGCCCACCTTAGGAGGGTGTACATAAAACTGATAATTTGAAAAGCTAGTTAGTTTATGTTAATGGTTCCACAACTAAAGTGGGGTCGGGAGTAAGAGTACTCCTGATCGATCTTGGTGGCAATAAATGATAGTATGAATTATTTTTTGGGTTTCAAACATCCAACAACACTGTCGAATATGAAGCTTTGATATCAGAACTGTAGCTAGCACGCCAACTAGGAGTGAAAGATCTAGTCATCCATATAGATTCACAATTGGTGGCAAAACAAATGAATGGTGAGTACAAGATAAATGAGGCAGTGTTGAAGAAATATCATTCAGTTGCAACTCAATTGGTCATAGGATGTGATAAGTCCAGAGAAAGTAGCTTCCAATGGGTGATAACACACGTACAGATGCTTTATCCAAACTAGCATCCTCTGTTATCATTGAGCAAAGAGGGAAAGTTCTGCTTGAGTACAGTGATACCCAGAGTTATGAAGTGCCACAAGTTCTGTGCATAGACCAGAAAGATACATGGATGACTCCCATATTTCGTACACTACTGGGCACATATGACAATGTGGACAAGAAAGAGATCGCAAAGCTACAATACAAGGCTGTGAGGTATGTCATTATCGCAAACTACAAATGTCTGAAAAATCCCGAATGGATGAGTTAGATGTCTGAACATTACACTGTGTAGTTAGTTATTGAATCATTCAATTACATGGTAAATTAAAACAGTTTATTTTGTCCTACAATAGTTAGGTATACCTTTTTAGAGGGTGTACTCTATATAAAAGGGTTTTCACATCCACTGCTGCAATGTCTATCACCATATGAGACTGAGTATGTGATGCGATAAATTTATGAATGTATTTGTGGTAATCATTTGGGAGAAAGGCTAATTGCCCAGAAAATTTTTAGACAAGGGTATTACTGGCCTACAGTTCAAAAGGATGTACATCAGTTGGTTCGCACATATGACTCTTGCCAGAGATATGCCAAGGTACAATGATAACTATCCGAGCCTCTCCAAGTTATGTTGAGCCCCTGGGCATTCACGACTTGAGGAATTGATATCCTCGGTCCATTTCCAATAGCCAACGGAGCCTCTCCAGGTTGTGTTTCATTAAAGGGGACAATCGAATATTTATATACATGGTTACTCTTCATGGAATTAGCATTCTTAGTAGACTCTATGCCTGCTGGACATGTGTACTGTTCTGGGCTGCCTGCTGGACTCCGTGGCCCCTACATGCGAACTCCTTGGGTATATGTGAACTGGGACTGCGAGCTCCTCTTGCGAGCACACCTTGGCATGTATGAGCTGAGATCACGAGCTCCCTTTGCTGACTCTCACTGTAAAGCTTGCATGCATCCATCTGATAAGGCCTAGTTGGGTCACGAGTAGACGACTTGGACCTTATCTAGTTTTCGGGTTAGTTATCATAAGTACATAACAAAGCTAAAACTTGAGACAAGGAAGTTAACAAGATTTACCTTGAAAAAGCCTCAATCGAGCTTGCTTGTAGAAAAGTTAAATTTGTAAGTTTAGGGTTTCTAAAACCTCCTATTTTAAAGAAGTTTTTCTTTTCCACGTTTTGATGATTCAAATAATCGAGGAGTACGAATGGTCAAATGTAGACAGGCGTGATCCATCTGTACACGTGGCAAAGTTAACTTCATGTTCCAGTGGTCGCTGCGTATTCAACAAACTGTATAAATGCGAAGTGATGGTTTTAAGGAGCGCCACTTTATAACCCTCCTTAGACCCAATAGGGGGACTAGATTGTTATGCTTATGATCACCAACCCAGAAATCAGATAAGGTTCGGGTCACCTACTCGTGACCCGGCTAGGCCCTACCAGATGTATGCATGCAAGCCTTACAGTGAGAAATCAACAAGGGGAGCTTGCGGTCTTAGCTCGCACATGCCAAGGTGTGTTCGCAAGGGGGGTTCGTGGTCCCAGTTCGCATATACTCAAGGAGTTCGCATAGCATGCATAGAGTACACTAAGGTGCCAATTCCATGAACAGTAACCATGTATGTAAATATTCGATTATCCCCTTTAATAAGGCAACGAAAAATTACTCAACATTTTACTATGAAAAACAGAAGTTGGAATTATTTTTTTAATACTTTATTATATTTTCAACTTATATAATATTTTTAAGAAAACAAGAATAAATAATGCTAGAGAAAAACATAATTGCTATTCTATTTTTTTGGGAAATTATTTGGTACACGGAGTTTTTAGATTTCATAATATAGGGGTTGGCAAATTCCTTGTAGGGATATAATAAAATATTAAAAAATAAATATTTCAAAAAAGACACATTCTAATTTTTTAAGACTATTTTGGAATAAAAAGATATTGCTTGAAGAAAGACACTCTTGAAATAAAAAAAGAAGAAGAAGGAGGTAAACTATACTATTGGTCATTAAATTATTGATAAGTTTTTGTTTTGATAAAAAAGGTAAACTATACCATTGGTCATTAAACTATTGGTAAGTTTTTGTTTTGATCATGTAATTAAAAAAAGTTACAATTTGGTCACATAACTATTCACAAGTTTTTATTTAAGTCACTAGGTTGTTAAAATCGATACTATATGACTTTCTCTATTTGCACTGCTTGTAACGATCGAAAGCTCTCTTTCCCCTTTTATTATACAATCTATTTTTTTATTAAACAGTTTTGGATGTTGCAAATTTGTGAACTAAAGTTCAAACAATTTTTATCTTCAATCTCCAACACTAACCATTAGATTGATTTAGATCTAAAGTATATTCTTCTACTTATTGATAGGTATTGACCTATCGTATCCATTGTTGAATCATCGCTTGAAGCTCATTGACGACACTTTTTTTTTAAAATTAACCTAGTAATTTAAATAAAAACTTTCAAATAATTCAATAACTAATTTATATTTTTTTAGTTATAATCAAAACAAAAACATAACCATAATATAATCACTAATTTACCCAATAAAAAAGAATTAAAGGGATTTGTGATAGCCATTCAAGAATGACCAACGATTTCCCATTGAGCACAATATCCGTACCCCCGAACCCAATATTAGTTAGGTATATTACCTTTGGCCTTTATTTTAACAAAGCAACGCGCGATTTTGAACGTAACATTATTGAGCTATATATATATATATTAACAATAACTATGCTTCAAGTATTATTTTTTAAATTCTAATTATTTTCACCATTACCATTATTTAATTAAGTTTACTACATTTTAAAATTTAAAACAACATGTAATAAAATAAAATAAAATAAAATAAAATAAAATTATTGTAATAACAAAATAATGTCACCAACATTAACAATTCAACATTCATTTTAAATTCCAAAGGCAAATAAACAAAAATTCTAAGACATATTTATCCTAGACATTAAAGTGGTTTATTTATCTTACAAACCATGCACATTTTATATTCTAGTTATTTATTATTGACGAAAAATACACACATAAATGCATAAAAGTACTGTTATGTTCGGTTCGGAAATTTGGATTTGAATTTCAAAACATAGATTTGTCAAATCCAAAAATATTTTAAAGATTTCAAATTCATTATTAGATAGACTTGTAAATAGTTTACTACTCAATTCATACTAAATTAGGAAACATTAGTTCCCAAAGGCTACACACAAAATTTCAATCATGTTGCTACCATAGAGAAATGAATGGAATTGGCATTAATTAGTTACATTGTTTTGTTTCTCAAGCAAAGATACATACGAGCTGCTTGGATTATTAAATGTTGTAACTAGTAAGGACTTCCCCATATTATTGGAATGAACCAACCATCCTTTGTAGGCAAAATCAGATACTGATCCAATCTTTACCTCTTTCCTATTCTAGTCATAGTAATTATTCAATGCAGAAACCTTAAGTTCAGCTTCTATCAATGCTCATTTAATTGTCCTTACAAACACACCAAAAATCTTTTGAAGGAACAATATCAGCAATGATTCTAACCTCATTTTGTGACTTCATGAATCGCATTTGCCAAATATTCAACATTGCCCGTTGTAACACCAGCCATACTGTATTTGTTTACAACATCAGCATAGTCCAGAAAGAAAAACAAAGTGTTAATATATACGGACATAATTTAACTTGGCAACTTAAGCCTACTTAATACCTAAACTTGGGAACTGTAATCCAACTTGGCACTTTTTTTAAGTATCTGACTAACACTATTAAAATATGCTGACATGGTGCTGACAACTAATAGCATGGTGAGATTGCCGTGTGTTATACCAAGTAGGTACATGTTGTCAAATTCAAGTACCTCCGTATACATTAACCCAAAAAGAAACTATTTTTCAAAGAAATTTTACCTGATTCGACCATTGCGAGTCATATAGATGTGAAATTCATTCGTCAAGCGATCCACTTGTTCTGGTGTCAACCCACTATAGCAAAACATTCCTATCTGTAAAAGAAGTAACAACATTGCTAACCATACCACTTAACTAAAGAAGTCAGCTTGTACCAAGAGAAGTCATTGAGAAACTTAACGCACCTGATTAGTAATGTGCTGCCATGATAATGGAGAACCTAGCTTTTCAAGGTTCCCTCGTAAAGCAGTTCGCATTCCAATTATGCGATCAGCCATGACCTGGAGATTATTTGATGTTTAATCAATTTCAGGTGGTTAATTTATTACATTCAACTATTGCTCCCTTATGCTGTTGCATTGTAATGGTATAAACTATAGAAAATTTGCTACCCAACTGTCTCCCCAAGTAAAAGCTTAAAAGAGGGTTCAGTTTCTTTACTGGTCCTCCTAAGGAAGTCCTATAGGGTTTTATTTCAAAGTCTGCTTCCATGGGTTTTATATCATCAGTCCTAGCCCCAAAACATGCAATAGCAAGGACATCATTTCACTGTGGGCAGTCACATACATGCAGCAGCATTCTTTTTTGTATAATTAGCCTAAATACAAAAGTTTCAGAAAGAAACCATTCAATTACCTTAACTTCTTTCAGCCATTGTTTCTTCAAGTCTGGATCACTAAGAATGGTTGAAACTATGAGAGCACCATGGACAGGTGGGTTGCTGTACATAGGTCTCGCAAGTTGTTGCAGTTGACTTTTTACAGCTACTGCTTGTTTTTCATCTTCACAAAGCACACTGCAGTTGGTTATTGCGGAATTAGTATCAGAAATTAAAACCATGATGGGCAAAATGTTGTGCATTTCTTGACAATGATAAGAGACAATTACCTGAGGCATCCTACCCTCTGGCCATAGAGTCCCATGTTTTTTGCATATGATTGTGCAATTCCTATGTGATGACCATCCTCAAGAAAAATCCTGATGGCCTTTGCATCTTTCTCTGGGTCACCACTAGCAAAGCCTTGATACGCCATGTCAAAGAAGGCAAAATGACCTTTCGCCTAACAAAAATTGATTATAATGTTTCAACAAGGAGAAGGCCTCAGTAAGAAAAAAAATGTAATGTGAACATAAGGAAACCAAATTGTCTTAAGAAGTGAATTTGGGGAAAGAAAAAGGGTGCAAATAAGCATTTACCTTGATGTGGTGTGAGATTTCTCTCCACTGCTCCTCTGAAGGATCCACGCCAGTGGGGTTATGAGCACATGCATGAAGTAGAAAGAATGAACCATTTGGAGCATTCTGTGAAGAAAAGAGAGACATAACCTTTAGATACACACATAGAATCAAGGGGAGTTCAAAAACTAAGAGGAATGGAAGTTAAGGATGGAATATTACTTAAGATGTTCAGATACAACGACTAATCCTTGCATACCTTAATGTCATCTATCATTGCTGCAAAATCTAGACCCTTCGACTCTGGGTGATAATAATGGTAGGTTTTCTGAGGGACCTGAGCATCTCTCCAAATGTTGTGGTGGCTGTTGATATCTCATTACAGGCAACATAAATTAAGTGAAAGAAAGAGAGAGGACCAAATTATAATTTCTCAATCTGATAATTCAATTTGTACAGTCCTAAAAAATGAGCTAAGAGCGAAAGAAACTAGCATCTATGACAACATAGCAGGAAGACTCACTTGGCCCAAGTAGGGACTGGTATATAGATTTGGGAGTCAGGACAAAAACGCTTTTGAAAGTCTGCAAAAAGTCGGCATGCACCAGTCCCAGACAGAGCTTGAACTGCTGCTATCCTTTTTTCTTTTATCAACTCAGAATTCACACCATAGGCCAACTTCAGTGTTTCTTCCACCATCTTCACACTTCCTCCCATAGGAAGATATTCCCTGATAAAAAGAAAACAATATGGAGTACATTTCTGTCAATTCCATAGAAAAAAAAAGAAAAAAAGAATAACAGAAATGATTAAGGATATAGGTTCCAACATTTCATATGATTGTTGAAATGAATTAAATATCCATGAGGTCCAATAAAATCCTCTTAAAAGATGTTAAAGTACATGCAGAGGAAGTCCTTTAAACACAGTCCAACAAATAGATGTGCCATGAGCACCAGGTTCTCATAGGAATCAGATATGAACGGACTACGTGCACAAGAAAAGGAATAATGTGAGACAATTCTGGCCTAGTTTGTAGGGAAAATGCACATGCATTCCAGACGTCACCAAATGAAAAGTTGGTGCCATAGAGTGTAAATCATATACAGATAGTCAAGCACAGACAGATTGAAAACAATTTTCCTATTCTTAGGAGTTCTATATCATCTTTAAAATGAAAAAACAAAGTCCTACATTACCAGTGTCGTTAGGCTTGTGTCTAAGAGAGCCAGACAACAAAAGCACCTCAGACCTGACTGAGCAAAGTGCATTTGACCAGTGCATGTCTAGTTGTCTTTTTGTAAGGCAGCAGTCACAAAAAAGGCCCTTACGGTAAAAGTTCTCTTTACTTTATATTCTTTTTTTCTTAATTGTACCTTTACTAGCAAGAAAGGGGACAATATCACTCTCTACTTTTCAATATTTGAGTATTCAACAAAAAATATCAGAGCATAAGAAAATCATGCATATTAGCCAAACAATTTTTTTTTTGTTGCATGTTAAACTAGACCACTCTTTAAATTTAATTATCATAATTATATATCTTAAGCTAATACACACACAAACATAAAGACGGGATACAAACATGCACATATACATCACTCAGATGAGTGCTTTTTTTGTGCTTTGCGCCTAATACAAAATGAAGGTTCTGGCACCTATAGTGTGCCTTGCGCCCTTGATAACAAGTATGTTACCCCGTCTATGGATTATAAATGTAGCAGAAGCAATGAAATAGCAACAACATAGAGCTCCTGGATTTTTTTTTCCTCCAGGTACTATTTTTAATACAGCAAGGGCAGAATCACAGATAAGATATTTTAAGATTATTATTATTGATTATGTGTACTACTTGATGATACGATTCTGAATTTGGGTAAGATGTAACAAAGACAAAAATTTCATTTTTAATAGTCTTTCTAGTTTAATCACTCTTAAATCATTTGGACATAGGTTGCATTTGGTTAAATTGAATGGCATATCCACAAGGGCGGACTAATACCAGATGCAGTAAAAATGCATCATTTGAAATCCATAATAACAATAGCAATGCGATTATCAGTTAATCAAAAATACGTTTACAATTACAAAGGTCCCTACACAATCCACTTCAGGAGCCAAACTGCATCGTTCATTAATTTCTGAACTTCCAATTTTACCAAGCGAACTCACAAAATTTAGTAGTACTATCAAATGGAACCATCTTTTTCCGTAAAAGAAGCCACCAGAGATGAGCCAGAAAAAGACTCATTATAACCATGATATCAACCATGAAATGTCGACATTGTGAAAGGAATCAAATGGAAAGTAGAAAATGAAAAGAAATAAAGGACAATTCCATTGTACCATAAAAAATGTCACCAACCACCAATATGAATTTCAATAAAACTTCTAACAGGACAGGTTGTAGTATATAAAAATAATTGAAAATTATTACTAAGTATTCGTTTAGTTGTTACTTAGGATTTCCTTTAATCCCTACAAAGCAAGCCAATGTGTGACCGTGACATTCTTCCAAATACAATTGTAAGGTATATCTTATATGGGATCTTATTTAATACAATAGAAGTAAAATATTTTCGCTCCAGAAGTGGGAGTAAAGACTACTACCTGCCTCATTTTCTTCTTATTTAGTTTCTTTTTAAAATTATACCTTAAAAGATATATTTTGAATTACACGATCGTTTTATCTTTTATTAACAAAGGAGATACAAATCTAATTAGTAAAAATAGCAACTGAAGTGCTTATGCCAAATGGTTCATCCAGCTAGAGTTAGGAGGTAAGTTCCTGCAAGACTAGAGCTTGCTCTCTCAGGCACTTTGCAAAAAACCCCCCCATTATTTTCCTACCTAAGCTTTGGCTTTACTTGAACCAACTTTAAAAAATCTAGCCACTTAAGTTTAATGCCATACTTAGAACAACAGCGTTTAGGGTTTAAATGACTTACATGTTCAAATTCCCAGCAATCCTTCGCTCGGCTTCTCTAACACATTCCAAAACAACTGGCTTTCCATTATCATCACGGTAAGCACCCTGTAAACAAATCCTGAACATTAACAACTCTATTGCCTTTACATTTTAAGAAACAAAAAGAAAATTGCCCGTCAACAGGTTTTTATAGTCCGTATCATCTTATTCGAGCTTTAATTGCTCAATTACTATCAAATTATGCTTACTTTAGTCTTAGGAATTCAACTTAACTACTAAGCCAACACCTATATTAGCCGAACTGCTCGGTAAAAGTAGCTTAGAGGCGTAAGAGTTATTTTGTATTTTATTTTTTTACTAAAAAATTAGTAAAATTAATTTTATAAATTAGATTAAACAGTAAATTATTTTTTATATTAAAAAACTCGTCTAATTTTTAAGAGTAGAAATAAGTAAAAATTTTAAAAGAAAAGATTAATTTACTCTTTAATTTAATTTACAACAACTAATTACTTTTTTTAATTTAAAAATAAAATATAATCTCTTAGTATAATTCCTTTATATTACTTTTACCCTCATTTTACCTAAACAGTCCTGTCTTTCACATGTTTGTATACTTCGAACGAATGAGGAAAAAAATTTAGTCCACTCACCTTGACTCAGGAAACGTATGCCACCACAATAAAACCAATATATGTAGCAATACTAATATTCAACTTTATAACAAAAATACATAACAAAAAAATAGAAAAAAACTAGTTTAAACTAAAAGAGTCAATTTAAATAATTATTAAGTAAAAATAGAAAAAAACTAGTTTATGAATAATTAAATGTAATTTTTTAATCTTTTCTTTACGAATTATTCACCTAATTTAACTTTAAACTAAAAGCTTAATAAAAAAAGTTTAAACTAAAAATAAAGAAATTATGTTTTTACTATTAATTAGATGCTCAGATTTTACTCTAATAGTTACCTTTTTTTAATACACTTTAACAGTTACTATTTTTCCTTTACATTTTCAAGGAAGTTCTTTAAAACAAGTACAAAAAAGCAATAGCGATTAATTTTCTTTTCTGTTTGGTAGGTAATCCAAACAAAAGAGATTTACGTAATTAGCTCAAAACACTGTACAGGTTTTTAAGAATGCCAAAAAAAAAAATCTCTACCGAAAAAAGAGCAATCAAAAACAGAAAAGTCTAAGAACAAATCTGTATGAGGAAAGAAAGAAAAAAGAAACATACGACTCCAACATTAACTTTATCGGGACTTTGATCGGCCAAAAAAGCCTCCGTAACACCAAGAATAGGATCCTTGGGAGCGGGTTGAACGCTACGCCACCACGATGACATGTATCGCGCACCAACGACGGCCGTCCGATCCATGATGCGACCAGACATAGCTCTTTGGATCGCCATTTAGTCACCAACAAAGAAGCTCCTAGTTGAAACAGAAAGTGATGAAAAGCGTGACAATGGCGTAATCGGAGAATTTTCTCTCGGTTATATCAACGAAATGAAATAAGATTAAAACAGTAAGGGTATATATGTCTAAGAGGAAGCTAATCGAGTCCAATCCAGTTGAGCAATTTGCTGTAACAACCTTGAAATGCGTGAGAATGCTTTAATTGCCAATTGGAGGTCACGTCTTTGTTTCTGACACTGAATTTTTCTGGTTTTACTAGATTGCCATTGCCCGTCAAGGGTTCTTTCTGGACTATATTAAGAGTTACCCACTGAAAAATTACAAATTAGCTATCCAATTATTCGATTTTGTTTTAATCAATAGTAAAAAATTATGATAATTTGATAACAAAAAAGATAAAATTTAATATTTAAATAATTATTATGTAATTTTTTATAATTAAGCGATAAAAATAAATTTATTAATACTTAAGTGATCATTTTATAATTTTTTATAATTTAGTCAAAAGAATCTTTATAATAATTTACAAAATTAAATATTTTTTGGTAAATTACAATAACAAGACAAAACCCAAACAATCAACGCGACTAACACAACTCAAATTTAGACTACACCTAAAACGATAAACACCCTTAATTATTAAGCCATCACATGGTATTCATAAAATTGAATATTTGAGCACTATTATAATTTACAGTTTTTCTTTTCAAGTAAGAAAGTTTAATAATAATTTGATTTAAATAAAATTATTTATAATTATACATATCTATCATGTTTGTGTAACACTTATAATTCATAGATTTCATTATAATTTGAATAATTGCTCTCAAACTTAATTATTTTATGACTTTTCAAACATTTCTCTACCTTAAGTTTAAAAGTTATTTTTATTTGATAATAAATAGCATTTAATTTTAGGACATATATTTAATTTTTAATATATAATTATATTATATTACTAATCTAGTTTAAATAATTTTAGAGATAAATTTTCATACATTTTCGCCTATTAAGTAATTAACTAAATTACACAGTATTTATTATAAATTATTTATATTTTTTAACTAAATTGCATGATTTTTATTATTAATTATTTATACTTGACCAAATCACAATTGACAACTATGAGTATATGCTTAATATTAAAGAGAAAATAATTTAACAAATATGAAATTTAGAGTAATTAGATAAAATTGTAAAAATAACTATTTTCCTTATTAATTTTAGCTAATAAACATGTTGTCAAATATTTTATTATACTACCATATTAAATAAAATGATTTAATTTTAAGTTTTATTGTTTATAGAAATTTTCTCAAGTTTTATTGATAATGTTTATAATAATCTTCTTGTTTTTTTAGAAATGAAAATTTTGTAGTTCTATAAATATAATTTACACAACCACATATGATCTAAAGAATTATAATGTAATTACACTATGTTCGCCAAACACATTTAGGGATTTAGAAGTCATTGTAAATACAAATAGATGTAGTAATTACACATCTATCTAATAATACTATGAGTTCTAAACATATCCTTAATTTGTAGAAATTGTAATTTAACTAGACTAAATGGTGACATCTATGTATGTAATGTTAAATGTGTCTATCATTAATTCATACAAGGTAGTTCAAAATTTGAGAATCGAAAAAGAAGTTTGAAATATTGCTATTCGAATATTGTAAAAAGTAATCTCCTAAGAGTGGTTGTGAGAATGCGTGAGACTAAATTTGATTCAAATTTGATAAGAATCGTTTCGGACTAATTCAAATATGGAAACTTGGGCCGCAAATGTTCATCCCCAATTTGATTTTGAATTTTCTAAGAAAGGAACAAAAAATCCTTATAAAAGAAAAGCAAACTATCTGAGAGGTTTTAGATTTTAACAGGATTTTCTTTTACATTTTATTACATAGAAAACGAAAGTAAGCCGTGCTCAGTCTTGATAATTCATGTCATCACCATTAAGAGGTGTTCTTTATAGGCCTGGAGTTAAATTCTCAAAGCCAACAATTCGTTTTCTTATAATAAGATTGTGGTGTCTCTTTTGCGTAAAATAATGAAAAAAAAACTTTCTATTAAGATCCATATACTAGAGAATTAATAAAAAGTATATATTATTTTTAAATATCGAGTAAATTAAAGTTAGATATGAAAGTTCGTTTATCTACACTAGTACTTTTACGATATGTAAGAGTTTATGAAAACTCGTGTAGGAGATTTAGGCTTTTGGAGGCAGAGTAGATAGGACGTCCTCTACAAATTTATAAAGACACTAAAGGAGGTAACATTTTCTAAATAGTTGCTACTATTTACAAAGTGTCTTAATTATTTCAAGATTAGTGATAAGTAGAATTATTGCAATATATAATTTTTGCAAACTACGCAAACTTGCAATAATTACTACTTAAAATAATTTTAAAATTACTGCCTTCCTTGTAACAAAATGCACATTGTTTTTCCCTTAATATTTTAGGGAATAAGACATAAAACCTAAGTCAACAATACATGCCTTTATTACATGGTAGATGAACCGAAAGAGGTTTTAAAATCAAATTTTCGTGCGAAATAATTAGTTGGAATCATTATTCCGATCGTAACTAAAAAGGAAGAAGTTGCACCTGCAAAATTGTAGCCTTAAAACTAAATGATAATGATGCTTTTTACCACGATTAAATTTCCTAATTTGTTTTATGTTCAAATCTAATTGTAACAAACTTTTAATGTGTATATCTATGAACATGCTCGATTAAAATTCCATTACATCAATTCTTACTGCTCTTTCCTAATATTTAAATTTTGTGAAAATGGATTTGAAATGCATATTCGGCCTAGTAATAATTGTATCTCGGATATCGCTTTCTTTTACGCTAAATGTAAACTTAGTGATTCAAGGATCAACACCAATTGCTGAAACAGATGATAACTTCGTATGTGCTACATTGGATTGGTGGCCTACTGAAAAATGCAACTATAATCAATGCCCTTGGGGAAAGGCTGGACTTTTAAATTTGGTATGAATTGCTTATTTTCTGGGTGTGTGTATGAAAAATGTATTTTAAATAAACATTGAGTCATTTTATTTTGTTTTATATTTGTTTGCAGGATTTGAAAAAGAAGGTTCTAATAAATGCAACAAAAGGTGAGTTCTACGGGTATAAAATTAAATGTGTCTATCATTAATTCGTACAAGGTAGTTCATAATCTGAGAATCGGAAAAGAAATTGCAAATAATGCGATTCGAATACTTTTAAAAGCTATCTCTTAAGAGTGGTTGTGAGAACGAGTGGGAGTAAACTCGGTTAAATGTTGGTAAGAATCATTTCAGACTAATTTTTAAAATTACTTTCAGCATTCAATTCTTTAAGAATCAAAGTCGGTGGGTCGTTGCAAGATCAAGTGGTGTACGGAGTAGGAGAAGTTAAGAATTGCCCCAATTTCATGAAAAAAGAAGGCAGTTTATTTGGGTTCTCTCAGGGGTGCCTTCCCATGGAAAGATGGGACAAACTGAATAACTTTTTCAATCAAACTGGGTGGGTATATCTATCTATTCTCGAAAGGAATTAAACCTTCACGTTCTTTTCTAAAAACTAAAAATATATTGACTTTATTAATCTGGCATTATGAAGAGTAAATGTTACATTCGGGTTGAATGCTCTTCTGGGAAGAAACGAGTCACAAAGCGAAAAGGGGTCTTTGGGTTGGCGATTGGAATTCACAAAATGTAAGGGATTTCATGAAGTATACTATTTCCAGGGGATACAAAGTTGATTCTTACGAATTTGGTAACTAAAATTGTTTTCCCGAATATCCGCATGGGATAATTTTCCTTTATATTTTTTGATCGTGCTTTAACCAATTTATCTTGCCAGGAAATCAACTCTCCGGAGCTGGGATGGGCGCAAGGGTTGAGGCTAAACAATATGGAAAGGACATAATAGTACTTAAGAATATGGTGAAAGAATTACACCCAGACCCCAAAACTCAACCAAAGGTTCTAGGTCCTAGTGGCTTTTATGACGAGAAATGGTTTAATTCCTTCCTAGAAGTTTCGGGACAAGGAGTTGTTGACCGAGTTACGCACCACATCTACAATCTTGGACCTGGTATCCAAATATATCTCAATCCAGTGTTTACCGAAGAGCTTTTAGATGCTTACTTATTACTAGTATGGTCTATTTCTTAATTCGATTGATGCATGTGCAGGTGATGATCTAAACTTCATTACCAAGATTCAAGATCCTTCGTACTTGAATCAAGTTGCCCAAACCTATGGAGGTGTTTTTAATATTGTCAACAAGTTTAAACCGCAGTCGGGAGCTTGGGTTTCTGAATCTGGTGGAGCTCTTCAGGGCGGCGCTAAAGATGTGTCTCCAACCTTTGCTGATGGATTTTGGTAATATTTCTCTCTCATTTTCCTCTACCTCTAACCTTTTTTTGTGTATAATACAACACGCGATTGAAATTTCCACCTTAAACAGGTATTTTGATCAAGTAGGAATGGCTTCAACCTACAATCACAAGGTTTTCTGCAGGCAAACTCTCATCGGTGGAAATTATGCTTTACTTAACACTACAACATTTATTCCCAATCCCGATTACTACGGGTCAGTATCTTCACAAAAATAGTGTTAGCCTTATCCTTGCTTTTTTCCCCTACAGCCACCGACATTTCATATTCTTAACTTGTTTCATTTCTAGTGCGCTTCTATGGCACCGGCTTATGGGAAGTATTGTACTTGCTGTAACTCAAGAGTCTAACCCGAATTTGCGTGTATACGCTCATTGTGCGAAGAAAAAGGTAAGCTGTCTTTGATAAAGCTAACTTTTCATGTTCCAAAATTCTTTATTTTTATCAGGTATTATTTGGATAATTTTTCCCTTTTGTAGCCTGGGATTTCTATCATTTTTATCAACTTGTCGAAAGATAGCTCGTTCGATGTAACCCTTTCTGGTTACGAACATCATCGTCGTAATTTGAGATCCACGGATGCTGCGAAGCCCAATTTTGAATTTACGAGTCACCTGAATAGGGAAGAATATCATCTGACTGCATTAGGTGGAGATATACAAGGTAAAATCGTGTTGCTGAATGACGTTCCAATGGTTCCGACAGATACATTCGACATTCCGGCGATGGATCCAAAGCTTGTCAATGCTTCCACACCCATCTCGATTGCAGCTCATTCCATAGTCTACGTAACTATCAGAGACTTTCATGCCCCTGTCTGTGTTTAAACTACATTATTTCCTTACCCAAAATGTAATACTTTTAAACCTTGTTCGAAGTTTTAGAATGTGTTAAAAGTTTCTAACTTATTTCTCATTTGATACTACCGTTCTTAGCTACGTATGAATTTGTAAATTTTAGTTTCCTTCAAAATTTCTTCCTTATCTCAATTCATTTCATAATATATTTTACATAGACAAAGTAATCCTCCGGGCATGAAAGACTCATTGTCGATTTTATTTTAGATTTCGACATGTTTCCACTATTTCTTTTCGCCTACTACTTTGCCATGGATCTTAAACCACAAGTTGCAAGTGTAATTTAAAAATTAAAGACAGTTTCCCTACATGTTTCAATGATAAAGACTAGCCAATAAAATGTAACATAATTACTCGAGAATCATTGGTTTACCTTAGAAATGGTTTTCCTATTATGGCAACGTACCAAAAAAAAAGTTAAAAATAGAGCGAACGTTACCGGAAGAAAACAATATTCTTTTCCAATGTTTGGCGAAAAGAAAGGATAATAAACGCCATGTTTTGTCACGGCCCGTTATCGTTCTACTTTAACCTTCCTAGTTGAAGATTGAATTTGTTCTACTTAAACCTGGTCATTCTAGTTTTGCAGTGTTTAATTACTATTTCATGTCGTGCCTTGGAGACCTATTTCGACTAGCCTATTCGATCATAACATTCCCATGACTTATTTTATTTTATTATTCTTGTTTTATCGTTATGATTATTCCTATGTTACTTCTTTTAGTTAGTGGAGTTTACAAGTAGGGAAAAATGTCCCAATAGGTCCTAGTACGATTGAGTCAGGACCGATTTAGTCAATGTACTATTAGAAAGTGAGCAAAGGAGGAGTATTAAAAAAGGAATTAACTATTTACGATAATAAGCTATTAGGCGGCCACGAGCAATTCAATCACTTTGAAATTAAACGGGGGTAATTTAGTCCCTGTACTAGTCAAACGTGAGGAAACAATGACGATTGAATACGGGGGGTTAACTCATGACGCTTGTGAAGAATGAAGTGGTTCAAAGAACAATAAGAAAAATGCCACCGTGGAACAATATATCTACACAATTTCATCGTCAGTTGGTGGAATTTCAAAATTCTAAAAAACGTAAAAAAGTCAAACAATTTTATATTATATTCTAAAGTTTATAAACATTCAAATATATTAAATTAATAGCTGTGGGTAGTTCGGAGTGCTAGTGACTACGAATTTCGACGGAAATAAAATACTGCGAAGAATTTAGCTGAAGAATTCTTTATTACTTGGGAAACTCACCAAGTGCCGAGTCCACTAGGTAGGTGGCTTACCCAAGGGCTTTTATTATATAAAAATTCAAATATGGGCACTTGGGCTGCAAATGTTCGTCCCCAGTTGGTTTTGAATTTGTTTAGGAATGGAGCAAAAAAGCTTCATAAAAGAAAAGCAAACTATCTGAGAGGTTTTAGATTTTAACATGATTTTCTTTTACATTTTATTACATAGAAAACGAAAAGTAAGCCGTGCTCGATCTTGATAATTCATGTCATCACCATTAAGAGGTGTTCTTTATAGGCACAGGTTAAATTCTCAAAGCCAACAATTCGTTTTCTTATAACAAGATTGCGGTGTCTCTTTTGCGTAAAATAATGAAAAAAAAACTTTCAATTAAGATCCATATACTAGAGAATTAATAAAAAGTATATATTATTTTTAAATATCGAGTAATTAAAGTTAGATATGAAAGTTCGTTTATCTACACTAGTACTTTTACGATATGTAAGAGTTTATGAAAACTCGTGTAGGAGATTTAGGCTATTGGAGGCAGAGTAGATAGGACGTCCTCTACAAATTTGCAGAGACACTAAAGGAGGTAAAATTTTCTAAATAGTTGTTACTATTTACAAAGTGTCTCAATTATTTCATGATTAGTGATAGGTAGAATTATTGCAATATATAATTTTTGCGAACTACGCAAACTTGCAATAATTACTAGTTAAAATAATTTTAAAATTACTGCCTTCCTTGTAACAAAATGCACATTGTTTTTCCCTTAATATTTTAGGGAATAAGACATAAAACCTAAGTCAACAATACATGCCTTTATTACATGGTAGATGAACCGAAAGAGGTTTTAAAATCAAATTTTCGTGCGAAATAATTAGTTGGAATCATTATTCCGATCGTAACTAAAAAGGAAGAAGTTGCACCTGCAAAACTGTAGCCTTAAAACTAAACGATAATGATGCTTTTTACCACGATTAAATTTCCTAATTTGTTTTATGTTCAAATCTAATTGTAACAAACTTTTAATGTGTATATATATGAACATGCGCGATTAAAATTCCATTACATCAACTCTTATTGCTCTTTCGTAATATTTAGATTTTGTGAAAATGGATTTGAAATGCATATTCGGCCTAGTAATAATTGTTTCTCGGATATCGCTTTCTTTTACGCTAAATGTGAACTTAGTGATTCAAGGATCAACACCAATTGCTGAAACAGATGATAACTTCGTATGTGCTACACTAGATTGGTGGCCTACTGAAAAATGCAACTATAATCAATGCCCTTGGGGAAAGGCTGGACTTTTAAATTTGGTATGAATTGCTTATTTTCTGGGTGTGTGTATGAAAAATGTATTTTAAATAAACATTGAGTCATTTTATTTTGTTTTATATTTGTTTGCAGGATTTGAAAAAGAAGGTTCTAATAAATGCAATAAAAGGTGAGTTCTACGTGTATAAAATTAAATATGTCTATCATTAATTCGTACAAGGTAGTTCATAATCTGAGAATCGGAAAAGAAATTGCAAATAATGCGATTCGAATACATTTAAAAGCTATCTCTTAAGAGTGGTTGTGAGAACGAGTGGGAGTAAACTCGGTTAAATGTTGGTAAGAATCATTTCAGACTAATTTTTAAAATTACTTTCAGCATTCAATTCTTTAAGAATCAAAGTCGGTGGTTCGTTGCAAGATCAAGTGGTGTACGGAGTAGGAGAAGTTAAGAATTGCCCCAATTTCATGGAAAAAGAAGGCAGTTTATTTGTGTTCTCTCAGGGGTGCCTTCCCATGGAAAGATGGGACAAACTGAATAACTTTTTCAATCAAACTGGGTGGGTATATCTATCTATTCTCAAAAGGAATTAAACCTTCACGTTCTTTTCTAAAAACTAAAAATATATTGACTTTATTAATCTGGCATTATGAAGAGTAAAGGTTACATTCGGGTTGAATGCTCTTCTGGGAAGAAACGAGTCACAAAGCGAAAGGGGTCTTTGGGTTGGCGATTGGAATTCACAAAATGCAAGGGATTTCATGAAGTATACTATTTCTAGGGGATACAAAGTTGATTCTTACGAATTTGGTAACTAAAATTATTTTCCCGAATATACGCATGGGATCGTTTTCTTTTATATTTTTCGATCGTGCTTTAACCAATTTATCTTGCCAGGAAATCAACTCTCCGGAGCTGGGATGGGCGCAAGGGTTGAGGCTGAACAATATGGAAAAGACGTAATAGTACTTAAGAATATGGTGAAAGAATTACACCCAGTCCCCAAAACTCAACCAAAGGTTCTAGGTCCTAGTGGCTTTTATGACGAGAAATGGTTTAATTCCTTCCTAGAAGTTTCGGGACAAGGAGTTGTTGACGGAGTTACGCACCACATCTACAATCTTGGACCTGGTATCCAAATATATCTCGAACCAGTGTGTATCGAAGAGCTTTTAGATGCTTACTTATTACTAGTATGGTCTATTTCTTAATTCGATTGATGCATGTGCAGGTGATGATCTAAACTTGATTACCAAGATTCAAGATCCTTCGTACTTGAATCAAGATGCCCAAACCTATAGAGGTGTTTTTAATATTGTCAACAAGTTTAAACCGCAGTCGGGAGCTTGGGTTTCTGAATCTGGTGGAGCTCTTCACGGCGGCGCTAAAGATGTGTCACCAACCTTTGCTGATGGATTTTGGTAATATTTCTCTCTCATTTTCCTCTACCTCTAACCTTTTTTTGTGTATAATACAACACGTGATTGAAATTTCCACCTTAAACAGGTATTTTGATCAATTAGGAATGGCTTCAACCTACAATCACAAGGTTTTCTGCAGGCAAACTCTCATCGGTGGAAATTATGCTTTACTTAACACTACAACATTTATTCCCAATCCCGATTACTACGGGTCAGTATCTTCACAAAAATAGTGTTAGCCTTATCCTTGCTTTTTTCCCCTATAGCCACCGACATTTCATATTCTTAACTTGTTTCATTTCTAGTGCGCTTCTATGGCACCGGCTTATGGGAAGTATTGTACTTGCCGTAACTCAAGAGTCTAACCCGAATTTGCGTGTATACGCTCATTGTGCGAAGAAAAAGGTAAGCTGTCTTTGATAAAGCTAACTTTTCATGTTTTAAAATTCTTTATTTTTATCAGGTATTATTTGGATAATTTTTCCCTTTTGTAGCCTGGGATTTCTATCATTTTTATCAACTTGTCGAAAGATAGGTCGTTCGATGTAACCCTTTCTGGTTACGAACATTATCGTCGTAATTTGAGATCCACGGATGCTGCGAAGCCCAATTTTGAATTTACGAGTCACCTGAATTGGGAAGAGTATCATCTGACTGCATTAGGTGGAGATATACAAGGTAAAATCGTGTTGCTAAATGACGTTCCAATGGTTCCGACAGATACATTCGACATTTCGGCGATGGATCCAAAGCTTGTCAATGCTTCCACACCCATCTCGATTGCAGCTCATTCCATAGTCTACGTAACTATCAGAGACTTTCATGCCCCTATCTGTGTTTAAACTACATTATTTCCTTACCCAAAATGTAATACTTTTAAACCTTGTTCAAAGTTTTAGAATGTGTTAAAAGTTTCTAACTTATTTCTCATTTGATACTACCGTTCTTAGCTACGTATGAATTTGTAAATTTTAGTTTCCTTCAAAATTTCTTCCTTATCTCAATTCATTTCCTAATATATTTTGCATAGACAAAGTAACCCTCCGGGCATGAAAGACTCATTGTCGATTTTATTTTAGATTTCGACATGTTTCCACTATTTCTTTTCGTCTACTACTTTGCCATGGATCTTAAACCACAAGTTGCAAGTGCAATTTCAAAATTAAAGACAGTTTCCCTACATGTTTTAATGATAAAGACTAGCCAATAAAATGTAACATAATTAATCGAGAATCATTGGTTTACCTTAGAAATGGTTTTCCTATTATGGCAACGTACCAAAAAAAAAGTTAAAAATAGAGCGAACGTTACCGGAAGAAAACAATATTCTTTTCCAACGTTTGGCAAAAAGAAAGGATAATAAACGCCATGTTTTGTCACGGCCCGTTATCGTTCTACTTTAACCTTCCTAGTTGAAGATTGAATTTGCTCTACTTAAACCTGGTCATTCTAGTTTTGCAGTGTTTAATTACTATTTCATGTCGTGCCTTGGAGACCTATTTCGACTAGCCTATTCGATCATAACATTCCCATGACTTATTTTATTTTATTATTCTTGTTTTATCGTTATGATTATTCCTATGTTACTTCTTTTAGTTATTGGAGTTTACAAGTAGGGAAAAATGTCCCACTAGGTCCTAGTACGATTGAGTCAGGACCGATTTAGTCCATGTACTATTAGAAAGTGAGCAAAAGAGGAGTATTAAAGATGGAATTAACTATTTACGATAATATGCTATTAGGCGGCCACGAGTAATTCAATCACTTTGAAATTAAACGGGGGTAATTTAGTCCCTGTACTAGTCAAACGTGAGGAAACAATGACGATTGAATACGGGGGGTTAACTCATGACGCTTGTGAAGAATGAAGTGGTTCAAAGAACAATAAGAAAAATGCCACCGTGGAACAATATATCTACACAATTACATCGTCAGTTGGTGGAATTTCAAAATTCTAAAAAACGTAAAAAAGTCAAACAATTTTATATTATATTCTAAAGTTTATAAGCATTCAAATATATTAAATTAATAGTTGTGGGTAGTTCGAGTGCTACTCACGACTACAATTTCGACGGAAATAAAATACTGCGAAGAATTTAGTTGAAGAATTCTTTATTACTTGGGAAACTCAGTGAAGTGCCGAGTCCACTAGGTAGGTGGCTTACCTGTTGGGCTTTTATTATATAAAAATTCAAATATGGGCACTTGGGCTGCAAATGTTCGTCCCCAGTTGGTTTTGAATTTGTTTAGGAATGGAGCAAAAAAGCTTCATAGAAGAAAAGCAAACTATCTGAGAGGTTTTAGATTTTAACATGATTTTCTTTTACATTTTATTACATAGAAAACGAAAGTAAGCCGTGCTCAGTCTTGATAATTCATTTCATCACCATTAAGAGGTGTTCTTTATAGGCCTGGAGTTAAATTCTCAGAGCCAACAATTCGTTTTCTTATAACAAGATTGTGGTGTCTCTTTTGCGTAAAATAATGAAAAAAAACTTTCAATTAAGATCCATATACTAGAGAATTAATAAAAAGTATATATTATTTTTAAATATCGAGTAATTAAAGTTAGATATGAAAGTTCGTTTATCTACACTAGTACTTTTACGATATGTAAGAGTTTATGAAAACTCGTGTAGGAGATTTAGGCTTTTGGAGGCAGAGTAGATAGGACGTCCTCTACAAATTTGCAGAGACACTAAAGGAGGTAAAATTTTCTAAATAGTTGTTACTATTTACAAAGTGTCTCAATTATTTCATGATTAGTGATAGGTAGAATTATTGCAATATATAATTTCTGGAAACTACGCAAACTTGCAATAATTACTAGTTAAAATAATATTAAAATTACTGCCTTCCTTGTAACAAAATGCACATTGTTTTTCCCTTAATATTTTAGGGAATAAGACATAAAACTTAAGTCAACAATACATGCCTTTATTACATGGTAGATGAACCAGAAAGAGGTTTTAAAATCAAATTTTAAATGCGAAATAATTAGTTGGAATCATTATTCGATCGTAACTAAAAAGGAAGAAGTTGCACTGCAAAACTCAGCCTTAAAACTAAATGATAATGATGCTTTTACCACGATTAAATTTCCTAATTTGTTTTATGTTCAAATCTAATTGTAACAAACTTTTAATGTGTATATATATGAACATGCGCGATTAAAATTCCATTACATCAATTCTTACTTGCTCTTTCGTAATATTTAGATTTTGTGAAAATGGATTTGAAATGCATATTCGGCCTAGTAATAATTGTTTCTCGGATATCGCTTTCTTTTACGCTAAATGTGAACTTAGTGATTCAAGGATCAACACCAATTGCTGAAACAGATGATAACTTCGTATGTGCTACACTAGATTGGTGGCCTACTGAAAAATGCAACTATAATCAATGCCCTTGGGGAAAGGCTTTGGACTTTTAAATTTGGTATGAATTGCTTATTTTCTGGGTGTGTGTATGAAAAATGTATTTTAAATAAACATTGAGTCATTTTATTTTGTTTTATATTTGTTTGCAGGATTTGAAAAAGAAGGTTCTAATAAATGCAATAAAAGGTGAGTTCTACGTGTATAAAATTAAATGTGTCTATCATTAATTCGTACAAGGTAGTTCATAATCTGAGAATCGGAAAAGAAATTGCAAATAATGCGATTCGAATACTTTTAAAAGCTATCTCTTAAGAGTGGTTGTGAGAACGAGTGGGAGTAAACTCGGTTAAATGTTGGTAAGAATCGTTTCAGACTAATTTTTAAAATTACTTTCAGCATTCAATTCTTTAAGAATCAAAGTCGGTGGGTCGTTGCAAGATCAAGTGGTGTACGGAGTAGGAGAAGTTAAGAATTGCCCCAATTTCATGAAAAAATAAGGCAGTTTATTTGGGTTCTCTCAGGGGTGCCTTCCCATAGAAAGATGGGACAAACTGAATAACTTTTTCAATCAAACTGGGTGGGTATATATATCTATTCTCAAAAGGAATTAAACCTTCACGTTCTTTTCTAAAAACTAAAAATATATTGACTTTATTAATCTGGCATTATGAAGAGTAAAGGTTACATTCGGGTTGAATGCTCTTCTGGGAAGAAACGAGTCACAAAGCGAAAGGGGTCTTTGGGTTGGCGATTGGAATTCACAAAATGCAAAGGATTTCATGAAGTATACTACTTCCAGGGGATACAATGTTGATTCTTACGAATTTGGTAACTAAAATTGTTTTCCCGAATATCCGCATGGGATCGTTTTCCTTTATATTTTTTGATCGTGCTTTAACCAATTTATCTTGCCAGGAAATCAACTCTCCGGAGCTGGGATGGGCGCAAGGGTTGTGGCTGAACAATATGGAAAGGACGTAATAGTACTTAAGAATATGGTGAAAGAATTACACCCAGTCCCCAAAACTCAACCAAAGGTTCTAGGTCCTAGTGGCTTTTATGACGAGAAATGGTTTAATTCCTTCCTAGAAGTTTCGGGACAAGGAGTTGTTGACGGAGTGACGCACCACATCTACAATCTTGGACCTGGTATCCAAATATATCTCGATCCAGTGTTTACCGAAGAGCTTTTAGATGCTTACTTATTACTAGTATGGTCTATTTCTTAATTCGATTGATGCATGTGTAGGTGATGATCTAAACTTGATTACCAAGATTCAAGATCCTTCGTACTTGAATCAAGTTGCCCAAACCTATAGAGGTGTTTTTAATATTGTCAACAAGTTTAAACCGCAGTCGGGAGCTTGGGTTTCTGAATCTGATGGAGCTCTTCAGGGCGGCGCTAAAGATGTGTCTCCAACCTTTGCTGATGGATTTTGGTAATATTTCTCTCTCATTTTTCTCTACCTCTAACCTTTTTTTGTGTATAATACAACACGCGATTGAAATTTCCACCTTAAACAGGTATTTCGATCAATTAGGAATGGCTTCAACCTACAATCACAAGGTTTTCTGCAGGCAAACTCTCATCGGTGGAAATTATGCTTTACTTAACACTACAACATTTATTCCCAATCCCGATTACTACGGGTCAGTATCTTCACAAAAATAGTGTTAGCCTTATCCTTGCTTTTTTCCCCTATAGCCACCGACATTTCATCTTCTTAACTTGTTTCATTTCTAGTGCGCTTCTATGGCATCGGCTTATGGGAAGTATTGTACTTGCCGTAACTCAAGAGTCTAACCCGAATTTGCGTGTATATGCTCATTGTGCGAAGAAAAAGGTAAGCTGTCTTTGATAAAGCTAACTTTTCATGTTTCAAAATTCTTTATTTTTATCAGGTATTATTTGGATAATTTTTTCCTTTTGTAGCCTGGGATTTCTATCATTTTTATCAACTTGTCGAAAGATAGGTCGTTCGATGTAACCCTTTCTGGTTACGAACATCATCGTCGTAATTTGAGATCCACGGATGCTGGGAAGCCCAATTTTGAATTTACGTGTCACCTGAATAGGGAAGAGTATCATCTGACTGCATTAGGTGGAGATATACAAGGTCAAATCGTGTTGCTGAATGACGTTCCAATGGTTCCGACAGATACATTCGACATTCCGGCAATGGATCCAAAGCTTGTCAATGCTTCCACACCCATCTCGATTGCAGCTCATTCCATAGTACGTAACTATCAGAGACTTTCATGCCCCTGTCTGTGTTTAAACTACATTATTTCCTTACCCAAAACGTAATACTTTTAAACCTTGTTCGAAGTTTTAGAATGTGTTAAAAGTTTCTAACTTATTTCTCATTTGATACTACCGTTCTTAGCTACGTATGAATTTGTAAATTTTAGTTTCCTTCAAAATTTCTTCCTTATCTCAATTCATTTCCTAATATATTTTGCATAGACAAAGTAATCCTCCGGGCATGAAAGACTCATTGTCGGTTTTATTTTAGATTTCGACATGTTTCCACTATTTCTTTTCGCCTACTACTTTGCCATGGATCTTAAACCACAAGTTGCAAGTGCAATTTCAAAATTAAAGACAGTTTCCCTACATGTTTTAATGATATAGACTAGCCAATAAAATGTAACATAATTAATCGAGAATCATTGGTTTACCTTAGAAATGGTTTTCCTATTATGGCAATGTACCAAAAAAAAAGTTAAAAATAGAGCGAACGTTACCGGAAGAAAACAATATTCTTTTCCAACGTTTGGCGAAAAGAAAGGATAATAAACGCCATGTTTTGTCACGGCCCGTTATCGTTCTACTTTAACCTTCCTAGTTGAAGATTGAATTTGTTCTACTTAAACCTGGTCATTCTAGTTTTGTAGTGTTTAATTACTATTTCATGTCGTGCCTTGGAGACCTATTTTGACTAGCCTATTCGATCATAACATTCCCATGACTTATTTTATTTTATTATTCTTGTTTTATCGTTATGATTATTTCTATGTTACTTCTTTTAGTTAGTGGAGTTTACAAGTAGGGAAAAATGTCCCAATAGGTCCTAGTACGATTGAGTCAGGACCGATTTAGTCCATGTACTATTAGAAAGTGAGCAAAAGAGGTGTATTAAAGATGGAATTAACTATTTACGATAATAAGCTATTAGGCGGCCACGAGCAATTCAATCACTTTGAAATTAAACGGGGGTAATTTAGTCCCTGTACTAGTCAAACGTGAGGAAACAATGACGATTGAATACGGGGGGTTAACTCATGACGCTTGTGAAGAATGAAGTGGTTCAAAGAACAATAAGAAAAATGCCACCGTGGAACAATATATCTACACAATTTCATCGTCAGTTGGTGGAATTTCAAAATTCTAGAAAACGTAAAAAAGTCAAACAATTTTATATTATATTCTAAAGTTTATAAGCATTCAAATATATTAAATTAACAGCTGTGGGTAGTTCGGAGTGCTAGTGACTATGAATTTCGACGGAAATAAAATACTGCGAAGAATTTAGTTGAAGAATTCTTTATTACTTGGGAACCTCAGTCAAGTGCCGAGTCCACTAGGTAGGTGGCTTACCTGTTGGGCTTTTATTATATAAAAATTCAAATATGGGCACTTGGGCTGCAAATGTTCGTCCCCAGTTGGTTTTGAATTTGTTTAGGAATGGAGCAAAAAAGCTTCATAAAAGAAAAGCAAACTATCTGAGAGGTTTAGATTTTAACATGATTTTCTTTTACATTTTATTACATAGAAAACGAAAGTAAGCCGTGCTCAGTCTTGATAATTCATGTCATCACCATTAAGAGGTGTTCTTTATAGGCCTGGAGTTAAATTCTCAAAGCCAACAATTCGTTTTCTTATAACAAGATTGTGGTGTCTCTTTTGCGTAAAATAATGAAAAAAAAACTTTCAATTAAGATCCATATACTAGAGAATTAATAAAAAGTATATATTATTTTTAAATATCGAGTAATTAAAGTTAGATATGAAAGTTCGTTTATCTACACTAGTACTTTTACGATATGTAAGAGTTTAGGAAAACTCGTGTAGGAGATTTAGGCTTTTGGAGGCAGAGTAGATAGGACGTCCTCTAAAAATTTGCAGAGACACTAAAGGAGGTAAAATTTTCTAAATAGTTGTTACTATTTACAAAGTGTCTCAATTATTTCATGATTAGTGATAGGTAGAATTATTGCAATATATAATTTTTGCAAACTACGCAAACTTGCAATAATTACTAGTTAAAATAATTTTAAAATTACTGCCTTCCTTGTAACAAAATGCACATTGTTTTTCCTTTAATATTTTAGGGAATAAGACATAAAACCTAAGTCAACAATACATGCCTTTATTACATGGTAGATGAACCGAAAGAGGTTTTAAAATCAAAATTTCGTGGGAAATAATTAGTTGGAATCATTATTCCGATCGTAACTAAAAAGGAAAAAGTTGCACCTGCAAAACTGTAGCCTTAAAACTAAATGATAATGATGCTTTTTACCACGATTAAATTTCCTAATTTGTTTTATGTTCAAATCTAATTGTAACAAACTTTTAATGTGTATATCTATGAACATGCTCGATTAAAATTCCATTACACCAATTCTTACTGCTCTTTCGTAATATTTAGATTTTGTGAAAATGGATCTGAAATGCATATTCGGCCTGGTAATAATTGTTTCTCGGATATCGCTTTCTTTTACGCTAAATGTGAACTTAGTGATTCAAGGATCAACACCAATTGCTTTGAAACAGATGATAACCGTATGTGCTACAATCGATTGGTGGCCTCTTGAAAAAATGCAACTATAATCAATGCCCTTGGGGAAAGGCCGACTTTTAAATTTGGTATGAATTGCTTATTTTACGGGTGTGTGTATGAAAAATGTATTTTAAATAAACATTGAGTCATTTTATTTTGTTTTATATTTGTTTGCGAGATTTTGAAAAAGAAGGTTCTAATAAATGCAATAAAAGGTGAGTTCTACGTGTATAAAATTAAATGTGTCTATCATTAATTCGTACAAGGTAGTTCATAATCTGAGAATCGGAAAAGAAATTGCAAATAATGCGATTCGAATACATTTAAAAGCTATCTCTTAAGAGTGGTTGTGGGAACGAGTGGGAGTAAACTCGGTTAAATGTTGGTAAGAATCATTTCAGACTAATTTTTAAAATTACTTTCAGCATTCAATTCTTTAAGAATCAAAGTCGGTGGGTCGTTGCAAGATCAAGTGGTGTACGGAGTAGGAGAAGTTAAGAATTGCCCCAATTTCATGAAAAAAGAAGGCAGTTTATTTGGGTTCTCTCAGGGGTGCCTTCCCATGGAAAGATGGGACAAACTAAATAACTTTTTCAATCAAACTGGGTGGGTATATCTATCTATTCTTGAAAGGAATTAAACCTTCACGTTTTTTTCTAAAAACTAAAAATATATTGACTTTATTAATCTGGCATTATGAAGAGTAAAGGTTACATTCGGGTTGAATGCTCTTCTGGGAAGAAATGAGTCGCAAAGCGAAAGGGGTCTTTGGGTTGGCGATTGGAATTCACAAAATGCATGGGATTTCATGAAGTATATTATTTCCAGGGGATACAAAGTTGATTCTTACGAATTTTGTAGCTAAAATGTTTTCCCGAATATCCGCATGGGATCGTTTTCCTTTATAATTTTTGATCGTGCTTTAACCAATTTATCTTGCCAGGAAATCAACTCTCCGGAGCTGGGATGGGCGCAAGGGTTGAGGCTGAACAATATGGAAAGGACGTAATAGTACTTAAGAATATGGTGAAAGAATTACACCCAGTCCCCATAACTCAACCAAAGGTTCTAGGTCCTAGTGGCTTTTATGATGAGAAATGGTTTAATTCCTTCCTAGAAGTTTCGGGACAAGGAGTTGTTGACGGAGTTACGCACCACATCTACAATCTTGGACCTGGTATCCAAATATATCTCGATCCAGTGTTTACCGAAGAGCTTTTAGATGCTTACTTATTACTAGTATGGTCTATTTCTTAATTCGATTGATGAATGTGCAGGTGATGATCTAAACTTGATTACCAAGATTCAAGATCCTTCGTACTTGAATCAAGTTGCCCAAACCTATAGAGGTGTTTTTAATATTGTCAACAAGTTTAAACCGCAATGGAGCTTGGGTTTCAATCTGTGGAGCTCTTGATGCGCGCTAAAGATGTGTCTCCAACCTTTGCTGATGGATTTTGGTAATATTTCTCTCTCATTTTCCTCTACCTCTAACCTTTTTTTGTGTATAATACAACACGCGATTGAAATTTCCACCTTAAACAGGTATTTTGAACAATGAGGAATGGCTTCAACCTACAATCACAAGGTTTTCTGCAGGCAAACTCTCATCGGTGGAAATTATGCTTTCCTTAACACTACAACATTTATTCCCAATCCCAATTACTACGGGTCAGTATCTTCACAAAAATAGTGTTAGCCTTATCCTTGCTTTTTTCCCCTATAGCCACCGACATTTCATATTCTTAACTTGTTTCATTTCTAGTGCGCTTCTATGGCACCGGCTTATGGGAAGTATTGTACTTGCCGTAACTCAAGAGTGTAACCCGAATTTGCGTGTATATGCTCATTGTGCGAAGAAAAAGGTAAGCTGTCTTTGATAAAGCTAACTTTTCATGTTTCAAAATTCTTTATTTTTATCAGGTATTATTTGGATAATTTTTTCCTTTTGTAGCCTGGGATTTCTATCATTTTTATCAACTTGTCGAAAGATAGCTCGTTCGATGTAACCCTTTCTGGTTACGAACATCATCGTCGTAATTTGAGATCCACGGATGCTGCGAAGCCCAATTTTGAATTTACGAGTCACCTGAATAGGGTAGAGTATCATCTGACTGCATTAGGTAGCGATATACAAGGTCAAATCGTGTTGCTGAATGACGTTCCAATGGTTCCGACAGATACAGTCGACATTCCGGCGATGGATCCAAAGCTTGTCAATGCTTCCACACCCATCTCGATTGTAGCTCATTCCATAGTCTACGTAACTATCAGAGACTTTCATGCCCCTGTCTGTGTTTAAGCTACATTATTTCCTTACCCAAAATGTAATACTTTTAAACCTTGTTCGAAGTTTTAGAATGTGTTAAAAGTTTCTAACTTATTTCTCATTTGATACTACCGTTCTTAGCTACGTATGAATTTGTAAATTTTAGTTTCCTTCAAAATTTCTTCCTTATCTCAATTTATTTCCTAATATATTTTGCATAGACAAAGTAATCCTCCGGGCATGAAAGACTCATTGTCGGTTTTATTTTATATTTCGACATGTTTCCACTATTTCTTTTCGCCTACTACTTTGCCATGGATCTTAAACCACAAGTTGCAAGCGCAATTTCAGAATTAAAGACAGTTTCCCTACATGTTTTAATGATAAAGACTAGCCAATAAAATGTAACATAATTAATCGAGAATCATTGGTTTACCTTAGAAATGGTTTTCCGATTATGGCAACGTACCAAAAAAAAGTTAAAAATAGAGCAAACGTTACCGGAAGAAAACAATATTCTTTTCCAACGTCTGGCGAAAAGAAAGGATAATAAACGCCATGTTTTGTCACGGCCCGTTATCGTTCTACTTTAACCTTCCTAGTTGAAGATTGAATTTGTTCTACTTAAACCTGGTCATTCTAGTTTTGCAGTGTTTAAGTACTATTTCATGTCGTGCCTTGGGGACCTATTTCGACTAGCCTATTCGATCATAACATTCCCATGAATTATTTTATTTTATTATTCTTGTTTTATTTATGATTATTCCTATGTTACTTCTTTTAGTTAGTGGAGTTTACAAGTAGGGAAAAATGTCCCAATAGGTCCTAGTACGATTGAGTCAGGATCGATTTAGTCCATGTACTATTAGAAAGTGAGCAAAAGAGGAGTACTAAAGATGGAATTAACTATTTACGATAATAAGCTATTAGGCCACGAGCAATTCAATCACTTTGAAATTAAACGGGGGTAATTTAGTCCCTGTACTAGTCAAACGTGAGGAAACAATGACGATTGAATACGGGGGGTTAACTCATGACGCTTGTGAAGAATGAAATGGTTCAAAGAACAATAAGAAAAATGCCACCGTGGAACAATATATCTACACAATTTCAGTGTCAGTTGTGGAATTTCAAAATTCTAAAAAACGTAAAAAAGTCAAATAATTTTATATTATATTCTAAAGTTTATAAGCATTCAAATATATTAAATTAATAGTTGTGGGTAGTTCGGAGTGCTAGCGACTACGAATTTCGACGGAAATAAAATACTGTGAAGAATTTAGTTGAAGAATTCTTTATTACTTGGGAAACTCAGTCAAGTGCCGAGTCCACTAGGTAGGTGGCTTACCTGTTGGGCTTTTATTATATAAAAATTCAAATATGGGCACTTGGGCTGCAAATGTTCGTCCCCAGTTGGTTTTGAATTTGTTTCGGAATGAAGCAAAAAAGCTTCATAAAAGAAAAGAAAACTATCTGAGAGGTTTTAGATTTTAACATGATTTTCTTTTACATTTTATTACATAGAAAACGAAAGTAAGCCGTGCTCAGTCTTGATAATTCATGTCATCACCATTAAGAGGTGTTCTTTATAGGCCTGGAGTTAAATTCTCAAAGCCAACAATTCGTTTTCTTATAACAAGATTGTGGTGTCTCTTTTGCGTAAAATAATGAAAAAAAAACTTTCAATTAAGATCCATATACTAGAGAATTAATAAAAAGTATATATTATTTTTAAATATCGAGTAATTAAAGTTAGATATGAAAGTTCGTTTATCTACACTAGTATTTTTACGATAAGTAAGAGTTTATGAAAACTCGTGTAGGAGATTTAGGCTTTTGGAGGCAGAGTAGATAGGACGTCCTCTACAAATTTGCAGAGACACTAAAGGAGGTAAAATTTTCTAAATAGTTGTTACTATTTACATAGTGTCTCAATTATTTCATGATTAGTGATAGGTAGAATTATTGCAATATATAATTTTTGGAAACTACGCAAACTTGCAATAATTACTAGTTAAAATAATTTTAATATTACTGCCTTCCTTGTAACAAAATGCACATTGTTTTTCCCTTAATATTTTAGGGAATAAGACATAAAACCTAAGTCAACAATACATGCCTTTATTACATGGTAGATAAACCGAAAGAGGTTTTAAAATCAAATTTTCGTGCGAAATAATTAGTTGGAATCATTATTCCGATCGTAACTAAAAAGGAAGAAGTTGCACCTGCAAAACTGTAGCCTTAAAACTAAATGATAATGATGCTTTTTACCATGATTAAATTTCCTAATTTGTTTTATGTTCAAATCTAATTGTAACAAACTTTTAATGTGTATATATATGAACATGCGCGATTAAAATTCCATTACATCAATTCTTACTGCTCTTTCGTAGTATTTAGATTTTGTGAAAATGGATTTGAAATGCATATTCGGCCTAGTAATAATTGTTTCTCGGATATCGCTTTCTTTTACGCTAAATGTGAACATAGTGATTCAAGGATCAAAACCAATTGCTGAAACAGACGATAACTTCGTATGTGCTACACTGGATTGGTGGCCTACTGAAAAATGCAACTATAATCAATGCCCTTGGGGAAAGGCTGGACTTTTAAATTTGGTATGAATTGCTTATTTTCTGGGTGTGTGTATGAAAAATGTATTTTAAATAAACATTGAGTCATTTTATTTTGTTTTATATTTGTTTGCAGGATTTGAAAAAGAAGGTTCTAATAAATGCAATAAAAGGTGAGTTCTACGTGTATAAAATTAAATGTGTCTATCATTAATTCGTACAAGGTAGTTCATAATCTGAGAATCGGAAAAGAAATTGCAAATAATGCGATTCGAATACTTTTAAAAGCTATCTCTTAAGAGTGGTTGTGAGAACGAGTGGGAGTAAACTCGGTTAAATGTTGGTAAGAATCATTTCAGACTAATTTTTAAAATTACTTTCAGCATTCAATTCTTTAAGAATCAAAGTCGGTGGGTCGTTGCAAGATCAAGTGGTGTACGAAGTAGGAGAAGTTAAGAATTGCCCCAATTTCATGAAAAAAGAGGGTAGTTTATTTGGGTTCTCTCAGGGGTGCCTTCCCATGGAAAGATGGGACAAACTGAATAACTTTTTCAATCAAATTGGGTCTGTATATCTATCTATTCTCGAAAGGAATTAAACCTTCACGTTCTTTTCTAAAAACTAAAAATATATTGACTTTATTAATCTGGCATTATGAAGAGTAAAGGTTACATTCGGGTTGAATGCTCTCCTGGGAAGAAACAAGTCACAAAGCGAAAGGGGTCTTTGGGTTGGCGAATGGAATTCACAAAATGCAAGGGGTTTCATGAAGTATACTATTTCCAGGGGATACAAAGTTGATTCTTACGAATTTGGTAACTAAAATTGTTTTCCCGAATATCCGCATGGGATCGTTTTCCTTTATATTTTTTGATCGTGCTTTAACCAATTTATCTTGCCAGGAAATCAACTCTCCGGAGCTGGGATGGGCGCAAGGGTTGAGGCTGAACAATATGGAAAGGACGTAATAGTACTTAAGAATATGGTGAAAGAATTACACCCAGACCCCAAAACTCAACCAAAGGTTCTAGGTCCTAGTGGCTTTTATGACGAGAAATGGTTTAATTCCTTCCTAGAAGTTTCGGGACAAGGAGTTGTTGACGGAGTTACGCACCACATCTACAATCTTGGACCTGGTATCCAAATATATCTCGATCCAGTGTTTACCGAAGAGCTTTTAGATGCTTACTTATTACTAGTATGGTCTATTTCTTAATTCGATTGATGCATGTGCAGGTGATGATCTAAACTTGATTACCAAGATTCAAGATCCTTCGTACTTGAATCAAGTTGCCCAAACCTATAGAGGTGTTTTTAATATTGTTAACAAATTTAAACCGCAGTCGGGAGCTTGGGTTTCTAAATCTGATGGAGCTCTTCAGGGCGGCGCTAAAGATGTGTCTCCAACCTTTGCTGATGGATTTTGGTAATATTTCTCTCTCATTTTCCTCTACCTCTAACCTTTTTTTGTGTATAATACAACACGCGATTGAAATTTCCACCTTAATCAGGTATTTTGATCAATTAGGAATGGCTTCAACCTACAATCACAAGGTTTTCTGCAGGCAAACTCTCATCGGTGGAAATTATGCTTTACTTAACACTACAACATTTATTCCCAATCCCGATTACTACGGGTCAGTATCTTCACAAAAATAGTGTTAGCCTTATCCTTGCTTTTTTCCCCTATAGCCACCGACATTTCATATTCTTAACTTGTTTCATTTCTAGTGCGCTTCTATGGCACCGGCTTACTTACGAAGTATTGTACTTGCCGTAACTCAAGAGTCTAACTCGAATTTGCGTGTATACGCTCATTGTGCGAAGAAAAGGTAAGTCATGTCTTTGATAAAGCTAACTTTTCATGTTTCAAAATTCTTTATTTTTATCGAATATTATTTGGATAATTTTTTCCTTTTGTAGCACAGGATTTGTATCATTTTTATCAACTTGTCGAAAGATAGCTCGTTCGATGTAACCCTTTCTCGTTCTGAACATCATCGTCGTAATTTGAGATCCACGGATCTTTGCGAAGCCCAATTTTGAATTCTGAGTCACCGAATTGGGAAGAGTATCATCCGATTGCATTAGGTGGAGATATACAAGGTCAAATCGTGTTGCTGAATGACGTTCCAATGGTTCCGACAGATACATTCGACATTCCGGCGATGGATCCAAAGCTTGTCAATGCTTCCACACCCATCTCGATTGCAGCTCATTCCATAGTCTACGTAACTATCAGAGACTTTTATGCCCCTGTCTGTGTTTAAACTACATTATTTCCTTACCCAAAATGTAATACTTTTAAACCTTGTTCGAAGTTTTAGAATGTGTTAAAAGTTTCTAACTTATTTCTCATTTGATACTACCGTTCTTAGCTACGTATGAATTTGTAAATTTTAGTTTCCTTCAAAATTTCTTCCTTATCTCAATTCATTTCCTAATATATTTTGCATAGACAAAGTAATCCTCCGGGCATGAAAGACTCATTGTCGGTTTTATTTTAGATTTCGACATGTTTCCACTATTTCTTTTCGCCTACTACTTTGCCATGGATCTTAAACCACAAGTTGCAAGTGCAATTTCAAAATTAAAGACAGTTTCCCTACATGTTTTAATGATAAAGACTAGCCAATAAAATGTAACATAATTAATCGAGAATCATTGGTTTACCTTAGAAATGGTTTTCCTATTATGGCAACGTACCAAAAAAAAAGTTAAAAATAGAGCGAACGTTACCGGAAGAAAACAATATTCTTTTCCAACGTTTGGCGAAAAGAAAGGATAATAAACGCCATGTTTTGTCACGGCCCGTTATCGTTCTACTTTAACCTTCCTAGTTGAAGATTGAATTTGTTCTACTTAAACCTGGTCATTCTAGTTTTGCAGTGTTTCATTACTATTTCATGTCGTGCCTTGAAGACCTATTTCGACTAGCCTATTCGATCATAACATTCCCATGACTTATTTTATTTTATTATTCTTGTTTTATCGTTATGATTATTCCTATGTTACTTCTTTTAGTTAGTGGAGTTTACAAGTAGGGAAAAATGTCCCAATAGGTCCTAGTACGATTGAGCCAATACTGATTTAGTCCATGTACTATTAGAAAGTGAGCAAAAGAGGAGTATTAAAGATGGAATTAACTATTTACGATAATAAGCTATTAGGCGGCCACGAGCAATTCAATCACTTTGAAATTAAACGGGGGTAATTTAGTCCCTGTACTAGTCAAACGTGAGGAAACAATGACGATTGAATACGGGGGGTTAACTCATGACGCTTGTGAAGAATGAAGTGGTTCAAAGAACAATAAGAAAAATGCCACCGTGGAACAATATATCTACACAATTTCATCGTCAGTTGGTGGAATTTCAAAATTCTAAAAAACGTAAAAAAGTTAAACAATTTTATATTATATTCTAAAGTTTATAAGCATTCAAATATATTAAATTAATAGCTGTGGGTAGTTCGGAGTGCTAGTGACTACGAATTTCGACGGAAATAAAATACTGCGAAGAATTTAGTTGAAGAATTCTTTATTACTTGGGAAACTCAGTCAAGTGCTGAGTCCACTAGGTAGGTGGCTTACCTGTTGGGCTTTTATTATATAAAAATTCAAATATGGGCACTTGGGCTGCAAATGTTTGTCCCCAGTTGGTTTTGAATTTGTTTAGGAATGGAGCAAAAAAGCTTCATAAAAGAAAAGCAAACTATCTGAGAGGTTTTAGATTTTAACATGATTTTCTTTTACATTTTATTACATAGAAAACGAAAGTAAGCCGTGCTCAGTCTTGATAATTCATGTCATCACCATTAAGAGGTGTTCTTTATAGGCCTGGAGTTAAATTCTCAAAGCCAACAATTCGTTTTCTTATAACAAGATTGTGGTGTCTCTTTTGCGTAAAATAATGAAAAAAAAACTTTCAATTAAGATCCATATACTAGAGAATTAAAAAAAAGTATATATTATTTTTAAATATCGAGTAATTAAAGTTAGATATGAAAGTTCGTTAATCTACACTAGTACTTTTACGATATGTAAGAGTTTATGAAAAGTCGTGTAGGAGATTTAGGCTTTTGGAGGCAGAGTAGATAGGACGTCCTCTATAAATTTGCAGAGACACTAAAGGAGGTAAAATTTTCTAAATAATTGTTACTATTTGCAAAGTGTCTCAATTATTTCCTGATTAGTGATAGGTAGAATTATTGCAATATATAATTTCTGGAAACTACGCAAACTTGCAATAATTACTAGTTAAAATAATTTTAAAATTACTTCCTTCCTTGTAACAAAATGCACATTGTTTTTCCCTTAATATTTTAGGGAATAAGACATAAAACCTAAGTCAACAATACATGCCTTTATTACATGGTAGATGAACCGAAAGAGGTTTTAAAATCAAATTTTCGTGCGAAATAATTAGTTGGAATCATTATTCCGATCAAAGGACGAAGTTGCTCCTGCAAAACTGTAGCCTTAAAACTAAACGATAATGATGCTTTTTACCACGATTAAATTTCCTAATTTGTTTTATGTTCAAATCTAATTGTAACAAACTTTTAATGTGTATATATATGAACATGCGCGATTAAAATTCCATTACATCAATTCTTACTGCTCTTTCGTAATATTTAGATTTTGTGAAAATGGATTTGAAATGCATATTCGGCCTAGTAATAATTGTTTCTCGGATATCGCTTTCTTTTACGCTAAATGTGAACTTAGTGATTCAAGGATCAACACCAATTGCTGAAACAGATGATAACTTCGTATGTGCTACACTGGATTGGTGGCCTACTGAAAAATGCAACTATAATCAATGCCCTTGGGGAAAGGCTGGACTTTTAAATTTGGTATGAATTGCTTATTTTCTGGGTGTGTGTATGAAAAATGTATTTTAAATAAACATTGAGTCATTTTATTTTGTTTTATATTTGTTTGCAGGATTTGAAAAAGAAGGTTCTAATAAATGCAATAAAAGGTGAGTTCTACGTGTATAAAATTAAATGTGTCTATCATTAATTCGTACAAGGTAGTTCATAATCTGAGAATCGAAAAAGAAATTAAAAATAATGCGATTCGAATACTTTTAAAAGCTATCTCTTAAGAGTGGTTGTGAGAACGAGTGGGAGTAAATTCGGTTAAATGTTGGTAAGAATCATTTCAGACTAATTTTTAAAATTACTTTCAGCATTCAATTCTTTAAGAATCAAAGTCGGTGGGTCGTTGCAAGATCAAGTGGTGTACGGAGTAGGAGAAGTTAAGAATTGCCCCAATTTCATGAAAAAAGAAGGCAGTTTATTTGGGTTCTCTCAGGGGTGCCTTCCCATGGAAAGATGGGACAAACTGAATAACTTTTTCAATCAAACTGGGTGGGTATATCTATCTATTCTCGAAAGGAATTAAACCTTCACGTTCTTTTCTAAAAACTAAAAATATATTGACTTTATTAATCTGGCATTATGAAGAGTAAAGGTTACATTCGGGTTGAATGCTCTTCTGGGAAGAAACGAGTCACAAAGTGAAAGGGGTCTTTGGGTTGGCGATTGGAATTCACAAAATGCAAGGGATTTCATGAAGTATACTATTTCCAGGGGATACAAAGTTGATTCTTACGAATTTGGTAACTAAAATTGTTTTCCCGAATATCCGCATGGGATCGTTTTCCTTTATATTTTTTGATCGTGCTTTAACCAATTTATCTTGCCAGGAAATCAACTCTCCGGAGCTGGGATGGGCGCAAGGGTTGAGGCTGAACAATATGGAAAGGACGTAATAGTACTTAAGAATATGGTGAAAGAATTACACCCAGTCCCCAAAACTCAACCAAAGGTTCTAGGTCCTAGTGGCTTTTATGACGAGAAATGGTTTAATTCCTTCCTAGAAGTTTCGGGACACGGAGTTGTTGACGGAGTTACGCACCACATCTACAATCTTGGACCTGGTATCCAAATATATCTCGATCCGGAAAGTTTACCAAGAGCTTTTAGATGCTTACTTATTACTAGTATGGTCTATTTCTTAATTCAATTGATGCATGTGCAGGTGATGATCTAAACTTGATTACCAAGATTCAAGATCCTTCGTACTTGAATCAAGTTGCCCAAACCTATAGAGGTGTTTTTAATATTGTCAACAAGTTTAAACCGCATGATCGGAGCTTGGGTTTCTGAATGCAGTGGAGCTCTTGGTATGCGCTAAAGATGTGTCTCCAACCTTTGCTGATGGATTTTGGTAATATTTCTCTCTCATTTTCCTCTACCTCTAGCATTTTTTTGTGTATAATACAACACGCGATTGAAATTTCCACCTTAAACAGGTATTTTGATCAATTAGGAATGGCTTCAACCTACAATCACAAGGTTTTCTGCAGGCAAACTCTCATCGGTGGAAATTATGCTTTACTTAACACTACAACATTTATTCCCAATCCACGATTACTACGGTCGAAGATCTTCACAAAAATAGTGTTAGCCTTATCCTTGCTTTTTTCCCCTATAGCCACCGACATTTCATCTTCTTAACTTGTTTCATTTCTAGTGCGCTTCTATGGCACCGGCTTATGGGAAGTATTGTACTTGCCGTAACTCAAGAGTCTAACCCGAATTTGCGTGTATATGCTCATTGTACGAAGAAAAAGGTAAGCTGTCTTTGATAAAGCTAACTTTTCATGTTTCAAAATTCTTTATTTTTATCAGGTATTATTTGGATAATTTTTTCCTTTTGTAGCCTGGGATTTCTATCATTTTTATCAACTTGTCGAAAGATAGCTCGTTCGATGTAACCCTTTCTGGTTACGAACATCATCGTCGTAATTTGAGATCCACGGATCTTTCTGAAGCCCAATTTTGAATTTACGAGTCACCTGAATAGGGAAGAGTATCATCTGACTGCATTAGGTGGAGATATACAAGGTCAAATCGTGTTGTTGAATGACGTTCCAATGGTTCTGACAGATACATTCGACATTCCGACGATGGATCCAAAGCTTGTCAATGCTTCCACACCCATCTCGATTGCAGCTCATTCCATAGTCTACGTAACTATCAGAGACTTTCATGCCCCTGTCTGTGTTTAAACTACATTATTTCCTTACCCAAAATGTAATACTTTTAAACCTTGTTCGAAGTTTTAGAATGTTTTAAAAGTTTCTAACTTATTTCTCATTTGATACTACCGTTCTTAGCTACGTATGAATTTGTAAATTTTAGTTTCCTTCAAAATTTCTTCCTTATCTCAATTCATTTCCTAATATATTTTGCATAGACAAAGCAATCCTCCGGGCATGAAAGACTCATTGTCGGTTTTATTTTAGATTTCGACATGTTTCCACTATTTCTTTTCGCCTACTACTTTGCCATGGATCTTAAACCACAAGTTGCAAGTGCAATTTCAAAATTAAAGACAGTTTCCCTACATGTTTTAATGATAAAGACTAGCCAATAAAATGTAACATAATTAATCGAGAATCATTGGTTTACCTTAGAAATGGTTTTCCTATTATGGCAACGTACCAAAAAAAAAGTTAAAAATAGAGCGAACGTTACCGAAAGAATACAATATTCTTTTCCAACGTTTGGCGAAAAGAAAGGATAATAAACGCCATGTTTTGTCACGGCCCGTTATCGTTCTACTTTAACCTTCCTTGTTGAAGATTGAATTTGTTCTGCTTAAACCTATTTATTCTAGTTTTGCAGTGTTTAATTACTATTTCATGTCGTGCCTTGGAGACCTATTTCGACTGGCCTATTCGATCATAACATTGCCATGACTTATTTTATTTTATTATTCTTGTTTTATCGTTATGATTATTCCTATGTTACTTCTTTTAGTTAGTGGAGTTTACAAGTAGGGAAAAATGTCCCAATAGGTCCTAGTACGATTGAGTCAGGATCGATTTAGTCCATGTACTATTAGAAAGTGAGCAAAAGAGGAGTATTAAAGATGGAATTAACTATTTACGATAATAAGCTATTAGGCCACGAGCAATTCAATCACTTTGAAATCAAACGTGGGTAATTTAGTCCTTGTACTAGTCAAACGTGAGGAAACAATGACGATTGAATACGGGGGGTTAACTCATGATGCTTGTGAAGAATGAAGTGGTTCAAAGAACAATAAGAAAAATGCCACCGTGGAACAATATATCTACACAATTTCATCGTCAGTTGGTGGAATTTCAAAATTCTAAAAAACGTAAAAAAGTCAAACAATTTTATATTATATTCTAAAGTTTATAAGCATTCAAATATATTAAATTAATAGCTGTGGGTAGTTCGGAGTGCTAGCGACTACGAATTTCGACGGAAATAAAATACTGCGAAGAATTTAGTTGAAGAATTCTTTATTACTTGGGGAACTCAGTCGAGTGCCGAGTCCACTAGGTAGGTGGCTTACCTATTGGGCTTTTATTATATAAAAATTCAAATATGGGCACTTGGACTGCAAATGTTCGTCCCCAGTTGGTTTTGAATTTGTTTAGGAATGGAGCAAAAAAGCTTCATAAAAGAAAAGCAAACTATCTGAGAGGTTTTAGATTTTAACATGATTTTCTTTTACATTTTATTACATAGAAAACGAAAGTAAGCCGTGCTCAGTCTTTATAATTCATGTCATCACCATTAAGAGGTGTTCTTTATAGGCCTGGAGTTAAATTCTCAAAGCCAACAATTCGTTTTCTTATAACAAGATTGTGGTGTCTCTTTTACATAAAATAAAAAAAAAACTTTCAATTAAGATCCATATACTAGAGAATTAATAAAAAGTATATATTATTTTTAAATATCGAGTAATTAAAGTTAGATATGAAAGTTCATTTATCTACACTAGTACTTTTACGATATGTAAGAGTTTATGAAAACTCGTGTAGGAGATTTAGGCTTTTGGAGGCAGCGTAGATAGGACGTCTGTAGGAGATTTAGGCTTTTGGAGGCAGCGTAGATAGGACGTCCTCTACAAATTTGCAGAGACACTAAAGGAGGTAAAATTTTCTAAATAGTTGTTACTATTTACAAAGTGTCTCAATTATTTCATGATTAGTGATAGGTAGAATTATTGCAATATATAATTTTTGGAAACTACGCAAACTTGCAATAATTACTAGTTAAAATAATTTTAAAATTACTACTTTCCTTGTAACAAAATGCACATTGTTTTTCCCTTAATATTTTAGGGAATAAGACATAAAACCTAAGTCAACAATACATGCCTTTATTACATGGTAGATGAACCGAAAGAGGTTTTAAAATCAAATTTTCGTGCGAAATAATTAGTTGGAATCATTATTCTGATCGTAACTAAAAAGGAAGAAGTTGCACCTGCAAAACTGTAGCCTTAAAACTAAATGATAATGATGCTTTTTACCACGATTAAATTTCCTAATTTGTTTTATGCTCAAATCTAATTGTAACAAACTTTTAATGTGTATATCTATGAACATGCTCGATTAAAATTGCATTACATCAATTCTTACTGCTCTTTCATAATATTTAGATTTTGTGAAAATGGATTTGAAATGCATATTCGGCCTAGTAATAATTGTTTCTCGGATATCGCTTTCTTTTACGCTAAATGTGAACTTAGTGATTCAAGGATCAACACCAATTGCTGAAACAGATGATAACTTCGTATGTGCTATACTGGATTGGTGGCCTACTAAAAAATGCAACTATAAGCAATGCCCTTGGGGAAAGGCTGGACTTTTAAATTTGGTATGAATTGCTTATTTTCTGGGTGTGTGTATGAAAAATGTATTTTAAATAAACATTGAGTCATTTTATTTTGTATTATATTTGTTTGCAGGATTTGAAAAAGAAGGTTCTAATAAATGCAATAAAAGGTGAGTTCTACGTGTATAAAATTAAATGTGTCTATCATTAATTCGTACAAGGTAGTTCATAATCTTAGAATCGGAAAAGAAATTGCAAATAATGCGATTCGAATAGTTTTAAAAGCTATCTCTTAAGAGTGGTTGTGAGAACGAGTGGGAGTAAACTCAGTTAAATGTTGGTAAGAATCATTTCAGACTAATTTTTAAAATTACTTTCAGCATTCAATTCTTTAAGAATCGAAGTCGATGGGTCGTTGCAAGATCAAGTGGTGTACGGAGTAGGAGAAGTTAAGAATTGCCCCAATTTCCTGAAAAAAGAAGGCAGTTTATTTGGGTTCTCTCAGGGGTGCCTTCCCATGGAAAGATGGGATAAACTGAATAACTTTTTCAATCAAATTGGGTCTGTATATCTATCTATTCTCGAAAGGAATTAAACCTTCACGTTCTTTTCTAAAAACTAAAAATATATTGACTTTATTAATCTGGCATTATGAAGAGTAAAGGTTACATTCGGGTTGAATGCTCTTCTGGGAAGAAACGAGTCACAAAGCGAAAGGGGTCTTTGGGTTGGCGATTGGAATTCACAAAATGCAAGGGATTTCATGAAGTATACTATTTCCAGGGGATACAAAGTTGATTCTTACGAATTTGGTAACTAAAATTGTTTTCCCGAATATCCGCATGGGATCGTTTTCCTTTATATTTTTTGATCGTGCTTTAACCAATTTATCTTGCCAGGAAATCAACTCTCTGGAGCTGGGATGGGCGCAAGGGTTGAGGCTGAACAATATGGAAAGGACGTAATAGTACTTAAGAATATGGTGAAAGAATTACACCCAGTCCCCAAAACTCAACCAAAGGTTCTAAGTCCTAGTGGCTTTTATGACGAGAAATGGTTTAATTTCTTCCTAGAAGTTTCGGGACAAGGAGTTGTTGACGGAGTTACGCACCACATCTACAATCTTGGACCTGGTATCCAAATATATCTCGATCCAGTGTTTACCGAAGAGCTTTTAGATGCTTTCTTATTACTAGTATGGTCTATTTCTTAATTCGATTGATGCATGTGCAGGTGATGATCTAAACTTGATCACCAAGATTCAAGATCCTTCGTACTTGAATCAAGTTGCCCAAACCTATAGAGGTGTTTTTAATATTGTCAACAAGTTTAAACCGCAGTCGGGAGCTTGGGTTTCTGAATCTGGTGGAGCTCTTCAGGGCGGCGCTAAAGATGTGTCTCCAACCTTTGCTGATGGATTTTGGTAATATTTCTCTCTCATTTTCCTCTACCTCTAACCTTTTTTTGTGTATAATACAACACGCGATTGAAATTTCCACCTTAAACAGGTATTTTCATCACTTAGGAATGGCTTCAACCTACAATCACAAGGTTTTTTGCAGGCAAACTCTCATCGGTGGAAATTATGCTTTACTTAACACTACAACATTTATTCCCAATCCCGATTACTACGGGTCAGTATCTTCACAAAAATAGTGTTAGCCTTATCCTTGCTTTTTTCCCCTATAGCCACCGACATTTCATCTTCTTAACTTGTTTCATTTCTAGTGCGCTTCTATGGCACCGGCTTATGGGAAGTATTGTACTTGTCGTAACTCAAAAGTCTAACCCGAATTTACGTGTATATGCTCATTGTGCGAAGAAAAAGGTAAGCTGTCTTTGATAAAGCTAACTTTTCATGTTTCAAAATTCTTTATTTTTATCATGTATTATTTGGATAATTTTTTCCTTTTGTAGCCTGGGATTTCTATCATTTTTATCAACTTGTCGAAAGATAGCTCGTTCGATGTAACCCTTTCTGGTTACGAACATCATCGTCGTAATTTGAGATCCACGGATGCTGCGAAGCCCAATTTTGAATTTACGAGTCACCTAAATAGGGAAGAGTATCATCTGACTGCATTAGGTGGAGATATACAAGGTCAAATCGTGTTGCTGAATGACGTTCCAATGGTTCCGACAGATACATTCGACATTCCGGCGATGGATCCAAAGCTTGTCAATGCTTCCACACCCATCTCGATTGCAGCTCATTCCATAGTCTACGTAACTATCAGAGACTTTCATGCCCCTGTCTGTGTTTAAACTACATTATTTCCTTACCCAAAATGTGATACTTTTAAACCATGTTCGAAGTTTTAGAATGTGTTAAAAGTTTCTAACTTATTTCTCATTTGATACTACCGTTCTTAGCTACGTATGAATTTGTAAATTTTAGTTTCCTTCAAAATTTCTTCCTTATCTCAATTCATTTCCTAATATATTTTGCATAGACAAAGTAATCCTCCTGGCATGAAAGACTCATTGTCGGTTTTATTTTAGATTTCGACATGTTTCCACTATTTCTTTTTAGCCTACTACTTTGCCATGGATCTTAAACCACAAGTTGCAAGTGCAATTTCAAAATTAAAGACGCTTCCCTACATGTTTTAATGATAAAGACTAGCCAATAAAATGTAACATAATTAATAGAGAATCATTGGTTTACCTTAGAAATGGTTTTCCTATTATGGCAACGTACCAAAAAAAAAGTTAAAAATAGAGCGAACGTTACCGGAAGAAAACAATATTCTTTTCCAACGTTTGGCGAAAAGAAAGGATAATAAACGCCATGTTTTGTCACGGCCCGTTATCGTTCTACTTTAACCTTCCTAGTTGAAGATTGAATTTGTTCTACTTAAACCTGGTCATTCTAGTTTTGCAGTGTTTAATTACTATTTCATGTCGTGCCTTGGAGACCTATTTCGACTAGCCTATTCGATCATAACATTGCAATGACTTATTTTATTTCATTATTCTTGTTTTATCGTTATGATTATTCCTATGTTACTTCTTTTAGTTAGTGGAGTTTACAAGTAGGGAAAAATGTCCCTATAGGTCCTAGTACGATTGAGTCAGGACCGATTTAGTCCATGTACTATTAGAAAGTGAGCAAAAGAGGAGTATTAAAGATGGAATTAACTTTTTACGATAATAAGCTATTAGGCGGCCACGAGCAATTCAATCACTTTGAAATTAAACGGGGGTAATTTAGTCCCTGTACTAGTCAAACGTGAGGAAACAATGACGATTGAATACGGGGGGTTAACTCATGATGCTTGTGAAGAATGAAGTGGTTCAAAGAACAATAAGAAAAATGCCACCGTGGAACAATATATCTACACAATTTCATCGTCAGTTGGTGGAATTTCAAAATTCTAAAAAACGTAAAAAAGTCAAACAATTTTATATTATATTCCAAAGTTTATAAGCATTCAAATATATTAAATTAATAGTTGTGGGTAGTTCGGAGTGCTAGTGACTACGAATTTCGACGGAAATAAAATACTGCGAAGAATTTAGTTAAAGAATTCTTTATTACTTGGGAAACTCAGTCAAGTGCCGAGTCCACTAGGTAGGTGGCTTACCTGTTGGGCTTTTATTATATAAAAATTCAAATATGGGCACTTGGGCTGCAAATGTTCGTCCCCAGTTGGTTTTGAATTTGTTTAGGAATGGAGCAAAAAAGCTTCATAAAAGAAAAGGAAACTATCTGAGAGGTTTTAGATTTTAACAGGATTTTCTTTTACATTTTATTACATAGAAAACGAAAGTAAGCCGTGCTCAGTCTTGATAATTCATGTCATCACCATTAAGAGGTGTTCTTTATAGGCCTGGAGTTAAATTCTCAAAGCCAACAATTCGTTTTCTTATAACAAGATTGTGGTGTCTCTTTTGCGTAAAATAATGAAAAAAAAAACTTTCTATTAAGATCCATATACTAGAGAATTAATAAAAAGTATATATTATTTTTAAATATCGAGTAAATTAAAGTTAGATATGAAAGTTCGTTGAAAGTTCGTTTATCTACACTAGTACTTTTACGATATGTAAGAGTTTATGAAAACTCGTGTAGGAGATTTAGGCTTTTGGAGGCAGAGTAGATAGGACGTCCTCTACAAATTTGCAAAGACACTAAAGGAGGTAAAATTTTCTAAATAGTTGTTACTATTTACAAAGTGTCTCAATTATTTCATGATTAGTGATAGGTAGAATTATTGCAATATATAATTTTTGGAAACTACGCAAACTTGCAATAATTACTAGTTAAAATAATTTTAAAATTACTGCCTTCCTTGTAGCAAACTGCACATTGTTTTTCCCTTAATATTTTAGGGAATAAGACATAAAACCTAAGTCAACAATACATGCCTTTATTACATGGTAGATGAACCGAAAGAGGTTTTAAAATCAAATTTTCGTGCCAAATAATTAGTTGGAATCATTATAATGATCGTAACTAAAAAGGAAGAAGTTGCACCTGCAAAACTGTAGCCTTAAAACTAAATGACAATGATGCTTTTTACCACGATTAAATTTCCTAATTTGTTTTATGTTCAAATCAAATTGTAACAAACTTTTAATGTGTATATCTATGAACATGCTCAATTAAAATTCCATTACATCAATTCTTACTGCTCTTTAGTAATATTTAGATTTTGTGAAAATGGATTTGAAATGCATATTCGGCCTAGTAATAATTGTTTCTCGGATATCGCTTTCTTTTACGCTAAATGTGAACTTAGTGATTCAAGGATCAACACCAATTGCTGAAACAGATGATAACTTCGTATGTGCTACACTGGATTGGTGGCCTACTGAAAAATGCAACTATAATCAATGCCCTTGGGGAAAGGCTGGACTTTTAAATTTGGTATGAATTGCTTATTTTCTGGGTGTGTGTATGAAAAATGTATTTTAAATAAACATTGAGTCATTTTATTTTGTTTTATATTTGTTTGCAGGATTTGAAAAAGAAGGTTCTAATAATTGCAATAAAAGGTGAGTTCTACGTGTATAAAATTAAATGTGTCTATCATTAATTCGTACAAGGTAGGTCATAATCTGAGAATCGGAAAAGAAATTGCAAATAATGCGATTCGAATAGTTTTAAAAGCTACCTCTTAAGAGTGGTTGTGAGAACGAGTGGGAGTAAACTCAGTTAAATGTTGGTAAGAATCATTTCAGACTAATTTTTAAAATTACTTTCAGCATTCAATTCTTTAAGAATCAAAGTCGGTGGGTCGTTGCAAGATCAAGTGGTGTACGGAGTAGGAGAAGCTAAGAATTGCCCCAATTTCATGAAAAAAGAAGGCAGTTTATTTGGGTTCTCTCAGGGGTGCCTTCCCATGGAAAGATGGGACAAACTGAATAACTTTTTCAATCAAACTGGGTGGGTATATCTATCTATTCTCGAAAGGAATTAAACCTTCACGTTCTTTTCTAAAAACTAAAAATATATTGACTTTATTAATCTGGCATTATGAAGAGTAAAGGTTACATTCGGGTTGAATGCTCTTCTGGGAAGAAACGAGTCACAAAGCGAAAGGGGTCTTTGGGTTGGCGATTGGAATTCACAAAATGCAAGGGATTTCATGAAGTATACTATTTCCAGGGGATACAAAGTTGATTCTTACGAATTTGGTAACTAAAATTGTTTTCCCGAATATTCGCATGGGATTGTTTTCCTTTATATTTTTTGATCGTACTTTAACCAATTTATCTTGCCAGGAAATCAACTCTCCGGAGCTGGGATGGGCGCAAGGGTTGAGGCTGAACAATATGGAAAGGACGTAATAGTACTTAAGAATATGGTGAAAGAATTACACCCAGTCCCCAAAACTCAACCAAAGGTTCTAGGTCCTAGTGGCTTTTATGACGAGAAATGGTTTAATTCCTTCCTAGAAGTTTTGGGACAAGGAGTTGTTGACGGAGTTACGCACCACATCTACAGTCTTGGACCTGGTATCCAAATATATCTCGATCCAGTGTTTACCGAAGAGCTTTTAGATGCTTACTTATTACTAGTATGGTCTATTTCTTAATTCGATTGATGCATGTGCAGGTGATGATCTAAACTTGATTACCAAGATTCAAGATCCTTCGTACTTGAATCAAGTTGCCGAAACCTATAGAGGTGTTTTTAATATTGTCAACAAGTTTAAACCGCAGTCGGGAGCTTGGGTTTCTGAATCTGGTGGAGCTCTTCAGGGCGGCGCTAAAGATGTGTCTTCAACCTTAGCTGATGGATTTTGGTAATATTTCTCTCTCAATTTCCTCTACCTCTAACCTTTTTTTGTGTATAATACAACACGCGATTGAATTTTTCACCTTAAACAGGTATTTTGATCAATTAGGAATGGCTTCAACCTACAATCACAAGGTTTTCTGCAGGTAAACTCTCATCGGTGGAAATTATGCTTTACTTAACACTACAACATTTATTCCCAATCCTGATTACTACGGGTCAGTATCTTCAGTAAAATAGTGTTAGCCTTATCCTTGCTTTTTTCCCCTATAGCCACTGACATTTCATCTTCTTAACTTGTTTCATTTCAAGTGCGCTTCTATGGCACCGGCTTATGGGAAGTGTTGTACTTGCCGTAACTCAAGAGTCTAACCCGAATTTGCGTGTATATGCTCATTGTGCGAAGGAAAAGGTAAGCTGTCTTTGATAAAGCTAACTTTTCATGTTTCAAATTCTTTATTTTTATCAGGTATTATTTGGATAATTTTTCCCTTTTGTAGCCTGGGATTTCTATCAGTTTTATCAACTTGTCGAAAGATAGCTCGTTCGATGTAACCCTTTCTGGTTACGAACATCATCGTCGTAATTTGAGATCCACGGATGCTGCGAAGCCCAATTTTGAATTTACGAGTCACCTGAATAGGGAAGAGTATCATCTGACTGCATTAGGTGGAGATATACAAGGTCAACTCGTGTTGCTGAATAACGTTCCAATGGTTCTAACAGATACATTCGACATTCCGGCGATGGATCCAAAGCTTGTCAATGCTTCCACACCCATCTCGATTGCAGCTCATTCCATAGTCTACGTAACCATCAGAGACTTTCATGCCTCTGTCTATGTTTAAACTACATTATTTCCTTACCCAAAATGTAATACTTTTAAACCTTGTTCGAAGTTTTAGAATGTGTTAAAAGTTTCTAACTTATTTCTCATTTGATACTACCGTTCTTAGCTACGTATGAATTTGTAATCTTTAGTTTCCTTTAAAATTTCTTTCTTATCACAATTCATTTCCTAATATATTTTGCATAGACAAAGTAATCCTCCGGGCATGAAAGACTCATTGTCGGTTTTATTGTAGATTTCGACATGTTTCCACTATTTCTTTTCGCCTACTACTTTGCCATGGATCTTAAACCACAAGTTGCAAGTGCAATTTCAAAATTAAAGACAGTTTCCCTACATGTTTTAATGATAAAGACTAGCCAATAAAATGTAACATCATTAATCGAGAATCATTGGTTTACCTTAGAAATGGTTTTCCTATTATGGCGACGTGCCAAAAAAAAAGTTAAAAATAGAGCGAAAGTTACTGGAAGAAAACAATATTCTTTTCCAACGTTTGGCGAAAAGAAAGGATAATAAACGCCATGTTTTGTCACGACCCGTTATCGTTCTACTTTAACCTTCCTAGTTGAAGATTGAATTTGTTCTACTTAAACCTGGTCATTCTAGTTTTGCAGTGTTTAATTACTATTTCATTTCGTGCCTTGGAGACCTATTTCGACTAGCCTATTCGATCATAACATTCCCATGACTTATTTTATTTTATTATCCTTGTTTTATCGTTATGATTATTCCTATGTTACTTCTTTTAGTTAGTGGAGTTTACAAGTAGGGAAAAATGTCCAAATAGGTCCTAGTACGATTGAGTCAGGACCGATTTAGTCCATGTACTATTAGAAAGTGAGCAAAAGAGGAGTATTAAAGATGGAATTAACTATTTACGATAATAAGCTATTAGGCCACGAGCAATTCAATCACTTTGAAATTAAACGGGGGTAATTTAGTCCCTGTACTAGTCAAACGTGAGGAAACAATAACGATTGAATACGGGGGTTAACTCATGACGCTTGTGAAGAATGAAGTGGTTCAAAGAACAATAAGAAAAATGCCACCGTGGAACAATATATCTACACAATTTCATCGTCAGTTGGTGGAATTTCAAAATTCTAAAAAACGTAAAAAAGTCAAACAATTTTATATTATATTCTAAAGTTTATAAGCATTCAAATATATTAAATTAATAGCTGTGGGTAGTTTGGAGTGCTAGTGGCTACGAATTTCGACGGAAATAAAATACTGCGAAGAATTTAGTTGAAGAATTCTTTATTACTTGGGAAACTCAGTCAAGTGCCGAGTCCACTAGGAAGGTGGCTTACTTGTTGGGCTTTTATTATATAAAAATTCAAATATGGGCACTTGGGCTGCAAATGTTCGTCCCAAGTTGGTTTTGAATTTGTTTAGGAATGGAGCAAAAAAGCTTCATAAAAGAAAAGCAAACTATCTGAAAGGTTTTAGATTTTAACAGGATTTTCTTTTACATTTTATTACATCGAAAACGAAAGTAAGCTGTGCTCAGTCTTGATAATTCATGTCTTCACCATGAAGAGGTGTTCTTTATAGGCCTGGAGTTAAATTCTCAAAGCCAACAATTCGTTTTCTTATAACAAGATTGTGGTGTCTCTTTTGCGTAAAATAATGAAAAAAAAAAGAACTTTCTATTAAGATCCATATACTAGAGAATTAATAAAAAGTATATATTATTTTTAAATATCGAGTAAATTAAAGTTAGATATGAAAGTTCGTTTATCTACACTAGTACTTTTACGATATGTAGGAGTTTATGAAAACTCGTGTAGGAGATTTAGGCTTTTGGAAGCAGAGTAGACAGGACGTCCTCTACAAATTTGCAGAGACACTAAAGGAGGTAAAATTTTCTAAATAGTTGTTACTATTTACAAAGTGTCTCAATTATTTCATGATTAGTGATAGGAAGAATTATTGCAATATATAATTTCTGTAAACTACACAAACTTGCAATAATTACTAGTTAAAATAATTTTAAAATTACTGCCTTCCTTGTAACAAAATGCACATTGTTTTTCCCTTAATATTTTAGGGAATAAGACATAAAACCTAAGTCAACAATACATGCCTTTATTACATGGTAGATGAACCGAAAGAGGTTTTAAAATCAAATTTTCGTGCGAAATAATTAGTTGGAATCATTATTCCGATCGTAACTAAAAAGGAAGAAGTTGCACCTGCAAAACTGTAGCCTTAAAACTAAATGATAATGATGCTTTTTACCACGATTAAATTTCCTAATTTGTTTTATGTTCAAATCTAATTGTAACAAACTTTTAATGTGTATATCTATGAACATGCTCAATTAAAATTCCATTACATCAATTCTTACTGCTCTTTAGTAATATTTAGATTTTGTGAAAATGGATTTGAAATGCATATTCGGCCTAGTAATAATTGTTTCTCGGATATCGCTTTCTTTTACGCTAAATGTGAACTTAGTGATTCAAGGATCAACACCAATTGCTGAAACAGATGATAACTTCGTATGTGCTACACTGGATTGGTGGCCTACTGAAAAATGCAACTATAAGCAATGCCCTTGGGGAAAGGCTGGACTTTTAAATTTGGTATGAATTGCTTATTTTCTAGGTGTGTGTATGAAAAATGTATTTTAAATAAACATTGAGTCATTTTATTTTGTTTTATATTTGTTTGCAGGATTTGAAAAAGAAGGTTCTAATAAATGCAATAAAAGGTGAGTTCTACGTGTATAAAATTAAATGTGTCTATCATTAATTCGTACAAGGTAGTTCATAATCTGAGAATCGGAAAAGAAATTGCAAATAATACGATTCGAATACTTTTAAAAGCTATCTCTTAAGAGTGGTTGTGAGAACGAGTGGGAGTAAACTCGGTCAAATGTTGGTAAGAATCATTTCAGACTAATTTTTAAAATTACTTTCAGCATTCAATTCTTTAAGAATCAAAGTCGGTGGGTCGTTGCAAGATCAAGTGGTGTACGGAGTAGGAGAAGTTAAGAATTGCCCCAATTTCATGAAAAAAGAAGGCAGTTTATTTGGGTTCTCTCAGGGGTGCCTTCCCATGGAAAGACGGGACAAACTGAATAACTTTTTCAATCAAACTGGGTAGGTATATCTATCTATTCTCGAATGGAATTAAACCTTCATGTTCTTTTCTAAAAACTAAAAATATATTGACTTTATTAATCTGGCATTATGAAGAGTAAAGGTTACATTCGGGTTGAATGCTCTTCTGGGAAGAAACGAGTCACAAAGCAAAAGGGGTCTTTGGGTTGGCGATTGGAATTCACAAAATGCAAGGGATTTCATGAAGTATACTATTTCCAGGGGATACAAAGTTGATTCTTACGAATTTGGTAACTAAAATTTTTTCCCGAATATCCGCATGGGATAGTTTTCCTTTATATTATTTTATCGTGCTTTAACCAATTTATCTTGCCAGGAAATCAACTCTTCGGAGCTGGGATGGGCGCAAGGGTTGAGGCTGAACAATATGGAAAGGATGTAATAGTACTTAAGAATATGGTGAAAGAATTACACCCAGACCCCAAAACTCAACCAAAGGTTCTAGGTCCTAGTGGCTTTTATGACAAGAAATGGTTTAATTCCTTCCTAGAAGTTTCGGGACAAGGAGTTGTTGACGGAGTTACGCACCACATCTACAATCTTGGACCTGGTATCCAAATATATCTCGATCCAGTATTTACTGAAGAGCTTTTAGATGCTTACTTATTACTAGTATAGTCTATTTCTTAATTCGATTGATGCATGTGCAGGTGATGATCTAAACTTGATTACCAAGATTCAAGATCCTTCGTACTTGAATCAGGTGGCCCAAACCTATAGAGGTGTTTTTAATATTGTCAACAAGTTTAAACCGCAATCGGAGCTTGGGTTTCAAATGCAGTGGAGCTCTTGAGTGGCGCTAAAGATGTGTCTCCAACCTTTGCTGATGGATTTTGGTAATATTTCTCTCTCAATTTCCTCTACCTCTAACCTTTTTTTGTGTATAATACAACACGCGATTGAAATTTCCACCTTAAACAGGTATTTTGATCAATTAGGAATGGCTTCAACCTACAATCACAAGGTTTTCTGCAGGCAAACTCTCATCGGTGGAAATTATGCTTTACTTAACACTACAACATTTATTCCCAATCCCGATTACTACGGGTCGGTATCTTCACAAAAATAGTGTTAGCCTTATCCTTGCTTTTTTCCCCTATAGCCACTGACATTTCATCTTCTTAACTTGTTTCATTTCAAGTGCGCTTCTATGGCACCGGCTTATGGGAAGTATTGTACTTGCCGTAACTCAAGAGTCTAACCCGAATTTGCGTGTATATGCTCATTGTGCGAAGGAAAAGGTAAGCTGTCTTTGATAAAGCTAACTTTTCATGTTTCAAATTCTTTATTTTTATCAGGTATTATTTGGATAATTTTTCCCTTTTGTAGCCTGGGATTTCTATCATTTTTATCAACTTGTCGAAAGATAGCTCGTTCGATGTAACCCTTTCTGGTTACGAACATCATCGTCGTAATTTGAGATCCACGGATGCTGCGAAGCCCAATTTTGAATTTATGAGTCACCTGAATAGGGAAGAGTATCATCTGACTGCATTAGGTGGAGATATACAAGGTCAAATCGTGTTGCTGAATGACGTTCCAATGGTTCCGACAGATACATTCGACATTCCGGCAATGGATCCAAAGCTTGTCAATGCTTCCACACCCATCTCGATTGTAGCTCATTCCATAGTCTACATAACCATCAGAGACTTTCATGCCTCTGTCTGTGTTTAAGCTACATTATTTCCTTACCCAAAATGTAATACTTTTAAACCTTGTTCGAAGTTTTAGAATGTGTTAAAAGTTTCTACCTTATTTCTCATTTGATACTACCGTTCTTAGCTACGTATGAATTTGTAAATTTTAGTTTCCTTCAAAATTTCTTCCTTATCTCAATTCATTTCCTAATATATTTTGCATAGACAAAGTAATCCTCCGGGCATGAAAGACTCATTGTCGGTTTTATTTTAGATTTCGACATGTTTCTACTATTTTTTTCGCCTACTACTTTGCCATGGATCTTAAACCACAAGTTGCAAGTGCAATTTCAGAATTAAAGACAGTTTCCCTACATGTTTTAATGATAAAGACTAGCCAATAAAATGTAACATAATTAATCGAGAATCATTGGTTTACCTTAGAAATGGTTTTCCTATTATGGCAACGTACCAAAAAAAAAGTTAAAAATAGAGTGAACGTTACCGGAAGAAAACAATATTCTTTTCCAATGTTTGGCGAAAAGAAAGGATAATAAACGCCATGTTTTGTCACGGCCCGTTATCGTTCTACTTTAACCTTCCTAGTTGAAGATTGAATTTGTTCTACTTAAACCTGGTCATTCTAGTTTTGTAGTGTTTAATTACTATTTCATGTCGTGCCTTGGAGACCTATTTCGACTAGCCTATTCGATCATAACATTCCCATGACTTATTTTATTTTATTATCCTTGTTTTATCGTTATGATTATTCCTATGTTACTTCTTTTAGTTAGTGGAGTTTACAAGTAGGGAAAAATGTCCCAATAGGTCCTAGTACGATTGAGTCAGGACCGATTTAGTCCATGTACTATTAGAAAGTGAGCAAAAGAGGAGTTTTAAAGATGGAATTAACTATTTACGATAATAAGCTATTAGGCCACGAGCAATTCAATCACTTTGAAATTAAACGGGGGTAATTTAGTCCCTGTACTAGTCAAACGTGAGGAAACAATGACGATTGAATACGGGGGGTTAACTCATCACGCTTGTGAAGAATGAAGTGGTTCAAAGAACAATAAGAAAAATGCCACCTGGAACAATATATCTACACAACTTCATTATTCCTTGGTAGAGAAATAATGATCCTTGGCCGGTTGATTTTTTTATTCTTGGGTTCCTCTTCCAATGTGCATACATGACCCTCATCTGAGCCAGCTTTATAAAATTCCAGCTCCTTATTATCCATAAGGCTTTGTACCAAAGCCTTAAACTCGTCACATTCCTAGATTTCATGTCCCTCTTCTGCATGGAACTCGCAGTAGTCCCTTGCTCCTTTATTTCCTTCTTCAGAGATTATCATTTCTCTTTTCACCATTTCTTTCCAGATTACTTTCATCGGCATTCTTACCTCCACCACGTCCTCTTTGATCCTTCTCATATCAGTGTTTCCAATTGCGTTTACCCCTTGATCACCATGGTTTGGCAACGGGTTCTCTGTACTAGGGGTGTCGTCAAATTTTTCGACCCCCATATCCCTGCATGTTATTCACATATGGCGTTTGCATCATACCATTTAGGGTATGGAGGTTGTAGAGGTTTCAAATGAAAAGGAGCTACCGCATGTGCATTGAATAAACTTTGATAAAGCTCTCGATACGTCACTGGGATAGGCGTAAATGAGACCTTTTTAGAATTTTTTCTCGAACCTGATCCCTGTTTTTGAGAATTTTTTTGCCCAACTGTAGTTACTCTGGGCTGACTAACCGTGACCGCCTTTGAATTATAACTACTCGTATTGTTCACCTCGTTATCTTTCCTTCTTGGGGCCGATTTTTTAGTAGTTTCCCCCTCTATCTTGCCACCTTTTATGGCGTTATCAATCATTTCTCCTGCCATAACTATATCAGCAAAGCTCTTCGTGGTACTTCCAATCATATGAGTAATGAATGGAGCCTTCAAGGTGTTAATGAATAGCATGGTAGTTTCCTTCTCCAAAAGCGGTGGTTGAACTTGCATGGCAACCTTCCTCCACCTCTGTGCATATTGCCTAAAGCTCTCATTAGGCTTCTTTTCCATGTTCTGCAAAGTGATTCTGTTAGGAGTCATATCAGTCACATGATTATATTGCTGCATAAAGGCTTGCGCTAAGTCTCTCCAAGATCCGATCCTTTCGCGACTCAGTTGATTATACCACCTAGCCGCTGCCCCAACCAAACTATCCTGAAAACAATGGATCAATAATTGATCATTGTTTACATAGCTAGTCATCCATCTGCAGAACATGGTGATATGGGCTTCTGGGCAAGTAGTCCCATTGTACTTCTCGAATTCCGGCATTTTGAACTTATGGGAAAGCACCAAATCTAGGACCAAACTCAAGTCCTTAGCATCAATTCCCTGACGATTATCAGCGTTTTCTAGTGCCTTAAATTTTTCCTCTAACCATCTGCAACGTTTCTCTAATTGCCTTGATGATTCGAGTCTCATCTTTTCCCTCTCAGCTATATCTAAATCAGGGATGACTGGATTGGCAGGGTTATCTCCAGGGTTGAATTCCGAACCAGTTTGAAAGTTCATGGGTATTCCAGCATTGACTTGCCCCTGTTGAGGTTATTCTGACGGACGGCCTTCAGGGATATGCCCCAGGTTTAGTCTGCTCATGAGGTAGGGTAAAACCAGGAGGATGATCCTCATTATCCTCTTCGGCGATAGTCATATCCGTTGCCCTTCTCAGCAGCTGAGCCATCTCAGCCATCATATTCCTTTGAACCTCCAACATTTGATCATTCATCTCCTGTTGGATTTTTGCCAATTGTTCCTGCAATTGCTCTTGCATTTCTTTCTGGATCTGCTCAAGTATTTGATCCATATTCTTTGTCTTAGTGCGTGTACCGTAAGGATGTGTTTCTTCCAGATTTTCTTTCTCTCACTCTCTCTCTCTCCCTAATAATTTTAACTAATTAGGGTCTTTCTATAAATTTGAATGCATATGATGCGATGAGATGCAAATGCATGAATGCAAAAAGATATCGATTCTGATTCAATTTCTTTTAGAGAACGTTATTTAAGAAACAAAAATCTTTATACAAAACAGATTACAAATACGCCTTCGCCCTCAGGCCCAGAGTTTTAACCTTATCCAATAACAAAGCTAACTCTAAACCTCTATCTGACACTAACTCATACTTTGTACTCAATACATTAGCTTGCGCTGCCAGGTCTTGCAAATGATCAGCAACCTCTCGAATCTGTACTATAGCTTCTCCCATGAGGTAGTCCCTATTGTAGACACTCAATTTTGCCCGGGCCCAGAAATAAGTCCAAAAACAAAAATAATAAACCCAAAAAAAAAAAAAAAGTCCAAGTTCAGTCCAGAATTACAAATATAATTTGGCCCGATCGGAATGGCCCATTACTTGAAAAGATTTAAAGTCCATCTACAAGCTTGACTCATATGGAAATATAATCTTCAATGATATACAATCTTAGATATGATTGCAATCTTAGATATGATATGCAATCTTAGATATGATATAATCTTAAATATGATTGTAATCTTAGATATGATACGCAATCTTAGATATGATACAATCTTAGATATGATTGCAATCTTAGATATGATATGCAATCTTGAAGATATGATCTTGTAATCTTGGAGATTTAATTTGTAGATATCCTTTAATCTTAACTGTTGATGTAATTGATCTGTACCATTGGATCTGGAAAGGCTCAACTATAAATAGAGGCCTCTCCCTTCATTGTAAAATCACTTGAGTTTTGGGAAGCAATAAGAATTCTTGAGAGCATTCACTCAAATTTCTCTCCCTCTTGCGTTTTTACTCTCTGTGGTTTGTTCTTATTTTATTCTTCGTCTATCTTAGTTTTTCAACCTTTTTTTTATTTTAATTTCTTCATTTTTCAAATATGTATATTTATTCCTATCTTTTATGCATTTGATTATGTATTTTATATATTATAATATTTAACCTTTTTATATAGTTTATTTTCAAATATATATTCTCTATGCATGTATATATATTATATTATCATTTCATGTATTTTGAACTATTGCATTATATTTTTATAATTTGTAAATGTTCTATTTATTCATTTTTTTAGTGTATGTCATTTATCTTATTTGTGCATAGTTTCATTTTTTGTATATGCTATGTTTAATTATTTCTTTTATGTGTTATTTTATGATATATATTGTTGTATAATTTTTGCATGTATTATGTTTTTCTTTTAGTTTACTCATGTTTTTATTTGTTTATTATCTTATATTTACCCTAGTATGATTTTTTTCATTAAACGTATGTTCATGTTATTTAGTTTTATCTTAATGATATATTTATTTATGTTTGTATGGAAATGTTAGAATATTTTGTACATCTATGCTTCATGATGCATTAATATGTCATCCTAAAACGTCATTTAAAATAATATTCCAAGGTTTTTTAAAAAAAATAAATAAAATGCAATGCTTGATGTTTGGAAACTTCGAGAAAGGTAGTGCCCTAACTTACTGGGTTGCGACTTTTCTCGTTGAATTCAAATAGCCAAGCACCCTTCTAAGTGATTTTGAGTTTTCAAAACTTAAACAATTATTTTGAGATTTCAAAATATAATGTCCTAACTTACTGGATATGGCGTTTTGTTGTTTCAAGATAGAATTTGTCAAAAGACGAGCTTAGTTTCGAAGGTTTCAAAATGTTGCATTCTAACTTACTGGATGTGATGTTTTGACTCGTTTGAAATAAGTGAGCCTTAATTTTCAAAATTGAGACATTCTAATTAAAAGAGGTTTGCATCTTAAAACTTTCAAATTTCCGACATTAAAGACACTTGATAATCAATTAGGTACCAAATTTTGGGCGTTACGAGGGTGCTAACCCTTCCTCGTACGTAACCGACTCCCGAATCCGTTTTCTCGACTTTCGTAGACCAAAATTAATGTTTTAAAACAAAACATTTTATAAGGTGGTCCAATCACACCTAAAAAGATTGGTGGCGGCTCTCGTTTTCGTTTTTCTTAAAGTCGATTCCCATTTTCCAAAACTCGATTTAAAAATGGTTTCGACAGCTTGGCGACTCCACTGGGGAATAATAAGAGAGTCAAGCCATATAATTGATTACCTTTTGTCTTAATGTCGAAAATTTGAAAAATTTTAAAATTCAATCCTCTTTGCATTACATGAGTTTGTATTATTGCATATGTTATATATTCTGATACGCATTGCATTTGCATGACCGTTGTGGTCACCCCTTAAGTGGGAGTGAGAAACTACGCCTTTGTGAGGTTTTCGCCTCCGTGCAGGATAGTGGATCACTTTTGGGATACATCGTACCTATGGTTTTGTGAGATTTTCATCTCCGTGTAGCCATAGGAAAATGTATTCCCCTGAACTGAACTCGATTCAAATGAACCTATAATGGGTGAGAATTGAGGAATCTGCTGGTTTAGGTACCTCAACTTTAGAACTAAAACCTCATATAGAAAAATCGTAAGAGCTCAACTTAGTTAGAATTATACTTTAGATATTACCCTCACATATCATTCTTGAGTTTATTAATATTATGTGATACTGACTGTTTCCTTTTTTCATTGCATGTCATTTTGCATTTAAAAGGTATCGATTCACGGTCAGTTTCTAAGTTAGAAAGTTTTATTATGGAGAACGGACTTCTTGATAGAGTAGAGGGCAACGCTAACGTCCATAGATGGTCTAAGCAAACTCAGCTAGGAAAAGGGGATGGCATAACTGTGGGATATATGTCGGAGCTGTCAGACTACACTCGCATCAGTGTCACACAGAATAATCTGCAGGAGCTTAAGGCAATTTGGGATCAGTGGGGCAATGAGACCAAGCAATCATTCTACGGTAAGTACGGTTGCCCTATTTGTTTGATATTCAGGTTGATGAGAACTTGTTTCGAGCTCTCGCTCAATTTTGGAACCCAGCATACAGTTGTTTTACCTTTGGGGAGGTAGATTTAGTGCCTACTGTGGAGGAGTACGCAGCCTTTCTTCGGTGTCCTAGATTTCAGTGTGATAGGATTTATTCTCGAGCTACTTGTGTCCCAATAGGATTTATTCTCGAGCTGCTTGTGTCCCAACCTTTGGTAAAAAGTTGATGACCATTACGGGGATGAGCGAGCAGTGGATCATGGCTAGAATTAAGAAAAAGGGTGAGAGTAAGTGCATTCCGTGGGGAGCTTTGAAAGATGATCCAGACGAGGCGAAGAGGGTGGACATTTTAGCCTTAAGCTTATACGGATTGATGGTTTTTCCCAAGACCTTGGGATATTTGGATGAGGCGACCACGGATCTCTTCCATCGACTTAGCAAATGGGTCACTTTTGTTATTGCGATTTTGGCGGAGACATTCAGGTCCTTGAATGCATATAGGAGGGCCGGTGCAGGCAGGTTTGTTGGTTGTGCTCAGTTACTTTTAGCTTGGTTCTACAGTCACTTCCGATTGATAGATAGGGTGATTTGTCGGGTCTTCTTTGAGGATTACTCCCCGTTGAAGGACATAGCAACTTCAACTAGGAGAGTTGATGTTCCCGAAAAAATTGGATAGCGCTACTTCAGAACCTGCAGTCAAAGGATGTGGAGTGGAGGGCTCCATGGATGATTCCTGGTGAGATTATTTACCGATGCAGCAGTTTTGATTGGGTCCCTTTATTGGGAATTTGGGGTGCCATTGGTTATGCCCCTTTACTTGTGTTGAGGCAACATGGATTAAGACGGTTCATACCGACAACTTACGGGTTGGTTCAGAGTGAGTTCGCGTATAGAGGAGCCGACTACAAGAGGAAGGTCGGTGAGATCTCTAGTGCTTGGAACAAAACTTGTCGATTAAAGGGAGTAGCTATTAGCCCTGCCACGACTACGGAGTACGTCGAGTGGAGAGGTAGAAGGATTAATGATAACATCCCTAAGCCAAGCATGGAAGGAGCTCGACTGATGGAGGAATATTTGCAAGTGACGCCCTCGGAGTTAGAAATTATGAAGCAAGAGTTTGAGAGAAAGAACTTAGAGCTCGAGAAGAGGATAGCAAAGCTCGAGGAAGAAAAGATATACATGAGCCTAGACGTTGACGTTCAAAAGATGGAGGTCGAGAAGGTAAGGAAGGAAAAGAGAAAGATTGAGGAACATCGAGATGATTTAAAGACGCACTAGAAAAGGCCCAGGTAACGTTGAAAAGGGTTGGATTAAGGAGATCTTTAGAGCAGTGGCAGCAAGAGATTCAAGAAGAAAGGGCCAAAGCCGAGTATTGGGAGAAGAAGTTTCAAGAGAAGTAGTCGCGTAATCAGAACCTAGAGAAGGAAAATCAAGGATTAAAAACTAAGGTGGCTGAGCTTGGATGATCTCTTCATTATCATCAAAGCCGTAACTCTGCAATCGAGTTAAAGGCAAGCTTGAATAAGATCGAGGAAATGAAGCACGATATTGGAAGGTATTACAGAACTGTGAGCTACGGATTGAGCAGCTCGAGGCAAGAGAAAAACAGTGGAAGGGAGAACTTCACCATCTTCAGAATCAAGTTGGAAATAGGGATTATCTCATGGGAGAGGCCATAATTCAGATCCGAGAGGTAGCTGAACATGTTCGAGACTTGGCAGTATGAGCTGACGTATTGAGTATGATGCATGAGTTATCGTCGGATGTAGGTCGAGAGTTAGCCCTTTTATTAGATAGAGTTAAAAATTTGGGCATTAGGGTTAAAGCATATTTGTAATCCTCTTATATGTAAAGATATTCTTTTTCTAAATAAAGTTTTCTAAATGAGATTGAATCGAGATCGATACCTTTTGCATTCATTTGCATCTTATAGCATTTCATTGCATCATTTGCATTCAAAATTATAAAAAGACCCTAATTAGTTAAAGTTATTAAAAAGAGAAAGAAAAAGAGAGAGAGAGAGAGGTCACTCACTGGTGAGTGAAAAAGAAGTTGAATGGGAATTAATAACGTTCCCTTACATATCCCCGACTTTTGTGTCAGGAGGGATAGCTTACCCGGAGAAGGGGGTGTTTGGAAATGAAAATCAGCCCATCAATGTCATACATGATGAAGGGACTGAACAAAGAAACCTTGAGGGCATTCACCCTTACGAACCGGGAAGTTCTTTAAACAATTGGACTGCAGAAGAACTTCCTGTAATCTTTAGGAATTTTACAGAGTAATATTCAGAACACTCTTGTTGCTCTAAAGGCTAGGAGTAATGAGATTTCTTTTGAGAAGTGGGCTCATGTTCAGACATTTTTATTTTCAATAAAACATACTTTATCCGAGCAAATATTCTTTCATTCTGATTCTTTTGACCTTTGACATTCTTTATAAATTTTCTTTTCATGTAAATAGTCATTCTTGAATTCATTTATTCCTTTTATATTCTTTTGTGTGCCTATCATAGATCCCTAGATATCAATGACACGGGCAACAATACTACAGATTCAGAGTTCCTTTTGAGTGCGATATGTGTTTAGAGGAATCTTAGTATTTTGAAGGTGACAGAAATTGTGACTTGTTTCTGAATTTGTTGAGAATGGTTTTTACCCCATGAAGTGGTGGTAGGAAATATAGCCTTAGAGGAAGGAAAGATTGCGAAATTGGAATTAGCTGAGAAGCCAAAACAAGACCTTGTTGAGACTATTATGGGAATTCAAAAATGTGGTCCAAAGATGCATGTAGGAGGATTTGCAATTGCCAGGATAAACATGAGGTTTTGGGGCACTATTGGTCCACCATGAAAAGGGATCGCATCAGTTGTACAATGAATGCCAAATTTAAAAGAGTCAAGAGTTATGGGGCATGTATGTTATGGGCCCGAGCTCGTCAAAAGTTTCAAGCTGACAATGACTCATCTTTGTGGACGTCAACTACTCCATTAAGAGGGGGAGACAGCTTCATATGCCAATATTACAAAGTCAAAAGTCATCCATTTCAAAAAAAAAAAAGATTATATATAACTGCACAATGCCAAAAGTTTGCAGTCTTTTCAAAGATAATGCGCTATACCACAGTACAAAAAAGGTTGCCAAAAGAAAAGAAAAATAAGAAAAAACAAATTACAGAAGATGACCAAGACTAGTAAAAATTGGCAAAAGAAACTACCGCCTACTCTCTATACTTACGATGGGGCAAACACCTTCAATTCCAGTTGTTTCAAAGGTTCCAACCATCATCCTTGGAATTAGTGCATTGTTTGGCTTTCCTGAGCAGTCTGATGTGCCGTCAATAGCTACGATGGTTAGCTCCAGGTGGTGGCTATTGATTTCCAGCTATGGGGCATCAGGCCATACACAGTCTCTGAAGCTTAAAATGATAGATTCTTTCTTCAAAACCAATTTCTGACAAAGTGGATGACGGTATCATGAAGGAAGCTCTCTTAGACTTCTATACAAGTTCAGGGAAGAGAAAACCTGATCAAATCATTATTTTCAGGGATGGGGTTAGCGAGTCTCAATTCAATCAAGTTTTGATCAAGTTATTGAGGCTTGCAAGTTCCTTGACGAGAAGTGGAACCCTAAATATTGTGGTTATTGTTGTACGAAAAACCATCATACCAAGTTTTTTCAGCAGGGATCTCCTGACAATGTGCTACATGGTACTCGCCATTGACAACAAAGTATGCCATCCAAAGAACAATGATTTTTACCTTGGTACCCATGCTTTGGAATGATTGGAATCACGAGGCGCACCCACTATCATGTTCTCTTAGACCAGTGGGTTTTCTACCGATGATCCGCAAGAGTTTGTTCATTCTCTATCCTATATGTATCAAAGGAGTACCACAACCATATTTGTTGTGGCTCCTATTTGCTACGCTCATTTGGCGACTTCACGGTTGGGGGCAATTTATGAAGATTAGGGATGCTTGAAACATCATCGAGTCATGGTGGGATGTATACTCCGGAGTAATCTCTATACCTCGACTTTCCAGTTGAAGGATAAAGTCAAGAACTTCATTCTTGTCTCACGAGAATCATTGAACCATCTTTTTTGTAGGGTTTGCCAAACAACAGCCAGGACTGCTGTTGGGGCAATCCCTTTTTCATGGGTTTATGAATCAAGATTTTTCCTCCAAGCTTTGATGGAGTCAAGAATTGAATACCTCTAGTAAACTTAACTTGAAAGTATTCATCCTAAGCAAATGTACCAAGAATGGATGACACAGACTTATGACAAAGAAGGTTCGTCCAAAACAATTTCATAAAGGAAACCTTATGCTGAAAGAGATCATTCACATGCAAAAGGATACCGAATTGGGAAGAGCCATATGTTGCGAAGAAGATTTCTCTAGAGGTGCACTGATTTTGACAAGAAATGGATAGGAAGAATTTATCTGATCCAGTGAATTTGGACTCGGTCAAGGAGTACTTTGTCTGAAGGAGAAGGGAAGCCAAGGTGAAAACCCGCAAAGGGCACTTTGGGACTTCTATTTCAAAAAAAAAAAAGGAAAAAAGAAAAAAAAAAGAAAAATAATAATAAAAAGAATACAAAAAATAAAAAAGAAAATGGAGAGGCCAAGGTGAAAACCCACAAAGGGCGCCTTGAGACCAAAGGGGTTTTGAGTTGAAAACCCGAAAGGGCAGCTCAAATTTGGAAAGTCATGCAGTGACTTTGCTATACCGGATTCAACGAGAAGTGAAGTATGTTACATATCAAGGCATCAACAAACTACTTTGGATCTTTTAAACACATGTTGAACTCAAGAAAGTCTTCATGGAGCTGGCGTATAAACGCTCAAGCGGCGATATCTAGGGCATCTAACTTTTGTCGTGTTTGCTATCTTTAGATTCTCTTTCTTCTCAAAGATAGGCTTTCAGATTAATTTCCTTTGTATTTTTTTGACAAATTCGTTCCAATCTAATTATTCTCAAAATTAAATCCATCTTCCATTATTCTTAAAGTATGTTGCATTAAAATAATGATGGATGAACTAAATAATTTTCACAAATGAAGTTTTGCTCATTACTCTAGAAATTTCTAGATAATACAAGAAACTAAAACAGAATAATTGTTCGAAGAATTCACATAAGTGAGGTTCGAAAGAACTCGAGGAAATTCTTTCTTTAGTAAAAAATGATGATTGGACAAATCAAATGATTCGATCCTAAGAGAGGATCATCTTACAGACATTTTTGGCGGGTCATAGCGTTTGAAGAATGGTACAAACCCACAGGCTGAGTAAGAATGATATTTCGAGAGAAATAAGGATAAACTTCGATGAAAGAATGAATGGTGATGTCTGGAATAGGGGTCATGTTCATAAACATTTTGCATTATAACAGGTTTAATTAGGAGCATTTGATTCACTTCGATCATAGCATCCTAATCATTAGGCATGAACTCATATGCATTATACAGGTTATGTCCTTCAAGGGACAATGAAGGTTGATGCGCCTTATCCCCCTAAGCAGTAGGGTAACAGGCTAAGACATAGCTGATTTGGCTTTCACGTGCTTACGATGAAGCAAATCTAAGATGATTTGGCATCTCTGTATTGTCAAAAAACAAATCGAAGTTTGGCGTCTCCATATTCGACGGAGAGCAGACACATAGTAGATCTAACCTTCAGATGTTTATACTGAAGCAAGATCCAAGATGGTTTGGCATCCTTGTGCTTACAAGGAACAAATCGAAGACATAGCTGATTTGGCTTTCACGTGCTCACGATGAAGCAAATCTAAGATGATTTGGCATCTCTGTATTGTCAGAGAACAAATCAAAGTTTGGCGTCTCCATATTCAACGGAGAGCGACACACATAGCGATCCGCCTTCGATGTTTATACTGAAGCAAGATCCAAGATGGTTTGGCATCCTTGTTCTTACAAGGAACAAATTGAAGACATAGCTGATTTGGCTTTCACGTTCTTACGATGAAGAAAATCTAAGATGATTTGACATCTCTGTATTGTCAGCAAAAAAATCGAAGTCTGGCATCTCCATTTTGACGGAGAGCAGATACATAGCAGATCTGACCTTCAGGTGTTCACGCTGAAGTAAATCCAAGATGATTTGGCATCTCTGTATTGTCAGAGAACAAATCAAAGAAACATATTTGGCATCTCCATATTCAACGGAGAGCAGATCGAAGACATAGCGAATCTGACCTTTGTATGTTTTCACATCGAAGCAGATCCAAGATGATTTGGCATTCTTGTGTTTACAAGGAGCAAATCGAAGACATAGCAGATCTGACCTTTGGATGTTTTCACATCGAAGCAGATCCAAGATGATTTGGCATTCTTGTGTTTACAAGGAGCAAGTCGAAGACATAGCAGATCTGACCTTTAGGTGTTCACGCTGAAGCAGATCCAAGATGATTTGGCATCTCTGTATTGTCAGAGAACAAATCGAAGAAACAGATTTGGCATCTCCATATTCGACGGAGAGCCGAAGACATAGTAGATCTGACCTTTGAATGTTTTCACATCGAAGCGGATCCAAGATGATTTGGCATTCTTGTGTTTACAAGGAGCAAATTGAAGACATAGCAGATCTGACCTTCAGGTGTTTACACTGAAGCAGATCTAAGATGATTTGGCATCTCTGTATTGTCAGAGAACAAATTGAAGAAACAGATTTGGCATCTCCATATTCGACGGAGAGCAGATCGAAGACATAGCAGATCTAACCTTCGGATGTTTTCGCATCGAAGCAGATCCAAGATGATTTGGCATCCCTGTGTTTACAGGGAACAGATTGAAAACATAGCATACCTGACATTCCTGTGCTTATAGCGAAGCAGATCCAATATTTTAACATAGCATCCCTGTGTTTATAGGGAACAGGTTGAAGATAGCAGATATCGCCTTCCTGAGTTGCAGTGAAGCAGAATGAAGTCGTCAAGAGGCAATTTAAAGAAGATCAAGGATCAAGAACTCAAGACTCGGCGAGCCCGGGCAAAATTGGTCCTTTTATAGTCTTTGCTCTATCCTCATTACACAAAGAATGAGCAAAGAGGGGCAATCAGAGACACTCAATTTTGCCCGGGCCCAGAAATAAGTCCAAAAACAAAAATAAAAAACCCCCCCAAAAAAATGAAGTCCAAGTTCAGTCCAGAATTACAAATATAATTTGGCCCGATCGGAATGGCCTATTACTTGAAAAGATTTAAGGTCCATCTATAAGTTTGACTCATATGGAAATATAATCTTCAATGATATACAATCTTAGATATGATTGCAATCTTAGATATAATATGCCATCATAGATATGATATAATCTTAGAAATGATTGTAATCTTAGATATGATACAATCTTAGATATGATTGCAATCTTAGATATGATATGCAATCTTGAAGATATGATCTTGTAATGTTGGAGATTTAATTTATAGATATCCTTTAATCTTAACTGTTGATGTAATTGATCTGTACCGTTGTAGATTTAATTTGTAAATGTTCTATTTATTCATTTTTTTAGTGTATGTCATTTATCTTATTTGTGCATAGTTTCATTTTTTTTATATGCTATGTTTAATTATTTCTTTTATGTGCTATTTTATGATATATATTGTTGTATAATTTTTGCATGTATTATGTTTTTATTTTAGTTTACTCATGTTTTTATTTGTTTATTATCTTATATTTACCCTAGTATGATTTTTTTCATTAAACGTATGTTCATGTTATTTAGTTTTGTCTTAATGATATTATTTATGTTTGTATGGAAATGTTAGAATATTTTGTACATCTATGCTTCATGATGCATTAATATGTCATCCAAAAACGTCATTTAAAATAATATTCCAAGGTTTTTTTAAAAAAATAATAAATAAAAGGCAATGCTTGATGTTTGGAAACTTCGAGAAAGGTAGTGCCCTAACTTACTGGGTTGCGACTTTTCTCATTGAATTCGAATAGTCAAGCACCCTTCTAAGTGATTTTGAGTTTTCAAAACTTAAACAATTATTTCGAGATTTCAAAACATAGTGTCCTAACTTACTGGATATGGCATTTCATTGTTTCGAGATAGAAATTTTCGAAAGACGAGTTTAGTTTCAAAGGTTTTAAAATGTTGCGTCCTAACTTACTGGATGTGATGTTTTGACTCGTTTGAAATAAATGAGCCTTAATTTTCAAAATTGAGACATTATAATTAAAAGAGGTTTGTGTAGACACTCAATTTTGCCCGGGCCCAGAAATAAGTCCAAAAACAAAAATAATAAACCCAAAAAAAAACGAAGTCCAAGTTCAGTCCAGAATTACAAATATAATTTGGCCTGATCAGAATGACCCATTACTTGAAAAGATTTAAGGTCCATCTACAAGCTTGACTCATATGGAAATATAATCTTCAATGATATGCAATCTTAGATATGATACAATCTTAGATATGATTGCAATCTTAGATATGATACAATCTTAGATATGATTGCAATCTTAGATATGATATGCAATCTTTGATATGATACAATCTTATATATGATTGCAATCTTATATATAATATGCAATCTTAGAAGATATGATTTTGTAATCTTAGAGATTTAATTTATAGATACCTTTTAATCTTAACCGTTGATGTAATTGATCTGTACCGTTGGATTTGAGGAGGTTCAACTATAAATAGAGGCCTCTCCTTTCATTGTAGACACTGGAGTTTTGGGAAACAATAAAATTTTTGAGAGCTTTCACTCAAATTTCTCTCCCTCTTACGTTCTTATTTTCTACGGTTTGTTCTTATTTTATTCTTTGTTCATCTTTATTTTTCAACCCTTTTTATTTTGATTTAATCCATGTTTCCTTGATTTTTTTATATATTTTAATTTTTTAATAATTTTAGTATCATATCAAACTATTTCATTTTTTTAATAATTTTTTTATTACTCTTAGTAAATTATTTTTTTAAATTTTACTCAAATCATTATTTTAAAAAAATATATTTCATTTAATTGTCATATTTTATCCAAAAGTTTTTCTAAAATGAGGCAATGTTTTTCGTATTTAGGAATTCAGGAAATAGTGCTCTAACATGCTGGGTTGCGATTTCCCGTTTGTCTAAATGTCTAAAGTATCCTTCTAAATAAATTTTGTAAATCACGAGATGATTTCAATTATGAGAGTTTAAGAATATCGTGTCCTATCATGCTGGATGTGATGTTTGTTTTCTTTCGGAGCTAAGGAATCTCGATTTTTCAACTTAAATAATTTCGGTTTTAAAAAGGGGATCCAATTTTTAAATCCTTTCAAATTTTTGACATTAAGACAGAAAACTATTCAATTTGGTACCAATTTTGGGCGTTGCGAGGGTGCTAATCCTTCCTCATACGTAACCGACTCCCGAACCTATTTTCTTAATTTACGTAGACCAAAACGTTTTATAAGGTGATCCAATCACACCTAAAAAAGGTTGGTGGCGACTCCCGTTTTCGTCTTTCAAAAGTCGATCCCCATTTTTTGAACACTCCTTTAAAATGGTTTCGACAGCTTAGCGACTCCACTGGGGATGTATAAGAGAGTCAAGCTGAAAATTGATTATTTTCTGTCTTAATGTCAGAAATTTGGAAAAATTTTAAAATACTTCATTTGTACATGTGTTTGTTGCATATGTTTGTTATTGTTTACGCACGCATTGCATTTGCATGACCGTTGTGGTCACACCCTTAAGTGGGAGTGAGAAGCTATGCTTTCGTGAGGTTTTCACCTTCGCGTGGGCTAGTGGATTGCTTCCGGGATACATCCGTACCTATGTCTTCGTGAGATTTTCATCTCCACATGGTCATAGGGAAATGTGTCCCCCTGAATCGAACTTGGTCCATATGAGCCTATAATTGGTGAGGATCGAGGAATCTGCTGGTTCAGGTACCCTTGCTTTAGAACCGAGCTACATATAGTGAACTTTAAGTGCTTGCCCCAGGTAGTATGATGATGACCTTTAGTGCCTACCTTTATAAGTTCTTATTTATTATTTTTTTATATATGTGACACTGACTTGTTTCTCTTATTTTGCTATCATTGCATGTCATTTATCATTAAAAGGTGTCAATTCAAGGTCCGATTTCTGAGTTAGAAAGTTTTGTAATGGGGAACGAATATCTTAATAAAGTAGAGGACAACTCTTTCGTTTGTGCTTGGTCAAAGAAAACCTAGATAGAAAAAGAAAATAGTGTCACCGAAGGATACACATCAGAATTATGGGACTACACTCTCATTAGTGTGATGCGAAATAACCTCCAAGAGTTAAAGGAAATATGGAATTAATGGAGTAACGGCCAAGCGCTTGTTCTACAACAGATTATGGGAATTACAGATTTGCTTGACATGAAGATAGATGAACAATTCAAGGTGAGCGTGGGGAGTACTGATGGACACTTCTACCATTACAGATGAAGATAGTCACCTCGTGGATGGAAGGGTATAGGACCTACAAAATTGAATTGGATGGAAAGAATTTTGCTTATGATGGTAGAAAGGCTCACTTACTATAGGACCGCTACCAAACAATAAGATGGAATTTACTGTAGTACTTTAGGATGTTGTACCTATCAGAAATAATGGAAATGCAAGCCCTAATGGCTGGGACAGCCCAAATGAGCATGAATGAAAGAGATTAAAGAAGATTGTATCGTTTAAAGACCTTTAAAGTGGAGATTAGCTATGCTGTGAAGATACCCATGCAAGCAATTCAAAATGTTCTATGGGGGCAGAAATTTGAATACTCTCAAGAAGCACTGAGGATGTTTGAGGAGGTGTCTTTGGCTGTAGAGCTTACTTCATAGGTGAAGCCGTATTTCAAATTCAAGAGAAAGCTGATCATTTACAGATACTGGTAGAAAGGGCGAGCACGTTGAGCACCAATATGAGCTACAGTCAGATCATGGTCGAAAGTTAGCTTTGTTATTAGATAGGGTTAAGACTCTAGGCCTACGAGCGAAAGCGTATTTGTAATACATTTTATAAAAAGACATTTGTTCCTTAAATAACGTTTTCTAAAATGAAACTGAATCGAGATTGATACCTTTTTGCATTCATGCATTTGCATTACATTAGCATTACATTACATCAAAGAAAAGAAGGTGTTGATTCAAAATTCGATTCCAAAATAGAATAATAAGGAAACGAATTTCTTGATAAAGTGGATTATAATGCAGTCGTCTGAATATAGTCCAAGTAAACACGACGAGAGAAAGCTGGTAGTTCACAGAGGAATACATGATGTAATTGCTAGAGATTCAAGCCAACAAAGGCATGACGAGAGAAAGCTGGTAGTTCACGGAGGAATACATGATGTAATTGCCAGAGATTCAAGTCAACAAAGGCATGATGAGAGAAAGCTGGAAGTCCACGAAGGAATACATTACTTGATTTAACTACCAATGAAGATTATCCAAGAGCTGGCACTTTTTGATGAGTATTATGGAGATAAGCAAGTAAGAGATTGAGGTTCAGATTAAGCAGCAAGGAGCTAGCAAAGGCATCTTTTGGAGAATTTACAGGATTCGACCATGAAGAAAAGATCAGCGTTTACTTGGACTATGAAGGGCAAGACCGCATATGTAATTTATTTTCATGTAAAGAAATATGTTTTCTAGAAAAGTTATTCTAATGGAATTGAATTCAAGATCAACATCTCATTTTCTTTTGCATTTGCATTGCATCACATCACATGCATTTAAATCCATAAAAAGACCCTAATTAGTTAAGGTTAAATAGAGAAAGAAAGAGAGAAGAGGGTCACGGTTCAGTGAAAAGAAGATGCTCCCTTACATATCCTAGACTTTTGTATCAGGAGGGATAGCTTACCTGGAGATGGGGGTTTTTGGAAATGAAAATCATCCCATCAATGTCATACATGAGAAAGGGACTGAACAAAGAAACCTTGAGGGCATTCACCCTTACGAACCGAGAAGTTCTTTAAACAATTAGACTGCAGAAGAACTTCCTGTAATCTTTAGGAATTTTACGGAGTAATATTCAGAACACTCTTGTTGCTCTAAAGCCTAGGAATAATGAGATTTCTTTTGAGAAATAGGCTCATGTTCGGACATCATTGTTTCAATAAAACATATCTTTCATGATCAATGCGAGCAAATATTCTTTCATCCTTTTACCGATAAATATTCTTTTGACCTTTAAAATTCTTTCTAAATTACATTCATAACATGTAAATAGTCATGCTTGAATTCATTTATTTCTTGTATATTCTTTTGTGCCTATCATGGGTCCCTAAATATCAATGACATGGGTAACGATACTACAGATTCAGAGTTCCTTTTTTAGCGTGACATGTGTTTAGAGGAATCTTAGTACTTTGAAGATTCACAGAGATTGTAATCTATCTTTTGATTTGTTGGAAATAGTAAAGCAAGAAGAGTAGCAAATTTTACCCCATAAAGAGGTGGCAGAGAATTTAGCCTTAGAGGAAGGAAAGGTTGAGAAATTGAAATGTGCATAACCAGAGAGACAAAACAAGACCTTGTTGGGACTATTATGGGAATTCATAGATGTCCATAGAAACATCGGAAGAACACATGCAAGAGGATTCATAATGACCAGGATAAACAAGAGCCTTAGGCACTGTTGGTTCACCATGGAAGGGGATCACATCAGTTATATCATAAATGCCGAATTTAATGAGCCAAGACTTATAGGGCATGTATGTTATGGGCTCGTCAAAAGTTTCAAGTTGACAATGGTTCATCTTTGTGGTTGTCAACTGCTCCGTTAAGAGGGTAGAGATAGCTTCATATGCCAATATTACAAAGTCAATAGTCATCGAATTTTAAAAAAAAAATCATATCCAACTGCACAATGCCAAAATTTTGCAGTCTTTTCAAAGATAAAGCGCCATACCACAGTACAACAAAGGTTGCCAAAAGAAAAGAAAAAGAAGAAAAAAACAAATTACAGAAGATGACCGAGACTGGTAAAAATTGGCATAAGAAACTACCGCCTACTCTTTATGCTTACGCTGGGGCAAACACCTTCAATTCTGGTTGTTTCAAAGGTTCCAACCATCATCCTTGGAATGGGTGCATTGTTTGGCTTTCCTAAGTAGTCTGATGTGCCGTAAATAGCTGCGATTACTAGCTCCAGGCGGTGGCCATTGATTTGCAGCTATGGGGCATCAGGCCGTACACAGTCTCTGAAGCTTAAATGATAGATTCTTTCTTCAAAACCAGTTTCTAACAAAGTGGATGACGGTATCATGAAGGAAGCTCTCTTAGACTTCTATACAAGTTCGGGGAGAGAGAAACCCGATCAAATCATTATTTTCAGGGATGGGGTTAGCGAGTCTCAATTCAATCAAGTTTTGATCAAGTTATTGAGGCTTGCAAGTTCCTTGACGAGAAGTGGAACCCTAAAGATTATGGTTATTGTTGTACGAAAAACCATCATACCAAGTTTTTTTTTCAGCAGGGATCTCCTGACAATGTGCTACATGGTACTATCATGGACAATAAAGTATGCCATCCAAAAGAACAATGATTTTTACCTTGGTACCTATGCTGGAATGATTGGAATCACGAGGCTGACCCACTATTATATTCTTTTAGACCAGGCTGGGTTTTCGGCTGATGATCTGTAAGAGTTTGTTCATTTTCTATCCAATATGTATCAAAGGAGCACCACAGCCATATTTGTTGTGGCTCCTATTTGTTACGCTCATTTGGCAGCTTCACAGTTGGGGGCAATTTATGAAGATTAGGGATGCTTCAGAAACATCATCGAGTCATGGTGGGATGTATACTCTGGGAGTAATCTCTGCATACCTCGACTTTCCAGTTGAATGGTAAAGTCAAGAAACTTCATTCTTCTCTCACGAGAATAATTGAACCATCTTTTGTAGGGTTTGACAAACAACGACTAGGGATCAAGCTCTTTGGGGCAATCCCTTTCTCATAGGTTTATGAATCAAGATTTTTCCTCCAAGCTTTGATGGAGTCAAGAATTGAATACCTCTAGTAAACTTAACTTGAAAGTATTTATCCTAAGTAAATGTACCAAGAATGGATGACACAGACTTACGACAAGAAAGTTCGACCCAGAGAGTTCCACGAGGGAGACCTTGTACTAAAAGAGATTCTTCCCATTCAAAAGGACTTTAGGGGGAAATGGATGCCGAATTGGGAGAGGCCGTATGTCGTGAAGAAAGCTTTCTCTGGCGGTGCATTGATCTTAACGGAAATGGATGGAAAAAGTTTACCCAACCCAGTGAACTCAGACTCAGTGAAAAATACTTTGTTTAAAGGAGAAGAGAACCCAAGTGAAAACCCGCAAAGGGCACTTTGGGACTTCTATTTCAAAAAAAAAAAGAGGAAAAAAGAAAAAAAAGAAAAAAATAATAATAAAAAGAAAATAAAAAAGAAAAAAGAAAATGGAGAGGCCAAGGTGAAAACCCGCAAAGGGCGCCTTGAGACCAAAGGGGTTTTGAGTTGAAAACCTGAAAGGGCAGCTCAAATTTGGAAAGTCATGTAGTGACCTTGCTATACCGGATTCAACGAGAAGTGAAGTATGTTACATATCGAGGCATCAACAAACTACTTTGGATCTTTTAAATATATGTTGAACTCAAGAAAGTCTTCATGGAGCTGGCGTATAAACGCTCAAGCGACGATATCTAGGGCATCTAACTTTTGTCCTGTTTGCTATCTTTAGATTCTCTTTCTTCTCAAAGATAGGCTTTCAGATTAATTTCCTTTGTTTTTTTATTTTATTATTATTTTTTGACAAATTCGTTCCAATCTAATTATTCTCAAGATTAAATTCATCTTTCATTATTCTTAAAGTATGTTGCATTAAAATAATGATGGATGAACTAAATAATTTTCACAAATAAAGTTTTGCTCATTACTTTGGAAATTTCTAGATACTATAAGAAACTAAAATAGAACAATTGTTTGAAGAATTCACTTAAGTGAGGTTCGAAAGAACTCGAGGAAATTATTTCTTTAGTCCAAAATGATGATTGGACAAATCAAACGATTCGATCCTAAGAGAGGATCATCTTACAGACATTTTTGGTGGGTCATAGCATTTGAAGAATGGTACAAACCCACAGGCTGAGTAAGAATGATATTTCGAGAGAAATAAGGATAAACTTCGAGGAAAGAATGAATGGTGATGTCTGGAATAGGGGTCATGTTCATAAACATTTTGCATTATAACAGGTTTAATTAGGAGCATTTGATTCACTTCGATCATAGCATCCTAATCATTAGGCATGAACTCATATGCATTATACAGGTTATGTCCTTCAAGGGACAATGAAGGTTGATCGCGCCTTATCCCCTAAGCGAGGGTAACAAAGCTAAGACATAGCTGATTTGGCTTTCACGTGCTTACGATGAAGCAAATCTAAGATGATTTGGCATCTCTGTATTGTTAAAAAACAAATCGAAGTTTGGCGTCTCCATATTCGACGGAGAGCAGACACATAGTAGATCTAACCTTCAGATGTTTATACTGAAGCAAGATCCAAGATGGTTTGGCATCCTGGTGCTTACAAGGAACAAATCGAAGACATAGCTGATTTGGCTTTCACGTGCTCACGATGAAGCAAATCTAAGATGATTTGGCATCTCTGTATTGTCAGAGAACAAATCAAAGTTTGGCGTCTCCATATTCAACGGAGAGCAGACACATAGCAGATCTGGCCTTCAGATGTTTATACTGAAGCAAGATCCAAGATGGTTTGGCATCCTTGTTCTTACAAGGAACAAATTGAAGACATAGCTGATTTGGCTTTCACGTGCTTATGATGAAGCAAATCTAAGATGATTTGGCATCACTGTATTGTCAGAGAACAAATCGAAGTTTGGTGTCTCTATATTCGATGGAGAGCAGACACATAGCAGATCTGGCCTTCAGATGTTTATACTGAAGCAAGATCCAAGATGGTTTGGCATCCTTGTGCTTACAAGGAACAAATCGAAGACATAGCTGATTTGGCTTTCACGTGCTTACGATAAAGCAAATCTAAGATGATTTGGCATCTCTGTATTGTTAGAGAACAAATCGAAGTCTGGCATCTCCATTTCGATGGAGATCAGATACATAGTAGTCTGACCTTCAGGTGTTCACGCTGAAGTAGATCCAAGATGATTTGGCATCTCTGTATTGTCAGAGAACAAATCGAAGAAACAGATTTGGCATTTCCATATTTGACGGAGAGCAGATCGAAGACATAGCGGATCTGACCTTTGGATGTTCTCACATCAAAGCAGATCCAAGATGATTTGGCATCTCTGTATTGTCAGAGAACAAATTCAAGAAACTGATTTGGCATATCCATATTCGACGGAGAGCAAATCGAAGACGTAGCAGATCTAACCTTTGGATGTTTTCACATCGAAGCAGATCCAAGATGATTTGGCATTCTTGTGTTTACAAGGAACAAATTGAAGACATAGCAGATCTGACCTTCTGGTGTTTACACTAAAGTAGATCCAAGATGATTTGGCATCTCTGTATTGTCAGAGAACAAATTGAAGAAACAGATTTGGCATCTCCATATTCGACGGAGAGCAAATCGAAGACATAACAGATCTAACCTTCGGATGTTTTCGCATCGAAACAGATCCAAGATGATTTGGCGTCCCTGTGTTTATAGGGAACAGATCGAAGACATAGCAGATCTGACATTCCTGTGCTTACAGCGAAGCAGATCAAAGATTTTAACATGGCATCCCTGTGTTTATATGGAACAAGTTGAAGATAGCATATATCGCCTTCCTGAGTTGCAGTGAAGCAGAATGAAGTCGTCAAGAGGCAATTTAAAGAAGATCAAGGATCAAGAACTCAAGACTCGGCGAGCCCGGGCAAATTTGGTCATTTTGTAGTCTTTGCTTTATCCCTGTTACACAGCAATGAGCAAAGAGGGGCAGCTATAGACACTCAATTTTGCCCGGGCCCAGAAATAAGTCCAAAAACAAAAATAATAAACCCAAAAAAAATGAATTCCAAGTTCAGTCCAGAATTACAAATATAATTTGGCCCGATCGGAATAACCCATTACTTGAAAAGATTTAAGGTCCATCTACAAGCTTGACTCATATAGAAATATAATCTTCAATGATATGTAATCTTAGATATGATATGCAATCTTAGATATGATACAATCTTAGATATGATTGCAATCTTAGATATGATATGCAATCTTAGAAGATATGATTTTGTAATATTAGAGATATAATTTGTAGATACCTTTTAATCTTAACCGTTGATGTAATTGATCTGTACCGTTGGATTTGAGGAGGTTCAACTATAAATAGAGGCATCTCCTTTCATTGTAGACACTGGAGTTTTGGGAAACAATAAAATTTTTGAGAGCTTTCACTCAAATTTTTGTCCCTCTTACGTTCTTATTTTCTATGGTTTGTTCTTATTTTATTCTTTGTTCATCTTTGTTTTTCAACCCTTTTTATTTTGATTTAATCCATGTTTCCTTGATTTTTTTATATATTTTAATTTTTTAATAATTTTAGTATCATATCAAACTATTTCATTTTTTAATAATTTTTTTATTACTCCTAGTAAATTATTTTTTAAATTTTACTCAAATCATTATTTTAAAAAAATATATTTCATTTAATTGTCATATTTTATCCAAAAGTTTTTCTAAAATGAGGCAATGTTTTTCGTATTTAGGAATTCGGGAAATAGTGCTCTAACATGCTGGGTTGCGATTTCCCGTTTGTCTAAATGTCTAAAGTATCCTTCTAAATAAATTTTGTAAATCACGAAATGATTTCAGTCATGAGAGTTTAAGAATATCGTGTCCTATCATGCTGGATTTGATGTTTGTATTCTTTCGGAGCTAAGGAATCTCGATTTTTCAACTTAAATAATTTTGGTTTTAAAAAGGGGATCCTATTTTTAAATCCTTTCAAATTTTTGACATTAAGACAGAAAACTATTCAATTTGGTACCAATTTTGGGCGTTGCGAGGGTGCTAATCCTTCCTCGTACGTAACAGACTCCCAAACCTATTTTCTTAATTTTCGTAGACCAAAACGTTTTATAAGGTGATCTAATCACACCTAAAAAATGTTGGTGGCGAATCCCATTTTCATTTTTCAAAAGTCGATCCCCGTTTTTTGAACACTCCTTTAAAATGGTTTCGACAGTTTGCATCTTAAAACTTTCAAATATCCGACATTAAAGACACTTGATAATCAATTAGGTACCAATTTTTGGGCGTTACGAGTCTGTGACCCTTCTTCCTCGCGCGTATCGACTCCCGAATCCGTTTTTTCGACTTTCGTAGACCAAACTTAATGTTTTAAAACAAAACATTTTATAAGGTGATCCAATCACACCTAAAAAAATTGGTGGCGACTCCCGTTTTTGTTTTTCTTAAAGTCGATTCCCTTTTTCCAAAACTCGATTTAAAAATGGTTTCGACACCTATCTCTGACTTGATCCTAAAAATGATAAAGCTCTCCCTTCCAATGTCCTTCTCTTACCTCGAGCTGCTCAATCCGTAGCTCACAGTTCTGCAATGCTGCTTCCAAACCTCCAATATTGTGCTTCATTTCCTTGATCTTATCCAGGCTTGCCTTTAACTCGACCGCAGAGTTACGACTTCGGGGATGATGGAGAGATCGTCCAAGCTCAGCCACCTTAGCTTTAAATCCTTGATTCTCCTTCTCTAGGACCTGATTCTGTGCTTGCATCGAAAATTGGAAGATATGAAATGTATATGAATATGGAGTTGTGATAGTTTATGACTTGAATTATATGTGATTTGATGATGACTTAATGTTTAATGTGTTAATTTTATTTGTATATGGCTTACTAAGCTTTTATAAGCTTACTTTATATGTCTTTTAACTATTTTACAGCTACCATAGCTACTTGAAGCTCTAGGATCATTGTGGATTATCAACACACTATTGAACCTTATTTTGGTACTTTGAAATTGTATATATTAAAGTATGGCATGTATAGGCTAGAAGTTGTGGGAATAGGTTTTGTGATGTACATATTTAGCCATGTAATATAGCTAGTTTGTGTTGGACTTGTAGTTTGATAATGGTATATGACAAGTGATGTTAATGTGAAATTGTGGTATGTTTTGTTTGGCCAAAAGAAATGGTAAATGTTGAAAATTTTTGGTAAGTTTTGAGCATTTGATTGATTGATGAATTGAGATTTAAAATTGTTGATATTGTAATGGCATGAATAATGTATTTTTGGTATTGAAATTGGCTAAAATTATGCTTGAAATATGCTTGGTTTGGTGCTTGTAGGTTTGACCCAAATGGGGTGGCAAATTGGCTATTCAAATGGCTTATTTTTGTCCACACAGGTAGAGACACGGGCGTGTGTCTCAACCGTGTGCGACACACAGATATGTTGCACAGCTGTGTGTCCCCTAGGGTACCATACAATTGTAGGTTAGGCTCGAGCACGGCCAAGACACACGGGCGTGTGGCTAGCCGTGTGGCCTAAGTCAGTGTCGACCACGGTTAGAGCACACGAGCATGTCTTGTGGCCGTGTGTATTGTGAAAATAAAATAAAATAAATAACACACAAATTGTTACGTGAAAACCCTTTCGGGAAAAAAACCACGAGCTGAGGAGAAGAAAATTCACTATGTCGAATTCGAATTAATACAAAAGGAATAGACTATGTCTATTTATAGGCTTGTAAAGCCATATTCTCGTAAGACTGAAACACCTTATTCTAATCAATATCAAATAGATGAAATTTAATAAGGTTTAAAAAACCTTATTCTAAAAATAAAATAAAAGAAGTGTAATTCTATATGGATTCTTCTTTTATTTTATTTTACCACTGTATTTTATTTAAATAAGGATTCGGGTCACTTAATTCTAACAATCTCCACCTTGACACAAATTCTCAATGAACAAGTTCTTCTTCGTGAACTCTCAACGAACAAGTTCTCCACCTCTTCCATAAAACCCCTTAAGGATTTAACTTTAACAATGAACACCAACCAAGTTTAAGCAATGCTCAAACTTGGCTATAGGAAGTGACTTAGTCATCATATATGTAGGATTTTCATGAGTACTAATTTTGCTCACAACAATATCACCACGAGCAATAATATCACGAACAAAGTGATATCAAACATCAATGTGTTTTGTTCTCTCATGAAACATTTGATCTTTTGTAAGAAAGATGGCACTCTGACTGTCACAAAATACTGTGCTGATTCAAAGGTCTTCATTGAGTTTACTAAAGAGTCCCTTCAACCAAATAGCTTCTTTACAAGCCTCAATAATCGCCATGTACTCAGCTTTAGTGGTAGACAAAGTGACTGTAGTTTGCAAAGTGGCTTTCCAACTGATTGCACAACCTCCGATTATAAAGACATAACCTGTGAGAGATCTTCTTTTATCAAGGTCTCCAGCAAAATTAGCATCAACATACCCAATGACTCCATCTTCAGTTCTTCCAAACTGTAAGCAAACATCAGTAGTACCTCGTAAGTATCTTAAAATCCACTGAACTGCTTTCCAGTGTTTTTTTACCGGGATTCACCATATATCTGCTAACTGTACTGACTGCATATGATAAATCTAGACGTGAACAAACCATAGCATACGTGAGAAATCCCACTGCACTAGAGTATGGAACATGTGTCATGTACTCAATCTCATCATCTGATTATGGAGACAAAACCGATGAAAGTCTGAAATGGGCTGCTAAAGGAGTACTAACAGGCTTAGTACTTTGCATATTGAATCTGCAAAGAACTTTCTTAATGTACCCCTTTTGACTTAGGTACAATTTACATGTTTTTCTATCTCTGAGAATCTCCATACCAAGTGTCTTCTTTGTTGGTCCTAAATTTTTCATCTCAAATTCTTCACTTAGTTGGGCTTTGACCTTTCTTATCTCTCTTTTATCTTTTGCTGCTATCAACATGTCATCAACATAAAGAAGTAGATACACAAAAGAACCATCACTTTTTTTCTTAAAGTAAACACAACTATCAAAACTACTTCTTTTGAAATCATGAGAAGTCATAAAGGAATCAAACCTCTTGTACCACTATCTTGGTGACTGTTTCAAATCGTAAAGGGACTTTTTCAGCAAGCAAACATAGTCTTCTTTTTCTAAGACTATAAAACCCTCTGGTTGTTGCATGTAAATGTCCTCCTCAAGTTCTCCATGCAAAAATGCAATTTTTACATCTAACTGCTCAAGCTTCAAATCATGCATGGCCATAATACCAAGCAAAGCTCGAATCGAACTATACTTAACAACTAGGAAGAACACATCTGTGAAGTCCACTCCTGAAATTTGACTAAAACCCTTTGCAACAAGACTTGCTTTATATCTGAGTTCTTCAACTCCTGGAGTCCCTTTTTTCTTTTTAAACACCCATTTACAATGAACAGCCTTTTTACCTTTAGGAAGTTTCACAAGATCCCATGTTCTGTTTTTATGGAGTGATTTCATCTCATCTTGCATAGCAAACATCCACTTTTCTGAGTCTTCACAGCTAACCGCCTCAGAATAATTAGATGGTTCTTGATTCGCATCTATATCTTTAGCCACATTTAAAGCATAAGCAACTAGATCAGCCTCGGCATACTTCTTTGGAGGTTTAATTTCTCTTCTAGTTCTAATTTTGGCGATATAGTATTGCGGTGAAGAAGTAACTCTATTCTCAATTTTTGTACAATTTTGAGGAGTCGACTCTGTATTAATCTAATGCTCCACCTGCTTTTGATTTTCTTTATTGGAAGAATCTTTAAGAGATAAGTTAGGTAGCATAGCAGTTTCATCAAAAACAACATCTCTGCTAATCACAACTTTTCTATTTTCAGGACACCATAACTTATACCCTTTTACACCAGCTTTATAACCAAGAAAAACGCATTTAATGGATCTTGGTTCCAATTTTCCATTATCAACATGAGCATACGTAGGACACCCAAAGATCTTTAAATCAGAATAATTAGCAGGATTACTAGACCATACCTCTTGTGGAGTCTTTTTCTCAATGGCAACGGATGGAGATCGGTTGATCAAAAAACATGCAGTAGAGGCTGCTTCTGCCCAAAACGACTTCGGCAAGTTGGCATTTGACAACATACATCGAACTTTTTCCATGATCGTTCTGTTCATTTGTTCTGCAACGCCGTTTTGCTGTGGAGTATGATGAACTGTCAAGTGTCTCACGATCCCTTCTGACTTGCACAATTTATTAAACTCATCAGAACAGAACTCTAAGCCATTGTCTATGTGGAGTTATTTTATTTGTTTTCCCGTCTGTTTTTCAATCATAATTTTCCAAGACTTAAATGCGGAAAACACATCGCTTTTCTGCTTCAGGAAGAACGCCCAAACTTTTTTGGAAAAATCATCAATAAAGGTTAGCATATAATTATCTCCACCTCTCGAAGGCACTCTGGATGCCCCCCCACAGATCAGAATGAATATACTCCAACGTTCCCTTCGTGTTATGGATTCCTCTGGTGAATCAAACTCTCTTTTGCTTCCCAAAAACACAGTGCTCACAGAAATTTAGTTTGCAAATTCCTTGCCCATCAAAAAGTCCTCTTTTGCTCACTTCTACCATGCCATTCTCACTCATACGCCCTAGGCACATATACCAAATTTTAGTAATATCATCATCTGACAAGGAAGATAAAGTGACAATTTGCATCACCAATGAATGATGAGAACCACACGCAAAACATATAACTTGGCAGTCTTTCTTTGCCCTTTCATCACAACAAGAGAACCTTTGGAAATCTTTAAAACCCCACTTTCAGCTGTGTATCTGTACCCTTTTGAATCAAGAGCACTCAACGAAATTAAATTTCTCTTCAATTCTGGAACATGTCGCACGTCACTAAGTGTTCTGATAACTCCATCAAACACCTTAACTTTAATTGTTCCAACACCCGTGATTTCACACGAAGTATTATTTCCCATCAAAACAACACCTTCAGACACTGTTTCGTAAGTTGTAAACCAATCCCGATTGGGACTCATATGGAAGGTGCAGCCTGAATCAAGTATCCACTCTTCGCTTACTTTAGGATCATTGACAGAAGTGATTAGAAGTTCACCATCGCTGTAGTCTTCTATAACATCAGCTTCACCGAAATTTTTTGGTTGTTTTCCCTTTTGATTCATAGCCTCTCTTTTAATCTTGTTCTGTAGCTTATAGCACTCAGATTTAATGTGCCTTTTCTTCTTGCAGAAGTTACAAGTTTTGCCTCTATTTGATGACTTCGATCTACTCTTAGATTTACCGCGAGGATTCCTTTTATGTATCCTTCCACGATCATTATCAGCATTCCGATCTTATCTCCTACGAGCAATGAGACTCTCTCCCTGAGAGTCGAGTTTAACCACAAGATGCTTCATCTTATCATACAATGTTAAAGAATCATAAACCTCATCAACTGTGAGAGACTCGCGACTATATAAAGTCGTGTCTCTAAAGGTTGAATAAGACGGAGGCAACAAACAAAGTAGAATCAACCCTAGATCTTCCTTATCATATTGAACCTCCATAGCCTCCAAGTTTGAGAGAATTTCTTTAAACACTGTTAAGCGTACAGACGCACCTTCCTCCAAACGATGAGCATAAAGACGCTGCTTCATGTGCAACTTACTTGTTAGAGTTTTCGATATACATATTTGTTCTAGCCTCTTCCATAATACAGCGGCGGTCTTTTCTTTCATCACATCCTATAAAATTTCATTAGACAAATGCAGATGTAATTGTGTTAACGCCTTTCAATCTTTACGCTTCTTCTCTTCATCTGTTAAAGTCGAAGGCATCTTATCTATCCTTAGCAGGGCATCCTCCAGATCCATTTGTGCAAGAATTGCTTGCATCTTAATCTGCCACAATGCAAATTTGGTGTTGCGATCCAACAGCGTAATTTCATACTTCAAAGACGCCATTACCATGATCGAGATGAAAAACCTGAAAGCTCTGATACCAATTTGTGAAAATAAAATAAAGTAAAATAAAGAACACGTAAATTTTTACGTGGAAACCCTTTCGGGGAAAAAATCACGGGCAGAGGAGAAGAAAATTCACTATGTCGAATTCAAATTAATACAAGAGGAATAGAGTATGTCTATTTATAGGCTTGTAAAGCCATATTCTAGTAAGACTGAAACACCTTATTCTAATCAATATCAAATAGACGGAATTTAGTAAGGTTTAAAAAACCTTATTCTAAAAATAAAATAAAAGAAGTGTAATTCTATATGGATTCTTCTTTTATTTTATTTTACCACTGTATTTTATTTAAATAAGGTTTCAGGTCACTTAATTCTAATATATATAAGTTAGTATGTATGCCCTGTTTTGACATGGCCTAGACACATGGGCATGTCTAATGTCGTGTGAGGCACACGGCCTGTTCACACGGGCGTGTGACTTGTAAAACTTTGAGAAATGTTTAATTTTTGAAAAAATTTGTATGAGCTCGGTTTGGTCTCGACCCTTTTCTACTGCATGTTTTAGGTCTCGATGACCTATATAAGGGACTCTATATTGATTTTTGATCTCTGATTCTATGATAATTATGAAATGATGTAAATGTTTGGTTTTGTCCAGTAATGCCTTTAACCCTAGTCCAGCGACGGATACGAGTTAGGGGTGTTACATCATCACCATTAAGAGGTGTTCTTTATAGGCCTGGAGTTAAATTATCAAAACCAATAACTCATTTTCTTATAACAAGATTGTGGTGTCTCTTTTGTTTAAAATAATGAAAAAAAACTTTCTATTAAGATCCATATACTAGAAAATTAATAAAAAAAGTATATATTATTTTTAAATATCGAGTAAAATAAAGTTAGATATGAAAGTTCGTTTATCTACACTAGTACTTTTACGATATGTAAGAGTTTATGAAAACTCGTGTAAGAGATTTAGGCTTTTGGAGACAGAGTAGATAGGCCGTCCTCTACAAATTTATAGAGACAATAAAGGAGGTATAATTTTCTAAATAGTTGCTACTATTTACAAAGAGTCTCAATTATTTCATGATTAGTGATAGGTTGAATTATTGCAATATATAATTTTTGCAAACTCCCCAAACTAGCAATAATTACTTGTTAAAATAATTTTAAAATTACTACCTTCCTTGTAACAAAATGCACATTGTTTTTCCCTTAATATTTTAGGGAACAAGAAATAAAACCTAAGTCAACAATGCAAGCCTTTATTACATGGTCGATGAACCGAAAGAGGTCTTAAAATCAAATTTTCGTGCCAAATAATGAGTTGGAATCATTATTCCGATCGTAACTAAAAAGGAAGAAGTTGCACCTACAAAACTGTAGCCTTAAAACTAAATGATAATGATGCTTTTTACCACGATTAAATTTCCTAATTTGTTTTATGTTCAAATCTAATTGTAACAAACTTTTAATGTGTATATATATGAACATGCTCGATTAAAATTCCATTACATCAATTCTTCCTGCTCTTTCGTAATATTTAGATTTTGTGAAAATTGATTTGAAATGCATATTCGACCTAGTAATAATTGTTTCTCGGATATCACTTTCTTTTACGCTAAATGTGAACGTGGTGATTCAAGGATCAACACCAATTGCTGAAACAGATGATAACTTTGTATGTGCTACACTGGATTGGTGGCCGACTAAAAAATGCAACTATAATTAATGCCCTTGGGGAAAGGTTGGACTTTTAAATTTGGTATGAATTGCTTATTTTTTGGGTGTGTGTATGAAAAATGTATTTTAAATAAACATTGAGTCATTTTATTTTGTTTTATATTTGTTTGTAGGATTTGAAAAAGAAGGTTCCAATAAATGCAATAAAAGGTGAGTTCTATGTGTATAAAATTAAATGTGTCTATCATTAATTCATACAAGGTAGTTCATAATCTAAGAATCAGAAAAGAAGTTGCAAATAATGCGATTCGAATACTTTTAAAAGCTATCTCTTAAGAGTGGTTGTGAGAACAAGTGGGACTAAACTTGGTTAAATGTTGGTAAGAATCAATTCAAACTACTTTTTAAAATTACTTTCAGCATTCAATTCTTTAAGAATCAAAGTTGGTGGGTCGTTACAAGATCAAGTGGTGTACAGAGTGGGAGAAGTTAAGAATTGCCCCAATTTCATGAAAAAAGAAGGCAGTTTATTTGGGTTCTCTTAGGGGTGCCTTCCCATGGAAAGATGAGACAAACTGAATAACTTTTTCAATCAAACTGGGTGGGTCTATCTATCTATTCCCGAAAGGAATTAAACCTTCACATTCTTTTCTAAAAACTAAAAATATATTGACTTTCTTAATTTGGCATTATGAAGAGTAAAGGTTACATTCGGGTTGAATGCTATTCTGGGAAGAAACGAGTCACAAAGCGAAAAGGGTCTTTGGGTTGGCGATTGGAATTCACAAAATACAAGGGATTTCATGAAGTATACTATTTCCAGGGGATACAAAGTTGATTCTTACGAATTTGGTAACTAAAATTATTCTCTCGAATATCTGCATGGGATCGTTTTCCTTTATATTTTTTTATCATGCTTTAACCAATTTATCTTGCTAAGAAATCAACTCTCCGGAGCTGGGATGGGCGCAAGGGTTGAGGCTAAACAATATGGAAAGGACGTAATATTACTTAAGAATATGGTGAAAGAATTACACCCCAGACCCCAAAACTCAACCAAAGGTTCTAGGTCCTAGTGGCTTTTATAACGAGAAATGGTTTAATTCTTTCCTAGAAATTTTGGGACAAGGAGTTGTTGACGGAGTTACGTACCACATCTACAATCTTGGACCTGGTATCCAAATATATCTCGATCCAGTGTTTACCGAAGAGCTTTTAGATGCTTACTTATTACAAGTATAGTTTATTTCTTAATTCGATTGATGCATGTGGAGGTGATGATCTAAACTTGATTACCAAGATTTAAGATCTTTCATACTTGAATCAAGTTTCCCAAACCTATAAAGGTGTTTTCAATATTGTCAACTAGTTTAAACCGTAATCAGGAGCTTGGGTTTCTGAATCTGGTGGAGATCTTCAGGGCGGTGGTAAAGATGTGTCTCCAACCTTTGCTAATGGATTTTGGTAATATTTTTCTCTCATTTTCCTCTACCTCTAACCTTTTTTTGTGTATAATACAACACGCGATTGAAATTTCCACCTTAAACAGGTATTTTGATCAATTAGGAATGGCTTCAGCCTACTATCACAAGGTTTTCTGCAGGCAAACACTCATCGGTGGAAATTATGCTTTACTTAACACTACAACATTTATTCCCAATCCCGATTACTACGGGTCATGATCTTCACAAAAATAGTGTTAGTCTTATCCTTGCTTTTTTCCCCTATAGCCACTGACATTTCATCTTCTTAACTTGTTTCATTTCTAGTGCGCTTCTATGGCACCGGCTTATGGGAAGTATTGTACTTACCGTAACTCAAGAGTCTAACCCGAATTTGCGTGTATATGCTCATTGTGCGAAGAAAAAGGTAAGCTGTCTTTGATAAAGCAAACTTTTCATCTTTCAAATTCTTTATTTTTATCAAGTATTATTTGGATAATTCTTTCCTTTTGTAGCCTAGGGTTTCTATCATTTTTATTAACTTGTCGAAAGATAGCTCTTTCGATGTAACCTTTTCTGGTTACGAACATCATCGTCATAATTTGAGATCCACAGATGCTGCGAAGCCCAATTTTGAATTTACAAGTCACCTGAAAAGGGAAGAGTATCATCTGACTGTATTAGGTGTAGATATACAAGGTCAAATTGTGTTACTGAATGACATTCCAATGGTTCCGACAGATACATTCGACATTCCAGCGACGGATCCAAAGCTTGTCAATGCTTCCACACCCATCTCGATTGCAGCTCATTTCATAGTCTATGTAACCATCAGAGACTTTCATGCCCCTGTCTGTGTTTAAACTCCCTTATTTCTTTACCCAAAATTTAATACCTTTAAACCTTGTTCGAAGGTTTAGAATGTGTTAAAAGTTTCTAACTTATTTCTCATTTGTTACTACTTAGCTACGTATGAATCTATAAATTTTAGTTTCCTTCAAAATTTCATCCTTATCTCAATTCATTTCCTAATATATTTTGCATAAACAAAGTAATCCTCCGGGCATGAAAGACTCATTGTCGGTTTTATTTTAGATTTCGACATGTTTCCACTATTTGTTTTCGCCTATTACTTTACCATAGATCTTCAACCACAAGTTGCAAGTGCAATTTCAAAATTAAAGATGGTTCCCTACATGTTTTAATGATAGAGACTAGCCAATAAAATGTAACATAATGAATTGAGAATCATTGGTTTACCTTAGAAATGGTTTTCCTAATATGACAACTTACCAAAAAAAATAAAAATAGAGCGAACGTTAGCGGAAGAAAACAATATTCTTTTCCAACATTTGGCGAAAAGAAAATATAATAAACGCCATGTTTTGTCACAGTCCGTTATCATTCTACTTCAACCTTCCTAGTTGAAGATTGAATTTGTTCTACTTCAACCTGGTTTTTCTAGTTTTGTAGTGTTTAATTACTCTTTCATGTCGTGCCTTGGAGACCTAATTCGACTAGCCTATTTGATCATAACATTCCCATGACTTATTTTATTTTATTATTCTTGTTTTATTGTTATGATTATTCCTATGTTACTTCTTTTAGTTAGTGGGGTTTACATGTAAGGAAAAATGTCCCTATAGGTCCTAGTATGATTAAGTCAGGATCGATTTAGTCCATGTACTATTAGAAAGTGAGCAAAAGAGGAGTATTAAAGATGGAATTAACTATTTACGGTAATAAGCTATTAGGTCACGAGCAATTCAATCACTTTGAAATTAAACGGGGGTAATTTAGTCCCTATACTAGTCAAATGTGAGGAAACAATGTATATTGAATACGGGGGATTAACTCATCACGCTTGTGAAGAATGAAGTGGTTCAAAGAAAAACAAGAAAAATGCCACCGTGGAACAATATATCTACACAATTTCATCGTCAGTTGGTGGAATTTCAAAATTTAAAAAAAAAAGTAAAAAAGTCGAACAATTTTTGTAACACCCCTAAATTGGGCCTAGAAGTATTGGGCCTTGAGTATGGGTTCGTAAAGGAGTTATGTATAAGTATTTAATTGTGCAAGGAAATGACACAATTAAATGTTTGCTTTGGTGGTTAATGGCCCTGAGAAGTGTTTAAGAAATCTTGGGTTCAAATCTGGGCTTTAGCAAAAATTTTTGTATTAAGTGATTAAAACTCTAGATGCTTGGATGAAGGCCTTTTAAATTATTGTGTTAGATAAATGACACAAGGAAGCATGTGGTCTAGTGGTTGTGGCGTCATTAAGGTTGTAAGGGAGCCTAGGTTCAAATCTTGGCTCTTGCAATTTATTTTGGTTTTTCTTTTAAAGGAACCTGGACTTTGGCCTATAGGCCTTATAATTAATTGAGGATAAAATATGACACAAGAAGAGCCTGTGGTGGAGTGGCAAGGTGGTGTGTTGTGTAACTGTGAGGTTTGAGGTTCAAGTCTTGGGATGCGTAGTGGAGTATTTATTTTGCTATTTGAGCGGTGTAGGAGGTGGCTTTAAATAGGGTAAACCAGATGATTTGGTGAGGGGGAAAGTGATTAAGACTCAATGCAGGATGTGCCAAGGTTAGTAATCGTTGGGCCGTGTGGGCCTAGCGGGCTTGTGAGCCCACATGGATAAAATGTATGTGCTGCAATAATATTGTTTAGACTGTGACGTTCGTATAGTTATGGCTGTTTCGAGGCTAAATGGGCCACACGAGTGTGTGGGCCCACTTGGGCCGAGTATGGGTCTTAGTCCCATTTACACCGTTAGGTCTGTTTAGGCTACTTAAGTCGCTCAAGGCGATAGTGGACCTTCTGTTAAGTCGTTAAAACCTCTAGTTTGTAAAATGACCATAATACCCATATATGGTAGAATGACAATTATTCCCTTCTATTCCATATGATTAATGTGCTTATGATTTACATATATGATTGTATTGAATATGACTTTGCATACACGCAATATTTATGACATGACATACTGCATGGGGTTGGGTTATTATTGACGGAGGAAGTGTATGGCTTGTAGCAGTTCTGAACAAGGCTTTTAGCCTTTTTGTGATACTTATGGCTTATAACCGTTCTGTTAACTGGCGGTGTTGTTACGATATTTATGGCCTTTAGCCGTTTTGGCTACGGCATTGAGCCGTTCTGTTGACTTAGTGCCACAACCGGTGCTAAGCTTGGTGTGTTGGCTGGGTGGGTCGATTTTATCCCTACATGGTGAGTTGGTTGGTACGGGTGGTGTGTTGGTTGGACTAGACTGGGAATCTGTCTACATATCTGCATCTGATACTGATTCTGTATTGGGCTTAAGCCCACCTGATTCTGTTAATGGGTTAAGGCCCACCTGATACTGTTTCTGTGATGGGCTCAAGCCCAGTCTGTTTCTGCATACTGTATCTCTGACTGTTGTATTTTTAAGGGATTACACACTGAGTTTTCGCAAACTCACCCTTTCTGTCTAACAGTGCAAGTAATCCCCAGCCTTAGACGATTTGGAGCCGCGAGGGACTCAGTGGTGACCACACTTCAGCAGATTGGTTGTTAATGACTCAATTTATTTAAGCTTTCATATTTGGGTTTTAATTATGTAATAAGGCCATTTGGGGGTTTTTAACTTTTAATGGGCTTTTGATTTCTTATATTAAACTGCTAGTTTAGAAACATTGAATTTTCAAAATAATAACGTTTTCAAATAAAAACCTACATTTCTAACCTTAAGGTTTCCAACTAAAGAAGCTTCCGCGATTTTTAATCGGATTGAGGAAAAACCAAAATAGCAATCGTTTGGATAAAACGGAATTTACTGAGTTTTCTAAGGAAAATAAGATTAAATAGGTTTAACTTAAAAACGGTTTTCACCATCAAGTACAAGGTTTCGCAAAACACTCAGATGTGACACATCAGATTCGGCCGTAACGTTTAGTCCGGGTTTGGGGTGTTACAATTTTATTTTATATTCTAAAGTTTATAAACATTCAAATATATTAAATTAATAATTGTGAGTAGTTTAGAGTGCTAGTAAGTACGAATTTCTACGAAAAAAATACTACGAAGAATTTAGATGATGAATTCTCTATTACTTGGGAAACTCAGTCAAGTGCCGAGTCCACTAGGTAGGTGGCTTACCCGTTGGGCTTTTATTATATAGAAATTCAAGTATGGGCACTTGGGCTACAAATTTTTGTCCCTAGTTGGTTTTGAATTTATTTAAGAATGGAGAAAAAAGCTTCATAAAAGAAAAGCAAACTATCTGAGAGGTTTTAGATTTTAATAGGATTTTCTTTTACATTTTATTACATAGAAAACGAAAGTAAGTCGTGCTCAGTCTTGGTAATTCATGTCATCACCATTAAGAGGTGTTCTTTATAGGCCTGGAGTTAAATTCTCAAAACCAACAATTCATTTTCTTATAAGAAGATTGTTGTGTCTCTTTTGCATAAAATAATGAAAAAAAAAACTTTTTATTAAGATCCATCTACTAGAGAATTAATAAAAAAGTATATATTATTTTAAAATTTCGAGTAATTAAAGTTAGATATAAAAGTTCATTTATCTACACTAGTACTTTTATGATATGTAGGAGTTTTATGAAAACTCGTGTAAGAGATTTAGGCTTTTGGAGGCAGAGTAGGTAGGTCGTCCTCTACAAATTTGCAGAGACACTAAAGGAGGTAAAATTTTCTAAATAGTTGCTACTATTTACTAAGTGTCTCAATTATTTCATGATTAGTGATAGGTTGAATTATTGCAATATATAATTTTTGCAAACTCCGTAAACTTGCAATAATTACTAGTTAAAACAATTTTAAATTTATTGCCTTCCTTGAAACAAAATGCACATTGTTTTTCCTTTAATATTTTAGGGAACAAGACAAAACCTAAGTCAATAATACATGCCTTTATTTTGGAACATACATGGTAGATGAACTGAAAGAGGTTATAAAATCAAATTTTCGTGCCGAATAATGAGTTGGGATCATTTTTCCGATTGTAACTAAAAAGGAAGAAGTTGCACCTACAAAACTGTAGCCTTAAAACTAAATGATAATGATGCTTTTACGATGATTAAATTTCCTAATTTGTTGTATGTTCAAATCTAATTGTAACAAACTTTTAATGTGTATATATATGAACATGCTCGATTAAAATTCCATTACATCAATTCTTCCTGCTCTTTCGTAATATTTAGATTTTGTGAAAATGGATTTGAAATGCATATTCGACCTAGTAATAATTGTTTCTCGGATATCACTTTCTTTTACGCTAAATGTGAACATGGTGATTCAAGGATCAACACCAATTGCTAAAACAGATGATAACTTTGTATGTGCTACACTGGATTGGTGGCCGACTAAAAAATGCAACTATAATTAATGCCCTTGGGGAAAGGTTGGACTTTTAAATTTGGTATGAATTGCTTATTTTTTGGGTGTGTGTATGAAAAATGTATTTTAAATAAACATTGAGTCATTTTATTTTGTTTTATATTTGTTTGTAGGATTTGAAAAAGAAGGTTCCAATAAATGCAATTCTACGTGTATAAAATTAAATGTGTCTATCATTAATTCGTACAAGGTAGTTCATAATCTGATAATCGAAAAAGAAGAATAATGCGACTCGAATACTTTTAAAAGCTATCTCTTAAGAGTGGTTGTGAGAACGAGTGGGACTAAACTTGGTTAAATGTTGGTAAGAATCATTTCAGACTAATTTTTAAAATTACTTTCAGCATTCAATTCTTTAAGAATCAAAGTTGGTGGGTCGTTGCAAGATCAAGTGGTGTACAGAGTAGGAGAAGTTAAGAATTGCCCCAATTTCATGAAAAAAGAAGGTAGTTTATTTGGTTTCTCTCAGGGGTGCCTTCCCATGGAAAGATGGGACAAACTGAATAACTTTTTCAATCAAACTTGGTGGGTATATCTATCTATTCTAGAAAGGAATTAAACCTTCATATTCTTTTCTTAAAAAAAATATTGACTTTATTAATCTGACACTATGAGAGTAAAAGTTACATTCGGGTTGAATGCTCTTCTGGGAAGAAACGAGTCACAAAGTGAGCGTTCCCTACTTGTTTCCACTGTTTGTTTTCACCTACTACTTTGCCATAGATATTCAACCACAAGTTGCAAGTGCAATTTCAAAATTAAAGACATTTCCCTACATGTTTTAATGATAAGGACGAACTAATAAAATGTAACATAATGAATCAAAAGTCATTGGTTTACCTTAGAAATGGTTTTCCTAATATGACAACGTACCAAAAAAAAATTAAAAATAGAGCGAACGTTATCAGAAATAAACATTATTCTTTTCCAACGCTTGGCGAAAAGAAAAGATAATAAATGCCATGTTTTGTCACGGTCTGTTCTCATTCTACTTCAACCTTCCTAGTTGAAGATTGAATTTGTTCTACTTTAGCCTGGTCATTCTAGTTTTGTAGTGTTTAATTACTCTTTCATGTTGTGCCTTGGAGACCTAATTCGACTAGCCTATTCGCTCATAACATTCCCATAACTTATTTTATTTTATTATTCTTGTTTTATTGTTATGATTATTCCTATGTTACTTCTTTTAGTTAGTGGAGTTTACAAGTAGGGAAAAATGTCCCAAAAGGTCCTAGTATGATTGAGGTAGGACCGATTTAGGCCATGTACTATTACAAAGTGAGCAAAAGAGGGGTATTAAAGATGGAATTATCTATTTATGGTAATAAGCTATTACACCACGAGCAATTCAATCACTTTAAAATTAAATGGGGGGTAATTTAGTCCTTGTACTAGTCAAACGTGAGGAAATAATGACTTTAGTAGCCCGTTTTCAGTGAAATCGGAACAGTGATTTGGGGACCACAAATCCGAATTCGTAAGAAAAATTATTTTAATATTATTTTATGGTCTTAATTATGATAGAAATATCATACGAAAATTTTGTTAGGAAAATTTTACCAATTGCACGCTTAATTTATAAAAGGACCAAATTCAATGAAATGCAAAAGTTAAGTTCTAGTAGCTATAAGTATCAAATAGCTATGGATTTCAAAATTAGAGGTCCTTGTATAGAAAACAGACCATTAAGAGGGGTTTGTAGATAAGTATGATGATTCACCCATGGAAAATTAAATAAAGAAAAGGACAAAATTGGAAAGATGAAAAAATAAAGATGATAAATAATAAAAGAAAAGAAAATATCATCATTTATATCATCTTTCCCAAAATTAAATACATGGAAACCCTAGCTAAAAGAAGAGGACTCAAGAAAGCTTACTTGGATTAATTGGGTAAGTAACCTTATCCCGTTTTTAGTAAATTTTATGTTTCTGAGATCGTAATAGCTTAATTTAGCTATCTTTGAGATCAATTTGCAAAGTTATCAATGTATTAAATTTTTCCCATGGATGAATATGCATGAATTATGAATATTATGGTAGAAAATGAAAGGTTGTTAATAGATAAAACAACTTTTGTAAAGTGATTTTTTATGAAATTGTGATTTAGGGACTAAATGTAAAGATGTAAAATTCTTAGAAAAATTCTGAATTTAATGAAATACATGGGCTATTATGTTACATATAAAAATCAGTTAGGCTTGGAATAAGGATTAAATTTCATGAATTTTATTTTCCAAGCCTAGGAACAAAATCGTCATTAATTAAAAGTATAGGGGCAAAATGATACTTTTACCTAAGATGTGAAATGTATTGAATTGATGTTAAATTTATTCGTATAGATTCGGATATATAAAAAATGGAGTTAGATCATGGAAAAGGAAAGTGTCAGATTAGTAAATTTCGAATACACGAACAATTATCGAGGTAAGTTCGTGTAACTAAATTGTGTATATTTATATGTTTAAATTGAATGTTATGTATGCGTATTGTATACTTTACATGTATGAAAATCAGTCAAATATCTGATAATGCTTGATAAGTATTAAGTCTCGATTGAATAAATGAAATTTGATGGATACAGGGTTCTCAAATTTTTTTGTGGTCCTACATATGTTGCGGACACACCATAGCTTGAAAGAGCGTCCCGTTATTAGCCCTCTCAAGCTTCCCATTACATGGTTCTTGCGAGCTTCCCATTGATAGCTCTTCGGAGCATCCTGATCGGTTGTGATCCTGCATGTATTGTGGACACACCGTAGCTTTTATGAGTGTCCCGATATATGGCTCTTTAGAGCTTCTTGATTAAAGGCTCTTTGTGAGCTTCCTGATTAATGGATCTCCGGAGCTTCTCGATATGACTCGCTTGAACTTCCTGATATATGGCTATCCGGAGCTTCCTGATTAATGGCTCTTCAGAGCTACCCGTTATTGGCTCACATGAGCTTCATGATTATGTAGGCTTCCCGTTAACAGCACGAATAAGCTTCTCGTTAATGGCTCTCAAGAGCTTCTTATTATATGGCTCGAGAGAGAGAGAGCTTCCCGATTATGTGCTCTAATGAGCACACCCAAATATGAATTGACAGATTTCAGATTTGTACACATAATGTGTACTACCCTTGTATCCATCGATATTTTAAATGATTCAACGAGTAAAGTTTTGATATGAGATGAAATGAATTCAAGATGAATTACTATGAGAAATATTTGAAGTACAAAGATATGATATGTATATGTTCACAGATACTTGAAGTGATAAATACATGTATGTGGAAATTGAATATTAATGAGCTCATTCATGTTTCTTGGTATTTATGTGAATTACATGACTAACATGCTTGATGAGGATATGTGTTTAGGCAACTGGCCAAATTGGTTTGAGCATGCTTACTTAGCTTACCTTAAATGTGAAATAAATGGTAAGATAATTTTCCTGTTATACGAACTTACAAAGCATTAAATGCTTACTTTGTTTTATTTCCTCTGTTTTGTAGTAACCCAGAAATTGGTCGGAGCCATATCACATTATCAATTGCCCTTTTTCGATATATTTATTAAATCAACTTTGGTATAATGGCATGTATAGGTTAATTTGGCCATTGATGGCATGCAAATGTTTTGTTGTGATTAGCCATTTGAATGGAAAATGTTTGATACATTTTGATATATATATATATAAGTATATGGCCTTATCATAGTTGATATGTGTTTTGGTATAATTGATTGATGGTCAACTAATAGGCAAATTGTAACATGGCTTGAGTTGGTATAGTTGGTATAGATATGAATATATATATGTAAGTGATCAAATTGTTAAGCATGGATACTTGATTATATAAGATGATATGATATGCATAAGACTTGGTTATGGTTTGACTCAAATGTTTTATATTGGATTGGGAATGTGTTTAAGTGTTAATGTAGGTGGAAAACAAGTTTGGGTGAGAAATAAGGCTTGTAAATGGTCTTATTTTGTCCACACGGGCATATGTCTCAGTCGTGTGTGACACACGGCCTAGCACATGGGCGTGTGTTTTGGCCGTGTGTCCCCTGCATCTTTAAAATTTCAAAACAAAATGCTCAGAATTGATTACACGGCCAAGCACACGGGCGTGTGTATTGGCCATGTGACCCCTGCACTTATTTAATGATGTTCACACGACCTAGCACACAGACGTATGAATTGGTCGTGTGACTAAGTCAAAGAGTTACAAGGGTATGGACACAGGCTGGGACACGGCGGTGTGTCCCTATTTCGAATACTCACACGGCCTAAGACATAGGCGTGTCACTTGGCTGTGTGAGCCTTACGACCTGACACACGGGCATGTGTACCCTGCACCTAGGAAAAATCTTGAAATTTTGCGAAAAATTCTCTGCGTACCGGTTTAATCCTGACTTGTTTCTAATATATGTTTTGGGCCTCGAGGACTTATATAAAGGACTTATGAATAATATCTGACATGAATTTTAAATAATATGAAATGTATGTATTTGATCTGTTTATTCTGGTAATGCTTTGTAACCCTATTCTGGCGACGGATACTGGTTAGGGGTGTTACATTTTTTGGCATTAGAGATACAGTTTAGCCAATTCTCGGGATAACGTTATGTATACGAGTCTAGCTATACATGTCATTATATAACTTGTGATAGTGTAATATCTCCTAACCATTTTAAAACATGTTTTTTATATAGTAATGTCATCCAACCAAGCTGAATCTGAAGAAGCTGAGAGCAATGCTGAAGCTCCAATTCAAAGAGCAGCATCTAGTAGTAGAAGGCTCGTATCTGAGGGCCGAGGAGGAGAGGCTAAAGAAGAATTCTTCCAAATTATGAACTAATGGTTTACAGAATATGTAAGAAAAAACTCACTATAGAACAACCACCACCCCCTCCTAACTCTCAACCGGTTCCCGATATGCCACAAGGTACAGAATTTGTTAGAACAGGTAAGCCTCCTCTTGATAAAATTCGTAAATATGGGGTAGAAGAATTCAGAGCTACAACTGAAAATGATCCTGAAAGGGATGAATGCTGGTTAGAAAATACTATCAGGGTTTTTGACGAAGTATCTTGCACACCGTCCGAATGTTTGAAATGTGCTTTATCTTTGTTAAAAGATTCGGTTTACCAATGGTGGAATACATTGATTTTTATTGTACTGAAGGAGATGGTCACGTGGGAATTTTTCCAAACTGAATTAAAAAAGAAGTATATTAGTCAGAGATTCCTAGATCAAAAACAGAAGGAATTTTTAGAGCTTAAATAGGGGCATATGACAGTATCTAAATATGAAAGGGAATTTTTTCGATTGAGTAAGTATGCTAGAGAATGTATCCCAACTGAAATCGTAATGTGTAAGCATTTTGAAGAGGGTCTGAATGAAGATATAAAATTGCTAGTTGGGATTCTTGAATTAAAAGAATTTGTGGTACTGGTTGACCGAGCACATAAAGCTGAAGAGCTTAGTAAAGAGAAAATACAGGCTGAGATGGAAGCCAGAACTTCAAGTAAAAGATTTACGAGAAAGTTATATCAGTCAGCCTCAAAGAAATTAAAGAAAAATTTTGATCATTCTACTAGCTCTATGGGGTACTCTAGGAGAGATAGAGGTATTTAACGTTCCAGTTGAAGATCTCAGGCTACATCTGTAGCAAGTGTGGGCAGTGTTAGAAATACCAAACCCAGATGCAAGCACTATAATAAAATGTATTTTAGTGAGTGTATAATAAAAAGTGGAGCATGTTTCATATGTGGTTCCTTTAACCATTATCTAAGAGTTTGTTAGGAGAAAGTTGAAAGAGATACTGTTCAAACTTCAAAGCCAAGCAATATAGCTACTAGAGGTAGACCACCTCGTAACCCTGGTAATGTCAGTGGTAGTCAAGGTACGACAAAAAGACTCAACTGTTAAATCTGAAGCACGAGCACTGGCAAGGACATATGCTATTCGTGCATGTGAGGATGCTTCTGCACCCGGCGTTATTACTAGTACTTTTTTCTGTTCTTGATAGTGATATAATTGCTTTAATTGATCCTGGTTCAACACATCTATATATTTGCACGAATTTAGTGAATAATAAAAATTTGCCTGTTGAGTCCACTAAATTTGTGGTTAAAGTATCAAACCCCCTAGGCTAGTATGTGATAATGGATAAAATTTGTAAGAATTGTCTGTTAATGATACGGGGTTTTTGTTTTCTGGCTGATTTGATGTTACTACTATTTGATGAATTTGATGTGATTCTGGGTATGGACTAGTTAACTCAGCATGATGTTGCGGTAAACTGTAAACAGAAGCATATTGTACTGAAATGCCAGAATGGTGAAATGATCTATATTGAATCTGATAATTTGAATGGGTTGTCTAATGTGATATCAGCCATGTCAGCACAAAAATATGTCAGAAAGGGTTATGATGCTTATCTTGCCTATGTGTTGGACACTACAGTGTCTGAATCCAAGATTAAATCAGTGCCTGTGGTATGTGAATATCCTGATGTGTTTCCATAGGAGTTACCCAGATTGCCGCAGGTTAGAGAAGTGGAATTTTCTATAGATCTTGTTCTGGGGACAACACAGATATCCATAGCACCCTACAGAATGGCTCCTACTAAATTAAAAGAGTTAAAAGCACAATTGCAAGAACTGACAGACAAAGGTTTTGCTCGACCAAGTTTTTCACCTTGGGGTGCACCGATTCTATTTGTTAAAAAGAAAGATGGATCATTGAAATTGTGTATTGATTACCGATAGCTTAAAAAAGTGAGAATTAAAAGTTTAAAGTATATATTCACTGATCATAAAAGCTTAAAGTATCTAATGTCGTAAAAATATTTGAATCCGAGATAGCGCAGGTGGCTTAAATCACTGAAAGACTATGATCTGGTTATCAATTATCATCCAGGAAAAGCAAACGTGGTTGTAGATGCTTTGAATAGAAAGTCTTTGTTTCCCTTGCAAGTAATGAATACTCGATTATCATTGTCTGATGATGGCTCAATCTTAGCTAAGTTAAAAGCTAAGCCGACATTTTTACAGCAGATCTACGAAGCTTAGAAAAGTGATAATGAGTTACAAGCTAAACGGGTACAATGTGAATCGACTTCTGATTCAGAATTTCATATCAAACCTGATGATTACCTATTACTCAAAGGTAGATTATGTATACCGAAGAACTCAGAACTTGTACAGAAATTATTACATGAAGCTCATAATGATATTATGTTTATTCATCCGGGGGAGTAACAAAATGTATAATGACTTAAAAAAGATGTATTGGTGCCCGGGAATGGAGCATGATATTTCTGAATTCGTATCTAGATGTTCGATATATCAGTAAGTTAATGCTGAACATCAAGTACCTTCGGGCCTATTACATCCAGTTATAATACAAGAATGGAAATGGGAAAGAGTTACCATGGATTTTGCGTCAGGTTACCCCTATCTCTGAAAAAGAAAGATGTCATTTGGGTAATCGTTGATCGTTTGACGAAGTCTACACACTTTATTCAGGCTACATGGAGTACCAGTCTTCATTATTTCTGATAGTGATCCTCGATTTACATCCCGATTCTAGAACAAGTTGCAAGAAGCTCTGGGTACGCGGTTACATTTCAGTATTGCATTCCATCCTCAAACTGATGGTCAGTTAGAGCGTGTGATTCAGATTCTTGAAGATATGCTTCGGTGTTGTGTATTAGAATTCGAAGGTAATTGGGAAAAATATCTTCCATTAGTCGAATTCGTATATAATAACAGTTATCAGTCAAGTATAAAGATGGTACCGAATGAAGCTCTGTATGGCCGTAAATGTAGAACTCCGTTGTATTGGACTAAGCTCAGTGATAAAAAGATACACGGAGTTTATTTGATTCGTGAAACTGAAGAAAAAGTGAAAGTGATCTGAGATAGTTTAAAAGTAGCTTCTGATCGTCAAAAATCTTATGCAGATCTTAAATGAAAAGAAATAGAATTTCAGGTTGGTGACAAGGTATTCTTGAAAGTATCGTGTTGGAAGAAAGTTCTTCGATTTGGCTGTAAAGGCAAATTAAGTCCGCAATTTATTGGGTCGTATGAGGTTATGTAAAGAATCGGACTTGTTACATACCGATTGGCACTACCACCAGAACTTTACAAGATTCACAATGTCTTTCACGTATCTATGTTACGACAGTATTAGTCAGACATTTCACATGTTATTTCTTCAACAGAGATTGAGATTCAGCCTGACATGACTTACAGTGAAGAACCGATCATAATTCTGGCACGTGAAACAAAAGAATTGAGTTGATTCTTTGGGAAGAAACGAGTCACAAAGCAAAAAAGGTCTTTCAGTTGGAGATTAGAATTCACAAAATGCAGGGGATTTCATGAAGTATACTATTTCCAGGGGATACAAAGTTGATTCTTACGAATTTGGTAACTAAAATTGTTTTCCCGAAAATCCGCATGGGATAGTTTTCCTTTATATCTTTTCATCATGCTTTAATCAATTTATCTTGCCAGGAAATCAACTCCCCGGAGCTGGGATGGGCGCAAAGGTTGATGTAATGCCCTAAATCCCTAATAAAATTATTTTTGTGTGTTTATACGTGAAAGTATGTCTGGCTTAGTGGTTGTGTGCTCTGGAAGTGCATGGGAAGTCATGGGTTCAAGCCTTGGCTTCCACAAAAATTTTGCTTTTTAAGGATAAAACCCCTATCTTTGGCCAATAGGATTATAAGTTTATTTTGTTAAAAACATAACAGAATGGGCCTCTGGTCTAGTTGTTAGTGGAGTGTGGAGTGTGCTAGTGGTTTGAGGTTCGAATCCCTGCTTGTGCAAATAGAGATTATTTTTACTGGTGGCCATAGGAGAAAGTTGTGTTTGACTGAAACACCGAGGAGTTTGAATGATTTTGAATGGGGTTGTTGTTAGCCGAATTTAGGGAGTGAAAAGGGGGATTTTTTAGGAGGAAATCGGGGAATTCAAAGAGTGTTACTGTCGCATTTGAACTTTGGCACTAAGAATTTCGGTAGTGTTGGAGTGTCTTGGAGCAGTCTAAGGTTTAGAAGCTGACGGAATTAGAGGAGTCCCATTTGGTCAAAAGGATTTGGTTACAACTCTCAAGCTAACTGAGTGCCGATTTTGTTTCTAGCTTTGCTGCCAATTTCTTTCTCAACTTTTCGGGTTGGTCACATTCATTTTTGTTTTTTATCCTATAGTCGAATATTGCAAAAGAAAAAAGGGGGTTCTTTTGAGTTTTTTTCATTTCTTCTCCTAGCATATTTGGATTCTTCCTTCCTTTTCCCATTTGTGTCGACCTTCTTTGTTCTTTATTAAGCCGAATCATCTCCTCCTTCTTTGTTTGGCTGAATAACCTAAGTGTTGTTTCTCTTCTTCTTCTCTTTTCTCCAAACTGAATACCTTCTGACATTGTGGCCGAATCTGTTAAGGCCTAATCATCTTCTTTCCCTTCTTCTATTTTTCTCTTGGCCGATTCTTGTTAAGGTACTGCCGAAATTCCTTTGATTTCTAGGTAAGTGTTTTTACGGTTTGTTTCCCCCTAGCCGAATTTATTTGGATTTCTTCTTAAAGGTTCAGCTTCTGTATCTCTTAGGCCGAATGGTTACTTTTCTATCTCTTTTTCTGGCATGGAGAAATATTCATCTAATAACCCCTATTCATATGAATGTTGCTAGGGCCTCGATTTCAATAATCAAGGTGTTAGGCTGATTGCTCTTCCCCTACAAATGGTTTTTCCTTTATTGGTAAGTGCTTTAAGTGTTGATTAAGGATCTTGTCCTTGTGTTATGTTTCTTAATGGTGGTTAAGTGTTCGATTTGTAATAAGGTAACTGAAAGTTTAAGGTGAGGACAACTGAAAGTTTAAGGTGAAGGGTGATGTTTGGTGTTGAATATTTAAGAGTAGCATTCGTGGTTTATAAGGTGTTTTGATCTGAGAAGTGGTTTAGCTATGACATCACAACAGGTGTGTAACATCACCATTAGATGTGAAACGGCAAAAGCTGAAAAGCTGAAAAGTGGGCTGTCGACACCATAGGAACGTGTAGCCGCCCATGTGGCAGGCCATGTAACAAACCATGGTCGTGTGATAGATGAGATGGCCATGAGCGTTTTCATGGGCCGAAACGATATTGGGCCATTTTGGGGCCGAACTGGGCCATGTGGGCCTAATGGGCCTATGGGTCCCACACGAGAAAATCACACATAAGTGTGGTAAATATTGGGCCAAGCTATGTAAACCACGCAGCTAAGGCCATTTCTAGGCTATGTGGGCCATATGAGCGTGTGGGCCCACATGGGCCCGCAATATGGGTCGTGGGCCCATTTTTACTGATTGTTTGTTAAGGTTGCACGGGTCGCCCAAGATGACTGTAGACCTACCGTTGGGACAGTAAGTGTACCTGGACCCTTATTTTTGTAAGTGACTGATATACCCCTATGTGATGTATGACTATTTGAGCATGCCATTTGTATTGTATATACATTTATTTTATGTTGCATTGCATGGGGTGGGATATGTGATTTTGGAAGAAGTGTACTGAAAGGCTATAAGCCTATTACTAGCAACTCTACTGCAAATACTGTTTTAGTGCCGTAACCGGTGCTACTTGGAGTGTAGGGATGGGTGGGTCGATTTTATCCCCACATGGTGTGTAGGGTTGGTATGAAGATGGTGTGTAGAGGTTGGATTGGGTAGGATTTTCTGATTGCATACTGTACTGATACTGTAATGGGCTTAGGCACCACTAATACTATTACTAAAATGGGCTCAGGCCCAGACTACTACTGTTACTGAAATGGGCTAAGGCCCTAACTGAGACTGAAGGGCTTAGGCCCAAATTTGTGTTTACACTAATTGATTGCTATTATAAGATTACACACTGAGTTTTCGTAAACTCACCCATCTGTTAATTGTGCAAGTAATCTCTAGACTTAGACAGATCGATGCGACGGAGGACTTAGTGGAGGCCACTCGACTTAGTTAACTTTTAAAATTATAACTAAGGCTTTGCTTGGGGCTTTTCCTTGTGTAATAAAGCCTCTCGGGTTTATTTTTAATTTTGGTATTTTACTCAATTTTGATTGTGATTTACAACTGCTAATAGTAGGAAAAACACGAGTTTTCAAAAAAATACACATTTTCAAAACAACCATAAATACGTAACTCGTTTTCAAAGCTTACGCGAACAACAAACTATTTACAAAATTTATAATGTTTAATAAAAAGCAACCTTTAAAAAAACTAGTCCCACATTATCAATGAGCAATAAGACTTTAAAATGACTTTTCAAACTATACAAAGAGGCTAGTTAAAGAAGGGTTTTTTTTTCAAACGACGAGTTTTAGATTTCGAAAAACACTTCAATGTGACATCGCTAGATCCAGTCATGACATCTAGGTCGGGTTTGGGGTGTTACAATTGAAGCTGAACAATATGGAAAAGACATGATAGTACTTAAGAATATGGTGAAAGAATTACACCCAAATCCTAAAACTCAACCAAAGGTTCTAGGTCCCAGTGGCTTTTAGGACGAGACGTGGTTTAATTCCTTCCTAGAAGTTTCAGGGCAAAAAGTTGTTGATGGAGTTACGCACCACATCTACAATCTTGGACCTGGTATCCAAATATATCTCGACCTAGTGTTTACCGAAGAGCTTTTAGATGCTTACTTATTACTAGTATGGTCTATTTCTTAATTTGATTGATGCATATGCAGGTGATGATCTAAACTTGATTACCAAGATTCAAGATCCTTCGTACTTGAATCATGTGACAACCCGAATTAGGGCCTAATCGGAATAGTGGTTTCGTGACCACAAATCCGAGATAGAAATAATTATTTTATAATTATTTTGAGGTTATGATATGATTGCATGATTGTGTGAAAATTTTGTGAAGAAATTCCATGCATAAAATGCTTAATTTGAAGTTAGGGCTAAATCGAATAAGTTGCAAAAAACTTGCATTCTAGAAGTTTTTAGTATGAAATTGCTTTGAAATATTAATTAGGAGGTCTTAAATAGCAATTTGACCAATTTCTAAAATTTTGGACAAAAATGGGCTTGTACATGAAAATTTTTAAAGAAAGGCATTAAGGGCATTTTGGTCATTTGTATATTAAATGAAATAAAATGGGAAAAATAACACAAAATTGGTTATCATCTTCATTAGTTGCTGCCGAAAATTGCTCTCCTCCATAGCTAGGGTTTCTTCAACTTTGAAGCTCCATAGTAAGTGATTTCAAGCCCCGCTTTTAATGTTCTTTACATTTTTGGATTCCTGTGACTCGATTAAGCTTATGCTAACAATAATTCGACCTAGGGTTCATATTTGGAAAAATACCCATAGGTGAAATTTGTGTATTTTGATGTTTTATGATAGAATATGAGGTTTTAAATTATGTTAGACAACTTGTGCTACTCGGTTTTAAGTGAAAACGAGTAAAACTAAGATAATCGGTAAAAATACCTATTGTTCACAACTATGTGTTAGAGTGAGAATTTGATGTGGTCATAGAAGATAAAAATGTTCATCATGTCATAAAACATAAGAATAAGGGCTGAAATTAAATTTCCGAGCCTAGGGGCAAAATTGTAATTTTGTAAAAGTTTGGGGGGAAAAATGTAATTTTTCTATAATGTGATCTTTGGATTAAAATAAATAGTATGAGTGCTAAATGAGCTAAATGTGTTGTTATAGATCAAGAAAGGCGTGGAATTGACCTCGAACGAGGGAAGGAAAAAGTTTTGGACTAAATCACAAAATTTCCACATTTTGCACCGAGGTAAGTTTGTATGTAAATATTATATTATTTTCATTTACATTTCTATATATTTCAGCCTATTATATGAATATACTAGCTGATGTTAAAATATAAATCGACTATTGGGAGAATAAAAATAAATAATAGAGAGGAATCCCGATTGAACATTCGGAGAGATCGAATAAAATAGAGGGAGCGTAGCGTAGCTAGGTCACATGTATGATGCTGAGTGCACATCATGTGTACAAGAAAGCTTCCGAAATACCATGTAGTAGCTAGGTCACATGTGTGATACGGGATGTATCCCATGTAGACAAGAGAGCTACGTAAGAGATAAATGTAGCTAGGTCACATGTGTGATACGGGATGTATCCCATGTAGACAAGAGAGCTACGTAATAGATAAATGTAGCTAGGTCGCATGTGTGATTCCAAGTGAAGGACACCATGTAGACAAGAAAGCTACGAGACAAATTGGCTAGGTCACATGAGTGGTATTAAGTGTTCACCATGTGTACAAGAGAGCCGAATTAAATGGAGTATGATGGTGGGGCATGTGCTAAACCATTAAATGTCGAGGATTGATCCGAATTGTTCAACGGGATGGTTTTGTGGTGACGTTGTGGTTATGGACCTATACTTATGATGAATGAATTGTGGTGAAAATGATTTGTGGCATATCTATATATGTAAGATAAAATGAGGGTAGCATAAAGAATGTGTGAAAGAGTAAAATTTGCATTAAAACTGTTTTGGACGGTAGCAGTGATGTGATTTTGAAAAATCACCAAAAATAGGAGGAACATAATTAGAGGTTGAATGAGATGTGCAATTAAAGTTTAATGAGTCTACTTTCATATAAAAGAATCAGAACAAGCAAAGGAATTTTATATTTTGAGATATTTACAATTGTGTGTGACTTGCTCAGGATGAATGTGTGATCCCCTGTTTCAACTTTGAAAAATAATTAAAAATTGTACAAAGAAAATTAAGAAATATAGTTTACATACCTAAATTCCTTATTGAGTCTAGTTTTAAATGAAACAAATTTCATGGTTATTTGAATTGTGTACTGAGAGAAATTCAATTCGTAGTGAACAGAGGTCAGACTAGTCGAGCTGTGTAACAGGGGAAGCTTTAACTAATAAACTGTACTAATCGGCTGAACCAAAAATTCTAGAAAAAAATTAGCAAATAGATTTATGAGTCTAGATTCAGGGAAATTTTACGGATTTGAATTTCGAGTTTTTCAACTCGAGTTATGATTTATTTAGTGAATATGATGCAGGGGGGGACAGCTTGATCAAATTGGGACAAACAATAAAAGTATAAAATATTTTATAATTGAGTTATGTTGTAAACATGTTAGATTTCTTATTTGTTATTTATATACTTACTTACTAAGCTATATGCTTATCTTCTTTTTTTTTCTTGTCTTATAGAGTTACTAAGCCAGATTGGGAATTGAAGATCGTCGGAGACCCATCCACGCTATCAATACTTTTTGGTACATTGTGAACACTATTTTGAAATATGGCATGTATAGCAGACTTGGTTATTTTGTTACGTGTCATAAATGTCTAGGTTTAAATTACTACTTATAGTATCAAGCTAATCATTTTGTATGAAACCTTTGGAGTTAGTTTGTATTGTTAATAACAGATGTTATAATGATCAAATTGCACGCTATATTTTTTGTTGGGTTTTATTTAATAGTATTTACTATGATTTGTTAATACCTCGTACCCTGTTCCGGCTACGGATATGGGTAAGGGGTGTTACATTTAGTGGTATCAGAGCTATGGTTTAGTCGGTTCTCGGACTAATAAAGTGTGTGTAAAAGTCTAGCTATACATGCCATAAAAATATTGTGATAGTGTGGTGACTCCTGACTATTCTAAATTGTGTTTTGTTTTAATATAGTAATGGATCCTGAAGGAACTGCGGCTGATGATGCTGCTAGTAATGCACCGGCTCCCGCACAAGGGACCGTATCTGTGGAAAGTAGACCGAGAGGCGTTGAGACAGGGGAGATGAGGCTCGGGATGCCTTTCTCCAAAGGATGAACAATTGGTATACTTGAATTTATTCGAGCAAATCCAAATACTCAACCTCCTCCACCCCCTCCTATACCTCGGATGATTCTGTGTAGCTGCTCAAGATGTAAATTTGGTAAGGATGAACAAGCCTCCAGATTGACAAGATTCGAAAACAAGGGGCCAAGAGTTTAGAGCAAAGATCGACGATGATCCTGAAAAAGCGGAATTACGCTTGAGAATTCTACCCGTGTATTTTATGAGCTCTCATGTACACCAAGAATGCTTAAAGTGTCTTTGTATCACTTCAGAGAGATTCGGCCTACCATTGGTGGAAGACTTTGGTATCGGTGGTGCCAAAAGAAAAAGTTACTTGGGATTTCTTCCAGAAGAATTTAGAAAAAATACATAAGTCAACGATTTATGGATCAAAAACGGAAGGAGTTCCTTGAATTGAAGCAAGGCAAGATGTCGTGGCGAGAATATGAACGCGAATTTGTGAGACTTAGCAAGTATGCCCGGGAATGTGTGTCAACCGAGGCCATTATGTGCGAGAAGGTTTGAAGATGGGCTGAATGAGGACATTAAAGTGCTTGTAGGAATTTTGGAATTGAAAGAATTTGTTGTATTGGTTGATCGAGCTCTTAAAGTGAAGAATTGAACAAAGAAAAAGAAAAGCTACTATTGAGGCTCGAGATGCCGAAAAAGATCGATAAGCAAGCCATTTCAATCTCAATCAAAGAGGTCCAAAGAGGCAAACCCTCGAATGACAGGTTTCAATTGAGGAGTCACACAGAGATCGTGGTAGAGCGTATTCGGGGTCTAAAGCTCAAGCTACTTGGTGGCAAGTGTGGGTAATGTGCGACCTAGAAAGCCCGAGTGTCGACAATGTGGCGGCAACATTATGGTGAGTGTTGGGGAACTGAGCGAGCTTGTTTGGTGTGGTTCTCGCGAGCATTTTATTAGAGATTGTCCTGAGAAAGTTAAAGAAGAAAGATTTGAGAATGCTAGACGAATACCACCGCTAGTAGAGGTAGACCACCGAGAAATACCGGAGGTGGGACTAGCGATAAAGCTGCGATGAAAGACTCGATGGGCAAGATCGGAAGCTAGAGCACTGCTAGAGCTTATGCTATACGTGCCCGAGAAGATGCATCATCTCCGATGTCATTCTTGGTACATTTTCTCTCTATGATACTATTGTTATTGCATTGATTGATCCCGGGTCCACTCATTCCTATATTTGCATGAATTTAGTATCTAATAAAAAGTTACCGTTGAGTTTCTTGAGTTTACGATTAAAGTGTCGAACCCCTTAGGCCAATATGTGCTAGTTGACAAGGTTTGCAAGAATTGCCCATTAATGATTCAAGGTCACTTTTTTTCCGCCAATTTGATCTCATTACCATTTAATGAGTTTGATGTTACCTTGGGAATGGACTGGTTGACATTGTATGATGCTAAGGTAGATTGTAAACAAAAGACACTAGAGTTGAAATGTGAAAATGGAGAAATTTTGTGGGTTGAAGCAGATTTAATCAAATAAATTGCCTATGGTGATTTCACATATGTCTGCATGAAATATATGAGGAAAGGGTGTGAAGCTTATCCGCTTATGTAATGAATCTTGAGTTGCCTCAATCAAGCTTGAATCGATCACCGATAGTTTGTGAGTTTCCGGATGTATTTCCGGAGGAATTGCAGGGTTGCCTCCGAAGCAGAGAGATAGAGTTTGCCATTGATTTGTTGCCGGATCTTGCACCGATCTCGATTGCTCCATATAGAATGGCTCATTGAATTAAAAGAATTGAAGGCTCGATTGCGGGAATTAACAGATAAGGGATTTGTGAGACCGAGTTTCTCTCCCACAGGTGCTCTGTATTATTCGTAAAGAAGAAGGATAGTTCAATGAGACTTTGCATTGATTATCGTCGACTCAATAAGGTGACTATAAAGAACAAGTACCCATTGCCGAGGATTGATGATTTATTCGATCGGTTAAAAGGGCTACAAGATGTTTTCAAAGATTGATTTAAGGTCCGTTACTACCGGTTGAGAGTTAAGGAGTCGATGTGCGAAAACCGCCTTTAGGACAAGGTATGGACATTATGAGTTTCTTGTAATGCCTTTCGGCTTAACAAATGCTCCAGCTATATTTATGGACTTAATGAATCGATCTTTCGGCCATATTTGGATAAGTTTGTAGTAGTATTCATAGATGACATTCTAATTTATTCTCGGGATGAGTTTGAACATGCCGAACACTTGAGAACCATATTGCGGATCTTGAGAGAAAGAAATTGTTTGCCAAGTTTAGTAAAAGTGAGTTACGGCCGTGAAGTCGATTTTTGGGACATATAGTCTCGGTGATGGTATTCGGGTGGATCCAAGCAAGATTTCTGCGATCGTTGATTGGAAACCGCCAAAGAATGTATTTGAGGTTAGAAGCTTTTTAGGCTTAGCCGGATATTATAGACGTTTTGTTGAGGATTTTCGATGATTGCCTCTCCTATGACTAAGTTGCTTTGCAAAAGAATGTTAAGTTTGAATGGGTGATGAATGTCGTGAGAATTTTGAAAAGTTGAAAGCACGATTGACTGAAGCACCAATTTTAGTACAGCCCGAGCCAGGAAAAGAGTTCGTAATTTATAGTGATGCATCGTTGACAGGCCTTGGATGTGTGTTGATGCAAGAGGGTAAAGTGGTAGCTTATGCTTGAGACGCTTAAAACCGCATGAAAAGAATTATCCTACACATGATTTGGAATTGGCCGCTATTGTCTTTGCTTTGAAGATTTGGCGACATTATTTGTACGGTGAAAAATGCCGAATTTTTACTGATCACAAAAGTTTGAAGTATTTGATGAATCAAAAGGATCTGAATCTGCGACAGCGAAGATGGCTTGAATTATTAAAGGATTATGATCTAGTGATTGATTATCATCCGGGAAAAGCAAATATAGTTGTTGATGCTTTGAAGCAGAAAATTTCTTTTTACTTTGAGAACCATGAATATGGGATTAGCATTGTCGATGATGGGTCAATCTTAGCGAGAGATGAGAGCTAAACCGTTATTTCTCCGATTGATTTGTGATGCTCAAAAGGATGATAATGAGTTGCGGACCAAAAGAACTCAATGCGAATCGAGTTCACGACTCAGATTTTCGAGTTGGACCAAACGATTGTTTAATGTTTGAGACAGAATATGTGTGCTTAGAAAAATAATGAATTGATTCGAAAAATATTACAAGAGGCGCACAATGGTCATTTATCAGTTCACCACAGTAGCACAAAAATGTATAAAGATTTAAAGAAGTTGTATTGGTGGCGGTATGAAAAGGGACATTTCTGAATTTGTAACCAAGTGTTTGGTCCATCAACAAGTAAAAGCCGAACATCAAGTGCCTTCAGGACTACTTCACCGTGGTAATGGTGCACGAGTGGAAATGGGACAAGATTACCATGGATTTTGTAACCGGTTTGCCTTTGACTCCTAAAAGAAGGATCTTTATGCAGGTAGTGGTTGATAGATTAACAAAATCAGCCCACTTTATATCAAGATGCGTACCGATTACTCACTTGATAAATTAGCCGAATTATATATTGCTGAAATTGTGAGGTTGCAGGGGTGCCTATGTCTATAATATTAGATAGAGATCCGAGATTTACCTCAAGATTTTGGAAAAAGTTACAAGAAGCTTTGGGTACAAAATTGAACTTTAGTACCGCGTTCCATCCACAAACAGATGGTCAATCGGAAAGAGTAATCCAGTACTCGAAGATATGCTTAGATCTTGTGTTTTAGAATTTGGAGGTAGTTGGGAGAAATATCTATCTTTAATTGAGTTTGCCTACAATAACAGTTATCGATCAAGTATACAAATGGCACCGTCATGAAGCCTTGTATGGTCGTAAGTGTCGGACTCCTTTATATTGGACTGAACTCGGTGAAAAACAGATTCACGGAGTTGATCTAGTTAAAGAAACCAAGAGAAAGTAAAAGTAATTCGGGATTGCTTGAAAAAGTCGCTTGAGACCGACAAAAGTCATATGCGGACTTAAAAAGAAAAGAGATTGAATTTCAAGTGGGTGATAAAGTGTTCTTGAAAGTGTCACCATGGAAAAAGATTCGAGATTTAGTCGAAAAGGCAAGTTGAGTCTGCGTTTTATTGGGCGTGCGAAATTACCGAGAGAGAATTGGACCAAGCAGGCATATCGGTTGGCCTTACCGGCAGAGTTAGAGAGAATTCATAACGTGTTTCACGTATCAATGTTCTGACGTTATCGTTCGATCCTTCACATGTGATCTCCCCAACGAAATTGAGATTCGATCGGATATGACCTATGAAGAGGAACCAATAAAGATTTTGGCTCGAGAAATTAAACAGATTAAGAAATAAAAGTATAGCCTTAGTGAAAGTATTGTGGCACAGACATGGAATAGAGGAAGCTACGTGGGAACTGAGGAGGCTATGAGGAAACAATGCCCAAACCTCTTTCTTGGTAAGATTTTGGGGACGAAAATCTCTAAAGGGGGAGAGAATTGTGACAACCCGAATTAGGGCCTAATCGAATAGTGGTTTCGTGACCACAAATCCGAGATAGAAATAATTATTTTATAATTATTTTGAGGTTATGATATGATTGCATGATTGTGTGAAAATTTTGTGAAGAAATTCCATGCATAAAATGCTTAATTTGAAGTTAGGGGCTAAATCGAATAAGCTGCAAAACTTGCATTCTAGAAGTTTTTAGTATGAAATTGCTTTGAAATATTAATTAGGAGGTCTTAAATAGCAATTTGACCAATTTCTAAAATTTTGGACAAAAATGGGCTTGTACATGAAAATTTTTAAAGAAAGGCATTAAGGGCATTTTGGTCATTTGTATATTAAATGAAATAAAATGGGAAAAATAACACAAAATTGGTTATCATCTTCATTAGTTGCTGCGAAAATTGCTCTCCTCCATAGCTAGGGTTTCTTCAACTTTGAAGCTCCATAGTAAGTGATTTCAAGCCCTGTTTTTAATGTTCTTTACGTTTTTGGATTCCCTGACTCGATTAAGCTTATGCTAACAATAATTCGACCTAGGGTTCATATTTGGAAAAATACCCATAGGTGAAATTTGTGTATTTTGATGTTTTATGATAGAATATGAGGTTTTAAATTATGTTAGACAACTTGTGCTACTCGGTTTTAAGTGAAAACGAGTAAAACAAGATAATCGGTAAAAATACCTATTGTTCACAACTATGTGTTAGAGTGAGAATTTGATGTGGTCATAGAAGATAAAAATGTTCATCATGTCATAAAACATAAGAATAAGGGCTGAAATTAAATTTCCGAGCCTAGGGGCAAAATTGTAATTTTGTAAAAGTTTGGGGGGAAAAATGTAATTTTTCTATAATGTGATCTTTGGATTAAAATAAATAGTATGAGTGCTAAATGAGCTAAATGTGTTGTTATAGATCAAGAAAGGCGTGGAATTGACCTCGAACGAGGGAAGGAAAAAGTTTTGGACTAAATCACAAAATTTCCACATTTTGCACCGAGGTAAGTTTGTATGTAAATATTATATTATTTTCATTTACATTTCTATATATTTCAGCCTATTATATGAATATACTAGCTGATGTTAAAATATAAATCGACTATTGGGAGAATAAAAATAAATAATAGAGAGGAATCCCGATTGAACATTCGGAGAGATCGAATAAAATAGAGGGAGCGTAGCGTAGCTAGGTCACATGTATGATGCTGAGTGCACATCATGTGTACAAGAAAGCTACGAAATACCATGTAGTAGCTAGGTCACATGTGTGATACGGGATGTATCCCATGTAGACAAGAGAGCTACGTAAGAGATAAATGTAGCTAGGTCACATGTGTGATACGGGATGTATCCCATGTAGACAAGAGAGCTACGTAATAGATAAATGTAGCTAGGTCGCATGTGTGATTCCAAGTGAAGGACACCATGTAGACAAGAAAGCTACGAGACAAATTGGCTAGGTCACATGAGTGGTATTAAGTGTTCACCATGTGTACAAGAGAGCCGAATTAAATGGAGTATGATGGTGGGGCTGTGTGCTAAACCATTAAATGTCGAGGATTGATCCGAATTGTTCAACGGGATGGTTTTGTGGTGACGTTGTGGTTATGGACCTATACTTATGATGAATGAATTGTGGTGAAAATGATTTGTGGCATATCTATATATGTAAGATAAAATGAGGGTAGCATAAAGAATGTGTGAAAGAGTAAAATTTGCATTAAAACTGTTTTGGACGGTAGCAGTGATGTGATTTTGAAAAATCACCAAAAATAGGAGGAACATAATTAGAGGTTGAATGAGATGTGCAATTAAAGTTTAATGAGTCTACTTTCATATAAAAGAATCAGAACAAGCAAAGGAATTTTATATTTTGAGATATTTACAATTGTGTGTGACTTGCTCAGGATGAATGTGTGATCCCCTGTTTCAACTTTGAAAAATCATTAAAAATTGTACAAAGCAAATTAAGAAATATAGTTTACATACCTAAATTCCTTATTGAGTCTAGTTTTAAATGAAACAAATTTCATGGTTATTTGAATTGTGTACTGAGAGAAATTCAATTCGTAGTGAACAGAGGTCAGACTAGTCGAGCTGTGTAACAGGGGAAGCTTTAACTAATAAACTGTACTAATCGGCTGAACCAAAAATTCTAGAAAAAAATTAGCAAATAGATTTATGAGTCTAGATTCAGGAAATTTTACGGATTTGAATTTCGAGTTTTTCAACTCGAGTTATGATTTATTTAGTGAATATGATGCAGGGGGGGACAGCTTGATCAAATTGGGACAAACAATAAAAGTATAAAATATTTTATAATTGAGTTATGTTGTAAACATGTTAGATTTCTTATTTGTTATTTATATACTTACTTACTAAGCTATATGCTTATCTTCTTTTTTTTTCTTGTCTTATAGAGTTACTAAGCCAGATTGGGAATTGAAGATCGTCGGAGACCCATCCACGCTATCAATACTTTTTGGTACATTGTGAACACTATTTTGAAATATGGCATGTATAGCAGACTTGGTTATTTTGTTACGTGTCATAAATGTCTAGGTTTAAATTACTACTTATAGTATCAAGCTAATCATTTTGTATGAAACCTTTGGAGTTAGTTTGTATTGTTAATAACAGATGTTATAATGATCAAATTGCACGCGATATTTTTTGTTGGGTTTTATTTAATAGTATTTACTATGATTTGTTAATACCTCGTACCCTGTTCCGGCTACGGATATGGGTAAGGGGTGTTACAAATCAAGTTGCCCAAACCTATAGAGGTGTTTCTACTATTGTTAACAAGTTTAAACCGCAGTCGGGAGATTAGGTTTCTGAATCTGGTGGAGCTCTTAGGGCAGTGCTAAAGATGTGTCTCCAACCTTTGCTGATGAATTTTGGTAATATTTTTCTCTCATTTTCCTCTACCTCTAAACTTTTCTGTGTATAATACAACACGCGATTGAAATTTCCACCTTAAACAGGTATTTTGATCAATTAGGAATAGCTTCAACCTACAATCACAAGGTTTTCTGCAGGCAAACTTTTATCGGTGGAAATTATGCTTTACTTAACACTACAACATCTATTTCCAATCCCGATTACTACGGGTCAGTATTTTGACAAAAATAGTGTTAGCCTTATCCTTGCTTTTTTCCTTATAGCCATTGACATTTCATCTTCTTAACTTGTTTCACTTCCAGTGCGCTTTTATGGCACCAGCTTATGGGAAGTATTGTACTTGCCGTAACTCAAGAGTCTAACCTGAATTTGCGTGTATATGCTTATTGTGTGAAGAAAAGGGTAAGCTATCTTTGATAAAGCCAACATTTCATTTTTCAGATTCTTTATTTTTATCAAGTATTATTTGGATAATTTTTTTCCTTTTGTAGCCTGGGATTTCTATCATTTTTATCAACTTGTCGAAAGATAGCTCGTTCGATGTAACCCTTTCAAGTTACGAATATCATCGTCGTAATTTGAAGTCCACGGATGCTGCAAGGCCTAATTTTGAATTTACGAGTCTCTTGAATAAGGAAGAGTATCATCTAACTGCATTAGGTGGAAATATACAAGGTCAAATCGTGTTGCTAAATGACATTCCAATGGTTTCAGCAGATACATTTGACATTCCGGCGATGGATCCAAAGCTTGTCAATACTTCTACACCCATCTCATTTGTAGCTCATTCCATAGTCTACGTAACCATCAAAGACTTTCATGCCCCTGTCTGTGTTTAAACTACATTATTTCTTTATCCAAAATGTAATACCTTTAAACCTTGTTCAAAGTTTTAGAATGTGTTAAAAGTTTCTAACTTATTTTTCTTTTGTTACTACCGTTCTTAACTATGTACGAATTTGTAAATTTTAGTTTCCTTAATAGAATGTTTATCTACAATATATATATTAAATTTAATTTAATACTAAGATAATAACTTTAATATTAAATTAATAAAATACTATTAAGATAAGTATTTAATTTAATTTAATATTAAACTATTAAAATAATATTATTTTTGGAATAATTAATCTAGAATCAAATTCTCTAGTAGAGTCCCAGTAGGAGTGTAACTCTTCCATTGCTCAATCACCGACAACCAATGACCATCGGCCACCAAGACACTACCGTCGTAGCCATCGGCACTGCCATGTCTAGTGATGTAGGTGCGACACTCTTAGGGCACCTCAAGTCGGTTCGGCTGCTGCCAGTTTGATTTGGGTCAATGATGACCCAACCGGTCCGGTCTAACCACTGGTTGGACTGTCAGCCCAATTTCACATACTGTGCTTGGTTCGACTAGTTTTTGGGTCTTGGTCTCGATTTTGTGCTCTTGGGCCCAATTTACGATATAAAGTCCAATTTTCAAGTTCAATTACCTATTGGGCCAATTGTCTGACTTGAAAATTAACTTCCAAAAATATCAAATCAAGTTTAATTGATTTGATTAATTTAACTTTAATTGATCAAAATTAATTTTTTCAAAAATTACTTAGATTTTTCAAATTAGTTTTTCAAGAAAATTCTCTAATCAAATTCTTTAGTTGAACAATTCGTACGACCTCCTAATTTAATTCCACATCGAATAAATTGACTCAATTAAATTAATCCCAAAGTCGTAGAATTTTCTTCTAATTCAAAAGCAATTCGATCTAGCTTTTGTTGAGCTAGGGAGGGACCAATCGAACATATATAATTAGGCTCTAGTGATTGTAATTATGTTTAGAAGCATCGTTCCAATAATTCACAATTACTTAATCATGCAGTTAGTCCACAAAAAGTACCATGATTGAAAACTCTTTATTGTATACTCTTTACGACAACAATTCATCCAATTGCTTTGTCCAATGACCTCGTCATGTGTGTATTACCCTCATATGATATCGTTGATTCCTTAGAGTTAAATGCATTACTTAATACAATCCTATTTTTATCTTATTGTCACCATTGTGTCTTATTAATGCTTAATATGATCATTGTCAACAAATGATTGTGATAAATTGCTCATTCGAGAACAAACAACCCGTGGCCATGTTCCATATTTATCAATCCACACAATGCCAATGAGAAGATATCATTAACTCTTTAATTGAGATATGAATTCCATTGTTGCTAATAAAGTCATGCCATACATAAGTCATGTACTCAACATATTGGCTATGGACTCGATCATCTTTAGAGCATAAGCCTCCATTTATATCAAAGCACATGAGTTGCATACGCATGGTCAGTGACTAACTTAGGATTTAGGTAAACCACACCATGAACGTCATAAGAGAATTAATTCACAAATGGATCAGAATTAATTCATCTTGGGTCCAGTCCAATGTATCATTCTATCAATGAATACATCTATGTCTCTACTTGTAACAGCCCGTTTTTAGTGAAATCAGAACAGTGGTTTCGGGACCACAAATTCGAGCTCAGAAGAAATTTTATTTTAATATTATTTTATGGTCTACAGTATGATAGAAATATCATATGAAAATTTCGTTAAGAAATTTTACCGTTTACATGCCTAGCTTGATAAAAAGGACTAAATTGCATAAAAAGTAAAAATTGAATTCAAGTAGTTAAAAGTATCAAATAGCTATGAAATTTAAAATTAGAGGTCCTTATATAGCAAATAGACCATTTAGAGGAGTTAGTGGATAAGTATGATTATTCATCATTGGAAATTGAAGAAAATATTAAGGTTAATTTTGAAAATTAAAGATTTAAAGTAATATTAAATAAAAGAAAAATATATATTTTCATCATCTTTCATTAAAAAAAATGGAAACCCTAGTCATGGAAGCTTGAGTTTTAGCAAGCTTATTTTGCTTATTTAGGTAAGTATTCTTGTCTCATTTTTAATGATTTTTATGTTTTCAAGATCGTAACAGCTTTTTTTTTAAAAAAGACCCAAGGGTCGACATCAATTCATTGCATCATTTAAAATAATATCATGGATTTCCAAATGATAATCCATCTTAAAATCCTTAGTACAATTATTAATAGTAGCCCATTTACAAAGAAAATTTGCAGCTTTGTTACAACAACACGAGGCCCAAATAAAACTAAAACTAAAACACTAATCCAACAATTTTAAGCTTTCCCGAATGCGGTAACCCATAGTAGAAAGGTCAGCTTTCGTCCTATTTAGCCGGTTCACCAAGCTGACGCAGTCAGATTCAAATTTCAGCTTAAGCCAATTTTTATCCCGTGCAGAACTCGTACTTTCTTCTAGCGCATGCAGTTCAGCCCATTCGGCTTGAACGTTCTTATCCCACGCACCCGCCTGACCGCCGAGAACAAAGCCATCATGATCCCTCGCCCCAAGTCCAAAGCTCATCTTCCTTCCGTTCGTAGTGGCGTTGAAGTTTATTTTAACCACCCCCTATCCAGGTTTCTTCCAAGCTTTCTCCATAACTGGCTTTGGGAGCATCGATTTCTCCAAAAAGTTGAAAATGCAAAAATCCTGGCTTAACGCAGCTACTCTTTCCCAAGTCATTTTGGCCTCTTCCTCCACATCTCGAAACACTCTATTATTTTGACTATTCCAGATATTCCAAAGGACCGTGATGAAATCAGAAAGTGCCTTCATGTCCAGCGTACGAGCCATGTCTTCAATCCAGTCAACACACCGATAGTAGCAACCCTCGAGCAGCGTATTATTGAGTCCACCATAAACCAACACCGCCCTTACCCTTGTGTAGTATTTCAACGCATGAAGGAGAGTCTCCTTCTCAGTCCTGCATCTCAGACAAGTGTTGTTAACCTCCCTACGAATGCCTAAGATTTTCTCAAACGTAGGCAGGATGTCATGCCCCAGGCGCTAGCAAAAAATTCTGATTTTCAGAAGAGTTTTCAATTTCCACGTAAGCCTCTAGAAAATCCAATAAGGGCCAAAACCCACATGCTTCAGAGTCAGCCAGGAATAAGCGGACTTAGTAGAATAAGAGCCAAGGGGACTATGAAACCAAATACGGTAGTTATCAGGGCCATTATAAAGAATGGGAATTTTGCATATTTGGTCCCCCAAGTATTCACCGTAAATCACAATGATCTTTCTCTCGTTCCAGCTGTCGTTCTCATTATTCAACAGATTGCTCACTTTATTCTCTTGGATCTCTCTTTTATTGAGACCAATCGAAGCACTCGAGAGCCTTTCAAAACCCCAATTGTCATGCCAAATGTCGATCTTGCTACTTCTTCCCACATTCTAGTCGAATCCCTCGTATAGAATACTATCCGCTTTAGCTATACTCTGCCAAGTAAATGAGGGCTTATCAATTTGCTTAGGATGAAGAACGTCCCCTTCCGGAAAATATTTTGTGCTTAGAACTTTAAAACATAACGTGTCTTTACAGCTTATCAGTCTCCACACTTGCCTGCCTAATAAAGCCACATTAAAATGCCTTAAATCCCTAAAACCAAGGCCCCCCATGCCTTTAGGGAAACACATACGGTCCCAAGATAACATATGCCATCCTCTATCTTTTCCCCCCACCACACTCGACAAATCAAAGACTGAAGCTCCTCCAGTACACCATTAAGGACAAAGAAAACTAAGAAAGCATATGTGGTAATAGACTGAAGAATTGACTTTATAAATATCTCCTTCCCACCGTTAGACAATAATCTCTTACAACAACTATTAATCCTATTAGTAGCACAGTCTAAAATGCTTTGAAAAGCCGCTGACTTCTTTTTACCAATCGGGATGGGCAGACCAAGATATCCATCAAGGTTGGTCACCACCTTCATTTTAAGCCAGCTACTTAGAGTCGCGCGTTGAGAAACAGGAATGTTTGGACTGAAGTAGACCATTGACTTTTCCAAGTTGATGCTTTGGCCAGACATCCTCTCAAAGGATTCTAGAATCTTTGTAAACGCCTCCACTTCACTTTTTTTGTTCCTGACAAACAAGAGAGCATCGTCAGTAAAAAAGAGGTGATTAATTCTAGGGCCATCCTTACTAGCCCGAATGCCTTTAATTTTGTTAGTCTCCAAGATCGTAATAGCTTAATCTAGCTATCTCGGGGACTAATTTATAAAACTGCTAAAGTATTAGGATTTTTCCATGTATGAGTATAGTTGAATTTTGAAGTTTTATGATATAAAATGAAAGGTTGTTGTTAGATAAATAACTTTTGTAAAGAGAATTTTGATAAAATTATCAATTAAGGACTAAATTGAAAACATGAAAAATTTACGGAAAAATTTTGAATTTTGTGAAATACATGGGCTGCTATTGATATGTATGAAAATCGGCTAGGCTTGAATTAGGATTAAATTATATGAATTTCATTTTTCGATCCTAGGGCCTAAATTGTAATTAATTAAAAGTATAGGGGTAAAATAGTAATTTCTCCAAAGATGTGTGTAGGATTAAATTGAATATGAATTATATTAAATTGAGTTAAATTCATTCGTATAGATTCGGATAAACCTAATACGGAGTTAGATCGAGGCAAAGAAAAAGTATCAGACTAGTATCCTTCATATCTACAAAAACTTATCGAGGTAAGTTCGTGTAACTAAATTGTATATTTATATGTTTTCTAACGAAATGTTGTTGTGTGTGATTTGTACAAATTGTCATGTGTAATTATGATCACATATCCGATAATTATCGAGTCCCTTTTGAACATTAGAAATTTGAAGGATACAAATGACATGTCATTAGGGTTCCTGATATGGTTGTGATCTTGCATGTGTTGCGAACATACCACAGCTCTCTTGAGCTTCCCGATACATGGCTCTCATGAGCTTCCCGATATTTGGCTTGCAAGAGCTTCCAGATATATAGCTCATATGAGCTTCCTGTTACTCAGCTCACATGAGCTTCCTGCTATATGGCTCGGAAGAGCTTCCCGTTTACATGCTTGTATAAGCATACAAGTACATGAATTGACAGATTACAGATTTGTACACTTCGTGTGTACTACCCGTGTATCCAACGATATTTTAAATGGTTCAACGGGCAAAGTTCTGCTATGAAACAATATGAGTTTGAAATGAACTATTACAGATATATACGTGAAATATATGGAAATGATATTACATGATATATTGAAATATGAGATGGATAATACATGTATATGAATCTTACCTAGTGATTAAGCACATCCATGTTTATTGGTTATGGAAAGTCTTGCATGGCTAGGCTTTTGGCCAAATTGGTTTGGTTATATTAGAATGCTTACCTTAAATGTGATTAAATGGTAAGTTAATTTCCTTGTTATACGAAATTACTAAGCTTAAATGCTTACTCTGTGTTATTTTCCATATTTTATAGTAATTTGGAAACTCATTTTGGTTGGAAGCTGGTCGGAGCAACTTCACACTATCCATCAGCCTTTTCAGTATAATTAGTAAATTAATTTTATTTATAATGGCATGTATAGGTTAATTTGGCCAATGATGGCATATAAATGTTTGTTGGGACTAGCCATTTGAATGGCTTATGATGGATAAATTTTGATGTGTATGTAAGTGGCCTTATCATGTTTGATGTGTGTTTGAAATGGTTGAATGATGAAAATCTTATAGGTATATTGATGGTTGGGTTGAATAGGTATATTTGGTAAATTATGCATATATGTATTTGGTCATGTAGGTGAAATTGGTTATTTGATTGATATGAGTTATGTTGTTATTTAAAGAGCCTAAGGGCATATTGTTGGTATGTGATAGTATTACATGTTTAAGTATTGATTTTGGCTTGATTTTAATGCCTTGTTATGGCTTATTGATGTCCAAAAATGTTGCTTTAGGTTGATGACAAATTGGGTGAAAAATATGGCTAGGAAAATGGCCTATTTTTTTCCACACCGGCGTGTGTCTCAGTCGTGTGTGACACACGGCCAGGTGACATGGCCGTGTGTCCCCTGTATATTTAATTTGCACAAAACAAAATGCTCACACGGCCTAGTACACGGGTGTGTGGCTTAGCCGTGTGACCTAAGTCAGAGAGCTCACAAGTTTGGACACGGGCTGAGACACGGCCGTGTGCCCTATTTCGAATGCCCACACGGGCGTGTCTCTTGACCATGTAAGCCACACAGCCTGATCACACAGGTATATGTCCCTTACACCTTTGAAAATTTTTTATATTTTTTGAAAAATTCTTTGAGTACCCGGTTTAGTCCCGACTTATTTCCAATGTGTATTTTGAGCCTCGAGGGCTCACATAAGGGACAATATAATTGATTTTGATTGGTTTCTGATATGTATGCTAGATGATATGAAATGTCTGTTGATTAATCTGTAAATTCTGGTAATGCTCCGTAACCCTATTTTGGTGATAGATACAAGTTATGGGTGTTACACTACTCGTGGAGTCAACTGCTCCGATAGCTAAGACTAGCCATTCCTCAATTGGAATTGTAGATGACATAATAATTCTTCTCAGTATTTGAATCAAATGTTCACTTGGATTCTTTTACGAGATTATAGACTCATTTAGATTATCTACTGAAGTAAGTTGTCTTTCTCGCAATGTAAACATTCTTTAGAATACCATTTATCTTCAATTTGAACTTTAGACAATCAATGAGCTAATATTTGCTTGTCATAATTTCGTTACGCACGCAAAATATAAAAGACATAAATACAAAAGACATAATAGTGAAATGTGAAATTAAATTTATTTATTTATTCATCGTTCAAATAAATAGAAAGCGGTTACATGCTTACTACAATATGGGCATATTTCCCAACACTTAGTTCTAAGTATTTCTCGGATGGTGATGTATTTCATCCTGAGATGGATGATAAGCCCTTCTATTCATGGACAAGTATCTGGACATGGCTAAAGATCTCAAAGTCAGTTTTGGATGGCAAGTTGATGATGGAAAAAGAGTGAGAATTGGGTCGGATAGGTGGGGTTTTGAAGGTCTCGATGGCAACTCCTTGTATGTCTTTAGTGTTGACATCCGGGAGAGGATGGTTCGTGATTTATGGATTCCTAATCATTTTGCTTAGGATAGTGACCGGGTCCATGAGCTGCCCATTACTCCCAATGGTCCGATGGATAGAGTTATTTGGTTCCATAATGATCACAGGTGCTACACCATGAAATCGGCATATTCGTGGCTCTTGCTCAAGAAGATCAGGTTTGGTCCCAATTGGCTTTTTTGGAGGTTTATATGGAAACTTCTGATCCTTCTTAAAATTTGCATGTTTGCATGGAGATTGGGCCATGATTTGCTCCCGACAAATGTTAAAATCTCTTCCATTAAGCGTAGTGTTGGGAGGGGTTGTCCGAGGTGTGGTGGAGGGGAGGAGATCGCCATTCACACTCTCAAAAAGTGTCCGAAAGCCCGTGCAATTCTTGCCCTAGGTGGGCTTGATGGTCAGCTTCTGGACAATGATTACGAGAGATCATTGATTGGTTGGAGGATGCTACTACGGATTTTGGACAAAAAGGCTTTTGAAGACTTGATCATGATTCTTTAGAATAGGTGGAATGGTCATAACAATGCTATCTTCTGAGGTAAGGGCAAGGATGCTAGGGTTATTTGGGAAAGGGCTAAGATGCTTGGGGATGACTTCTGAGTACATAATCTTACGATCAAACCAATTCTTCCTTTGACTCCTAGCCACCAAAAATGAGAAAAACCCCCGATCTATTTTGTTAAGGTTAATGTGGATGCCGTTGTGGTTGACAACAAAACTACGTTTGGGGTTGTTATTTGTGATTGTGATGGTTTTATTTTTGGTAGTAGTGCAGGATACAAAGGGGTCATATGAGTACGAAGTGGGCAGAGCTTTTTGCGTTGATTGAGGGCATCACATTGGCCTGCTCATTTAATTTTGATAAGGTCATCTTCGAGTTCGATTGTGCGAACTTGGTCAATCATTTCCAGAAACACTGTAAAGACGTTACAATTGTGGGTTATCGGATCAAAGAAGTTTGAGGTATGCTTGAGCTTTTTACCAAAGCCAATGTTCAATGGAATGGCCACGATAGGAATAAAGTAGTGGATATCCTTTGTAGGCTTGCTTTGAATAACCATTGTAAATTGTTTTTTGCTATGAAGTATTCAAACGATATCTATAATTGTATTGTTCTTGATTCGTGTTAATTGAAGTAGTGACTTTTAGATCCTTTTATATATATATATATATATATATATATATATAAAACTTCATCAATCATTATATCGTGAATTGCTTATGAAAATCTTAAAAAAGATGCAAGTGAATAATGGCAAGTAAAAAACTGTGAATAAAGAATGCAATTTGTACAAAGTGAGTTAGAATGGACAATATTAGCATTATGTAAATATTTATAAAATTATTTGCCTTTAAGAAATGATAAAAGCTGAAATGAGTATTTGATATTTCAGTTAAGAATCTAGAAACAGAGATTAAAAGGAAAGAGCACACAAAAAGTTCATGACTTGCAACTTTGCTTGCAAGCAAAGGTTTTATATTATTCAAGGATAGAGAATTTTATAGATTTAAAAAGCTTTGGTTTCCTTTCACTTGCTCTTACTCGCACCATTACCCACTTTAACTTCATTTTTTTTTTTATTATCGGTCAAAATATAATTTTATTATTTAAAAAATTAAATATAAATTTATAATTTAATAAATTTTAAAAAACTAGAATGCAAATTTCTACTTTTGACAACAAAACCATCGCATTCCCCTCCTTTACTGTGTGCCTTCATATTATGCATTTCGTCAAGTATGAAAGAAAGAAGGAAAATATAAACACTGGTTTTTGACAAAAAAAATAAAAATTGGCTTCATAAATGGAGTTGACATTTCTTTTGTAAATAACCAAAAATAAAGTTCACCGATTTGAGGCGTTATGAATTTGGTCATAAATTCTGTCGGTCAATATGTAGACTTTCTTCCCATAAAAACAATGAAAATATGGAAAAGTAAATATAGGAAACTTGTGACGGATAAGCTTCAATTTATTTTCATCTTAATTGTTTATATTTTTATCAATTTCATCTTTTTTTTAATTAAATTCTCAAATTATTTTTTAGCAGAAATATTAGCAAAAATTAATTTCTTAACAACTTTGATATGCTACGTGTACTTTACGTTGACATGAGACTATCTGTCTTATATATCAAATCAATAAATAATTTTAAATTTGTAAAAAAAATAAAAAATTTAGAAAAATTTCCCAAAAAAAAGACATATGAAGTATATATGGATTATCGTGTAGGTTACCATGTTTAAAAATTTAACAATTTAGTCAGTATTGTCGTTTGTCGTTAAAGAAACAACAATTCTTACTTTTTTTTAAAGGTTGATGGTTAAATTTAATTTTTTTAATAAGTTGAAGACACCAAATTTAACTAAAAAATAAAAACTAAATTAATAAAATAATATCAACTTTAAGGATAAATTTATTATTAAGCTTTAAAATTAACACAACAAAACTAAAAAAAAGTTACTAGCCAAAAAATAAAGTTGAATAAGAATATTTGAGGTCAAAATACAATAAAACTCCTATATCATATTTTGGATTGCATTTTGGTCTCTTTATTGAATAAATAAATAAATTAGTCCATGTATGTTAGATGAGTGAGCAAAACAACCCCTTCGTTAAAGTTGTATCGTTAAATGGTTGTTTTGGTGTTTATATATAATGTTTAATAACAATTTTAACCCTTAACCTTTACACATTATTGGAAGTAAATTAAATTTTTTTTTAACAATATGGTTAATGTGTCAAAAAGGTATTAGTAACAAATTAAAAAAAATCAATTAAGCCATTTTAAAGCTTAAAATTATTAAAATCATAAAATTTATAAAAATAAATTTATAAAAAATTTAAAATTATAAAATTTTTATTAAAAATAACAATACGAACCCAATAAAAGAGTAGGTGTCAATTTTGTTTAAAATTGTATACCCATTAGTTTTTTAAAAATAATTGTAGCTTTAGACCCCTAAAATTCATAAAATCCTAAGTTAATATATTGTAAAATTATAGTTTGACCCTCCTTAAATGTTAGAATTTCGATTTAGTTTTTATTTTTAAAAAATCATATAGATAAGGTAATACAAAGATAAAATTATATTTTAACTCTCATAATTATATATAATTTAATCTCGATCCTCTTAAAAGACTGAGAAACGGTTCTTTTCCATTGATGTCAACTTCAATGATTTTGCCTTTCCCGCATCCCCTATAAAAAGGACGCACAACAAACCAATGCCAATTAACTCCCACATAGCACCTTGGTTTTCCCCATCTCCTTCACAATAACTTGTTTGTTTGGCTTTCCACAACTCTCTTATTATCTTTCACAACAGGTTCTGTCCTTTTAGCGATGGGTCCATTTGGTTTTGCAGTATTTTTCATTGTAATTGAATTTTGGCAGGCGGTGAACGGAAGCAGATGCAATGTTTACAAAGGGAAATGGGTGTATGATGCTTCATACCCTCTTTACAATTTCACGGATTGCCCCATCATACTTGAGCAGTTCAACTGCCAACACAATGGTCGACCCGATCATCTCTATCAAAAATTTAGATGGCAACCCACTGCATGCATTTTGCCAAGGTTTTTACCTTCCTTTTTGTTTTGTACAATTTCCTTTCAATTACTTGTCACTTATTTTTAGTGTTGAGGGAAGGTCGAACTCTCTTTTAAGAGAAACTTTTAAAGTGTTGTTTGCTTGATGGATCTCTCAAAGAAAGGTATTGGCCCGTGTCGAAGTATTATTTCTCGACTTTACAGAGAGCCCTGAAGCGTTCACAGAGATAGAGAGCACCTAAATTGGTAGAGATGTACCCTGAAATACCTTCTATTGCACCAGTCAAAGCACTGACACTCTGTGAATCCTTAGGACTATTCATGAAATAAGAAGACAAAACCTTGACATAAGACAATATGTTAAGAGATCCACCGACATTCAAATAAACGACATATCAAAAACTTCTTTTTAAAAACCGACTTCCCCGCAAACACTTCTCATCATTGTTAAGTTCAGCCGATACATGTGTTTTTCCAAATGTTTGAAAAAAAATACTATATATTTACGTAAGAGTGTGGTTTTCTATTTTAGAGTTTTTGTTTCAATTTAATTAAATTTATCTTATTTTAGTATTTTTATTTACATTTAAATAAAAAAATTACGCCATTTTTGTTTTATATTAGATAAAGCATTGTACCAAATGAGATTTTAAACATATAGATAAAGCATTATAGAATGGGTAATTGATTGATACAAACACATTTTCATAATTTTCATTTTTTTTAATTTTTTTAATTTTTAAAGAAAATTAAAGTTAAATTGACATAATGTGTAATTCTTTTTGTTAATATAATATGTAATATTGAGGTTAAATTTATTATTATATAAATTTAAAAAAGATCACCGTCATCCTTTTCTTATCATATAATTGAGTGACTAAATGTGTAATATACTCAAAATTTTATCGTGCTACAACATCATAAAATGACCAATTTGTTGGTAAAAGTACTATTAAGGCTATTATACTAGAAGTTAGATTGCATATTGCCCTTCTATTTAAGAAATGGACAAATTAGTCTTTATACATTTGATCATAGAGTAAATTGGTCCTTCCTATTAAACTTTCATCCATATGAATTGTTAAAAACTAGTGTAGTTGATGGATAATTAGACAGTGAGAAGTGGTGTGTCATATGTACTTCATGTTGACATACAAGGACCAATTTTTAACACAAGAAATGGATAAAATTTTTAACAGAATGATTAGTTTGCTCTTTAGTCTAACGTACAGGGACTAATTTGCTCATTTTTTAGTAGAGGAAGTAAAATGTAATATGACTTCTAGTACAGAAACTTTCATGGTACTTTTATTTCAATTTATCTATTTTTAATAAAAAATCAAACACATAAAAGAATAAAAATATTAAAACTGAGCTCACAAAACGGTAGTGAAGTGTTTCTAAATAAATTATCCAACTTGAAACTACCCTTTTATGTAATCACTTAATATAAGCCGAAACAAAATAGCAGGGGCTTTGGCTATCTTCAATTACTTCTTCTTCTTTTTTTAATGCAACCATCACCTTATAATTGAATTTGAACAAAGCAGGTTCAATGGCAGAGACTTTTTACAAAGATTTAGAGGGAAACGAATTATGTTTGTGGGTGACTCACTGAGTTCAAATCAATGGCTGTCACTCGTATGTTTGCTTCATAAATCTGCACCTCATGCCAAATACACCTCTCAAAGGATTGGTGGCCTCTCCACATTCAGCTTCCCAGTAATTTTTTATTTCTTTGGTACACTATACTGTTAGTCACTTTAAATAAGAGTCATTCTTATTTTGGTTATTCTAAAATATTTTTTTTATTAATTTGGTCACCTCTAAAATGAATTTGATCAAATTTATCATTTAATGGAAGACTAACAGTGCATTTGTACAAAAAAATATTTGAGGTGATCAAAATAGAAACGATCTCTATTTAAAGTGATTGACAGATAATTTACTCTAATTTTAGAGTGATTAACATGGAAATGCACAATTAATCTTTCGTTACTATTTAATGGTGAAATGACCAATTTGATCAATTTTAATTTTAAAAGTAACCAAATTAAAAAAAAAAATTGAGACGGCCAAAATAAGAACAAACAATATCTGAAGTGACTATCAGGGTAATTTACCAATTTATTTTTCTTAGCTGAGAGGATTCCATTCTCTTTCATTTCAGGCATATAGAGTTTCAATTATGTTGTCACGCAATGCATTTCTTGTTGATATTGTTAATGGAAAACACGGGCGAGTCCTAAAACTCAACTCAATTGGGGGTGGACAACTATGGAAAGGAGTTGATGTATTGATCTTTGACACTTGGCATTGGTGGCTCCACACCGGTCGAAAACAACCGTGAGTTATTTTATTTTTTTAATTAAATTTTACTCTTAATCTCTTAAAAAGATTTGAATTATAATTTTTTAAAATAAAATTACTCATTAAAATATTAAATTTTCAATCATAGCAAATTGTATAGCAGTTCACGATACTTTATGTTTTTCTTTGAATTTTTATGAACTTATAATTCTTTTAATATTTTTTAAAATTTTAATATATTTATAATATTTAAATTATTTGTTAATGTGACATATAAGATAAATAATGTTATATTCGTATGGATTGTAATTCAGATTGTCATATCAACATCATTAAAATATTAATATTTTAATTAATATTTCCGTTAAAGAAAACAATTTGACTCGTTTTAAAAGAGCTAAATTTATTTTTTTTAAATAAGAGTAAAATTGATAAAAAAAATATAAATATTAAATATTAAATTCATCATTATGCTCAAAGAAACATAAAGCTTTGAAAGAACATTGGTTGGATATGCTATTGCAGATGGGATTATGTCCAAGACAATAATGTAACTCACAAAGACATGAATCGCACGATTGCATATGAGAAAGCATTAAGGACATGGGCGAGATGGGTGAACTTGAATGTGGATCCTGCCAAAACCAAGGTGTTTTTCCAAGGCGTCTCCCCCGATCATATGAAGTAAGCAATTTGTTTGTTAATTTTTGAATAACTAATATCAAAGTATCATTCAGATTTTTTATATTAAAAGTTTAATTGTATTTTTCTCTCTCTAATAAAAAGAAAGTAAATTAATCACTATATATTAAATTAAAAAATAAAATAATCCTTCGAAAATTTTCATCTATTTTTATTGTTAAAAAATACTCATTCTATGTCAATATAAGGTACATGTGGCACACTACGTGTAATTATCTAGTTATTTCGTCAATGACACCAGTTTTAAACAATAAGAATTAATGAAATTTTTAGTAAAAAGAGCCTGTTTATTCTTTGATTTGCCAATTTTTTTAAGTAAAAGAAGCAGTATGTAATCTGACTCTTAGTACAAGGGCATTCGTGGTACTATTACCAATAATGACTCGAATCAAATTAGGGTAAACTACGGTAGAGGTCACCCAACTTATTAATAATTTTTTTTCTAGTCACCCAACTATGAAAAGTTATAAAATAATTACTTAACTATTCAATTATCTTTTTTGGTCACTGGCTAACATAAAAAATGGAAGCACTCAAAAATCTAAATAATTGGGTAACCAAAAAAGACAAATTTGAATAGTTGAGTAAACATTTTGTAATTTTTCATAATTGGGTGACATAAAAAAATCATAGTTAGATGACTACTAATGTTGTTTACCCATCAAAGTATCACACAAAAGATATAGGATTGACTTGGTCTTTGCTCTTGTTGTATCAGTTCCAAGGATTGGGTAGATAGAACAGCGAATACATGCGTAGGGGAAATACGCCCATTGTTAAGCGGAGAGTATCTGGCAGGTCCACATCCAGCTCAAGTTATTTTAAACAAAGTGTTGCGAAGTGTGTCAAAGCCAGTTCATCTGCTTGACATAACTGGCTTGTCCCAACTAAGAAAGGACGGTCACCCTTCAGTCTTTGGCTATAGAGGCCGCCACGGCATTGATTGTACACATTGGTGTCTCCCCGGAGTTCCTGATACATGGAATGAATTACTCTTTGCAGCTCTCTTCCAAACTTAAGGAGCTTATTGTTCTAATCCAATAAATATAAAACATAAATATAGTGGACATTTATTGGAATTGCTATGCTGTTCAGTAGAAAATAATTATATGGACTTTGTTGTATTGCAAACGTATAATCCAATGAGAATATGCAGACCTTCTAAATTTCACAATTTGCTCACAATTATGAAAATTTTTAAGATTAATCAAAACGTGGAGAGGCAGGAATAAGATGCCCTTGTTGTAATGATAAAAATAATCTACTCCATTAGTCACTCTAAAATTAAGTCGTTACTATTTTGGTTACTCAATTTGTTTATTTTTGCTAATTTGGTCACATTCGTTAATGAAATTGATCAAACTAGTCCCTCAACTATTAATCCATCTCTTCCACAATTAAGTCCAAATTTTTTTTTCATTATTCTTCTTTTTCATTTTTTTCTCTCTCCTCTTCTTTTCTTCATCTTTACCCTTCTAACCTAAGAACCCTAATTGCCTCCTCCTTTAACGATGTCATCGTTGCTTCCATCAAATAACCACCTACCATTATTGTCATACCTTCACCGACTCTTATCCTGAAACCATCACTTGGCCAAACTCCCTTACAAACTTGACTCAAGCTTCATTCACTCACCATCACTATCATTTCAATCTAACTCACTAAACCCTTCATTTTTCAACCACCACCGTTCATCATAATTGCTCAGCACACAACCTATCTAAACCCTTATTTAGCCAGCGACAACTCCATACACTTGAACCCATGCAATAAACAAAGCAACAAACAGGAAGAAAGAACCTTAGGTCTAGTCAAGGTTCGGTTAGCGAGCTCCATGCGATGGTTAAACAATCCAAATGGTGAAATAGTAGCCATAGACAGGTAGAAAGACATCTCAAAATTAGGCCATACCAGCAGAAGGATCAAGAAATTGGAGCACAAAAATTCTAAACCTTTGGAAGTAACCTCAAAATTTTTGAGGGTTTTTTTTTTTTGAGAAATCTAATCTTATAGATTTGAATAGGTGATGCGGTCGTTGAGAGCACCAAATATATCCTATTTCTTACAAAATAATGAAAAAGAACAGTAAAGGGGAAGTAGGGTAGAATCCTCAGGGACCGGATTGCACGAATGCTTGTTTCTTGAAATCTTGGGCAGAATCGTGCCCAAGAAAACCTACGTTTCTGGAAAAAATAAAAAAAATAAAATTAAAAGTTTTTGATCTGGAAAAATAAAAGAAAAACAAAATTGAAAGTTGAATTGAAATTGCAAAAATAAGTTGTGAAAATTAAAATGGAAAATATAAAAATATAAAAATAAACAGAAAAAGAGAGAGTTTTTTATGTGGTGAGATTTCAGCTTCCGGTTGTCTCGATTCGCCTTGGGTCCAATCATTGACTTTTAAGTGATCCTTCTCAAACAGAATAAGTCAGTTATAGTGGAAAAGGACGCCTACGACCACCAGCTCCAAGAATTTAAACATAAGATTTGGCGGAACCTAACTCTAGCCAATAATCGCTTTTGTGGGACTATCTTTTGCTAGATCATCACTTCCCAATGGCGAATACGACGCCAATTTGTCTCTTGGACTCATCAACCTCTGACGCAGAAAGCCAACGAACTGACTGTGCAACCTTCCCAAAACGTACAAAGCGGTCGTTCCTTACATCAGTTGAAAAGATCACCTATTAAGGGACATAAACAGAAGCGTAAGCCCCGTAATGCGGAGAAGCGATGAATACCCTGTTGAGAAGGCTAAGCGTAGATTCTAAGCCTCATAAACCTTTTTAGGGAATTTCGACAACCTTCGGCTAGATTAGATTTAGTGGCTCATGATTTTTGGGGGAAATTAAATAAAAATAATGGAAAGGGAATTTTTATTGAAAGAAAATATGGAAGGAAAAAAACTAGATTTATGGGGAAGAGAGTGTTTACAAGAAAAGATGGACAAAATTTGTGTCACTTCATCCCCTATTTATAATACTAAGAAACCTAGCCTATTCCTAATTAAATTCTAAAAGATAAATACAAATAAATAAAGATAATTAAAGATAAATAAAAATAAATCCTAAATTTAAATTTAAATAATTGTCCTTAATAATTATCCTAATATAATAAAATATTAAATAGAGTCTTGTGCTATAAAATCCCTTCTTTTGCATTTTTGTCTTTATGTCTTCCATACTTGCATTTTTGGCACCACCTTTTTTCCTATGTTGCATGTTGGCCCATTAAATCTTCAAATTCCCACTTTTTTCCCTTTTGCCTCCAATTTAGTCCCTAAAAGATCAAAGACCATAAAATAACCCAAAATTAGTAGGATCATACTCAAAATAAACATGCAATTAGCACATAAAGTATGTCATTTTAGAGTATTATCAAATTCCCCCTACTTAGCCCATGCTTGCCCTCAAGTATGGTTCATATCCACTGTGAAAATTAAATCCTGCCATGAAAGAAATACTACTTCAAAATTTTATAAAAAATTAGTCAATATGCATATGAAAAATAAAGAGAACCCTTAGTTTGCTTTAAGTAAAATTGAAAAAGTATTCCAATTAACACACGTAAAAGTTAAGATCGACTTGGATTATTTCAAGAAAATTAGGTAATTTACCAAACCTATCAAGACACCCTATTCGTTTCTATCTTTAGTCCACACACTTTATTAATATGTCTTTTTTTTCTTTTTTTAATTTAATTTAATTTATTTATTTTTACTTAGGAATATATTGAACCTTTTGACGCGAAGAAAGATGACAGCCAAGCACCCCACCCCGGTTACTCAACCCAACATACTTCTAATTTTTAATTTTTCTTAAGAACATATCGAACCTTTTGACGTGAAGAGAGATGACAGCCAAGCACATCACCCTGGTTATTCAACCCAACATATTCTTAAAATTTAATTCCGGTTAGTGGAGTTTTACTTAACACATCACACAACCTTTTGACGCGAAATAGGATGATAACCCAAGTACCCTATCCTGGTTACTCAGCTAGTCACGTCTTAAGCTGTACTCATAACCATGGAAACATTATTATTTTTAAACGAAATTTTAATTTTGGAAGACTTAAGAGCAACAATCAAGTGTCAAAAATAAGTTTCAGCGACCACCTTAATAGTCATGAACATATTTTAAGCATGCAATCGTATTAAGTGTCTTTTTTTCATTTAGACTTAATCAACTTTACTAAAAGCAAATTAGGGTTAACTCTATTAATCATAATTATTTAGCCTAAAAGAAATAAAACAATGGAGATGCAATCAAACAAGTAGAATCATAACTAACTCAGTAGACAAAAATCATGCATGTGGGTCAAATAGTGGGTAAGTCATGGTCAAATTCTTGGGCATGAAAAGTGGCAGAATATTCTTAAAAAAATTATATGGGCAGCAACGACCAAAGCAGTAGCAGCAACAAAAACAGCATCTAAAACGATAGAAATAATAAGGAATGACTCCCCCTACTTAAAACACATAGTCCTCGGTGTGGAATAAATTAATAAATAGGAGAAGAACTCCCCGTGTAATTACTGTTAGAGAGGACGGCGTACGCGGAGAGGAGGGAGATGGCGCGGTGGTTTCGTGCAGAAGGAAAGAAAAAGGTGAAGCGACGAGGGCTGGTGATGGGGTAGGTAATACGTGTGGTGGTGGCTCGGCTTCGGGTTCTCAATATGGTGGCTGAAAATCGGTGATAGGAAGGGTGGTAGAGAAGTTTAAGCGGCTAGGGGGATTTGGAAAAAAATGGTAAAAAAAATTTAAGGTTTTGGGTTATACTAGGCTGAAAGGTGAGTGTTTGGCTGCAGGATTAGGGTAGTCATAAAGCAAAGATAGGTTATTCCTGGTTGGAATAGGGGTAAGATAAGGGCTTGTTTGTATGCAATATTTTGTTTCTCTCATTTTCCTCCCTATTTTCGCTTCGGTTTACCTAGACAAAAGAAGAGAATTTTATCAATATCCAAAAATAAAGTAATAAATAATAAAATGAAATAATAAATACTAATAAAATGAAATAAAATAATAAATAAAAAATTAAGAAAAGTAAAAAATAAAGGTTGGGTTGCCTCCTAACAAGTGCTTGTTTAACATCACTAGCTTGACGCCTCAACTAGTATTAGGGTTGTTCCAGCTGAATTCTTTCATTCATATGGGTTTGGAAATTCTCATTTTTTATCACATCCACCATATTTAGGTTTAATCGTCCTTGCGCCTTTTTCCTTGGTTTCTTCCTCCTAGGGGTTGATCCCTTTTAAGTCGGCAATGGTCTCATCATTCTCCAAAAATGTGAATTTGAGATGCTTGAGAAGTGGTTTTAATTTCGGATCTGGTGCCTGCATAACAGAAAGTAGAAGTTTAGTATCCATAGAAGCCAATAATTTCTTAACAGATTCAAAATCATCAAATATCATTTTAGATTTATCTCCATAAGATGACTCAAAAGTTTTTTCTACTGATGAGTCAATTATGTTGACACAGTTTATGTCCAAGACTTCACTTGGGTGACTAATAGTGCCATAAATGTTAAACTTCACGATCTCCCCGTCAAACTCCATCATGAGGGTTCCGCTTTGCACATCAATCTTAGTATTTGCAGTACTAAGGAAAGGTCACCCCAACAAGATGTCTAAAGACCCAAGAGCATTATCCTCCTCCATTTTTATCACATAGAAATTTGCAGGGAAGATAAGCCCATTGACTTTGACTAATACGTCCTCGAGGACTCTTTCGGAATGCACAATGGACCTGTCTGCCAACGGAATGATAACACCTGTTTTTGTCAAAAACCCGCATTAAGTGATTCATATATAGAATAAGGCATTACATTTATTGAGGCCCCTAAATCACATATAGCCTTCTTAGTTCCCAAATGGCCTATCTTACATGGTATTGCAAACATATCTCTATCTTTACATTTCGCTAGCATTTTTCGCTGTAATACTGCAGATATATTTTTACCAACACTTGCCCTTTCATTATCTGTTAACTTTCGTTTGTTGGTGTAGAGTTATTTAAGAAACTTGGCATACCGCAGAATTTGTCTGATGGCATCCAATAGTGGTAAATTGATCTCGACATTTCTGAATGTTTCGAGGACCTCCTTGTCTTCTTTACATTTTCAACACTGATTTAACCGTCCTGGAAATGGAGGTTAGATTTTCGACAATGGAGGTTTTGCTCGGACTTGTTCGTTGTTTTAGAGATTTTTATAGGCGTTTTCTTGGCCAAGATTACTGCTAGGAATTGGTTCCAGTACCTTTCCGCTTTGCAACATCACTGCATTTGCATGTTGTCTTAGATTAGGTTCTATTTGTGACGGCAGCTTCCCTTATGAGTTCAATTTCTCAATTGATATGGTCAATTCTCTTATAGATGCCTTCGTTTCTTTTTGGAAATTAAGAGTTTGCTGTTGGAAATAAAAGACATTAGCTGCTAATTTATTGACCAAAGTTTCTAGAGAATTACCTGAATCTTGTGGCTGTTGTGGAACCTGATTTTGGTATGGCTGGTTATATCGTAGATTGGCCCCATAACTCAAGTTAGGGTGGTCCCTCCATCCTAGGTTGTAGGTATTAGTGCAAAGGTCGTATCGCCCTTGTAATGGCCAAGGAAAGTTTCCCACAACATCTAAATGAGCCATAGTATCATCATACAAACTATGACATGCATCAGTTGTATGTTCAGGTGTAGCACATATTCCGCATACTCGGGCTAGTTTTACTTTTTTTGCAACAAGAGAATTCATAATATTAGTAAGTCTATCAAGTCTATCCTCAACGGTAGAATTACCTAGTTGGTAAACCCTTCTAGGGGGTTCAAGATTGGCTTGAAATTGCTGAGAATTTGCAGCAATTGTAGAGATCAAGTCTCTTGCTTGTTGAGGAGTCATGTTGACCAACGCTCCTCCACTAGCGGCGTCTACCATATTCATCTCTATGGGTTTCAGGCCTTCGTAAAAGTATTAGAGGAGAGATTATTCTGTTATACCATGTTGTGGGTAGCTCACACACAGCTTCTTAAACTGTTCCTAATAATAGTAAAGATCTGTTTCTTTCTGCCTTATTCCCACGATCTCCCTTCTTAACTCAGCCGCTCGTGATGCTGGAAAAAACCTGTTGAGAAATAAGCGAGATAGATCAGCCCAAGTTGTAATGGATCCAGGAGGTAAATAAAATAGCCATTCCCTAGCTGAATCTACTAGGGAAAAAGGGAAAGCACACAACTTAATTTGATCTTCAGTTACCCCCTGAGGTTTCATGCTAAGGTAAACCATATGGAACTCTTTCAAATGCTTGTGGGGATTTTCGTATTGCAACCCACGAAAAGTTGGCAGTAGCTGGATTAAGCCTGACTTTAATTCAAAATCAATATCCATAGTAGGATACGCGATACATAGTGGCGGTTGTTCTGCCGGAGCTTCGACCAGTTGCCAAATTATTTAAGCCATAGGTTGAGGTGCTAGATTAGGGTTTTCGTTAACCCTAGACTCTACTTCGTCGTCGATTCCAATTTTTTATGGTGGATTAATTTGAGTCCCAACCATCGCTGACTTTTTTTCCTTAGCTTTGTTTCCTTGCAATTACCTCTCGCAATCTTTTCAATCTCCAAATCAAACACAAGAATACCTAGAGTAGATCTGGTCATAAAAGACAAAAAATAAGATTAGTACATTGCAAGTCTCCGACAATGGCGCCAAAATTTGATGCAGTCATTGAAAGCACCAAATATATCTTATTTCCTACAAAATAATGAAAAAGAACGGTAATGGGGAAGTAAGGTCGAATCCTCAGGGATCGGATTGCACGAATGCTTGTTTCTTAAAATCCTGGGCAGAATCGTGCCCAAGAAAACCTGCGTTTTTGGAAAAAATTAAAAAAACAAAATTAAAAGTTTTTTATATGGAAAAATAAAAGAAAAATAGAATTGAAAGTTGAATTGAAATTGCGAAAATAAGTTGTGAAAATTAAAATGAAAATATAAAAATATAAAAATAAACAGAGTTTGAAAAAAGAGAGAGTTCCTTATGTGGTGAGATTCCAGCCTCCGGTTGTCTCGATTTGCCTTGGGTCCAATCATTGGCTTTTAAGTGATCCTTCTCAAGCAGAATAAGCCAGTTATAGTGGAAAAGGACGCCTACGACCACCAGTTCCAAGAATTTAGACTTAAGATTTGGCAGAACCTGACTCTAGCCAATAATCACTTTTGTGAGACTATCTTCTACTAGATCATCACTTCCCAACGGCGAATACCACGCCAATTTGTCTCTTGGACTCATCAACCTCTGACGCAGAAAGCCAACGAACCGACTGTGCAACCTTCCCAAAATGTACAAAGCGGTCGTTCCTTACACCAGTTGAAAAGATCACCTATTAAGGGACATAAACGGAAGCGTCAGCCCTGTAATGCGGAGAAGCGATGAATACCCTGTTGAGAAAGCTAAGCGTAGATTCCAAGCCTCATAAACCTTTTTAGGGAATTTCGACAACCTTCGGCTAGATTAGATTTAGTGGCTCATGATTTTTGGGGGAAATCAAATAAAAATAATGGAAAGGGAATTTTTATTGAAAGAAAATATGGAAGGAAAAAAAACTAGATTTATGGGGAAGAGAGTGTTTACAAGAAAAGATGGACAAAATTTGTGTCACTTCATCCCCTATTTATAGTACTAAGAAACCTAGCCTATTCCTAATTAAATTCTAAAAGATAAATGCAAATAAATAAAGATAAATAAAAATAAATCCTAAATTTATATCTAAATAATTATCCTTAGTAATTATCCTAATATAATAAAACATTAAATAGAGTCTTGTGTTATAAAATCTCTTCTTTTGCAATTTTGCCCTTATGTCTTCCATACTTGCATTTTTGGCACCACATTTTTCCTTATGTTGCATGTTGGCCCATTATATCTTTAAATTCGCACTTTTTTGCCTTTAAATTTCCTTTTGCCTCTAATTTAGTCCCTAAAAGATAAAAGACCATAAAATAACCCAAATTAGTATGATCATACTCAAAATAAACATGCAATTAGCACATAAAATATGTCGTTCTAGAGTATTATCAATAGGAGACTTAGAGATTCACTTTAGTGGTTTGGGATCGATGGTCTGATGCGAGAGAAGACGTCAGACGATCATGGAGTCATGGTGAGAAGTGACGGATATGGGTAAGGTGAAGGAAGAAGAAGGAAAACAAGAAAATAGAAAGAAAGAAAGAAGTAGATGGGCCTTGAGTCCCTTCCAAGAGATGGACTAGTTCCAACGAGCTGAATGACCCCAAGGGAACATAAAAGGTTTGAATTATACGCACTAACTATAGGTTCTTTTGCGTAACTCGTGACACAAGTTGAAAGAGTGAGTAAAAATCTTGATTCAATAATGCTAGCATCCAATCCCTTAAGTCTTAGCTACAATTATTAGACTTTGTAATTTCATGCTTTGGATCTTAGTTTTGGGCATATACCTTTGTCAATAGGTGAATTATTATATTTTAAGTATATTTCCATGTGGACTTGTTATAATTGGCATGTTTGGTATGTTTTTGTTTGGGTCTATTGGATGCTTCTGAGTTGGATAAGTAAAGAAAATTCTCAAGTTGAAATGTATGTTTTATGGTTCACATTTTACTTGTCTAATGATTTTTTTATCTATTGTGTTAATGAGCATGATTGAGACTTTATTTGACATGTCAAATATGTTTGTGTTGGTTTAGTTGCATGTTATACATGTTTAGACACATTTAAAGACTCAATTGCATGACTTGCAATGCTTGTTTTCTGCAGTTATGGGCATGTGTCTCAACACATCAAGAACATGTTTTGAGATCTCAAGAACATTTTCATGTAATTCATGCATTTCTTGGTACATGTCTCGAGACATGGCATGTTTGTCTTGAGACATAGAGTACCAAGTCTCAAGACACGGTGGCATTGTCTGGAGACATAAAACATTGAAGCTAAAATACTAAAAATTTAATTCAAAGTCTTGAGACATGGTGCATTGTCTTGATACTTAAGTCTACAGACGTGAAGGTTAAGTCTCGAGACATGAAACTTCAAAGCTAAAACTCAAAAATAAGGGAGGCATGTGTTCCAGTATAGTAGCATGCCATAATATATTGAGCTCTTTGATCTTGTTTATATTGTTAAGTTTGCTTTATGCACCCGAGAGTTTGTATGTTTGGAGAATATTTTGGTTAAGCTATACATATATATATATATATATATATATATATATTGTGTGTTTGAAGAGTATATAGTTGTGCATTGTACATTTATGATATGCTTGGTTAGAAGACATGTTATTACATGCATGGAAGATTTGTTTTTTTATTTGATGGGTTTGAAGTATATGTTTCCTTGTTTAATTAATAGGGGCAATGTCTCATTAATGCTTGGAATTTGTAAATGATATTTAAATATGAAATGAATGGATATAATATTGTAGATGATTATTGAATTCATGACATTGATAACATATGGTCCTCAATGTCTTAAGACATAAAACTTTAAAAGTTGGGTCTGAAATAGTAGAGGTATGTCTTAAGACATGATATAACTATCTTGAGACATAGTCTTGTATTTTGATATTTTGACTCAAGAAATGTAACGTGATTCTATACTTGATCGTCTTTGACCTTTAAATATCGTATGTGGGCCTATTTGAGTTCAAATAACACTTTGTAGTATCGTAGAGTCCTTTAATTATTTGATATCTATTTTTTTTATTCGAAATTTCATATGATTGCTTGTGTATATGTTCATTTTGAGTTGCTTCGACAACGAATGTGACGCTTTGCGTTTGATTATCTCTTGAATTAGGTGTAAGGTATTACATAGGAACACGAATTGATGGCAAGTGGCATGCCACATATCGCTAATGCTAATGTGGCATCTTTCCACTTCATGAAATATTTAAATAATAAAAAATTCTAAAAAGTTAATAAAAATTATTTTTAAAATACTAAAAAATGCATGTCCACAATCAACTTGAATAAGTGGATGTTCATATTTATTTGCATTTAGACATGCACTTGTTCAAGCACATTCTGAATGTGATTTTTTATATGATCATTAAAATCTATAAAAAATTGTAAAAATTTATTGAAAATTATAGAAAGCTATAAAAAAATATAGAAATTATTAAAAGAAACAAATAATTAGAAAAATATTGCTCATACATACTCGTGTCCAATATGAGCCTGAGTAAACAATCCAGACTTAAAAAAAATGATATATAAAGAGATAAAATTTTAAAAAAAAATTAAAAATTAATAAGAATTATAAAAATGCAAGTTTAGAATGAATCTAGATAAAAAAAAAAAAAAAAACGTTCAAGCTTATTTAAACCAAGCCATCCATTTGTTCATATTCATTTTAAAATTATTTTTTAAAATAATATTATGGATTTTTATAATATCAAAAAAATAATTGTTTGAAAATAATTTATTAATATATATCTTTTTTTGAAAGGTAAATTCATTAATTTATTCGATGAATGGAACCATATAATTTAGAAAAAAAAATAGCAAATACTCGTTGTAGATGGTAAATGACCAACTCCATCAACACAACGAAGGCTTTAGCCTCAGCATCAATAGAACATTATGACATGCTGACAATTGGCTTTGTCATAACTTAAGCACGACATATCTAGAGTGATTGCAAGAACTTAATACGATAAGGAAATCAGCCCAGGATGGTCCAAAGCGACGAGTAAAAATCGACAAAAGAAGAAAAAAACTTCTAAAACTGAAGACTGACTAAACAATTGAAAAACAAACAAAAAAAACATATAAAACTTGAGACAACACGGGTCCAAATCGACACGTGAAATAATTTATTATTCTAAAATACTTCCAAAACAAAAACAGATTAAGAAGTTGACGAAGAGCTACCCACTTTTCAAGAAAAACTACTGGTGACCGATGGAGTTTTAGTGAATGACAGACGCCTTTAACTGTCCATCACAACTTGTGAAGACAACAAAGATACGCATAAAATAGATCTATAAATTAAAAAGAGAGAAAACATGTGCAGTGAATGAGAAGAAGAAAGAAAGAACGGGTTGATAGGAGAGAAAAAAAGCGGGCGATAGCCAACCTGGAGGCTGGCACCGCCACTTAGCAAAACAAAAAATAATTATATATATTTTTTAAAATTCAATGTGAATGTCTTTTGTTTTTCAATAGTATTCTATATTATTTATTTATTTATTTGAATTTTGAATGTTATCTCTCATTATATTCTTTTTTAAGTTTGAATTGCTTACTTGAATTCATATTGGATTTAAGTATTTACTCATACAATTAAGATTTTTTATATCATTTGTTGCTTTTAAATTTTTTATAATTTTTATTATATTTTAATATTTTTATAACATTTTAATGATTATTTTAAAAAAACTATGTCTACAATTAACTTATATAAATTAATGTCTAAATGCAAATAAATTTAAACGTACATTTGTTCAAGTTTACTCTAGCTTGCATTTTTAGTATTTTTTTAAATATTTTTTTGTTGATCAGACTAAATGTCACCTCTACACCAACTATACGTGGTAAGCTATATGTCATTATCTTATATAATGGTTAACCCGATCAACTTTAACTAAGAAGCTTAAGTAACTTTTTCTTTTTTCTTTTTTGTCAATAAAGACATATTCAAGGGCAGCAGCAAGGGCAAGCAGAGGCATGATCTTCCTAAAATTGATAATTCCCTTTTAGAACTCTTGAAAATTTATAAAATTATAAATAATATATAATAAAATTATTGTATGACTTTTAAAATGATAAAATTTTATTTAATCTTTAAAATTATAAATATGTAAGTTAATATATTAATAAAAGTAGAGTTTAATTTTTATAAAAAATATATAATTTAGTGAAAATTTTCTTTTTAATATAGACTTTTTTTAAATTCAAAATTTCCTACAATATACCAAAATAACTTTAGTCCAAAACTATTGCACCAAATGCAATTTCTGAAAATGATTTTAAACATATTTGTTTAACCTCCAAAATTATTTGCAATACTGGGATTTCTTGATTCAATTTTTTTGTCTCTTGCACACATTATTTTTATCTCCATTAAATTATAAATTACATATTTTCTTATAAGTGCATTTAGATTTTTGAATATTTAGTAGTGTGATATCAATTCAATTCGGTCAATTTTTTTAACTATTCATCATAATAAAATTCGATTTTATTCTATTTCAGATAATTAAAACTTTTAAAATTGTATCTTATAAATCATTTAAATACCTCAATTCAGGTTGAAGTCGATTTTTAATTTTTTGTTCTCTTCACTAATATTTTTATACAAGTGATATTAGCGAAAACTTTGTTACATGACATTATATGTTTGAAGGTTTTTTTTTTTTTTTTTATTTCAGAAATATGTTTGAAGGTGTTTTAAACTAATACAAAAATATAGCAATGTTGAGATACTTTTCTTGCAGCGGCTGTTTTGGTGCTCTTTTACTTTAATTTATTTCACATATCTTACATGCCTTGATAACGGAGATAAGAATTATATATAAAAACAATCAATAAAACTAGTATTCACATAAGAATTAAATTGTATTTTATTTTTTATTTAAAAAATAAATAAATTAATTTTTATATAGTAGATTTAAGAGTAAATTGATCATCCTATTCAAAATTAATTTTTATATATTAGCATGAGATATATGTGATACCTCACATGTCTGTGTTTGATTATTTCGTAACCCATATCAGTTTTTAAGAATGCATAGGATGAAAATTTTAAGACAAAAAATAAAACTGCACATTGATTTAACATAAAAGAATTAATTTATTTATTTATGAGTAAAAAAACAAAATACAATCTCAAATCTTTTAACATAAAAATAGAAAAAAACAGAATGACTTCAACCCGGAACTTATACACATTGAAGAAAGGGATTTTTCACCCTTTTTCTTTTCACATTTTGCATGTTCTCGTTATCTCTTTCGAAGCAAAAATGGGGAGAGCGGAGTGGCTTATTGAAGTTGATGAAGAACTTAAAACCATGGTGGCCTCAGAGACAGAGATGAAACATTGGATGAAACGATCAATCTATAAAGTACCTCCCAACATCACTGATCTAAACAACAAAGCTTACATCCCTCAAGTCGTCTCTTTCGGCCCTTACCATCATGGCCAACCTCATCTTAACCCCATGGAAGATCACAAACAACGAGCCCTCCTCCATTTTCTCAAGAGATCAGGCAAACCGCTACAATTGTTTGTTGAATCTTTAGATAAAGATTTACAGCAACTTAGAGATTGTTATGAGTTGCTTGATCCAATGTGGCAAGATGATGATCACAAGTTTATGCAGTTGATGATTCTTGATGGTTGTTTCATGTTGGAAATCTTGTGTTTTGATACTCATACAATGGAAGATTATGCTGAAACCGACCCAATCTTTAGCAATCATGGGAAGATACATATTATACCATTTATTAAACGAGATATGTTAATGCTCGAGAATCAATTGCCAATGCAAGTTCTTCATAGCTTAGTTGCTGTTGATAGCAATGGAACCAAGGTAATCCCTAGTCTTTGGACCCATTATTGAATCACTACTAGTTGGTTAAATTATACTATTAGTCTTTGTTCTTTAATTTTATCATTTTTAGTTTCTCTATGTTCTGAATTTTGAAATTCCAGTTATTGTCAAATGATAATTGTTAAATTCATTCACTTAAGTTTTACTATTTTCAAAAGCTGATGTGGTAAAAATAGTGATGACATGTCAGTTTATTATTTTCTACATATTACTCACTAAAAATTCAATTAATAGATTAAGGGGGCTAAAGCCAAAAGTAACTTTGGGAAACTAAATTATAAAAATTTAAAGGGGTCAAAATATAGTTTTATCTTTATATATGTTTATTATTTTAGGATTTTAAAGGGATTAAATTGAAAAAATTTCATCTTTAGAGCGAGGGGAACAAAGTGTATTTTTACCATTAAATTAACTTATAATTTTAAATACTTCAAGAGACTAAAATAATAATTCGCTAGGGGGGAGGTAGTCGGTGACATCCCTTCGGTTTAACTACGATCTTTGGAGTCAAGATTGAAATTTCAAAATTAGAAGAAAAGTATAGGGCCTTAGAATAATGCATCTAAAGAATATGAATTAAATCTACAAATGTACACAGAATACAAGACTAATAATTGAATTTAACTAAACAGATTTAACTGCTACTATTTGGGTAATGACCAAAATTTTAAATTTCAAAAAGTATAAAGATTAAATTCACAACTTTTATAAAAAAAGGAGGATTAATAGCATAATTTAATCATTTAAGTTCTACACTGATGCAGGATGAAGAATTTGTGAACAAACTTATACTCAAGTTCTACTCCTCCAATACGCCTGTCTCATGTGTGGGAAGTTGCTTACACGTATTGGAAGTGTATCGAAAGAGTCTCCTTCCGGACATACCAAGTCGTCGACAACAAAGAAAACGTCACTGGTATCGCAGACCACACTACGAAGATGGGGATGACATCATTAGATCCGCAATGGAGCTCAACGAAGCCGGAATCAGATTCAAGAAAAGTAAAACTATTAGCCTCAAGGATATAACATTCCGTGGAGGGATCCTTAAGCTACCAATTATCATCATAGATGATGCCACGGAATCCATGTTTCTAAACCTAGTAGCATTCGAGCGTTTGCATGTTGGGGCAGGTAATGAGATTTCATCCTATATACTTTTCATGGACAACATTATAGACAATGAGAAAGATGTGGCCCTTTTACACTCAAAAGGGATCATTCAAAATGCACTTGAGAGTGACAAAGCAGTGGCTAACATGTTCAACTCATTGTCAAAAGACATCACGTTGGACCCAAATAATAACCTAGATGAAGTAAGGAAGATGGTGAACAGGTATTGTAAGAAACCATGGAATGAATGGCGTGCTAATCTCATTCACACTTACTTCACAAATCCATGGGCTATTCTTTCTTTGATTGGGGTTATCTTTCTTTTTGCACTCACAATAGCACAAACTATATATTCTATATTGTCTGTCTACAACAACTAGTTTAACAAGCCCACCTCTATATGTTATAAGTCTGTATGTTCTTTCGACAATATTGTATAAAAGGGTTGTGGATTTTGTTCTTTTCATTCAAAGTTAATGGTATTGTTTCCAATTTGCTCTTTTTACCAGATTTGTCATAAATAAGTATATTATATACGGCCAAAAAATGCTTTAGGTCTATCTGGCTGTTTTTTCACAATCGGAGGACTTGGGTTGTAAGTAGATGCTGGCCATGAGATTTGACCTTTAATTGGATTAACAGCTTCTTTGTAAATTGCCTTTTGTGTCTCAATAGTGTAACATGCATCCACATAAGCTTCTGGTTTCTCTTTGTTGAACCAAATGGCCAAAATGCATGACCACAAGAAATACTAGTAACTCCACTTCCTACAGCTACATGACTTCTCATCTAGGTCCATGTGAACTAGTTCGTAGGACACCTAATTTGGAATTTTCTTAAAGTTGGTGGTTGTGGCCGATACTGTCCTGAAATTTCCTTATTCTTATCAAGCTCTTTTGAATCTTAGGGCAAAGTGGACCAGAACACTTGTCTGCTGCATTCCTTTTCACATAGAACCTATTCATCAACTTGCACCTGATGTTTTCAGCCATAGTTAAGATTAACTTGTCCCTTGCATCCAATATGTACCTGTTCAAACACTCACACAAGTTATTCAACAACTTATCACTCTTTGGTAGGGTGCTGAAATGAGACCTCGACCATGCTTTTGTTGGTTTATTCGAAAGCTACTCATGTGCATTTGGATTCTTTGCTTTTAAGTTATCCATGCAATTGTTGAAGTTTGCCATGTTCGTGCAACAGCTCATAGTGTTATGAAGTTAGAAATTTAGTCTCACAATTCGTTCAACACTTCAAATCCACTTAAACCAGTCTAACTCTCGCAAAGTGAGAATTCTCAATAAAAATTCTCCAAGATATTAAAAATAAAGCGGAAGCAACTAAAAGCAAAAGAGAACCACAAGAACATGCCACAAAAAAGCAACGCAAGGAAAACCTCTATTTATAGTTGACCTTTTTTTATAGTTGAGTTACATCAATGGTAAAATTAATCCAGAGCCCGTGACAATAGTGCATCCTTCATTGTCTCAAAACCCATCATTTTTGAAGTTGATATGCAAAATGTCTGACACATCTACGCTCAGCTTCCGAAAACAACGTGCCTGTCGAAACCATTTTTTTGAAAAACGGGTCGACTTTTGAAAATGAAAACGAAAAAAACGGGAGTCGCCACCAATCCTTTTTGATAAGGTGTGATCGGGTCACCTCAAAAAGTGGTTGTTTTCAATAAACGATTTAATTTATTAAAACAACGATTTTAGTCTACGAAATTTCTACTTCAGCATTGAAAACTTTAAAGGTTTTTAATACTTCGCTCTTGTGATGAAGCATGTAGAGATACATATATCATGAGTAATCTCCTATGAAAATGATAAAGTATTTTTGACCTTGCACATCCATATCTGGGCAACATATATCAGAATGGGTGATTTTCAATATGGTTGTACTCCTCCTAGCACATTTCTTTGACTTGTTAGTCTGCTTACCCATAATGCAATTTATACAAGTATTGAAATCAGTAAAATCTAAAGTACTAAATACCCCATCATTTACTTATCTCTTAATCCTTTTCATTTATAATACAATGTTTAATGCTAGTTTGAACATGCATAACATTATGAGTGGCATTATTTTACAAATTAAAAGAATAAAGACCATCAAATAAAACACCATTTCCAACAAGTTCATATTTATAAAATAAATTGAAACCAATGTTTGAAAAACTAAAACAATACCTAAATGGTGCAAGTCTTGAAATAGAAACTAAATTTCTAAAGAAATTGGGAATATAAAAAGTCTTTTCTAAAATTAAAACACAGTCACTCCTAAGCACTAATTCGCATGTTCCAATTGCTTCCACATGCAACTCCATCTTATTTCCTGAATAAATGTGTTACTTAGCTCTCACTAGTTCCCTTAGGTTTCTTAATCCATGTAAGGAATTTGAGATATGTATTGTAGAACCAGAATCAGTCCACCATGTGTTATAACTAATATCAACCATATTGGACTCAAAGCAAACAAGTGAGATTGATTTACCTTTTTTTTCAAGTCAACTTTTGAACTTGATATAGTCCTTCTTTAAATGTCTCTTCTTTTTACAAAAGAAACACTTGGACTCTTTCTTTATGTCAACTTGGGGTTGCATTTTAGCCTTCCCTTTTTGCTTGGATTGGATCGTCTTCTTTTCTTGAGTAACCGTCAGTGCACTCTCTCCCATCTCCAGTATGAGTCTAGCATCCTCCTGATCACACATGGTCAAAAGTTCATCAATAGACCAATTATCCTTATATGTGTTATAGGAGATCTTAAAAGGCTCATACTAAGGTGGAAGAGTGTTCAATATAAATTGCACCAAGAAAGCTTCAGACATTTCAACCTCAAGTGCTCTTAATTGAGCTGCTAAATCCCTTATCTTATTGATGTGATCATGTACACCTTTCACGGTAGTGAGCTTCATTGATGTGAAATTCATGATCAGAGTGCTGGCTAATGACTTTTGAGAAGTTTTGAATTGTTCCTCAATAGTCGTTAATAATTCTTGGACATTCTCATAATGCTCAATTGAGCCATAAACATCAGCAGGAACCTTACTCTTTATGAACATGATACTTAAGCGATTAGATCGCTCCCATTTTTCATATAGAGCAAGATCAACCTGAGTCCTTGTTTCAGTAATATGTGACTGATTTCCTTATGGCATAGTCAATATCCAAGCACCCCAATTTGAGAAGAATACTCTCCTTCCAGAACTTAAAGTTCTCACTAGTTAATTCAGGGATATCTACTTTATTATCAAACATAATCACAGGTTGTAAAACTGCAAAATAAATTAACATACATGCTTAACAAAAATTTGAGACAAGCATAAATCATAATTTATCAATGCAAATTATGTAAATAATGAATCTAGTGACATAAAAATTGCCTGTAGGCTAAATTTTTAATTGAATCAGATCTATTTTATGATAGAATTATTTACTATCCTTTTGATAAAAAATATTAAATTCATTTTCATAATTCTTGTGGGTAACTATGAAAAATCATTTAATAATTTGATATTAATAAATTATGTAATGGGATTTTAATACCTATGCTTTCCATGTGTGCTTTTTAACTTTAATAATTTTATTTAACTAAAGATATTGTGGTTAGTGTTTAACTAAATAAAATTATGAAAATCACTTAGCTAGATATTAATCCTTAAACTTTATTCAAGATTGTTGGTAAGCCATTATGCAACATCTAATGTATATAAACTTTATGAAATCCTTACTATAATAAATAATTTCATTTAATTAAATTTGTTGTGGCTAATTCTCTAATTAAATAAAATTATTTGGATCCCTAGACATATATTCTAAAGTTTTATTGCTAAATACCTTATGCAATAAGTCTAAAAAAAGTCTATACACCTAAAAATGCTTGTAACTAATAACCAGATAATTCACATAAAACCATTTACTTCATGCACATAAAAAATATTCAAACAACAAATTTTTAAAATTTTTCACTAAATTATTTATAACAAAATCAATTTTAGAAATTTCACTTTAATAAAATCCCACGATTTTGCACAAAAGTTTGCAATAAATTTCTCAAAAAAAAGTTTGAAAATAATTCAAGAAACGTGGAATTATTATTTTGAGAAATTGACAAACTTTTAAAAAATCGGACAAGGCAGAGATTAAACATGGCTCAGATATAAAATGTAAGCAAAATCATGATTTAAATGAAATGTAAGTAACGGAAAGGAAAACATAAATACTTTGAGCCATTATCTAAACCAAAATGTCAAAATCAAGATGTTGTAGCACCAGTCTTCGAGTGCGTCAAACAATCGATGAGGACGTCGTATTTAACTATATGAAAACACGAAATTTGGAAAGCACGAAATTTAAAAAATACAAAAATCGTCAAAGTCTTCTAAGCACTCGAAAACCTCACTAAATGGAATTGTTTTCAGAAAGCATTTTTTTAGTGCTTAAGAACCTTATGCTTAGGGGTACTTATAAGGTTTCTTAAGGATCTTATGCTTGGTGATATTTATAGTGGTGATTCCCCGTTAAAAATCACCCATCTCATACCCACTATCACAAAAAGTAAAAGTAGTGAGAAAAATATGGGAATGAAAACATTGGGGTTATTCCCACGAACCACACATGTCTAACAATTAACACATGTTGGGTAGAAGATAAGAGTTGGAAGATATATAAATATATAGATTGTTGCAATTTATTTAGAAGGATATTTTTACTACCCTTTCACATATGATAGTTTAGGTGAATTCAATATCGGTGGTGAAGAATGGACATTGCTTATAAAAGGTTGGTTGTCAGACTCACAATCACACCTTAAAAAACATTTTTATGGGGAATTAGTAATTTCTAGGTTTTCATGTCTCTACGTAAAGAGTTTATATATAGATTTGGTTTTCAACGTTGGGTTGAATAATTGAATTTCAAAGAGATGGTACATAACATCCTTATCAAGTTCTGAAACATGGGGAGATTTCTCAAGCCACCATTATCATGATCTATATGCTTATATCTATCCAGCTTATATATTTATACAATCATATTGATTCAACCTCACAAGAGTGTTTGGAGAAAGTAAATATATATTTGTTTAATCTAAGAATTCCTCCATACCTAAATGCAAATATATATATTGGGACACATTCACTTGTATTGATGTAAAATTAAAGTTGTTTTAAATCTTTTGTATCTTTTGGTATTACACATTTTCTTTTTTGTGCAGTTATTATTTTAACGATTCAACCTTTAAATTTAATATTTCATTCATATAGATCATGCATGTTAAATTTAATTTTGATTAAAATTTTCAACTATTTTTTTAAAAAAAAAATTTAACCGTTGAATATATATTGAGTATTATTGTCACATCTCAAAATTAGGGCTAGAAGAAATAGGGATAAAACTTAGATTTTTAATTTTTTAAAGCATAATAAGAATAGGATAAACGAATTTAGAATGCCTTAAAAATTATTTTTGATAAGGAATTAACAAAAATAGACCATTAGGCTTAATGGTTAAGTGCTAAGTAAATCTATGGTTTTAGGTTTGCACTCCCTTGATTGCATCATTGTTGATTTTTTTTTTCAACTTTTCTTGATGCTCGGCCAAAATCCTTAAAAACTTTTTCTTTAAAAAGCTTATGTCAAGAATAAGCTTGATGGTTCAATAGTTAAGACTTAGCATCCATTTGGTCCCAAGTTTGAAACCCCTTGTAAACCTTTAGCCAAAATATTTTTATTTTCTTATTTTTATCCCATGAAGTATCAAATTTTCAAACCAGCTCAGGCCAAAAAACTATTTTTTATTTAGTCCTTAATTTAAATCAACCCTAATTCTAAATTAATTCCTAATCCTATTGCAATTAGAAGAAAATTTTTATAAATAGTCAATCTTTTCAAAACTTAGAATTCAAAAATTTTTATAAATAGTCAATCTTTTCAAAACCTAGAATTCATATTTAGAAGATTTTTCAAGAAAAGCTTTAAAATTCTTTCTTCTTCTTCATTGTTGAAACCCTCATTGCAATTAGGGTTCTTAAAAGATTTCAAGGTTTTCAACTTCATCCCTCTCCTCCCAGTGATTACTAACTTTTTCATCCAAAAATTAAGGTTTTTGTGTCATCAATCAGGTATGGGATCTAACTTAAACCATTGCGTATAAATTGAATCGTTAAAAATTAGGTTAATTTGTTATGCGAAGCCCCATGTATGCGAACCCTAGGTGAAGTGTTAAATGAACCCTATGTGAACTGTCATGCGGTCCCTCAGTAAATATTGTGTGAACCTCTTAGTAAACATTAGGCGAACCCTTACATAAACATATATACATGCGAACTCTGTTATAAAATCGATAGGCAAACTATAGCCAGTATGCAAACCCTCATGCAAACCCTTATGGATTTAGTATACGAACCCTAATATGTTTTAATATGCAAACTTTATTATGATTTACTATGTGAACCCTTATGTATTTAGTATACGAACCCTCATACGATTATGTATGCGAACCTCTATGTGATTTATTATGCGAACTCTCATGTGACTTAATATCCGAACCCTGCATGTGCAAACCCTACATGCGAACTCTGTATGTGCAAACCCTATATGTGAACCCCATGTGCGAACCCCTATGTGATTTTGTATGCAAACCCTACATGCGAACCCTGTATGTGCAACCCTGTTATGTATGTGTTAGTCGAACTAGCTTGTTCATAACCTAATGTTAGAATAATGATGCAAGTTTTTAGTTCACATGAAGAAATTATATATGTGAAATTGATATGAATGAATGCATGAATACATGCCATTAAATAATAAGTATGAAATAATAAATGTGCTTGACAAGTACAACATTGATTGTTGATAAATAGCATGATATGCTGAGTTTATGTGAATGATTACATGAAATTGGGTATGCAGGATGGATGAGCTCAGTAGGAGAGAGTTTATGTGAATAATTACATGAAATTGGGTATGGAGGACGGATGGGTTCCGTAGGAGAAAGTGGCAATTTAAGTCCATACTAAAAGTCAGTAATGCACAAAGTAAGCAACAATATTATCGAAATCGGGTAAATCAGGATGATAGTTTTAAAATGTCATAAAAACCAAGTAACCCGAGATGGTAAGTTATTGTAGTAAAAGTCATCGTCAAGGATGACAAGTGAACAATTTTCATCAGCAGGAAATCTGAGATAGTCAGTTTTTTATAAGGGTTTTGGAATGTTGAGCGATGCTCAAGGGTGAATAGGATGACTGGGTGGGAATTTAAAATTATTATTGCATTGCATCACGAACATAACTTGTACATGCACTGATTTACTAAATGTTCCTTATCTTACGCTTAATTTTCTTTGATGCTATAAATTGAATTCTTTACCATTCGAATAATTATACATAACGGTTTAAAAATTAGACTCACATTGAGTTGTCACAAGCTCACTCCTCCTTTCCTTACCTCTCAAGTAACGTAGAAAACTAGGACTCAGAATGGTATCGGAAGGACCTCGGACTAGCTTCTCTCTTCTTCTTCTTCTTTTTTTACTATTTAAAGTTTCAATTAAAGTTTTCCTTAATGGTATTGGATTATTTAGCTTATTAAATTTTAAGCATGATACTTACTTAACACTCTGACAATTACATGCTAATTGGATTACTAAGTACGATTCTTTTTCCTTAACCCTTTTTTTCTCCAAACTTCACATTAATAACCTCGTAATTGGATTACTAATAAAATTGGTTTAATTAATGAATGTTTTTTCTTAAAAACAAATGAGTTATTTTCATACAATCCAACCCAAGGAAAAGAATGATTTTACTGGATTACTTTGGTGATCAATGTAACACCTTAGATTTAGCCGAAACTCGTACGCCAGGTTGAGGGTGTTACAATTATATATCGATATAACAAAGATATCAAATTAGTTAGAAAATAAATTCAATAATTGGATCGTTAAAATATTAACCGTACAAAAAAGATACAAAAGGGCATAAAACAACTTTAATTTTGTACATATATATATATATATATATATTGTTTATTCTAATAATTTTAAATCCAATTATAATTTTAGAATTATTGTGTTCAATTATAATTATATTTTTTATTGTAATTATAATTTTTCTGTATGCATTGTTATTAATAAAGAATAATATTTGATACACCATCACAGCAAAGGCTCATACACAATCAATGAATTATAACATTACACATCATCGTTAAATTAAACAAAAAATATAAAGGACTTGTAAATAAATACTAATAATTTTATTTAAGCATAATTAAACATTAATCATATCTATTATAAATAAATATTGATAACTCTCAAATTTAGAATATTGAGTTAATATTTAGGGTTTAAAGTTTTATCATTTATTTATGATTATTTATTATTTAATTATATTTAAATAAAGTTATCAACATTTATTTATAAGTCCACTATTTCTTCTTGTTATTTTGACAATAATACATTATTAAGTACATTAGTATAACAATGAATATTTTCATTACTATATACACTTGATTTTGATGCTATAAACAACAACGATGACGATGATGATGACATGCAACAGCGGGGTTGGCGGTGGCAGCAGCAGACATAAAAGCTTCGCCTAGTAGAGGGAAAAAGGTTTGAACCCTAGCTCAGATGTAACCAGAAATATAAAAGAAAAACAATAATAATGGTACAAGTTGCACCTCAGATTGAACAGAATTAACTCTCAACGATTTCTGCTCTCTTCTATTTCTATATTAGAACTTGCAGAATCAGAAACTGTGCCATTGGTCGAAATGCTTAGTGTTTGGCTTGGATTTTGCCAAAAGTGATTAACCAAGGCCTTGAATTTTGAATCCATGGATGAAAACCCCGGATCTGATAAGAGATCTTGAACAGCTGTTCGACCTTCGAGCATGCTTACTACCTGTGACATGGTAGGCCTCAGGGTGGGAGATGCATTGGTACATAGGAGAGCCACATTCAGCATGACCATTGCTTCCTCCGATGAGTACTCTGATCCCAAGTCCGGATCGACTAACTCCAACAAACTTCCCCGTTCTCTCAAAACATAAGCCTGAGAAATAATAGGATTTAGAGAGAGAGTTTAACATAAAACATCAAGTGGATTCTGGGTAAAAGTACTATGGAGGTCCTTGTACTAATAATTGGATTGCATTTTTGCCTCTCTACTCAAAAAATGGACAAATTAGTCTGTTCACATTAGATCAAAAAGCAAACCAATCCTCCTGTTAAGAATTGCATCTGTTTCTACTATTAAATTTTGATTCTTGTATATCAGTATGAGATACACGTGATATGCCATGTGTAACTATGTAGTTATTTTGTCAGCTACACTAGTTTTTAATAATAAAAATAGATGAAATTTTTAATAGAAATGACCAATTTGCTTTTTGATCTAACGTACAGGGACTAATTTGTCCATTTTTTGAGCAAATGGAGCAAAATACAGTCTAACTCTTAGTATAGTAGCTTTCATAGTACTTTTACCTAGATTCTGTATGATGTACATGGCATTGAACTTCTGGAAAGATTTAATTTACCCAGTCAAGAAGGTAAACAAAGTCCTCACTAGGCCTGTAGTTTGTATTGCTCTTTCCACTAACAATTTCCAAAGCAACAACACCAAAGCTATACACATCAGCTTTGTCGGTTAGGTAACCACGCATTGCATACTCGGGGGCCATATAACCACTTCAGAACCAAAGAACAAACCAGTTAACGGTTAGTGCATGGGTTAATTTTATTTAACCAAGGCTAATATTCATTATACTCATGGGTGCCACTAGTAACTTCGGAGCAAAAATTTAGCATGCATCAAAATTATGAGTGACTAGTTCTTTACACTTTCTCTACTCAATCAAATGCCATGTAAGATTAAGGGTTAAATCATTTTTTGAGACCTGAACTAGGTAACTATGCCCATATTGGGGCTTGTACTTTTTTTTTAAGTTACGCTTTGAACTTAATAATTATTCTCACATTGGATCTAAACTAGCCAACTGTTTCCACATTAGAGCTTGAACTCTTTTTTTGTCCAACTTAGTCCTTGAACTTGGCAATTATTCTCACATTGGGACATGAAATTTGGGATTTTCAAAGAAATCTTAAGGACTAACTTGAACAAAAAAAAAGTTTAGCCCCAATGTTAGAACAATTGCCAAGTTCAAGGCCTAACTTAGACCCAAAAAAGTTCAAGCCTAAAGGAACAATTGCCAAGTTTAATACCAAACTTTAACCAAAAAAAAAAATTTAGACCTCAATATGGGAATAATTGCCAAGTTCAAGCCCAAAAAGTAATTTAACCCTAAGATTAAACCTGCCCATAAATATCCCCCACATTATGATGTCAGCACACTACATTCAATTTCCTTGCATAAGTATGCCATTAATAACTAGAAGTAAATTTACAAAGCTGAAAAAGTTCTCATGAAGAAACTTACATGGTCCCAGCTATACGAGTGCTGATGTGAGTTTTGTCATCTTCATTTAGCTTTGCCAAACCAAAATCAGAAATTTTTGCATTGAGATCCTTATCAAGCAACACGTTACTTGTTTTAATATCCCTATGCACAATTTTTATTCTAGACTCTTCGTGGAGGTAGGCCAAACCCCTGGAAATGCCAAGGCAAATCTTTTGTCGGGTTGGCCAGTTCAGTTTCAGTTTGCATGTAGCATTCTTCCCTGTGGTTAAGCAGAATGAAAGCCAATCAAGATTTGAGTGGTGACTTTTAAGTGTGGGTTTACATATCATAGATAATTGTAAGTTTTAATCTTACCAAATAAAGCACGAGAAAGACAGTTATTTTCCATGTACTCGTATACTAGCAATAACTGGTTTCCTTCAACACAACATCCATACAACTTCACAAGATTTGGATGCTGCAGTGCAGATATCATGCCTATTTCATTCACGAATTCACGATTTCCCTGCTTAGATTTTGAGGAAAGCTGTTTCACCGCAATAACTGTTCCATCTGATAATAGACCCTGCATTCAGCAGTGAAAGCAGCAGCTATGTATTTAAACACTAACGAGTTTTTTAATTTTAATCATGCAAAGGCATGGTTGTAAGCACGGTATATACTGACATAAGATTTTCAATGACAGTGTTTTACTGCTCCATTTTTATAGCAAATTTTCTGTAACATATAATGCCCTCAAAATCATTTTGCAAAAATCTATGCATCTCAACAGGAAAATCCAGAGGACTACACAAAAATGACCACTTACATGCACCCAGAATATATTTGAGGAAAGAAGTGGCTGGTGTTAGTAATGCTTTAAAAGTAAAATTTAAAAGTTCCCAGCTAAAACGTAATCTATCGGACCAACTTTGGATCATAATCTTGTGTCATCTCTGCACATTAACATTGACAGACTAGACTATAAAATCCTTTTGATTCATTGGAGTTTGATCATAGATTTTTTATGTTCAACTTGTAGAAAACCATAACTAATATATATTTTTTAAACCTTTTCCATCCTACAAATCCAACCCTGACCTAAAGATACGAACTCAAGATCTCCTAGATGGAGTCATAAAGCTGTTAGTGCTAAGCTGTCCCCTAGGAGACCATGATGAACATTTTTAACAGATGGTCAAAACTATATCATTTTGATATACTCACTTACCTTATACACGCAACCAAAGCCACCCTCGCCAATTTTGTTTTCAGTATCAAAGTTCTTGGTGGCAGCTTTAATCTGTCTTAGACTGAAAATTCCTGTTTGCAGATCCAGGCCTCTCAGCTCTGAAATGAATCCAGTGTTAGATGTCATAAACAAAAAAATTACATAAAATATTTTAATATCTTTTTGCATGATAATTAATCCATATCATGATTTTTGACAGCTACGACACAAAACTGAACAATCCAAAATAAGGTCACTGAACTTGAGTAGAAGCTGCAACAAAGTATTTTACCTGTAGCCTATCTACTATGAAATACATGCATAATATAAAAGTTGAACAGAAATCCTATGCTTTTTTTTTTCCCTTTTTCTAATGCAGTTAACAGATAAGTGCAATAAAGCAATCTGCTACGAAGAGCTCTGAAGAATTCTGGAAGACAGGAGATGATGCATATTATTTCCCTTTGGAGACAAATATTTTATACTTTGGAAAATGGACAACGAAGTCAAGATCTTGTATCTTCAGAAATTTTATGTATGATATTGTTATATATGCTGATATTAGTGTTATGTTCTTCTATTGATGTGTACAATAATGGGATAAAGAAACATGTGGTTAGAAGTCAAGAAAATGGATTTTAGGTGAGATAAATTTTAACAATGACTTCAACAAGTGCCATCTAGAATTCCAATATTTTACCTGCTGTTTTGTACGGGTCAACAAGGTCTCATATACATACATATTATATATATGATATGCGCATATATATCAAATGTCAACAGATTAGGAGTTGAGCAAGGGCAATAAAGAACTGAGTTCATTAGAATGTGGAATACCTTTCTCAACAGAGTTTTTGCCTCCCAACCGACCTTTTCTCCAAAAGATACCTAAGACCATAAGGGCAATAACTATGGCTGCAGATATTGCCCCAACAACCACTACAAGATAATTCCTTTTGCCAACAATAGTGGGGGGCCGAAAATCTGGTTAAGAAAAATATATTATCCCCAATGAATGTACATCATCAAAAGTCAACAAAACTGAACCCTGGAGATCACAGAACTAACAGCAATTTCATTAAGATCATATTTTTCATCATAAGTGTAAACTCTTCAAGGACCACTTCAACTAACTTGATCCGCTTAGATTGAACATAATGCAAATAGTATCCACAGCAGCTGAATGGGTTTTATGGGAAAGAAAAAAGCTAAATTGGTTAGATTGTACATTTATTTCTCATAAGTTCTGATTTGGACAACAATTAGTAATTTTTGGTAGAATCCTCTAGATGGCAATGACTAATGGAATTGATAACTACTGCTAAAGTCTCCATCCAAGGAACCAAACTAGAATGATAGCAGTTAAATATATAAACCAGTACTATTAATAGTAGTTGGTGGGGAAGTTCGGTTGGTATGATCAAGCCTTTTAGCTGCAAAAAAGTCGATTGTTGCAAAACTAATGACAGAATGCACAATAAAAGAATTTCTAGAGTTTGGCTTCAACTTACTTGGAACCACTGATATAGCTGAAATAATAGGGCCATACATCCCCCTTGCTGGTATGCCTGTAGTCCCTCTTCCAGCCCAGTAAAAGTGGATTTTTAATGTATGTGTTGTTAGGACAACCGTAAAGTTCTTTACAATGGGCTTACCAGTACCACCAGCTTCCTCTTCAATATTAAAATCTTTCAGCACCAATTCATCCTGAAAGAATACATATTATAAAGTTAGGAGATGAAATTCTCAAATGTAAACCAATATTTGTTTCTATAATTTTCATTATATGTAAACCATGTATTCAGGAAAGTTTAGTTACCTGGATATAGACATCAAATATACGTTTGCCAAGGCTGTAAAATGATCGATCGCTTTTAAAAATAATTTCAGCAAAGAGTAGACTAACAGTGTAGTTCCCTTCCATTAGGCAGAGTCCATAATAAGTGAGAGAGAGGGGAGAAATACGAGCTGTTGTATATAGTGCTGAATGGATTGCAGAGACATTGGACAAAGAAGAAGTATTGGTAACGATGTATTCATCCGCATCAATATCATTATCCATGAAGTTTCCACTGCTGCTTAATGCCCAGCCATGCCCTGGGTAAAACATAGAAGCTCCTCTTGGTTCAATATCAGCTTCATATGTGGTATCACCACTGACGTTTAGTTCCTTCCCTCCACAATTAATGTGCAATGAATACTTATCTGTGAATAACCAACATTTTGATGGAATTTAAAAGATTTTCTTAGCAGGAAAGGAAGATAATTAGACATTCTGGTTAGGAATCATATAAATTGGTATTGCACTACATAATTTTAGAGTCCATAATACTGGAGAAAAAAAATAAAGCCTAAATTCAAATCATTGTTAGTTCAAGAAAGAATTTGATATTACAATTACTAATAAAGTAAACATGAAAAATAAGCTTCTAATGTATTCCTGGTCATCAAAAGTTAAATCTTTAGTAAGACAAAAAGAGGACTAGAGTGAATAAATTAGTTAGTTTGAATGTGGATATTATTTGTCTTTTGGAGACTAGAGTGAAGCAGCATAATTTTCAAGCTACTATTAACAAACATTTTAATAGCTGGGATAGTTTTTTCAATTATAATGAAGCTGTAAATGGAAGGATTTTGAGTTCTTTGGAGAAAAGAGGTTGCTTTAAATGTTCTTTCTGTTAATGATCAAAGGATTTCATGTAGTGTGTGCTTTAAAGATATAAATGTTTTCGTCACTGCTGTGTATGGATGCAATGATGGAATTACTAGGAGAAGTCTTTGGCATCAGTTGAAAGTGTTTGAGCAAACTGTTGGCCTTAACCCTTGGGTCATTGGAGGTGATTTCAATGTTATAGTTCATCCTCATGAGAGTTCTGAGTATGATGGTGGATTTCAGATGATAACAGCTGACATGAGTGAGTTTCAAGACTGTTTGGGGAATTTAGGAGTGTTGGATCATCCTTGCATGGTCCTATTTTTGCTTGGTCTAATCATCAAAGTGAAAGATTTTTAGCAAGGAAACTTGATCGAGTACTGGTCAATCCAAGCTCGATAACTTCATTATTCGAGTCTTTTGTTGAATTTCAATCTCCTGGTGTCTCTAATCACTGTCCAGCTATTCTATGGCTTGAGAAGTCAGCCCCTGCTGCTAAGCCCAAACCATTTAAATTCTTCAACTTCTGGACTTTGCAACCTGATTTTATGAGTTGTGAGTGCTTCTTGGCAGGAACCTGTTCAGGTAGATCCTATGAGTGTCAATCTATTTGCGAATGCTAATATTGGTACTATTGAAGCTGAAAAAAATATTTGGGGAGAGTTATTAGAATTGGAAAAAGCTGAGAAACCTTTTTACAGACAAAAGGCGGAAGTAAAATGGATAAAAGGTGACCAAAATACAATTTTTTTTTCACTCCTTTGTGCCTACCAAGTTGAAAAAGCAGACAATCAGGGTTCTTCATGATGAAAAGGGTAACTGGTTGGAGTCATTTCAACAAATGTCTTCTGAAGTCATCAGATTTTATACCAATCTCATTGGAACTACTAATACAAATGTTTCTGGTTGTTCAGTTGAATTGTTGAAGGAATTATTGCAGTATTCTTTGTCCCTTGAAGCTAGTGCTGCTTTGTTTAAAGAGGTTACCGCTGAAGAAATAAAGTCTGCCATATTTATCAAGGGAATGAGAAGGCTCCTGGTCCTGAAGGATATACATCTTTCTTCTTCAAAGTTGCTTGGTCTATTGTTGGTAAGGATTTCATTGAAGCCATGAAGCAATTTTTCTCTACTTCAGTTATGCTTCCTGCTTTTAATGCTACTGCAATTGTTCTTGTTCCAAAATCTATAAGTCCAAATCAAGTAAAGGATTTTAGACCTATTTCTTGCTGTTCAGTAGTCTATAAAAGTATTAGAAAAATTCTAGGGAAGAGGTTGGCCATCTACTTTCCTGGAATGATATCTCTGAGTCAAAGTGCATTTGTGCAGGGCAGAAACATTGTTGATAATACTCTGCTGGCTCAGGAACTGGTAAAAGATTATGCTAGAAGAACTCTCTCAACCAGGTGTGCTTTAAAGATTGATTTACAGAAAGCATTTGACACTCTTAGTTGGGACTTCATCCTTGATGTTCTTGAGGCTATGGGTTTGCCTAGTCAGTTTAAGTAATGGATTAAAGCTTGTTTTACTACTGCAAGATTCTCTATTTCTTTCAATGGAAGCTTGGTTGGTTTTTTTAAGGGTACTAGAGGGATTAGACAAGGGGATCCATTATTCCCCTATCTATTTTTCTTGTCCATGAATATCCTCTCCAAGATTCTTGATGTTGCTGTGGCAAAAGGAATTTTCCATTTTCATCCTAAATGCCATAGGATTGGGATGACACATTTGTGTTTTGCAGATGATCTATTGATTTCTTGTAAGGGAACTTTGGATTCTGTCATTGGAGTTCAGAGTGTGTTATCACAGTTTTATTTGCTTTCCGGTGTGAAGTTGAATGCAGGAAAGAGTGCATTGAGAATCTTTGATTATTTGATATTATTAAATAGTATCTTTAGAGATTACAGCTGATATTTTTTATACAGATTCTAATTAAGAGATATTATTTCCTTAGTTGTTAAATCCTACATGTATATATGGTTGTACATATTTCTAAGAAATATATACTTTGAGAGTTTTTTCCTAAATACATTAGAGTATTCATCTCTAATTTCATCAGAGTGAACTGTTTGCCACTGGTATTCAGCCCATGGAGTTGGAACGTATTCAGAGAATCTCTGGGTTTAAGTTAGGGAGGCTTGTTAGATATTTGGCGGTCCCTATAGTGACTAGGAAGTTAACTGAAAAGGATTGTCAGCCACTTATTGCAAAGATTAGAACAAGGATCAGTCATTGGCCCTCTAGACAACTTAGTTGTGCTGGGAGACTGCAGCTGATTCAAGCTGTGCTATTCAATATTTCAAACTATTGGTGCAAACAACTTATTCTTCTAAAAGCTGTAGTACATAAGATCAATCAGATGTGTACCAGAATCTTCAGGAAGGGGAAAGAGTCTTCTGCAACTGGAGACAAAATAAGTTGGAATCAAATATGTTCTTTGAAATCAGAGGGTGGTCTGGGGTTGAAAGATCTCTATAGTTGGAACAAGGCTTGCATTCTTCAGTTGATCAGAAATATTCTTGCTGGTGAAGGCTCTTTATGGGTTGCTAGGATAAGAGCTTACATCATTAAAGATGCAGATTTTGGGCAATTTGAATGCAGAAGTAATATGAGTTGGTGTTTGAGAAAGCTTTTCAAGATGAGAGATGAAGCAACTCAAGTTCAAAGCATGTTTTCTGATCCAAATAAGGCTTCGGTAAGTATAATTTGGAATGAGGTTACAGAGAAAAGGTGCAAAGTACAGTGGCATAAACTGATTTAGTTCCCATTACATATCCCAAAACATGCAGTTGTTACCTGGATGGTCATTTTGGGAAGAATTCGGACAAAAGACAAGCTTGTTCAGTTGGGTATTATCAATGATGGGTAGTGCAAGTTATCTAACAGTGAGTTAGAGACCAGGAATTATCTTTTCTTTGAATGCTCATATTCAAAGGCATATGGAAATCTATTCTTGGATTATGCAGGATTGACAGAGAGATCATGGACTGGCAGAGGGAATTACAGTGGGCTTATATAAAGCTTAAAGGCAAGACCCTTATTGCAATTATAGTGAGGACTGCTTGGAATGCGTATGTTTACTTGATTTGGGAAGAACGTAACAGAAGGCAATTCAAGGGGACGCAAAGGAATGAGAGTGAGATCTTGAATTCTATAAAGGAATTAGTTGCAATTCGACTTAGTGGTAAAAGCATTGATAGAGTTGATGTAGTTAATTTTCAATTATGTAAAGTTTGGAATATACTAGAGTAGTCTGCATAGGAATGTATTGTTGTTTTCAAGTTTTTGATGTTTTAATGTAGCAGAATTCTGCTTCTTTGGATAATAAAATCACCATTTATCCAAAAAAAAAAAAAGAAAAAAAAAGAGGGCAACTAGAAATTTTATCAAATTTTTTGTTAAATTCCATGAGGTTACGGATAAACTATTATTGTCTTTAGGCTCGTTTCTTGCATAAAGTTAGTCTCATCAATATGCATACCCAGTTTCCTATGGTCCTAGCACATTTCTAAAGTCAGAATGCGTCTAGCATTGAGGGAGAGAGTTCCATATGTTTCAAGTCCAAAAAGAAGCGAGCTCTGAAAATTGACTTACATTGTTTAGATGAAACAGAACATGGGAAGTTGTGCCTTAGACATGAAGGAACCCTACTTCTGCACCAAGATAGGAAAGCCTAAAGATAATTAATAAGCTTTTACTGAGGCAAATTGCATGAATTACAAAGCCATGAGCAATTCAAAACAGCCACAGCAACTCAAAAGAATATCTGAAAAATAAAGGCACAAAATTCTTACAATTTATCTACTGATGTTGAGTAGCTCTCAACCAAGTTCCTGGAAAAATGTTCATATTAGTACTTCAATTTATCCATGTTTGTTGATGATCTAGGATTAAACAAATATATCTTAAAAGATAACTCACACACTCCCTCGAGGACATTCTATTGGACTTGCAGGCTCCCATGTGAAATTATTGTAAGACAAATCCCTGTGGATGAAAATCAAAGAAAATATAGCCATATTCATTATAAGTTTTTGTAATTCCAGAGGCAATATCTTGACAATACAAAACTTGATGAATTAACAATTCTTTGGAGTCATCGGATGACTGAACTAGCTAGAAGATCAGCATTCGTTGGACCATGCATCACAAAAATGATTGAGTAGTTCAAAATTTACCAAGTAATTGACTCAGAAACTTAGGACACAATATGGTTTCAACATTGCAATAGAAAGCTAAAGGTAATATACACATACGCGTTTTTATTTCTTTCCACGATCCACTGAGGCACTGAACCAGTGAGCTGATTTCCGGTCAAATACCTACCAGAAGTACCAACAAACAACAATATAAAACAATAGAATCTCTCATTGTTTTACAACGACTTTAAGCTGATTAGAATTATTAAAAACAATTACATCCTCTTACAAGAAATCTGCTTTTGTCAATTTGTGGAATGATCCAGGAATTTCTCCGGTCAAGTTATTATAGCTGAGATCCCTGCATTATAACAGCAAAGCATGTGTGAATCTTCAATTACTCCAACCAGGAAGAAAATGAAAAAAATGATATTATTGGAGAATTTCAGAGAAAAGGAATCTTTTTCATCTGTCTTGTCATGCATCAAACCTAAAACAAATTGACAATAGGGTAAAAGGCCAAACCAGGATATAAGACCACAAACAGTGTGGAATGACACCACTTAATACTCCAAATCATGTTGAAAAATTACTAACAAATTAACCAAATTGGCCAAAGATATTGATAACAACCATAGGAAAACAAAGCCATAAACATCCAAGCTAATACGAATTAGTATGTGGGAGGCCCAACTAGAGAACAAGGACAAAGCAAATTCCAGTCCAAACTTAATCGATAGCACATCTTTCTTTCAATGTATATGTTTATATGATAGTGAGTAAGCCTGTGTGTATATGGATATAACACCAAAACAGGCTCCACAGTTAAGCAGTGCAGAATATCACCACTTGATGCTTCAACTCATGTCAACAAAGTACAAACTTAAAGAAATGGACCAAAGACATCATCAACACCACATATAGGAAAACAAAAAGCAACCACAAGCATCCAACATAATACAAATTAGCATGTGGAAGACCCAACTAGAGAATAAGGACAACGCAAACTCCAAACTTAATCAACAGCATTTCTTCCTTTAAATGTACGTGTGTATATGACACTGAGTATGCCTGTGTTAGGCCACTACAATTTCAGTGCTAGCTTGGTATCAACAAAACATACATGTAAAAATCACAGAACTAGAAATAATTTGGTTTCAATAAATCCCTAGCTTGATGCTACTTACAGGGTTTTCAATTTCTTCATATCTCCAATATACTCTGGGATTTCTCCATTTATTAAGCAGTTCCTTAGTATCCTGCATTTGACAATTTCATTTTATTCTAAGAAATAGAGCATAGATAGCCACCTATGCAAATTTGGAAATACTAATAGTAAAATACGCAATGTCAACAGGGTTTCACTAACAATGTCTTCAGTGAGTCCATGTTACGCAACAGAGGGAAAGGAGATCTTGCACCTTTTAAGTCACTAATCCTCCTAACAATCATTAAAAGTCAACAGTCATTTACTGAACTCATCTAAGAAGGAAAAAGGAAAAAGCAAACTCCACATTAATTATCATGGTTGCATACAGATCAGATAAACTAGTCAGTGCAGAAATGCTGGAGGGTATTGGCCCCTCAAGAGAGCTACCCTGAATCTGCCTGCAAAGAGGAAACGATGAAATTAAATTATAGCACCAAAAAGGAAGGCCTTACAAAATACCAGGTTTAAAGTTGAAAACTTACAGTTTCTGAATCTGCTTCCAGTTACTGATGAAATCAGGTATCTTTCCTGAAAAGTTATTGTCATTTATTCTCCTAAAACATTTCAAATAAAGAAAAGCTTGTAAGGATCCTAGAAAATATGCTCTAGATCAATATTTTCATGAACAAAAGTAAAAGATGCCAAGGGCTTAATTTCAAACTATTCCATAGATCATAATTATGATAATTAACAAAATGACTAGAGAAAGAACGGAGAGAATTGTGGTTGGATAAACAGGCAATTGATAAAAGTCCTTGTTACCACAATCAGCTGCTAAGACAAGGATAAAAGAAGAAGGTTACTTATGTTGATGATGATTAAATTTCTAAACAAAGAACCGATTCTTTAGTAGTGAGCAATGAAACTGAGCATTATAGCTACTACTAGTACAGTGGCAAAGAAAGTGAGCATTACTGCTTAGAAGTACCAGTATAAATTAAAGCAATGTTACTAGGATTTGGGTGTGAGTGTGAGACATGATATTTGTCTGACATGAGTATGTTCAAGATTTTCATGTAGTCGGAGAGTCCTTCAAGGATCATATACGTATACCAATGTCCAGGTATGGACACAGGTTCTTCAAGAAAAATGATGAGAAAAAGCAACATAGAATTGAAGTCTTAAAAAATATACTTAAAAAAGACAAGAAAAAACTGCTAGAAAATGGAACTTATCAGGATCAACACTACCTAAACTCTGCTTTGGTGTAAACAATTCATGCTATTGACCATCAACTCATAGATCTAGCAACTATAAATTAAACAATTTTGGACATTGAAATTGTCTGCTTACAGATCAGTCAAGTTGATCAACTGGGCAAGTTCTACTGGCAGTTCTCCACTGAAGGCATTCGATGACAGAGTACTAAAGAGAGAAAATAATAGCAATGTTAACTACAGAACAAAAAAAAAAAAAAAAAAAGAATCGGGGTGACTCGAAATTGAGTGCTTCTGCTCACAAGAAATGATGAAATGAATTACAGTTTCTGTAAATTTATCAACTTTCCAATATCTGGAGGAATGGATCCTGAAAAGTTGTTTCCTTCAATAGACCTGAAAAGGTGGAATTAGATAGTATTCAGTTCAAGTTAAAGAAAATTGAAATTATCCTTCATGAGATCATTAAGATAAGTAGAAGCGTCCAAGCTATATGATAAAATCAAAACAAACTTAAGAATATCATTTTAACAAAATAGAAGTATAAACAATAATAACTTATGCATACAGGTTTGTGAGGCTAGTGATGCTGGTGAGAACTTTTGGGAAAGGACCAGACAACCGGTTCCCCATAAAAGAGCTGCAAAATTGATCTAACGTAAGCATATAGTTTGACCAATTACAACAAAATAACAGTATGAAGATAGTAGGATGCTTACAGCGTTTCCAACTTCAAGGTAGTCCATTCTCGAGGAATAGTACCTGTGAAATAGTTCCGACTTAGGTCCCTAAAAAATCAGAAAAAAAGGAATTATTAATGATATAAGCACCAAATGATATGTTTTAGATATATAATCTAGAAAGGAAAGAAGAAAAAGAGTATCTTATTGTTATAGTTAAAGTCAACTAAACAAAAGGATTTGCTTACAGCACTTTAAGGTGTCGGAACTTGGAAAAATCTGGTGGTAAAGTTGCCGATATATTCAAAGCAGTTAAAGATCTGCAAAAACTTTCAACAACAAATTAGAATACCTTGAAAGAAAACAACATTGGCATTTCTTCATACTTGTATTCTATTGAGGGGAAACCGACTACTTCAGGAAAAATTTTTGAAACGTTGTCGAGAGTTGACGGATCCCTCAGCAGGTCAGTATTATTCTTAGTGGGGATTTTGTTTCCTAACTCTGCTGAGAGACCGTGTGCTTGATGAGGCATTGCCTTCAACAAACCCGAAGAGGCAGACCATGTGTGCATTGTGCACGCATATTCACCCACCAAGAAAATCTCAACTCTTAATGTCCTTTTCGCTTAAGTGCTCTCCAAGTTCTCAAAAATAGCAAAGTGAGAATTTTAAAATTTTCAAAGCCTTATTTATATCAAGGATAAAGTGTGTTCAACACGATTTCAAAATGACATGTTTAAAAAAACGCCCTCCTATGACAAAACCAAAGCTAGGATGCTTGCAAAACTCACGTGCAAAACGTAATCTTTGTTTCCTACACATTCCACTCATGCACAAGTTGTCAAGATTTTCTTCACCTCAATGCAGGAATATAAAGCATCATAATCTTGCCTTGGGAATGTCACTTTATGAGCAATTGTTCTACATAACTTGCCAAGGAGGGACCTCACCAACCATGCCTGATATCACCTCACCTCCATCGGTATCTCACCAACCATGATTCTCGCTAGCACGTAGTACACTCCTTTAGTCTACCTTGCCAAAATAGATGTCAACCCCCCCCCCCCCCCTCCTACTTGGATAGCACATGGGACTTGAACAAGATCACACAAGTCTATTCACAGTCTGATTGTCAAATACAACAATCTCATCGCAGCCTGGCTAAAAGGTCCCCTAAGGAGAAGAGCAATACAAGAAACGCGTGAACATGTATCAAGGCCTAACCGCAAGTAGTGACCAACCTTACCTATATATACTCCTCTTCCAACATTAGAGGTAGATTTCCCTCTCTTATACAAAAACTCTATCGAACCACCACCATAAACGGCTCACCGCACTGTACCACTATGTGAATTGCCACTCTCCTTTTTAGTTTAGCCTCAACATTTTCATGTTCCTTGAAAGAGTCTTTTAAAGTTTCAGTCATGTTTGAGTTTTCCATTGAGCAAATAAATTGTATTACAGGCCAAATATATATTAGAAAACGCCATTAATTTGAGTGTTTTTGAATTAAGGCCTATATTACTTTTATTTTTTCCCTAAGATCTTTTCAATATGTTTTTATTTCAGTTTATTTACTTTCCATTAATGAATTTTCTCTTTTACATAATAAGATTGGTCGGGTGTATTAAACCATAACACTCTAAGCAGAATTTTTGTCAAAAAGAAAAGCCTAAGAGATCTCTCTACAAGTCATAAAGTTTCAATCTCCCTTCAATGAACTGGCCTATCAATCTCAAACACACGGTTGTAACAATTTGGTATCAAGAGCCAACAATGGCAAGACAGTGGTCAGCAGAGTAGAAATAAGCAAGAAGCTCAAGCATATGCAATATGATTGATCAGATGCTTGGCTGTATGTTGCAGCATGTTCATGAAAGTATTCATGAAACAAAAACTCAACTGTTTGATCAAATGCGTGATGGAATGGATAAAACAATTGTTGGTAAACAGGTAAATTGCTTTATGGTGGATGCGAAGTTAGGCTTTCTAATTGAACAAAACCAAACTATGGCAGCTTCTACCAATCTCTATTCCTTATCCCATGCATTAAACTCTCCTAAATCCATCTTGAAAAACTTCATGCAATCGCAAATGACTTCACTGGCTCATCTTATTGGTTAACCCTTTCGACAACTCATTATTTTTTTAACTTCATCAAGAAAACCTTTAACTTACTAGGTTATTTTTAAAAAAATATTGAATGTTGGTGAAACGTTTGAAAATATTTATCCAATTGTATTGATAAAAGAGAATAACTTTGTGAAGATCTACAACCCCTATCAGTTTTGACTAATAATAATGGAAGGGAAATTTCAATCGAACCTTAATTTGAATTCTTAAACAAGGGTTATATTACACTTTTATTTCTTCCCTTAGGTTTTCTTATAGTAAAAGAAAACACTTAAAAGAGAGATGAATATCTAACAAATCGTTAGATTTCCATATCCATAACTAGAATGGATTTCAATCTCAATTTGATGAGCTGAACTATCAACCTCAAAACACGTCATAACATTTAGCCATCAGATTCACCAATAAACCCAAGAACGTTCGCATATATCAATGGTTCCTAGGTGTTCAAACTAGAGTATGCAGATGAAACATTGGTTCCTTGTCAACCCGAGTTCAATTCCTGCGAAAGTGTTCCAAAAATAAAACCTTGAAACACCAGGCCAATGTGGCAGAGTGTGTCCTTGACATCGATCAGACAGGAGATTAGGCTCAGGCCAAACCTGGAGAACCCCTGACCTTATTACCAAAACAAGACATTGGTTTGATTCTCAAACAGTTACAATCAATGATTCCAAGAGGACTGGTATTTGTCCAATATTATTGTACCACAATATTTCTGGATGGACACATATCATCACCAAAATTTTCTCTAATACCATTAAACATGAGCATATAATTATCGCCTACAAAACTTTGCACCATTAATTAATTTATCAGAATTTAAAATTATTTAGGGTTCACCAAAATGTATATAAAGTCCATATTAGATTTAGGCTGTATCTGAGTTACGCAAAATCCAAAAAGTGAGAAATCCAGCTCCACTTTTCATTAAATATATATTATAAAAGAAACTCAATGACATTCATGACAACCAAATGTTAGGATAGTCAAACTTAGCTAGCTTGATAATTCAGACTACTGGAGTTTGATTTGACTGGTTTGCAAGCATAGAATATTTAATTTACTCCGTACTTATAGATGGAATTATAAGTGATGTGACTACTGAATTCTTACCGTATAAGTTCAGGATTATATATAATAAAAAATTACATATGAAATGCTCCTTACGAGTATATACATGTTTTGTGTTTGTTCTTTTGCCATTTTTGGAAATTTTTGCAACAGTTTTCTGGACAATTTCTATACCATTGCCAAAAGAAAAAATCCCCTAAGGGGTTTTCTACTTGGCACCTGTTCCAATTGACAGATAGTTTTTGTTATTTCTTACAAGGTACAACAGAGTACTTGAAATAGTTAAGAACTAAGAGAAGAATAATTGAAGTGGTTTGGTCAAATTCTGCTATTTAAAATTATTTTTGTATTCTAATTTGAATTAAGTACCTTTTTAAAATTTTGCAATTTTAATCTTAATTTAACTGATCACAGTTAAATTCGTTATATCAATTTCTACAATTTATTTAATTTTTATACTCTCTTTCTCAAAAAAAGGTCACAAGGGATCAAAATTTTTTTATTTTTAATCACAATTATTATAAATATTTTACAAAAATACATTTTAAAACTGAAAATTTTTATCCATAATAAAATTTAAAGAATAAGAGATGAAAGTTTAATTTTTTTTTACTACTAAAAAACAAAATGAATGGGATTAAAGGAGCATTTTATTTTAATTTTACACTTACACAACATATTTATTTTCTGATGTAACTGACTTGCTCAAAAAATATTGAGAAATATGATTTGTTTTGTTTTTATGGTTAGTAAACAAACTTGCTATTACTTATGAAAAATCAATCCCACAAAAAATACAATAATATTTTAGTAATTATTTTCTACCTCTTATGTACATTAAATTTTAATATTTTTAAATAATATAATTATAAAAATTAGTTAATAAAATTTTAAACTTTTTTTTTAACTTTAACTAATGTCATAATAAAACTCAAATCCAAGTATTGAAGGCTCGAGATCTTTGCCTTACCAACCATCCCCGAAACTCTTTAAAATATGAATAATGAGCTCAAAAGTTTGACCACATTGAAGGGTTTTGGCCAGAATACCGCGTATTTGACCCTCCCCAACCCATGCTTATGATTTAGACTTTTGTCTACCCGCTAATTTAAAAATCAGTTTTTTAAGAAGATAATATAATTTTACTGTCAGAATATTAATTTAATTCCGAAAATTAAAAAAAAAATTATCTTAAAGCTTGCTTTATTGGTTTTTTTATAGACCAAACTAAAGTTGTATTTGTTTATATTAATTTTTTATAATTTATTTGAATGATGAGTGCTTCTATACTTTTTTTTATTTGTTGATGTGAAATCTTAAATCAAACAAAACTCACTTTACTTGTGATTTAATAATGGTATATTTTTTTATAAATATTATTATTTTAAAAGTGGGAGTTGGATATCCCAGAAGGACTTCACTGAAAACAACTACAGTAGTCTTAACAGGAATTCATTCTGATCTAAAAAATGAAAAATCAAAATAAACCAAAAGATTACCCAACCATAGATAAAGAAACGAGTGTAGAACCGACAAAGATGAGTGATTCTATGACTAAATCATGGTTTTCAAACTCTGGGTTTCCACCGGAATTGCTTCTTGTTCTTAATATCAAAATTAAAAAGCCAAGAATAGATCAGAAATGAAAGGTTGGTGAAGAAGAAGGCATTAATGGAGATAAGAGGCAGTACATGCTTACTACATGGCAGGTCTTGTTGTTGTTGAAAGAGCAATTACATATGACAATGCTTTCAAATCCTTCATTTCCATCTCCTTTTGCCATCCAATTCCCTTTTCCACTACATGGATCTACCCCAAAATCCCAATCATTTTTCTCTATCTTCTTCCCTATTGCTTTCAGTGCCTTCACTGCATGAGATATTTACAATTCATTCATAAAAATTTCATTGCTGAGGGAAACTCCCAAAGAAATTGGGAATATAATAATATATACATACCTTCTTCAGGATGAAGAATAGGGTCGTCGGCGGTGGTTAATCCCAAACTTGTAAAGCAAATCAATGCTACGATGAAACATGGAAGGTTTACAAGTGGAAGAAGAAGCTTTGGAGTTGCCCAATCAGCTCTCCCCATGTGGCCTTCTCTTTGATTGCTAACTCTACTTCAACTCTCACCCTTTTTTAACTTCCTAAACTCGTCACAAAGACACTCAATAAAAAACCAAAGAGGTTTTATTGGAAATGGAAAATAGTCATGTGGGGGGTGCTTTTTTTTTTTTTTTAATTATTAGTAGTCATTTTTCATAATACTTTTTAAAAAATACCTCAATTCCTATGAGTGCCAAGTTTAGAATGATGTCAAATGATTATATTAGTTTGTACCATACATGTTAGAAAAGAAGTATTGAAAATTACATTTAGAGTATCTCGATATCTATAAGTGTCGAGTTTAGTGTTAAAAGGTATTTATTCAATCATTAGTCTAATCAATTGAATTTCTAATCAATTGAATTTAATACGATAGAAATTGACTCCAATAGTTAGTGACTTCCACTTTATAAAAAACACATTCGTGCCCCTCTCTTTTCATCCAAAATCTTTCAATATTCTCAAGCTCTCTTAACTTTTCAAAGAAAAAAAAATCTTTTTACTTATTTTTTTAGGGAGAAATGACGGGATACATTACCAACTAAGTCGTCAATAGGGTGAATTCTCCAACTCAATTCTTTCTAATTTTTAATTTTTGCGACAATGATATTATGAATTTTGAAATTTAATACTATTGTTTTGTGTTTTTTAACGCCCAGTAGATCAAGTTTTTCTGATCTAACACAATTTATATTTCTTGTATCGAAGAACGCTTCATGGATGTTGACTTATATGTGACATATATGATGGCAAAGTTAAAAATCATTTTGAATTTGGTTATGACCTTGGTGGAAAGATAGTGGCTGAAAATGTTTACATTCCATTTTCTATATGAATGAGCAATCGTCACACCCAAAAATGTCACCTTAATAACCGACCTTCTGATAGAAGAGGAGGCGATAATAATAGTTAGTGCAATCAATTGTAGAGGAGATGGATTGATTCACCAAAGCTTGGATGCTCTAGATGGTCAGAGGAATGTTGTTGCTAGACAAGTCTGACAATAAGGTCCATTCCATGTTTCTTCCTCTGTTTGAGAATTTTAAAGTGACTGATAGATTCAACTAATGTCACGCTAACGTATCGGTATAAGGCGCTTTGCAAGACAAACTATAAATCAATCAACAAAGTCAGCAATTGTTACTTGCCTCTACAAATAGGAGTATTGATACATATACGTGATTAGCACCCATCCCTTTCCAATAATGAGAGTTCCATACTATTTAAAGGTAAAAATATCACATTATACTATATCTTAGAATGCATTGTTTTATACCAATACTTAATATCTCATATTTCATTGATTAATAGAACAAATTTAGGGGTCACTTGGACCATATGTATTATAAAAGGGTGTAAAGTCATCAAAATTCCAATATCAAAAATGATACTAATTCAAGAGATGAACCATAGATGACGAAAATGATATCGTAAAATGTTAATGGCATACTATATCACCACCTTATATAATAAAATAATGATATCACATGTGCGGCACCTTTCAATAAGTATTTGGTGACAAATAATTTCATCATCAAATAATATAAATATTCATCATTTATTAGGTAGATCATCACCAATATAAAATAAGACTCAACATATAAATGATGAAAGAGATATTGTCACATTGTTATTAATGATATATTATATCGTCACCTAATATGATTAAACAGTGGTAAGAATGACGATAATACATAACACTACTTTATAATAAATATTTAGTGAATTAGTTGTGTCACCAAATCATATACAAATTCGTTACTAATTATAGGAATTACCATGCACAATGAAATAACATTCAATATATTGTGACAAAATAAGCATCATCACATAACTAATAAAATAAATACCATCCCCTTGATATGTTAAAATAACCTTTATCCTTTAAAAAAAAATTTATAATCAATATTTTATTAGAAGTGCTGATCATATATGCTCTTTTTGACACAATACCTAAAACTACTCATAGCCCCTTCTCAACCCATAAATAGGAGGATAATGCATTTTTACACACTCAAACCCACATCCTTCTGCATTGACAATAATACTCATACCAATCGAGTTAAATTTCAATCAAAAATATTTTTGTTACCTAATTATAAATGAATTTGTCATTAGTTATGTTAAAATCCTCACTAATAATGAAATGAAATTATTAGCAATAGAAACAATATCGTCAAATTATTAATGAAATAATTATCCTTAATTAAAAGTCAAGAAATGTATAATTAATAAACAATTTCACTTTAGCCCTCAAATATAATATTTATTTTCTACAAAAAAATTATATATTTAATTTTTTACAAAATGAAAAAAAGTAAGATAATCATAATTGATGACTTAAAAGTAAGAAAAAGGGCATGATACTAAGTACCAGCTTGAATGTGATGTGGGTAAAGATTTTTATTAATTTTTTTTATAATTTTTTTATAAATTTTATATTTATAATTTTTTTAAAATTTATAATATTACATATTCACAATTTTTTACATTGATTTCGACTTTCAGTATTAATTTAATTTTTTATGAATTTTTTAAAACTAATTCATCTTCATATTTTCTTAAAAAGATATTAAACACGATCACAAAGCAGTACCAAATGTTATACTGAAAATTATAAGATGTTACAATTATGGCTCTAGATTAGTCAAGTCCAACCTTAATCCCATGCATATTATCCTTCCAATCTCTAGCGTTTTGAGACCGATGTGCAAAAAAATTTACCAGAGATGAAAGGCAACTAGATTTTATTAATAACGAAAAATTAAAACAACTACAAAGTTATCTACTCTAAGCTACTACAATTTCCAGAAAAATGCAGCAAAAAATATATGGTAGTGTTTGGATGGGAGAAAGTACAAAAATATGCCTTTAAAATAATTGTAATTTTCCATCGAGTGTCGCCATTTTGTATATGCTCTAGATCTGATTAAGAGTCGTGACATCCTCCTCACGACTGGTCTTCCCATCTCACCTCAACTGTGCAAGTCGTAATATCTATCAAAGATATTGCATTTCATCCAAGTGCCAAAGTAATCACAGTCATCTACTTTTTTTTTTGCCTGTATAATCTAAATAATACAACTGATAATAACATGTTTCCAATATATATTTCTTTCACATTTTTTGTGTTTCATATTTTTTACTAAAATACCAACAATTGCTATCTGAGCTTTTATCTTAAGGGATCTGTGAGTTGAGAGAAATACATAAGCTTTAGAGATGAAAGTTGACACAACGCTTTCTCATATTGTTCCACTAATTTTTTATGGTGATAACTATCAAGCTTGGGTTGTTAGAATGACAGTCTATCTTGATGCGATGGATCTTTGGGAAGCAGTAGAAGAAGACTACAATGTTCCGTCTTTGCTAGCAAATCCAACGATGAATCAACTGAAAACTCACAAAGAGAATAAGACAATGAAGTCCAAAGTTAAAGCATGTTTTTTCTTTGTTGTTTCAAGCAAAATATTTACAAGAATCATGAATTTAGGGTCAGGAAAATAAATTTGGGACTACCTCAAGAAAGAATACTAGGGGAATGAAAGAACAAAAAACATGCAACTGTACAATCTGATCAGAGAATTTGAAATGATGAAAATGAAAGAGACGAAAACCATTAAAGATTGTTCTAACAAGTTGAAGGGCATAGTAAACAAGGTAAGATTGTTGGTAAGGATTTTTTCAATCATCGAGTAATGCAAAAAATTATTGTCACTTTGCCTGAAAAATATGAGTTTAAAATTTCTTCATTAGAAGAATCTAAGGATTTGTCAAGTATATCCTTGGCAGAATTAGTGGATGCATTGCAAGCTACAGAACAAGGGAGAAATATGAGACAAGAAGCATCAGTAGAGGGTGTTTTTCAGGCAAAGTTTGAAAATTTGGAAGGCAAAAACAAGAAAGATAAAACTAGCGATAATAACAACGAGACATATCCACCATGTCCAGATTGTAAGAAGATAATTCACTTGCCAAAGAAGTGTTGGTGGAGGCTTGATATCAAATGCAGGAAATGTGGCAGTATTGGGCACAAAGAGTGGGTATATAAGTCTCAACATCATCAAGAGGCAAAAGCATCAATTGAGCAACAACAAGATGAGTTCCTTTTTGTGGTGACACGTTTCTCTACAAGTAATAGCTTTAGTGATTCCTTGTTGATTGATAGCGGTTATACAAATCACATGACCAATGACCAAACATTTTTCAAAGAACTTGATAAAACTATCATTTCCAAAATAAAAGTTGGAAATGGTGAGTTTATTCCAGTTAAGGGAAAAAGAACAGTGGCTATTGAAAGTTTAACAAGTTTGAAACATATAACTGATTTTCTATATGTGCCTAACATTGACCAAAATCTTCTTAGTGTTGGACAATTGATTGAAAAAGGTTTCAAAGTTATATTTGAAGATAAATGGTGTTTGATCAAAGACTCAAAAGGCAGAGATGTAGTCAAAGTAAAAATGAAAGCAAAAAGCTTTGCTCTAAATCTAATGGAGGAAAAACCAACAACGAAGCAATTACTAAAGATTCCTCAGTACTTTGATGATAACATAGATTATGTTTCATTTCATGACACAAGATCTTTATCTAAAATTTATGAAAGGTGCAATATTGTTGTATTTGAGTCTGCTGAGTTTAAAAAAGCTGATAAGGATGACAAGCGGATTAAAGCAATGAGAGAAAAACAGCCCGAGGCATTCCAAGTCAAGGGATAGGAAGAGAAAGTTTGCATGTTAAACAAGGCCTCATATGGTCTTAAACAAACTTTTAAGGCCTGGTACAATAGGATTGATGACTATCATTTGGAAGAACAGAAGATTAGTGAAATCAAGTCTGGTTTTTGCAAGACTGAAGATCAAATAGTTGATATGTTAACCAAAACTCTTCCAAAAGTTAGACTTAAAGTTTAAAAAAATAAATTAGGCTTTTACAATTACTAAGGCAAGGAGAAGTGTTGAAAATGTGCCTTAAACTTGCTTAATAATAGGTCTATAGAACAAGTCTGTAGGGATTTTTAGTTTTAAATTTTTTGGCACATGGTTTTAGGAGTAAGTTAACTGTTTGTGGCATGATTTTGGAGTAAGTTTAATAGGTTTCTTTTTCTTTTTTTTTTTTTTTTTTTATATAATCTGAACAATACAATAGGTTATAATATCTTTCTTTCACATTTTCTATATTTCATATTTTTTACTACAATATCAACAAATTCAATCTCAAATAATGAAAATACTAAAACACTAGAAGCAATCCTAAAACTAGTAATTTCATTTAAAATCTTTAAATCTAAACTAGTAATCAAATTAATTTGATTTCTTTAAATCTAATGTCACGTTTGGTTGGGGGAATGGAATAGTCATTCCCTCCTTATTATTGTATGAATAGTGAAGTTGTAGTTTGATTCACCGCTTTCTTCATTCGGCGAATGGTTATTCCTTTCTTATTCTTCTGATTTACCGAATCATCATTCGGTGAAGGGGGCTAAGAATTGCCTATTCAACAACAGAGGTATAGCAAAAAAAATTCCCCAAATAATTTTACCCTATATTTGTTCACTCGATTCGTTTCACGGGATAACTCTCCCCTCCTTCCCAAAGTTGCCTCCTTTCTTCTGTGAGAACCACTGTAAGTTCCCCTTTTTTTCTTCCCCTTCTTGTTTTGTAACTTCAACTATGTTTGTATTATTGGTTCCCTTTTTCCTCTTTCCTTTTGAAATTTTTTTCAATTATCATTATTATAAGAATGACCCAAAAGAATATTGAGAAACCTAGATTAAGTAATTATTTTTCCATACTTTTCTTGAATTTTGAAGAAAATGGAATTTTTTTAGTTGCAAAGACTGCAGTATATGGATAGGGCTAGAAATTGTAGATTTTGATATTAGGACCTTTTTCATTAACCAACTAGTTAAATTTAAGTTCAGAAATTGTAGATTTTGTTATTGGAAGTATTTTTCCATAAATCCATTTGTCTTACTTCATATGTATACACAAAGCTGCAACATGCTATAAAATTGCAATTGCTTTCAACATTGAGGCGATGCTAGGTTCTTTGGGATGAGATGAATCATTTTTTTACCAACTTGCAATACTATATCATGTTTGAAGTCTTGGAGGTGTCATGGTCCAATTTTTCTAATGAAATGGAAGTAGCCAAAGATCTTGATGGTCTACTTACAGCACATGAGAAGTACCTCCACTTAATTGTAAAGCTATCAATACGTATGGGTTTAAGGAGTTGCTGCTCATATTTGAGACATAAATGTAGTTCTTCAATTCACTAATGTCATTTCCACAATGCTTCCACTTGAATGAACAATCTCTTGGACAAACGGTGAACATTTAGACTGGCCAATTTGTACAACATCTCTTCGTTTTTAGGTAAGACAACTTGTACTTTTTTGTCTGTTTTGTTCTATATTTTTATAGGCATATGACGTTGTAAATTATATTTCAGATGTCTTTCGAATGGCTTGTTTGGAATGTTGCAGTTGATTTGAAGGTATTCCTATGATTTTGTTTATGGTGTTTATATAGTAGTGTACAAGTTTTGGATCTAATAATCCAAAGTTATTGGTGTTTTCTTACTGCTCTACAACTGATATGTCCAAAGGTAATGTATATATGTACCATATTTCTCTATTTGCTAATTGATGAGCAACTCATGTTATATGTTTGATTTTTATCTCTCTTATTTTAACTTAACTAGTTCTTGTGTTATACCTTTTGGGACTTTATTGTGGCACTAAGATTTATCTAGTTTTTTATGCAAAGCCCTTTTTTTTTTTGTATTAGTTGCAAGTTGCAAAGTGTGGTGGCTCAATGCATGTGAACAAGGAAGTTTTACTATTTTTCATAATTTTCTACTATAAAGGACCATTAACCTACTTGTAATGTATATTCATTTTCATGTTCCTTTTCAATTTTTGTATGGAGTAGAGATCAGTAAGTACTAGAATTTTGAAGTTCAAGATATGACTAACAATCTGGAAAGAACCTTTTACAATTTTATTTTTAGGTAGAAGGAAATTAATAATATTTAAATGTAACCAGAATTTTATTGTCTTGACAAGGATTACATATGTTTATATTCATTATTCTGTTGTGTTTTGCTATGGAACACAAATAGATGATATATTCAATAGTTTTGGATTATTTATACAATTCTTGTGTCATGTAAACCTATTCCTCAGCCATGATCTTAATTTTGTATGTTTTCCCCTCCTAAAACTGCTTTAGCTGCAAAGTGCTTTTGCAAAATCCACATTACCAATGATGCTAATAGCATCAGGTGGTTGGGTTTTTACTGTGTCAATGTGAAAATTCTTATTCTCATGGCTTATCATTATGGTTTCACCCATTGATAAGCAATAGCTTTCAAATTTGAGATGCCAAGAAAGTCAATGGTGTATGAGGTGAACTGAAATCCTCTGTCCCTTCTACTTGCTCCTATTCGTGCCCCACTAATCTAATTGGTCCATGCGTCAGATTGAATTTTATATTTTTCTTCTTGTTAACGTCATGAACTCTTTTTCTTCTCCTCCTCAAGTTTCATTTACTTTTTTCTTTCTTTTACTTCCTGTCAACTATTTGTCCTCTGATTTCTCATGGTCATGTGTATTATTGAAGGATATAGTGTTGATTTATTTATTTATTTATTTATTTTTAGGTCTATTTTCAAGTCCTTATTTGAGTAGTTTATTTTCAAGTCCTTATTTGAGTAGAATTTTCTACATGTTGTTTTGAGTTTTGACCTTCCAATTTTTAATTTTGTAGGTTTTTATATTTATTTATTGGAGTAGGTGTGATTCTCTTCATTTTCTACTATTTTGGTTGTATTGGCACTGCAACAAGGAATTTATGTTGCTTGACTTGTGTATCCTAATTTCTTCCTTCTAGTTTTACATGTTCTAGCCATATGATAACAGTTCAACTTGGTATTCTCGGAAATTATGAGGGCATTATGTATTGGATTATTAAAAAAATACATATAATTTGGCATCGTAGTGTAGATACATGGAACTTAGGGAAACAAGATGAGAAATTCGATTTATATACATATATTATATGGTAGGAATTAAGCATCATGAAAATCTAATTAGCTAACCAACAAACCAAATTATGAATTATTGCAAACTTCTATTTGGAAGAGGACATTGAATTGGAGTTATCTTCTGTATAGCGTAGTTGAGTAGCCGAATGACAGCTAAACACAATGATATATCTTGTGCATAGATGGTGAAGTTCAATGATGCACAGAACAAATTTTCTTTATAGATTTCTTTTAAACCTTTTTGTTCACATTTTCCTGTAATTAAGCCCTTTTTTTACATGAACCAGAGTAAGTAACATAGAACTTATTTTTTTACGTTTCTTGTTATCTCCTTGATTTAAACAGTAATAAAGAAGTAAAATTCAAAGTTGTTCATATCGCTTGTTGATAAACCTCAGTCTATATAATGTGAAAATTGAAATCATTTTTTTTCTTTAATGAAACAACATTTTATGCCACAAACTTGACCTCATGTTCTAGTAGGTACAATGCAAGTGGTTGTCATTTGGAGGTTTAAAGATCAAAATAAACTATGCAAATGCACTACTCTGACCATGTGCTTTTTTGTGTGTCAACTGTAATGAAGATAACTTGAGAAGTAATGTATTCTAATAATAGTGTATTATTTTAAAATGTAGTAAATTAAATATTTTAAATATTTTAATATAATTTAATATAAAAATAATTATAATAAGAATGATATTAAATTATATATTTTAATTTTTTTAAATTATATTTAGTAATAATTTAATATCATTAACTTTTCGATTAAAATGTTACATAGCTATATATAATTTAAATGTCCTAATGATCTTAGACACGAATATGTGACTTTTTACTTCTTTTAGGTTTGGTTGACTTTTTCTTTTTCTTTCTTTACATTATTAGATAATGATCAAATTTCATTTTTAACCCCTATACTATGTTGAAACTTGAGATTTAATCTGTGTACTTTAGTCTTTTTATATAATTTGATCATTCTACTTTTATAATGTCATTAGTTAGTCTAAATACTTAATATTGTCAATTATCTCAATCAAAATGCTAATGTCAATTTTTCTTAAGAATATTATTCCAACAAAAAGTTTATTTTATTATGACGAACGTTTCTAAGAAAACAAAATCCACATTAACATTTTCAACATTATTTTTTTGTTATATGAATACCAAATGATATTTTTTTTTAAATTTTAAAATGTGGCACCAATGAATTTAATAAAAGAATTTTAATAGTAGTAACAACTGGACCTAATTTTTAAAATTCAAAAAGTAGAGAGTATAAATTTATGAAAATAAAAGTAAAGGATTAAATTTCAAATGTGTAATGACTCAATAATATATTTCAACATTTAAATTTTTACTTCAAAATTTAACACAAATATATCTTTAATTTTGATAAGGAATTATGTTAATAATTTTGAGTTGTAAATAATTTTGAGTTGTACTCTATCACTATGATAGATTGCTTCTACATCAATAATTTGTTAAATAGTAAATCATATAATAAATTGTTCATTTAATAAGAATTAAATAACTTTGTGTTAATAATTTACTTCTTTTTTGGTTACATTCAATTAATTAAATCATCAACCTTTAAAACATCATAATTTAAGATCGCGATTCACTAATTAGCTTACATTATCCTAACACTTATCACCATAATAATTAAATTACCACGATGACGTTTAAGAAAAAAAAATTGATATAAATGGATATTCATATTGTTAAAAAATTCGGTTGAAAAAAATTAAATTGACTTTGTTGTGTTATTTATAGTAATAAACCTAAACCGATATATATCTATACTTTGTGCAAGATGGACTAAAGTTGATCTTGGCTTTCAACCGAACAACCTCCTTTACTATCCTTAAACCATGAATTGCCTCAAGTGTGCGCTCGATCAACATGAACCAAGTCATAAAATGAAAACAACTTATTTACTTTCAGTGGGGAAGTAAATTCTCTCTATAACCCGAAAACTATTTGATATTCCCAGAAAATAGATTTTGTTCTTTGTAGATAAATTACCACTACTTTCTAGCAGAATAGCGACATATGTAAAAAGTGTGTCATTAGGTTAATCGATGGTCTCTATTTATAGAGAAAAGTACAAGACTCTTGTTCGAATTAGGGTCGATTAAACAATAATATTTTAATAAAAAAATACAACCAAACTCTATGTAGAGTAGAAGGTGGCTACAACATGCCCCATATTTTACTAGGGTTTGTTGCCCCTATATATCATACAAAGCTTAGTTGAGTTTTTTCTTGTATTGGGTTCGATTATATGTGTTTCCTAAATTTTTGATCCAACACTTATAATTTTATCCAACCCAATATTTATTTTCTATTATCCAAAATATTATTTATTTAATCAATTAATTAATTTAATTAGTTAAATTAATTAAATTAATTTCTTAATTAAATAATTTTCCCAACCTAATTCTAATTCTATTAAAGTCATAGCAACTTTATTATAATAGAATCTATGAGGAAATGTATTTAATTTCCATTTTCAACAAATCCAAAATGACTAATTAATTTAATTCCATCGTCGAACTTAAATTAAATAATAATAATTCGAACAACTTAAATTAACTCTCAAGTCATTTCTTGTAGTTAGCAAGAAAACCCATTCAGTACGGATAGTAATACATGCGACCAATTTCTCTTACTTCATCATTTTCATTCATTTCACATTTGTTGGTTCTACATAAATTCGTTTTCAGTTATCTCGAGCTAGTGGAAGGGCTAATTAGACATATATAATTAGGGCTCAAATAATTTGTAATTAAGTTTTAGTTTTATGCCTATTAATTACAACATTATTTAGCCACGAAGTCATTCCACTAAAGCATGATTGAGCTCTCTCTTATTATATATCAGTACAAAAGCTACTTAATAACCGCTCGTCCAATGACCTTATCATAAGTGTGTTACATTCATAATATATCCTTAATCTCTTTGGGGTAAATTCATTCTCCCAATATGATCTTATTTTATCTCATGGTAACCATTACATCTTCTTTCATGAAAAGATAATTACTATCATATAGTAATTAAACAATTTATCACAAAACAAATTACTCATGACCATGTTTACTTTTCATCTATCATGTAATGTCAATGACAGGGCATTATTTACCCATTATTGGGCTATGAATTCCATTGTTGTGGAATGATGATACATACTGCAGAAGCTGTGTACCCAACATATCAACTTTTGGTTCCTTATCTATTTGAACTCAGACTTTCATTTAAATCAAAGTATATGAGTCACACATACATAGTCCATCATTCGCTCAGGATTGAGGTATGCCACACTATGAACGTCACTAGTGAATAAATTCATAAATGGATCTAGAATTTATTCTACTTGAGTCATGTTCGATGTACTTTCACTCCAATCAAACACATATATGTCTCAATCTTCTAGGAGTCTTCGCTCCGATACCCAAGATAAGGCATCTCCCCAATTGGACTTGGTAGATGACATATTAGTCTTTCAATCAGTTTTCTTGTTTCTGATTAGACTAATGACAAGTTTAGATTTTCTACTAATATAAGATGTCTTGTAACAACCCGATTTTCATTAGTGTCAAAAAAGTCAATTTCGATCCAAAATTATTAAGTTGAGCTGTTCAAAAAGTTGGGATGAGAAAGTTGTGAGTTGAATATGAGGTTGGAAATAAAAGTAACTAGTAAATAAAATTTAGTAAGTCACTAAACAATTAGTATAATGACTAAATTATAAGCTAATTAAAAATAGAAAATCAATTTAGATTTTAACAAGGTCTTAAGTGGCAATTAAAATAAGGTTTCTATAATAATTAAACCATTAATGGGATAGTGGATTGTCACCAAATACTGTGACAAATAATCATGGCCATTGACGGAATTATCATAATAATTATTTAAGGTTAATATTAAATCATATTAATGAAGTAATGGAAAGAAAGAGAAAATTTCTCCTTTCTCTTTTTCTCCCATAATGGGTTGAGGAAGAAAGAACCAAGAACAAGCTTTTTTTCTCTTTTCATTGTTGAGCCTAGCTGAAGGAAAACTGGTGAGTTTTCCATCAAATTTTAGTTAATTTTTTGTTAAAATATAATAGATGCTAATATCTGAGTGTGAAGCATGTAATGAAGTATGCTTTGGATTAAGAAGATGAGTTAGTCAACCTGAATGTGTGTTTCTGTTGAATGCGTAATATATGATTAGTAATTGTTTAGGAAATAGGGGTGAATCTTAGTGCGGTGAGGTTGAGTTGTGAATTGGTCACTGCGGTGGTATACGATAAAGTTCGTAGGGATAGTAAACATGAATTCTAATATCCAAATTCTGAAAAAAGTCCATGGCCATGGCACATTCTGGAAAGAGTGAATAAGCCACATTTATCGATTAGGGTTCTCTGCGTATCTTAGGGCGATGATGGGAAAACCTCACATGACGTGAGTTTAGGAAAATCCATATCACAAACACGACATGTATGGAATGCATGGATGCCATACTGCTAGCCTATATGGCTTACTTTGATTTGGCCTTTATGGCTAATTTTGTTAGCCTTTGTGGCATTATGATATGGCTTTTGTGGCATTCTAAAATAGCCTTTGTGGCATTCTAAAATAGCCTTTGTGGGATTCTGTTAGCCTTTGTGGCATATTCTATATATTTGTGGCGTACTATGTCTAGCCTTAAGAGTGTACTTTGGTAAGTCTACATTAAGTATATGATCTGCCTGAAGCTTTATTGTGAAAGGTTTTGTGATAAAATTGAATAAGTTTTAAAGAAAGTTCTTGAAAGAAGCGTGACTTAACATGTTAGAAGAGGGTATCCGTCGTGGTTATCTATCAGATTGTATATGGGCATATTTGATAAAAGAGTCTGTCAATTTGAGTGACTGTGCTAATAAGATAGAATTCTGAGTTATTTGATATTTACTGTATTTGTATAGCATTATGTCTTATTCTAATCTCTAATGGAATCTAATCTGTTTGCAATACTAGAACGTCTTGAGTTGAATTAGGATATGGTCTAAATTATAATTTGATTTAGTAAGATTAGTTTGGGTATCCGGCAAAAGTATGAACAGTAGGCGGTATCCGCCAAATATAGTGTATATGATTATCTGTTCGATATTCATTTTTAAAAGTTATTTGAAGAAAATGAGAAGAAAATTCCAACTGTCAAGACCTAAAGTCAGTCAAGTAGTAGAAAGAATGAGAATATGGTACGAATAGTAAGTGGCATATAAGTATGATAGTGTAACTAACATTGTGAAGGCATTCACCAAAGACAGATGTGGAAAGTCCAAATATTCAAAATGAAGAACTTATCAAGAAAAGTTAAAAGGTAATATGTATTCATAACTCACTAAGTTCCTCTGGACTTACTGATGTTATATTTATGTTTCAGGTATTGTCACGCCAATGTAAGTACTTAAGGAGAAAATGCCAAGAACATGCCAGAGTAGCAGCAAGTGAGGATACTATGCATACAGTGGGCGTATAGAAAGGTTTGATGTTTAGAAAGACTATACCCTTAGAGTTTGTCTTTTGTAACTTATGAGTTGTAATAAAATTTTAGCAAGGCTGATACAACATGTTATTTGCAAATTCTTTCCTTTGTTCATTTAATATGAAGTTTTAATCAATTTAATGAGAAATATCTTTAGTAAAGAGTTTTTGTCAATGGTTTTGAGAATTTTGTTAAGTTTTCTGTGTAGTAATTCCCAAAACCTGGACTCGGTGAATTGGGTTAGGTGAGGGCATTACATTACGCCTATTAATTAAAACATTATTTCGTCACGAAACCATTCCACTAAAGTATCGTGACTGAGCTCTCCCTTATTATATACCAATACAAAAGATATTAATAAGTGCTCGTCCAATGACCTTGTCATAAGTGAATTATCTTCATAGGATATACTTAATCTCTTTGGGAGAAATTTGTTCTCCCAATATGATCTTACTTTATCTCATGATAACCATTACATCTTCCTTCATGAAAACTCAATGACTATCATATATTAATTAAATAAAATTTATCACAAAGACAAATGACCCATGGTTATGTTTACTTTTTATTTATATGTTTACTTTTTATCTATCATGTAATACCGATGGGAGGATATCATTTACCCTTTATTGGGCTATGACTTCCATTATTGTGGAATGATCTTACATACTGCAGGAGTTGTATACCTAATGTACCAGCTTTTGATTCCTTATCTATTTGAACTCAGGTTTTCTTTTACATCAAAGTATACAAGTTACGAATACATATTCCATCATCCACTCAAGAAGGTATGCCACATTACGAACATCACAAGTGAATAAATCTATAAATGGATCTAGGATATATTCTACTTAGGTTCTGTTTGATGTACTGTTAGTCTATTCAGTCACATTTATCTCTCTACCTTTTGGGAGTCACTCACTTTGATACCTAAGATAAGGCATCTCCCCAATTGGACTTGATAGACAACACATAATTGTTTCAATTGGTATGCTCATTTCTAATTTGACTAAGAACATGTTTAGATTATCTACTAACATAAGTTATCTTTTCGTATTACGATTAGACCATGTAATACCACTTAGTATTAGTTAAACGGTAGACAATTGGTAAGATAATATTTGCTTTCATTTTGCTTTGCATGGAAAAAAATATTGAGGACAATATACAAAATATATTAATGAAATTGATGGATATTTGATTAAACCAATTTGTTTGAAAATACAAGTACATATAGAAGAAAATGCTACACTAAGGGCACTATATCCTTACACATATAACTCCCAAAACCCCCAAGAATTTATTCTCTTGTAACCCCTAAAGAAATTATAAGGTACATTAATTATCTTATCTATGTCTTTGTAACCTATGGTTATTGAGACCCTATAAATAGAGGACATGTATTAGCTTTTTGTATCCTAAGTAAAAGTAGAATTATCCTTTCACTTTTGTGTCTACTTGTCTCTCTTGTTGTAACACCCCAAAACTCGGCCTAGAAGTTTTGAATAAATCCCGAAGGTTATATTGATTTCCAAAGTGATCCAAAAGTAATATTTCAAAATGAATTGTTATAATCTTATTTTGAACACAATTTGCTAAATTTGAACTAAATCGTTTAACCATTTAGGATTCAAAACATAAGAGTTAGGTTACATTAAAACATTCGAGAATATAAATCCACAGTTTCTAAAGTTTAGTCCGAATAGCAATTTGCAAAAATCCAGAACAAGGTTTATACCACAGTTCCTATTAAACATTTACTGTAACACCCCTAACCTTTATCCATCGCCGGAACAGGGTTACGGAGCATTACCAAACTTTATAGACTAATTACTGACATTTTACAACCTTTATCATTTATATCAAGAATCAATCATAAAATACTCATAGCTTCCCTTAGATAGGCCCTCGAGGCCCAAAATACACATTAGAAGTAAATCAGGACTAAAATGAAGACTTAGGGAATTCTTTTCAAAATCTTAAATTTTTTTCTTAGAAGCAAGGGACACATGCCCGTGTAGCTAGACCGTGTGGCTTACATGGCCAAGAGACACACCCATCTCTTAGGCCATGTCCAAATTAGGGTAGCCACTAACTTGGGTCACACGGCCAACCGCACACCCGTGTGCTAGGCCATGTAGGAAGTACAAGGGTCACACGGCCAAGTCACACGCCCGTGTGCAAAAAATTGGGCATTTTGTTTTGAAATTTCAAGGTGTAGGGGACACACAGCCAAACTACACGCCCATGTGTTAGGCCGTGTGTGACACACGGCTGAGACACACACCAATGTATCTGCTCATGTGGACAAAAATAGGCCATTTTAATACCACTTTTCTCACCTTTATTAACATCAACTTGCACACAACATAGAGATACACTAATATATCCCAACCAAGCAACCAATTTATGTCAAAAATTCATGTTTTAAACATATTATATAATCATAAGACTCATTTGCATAAACTCACAATAATAACTCCATTTCTTGATTACTAAAAATTACTACTAGATACACACAAATAAACATACACATATGTATCATTCATAACCATGTTTCAAGTTTAATTTTTTTTTAACTCAATCCTATACATGCCATATAAACCATAGGATTGTATTACAAAATCTACCGGAGAAATCTGGATAGTGTGGCCTGATGTGTTGATCTGATCCTCCGAACTCACGTTAATCTACAAGGAATATTAAACACACAAGAGAAAGCTTATAGAAGCTTAATAAGTTCATATGCTTTAAAAATTAGTCTTACCGAACATGCTATAATAATAATTTATTAAATAAGTGTTTCACTAACATTTCCTGTCAATCATAATTTCAAATGCTAAATGCACTTGATTGAGCTCAATATCAATAAATAGTTAAATTCTATCACATTGATTCCATATGTCACTTACCAATATTTGTCAAATTAGATAACGTCTTACGGATTTGAGTGCATTGTTTACTTGATGTCATAGTCCAAATATGGTCTTACACGTATATTGCTATGGCCCTGCCATAGTCTTATACTCGTAATGTCATAACCCAATTATGGTCTTATCATCAAGATGCTATAATCCAACTATAGTCTTACACATATACATATATTGTCATAGTCCAACCATGGTCTTACATTCGTGGTGCCATAACCTAGTTATGGTCTTTTCACAAAAATGCCTTAGCCCAACTATGGACTTACATTTAAACATTGCCATGTTCCAACCATGATCTTATTCATCAATTCATCTTTTGTCACGGAACAATCATACTCAATCCTGCATTCCACTTAATTTGCACTTTCAATTAGATTTTCATAATATTACAATGATCATAATTTAAATACAAAGATATGAAATAAGACACTATATCATTCTTAAATTAACAATTAATCATGAAAGTTTAACCATATGTACTTACTTGGGGTAGATTGTAGAAGTTGTAACAGCCCATTTTTAGGGTTAATCGAAACAGTGATTTCGGGACTACAATTCGAAGTTAAAATATTTATTTTATTATTTTAATAAGTCTTACAACATGATAGAATGATAGTATAAAAAATTTCGTTAAGAAATTTTACCGTTTAAATGCTTAATTTGATAAAAGGACTTAATAGCGTAAAATGCCAAAGTTGCATACTATTTGTTTAAATTTTTTAATAGCTATGAAGCATTAAAGTAAGGTTCCTTGCATGGTAATTATACCATTGATAATGATAGTAGACAATGATGGACGTATAGTGGTTAAAATTAATTGATATATGCAATGGGTAAAATGGTAATTTATGAATAAAGGTTAATAAAATAAAATAAGTGATAAATTAACGGTTTTCATCATCTTCCCAACCGAATAGCAAAAGAAAGAGAAGCCATGGAAGCATTTTTAGATTCGGCACTTGCATGATCAAGATGTAAGTCCATTTTGACTCGGTTTTTGATGATTTCTATGTTTTTGTGATCGATGCAACTAGTACTATCTAGCCCGTGTCTCCAATTTCAAAATTGTTAAAGATTTTTATAGTTTCCATTGATGATCTTATGTGTTCTTTGATGTTTAATGGTGAAATATGAATATTTTATGTTAGATTTTCACATTTTGTTAAGTGATTTTTGACAAATATGTCAATTAGGAATTAAATTGAGAAAATGTGAAATGTTGTGGTTAAAAGTGTGCAATAAATGAAAATACAGGCTGCTATAAAGTTGCATTAAATTTGGCTAGGCTTGGGTTTGGCCAAAATTGAATGAATTTCATTTTACAAGCTTAGGGATTAAATTGTAAAAGTGTGAAACTTTAAGGGCAAAAGCATAATTTTTTCCAAAATGTGTATATAATGTCAAATTGAATAGAAAGGAAATTTAATATGTTGAATTTGATATTATATATAAATATCAAAATAAGCAATTATCAGAACTAGATCGGGGAAAACAAAAAGTGGACGAATAGCCGATAGTTTTATTTGAGCGACACGAGGTAAGTTCGTATAGCTAGAATCGAACTATTAATATTTGTAATTATTTAAAATGAATGTGTATAAGTTAAATGAATAACCCAATTGAAATTTGAATTACTGATTATATGATTATATTACTGTTTACATGAATGAAAGTGAAATTTACAAATGTTATATACGTTTCATGGATTCGGTATGATGTTAGAATTAAGTGACCCAAATTCTTATAGAATATGATGGAAAATAAAATAAAAGTAAAATCCATATAGAACTAGATTTCTTTTATTTTATTTTAGAATAAGGTTTTTTAAACCTTATTAAACTTCATCTATTTTATATTGATTAGGATAGGGTGTTTCAATCCTACTAGAATATGGCTTTACAAGCCTATAAATAGACATAGTCTATTCCTCTTGTATTGATACAAATTTTTCGACATAGTGAATTTTCTTCTCCTCTGCCCGTGGTTTTTTTCCTGAAAGGGTTTCCACATAAAATTTGTGTGTTCTTTATTTTATTTATTTTATTCTATTTTTTTTCACAAATTGGTATCGGAGCTTTCGGGTTATTCATCTCGATCACGGTAATGGCGTCTTTGAAATATGAAATTCCGCTGTTGGATCGCAACACTAGATTTGCGTTGTGGCAAATTAAGATGCAAGCAGTTCTTGCACAGATGGATCTGGAGGATGCCCTGCTAGGGATAGATAAGATGCCTTCGACATTAACAGATGAAGAGAAAAAGCGTAAGGATCGAAAGGCATTAACACAATTACATCTGCATTTGTCCAACGAAATTTTGCAAGATGTGATGAAAGAGAAAAAATCCACCATTGCATTATGGAAGAGGCTAGAACAAATATGTATGTCGAAAACTCTAACAAGCAAGTTGCATATGAAGCAAATCATTCTTTATGCTCATCGCTTGGAGGAAGGTGCGTGCAGACACGAACACTTAACAAAGTTGTTTAAAGAAATTCTCTCAAACTTGGAAGCCATGGAGGTTCAAAGATGATAAGGAAGATCTAGGGTTGATTCTACTTTGTTCGTTGCCCTGTCTTATTCAACCTTTAGAGACACGATTTTATATAGCCGTGAGTCTCTAACAGCTTGATGAGGTTTATGATTCTTTAACCTCGTATGATAAGATGAAGCATCTTGTGGTTAAACCCGACTCTCGGGGAGAGGGTCTCATTGTTCGTGGGAGACAAGATCGGAATGCTGATGATGATCGTGGTAGGACACAGAATGGAATCCTCGTGGTAAATCTAAGGGTAGATCAAGTCTTCAAACAGAGGTAAAACTTGTAACTTCGCAAGAAGAAAGGGCACATTAAATCTGAGTGCTATAAGCTACAAAATAAGATTAAAAGGGAGGTCATGAATCAAAAGGGAAAACAACCGAAAATTTCTGTGAAGTCGATGTTGTAGAAGACTACACGATGGTGAACTTCTAGTCGCTTCACAATGATTCTAAAGTAAGCGAGGAGTGGATACTTGATTCAGCTGCACATTCCATATGAGTCCCAATCGGGATTGGTTTACAACTTACGAAACAAAGTTGTCCGCGAAGGTGTTGTTTTGATGGGAAATAATACTTAAGTGTAAAATCGCAGTGTTGGAACAATTAAAGTTAAGATGTTTGATGGAGTTGTCGAACACTTAGTGACGTCACGGCATGTTCCGTAATTGAAAAGAAATTTAATTTCGTTGAGTACTCTTGATTCAAAAGGGTACAGATATGCAAACAAAGTGGGGTTTTAAAGATTTCCAAAGGGTCCCTTGTTGTGATGAAAGGACAGAGAAAGATTGCCAAGTTATATGTTTTGCGTGGTTCTATCATTCTCGTGATGCAAATGATCGCTTCCTCGTCCTTGTCGATGATGATGATATTACTAAACTTTGGCATATGCGCCTAGGGCATATGAGTGAGAATGGCATGGCGAGAATTGAGCAAAAGAGGACTTCTTAATGGGCAAGGAATTTGCAAACCGAATTTCTGTGAGCACCGTGTGTTTTGGAAAACAAAAGAGAGTTCGATTCACTAGAGGAATCCATAACACGAAGGAACATTGGAGTATATTCATTCGACTGTGGGGGCCATCTAGAGTGCCTTCCAGAGGTGGAGCTAATTATATGCTAACCTTTATTGATGATTTTTCCGTAAAAGTTTGGGCGTTCTTCCCAAGCGAGAAAAGTGATGTGTTTTCCGTGATTTAAGTCTTGGAAAATTATGATTGAAAAATAGACGAAAAAGCAGATAAAATACCTCCGCATGCACAATGGCTTAGAGTTCTGTTTCGATGAGTTTAATAGATTGTGCAAGTCGGAAGGAATCATAAGACACCGACAGTTCGTCATACTCCACAACAAAACGGCGTTGCGAGTAACGAATGAACGAACGATCATGGAGAAGGTTCGATGTATGTTGTCAAATGCCAACTTACCGGGTCATTTTGGGCGTAAGCGTCTCATCGCATGTTTTTTGATCAACCGATCTCCATCCGCTGCCATTGAGAAAAAGACTCCACAAGAGGTATGGTCCGTAATCCTGCTAATTATTCCGATTTAAAGATCTTTGGGTGTCCCGTATATGCTCATGTTGATAATGGAAAATTGGAACCGAGATCCATTAAATGTGTTTTTCTTGGTTATAAAGCTGGTGTAAAAGGGTATAAGTTATGGTGTCCTGAAAATAGAAAAGTTGTGATTAGTAGAGATGTTGTTTTTGATGAAACTGCTATGCTACCTAACTTATCTCTTAAAGACTCTTCCAATAAAGAAAATCAAAAACAAGTAGAGCATCAGATTAATACAGAGTCAACTCCTCAAGCCAATACAAAAATTGAGAATAGAGTTGCTTCTTCACCACAATACTCTATCGCCAAAAACAGAACTAGAAGAGAAATTAAACCTCCAAAGAAATATGCTTTGAGGCTGATCTAGTTGCTTATGCTTTGAATGTGGTGAAGATATAGATGCGAATCAAGAGCCATCTAATTATTCTCGAGGCGCTTACTGTGAAGGCTCGAGAAAGTGGATGTTTGCTATGCAAGAAGAGATGGAATCACTCCACAAAAAAGCAGAACATGGGACCTTGTGAAACTTCCTAAAGGTAAAAAGGTCGTTCGTTGTAAATGGGTATTTAAAAAGAAAGAAGGGACTCAGGAGTTGAAGAACCCGGATATAAAGCAAGGCTTGTTGCAAAGGGTTACAAATCAAATTCCAAGAGTGGACTTCACAGATGTGTTCTCCCAGCTTGTTAAGCATAGTTCGATTCGAGCTTTGCTTGGTATTGTGGCCATGCATGATTTGGAGCTTGAGCGCTTAGATGTAAAACCGCATTTTTGCATGGAGAGCTTGATGAGGATATTTACATGCAACAACCGTAAGGTTTTACAGCTTTGAAAAAGAGAACTATGTTTGCTTGCTGAAAAAAGTCCCTTTACGGTTTGAAACAAATACCAAGACAAAGTGGTACAAGAGGTTTGATTCCTTTATGACTTCTCATGATTTCAAAAGAAGTAGTTTTGACATTGTGTTTACTTTAAGAAAAATAGTGATGGTTCTTTTGTGTATCTACTTCTTTATGTTGATGACATGTTGATAGCAAAGAAAAGATAAAGAAGAGATAAGAAAGGTCTAAGCCCAACTAAGTAAAGAATTTGAGATGAAAGATTTAGGACCAAAGAAAGAAGATGCTTGGTATGGAGATTCTCGTGAGATAGAAAATCAAGTAAATTGTACCTAAGTCGGAAGGGTACATTGAGAAAGTTCTTTGCAGGTTCAATATGCAGAGTGCTAAGCCTGTTAGTACTCCTTTAGCAGCCCATTTCAGACTTTCATCGATTTTGTCTCTAGTGCAGTGGGATCGCTCATGTATGCTATGGTTTGTTCACGTCCAGATTTATCATATGCAGTCAGTGTAGTTAGCAGATACATGGCAAATCCCGGTAAAGAACATTGGAAAGCAGTTCAGTGGATTTTAAGATACTTACGAGGCACTACTGATGTTTGCTTACAGTTTGGAAGAACTAAAGATGGAGTCATAGGGTATGTTGATGCTGATTTTGCTTGGAGACCTTGATAGAAGAAGATCTCTCACAGTTTACGCTCTTTACAATCGGAGGTTGTGCAATTAGTTGGAAAGCCATTTTGCAAACTACGATCGCTTTGTCTACCATCAAGCCGAGTACATGGCGATTGCTTTGAGGCTTGCAAAGAAGCTATTTGGTTGAAGGGACTATTTAGTGAACTCAATGAAGGCCTTCAAATCAAGCACGATATTTTGTGACAATCAGAGTGCTATATTTCTTACAAAAGATCAAATGTTTCATGAGAGAACAAAACACATTGATGTTCGGTATCATTTTGTTCGTGATATTATTGCTCGTGGTGATATTGTTGTGAGCAAAATTAGTACTCATGAAAATCTGTAGATATGATGACTAAGTCACTTCCTAAAACCAAGTTTGAGCATTGCTTAGACTTGGTTGGTGTTCATTGTTGAATTAAACCCTTAAGGGGTTTTATGGAAGAGGTGGAGAACTTGTTTATTGAAAGTTCGCAATGAAGAACTTGTTCATTGAGAATTTGTGTCAAGGTGGAGATTGTTAGAATTAAGTGACCCAAATTCTTATAGAATATGATGGAAAATAAAATAAAAGTAAAATCCATATAGAACTAGATTTCTTTTATTTTATTTTAGAATAAGGTTTTTTAAACCTTATTAAACTTCATCTATTTTATATTGATTAGGATAGGGTGTTTCAATCCTACTAGAATATGGCTTTACAAGCCTATAAATAGACATAGTCTATTCCTCTTGTATTGATACAAATTTTTCGACATAGTGAATTTTCTTCTCCTCTGCCCGTGGTTTTTTTCCCGAAAGGGTTTCCACGTAAAATTTGTGTGTTCTTTATTTTATTTATTTTATTCTATTTTTTTTTTCACAAATGATAATATGCATTGAGTATGCAAATTGAGTATTTAAATTTATGTACTTAATTGAAGTGAATATATATATGATTTGAGAAATTGAATTATTGATCATTGAATGCTTAAATAATAAAGTTAGATAATTACCGAGCCCCGTCTGAACCGTAAGAATTTGTTATATACGAGTGACATGTCACTAGGGTTACCGTTTTGGTCAAGCTCCTGCATTTTTTGCGGACTCATCACAGCTCGTATGAGCTTATCGATAAATCAACTCGTAAGAGCTTACTGTTTTCAGCTCATTGGAGCTTACCGATTTAACTCGTAAGAGCTTACTGTTCAGCTTGATAGAGCTTACCGTTTTAGCTCAATAGAGCTTACTGTTTATCAGCTCAGGAGGGGTTTACCGATCATGGCTTGAAAGAGCGAAAAGGATAATAAATTGATAGATTATCGATAAATACACTTAGTATGTATCACTCGAGTATCTATCCATATTTTACGTAGTTCAACGAGCATAATTACTCTTACCGATTATATGAATAAGCTATGTTAAAATGGATGAATTACTGTTGAAATGAATAAATTACTATTGATACGGATAAATTACTGTTATTACTTATGAATTACTGGTTATACGGATGAACTACTAGTTATATGAATAAATTACAGTTTATACGAATAGAAATGAATTGCCATAATGTTATGTGAATTACATGGTATTAATGTTATTTGATGAATTAAAATATGGAATGAAGTTAAATGTACTTGAGATCTAAATGGTTTAACCACATGCATGCCTATTAGTGTGCAAGATACTGAATATTCGATGTTATTTCCCATGGTTCAACGAAAAAGATGATGGTGTGAGAATAGAAATGATGATATGAACCAGTTCAGGAATACGTGATACGCTTGACAAGTAAGTGATATTGATAATTTCATATGACACATAAGTGAGGATCGATGAATATTTATATACAGAAATTACCAAGTTGTAATTGTATTGCGTATTGAATTGGATGGAGCTGATTTATATGTATTCATGTTTATCAAATTGTGAATTGATTGTTAAATTGTATATAGTACATACTAGTCATACGAGCTTACTAAGCTTATTAGCTTACTCTGTTTATTTTCCATATTTTACAGTGATTTGAAAGATCGCTCGGGTTGGAAGTTATTAATGAAATCATCACACTATCCAAGAGTTGAGTTGGTATTTTTGAACTCTTTGAAATTGGTAATATGGCATGTATAGGCTAATTGATTATATGAGATGTATACGTTATTTTAGCCATTGAAGCTTATATGTATTGATGTGTTTAAGCCATGTGATTTGGCTTAACTTTATTAAATATTGGGTTATGTTCATGTGTACTAAATATGGCATGTTTTGGCAAGTAGTTGATGAAATGAAGTTATGCAAATGGTATGGATATGTGTTTAAGCCATTCACTTTAGGGCTAATTTGCCCTTTAAGTCCTTCTTTATTTATTACTTGAGCTATTTAATCATTATTTCCTTAATTTACAAGTTTTGCACCTTTTTCAATTTAGTCCTTTTTAATTAATTAACTATCAAAACGTTAAAATTTTCTAACGAAACTTTAAAACTAATTCACTAACACTCCATAAATATTTATAAAAATATTTATGACTCGGTTTATGAAATTGAGGTCTCGTTTCCTTGCTTCCAACCTAATTTACCTAATAAATTCTTTTTAAACCACAAATTTACTAATTCAAAAGTTTCTTAAAGTCATCCTTGACTCATAAATAATAATTAAATATTAAAATTTTCAAACTCACTCGTCGAATTTAATGGTCTCAAACCACTGTTTCCGATACTACTAAAAATTGGGCTGTTACATTTACACTCCAAAATAGTTCACAAATCTAAAATTAATAGAAATACTTTATTTGATTAGTTCAAAGTTGAACCATCTGAGACCTCCGGTATGCCGAGTCCACCTACAGAACACAAGAGTACCTGAAAGGGAGAAAACTAAAGGGTGAGCTACACGAGCTCAGTGTGAGTCCGAAACAGGCAAAAGACGAGGTAACTCCACGTAAATTCAAGTACAGTATATGTTTACAAATCACATACAATACTTCAACTGGCAATCCGATTTACGGAAAGTTACCATTAACAAACCAAACAAAATTATAATATCATTCCAAACACTCATGTAATAATATGCAATTAATCACACAATCATACAGACAGGCTTATAATCGAATGAAATGACTCCAACCATCTGAACACCATTTCAACCACCTTACACACCACATATGAGTTATATCAAGCTCATCCACCCTACACACCACATAGGACCATGATAGGTCCATCCACCCTACACACCAAATTAGTGGAACCAAGCTACTCGAATCATAACACTATGCAGTTGAGTTTTCATATGTGTAATATAGTGCGGTAAACCACAGTACCGAAGTATTGCAGTTAAACTGCCAAACAGTCTTCCTTCTCTTTGTTACCAAATCCCAAATCTTAATGCAAATGTAAAAATGTCCACCACATACAATAGGCATACAGAAACAGAAACACACGGTTTTAGTTGCCCAAATTCAGTAACATATTATCTTACTTACATACACAAACACTCAATCACAGAACCTCAAACAGATACACCAAATCCATAACCATCCAACCAAACAAAATCACAACTCACTCACACTCAAACAAACCGTTAATTTAATTCTAAAATTACAAATAAATGCACAATTCTGAACTGATCAAAGTCCCAAACATCCTTACTAAGGCCTAACTCCCAAACATTCTTACTAAGGCCTAATTAAGGGTCAGAATACACAGAGGTATTAAACGAGTCAATTATGACACAACACAAAAACTCTGCGAAACAGGGTCACATGGTCGTGTGCCTCAGCTGTGTGGAGGTCTACACGCTCATGTGAGGTGACACACGCCCGTGTGACCTAATTACATGGTTGTGTGAGTAGCCTGTTTAATTCACTGTCTAAATTTGTTAAAATAAGGTGTAGATCAGACACGGCTATGTGGAAATCTCACACGCCCATGTGTCTAAGGGACACAGCCATGTGTCTAAGGCACACGCCCGTATGAAAATTGACAAAAATCCCCAAATTGCAGCCACACTATCGTGTGGCACCAAAATTCACCCAAAAACCCTAATTCCCAAACTCACACGGCCATGTGAGCCGCCCATGTATGGCACACACCCGTGTGGTCATGAAACCATACTAAAACAAGCTAAAAATGTGAATTTCCTCAACGAGATGAATTGCTAATATTATTAGTTCTAAAACCCCATACTGAAATTGATTGGAAATCATGTAAACCAACATCAAATGACCCCTACCCGCTCTAATTTCATAAGCATACAATTTATTTTCAGAAACATATGAAAATCGTTGAATTTCATAGAATTCATCAACAATCCAGTACCAAAATTTAACGGTTTAGAAATACACCTAATTCGCTATAAAAAGCATCCAGAAATCAATCGATGTATGACAATAACCACAATTTGAACCCGGAACTTCTGTCGATGAAAAGTATAAACAAATTAGCAAACAAAAACAAATAGAAATTGGGTAGCGCACAGACACCAACTTGACGAAAAGGGAACAAAAATTTTCTGAAACAACAAACAAAAATAAAATTTCCCCAAAAAAAAATACAATGGTGAGAGAAGAGAGGGAAGAGGCAAACGTGATGTTAGTACAAATCTCCGGTGAGGAAAATCTCGAACACACGAACGGAACTCGAATAGAAAAAAGAAATAGGACAAGGCTCCAAGGCGTGTATCAAGCCACTATCTTTAAGGTTATATTCGTGCCCACCTATCTTTGATGTGCAAACGAGTTCCAAGTAAATTAACCTCGAGGGTACAATGAAGCCAAAGACTATTTACGTTTTGCACTGACGAGAATAGCCCACTACACACTAAGCAATGTATGACAAGAAACTCAATTTCTATAAAGGATTTCTGCAATAATACTTTATAGAATAATCTAATAATATTAGAAAATGAAAGAAGGAAAGAAAGAATATTAGAATTTGTTGGTATGATTTCCAAATGAAATCTCATTCCTATTTATAGGAATTTTCATGTCTCTTCATAGAGACATCTTTCATCAATAAGTGTCTTTCTGAATAATAATGTCTTTAAAATAAACACATAATTATTCATTTAATTATAACTATTCAAATAATATTATTTAAATAGTTATAATTCTTTTTCAAAAAATCAAACAATATAATCTTTTGATTAATTACACCCATTCATTTATAGTTATTGAAACACTATAAATATTTGAAAATGTTCCAACACGTGAGAAGGGAAGAACATGGAAAAATTTGGAGATATTTTCCTCTCTTCAAATTAATAAAAATAAAATAATAAAAATAATAAATAAGTATTTTAAACATGAAAACAAAAACTAGAGTAAAATTATTTCTCCAAAACACACATGAGGACTCAAACCAAAGACCCAAAGATAAACTAACACACCCTCTACCACTAAACCAGCAGGCTCATTCTGGCATCAAAATGCGACTACAAACCCAATTGCTCAACTTACTTTCTAACCCTAAACACATACGTCAAGCTTCTAACCCCAAATTCTGAGGTGTTACACTTGTTCTTACTATAATTCTCTTCATTTTATAACACTTTATCAGCACGAACTTGCTCGATAGTATTCAATATTCCATTGGCGAACAAGTAGTCTAGACGTGCAACATCCTTGTTGAAGCAACAATCTTAAGGAAAGTGATTTTCTATGTGTGCTTGAAATATTTTCAGACTTTAGTACTTTTATTGAAAAAAAAAAGTTGAATAAGATATTGTTAGATGCTTAAAAATGATGCTCATTGGTTTTTCTTTTTTAGGTATGAATTTATATTTTATATATCACGTGATATGTTTGCTTATGATCTAAGATTTTGAATAAGATTGAAGTGCCAACAAATTGTATATCTTTACTTAAATATGTATATCTTCAATAGGATATGTTATTAATATGATTAACAAATGATAGTCATATTTTTTTATTAGGTGACTTTTACCAAATGTATTATGTTGTCTATTAGATTATCTCTAAAAGTTGCACATGATTTATGAGTATGAACAAATTTGACTTTTTATATAAACAAAGCAAAATGCATTTTTTTTTGTCATACATCATCTACATAAAAAATTAAAAGTGGAATATCAAACTGTGAAAGATCATCTTAACTCTTGAATTTTGGAATAATTTAAAAGAATGGTTTGACCATCAAAAAACGATAATACTCCCTAAAGCTTGTTATGATTGAAATATCAAATGTCATTCTATAGAAACAATATTGTGAAAATTCCTTTAAAGTGTATTTCAAAATGATCTTATACCTTTTGGTGGCTGAGCAAAATAATGAGTTATTGATGAAAACCATGAAATTCATCCCACTAGTTATGCTCCATTGCCCGAAGTGAATGTAATAATACATAATAATTATGAAAGTGAAAATATAGAGGTCGTAGTTGTGATCATAATCGATGACTTGGTTGGGGACGTACTAATAACTATTATCACAGTGGTTATAATAGTGATACTTTTAACCATCAAAATAATAATGATGAAGAATTAGAAAATGGTGGTCAAAGTAATCTTTCAAAGGTTATTGAAAACTCATGTTATTGATGTGGTATAAAGGGACATTGGTCACATACCTGTCGTACATCTGAACATCTAGTGAAACTTTATCAAGTATCCATTAAAAAGAAAAGAAAGAATATTGGGACAAATTTTGCATCCTAAAATGATAAAATAGAGGCTAATTTCTCAGCAAAAGATGAAGATTTTCACTATGATACTAAATTTAACCAGCTTATAAGGATGATGTTTTTTAATGGCCTTAATGATATAACTCATTTAGATGTGACATATTTCTTTAAGAATCAGAAAGTCAAAAAGTAGAAATTTTGATATTATCTTAGAGTTTTGTTCTTGATATTTTAAGCATGTTTTTATTTTTCCTTCTTGAAGAATGGTTTTATATTTTTTTATGACTATTTGTAATATTTCTTATGATATCTTTTTTTAATGAAAAATATCGATTTTTCTAATTCTTTAGTTAACTCAAGAACGAAGACACAAGTCCCATAGACTCTGGTACAACACATTCTATCTTTGAAGTTAGAAAATATTTTTCTCATTTGATACCATATCAATTAATGCAAAATTAATCGAAGACTCCAGAAGAGCTACGATAGTATTATTCCAATGGTAAAATTTTATTATAAATGATGAATTATTTTCATTTAAGTCCCAAAGAAATTTATTAAGTTTCATAGATATTCGTTGAAATGAATATCATATCAAGACTAAAATGAAAAAAAAATGAGTATCTACAAATCATAATAATATATCTGGAAAAAAATGTGTCTTGGAAGAAATTGTATGTCGTGTCTTCTAGCTTGTATCATACCGTTAAAAGTACAATTGAAATACATGTTAAAGTAAACCAGAAGTTTACTATTACATTTACTATTTGGCATGACTAGTTAGACTATCTCAAGTCATTTATGATGCAAAAAGTAATTGAGAATTCTTATGGATATTTATCAAAGAACCAGGAGATTTTTTAATTTAAAGAATTCTTATGTGTTGTTTGTTCTTATTGAAAATTGATTATAGAAACTCACTAGCTAAAGTTGAGTTTGAATGTCTTGTACTTATGAAATGAATATGGGATCATTCATCCACAATGTAGATGATTTTGACATTATATGATTTTGATATATTCATCTACATGATAACTACATGCGTATTATCAACTCGCAACCTGTCATTTGTGAGATTGTTTGTTTAAATAATTATATTTTCAAATTAGGCTTTTAATGATTGTTGTATATAAGTTTGAACAACTTTTTCAAAGCCTATAATTTATATGCATAATGGTTTAGAGAAATTATCGATTGAACATCTCTAATTAATATCTAAATCAGTACTTATGAGAACAAACTTTTCTATTCAACAGAAGACTATATTGATTTACATGCTACAACATTCACACGCATCAAGCCAATAAGTTATAATAAATACTCCCTATTACAATTGGTTTTTAGTAAGAAGCTAAATATTTCCCAGCTTAGAATTTTTCGGATGTGCAATGTATGTTTCAATTGCTCCACCTCAATGCACAAAGATGATTCTATTGGATCTAGTGTCCTTAGTATAGTGATTTTGTCTATATGCTTGTAATTTTTCAAATAAATTGGTTTAATAAAAATTCATCATTATCATTAATATCTTTTGTATAATGTCCTCAACAATTTTCGTACAGAAAGCAAAATGAAAACAAATATTGACTCATTGATTATATAACGTTTAAACTAATATTAAGCGGCATTACGTGGTTAGATCATAATGCAAGAAGACAACTTATATTAGTAGATAATCTAAATACGCCCTTAGCTTAATCGAAATTGAGCATATCAATTGAAAGACTAATATGTAATCTATAGAATCCAAATGTGGAGATACCTTGTTTTAGGTATCGGAGTAGATAACTCCCATAAGTTAGAGACATAGATGTGACGAAATAAACTAATAGTATATTGAACAGGATCCAAATAGAATAGTTCCTAAATCCATCTATAAATTTATTCACTTATGATGTTCATAGTGTTACATACCTTAATCCTAAGTGGATGATGGACTATGTATGCATAACTAGTATATTTTTATGCAAATAAAATCTTGAGTTCAAATAGAAAAACAATTGAAAGTTCGTACGCTGGGTATACGACTTCTACTTGATGTAACATCATTCCCCAACAGTGGAATTCATAGCCCAATAAAAGGTAAACGATATTCCATCATCGGCATTACATGATAGATAAAAAGTAACATGACCACTGATCGTTTGTCCTAGAAATAAATGATTGAATTACTATTTGTTAATAATTAATTTTTCATGAAGAAATATGTAATGGTTACCAAGTGATAAAATAGGATTATATTTGCAAAACAGGTTTATCCCAAAAAGATTAAGGATATCATATGAGGGTAACACAATTGTAACAAGGTCATTGGGCGAACACTTGTTGAGTAGCTTTTGTAATGGTATATAATAATAGAGAGTTCAATCATGGTACTTTAGTGTAATTAATAGGCGAAGAGTTGAGACTTAATTACAAATTATTTTAGCCTAATTATATATGCCCAATTGATCCCCTCATTAGCTTGAGATAACCCTAAATGAATTGTATGTAGAACCAATAATATAGAATGAATGAAAATGAGGAAGGAAGAAAAGCACACTGTAGGCATCACTATCCACATGGATTTTTTGAATGAGGCAATTAAATTATTTTTCATAAATTCTAATATGGTAAATTTGTTATAACTTTAACAGAATTAGAATTGAATTGAAAAAATAATTTAATTGGAAAATTAAATTAGTTAAACCAATTAATTAAATTAATATTTTGAAAAATAGAAAATAGTTATTGGGTTAAATAAATTGTAAGTGTTGGATAAAATTCCAAATAACACATAATTGTATCCAATACATAAAAGACCCAAATTTTGCCCAGTTAAAAAGAGAAGTGACAAACCCTAATATTTTCTAGGGCATGTTGCCACCCCATGTATTCTACCTAGAACAGAATTTGTATTTTCTATTAAAATGTTATTATCTAGTTGGACCTTATTTGAACATAATTCTTGTATCATTTCCTATAAATAGGAAATATGAGATAAACTAACACAAAACTTATTGAGCATTGTTATTTTGTCGAAAAATAGTGAACACTTATTTTTAGAATAAATTATATTTTCTAGGAAAAGCTCATAGTTTCCAGTTATAGAGAGAATTAACTTTCCTGTTGAAAGTTAAGGAAAGTTTTCATTCTGTGCACTTGGTTTATTTTGTTTGAGCCTACACTCAAAGGAATTTGGGGTTCCAGGACCAGGATAGTGGCGAAAGTCGTTCGATAGAAAGTCAAGATTGACTTAGACCGGTTCGTACAACACATAGATATAATTTTGGCTAAGAGTTTATCATTATCAATATCGTAAGACTCAACTTTAAGAAAATCTTAAACTTTCACCATGCTTAAAAATACTATTTTCTAAACTAATTTTTCTAACATAATTCTCATAAAAGGTTGGGAATATATATTGATATGAGTCTCCTCATATTATTAAATATTTTTTAGCTATTAATTGATATTTAGTTAAGACATGGGAATAGATAGTTTTCACAACATTAGGGAGAGAAAATAAACAGCTAGATAAACAAAATACTTGGAATGAATTATTATTATCTAAGATCCTCGTACAAAAAATGTAAACCAGAAGTTCATAAAATAATTCATTTTACAAATCTTACTTCAAAAGTCTCCATGATACTTTTACTGAGCTTATGCTTTTTCGCTTTGTCTTTTATTTTATCACTTTCTATTAAACGTGTTCATAGGCCAAATGACCTACTTGATCCAATCGGTTCAACCCACTTTAGTTAAGATTTGAGTTCATATTTTTCAATTTTGAGCCTGCTTGATCCAATCCATTTACTATTTATAAATAATAAAATATAAAAAAATAGTTATATCAATATTTATATAATTAAATTTAAATAAAAATACTTTTTTATTATTTTTAAACAATAAAATGGACATTTTAGAGAGCCTGAATGGGTCGGGCTCAAAATTTTTTTGAAACCAAGTTATAACCTAGTCCAGCGATGTTCATGAACATATCTACTTATTAACCAAATGAACCTTAAACCCTTACCAAATTCTAACAATTCTAACTTCAAACACTTCCAGCTGAACTTGATCATGAGACGGGCCATTCGACCAAATTCGAAAGCCTGCCCGAAAGGTAAGAAAGTTTGAGTAAAAATATTAACCCAAAAAATGAGCTTAAACAAAAAATAAAACCCATTTTCTAAACACTTACAATTTATCTAACCCAATAATTTTTTTTTCTCTACTATCATTTTGTTGTTGTTTTGCTACTATTTTGCTATTATATTGCTACTATTTCGTTATTATTATTTGAATATTATATAACTCTTACTTTATTATTAATTTTGCTTCTACTTTGAAGGCATCTGCTTGATAAATTATAACTATATTAGTGTTATTAAGTATAGAGATTTTTTTAAAGTATTTTCAATTTGTTGGGAAACATTTGTTTTAATGTTTTTAATGAATTTGATGTATTATATTTTTAATTTTTAATTTTATATAAAAATAATATAAAAAATTAACACAGATGGGTGGATCCGGCTTGAGTTTAGCTTTTTTATCTGGACCAAGTTTAGACAAAATTTTAAGCTCCTTTTTCAGGCCAAGCTCGAACTTAAGAAACAGGCCTAATATTTGAAATCAATCCAACCCAGCTCAGCCCATAATCAAGTCTACTTCCAGCCATCATATGAACTTTGTGGATAAACAAAACTTTGTTCAATGATCTATGGTCAGCAAATGCATTTACACGCTTTTATCAAAAAGCAGAAGACAACTTACCATGTTGGTTGAGTGCCAATTTCCCTATCGTCAACGGTAACCATTGAGTATGAATAAACATATCAAAAACTATAAACACCTGAACCAATACATTATGACACATGTATCAAACAAACATCAAGTTCTAACTTAATGCTTTAACCATGTATTCTTTCTTTGCGGTAACATTAGTGTATGTTAGAGAGAGAGAAGTCAAATGTAACTAAATTCTCCCAATAGCAAATCAAGCATGTCATGAGGAGTTAGAAAAGTGGTTCCACCAAGAACTAATTCGATATCAGGTCTTCCACTTTCTGATAATGCCTCTTGTGCTTCTTGTACCTTGCCACAATGAACAACAAAAGAATGTTTCATAGTTGTTTGGGTTGAAAAAAGAAACTGAAGATTTAGAGTCATCTTGCTAGTCAAGCCGTATAAACATGGGAATACTTATTTGTACCAAAAAAGGTAACACTTAAGGTGAGATCTTATTATAATGGGATCTTGTGAGATCCTTTTTAAATCAACTACTAAAAGATAGAAATGAGGAAACTATAGCCATTTGATCAAGCCATGTCAGAAACTAGGAAATTGTGTTGGTGTCCTGAAACCTATTAAATCAGTTATTGAATATGTTGCTTTTCTCTAAAAATCAATTTCTTTCCTTCTTTAGATGTTTCTCAATGCAAATCCTACATGGCATGTTCAACGGTGGATTGATTTTCTTTTCCTATTTATTTCAAACGTTGATTTAAAAGGATCCCACAGTAATGGGATCTTTAGACAGATGCCACCCAAAATAAACACAGTTTAAGCAACAGAGATTTCCAAAGGAAGAAAAAGGCAAAAGAGAGGGAAATGCTGTAGAAGATGAAAGAAATTCAGACCTCAACACCGTTAATGCCTCCAACAACAAAAACAAGAATGAGATTTTGGTCTGCTAGACTTGGTTTAGCCTGTAGTATTTTTGAAAACAAAGTTGATCACGTTAAAACTATTAACATATATACTGCAGGCAAGTTAAGAAAAATCTGTGGAAACTATTTAAAGTTACCTGTCCAAGACCAAATCTTCCAAACCCACTTTTAAACAGTCGACCTACCGTAGATGAATGGTACTCTAATCCTGGTACATCAAACTTGCCCAAAATCTTTGTTAGAAGCTTATAAAGTAATCCTTTATTTGTGTAAGGATCGCTACTCAAATTGCTTTCCAAACCCAATGGCCCTTTCTTGCTCTTTAAACTAGATAACTTATGAAGATATTTGAAAAGGTTGTCCACTCTATCGCGCAACTCCAACTTAAGCTGCATGTCATCATATTCTTGCTCTGTATTATCATTCTCTTCATCTTCATCTTCATCTCCCCATTTACCCCACTGATCATCATCAAAATCATCAATGTTCAATTCATCTGTTGATGTTTCTTTGGTTACATCTGATTTAGTTTTGTTTAAATTGGCCTCAAGTTCTTGCGTTAGACCATGAAGAAACTTCAACCTAGCCACCGATGGGTTTTCAAGTATAGCATCCAAAATAGCTTCTTTAAGAAAGTGCTCCTCTTGCCAAGAAAAAGGGCCGCTGGATCCAGAAGTTGGGAAGTTTTCGCCAGCCAACATATAACCAGTAATTGTGAGGAGCAAAGCATCTTGAAAAGAAAGCAGCCCTTGTGAGAGTTCCCTTTTCCCACTCTTTTTGCCATCTGATCCTGCAAAAGCACTCTTATTGATCAGATCACTTATTTGGGCAGCAAGACTTTGGCTCGTATCCCCAGCATTAACACTCAATATTTTCTCTGCACTGATAAATGCATCCCATCTGGCACTACACGATTCATCAAGGGCAAGTAAAGTAGCTGATGCTAACTGGATAATTCCTCTGTTTCTTATTAAGGATGATTGGCTTTTGGTTAATGCTTCAATCATGGTTTTTAATTCTAATTTTGAAGCAAAACCAGGGCGAGTTCTCACATCAATAGTCATATTCTCTCGACGTAGAGTTTCCTGAAGCCACTTCTTCACCAGAATAGCCCCATCTTTTGTCTTCCTATCTAGTATTGCTTCCAAATATGGTGTTCCTTTGAATGTTTCGATAGAGACTAAGGACCCCCGTAATAGCTCAGCAGGAAAAAACTTCTCATCACTAGCTTTCTTGCTGAGACTAATCAAATCTACCATTTCTGAAGCAGAGTTATAGGAATCCCACCCACAGCGAAAAGCTTCAATGCTATTTGAAAGACCAGAATCATCTATTTCAAAATCTTCTTTGGTTAAAACTTCTCCAATTGGTATCTGAACCTCAAGGGAAGCACGTGCTAGGTTAGAAGGACCAGGTTTAAGTTGGGCCGGTGAGCATTTGATATTTGCAGAGGATGATGTTCTTTCCTTACGAGACAGAGCTGAAAAGATACGATCTACAAGTGAATCTCCATGACAGCATGGAGTAAGAAGGTCAAGGGTACGGTCAATAAGTAATAACCCCACCGTCCGTTTTCGACGCCCTACATCATAGAGACTTGACATGTCTGTCAAAATCTTCCCAATTGTTTTTGACAGATCACCAAGGGAAAAAATTTCCATTTTCAAGTCCATCTACATGTTTTAAAAGAAGACACAATTGTCATGATTCTGAAAAACAGCAAGGCAAGCAATAGTGCAATGTAACAATTGCAGGAGATAGAAGAACAAAGTAAATGTATGGTGAAAAGGATTTTATATATTAAATGATAGTGCAATACAACAAATTGCAGGACATAGTAGAAGAACAAGCTGCATGTATGCCATGAAAGATTTTATATGATCTTTCTTGTTCTTAAAAGTTCCATCCATTTCAAACCAAATGATTATGAGTTTGCCACAGGAAATAAAAGTAATTCCACAGGCTTCATTATACAGCTTTCACAAATATCTGCACTTTGAGTGGTTTCTACACTAAGCTAACATTTAGAAGATATGAAAGTATCTGAAGATAAACATATGCAGATCAATACACAAAAGTAAATTTTGGGTTTAAGGCTGCAAAGAGCTTCTTACCTTGGCAGCCAAATGATACAAAAAATGAGCAGTAAGGGTTGCAGCAGGAGGAACCTCATCAACATCAGATGGCAATCCGGTACTCAAGGAAGGCAACCCAGCACTAATAGAATCCTCGTGTTCAGATGATAAGCATGCTTCAGCTATTGATCCCTCAGAAGGTAAGACAAACACTCTAGGTGAAATGGGGGATAAAATCATGGGGAAGTGATGGACAGAAACAATGGGTTTCTGTCCCAAATCTACCATTCCCCGTCTTGGACTATCCCCATATAGATTTTTTCCAGCAGAACTAGCCTCAAGGGAAGGAACATCTTCATTGGAGGTGAACCTGGACCATCCTTCATCTTCAAGTGTCAAATTTCCTTTTGTATTACTATCAACCAACTGACCAGACTTTAAATCAGAATTTTCAATAAGCTCCTCATAATCTTGGAGAAGCAAGGATTGATACTCATGGAATGCATCAGGTCCAAGAGGTGAATCAGGATATGCTGAATGAGCTACCTACATTAGCGACATTCAAAAAGCATCAACCACAATGAACCCAAGAGATAAAGAGATAATAGTGTATTAAGTAAACGCAAAAAGAAGAATCTGAAACATATAAAAAGCATGGCACAAGATTCCATCAATTGCATCTTTGGAGAAGATGAAAATAGAAGAGACTGCAAACTTCAATTTAGTAACCACCTAGTAGTTGAAAATGTCCAAAAACAAGGAACTACCTCTGAGATAGATGTAAATATCGTACAACAATGACCTCCTTTATGCATGCTCAGGCAACGTAGTATAAAACGGTGTGCATCACTTAATAAACGAGAAGTCATAATTACAATTTTCCTTGCTGATTCAAAACTTCCATTCCAGTCAGCTACCTAGAGGAGAAAGGCAAGTTGCAAATGAGAATTGAAATGAATATGATAAAGGGAAATCTTATAAACATTTCCTAGTAAAACAAACAGGAGTTAATAATTTGCTAGATAACAAATGGGTTCTAGCTGCTGTACATCATTATGTTCTTCCACCTTTATATATCCGTAGTCTAGGTTTAAAACAGGATGGTGCAGCACAAACAATGGATCTGGTGCACAAATTATATCCACAAAAAGTATTAATTAATGGCAAGAAAAATTATGTAGGGAAAAAAAAATTGCTAATCAATTTAAAGATAATGATTGGTACAATTATGTTTTGAGGTGTTTGACATGGCATGCCAGTCCTTGTCTACATTTTAACATCCTGAAATACATAACTATTCACAACATCCTTTCTTTTCTCATATTTGACAGATTTAGACTTACAGCATTCTTTACTTGTTAATAAAATGGAGGAGGGAAACCAGTCTATTTATGTTCAAGTGGACAGAAGACAATAAGCATTCAAAAGAGTTTAGGGCTGGAAGTGCCACAACTAGCTTACCGCATCAAGAGCACACATGTTTTCCGAGCTGCAAACTGCACGCGCTCCAAGGTCCAGGAAAAGAGGAAATGCTCCCATAAGCTGGAAACTTTCCGTGCATCCAGCATCTAGGTATACAATTGCCCCTTCAATGTGTTCTGATATCTAAAATGACAACAGAAAGACCATAACATACTTAATCCTGACACAACAGTACAATCCTTTTTCAAATTTAAACCAGATCTATGCATATTTAATGTTACACTTAAAGAAGGTTTTCTTATTAACACCATATGAACAAAAAAGAAAAGCAAGAAGGAAGATTCATTACCTGATCATTCGCCGTATTAGGCACCAAATATTGGCATAGCAAATAATTCAGATGTAATTTATAGATAAGATAGAGAAAATGCCAACAAAAATCAAGCAGCAACAGAAATTTCTAACGTTGTTTACTGAAAGTAATACCCATTGTAAGACATGTTTCAATTTCAACCAAGCTTCACGTAGTTGATAATCATAATGAAAATAGAATTTCTTTCAATACACAATTTGATACAAAACGGAGATGCTTAATTCAAAAATAGATTAAATTAAGAACTTACTTGGCGAATCGAATCAAGGCAAGATTTGGTGACATCAATCAAAGCCATCAGATCTTAAACCAAGAGAGAAAATCCGTCAGATAAAAAAGAAGCTGAAATCCAGATAAAATCGTTGTTTACAACAGCGACAAACATTGTTGAAATCTAACCGACGAATTTGATTGAAATTAAGGGGTCAGTTTTGAACTTTACCTGGAATGAAACGTTGTATAAAGGTTGGGTGTTGGAAAGCATATGATAATGATATGAGTGGCCTGAGCTCCTACAGACTCTTCTCCAAGCTCTGAGCCTCTGCCTCTGCCTCTGCCTTTTGCCACCTATTTTTTCTTTTCTCTCAAATCAATCCTCAATTTTGTCTATTAATTTCGTCATATAATTTTTTTTTATTTCGTCCAGTTAAGTTAATTACTATTAATCTCTTAAAATCTTAATTTTTTAAATTTTAATAATTTTTTTAAATTTTAATATTTATATGTTATGTTAATTTAATTTTAATTTTAACAATTTATTAATAAATTTCCAAAAAATTATAAATAATTTCCATGAAATTCATTATATATAAATTCAGATTTACTCTAATTTATTATAAAATTCAAAAATATTAAAAAAAATTTAAAATTCTTAAATTGTTAAATTTTAATATATTGCCATGCCCTTTTTAATTTTAATTTTTTCTTTGTTCTCCTTTTTTTCACTTTATTTTTTCCTCTCTATTTTTTTTTTTAATATTTTGCTTTCTTTTTTCTTCGCTTTATTCATTAAACATAGAATGTCCATCAAACTCTCCATGTAATGCATTGAAAGTTATCCAACCTATTCTCCAAAAACAGCATGAAGTGCCCATATAACTATGATACCCTCTAAAATGCAGTTAGGTCATTATATCTATAGTAAGAAAATAGTAAGTGATTGATTAACTAGGGTTGCACTAATATTAAGTTATTTCATAAATCTTGATGCAGGAAAATAACTTATATTGATAGGTAATTTAATTTGTTCATAGTTTAAGGAATCAAAATAAGGACTATTAATGTATGAGTTAAATAGTTTATAACATTAATGATGTTATCCGAATTAATCTTTTTGTGAAAGAAAGTGATTTAGAATACTTTACAGATATTAATATATATAATGCTATAAACTATTTAATAGGTAATCCAATTTGTTTATTGATTATCAATAAGCTAGTACTGATGTATGAGTTAGCTGAATACTACGAACCTTACTTCAAAGAGGTTTTCTAAATTTAAATTTTCAAAGAGTTTTCAAAGGAAATAAAAAAAAAAAAAAGAAGAAACATAAAGGTGTTTAAAAATATCACCTCTACCCTTATATACTTAATTTTGAAGATAATGATTAATAGAAAAATCATATAATTCCACTATAACTCTCTTAATTCTCGTGATTAAGTACTCTTAATTTCATTTAAGTCTTATCATTTATAGTAGTCTAGTTCTGTTCTAACTAAGTCTCAACTTCACTCACCAAATTATCGTACTTAAATAATAAACAAATCTAAACAACTACAACTTATTGAGTTTGTCTAAAACATTAAAGTTAGGCAGATACTTATAAAAGAGTTCGTCAAACCACAAAACATGCCAAAACAAAGAGTTTGCCAAATGACGCATCACATAAAATCCTATACTTAGCAAGACAAACACTTTACTATTCATATCTATCCTTACTTTACCAGTAACACACCTAATAGTAGCTAGATACAAAAAAATCGTTGGGCGGACTGTTACAATATTGAAATGCATCAACAAAATTTGTTGTATATGTTGATAATTTATTATTGATAAATAATATTGAATGACTAGATATTGAGTTATAAAATAATGTTCAAATAAGTAAAATATGCACTATTATAACACCCTCAACCAATACAAAGAATATTTGAGAATTCAATTAAGCATTTCCTACTGTATTTGAGAAAATAATCAATCATTTACCTTTCATGATCCTTAACTCTTCATATTTTATCTCTTTATAACCTTTTTTCTATTTATGTTTTAAAAAATAAACAGTCTAATCTCTTCGAAGTATATTACTTGTAATGGCGGTGGAAAAAGAAGAGAAATTCAATTCAATAAAAAAAATCTCCCGTTATTCTAGTCTATTATTATTATTATTATTATTATTATTTTATAACATTTTACCATATTTTTATTATAAAGAATTCAATTTGTTCACCCCAAGCCTACGTGTCCAAAGCGCACTTGTAGTGAAACTGAAGGCGACATCCATGTTTGTTTGGTGGAGCATGGTCGTTGGTCGTCAGCCTTTGCATCAAAAAAATCAAAAACCATAGGAGGAGCCTATAGCATTGCCGCATGCTATGGCATATGGGACAAGGACAAACGTGTTGAAACAAGCAAAGCAATTTCCAAGAGATACATAAAACTAGAGACCAGTCTTACCAGGTAAACCCTGAACGACATGGCTAATTGCGTCTTCATTTCTCCATCTCCATTTCAACTTCATACTCACATTAGATCCTTCTCTGAATCTCTTCTCAAGTTTCCTTCACCGCCTGTTTTTCGTCCCCGTTTGACTCGAAGAATCTTTTGTAATTACGATGGTTCCAATCGTAACAACCAGACACAGTCCTCTTCAAATTCAGTTCAGCTCTATCGGGATTTTGAGAGGTATAATTATGTCCTTTCTCTTCTTCCAATCTTGGATTTCTTTTATGGCTTCTTAATTTACCTATCGGTTCTTCTCCTGGTGTGCTTATGTTTTCAGATTACTTACCGAGACCGTAAGACAATCGCAAAGTGCTTGGGGTGGTTCAAGCGATTGGAGCCAAGTCGAGGTTTTATCTGATTAGTGTATCATATCATGTTTATTCATTATAGCCCATAAACTGTTCACGATTTTATTAAATTTGCGAAATCAGCTTTTTTTTTATTAACTCCATCTTCAACAAAATCTCACCTAATTGCTAGCTTATTAATGAGATTACTTTGATGCACACAGGGAGCATGGGTTCTCAAACCCAAAGGCTTAAAACCTAAGTCAGTTGTTCACTTTGTTGGTGGTATATTTGTTGGAGCTGCTCCTCAGCTTACCTATCGTTTGTTTCTGGAGCGCCTTTCGGAGAAGTAAGTCTCTTCTATTGCTACCCAGTTGCTTGCTTTCAAAAAAATTGATTGAGGGCCTCGAAAATTGACATTGATTGTGTGATAGTAATTGTACTGCCTGTAATTTATTTGTAAACCATTTGGAGTCATTCTTCTTAGCACCCAGTTTGTTGTTGATAATACTATCTTTGATCAGCCTCTTGACCTAAACTGCGATTTAATCTAAATAGAGCTGGACTCTAAACAAGGTTGTCCTACTGAGAAATAAGGGAATTCACCATTTAACCTTTTCCTATAATGAAGGGGCGTTTTGGTGATTGCAACACCATATGCTAGTGGGTTTGATTACTTCTTCATTGCCGATGAAGTACAGTCCAAATTCGACAGGTGTTTACGATTTCTACAAGAAACAGTGAGTTTTTACTAAAATCACCCCTTCATTTTTCTAAATTCATTTATGAATGAAACTGAAAATGTGACTTTAAGCTTCACAGGGGCGTGATCTTCCTACTTTTGGTATTGGCCATTCTTTGGGTTCTGTCATCCACCTTTTGATTGGTATTACTAGATCTTCTATCATATTCATCCTAAGCTTGTAGCTGATTTTGTTTGCAGTGGGTTTTTTGATTAATGAATTCATTGTACAGGTTCAAGATATGCCATCCCAAGGAGTGGGAATGTGTTAATGGCATTCAACAACCAGGTAGTTCACCATCTTATTGTGCACGTCTAAAATTACTGAAAAATGAGGCAAGTTACATCATATGTGTGATTATGGAAGTGTCTGCATAGTCCTAAATCAAATTAGTCCATCAGAATTATTTCAACTTTCAATTTGCATGTCAAGGAAATTTGTAGGAAACTTAATATTTAAACGTTGCAAAATATTAGTGAAAGGGTCATTTTTTCCTTCTCTTTTGTGACTCTGATCTCAGTTTAAGCAAATAAATGAGATGGATAAGATCAACTTCACTTTGCTTATTTCGTGTGTCCTTTAAGGCAGAAGCAATCTGCTGATCTCATGTTGATATTTTTTTTAGTCTGCATTTGTCATCTTTTATTCATCCTAAGGTAGCTACCATATATCTCCTTTTATGAATTGAAATGAGATTGAAAATATACTTTATACCCTCGCAGGAAGCAAGCTTAGCTCTCTCATGGCTCTCACCTGTTCTTGTTCCAATGGCCCAAAGCATTGGACCATTTCTATCACAGATTGCATCGTCACCCACAATCCGCATGGGGGTATTTTTTTCCTGCATTACATGCAATGATGCAAATAATGTTTTCTAAAGCACTCGACTTGCACTTACTGTTTTTAATAATAACCACAACTTCTAATCTATTGATTAATGTTATATTTTTGTTTATGAGATTTTTAGGATTTTAAAATCATGGATTTCTTGACTACATGCTACTTTAGATAACCATTGTTTCATTTTGAGATTGCCTGTTCCTCCCTTTGAATGCTTTATTTTCTTTTATTTACCAGAATGAATACTTTAATTTGTTACCATTGTAACATTGTTCTTTGTTATGACTTCTTTTTTCGATTTTTGATGCTTCAATACTTCTTATGCCTTGACCTATCTGAAAATGTGCTCAAGGAATGAAAATATCAAATCTGGAACTGCAAACATGATTTTACATGTCTGACTTAGTGACAAGAGTTTGATCTTTGTGTCATTGAAGAGCCAATGATAAAACCAAGAGAATTGATTTCACCAATGATGATGGTAGTGAGGATGCCACTCTAGAAGTTCTTGAGGCTCAATGACCTTTTTAACCTTATTTGGTCCTTTGACCATGACAAGTCTTTTTTCACCTTTAGAGAGCTTGTCAGCCTTGGATTTGGCTTAGAACGTATCTTATCCTTTTTTATAGTGGAGCTAAGAGTGGGACAGATATGCATTGGATTTAGAAAAACCAAGGATGATCTTTAAGGAAGTGTCTAGGGAAAAACTAGGAATCCACAGTGAATGGACGTTGTGAGAGAGAATGAATGAAATTGGAGAAAGATGAAGTTAAAAGGAATGAAAAAAAGATAAAGAAAAAAATGATGAAGAACAGAGAACAAAAAAGCAGAATTATGGAATATTATAACCAATTAGATACTTAAATATATATTTACATGCCATCACATGATACTATCAACGTTCTTATGAAAAATAAAGTGATGGTTAGGATATCACATTGAATATCATTTTAGTAAGTTGCTAACATTTGACGAAACTCTATTTATAAGTTACCCTTTTTTTTACGTGCCATTTTCTGTCCGATTTTGAAGCATGAAGGTTTGATACGAGGAGTGCTTTTCCTTTGTTTTTTTTCTTATCCGACCTAAAAGGAATGATATTATTGTGTGAAATTTGTGTCTAAAGCATCTTTTTCATTTTCCTCAAATATATCTTCCATTTACAACACTTCATTTTGTTTTTTCTACCTTGAGTATGTTCTTTATATACGGTTCTGGAATGAATGACTAAACCCTTTTTACATCAACTACTTGCAGGCTGAGATGACGCTAAAGCAAATAGAAAGCCTTAGTCCTCCCATTATGAAGCAGGTTCTCCCCCTAGTTGAGCAACTTCCTCCCTTGTACATGGACTTAGCCAAGGGAAGAGAAGATTTTTCTCCAAAACCTGAAGAAGCTCAACGACTTGTATGTAAAATCTCCAACTCTTTTATTCCGAGGTTGTTGCATTTGACATTACTGTTTATTCTTGTTTATCATATCTCTCAACCTAGGCAAAGTGTATTGTCTACTTGTTTCGTGCTTTGACCTCATGGTAGATAGTTTTAAGCCATAGCTAGACCTTGTGACACGTGGTTTAGGTTCTTATAAAACCTTTAAAATATTTTCATTTAAAAACTTAATTCTAGACCATCTACTACCTGCAAGTGTATGGGATCATTGTCGAGTAATAATTATAGCGAAATACAATTTTGGTGTAAATGGAAGTATTGCAATGATCAAATCCATAGGACGATTGTGAATTACTACAATTTAAGCTTACTTACTAAAATGGAACTCTAATAAACTAATTAGAGCTTCAATTACAAATGTTAGTTCATTCTTATCTTGGTAACAAAATCAACAATATATGAAAAGACATGAATTTAGCTACTTTCTATGATTATCTAAAACTTAACTAGTGTTAAACTAATAATGGATTGAAAACTTGAAACTTGGATGGAAGTATGGTTGATTGGTGATTTAGATTCAATTCATAATTTACTTATTCAGTATCCATTCTTGTCGATTCACATATTAATGACTATTGAGTTATAAGGTACCTAGGACTCTATAAAGTTAGAAAAAGAAAGAGAAGAATTAAAAGAGTGAAGTTTGAATTTTCAGCTTGATTATTCCCTCAAGCTAGGTGGATATTTATACTATAGGAAATGTACAAAAAAGAAAAGAAACACTGAAATTACAGTAGAACCCCTAAAATTGAGCCTATAATCACTATAATTTACAACATATAATTTCTACATTTTACAGCTTATAATCCCTATAATCATGACACTTCCCCTCAAGCTGAAGCATATATATCATATACTCCTAACTTGTTACATATATACAGAATGAGAATCAAATATTACTCTACAATTAAGTTATTTGGAAAGTTTACTAATGGGAATCAAGTTGTATGGGCATTTTGGGGCATATAAAACTGACAATAACATAATAGAAGGAAGAGAATGAATTTCTCCTTACTCATTGATGACTGTTTAAGATCCATTAGCTAAGGTAACTGTAGAAGAGTTAAGAGAAGCAAGAGTAGAGAAAAGGTCTTTATTACCAGAAATGTGATTGAAAGCACCCGAGTTAAGTATCCAAGAGCCATTGAAGGAAAACTATGTTAGGCAAGCAAAGGAATTACCCTGTTGAGAAACAAAACCATTGAAGAAGGAGAATGTTGTTTCGATTCTTGATATTGCAAGTATTCGTCACAATCTGCCCCTGTTAATGTGACTGATATTGTTCTTTGAGCTTGGGCATTTGGTAGTGGAAGAAGTCTATCTCCTTGAGACTGAGTCATGTGAGCAATGAGGTCAATTATGATGAGTATTGCAAGGAGGTCATCCATGTGACTCCCTATCACAATAAGTGCAATGGGATTTGAATCCTTTGCCCTTCCTCTTTTGATTAACCCCTTGCTGATTAATTTTCTGTATTGCTAACACGAAGCATTCAATCTCAATCTTGTTGGCGGAAATGCAAAGTAGACGAGCAAACGCATCTTGAAAAGTAGGAATGATTGGACTAGCAAGAATTTGATCCTGGACTGTAGCCAAATATGTGCCAAGTCCTATCAGGGCTAATACCATGAAGGATTTGTCTCTTTCCTGTTCTTGATCATTAACATTTTCAGAAAGAGACATAAGATAGTTAAATTCATGTTTTAGAGTTCAACTTAACCCAAATAACTAGTCATATCCTGTTGATTTTGTTTTAAATGGACAAGATTTGACACCCTTCTGTAAATAGGTTGAATATTGTTGGTAATATAGTGTATTAGCCTTGGTTCGAACTTTGTAACAAGTTTTGCATGAGTGAAATAAAGTTATTTTGGCTTAAGAGAGTGCCACAACAAACTACATAATTATGCATCGATTTTCATCCACACATCTGCATTTTTCTCATCTATTCTTTTAGCATCATTCTCTAAATGATCTTTATACCCTTGTCCCATAAACCGTAACTCAACAAATGCAGCTCAAAAACATAATTATCAGTACCTTGTAGTTTAGCAAAAGTAATAGCAATAGAACTAGATATGGAGGAGAAAATGGGTTTGATAGAATCTAAAACCTCAGACATGTTTAGTGAAGAAACATAAAAAAAAAGAAGACAAAGTCAAAATGAAAAATAGAGGTACCACTGGAGTTGGATGGGTTGGGTAAGAGGTCTGGAAAAATCGTGTCCAAGAAACAATGACCAGAGGTGGGCTCATGTGTGAAAAGGTTGGGTGTTGTGAGTAGAGAAAAAGAAAAAAAACCTAGTGGCACTTGGATTTACCAACTAGTCTCTGATATTATATAAAATTAGTAAAAAAAAGAGTTAAGTTTGAATTTTTTGCTTGATTATTCCCTCAAGTTAGATGGATATCCATACAATAGCAAATGCACAAAAAATGAAAAGAAATATTGGAATTACAGTAGCTATAATCCCTAAAGTTAAGCCTCTATAATTCCTAAAATTGAGCTTATAATCTCTACCATTTACAGCCTATAATCCCTATAATCATGCCAAATCCTTATAATCATAACACACTCGCTATCATAAGCTTCCAACTAAACACCAAATAGCTTCACTCTCTAATTTGATCCTTCTAGGATAATTAAACCTAAATTCTCATTGAGTTCTCCTTTAAGACCAGTTCTCTCATGCATTTTGGTTAGTTTTAGCTCTCTCAATACTAAAGTTGGAGAACTAATGTCAATTTTCGTTTGTTCCCTAGTTCATATAAATTAATGGGTGTCAATCTTTAAATCAATTTTAAGCCCCATCATTTGAACACATTAATCATGCTTATCAACAAGTATCTCAACCAAATCAACTCAATTACTCATCAACCCTAATCAACCAATAGGAAATTTAGCTCATAATTTTGAAAAACAATTGAAGCAAACATAAATATCATCACTAACAACAATTATTCAAGCTACAAATACGAAAAGGTGTTTAGGAATGCTCATAATCCGAAGTGAAACTCCCTTCTAGCTTGACACTTGAAAATCATCCTTTGTCCAATTGGTTCCCTTCATCAAATGGCTCAAATTCAACATACAATCCACAAAAACTAGAGAAAACTACTGAAAATTACAAAAGCTCTACGAAATCACAAAGTTCTAATGAAAGTCTAAAGAGAACTAATGTGGAAGTTGTGAGAAAAAAAATTCAGAAACTACTTTTAACCAACTAATCAGCCTAAGAAATCTAATCTGATCCAGAATAATGGTTTTTATGCTCCAAGGCATGGAAGGATCGAAAAGAATGAAATGTCCCTGCTTAAATCTTCCAAAACCACTGATTTCCTGCTCAAAGGCAGCGTGGCATTGCAACACCACAACCCAATGTCGCAACCCCGACTGGGCTGTAAGGTGGCGTTTGCTCCCTATTTGACCGTACTTCATGTCCTTGTTTCCTATACCAAAAGCTTGGAATAGAAACTTATTTATGTACAATTATGATATTAAGTATTAACTAAAATTCTAATAAAATGAAATGAGAATGGCCCTAAAATTTGCAAATGGAAAATTAACAGAATCAACTGAAATAGTCCTTTTCTGGTGTCGCAGCACCACAACTTCATCAAATTTTACTCAATTTTAAGCTAAAAGCTACCAGAAACACAAAATGCAAACACGGACACAAGTTATGGGACAATGGGAGGGAAAATCTGTGTCTAATAGCAGAGCTTTTCCCTTGTTTCTTGTTCATCCTATTATATTGATTCACTTAAGCTCATAAAAAAAGCATGAAACCTTAGGATCCTTTAGAAAGAGACCCAGATCTCTATACGGTTTGACAATATTCTGCTTACCTTTGTTTATTCATCATCTCTTTTAATAGAGATTTCGTATTGCAATAATTAAGGAAAGTCATATCAAACTAAATAAAGACATACTCTTTACCTACGTAGGCGTCCACAACTGCATCCCTGTTTGAAAAAAAAATGCTTCTTGCTCATTTTTGCTACTCTACTTCATTCTGAATGTTAAGGGCAATGTATATTAACGAGGGAAAGAGTTGATTGGTTGCTAATTCTGGCACTTCAGCCATATGCTTTTGTAGAGAGGCAATGGTTTTTACGTATATGCAACTCTAGAACATTGATGAGAAGCATGTTAAATCTGAAGATAGTTTAGTTATTAAATTTAGGTTAAAATATGTCATAGGTCCCTGTACTCTTCATATATTTGGAATTTAATCTCTATATTTTTATTTTAAGGAATTTAGTCTTTTTACTTTTTAGATTTCAAAATTCTGATCCAATTGTTAACACTGTTAAATTTTTTCTGCTAAATTAATTGGTATGACATTTTGAAAAAAAAAAACTCACTTTACAACAATGCAACTAAAAAAATGACATTGTAATAAATCTGAATTTAACAAAATAATTTTAACAATGTTAACAGTTAGAACTTGAATTTCGAAATCTGAAAAGTAGGACTAAATTCCTAGAAATAAAAGTATAAGAATTAAATTCCAAATTTACTAAGAGTACAAGGACTTATGACGTATTTTAACCTTAATTTTATTGCGAAGTACTTCAAACTGCAATGTCCTTCGGATATAACCTTAGGCTAAACTTTTACACTTCTGCTTTTTGAGTTTCACATATTTTTTTTCAGATGAAGTCATACTACGGCATTTCAAGAAATCTTTTAATAAAGTTCAAGGATGACTCGATTGATGAAACTCCAAAATTGGCTAAGGTGCTAAGTTCAGAGTCAGCCATCAGCTCAATGCTAGACATGTCAATTCGATCATTACCAGGAGATCACGGGCTTCCTCTACAACAAGTAATGCTTGTAATTTACTTTACAATGCCTCTGCATGAATGGAAATTACTTCAGATCATTTCAGTATATGAATTTTATAAGACTAATGTGCTTCAGCCGACGCTTGGGATTGCTTTTCTTGCTGGAAACGGCGAGCAGTTTTAGTTATACATATTATTTATATTGCAGGCTCTTCCAGATGTTCCACCTGCAATGGCAGATGCAGTAAATCGTGGAGGTGAGCTTTTGGTGAATCTGAGTGCAGGAACACCATGGGAGACTGTAGCCAAAGAGGTCAGTAATACATTAGGTGTTGAGTCGAGCATTATACGTGCAGAAATTTCAAAGGACATGAACAATCTTGTGGAGGTGATCACTTCTTGGATGGCTTCAAATTCAGGTACAAAACTTTTAAGGCCTTGATACGCGTCCAGCTAAAATCATCAAAGGAACTATTTTATTTTGATCATACTGCATTGGTGAGATTTGTGGTGTCATATAGAATAGTAGAAGAATATTGCCTCAGATTCATTCCCCTCTTTGACATTTATGTATCATAGCAGGGAGGGATGTCCAGTTTCACACACATATGATTAGCCATGAGCTTCCACCAATTTGTAATTAGCAATGCTTGTGTGTATATAATATACGGGTGTGTAGTGTTAGTTTGTGTATAGAATTTTCGACGATGGGATAAACAGGTACAATTTGACAAATTTGTTAATGCATTATTTTAGTTTCTATTGCTTTTAAACTTTAATTCTTAAAGTTCTTTTTACATAGATCAAAACTTAGACATGGTTTTTTTGAGTGACCAAAATAAAAGCGACCTGGAAGTTAGATGACCAAAATGAAATTGTAAACATAATGTGGACATGATTTTCAGTAATGGGATAAATAAGTATAATTTGACAAATTTATTAATACATTATTTTAGTTTCTATCATTTTTTCACTTTAATTATTAAAGGGTTTTTTTTTATTACATAGATCAAGACTTAAAAAAGAATTTTTTAGTGATCAAAATTATAATGATTTAGAAGTTGGATAGCCAAAATGAAAATGTAAACATAACGTGGACATGATTTTGTGTGTACAATCAGTTGTCGTTAAGGTTTAACGCTTGAGTGACTAAAATGAAAGCGTTTCTAATAGTAATGACAAAATTGCAATTAATTTTTTGTGATAAAAATAAAAACGCTCTAAAAGTTGAGTGACTAATTGGGTAGGTTACCTTAATTTTTAAATAGATTAATATTATATGAACTCTATTTTTAAATATTAATTAATTTAAGTTGAAATAAAATAAAAAAATTAGATAGTATAACTTCATTAGTTTTAAAATTTTAAAAAGTATTTATGAAGGTCAAAATTTCGTACTTATAGATAAATAAAATACTAGACCTGTTCTAATTTAAATAAAAAGAAAAAGAAAAAGAAAAAGGAAAGAAAAACTCTATTTTAATTTATATAAATACTAGACCTGTTTTAGTTGGCTTTTTTATTCTTTTTTGCTTTTCTCTTTCATAAGAGTTGTTAAAGAAAATTAATAATCAACAATACACATATCTTCATTAGATGATTGTTGTTAGGTGCAAATTCATTGTTGTTATTTTGTGTGTATAGTGGAGTAGAATATGCGAATTTAATACTTATACTTTAAATTAATCAAATTTGACATCATCATTTTTTATTTTTATACCTTTCAATAATTTTTTGAAATTCTTATTCTTTAACACAAATAGTAACAGTTAACTTCATTTGATCAAATTCAATGTATACAATTATAAATTTAATTCGTATTCTCTAATCGAATTATTTTAAGTCTGATGCAAGTGATAATCGTTAATATATCAACTAGATTTTTAGTGAGTAATATGTAAAAATAATAAACTAATATGAAACTAGATATATAATAATAAGTTAGGCACATCAGATTTTGAAAATAGAAAATTTTAATATACTTAACCGTTATCGTTTGGTGATGACTAAAATTTTAAATTTTAAAATTTAAAATATAGATATTTAATCCGCAAAGTACAAAGACTAATAGTAAAATTTAACCTAACATTTCTAAAATAATAAATAATAATTTCCATGTAGGCTAATTTTAAAACCTTCATTTAATTATTAGGCGCATGCGGGTAATTAAAATGTGCTTGAACAGTAAGACTAAAAGCATAGTCCATATTTCCAATATGCTTTTGTGTGTATCTATTGTTTTTCATGATAGAGATATAAACCAAGACCAAATCGAGCACAGGCCCTGCAGAATGCTATTTCCTCTGCTGCGCCAACTGGATCTTCTATGTCAGTGTCGCTAAGTGATACTGTCCCTGTTGACTCCCTATGTGCCTTCAAAACCACAGTAAACATAACACATATATAACAATACCATCACAATACACATAAATAACAATACTATTAGTAAAACTACCATAGAGACTTCCGTACTAGGAATCAGATTACATTTTATCCTTTTTACTACGCTAAATCAAAGAGCAAACTATTAAAAACTGATGTAGTTGACAGAATAGCAAGACAATTCCACATGACATGTCACATGTACCTCACGATAACATATAGGGACCAATTTTTAACAGTAAAAATGGATAAAATTTTTAACAGATTTGATCTAACATACATGGACTAATTTACTTTTCTTTCTTTTTTTTTTGTAGAGGAAGCAAAATACAATCTTATTCCTAGTACAAGAGCTTCCATAGTATTTTTACCCAATACTATCACAGAAGCAAGCAAAAAGGACTATAACAAGCAACAAAAAATATGAACATGGAAAATTGGTGCCGGCCACTGGCTACATTCATTTTTCCCTAAATGTTCCACGTATTTGGAGGATCAAACCCCCATATCCAATGTTCGTTGGATATGTATATATCCCGCACATAATTCAAGGAAAATGAAGTGTGAGAATCTAGTTAATTCCACACCAGTTCTGGCCAGTGCACATTGTTCCGGTAGTAAACCAAAACATTTCAACATTCTTTTCTGCACCAGTGAAAATATTGGCATATATCGATCACATTGGCTCATTCCACCAAATTCTAGTCATATCAGCCGGAACATTGTGCACCAGCTGGTGCACAAATAAGAAAAAAAATGTAAAATTACATATATAAGACAATCTTCTTGTTTAATGTATGAGATCTTTTCTTTTTCCACGGATTTGTCAAATGATGAATTTTTATCTGTGAACTTTATTGGAGTATTTTATACAATTGATAAATATTTTATATGTGAAATTTATTTAATTTTTAGTCAATTGATACTTGTAAATGTTTCTAAAAGCATATATGAAATATTTTTCAAAAATATTGATAAATCCAAAACAGTATACCAAAACAGACCAATACTGGTATGTATCAGTTCCAGTTGAAAAACAATACGTCCATCGGCACGGTATTGAATACCTTGGTCAGAACATAATTGATAACTACAATGAACATAATTTGGGTTTACTAAGTTCTGAACATCAAAATAGTGAAACAGGATTTTGACTGGGCTAGCAAAACATCGTATTTTGGTAGCTGTTGCAAAAAATTTGAGAGTGAGACATTAACTAAACAGGACTTAATGACATAACAGAGGGTTTGAATTCTCTTCAGTTTTTCTAAACTTGGATTATCGAATCACAGTAAATGTATGATAAAGGATTCTTCTAGTTCGAAACACTTCTCCACTGTTATAGCCAGAATTTCTGAACAATCCACACTAATCAAATGCCTTGCGATCCTTCATGAGGTCAGTTAAAAATACTATGGCAGAATCTTCCAAAAAAAAAAAACAAAAAAAACACTATGGTAGTTTCATTAAAAGCAGCAGCTACTTAAAGAGAAGTGCCTTTATAGTTTTACTAACATTTAGCTTTCAACCTAGGATAATATGGGATTTTGACCCTATATTGTGATTTTGTACCTTATAACAACAAATATTTGAGGGAAGCTATTATTCAAGGACCATCTTGATATACTGAATTTGAGGCCTGCCAAAGTGAACAGTGGCGTAGGATTTCTGATATGATTCCATGGATATGATACTTTGGCTTCTTTTCCTTGGTGGTAACTTCTAGAAATTACCTAGGACTAAAGCTTAAGAAGCTTACTTGTCAAATGCGACAACAAAGACATAGTTATTACCAATTCAAGCAACGCCAAGGCTAACTTTTATTGAAGCTTAAGAAAAGCTACCGAAATTTTGGCTGATGTCGTTGCAACCCTACTAAAAACCAGCATCTAGTTTCATATGACAGAACTATCATGTGCTCCTAGAAAAGGAAAGGGTCACTAGTAGTGTTCTATGCTATAAATGATTTTGATTTTCCTCATCAATGATAGTAGGTTTGAGATCTTTATACCTAGTGAATATTGAGATAAAAAAAAAATTCTTGAGCATCATTCCAAAGAAGATAATATAAATTATAAAGAAGATGAAATGATAAAAAAGAGGAAATGGAAAGAAACAAGAAACTAAAAACAGTTTCTATAAAATTAATTAAGTAAATATTTTATAGGTTTATAAATTATTTATATGTTCAAAAAAATTCAAAACATAATATTAATTATTTCTTATTTATTTATTAAAACATACATCAAGAGAATGACAAATTTTAATTTACACATCATATGGCATCTGTCATTTCATGGCCATTTTCTAATAGGGATTTAGTTGACATAAAGCATGCCATAAAGTTTGAGACCATTGGTGCTTAATTGAACTACAATTATATTTAGAATTTTACAGTTACATCACACAGTTCAGTATCTGAAGTTCCACCTCCCCCCAAATACTTTAAACTTTTGCTTTCAAGCCAAATAATTTGATTTTCAATTGGGAGTTGAGTATTTTCCGAGACATTCTACTTCAGTTAGTGTGATTGTATGACGTAATCAAAATGCGTGGTGTAATCAACCCTTTGTGCGATTAAGGAATTCTACACATAATGCTTATGGTTTCTTCTGTTCTTGGTTGTGCAATGCAATCAAGGAACCAAAGGAATGAAGCTTAGGGATCATTCCTTTTTTATTTCCCTTTTGCTTTATACAAATTAAGCTATTTATTTGAGAATGAAAGATTATTGTTTTCAGTTTTCCCAAAAGCTAGTCCCGTTAGCTGTCATGGATCAGTCTCACTATATATATCTATGAGAATCCCCTACAAGCCTCACAGTCCCTATCAGGCTATTGGATCATTCATATGAATGATATACTCAGCATCATCTCATCTAACAATAAGTCTGAAAACAAGGAACTAACATTGAATAGAAAACCTTAATGATTGTAGGCAACTCAGTCAAGATAGCTCCTTCCTATGAAATATATTATTTTTAGTTTATATTTCCCAATGAACTTAAAGGTGAGGCCAAATGTTCCTAGAAAAATGGGGACAGAAAGGAAGTAGAATGTAATATTGTTAGGTGTTTATAGTAAGGATGATGTTTTTATCATATAATTATAGGATAAAGAAGTAAAAGTGAGGAGAAGAAAGCATACTTCTCCATCAGATCCTCGAATAGTGAGTCGATATACAACAGTGATAGTTCCATTCTCAGAGAATATAACATCACGTACTTCTCCACACCATCCTGTGAGAAATATTGAATCAGGTTTGCAATTCAAGGAGGATATACAAAAGGAAATCAAAGGAAAAGGGCAAACCAGGGGCGTAGAAGCTCAACATGCGATTGGCATGGTACCTGAGGCAATCAAACAAGACCAGGTCAGATCAGATTGACTGATTTATCAGTAATAAGATTCCGAAATTCAAACATGAAAATTTAGCGGCAGTACCAAGGGAGAAAAGTGGAAGAAGAATCAGAAGGAGGCTTGACGATGTTATCAGGGATTCGCTTGTTGAGATCGCGAAGGATTTCAACTAGAGGACGAGTGATGTACGAAGAGTTTGATGCCGAAAACGACTTGTTGAGTGGCACAACGTAGTTTGAATTAGGGACTCCCTTTTTAGCATCGCTGCTACCATTATTGCTGCTTCTGCTGTTGCAATGGACAAGGCCGATGAATCGCGATCTCTCCCAGCTCTCGCCCCCAATTACCAACCGCCGCCCATTCCTATTGTTACTATCCAACACTAGCTGCGGAGACCACTGTGAGAGGAAGACGCCACCGCCGATTCGCAATTGTATTGCCATTTTTTCCAATGGATTTCCAAGCTCGTTTGGTCAAATCCTTACTGCCCTATTATTTATTTATTTATTCCCTTTGCTTACTTGTTCTACTTAGAAATGGCAACTGGGTGGGGGTGGGGTGGGGTGGGCGGGGCGGGTTTTGCCCCGTCATCCCCTATATCTCAACCTAATCCAATTTTGGAATAATTCCAAATTAATAGGGTTAATGTGCAAATTAGCCCTTATACTTTGGATAGTAATTGAATTTTGCCACCATATTTTTATTAATATTTGTTAAAAGGTAAATTTATCACTTTCCTTTTAATTGAATTTTGCCATTTCACTTTTATTTGATTGAATTTTGAAACTAAAGAATTTTACTATTCAATTTTAAATTAAATTAAATTAAATTAAGTTAAATTTAATATAAATATTTTATTTAAATAATTAAAAATAAATAATTAACATAATATTAAATATAAGTAAAAAATGTTATTTATAAAAGTTAAAATAAAGAATTTCTAAAAAAATTTCAAGTCTTCTTCATTAAATAAAAATTCCGAGTTAATTTATAAATTTTAATAATTTTATAAATTAACTTAATGTTGACTATTAAAATATGAAATAATATTTTTTTCATTATTTTTTAATGTCATTAAATTTTGTTTTCAAATAAAAGTTTGTGGAAAAATTAATTAAAATTCAAATTTTAGTAATTAAACTTTTTTTGGTAAAGAAAAACAAATATAAAAAGCTAACTACACAAGAGTTCTTTGAGCAATACTATCATATGCTTGAACAATAGAAGTGCTAGAACCTCCCTTGGAATCACCTCAAATATCTTCAGGCCATTGTTTGTATCAATTGTCATCTTGGCTAGACAGTCAACAACTTTATTACGGTCTCTAGGAAAATGTTGTATGACCTAAAGTTCTACATTCACTAGAAGAAGATGGATACATCTAATAAGAACAGAATTCGAACTCGTCAAGGAAGAATCCTGAATGATCTTGACCATTTCCAAGTTATTTGTTTGAATCATCACACCCGCATATTGCATGTCGTGAATGAGGGTCAATCCATCAAGAATACCCACAATTTAGCATCAAGAACTGAGTAGTTGCCAAATGTCTGTTGTACCTCATAATCCACTCCCCATTTCTGTTTCCTATGACTCTTCCCACTGTAGCATTACCAAAAGGAATTTGAACCTCTCCATCAGTGCACAGGCTGATCTAATTTTTTGGAACTTGAGTAGTTGAACTTGACTCTTACTATCTAGACACGTCTTCTCTATGAAAAGAAACAAATTGTTTTGCCTAAATATACGATATTTTAACTATCTCACCTATATTCCATAAGGCACCTTGAAAAAGAAAAATGTTCCAATTCTTCCAAATTCGCCAGATTAGTAAGCCAAATAAACAAGACCGATTTACCTCATCGACTACTGAGTAAGATTCTGCAAATTAGACTTTAACCGCTAAAAAAGGTCACCTGTAAAGAAACACCCATTAATTCCATCCGAAAGGACATGCGTCTAAATTTCTTTAGCTGTTGGACAATCTTTGAGCATATGCAAAATGTTTTCAGAATGATGACCACATATACCACAAGAACTATCATGCCTTATACCCCGCTTAACACGCTCTACATTAGTAAGCAGACGTTGATTCAAGATGAGCAATATGAAAAGTTTGACTCTATGGGGTCCCTAAAATTTCCACGCCAAATTCCACTTCACATTCTTCGTATTCCACGATCTTTCCCGAATGTGCCAATACACACTTTTGAGAGAGAAAATACCATTCGAAGTACGAGCCCAAATAATCCTGTTAGAACCTGTAAATGAATGAGGTAGGGGAATACCCACAATACGTTTAATTATATCTTCTGATAGCCAAAGACGAAAAAGATCCAAATTCCAAGATCCCTCATCAGTGGTCATATCACTAGGAAGATAGTCCAAATTAATATTAGCAAGGGTTAGAACTTGAAAACCAAATGCCCTATATCATAATCCATAGGTCTCTCTAAAAACTAATATTGTTCTCATTTCCAATTGACCAAAGCAAACTTTCCCGAATTAGGGGCCATGCATTAGAAATTCCCCTCCCCCTAAAGAAAGGAACATCTCCTTCAAGAGATATTATTTGGTAAAGCCTTTTTTCATACCATATTTGGACCGAAGAACTTGAACCCATAAGGCATCCTATTTGGAGACTAAGTTATATCCTAACTTCATCATAATTGAGGTATTTTGGTTTCTCACATGTCTAATCCCAAGCCCTTCACAAGAACGAGGTTGGCAAACAGACTCCTAATTGACCAAAGACATCTTCTGCCTACTATCAGATGACCCTAATAAATTGTCTGACGATACATTCAATCTCATCATATAACCTATTAGGGGCCATCATGGACTGCATGAAGTAATTAGGAATAGATAACAAAACTGATTGTGCTAAAGTAGCTCTACTAGCTAAAGATAATTTCCTAGCATCCCATCTGTTTAGTTTACTCTGAATCTTCTCAACAATAAAACTCAAGATACTAATAAAAATCCTTTCATGAAGAAGAGGTACCCCCAAATAGATGCCAATATTATGCACCCTGTGAAAACCAAGAATTTCACTCAACTACATACCATTAACATCATCTGTTCCTTTAGAAAAATAAATATTAGCCTTCCAAGCATTAACTCGGTGACTGGAATACCCACAAAACTTCTCTAGAATATCTTTAAGGATCATAGTATGCTGGAGATTTGCATGACAATAAATGACAAGATCATCCACAAAGAGACTCGAACCAAATCTCGATAAATGAATAGCCCACCAAAGATCACCATCTATAATATGATGAAAGCTATGACTGAGCCATTCCATGCAAAGAACAAATAGAATTGGCGAAAGCGAACATCCCTGCCAAATACCCCTCGTCGACCTGAACTTTTGCATTGGAGCACCATTTCATAACAGCTGCATAGTAGAACTCGAAATAGCAGATATTATAACACCTATAAGCATGCCAGGAATTCTTGCATCCTTAAAAGATGCCCTAATGAAATCCCAAAGTACTTTGTCATAAGCTTTTTCCAAGTCATTTTTGACAGCCATTCACTTTCTATTTTTGTGCTTACTCCTCATCGAATAAATGACCTCCTGTGCAATTAGTATGTTGTCAGTAATATTATGTCTTGCAATGAAACTTGCCTATTCCTGTCCTATGATATTAAGAAACACCATTTTGAAAAAAATTAGCAATTACCTTCATCACCAATTTATATATCACAGAACACAAACTAATAGGACAAATTTCCAACAACAGAAATATTTAGATTGAAAGAATTTTGTTCTTTGTTTCAAAGGGTTTTTTCTTGTGAGGCTTCGGGTTTTTCTTTAATTCTCTCTATCTTTTGTACTTTCCTATATTATAGTGAAATTTCCTCTTGCTCGTGGTTTTTTATTCTCTTGTGTGGAGTTTTTTCCCGTAAAATTTGTGTGTTCGATCGTTTCAATTTTATTATATTTACTTGTTTGTTACATACACGGGTTAATTCCCTACATTTCCTAATAAATTACATTATATGGAGTAATTTGGGCTTTATCTAAATAAACCAAATAATTTAATCACAATGATATTTTAAATAAAGTAAATAGAACAATTGAAGCTATACTTATCATTTCCATTAATAAAAAAATAACGGACTACAACAATGCAATTGTGAAAAACTTTGTAGAAATGTCTACACAATTAAAGCAACTACACACTTGAATAGGATCACAAAACTAAATACAATTAAAGCAAACAAAATACTAATCAGAAGAGCAAACCTAATTCAAATCAAAACAAGACCAACAAAAGGCAGTAGAAAAGGTTATGCTTCTGCCACGCTTAAAACATGTCAGGTTCCAATAAAAGGCAGGAGAAAAGTCAGGGACATTAAAAATTCCTTAAACTTCACAACCTACAAATAATTTAACAGAGAGAATAACATAATCAATAAAGAAAAGTAGGGGGATTTGGTGACCTAGTGGTGGTGGACGTAGGACGATGGTGAGTGTTTTGAGCTGTTGAGTTACGGTGTCACTCGAAGGTGATAGTGACCATATGATGTTGAGTGAAGGTGAACTCTAAGGTGATGGTTAGGGTGTCACTACGTTGGGTTACGGTGGTGATTGGTGGCAATCAACAGTAGGGGTTTTAGGAGATTTCAAAGGATTTTCAATTTGAGGAGATGAGATTACTGATTATGGATTTTAGATGATTTTCAATTTAGGGTTACTTCAATGTTTAGGTTTAGTTCAAAGGGTGGTTGTCGGTGTTATTTTTTGTTTTTAGGATGTTTAAGTTTTTTTATTAAATTATTAAATTATTTTTAGTTTTTAGGATTTGTTTGGGTTTATAAATTATATTGGATTTGTTATAAAATAAAAATAGAGAGTAACGAATAAAGAAAATGAAAGAGCAAAAGAGAAAATGTATTTTGTTGATCAATCGAAATGTTTACAATGCTTCTCTAAAGTCTCTATTTATAGGCATAAAAAGTATAAATGAAGTAGAGATCTACTTCTAATCACTATTATAATTTAAAATACATCAAAACTTATCTTGATCTTGATAGACATCCACTTAACAAAATATTCATAACACTCCCCCTTGGATGTCTATTTATAGATAATGTGTCTCATTAAAACTTAACTAAGATAAAAAAAATAAAAAAAACATTGTGGGAAAAAAATCCTAGTGAAGGAAAAAGAATACACATATCTATAATACGCATAATATGCTGCCTCATTAAAAACCTTCTCAGGAAAATCCAATGAGACAAAACCCCAATTAAGGAAAAAAGTGTACAACACGTATTTACTCCTCATAAAAACATCACATAATATATCATATTCTATGTATTTAATCTTGAATATTAGCTTTTCAAATGACTATATGAATGTATTTGCTAAGCATTTATATCACCATTCTTTTGAAAATTATGAGTGAGAGAAAATTTGGGGGAAATATATTTTGATTTCTTCAGGAGTTTCAACAATAATCATAGCAAACTTTAATCATGATCCCTCTATAAAAAATACAAATAGGTATTTTAGATCATTTTATAATCCTCTTTCAACTACTATTTACTAAGTCAAATTTACCACATATGTTCAATTATTTCAATTCGTATAAATGAACAATTCCAATAATTTCAATATGTTTCTAGCATTCTAAATCCTTCAAGAATTTTAATATAAACTTTATTATATAGTGATTCATAAAAGGTTGTATAAACGCAAGTTAAATCTTTTATGAACTATCAGTGTAATAATATATCTAAAGGTTATTGCATCCACCATAAAAGAATATTATATCTTTTCATAATCACTGTCACGATTTAGCGAAAAACTTCATATTTTTATTTCGCTTTTGCAAAACTACTTCATTTGTACCCTCATTGGCTTTATACCTTTAGATATTTGGACTACTAGTCCAAAAACTCCACAAGTTTAATTATACTTGAGTTAGGTCTTTCTATTTTAACCAACTTATTTCATATCTATATTTCTCAGTAGATTTATTCAATATCCTCCTTTTATTTCATTATTTAAATAACAATATTGCATGCAAAACCATTGTCGACTACTTTTATTATCGGTTCCACATTTTCTCGATTTGGCATAACGTATCGAGATTTATTTATTTTCACTATTTTAATCTTCAATTTCAGGTCTCTAAATCTCTTATGGAGTTTTAGTTATGTCTTGAGTCTCTTCTAGAGCGCCTCCACTATATAACCATCTAAAAGAATTTTCATCTTTGGAACCGGTCAATCTATTATTTATTCTAACTGATTGTCTTATGGGGACTTTGATTCAAAATATTAGATGGTATATAGCACTTGGTTATTCTCATTAAATTTGTGAATACATCTGATAGTTAACTTGTAATAAAGTGAGTTATCCTTTTTAAACTTCTGGTTCAAATTACTCTCTTTAAGGATCTAGATAATGATAACTCATTACAAGTAGTGATTTCATTTAGCTATTATTTCTCTCCCCTAATATCAGGAAAACTATCAAATTAAAATAGTAATTATAAATCATGTCATAATTGAATCTCCAATACATTTAAAACATATAATAATACAAGGAGACTTGTAATTAATATATATTCCCAACTTTCTTTGAGGATTCTATTATCTTTATGCGTTGTGGTGGAGCAATTGGAACATATACACATATACAAAAATTTAAAGATGAGAAATATTTAGCTCTTGACTAAAAGTCAATTGTAATTGGGAGTATTTATAACTTATTGACTTGATGCGTACAACACGTAAATCAACATAACCTCATGTTGAAATATGAAGTTTAGTTCTCATAAGTAATGGTTTAGACATTAATCAGAGGCGTTCAATCAATAATTTCTCTAAACCATTATACGCATAAATAACAAACTTTTACAGAAGTTTTTCAAACTTAATCATTAAAAAACTGAGATATAAGCTCATCAGCTTTAGCAATATAAATTGTCTTAATTGCATAATCTAAAATTAATTATTTAAACAAGTAATCTTGCAAACTACAGGTTACAAGTTGATGACACATACGTGATTATTTTGTAGATGCATCTACCAAAATCATATAATATCAAAACCATCCACATGGTGGATGAATGAGCCAATATTCATTTCAGAAATACAAGACATTAAATCTCAACTTTAACTAGTGAGTTTTTAATAATCAATTTTCATTGAGAACAATCAACAAATGAGAATTCTTGAAATTAAAGAATCTTCTGGTTCTTTAATAAATGCCATATGAATTCTCAATTAATTTTCACATCATATATGATCTAGGATGATCTGACTAATCACGTCAAGTAGTAAATACATTTGTATCAGTAAACTTCTAGTTTACTTTAACATGCATTTCAATTGTACTAATAATGTCCATAAAAATTGTGACAAATTGATAATTTTACTGTCATTCCTTTTACTTTGTATCCACATATAAGTACTTTTGTGACATTTACTACTGGAAATTAATGTGAAGTTTATAATGCCACTAAGTCAACAAAATAAATATAATTTTCAAAAAATTATATACATTATTCACTTCAAAGAATATGCCAAAACCTTCAAATATCCAAAAAAACAAAAATGATGACACAATGAGAATATTATATAATCTTTTCCTCATTCACAATCTCAATATGATATCCATTATAAATATCTTTTAAAACCAATGGATTAACCATCACAATATATTAATATATTAGCTCTTCTGAAGCTTTCGATTAATTTTGTACTACCAAATATTAGAATAGTATTGGTTTATATTTTCTTTTATGTTCACTTCAGGGAATGCAATAAATTTACTAGGACGAACTCATAAACAACCCCAAAAAAAATTATTTCATAATCACCATCGCAAACATGCGTGTATTTCAAATCAAAGTCTATCTATTCATGTTGTCATGATTAGTCTCCAATTATAATAAACATGATATAATAAATAACTTGAGCAGTAGATTAGGAGTGACTATATTATAAAATAAAAGAGAATCGTGCTGATAACGTGTTATAAAAAAAAACAGAGAGTAAAGAACAAAGAAAATGAGAGAGCAAAAGAGAGAGTGTATTTTATTGATAAATTGAAATGTTTACAATGCTTCTCCAAAGTCTCTATTTATAGGCATAAGAAGTATAAATGAAGTAGAGATCTACTTCTAATCACTATTAGAATTTAAAGTACATCAAAATTTATTTTGATATTAATGGACATCCACTTAATAGAATATTCATAATAGGATTGGGTTTATATTAGGTAGAATTTAGGATTGTTGGGGTTGGCCGATGGTTGGGGTTGGGGGGGAGTGGGCAATGGGCTAAGCTTAATACATATAATATATAATATTAATTATTAAGTTCGGTTAATTTGGTTAATTACTTAATTTTAAACTGAATTAATCGGTAACCGAACTTTCAAAAAATCATTAGTCGACCTCTGACCGAATTAGATCGATTAACTGAATTAGATCAATTCGATTGATTAATTTTATTTTAATCGAAATTTGAACACCCCTATTTAGAGTGACTAATGCGGGTAGTTTACCCTATTTCTTTTAACGTTATATTTTTTTAAAGTAACATTATATTATATTTTAGGCATAATGACTTTTTTGGCCCTCCAATTTTACAAAAAATGTCATTTTAACCCTCCATTTAAATTTTCACTTTTTTATCCCTTGAACTTCCATTTTTTTTTCAAATCACTCCAAAATAGATGGAAATGTTAAGGTTTGTTAACTTTGCTAACGTGGCATAGATGTGGATTGCCACTTGGCTTGTTAGCATTTAATTAATTTTAAAATATTTTTGTACTTTTTATGTAATTTTAATGATTTTTAATTTTTCAAAATAATTTTTATAATTTTTAAATATTAATTAAATGTTGAAATGTCATCCACGTGTATGCCACATCAGCAAAGTTAAAAAATGTTAATTTTTCCATCATTTTGGGGTGATTTGGAAAAAAAACAAATTTAAATGCTAAAAAGGACAAAAAATTATATAGAGGACCAAAATGATTTTTTTGTAAAGTTGGAGGGCCAAATAAGTCATTATACCTATATTTTAAAAGGTTAAAATATGTCATAGGTCTCTTTAGTCTTCTCAAATTTAGAATTTAGTCATTGTACTTTTATTTCCAAGAATTTAGTCCCTCTCCTTTTCATATTTCAAAATTTAGATCAAATTGTTAACACTGTTAATTTTTTTTTTGTTAAATTTGTTGTTGTGACATTTTAAACTCACTTGGTAGTAATGTAACTAAAAAAATGACATTATAATGAACTTGAATTTTTTTTTTTGTAAATTACAAGAGGAGGGCAAAACATTAACAGCAATGCAACTAGCACGATTCAAACCTAAGTCACACCTGGGGCAGTGAACACCCTAGCTATTAGACCAACACACGGGGCTCTTAACCAAATAATTTTAATAGTGTTCGAAAGTTTGATCTGAATTTTAAAATATGAAAAAAAAATAGAGGAACTAAATTCCTAGAACCAAAAGTACAAAAATTAAATTTCAAACTTACAAAGAGTGTAAAAACTTATGACATATTTTAACCATTTTGAAAAACAATAGATTTGAGTTTGTAAATAATGTGTTAAAAAATCAAGATAAAAATGTAAAATTTAAATAAAAAAAAACGTAATATAAATTTATTTTGCCAAACGGTCTGATATTATTCTAAGTAATATATCAAATACATTATATAACCTAAAATTAGTTCAACACTTTTTTTTTTTTTAATTATCATTGAGAAGTTGCTAACTTGGTTGATCAAGATCATGTTTGTTAATTTATAGAGCTTTAGTTGAAGGCTTTGGCATAGCATAAGTCAAGATCAGCCCACTGCTGGTGTTTTGAATATTTTTACTATAATTTAAATTTCCAGCTTATGCATACCAAAGCATGGGTATGCTTGCCTTCACTTTTGTTGTCGAATATGCTGGCTTTACCTCCGGAGAGGCTTGAACAATGGCGTGAGCTTGGCCAAAGTTTCCAACTCGCAGACCCACAGGGGATGTTAGAAATTAAAAATAAAGCTCGGAGGAATTAGAAAATAAAAGTAGGATTCGTTTTGGAAAAATGAAGTAATAAGATATATAATTAAAAAAATATGAATTGGCATCGATATTATTTTCAATGCAAAAGGACGTGGGTTCAAGTATGCTAGAAACGCATTAGCTTTTTATTTTAAGAGTTAAAGAAACGCTATAGGTAATTTTAAGCATTATATCAAAAATTAAATAAATATTGTGAAATTAGAGAATTAACCCGTTTAACTAATTACTCCCTAGTCCCTAAGTAGCGAGGGGCAGTAATAAGATGATAGTTGGCAGCTTCCAGCTTACTCAGCTTCCCAAATTTGTTTTCATATTCCTCAATCAATTCCACCCTGCAAGCACCAATCCATCAGCTGGAATTTCTAAATTGAAAAGGGTAGTCTATAAAAATAGTCACTTTTGTTTGTCTTAAGTTATATTTTAGTCACTTATGTTTGAAATGTTACGTTGTGTTACTATTTTATTACGAAGTGATCACTCTACAGTTAAGTTCCGTTATTTCTCTAACGGTAATCCTATGTGGCAGTCCAACTAGATTTTAGATGCCAACTTGGATTTCTAAATGGGATGAAAATAGACTTTTAATTAAAAATTTAATTAAGTAAAATTTTTAAAGCTAAACCTTAACTAAAAAATCTGTTCATCTCCTCTTTTTAATTTTTCTTCAGTCTCTTCTTTTTTTCAATTTTTTTCATTTAATTGAAAAACTATTATTAAGATCAAAATAGTTGAAATTAAATTGACTGCTTCATACAGATGGATTCAATGGAGGGCTCAAGTATGTCTTCTTTGCATTTCTCTATCTCTTTTATTCAATACTGAAAAACAAAAGATTAGATTTTTTATTGTTTAATGAAAACCCTAAATTAAAATTCTTGATATGAACATTAACAACTAAAAGAATTTCAGATCAGAAAAAAGGGATACCCACAAAACAAGCCGATTCAGATAAAAAAAATTGGATTGAGAAACTAATTATTCAAGAACGTGAAGAATTGGAAAATACAATGATTAGGAACAAAAACGATTACCATCTTCTTATTTGTTGACAACCACTTCATTTTAAGTTTTAGAACATAAATTTGTCGGTGAAGAAGATATATGAAAAAGAAAACTAAAAAAAAAGGGAGATGAACGGTTTTTTAACTAAGATTTAGGGTTTAAAATTTTTAATTAATTAAATTTATTTAATAAAAAATCTATTCTCATCCATTAAGAAATTCAAGCTGGCACTTAAAATCTAGTTGGACTGCCACGTAGGATTACCGTTAAGAAGATAACGGAACTTAACGGAAGAGTGATCACTTCTTAACAAAATAATAACATAAGTGACTAAAACGTAACATTTCAAACATAAGTGACTAAAATATAACTTGAAACAAATAAAAGTGACTATTTTTATAGTTTACTCAATTAAAAAATTATGCATGCCTCAATTTCTTAAATAGAAAAGACTAGATTCTGTAGATAAAAGGAGAGATTTGAACAAAAGAAGTTTAAAATTTATTGAACAAGTTTTTTATTATTATTATTATTATTAATTATTAGATATTAAAATAAACAATGAGGGATTTAAATGCTTCTTAATACATTAATATTTTAACAAATGGATTTAATGATATAATTGTACCCATCACAGTTTGAATATATTTATGATAATGGTAAACATTAAACATATAACTAAATCATTTTAATTTCTTCATTAACCAAACATAATATACAATAGGGTAAATTATATCATTTATTTTTATTTAGGGTGGCTGACGAGTAATTTATCTTAATTTTGAAGTGATTAATGTGAAAAAATACTGTTATGGCAGGTGACCAAATTAATAAAAATATATTTATCTAATACAATAATATGAAAAATTTTGAACCTTGTTTCCTCACCAGTATGCCAAGCATTGAAATGGATTATATTTGCCATAAATTTCCTCAACATCTTTTCCAATTGTCTCTTTAGAGCAATTTTGCTTGCCATGTACCTAATTAATATGAGTAAGACAATAGGTAAATAATTGAATAAAATAGAATGAATAAAAAAAAAAAAAAAAAAAAAAAAAAAGACGACCTGTTTCAAGTGCCTGATAGTTTCAGAATCGGAGGGAATCCTTTGATAAAATCCGACACACATCATAATATTGGAACAGACAAAGGGACCAAAACCTTTGATTTTCAACAACTTTTGATATAAAGTCTCAAAGGATGTTGGATCCGAAGATTGTTCAAGTTTGGCGATGTGATCCTCACGAAGATCCCCTTGGGCAAACATTGTAGCAAGTTGAAGAATACGGGCAGCTCTATACCCAACATTGCACTGTTTTATTAGGTACTTCTCATCCACCCAAGACCATGCTAGCAGCTCTTTCCAGCTTGGAAAATTCCCTATATCATCTGAACACTTGGATCTTTTTCGTTTCGAACGAGCATTGCCATCCAATGCTATTTTTGGCTGAAGCAGGCAGAGAGCCCGAGCCATGTCCAATGACCTCTTCCAGCTTCAGTATTTTTAATGGATTTAGCATCAAAACTAAGTAATAGAATGGAAGTATTAATTGGAATAACTGAACCTGCAGTTGCAGAGAAGGATGGACTTGACAGCATCTTCGAAAAAGGAAGGGGACCGAAATATTCGACCCAAACCATTCTCCCTCGCCGATGAATGCATTTCTTGAAATTCCAACACGTCCCTCTCATCTTTCTTTGATATTCTAAGCATTCTTCCAACTTGTTCCTGTATTCATTTATATATAAATGATTATAAAAGAAAATACTTGAGAAAATTGATATGATATACATACCAAAATAACAGCTTCATCGGCAGAGGAGATGGGGGAGTGATGGACTTGTATAAGGAGGAAAGGGTGATGGAGAGGGTGCGAGATGGTGACGGGGACGGAGCGAGAAGAGTCTGCGAGTCGAAGTGGACGGCGAAGGGATTTAGTGGAAGGGATCCAAAGGTTGGGAGACATCATGAAGAAACCATGATTGCAGACTGCTTTCTCCATGTCGAACCTGCCTGACCACTCCCCTAATGCTAATTTCAAATCCATAAAGATTCCCTTGAAGGAAGAATGTATGTAAATTGAAATGTTAGTTACTATGGAATAAGAATTCCAAGAGATGCGTTTTAATGATAGTATATATCAATTATGACTCTAAGTACAATGCATGACTTCAGCTTTAATGCATATCAATTAATACCTACCATTTTTCTTCATTACCCACTTTTACAATTTATTACCAATATTTAATTCTATTTATTCTCAATTTTCACTTTTTTATATAAAATCTAATTTAAAATAGTGAAGGACAAAATTTTCATATATGGTAAATATAAATTTTTTTAAAGAAATTGCAACATATATTTTATGCCCAAAAATATAAAAATGTCAAATTTATGATCATATTTTGATATAATGTGAAAGATTTAATAATTAAAAATATAAAATTTGGGTTAACGTAATATATCGTAGTAATAAAAAATAAGGTAAACTATAGGATTAGTCACTCAACTATTAATGTGTTTCTATTTTGGTCACGCAACTATGAATATTTTCAATTTAGTAACTAATGTTTTAGATAATTTCTATTTTAGATTGTTTCTATTTTAATCACTTTCCGTTAAATAGTAAACCAAAGTGATGACGTGACATTTTTTTAACTGATATAATAACATATCTAGTCTTAAATGATTACACATTCTATCAATTTGATCCTCAAACATGTTTCCCTAAAATTTAATTAAATAAAAAGTTATATTAATTTAAATAAAAATATTTATATTAATATTATATAAAATACAAAACATTCCTCCCCTTCCAAAACCTCCCCACCTCGATCACTTAAAAGGTATGGTTTTGTCAAGGAGAGACTTGATAGGTTTGTGGTCTTAGCTTCTGGAAAATTTTAGAAATTTTAAAGGAGCAATATGGAAATTTTTTCATTTTAGTGGGGACTGGGGCCCCTGGTAGCCCCCTAATTTCGCCACTGCATACAACCTGTGAAAGAGCATGAAGTTCACTAGCAAACATCGATGTTCTCTTGAAATTTTCTATTTACAAAACCAAATTCAAAGTAACGTAAACCACAATACAACCACAAGTTTGCTTTGAATCAGATTAGCAATGAAACTCTCAACATAGGACACAATACACCCTTTTCATCTGTTGGGACCACTGGTACATCCCGTTGCGCAACGGAAGAATTATTTTGGCAATCCACAGCCAAAAATCCATATACAATGAACGAATCGAGTTGAAATAGAGTTCAAAATATAGCTTCTTTACTGAAAACTTCGAAAAGATGCTACTGATTCGATGTCAATTCCAAGCCAAAACGAAAACATCCCAGCCTCTATGTAGTCCACCCTGTCAAAAATGAACAACCACTTTCTCTTGAACTTTTCAGAGAGAATTAAAAAAGGTTGCTAGACCTTTTAAATTTTTAAGTCGATAACTTTAACACACTAAGGGATTATCATCCTTTTATCCTCTTTGATATCACATATTAAAAAGGAAAACCAAAATTATTCCCTTACTAATAGAAAAGGCGAATGGAAAGTTAGAAAAAAGAATCATATTCTTTTCAAAAGAATATATGATTATTCCCTTATTAATAGAGAAAGGCAAATGGAAAGTTAGAAAAAAGAATTATATTCTTTCTAAAATAATATTAATTTCCATATCTTTTATATTTTGACTGAAATTATTTAATATAATTGTTTATATTAATAAATTCGATAAAATATATACAATTATTATTTTATATGAATCAAATTCATATATTAATTATATTCTTTCCAAAAGAATATTAACTTTCATGTCTTTAATATTTTGACCGAAATTAATTAATATAATTATTTAATAAATTAGGTAAAATATATACAATTAATATTTTGTATGAATCAAATTCATAAATTAATTATATTCTTTCCAAAAGAATATTAATTTCCATATCTTTTATATTTTGACCGAAATTAATTAATATAACTATTTATATTAATAAATTCGATAAAATATATACAATTAATATTTTGTATGAGTCAAATTCATATATAAATTATATTCTTTCCAAAAGAATATTAAATTTCATGTTATTTTGACCGAAATTAATTAATACAATTGTTTATATTAATAAATTCGGTAAAATATATACAATTAATATTTTGTATGATTCAAATTCATATATTAATTATATATATGTTTTCTATTTGTGTACAACAAATTTATACATATAATGTGTTTAATATTTAAATATCAAATTAAATTAATTTAACAATTAATTTAATTCATGTGACAACTAAATATAATACCAAATGTATTTGGATTCTGTTTGTTTCAACTATAGAGTATGAACCTGTAGGCTCTTGTAACGTTGGTAGTAATACTAGAACGTTTCTAACATTACAAGCAATGAGTGACATCTAGCAATGCATCATTCTTACCCAAGTTAGAAGAAGTCGTGATTCGACATAAAGTTTCTGTGATCATCTTTTCACGCATTGTATCATTTTTTTCTTAATATCTAGATTGGACACAAGTCATGGAATAATCACACTTGTATAGTCCAATCTCATATTTCTTAATTTTCTAAGCATACTATAATAAATAAGTGTAATATCTCATATCAACTTATTCGAGCATGGTCATGCATTTCTAGTCTCACTCCACCAAGAGGCCTAAGATATTGCTCCCATTATGTAAAAGGAATAAATCTGATCTTGATCAACCATATCTCACTACATGGATTGTGGTATATCCAACATCAGTCTTTATAGTACAACCTGTTACGGTAGATGTTTTGGCTATATCAAAATATATGACTCATGATATTGGGACAATGATGATCTCAAGTCTGAGGATCATATACATAATTGTAACAGCCCGTTTTTAGTGGTGTTGGTAATAGTGGTTTCAAGACCACAATTCTAATGAGTAAATTGTTATTTTAATGTTTATTTAAAGTCTACGGGATTATATTAAGGTCGTACTAAAATTTCGTTAAGAAATTTTGATGTTTAAATGGTTAATTAAGTAAAAAGGACTAAATCATAAATGGTATAAAAGTTGAATTGTATTAGTTAAAAGGGCTAAATGGCTTTGGAAAGGAAATTTAATGGACTTGAGTGGTAAATATACCATATTTAGAGTTAGTGGTTATGCATGGATAGGTTCATTTGAAATTTTTGATTAATAATAAGGTTAAAGTAGTAAATTGGTAAATAAAATGTAAAATAAGTAAATAAAAGATAATAGAAAGATGGCATCTTCTTCATCTTTGTTTCAAAACCTAAATAGTAATTAATGGAGGAGGAGAATTTGGCCAAGGCTTGTTTCACATGCATGGTATGATTTTGTGTCCTATTTTTAATGATTTTTATGTTTTTGAGTTTGTTTTAGCTTAATCTAGCTAACCTGGCGTTAATTTGCAAAAATTTTAGAGTTTGAGGAGCTTTCCATGAATTTTTTTAATGTGTTTTGATGTTAGTTGGTAGATTATTAATCTTTGTTGTAAAATAAACATGTTCTGTTAAGTGATTTTTGATGAATTTTAGAAATATGATTAAATTGTTAAAAGTATAAATCCATGGGTTTCGTTGTGAATTTTTCGTAATTATGGGTTGTTTTAAGGTCCCTTGTAACATTGGTTAAGTTGGATTTAGGCCAAAATGAGTTATATTTAAGTTATGAGCTTAATCACTAAATTGTGAAAAGTCAAAATATTAGGGGCAATTTTGTAATTTTGCATAAATATGAACTATGGATTAAATTGAATACTAGAAGTACTTAATTGAATGAAATTATTTATTTATATTAAGATAAACCACAATTGGACTTAAATTGAGGAAAAATTAAAGCTTCGGATTAGTTCAACTCTACTACTACGACCTTAGTTATCGAGAGAAGTTCGTATGAACTATAATCGTTTTTATGTTAGCTACATTGACTATTTGCTATTTTGTTTTAATAAAAATGGATTTAAACATACATGTATCAATGCTATGATGAATTGACGGATAACCAGTCCCGTTTTAACCTTAAGAATTCTTAAAATACAAATGACATGTCATTAGGGATTTCATGTTTTGGGTGCTAGTTTTGAATGTCCTATCGATGGCTGAGGTCCAGCATTTGTTGCGGATTCTCCACAACTCGTGTGAGAAACATTATGTAGCTTACACTCCGACCTACAGCTCGTATAAGTAGGCCCATTTCACAGCTTGTGTGTGCATTGATGTAAAGTAAAGGTTACGGTTATATAGAAAGACACACTTGTCTTTCGTTAAACTAATCTCGACAAATGACTTTGCCACGGCCATGGCTATAGTAAGTTCAGTGATTCTTTGCCAATGCAACTCATGTTTTGCCCATGGCTTTAACCCATCTTTGAACCAATAGAATGATTTTCTTTCACTCAAGTCAGAGATTTGAAAAATCAGCTCACTGAATGCCCGAACATACTCCTAAATAGTGCTTTGTTACGTAATACAACGCAACTTAGCCTGAGCCTCCTTCTCAGCATACTGTGTGTAACACTACTTCGTCAAATCTCTTTGGAACTCCTTCCAAGTCCCAATTGCGTTCCCACCACGTTTCTTATCTGTGGACCTACAACGCCACCACAAGAGAGCAACATCAATAAAATAAATTGAAGCAGTGTTTACCTTAATGGCATCATCCTTGATGCTCATCCCTTAAAGGTATTGCTTCATTTCCCACAAGAAGTTATCCACTTCCCTTGCGAACCTTGCACCCTTGAACTTTTCCGGTTTGGGAACATCTATTGCTTATTGCTTCGGTCTCAAAATCAATATCTTATTCCTCAAAGCAGCTTTGTAAATTGTGAGCTCCCTCTTAAGCTCCGTAATTTCCTCCTTCATGGCTAACATCATAACCTCGAGAGCATCATCCCTCTCTGCCAGCTTTTTTGTAGTGGATTTGAGTACTCCATTTATCTTTTCTACATTGGAACTAAGAAAATCCAACACAAATTCTCTAAGTTGCTCCTCCATTGAGTCAAACCCATTTGTGCGTTCCTCGACCAACTCGAGCGTCTCCCTCATGTCCCTCAGAACTTCTCAAGATTGATCACTCGATTTTCCAAAGCTAACAGCATGTCCTTCAATCGATTTACTTTTCTAGCCCTCCCACGGGTCTCTATTAGCCCTTTCTAATCGGCAACTTCTTTCGACATCACAACGGTGCCTTTGCAACCAAGGCTCGAATACCACTTGTCATAGGGTTAGAACTTTAATCTCACGTTCCATGCGGCCTTAGACGAGCCTTTCAATGCAAACACGCCTAAGTCATCCTAACCACCAAACAATTGAGAATTCACAAAGAATTCCTCTAAGGCACCAATTTATATAGCAGAAGCAACACAAATCAAAAGAAACACAAAAGAACAGAAAACCATAGAAAACAATGCACGAGAGGTGTTTGAGTAAATTCTTTCAATTGTATTACTTTCTCTCAAAGAATACAAGAAACAATGAAAGAATGGAATCACAATAGATGATTTCCAAGTGAGGGGGAGACTCTCTATTTATAGTTGAGCTCCCTCAGAATCAACAGTCTAGATCAAGTTACATCGATGAACGAGATTAGCCTATCCCTTAAATCAAGGGATTTACAAGATTACATAATCAAATCCAATATAATCTTATAAGATATGATACCCCTCAATCTATTAAGATTAGTTTTCCTATTTACCAAGGTAGCCTATGTTGCCATATCTTCATCATTGGGCCACTTGTGCTTTAATCTAACATGCTTCTCCAACAGCTCTTTGAATCAGGCCAATTTTTATGGGCTAAATGATCCCCATCTAATCGATATACCTCCATGGGTGCGATGGTCACGAATACTCGAACTCATGTCCTCTTACATTGACAACAATACACATATTAATCGAGCTAATACTCAATCAACAAATAAAATATATTTTAAATACACAATAGTAGATCTATATATTGTAGGTGGATATATTAAAAATAAAAATTAATAAAATGATTTAATGGATATATGTTTAATGCATGAACCACTAATAAAGGCGTTTCTCAGTACTTACAACTCATATTTCCCAATCTCCTCCGCTATATATAAATCAAGTGAAACAAGAACTTTAAAAAATCTTTTAAAATTTTAATTTAATTTTCAATTTTTCTTATTTTTAATTATTTATTAGGTATTTTTACTATATAAATAAAGAAATACTCATTCTGAAAATATATTCCTCTTGTTCACGTATGTGACTTTCGAATTTTCCTATCAATTTTTTGCTTTTACTTATTTTGCATTTTGTAAAAATATTATTTTCCGATAATTTGTTTTTGCAAAAATCATCAAACAACAATTTTTAATAATATTATTAAATATAATTTAATAAAAACAATTATATATAATTTGATAACATTCTTAATATAATTATTTTTATATTAAATTAATTTAATATTTTATATTAAAATATTTTATTTTTATATTTTTTGAGTCCAAGTTTTAAAGGACTAATCTAGAAATTAATTTTATTTTGTTATTCAAGGTTGTATGGAATAATATTTGGTGATACCAACGAATAGCTATTACGGGAAGACAAAGAATAGAAAAATAATGATCATTCTATTAAATGAGTATCACGTCCAACCAAACAAAAAAATGATTTACCATTTAATGAATAAAAGGAGAGTGTCATTGCATTCCCTACAACTAAACATTGTGTAAGTGTGGGGTCCATTTTTCAACACGTGGCCTCCAAATTTGCCACTTTTTTAGTGATAGTATACTTTTTTGATCATTTTCAGTTTACAATTTGATCCCGAAATCAATTTTAATTAAATTGAAATTGATTTGATTTTAATTGCATTCAATTTGATCACTGTTATTTTGTTTCTTTATATAGATTTAAATTTAAATGTTTACTATATATAAATTTATTTATAATTAATGATGATTTAGTATAATTATAAAGTAAATTAGAAATTCTAGCTCACGCATATACATATGGAAATCGCAAATATAGATTATAAATATGTGTTTAAAAATAACATGCGATAACTAATAAAACATATTGTTTGAAACTAATTAATAATGACACACGAAATATGTCGAGTTAATTTGTGACACTAATTAAATCGGATGCATTATGATAGAAATAATAAAGTATGCATAAAAAAATTAAAATATTAAAAATAAAGCTTTAACTCAATAGTTAATTAAAAGTTTTATTAATGTAATTAGTTCGGGTTTAAATCTCATCATATGCATATTTGTATTGGTTTTTCTAAAAATAAAAAGACTAGAATATCCTTAAATAGTATAATTTATTTTAATTATGAAATGACAGATCCGTAATTTTTTTAATTAAATTGATAACTCATCATAATTGTATAGATATATAATACATATAAATTTATTTATAAATTCTATAAAAGGTGGCTTTTATATTAAGTTTATAACTCCTTGATAGTTTATTTACATCTTTAGGCCATGTTGATGTTAACAGTTTTGCAATTTAGTCTCTAAAAATATTTGAACCCATGGTATTGAATACTTTCTAAATTTTAATTATTTTTATCTCCTGCACATATATTTAATAATCAATTTAATCTAGTCCCTCAATTTGATTGTTTTTTTTTTATATTTTTTTTATTTAGCCATTCCCTTTAAATTCTAAATTATAGCTTTCATGATTAATTGATTATTATTTAATTATTTTTCATAAAAATGGAGAATCCTTGGTTGGTTTTAAAAATAAGAATTTTTACTCTTTGGTTTAATTCAAAAACCTCCTTTTGTAAACATAATATATTTTATTTTAATTTGTTTACTGCCCTTTTTTAACTATTACAAATAAGTGTGAAATAGTGTTAACTTTTTAAAATATTTTATTTATGTAAACTATTAACAAACATTATTTGATTTTTTCTTTCATATTTAAAATTTGAGGCAAACTTTTATAATGGATATTAATTAATAATTGTTTAATAACATTTATTTTTAAAATAAAAATTAAAAGTTAAACAAAAATAATGTTTTTATAATATTTAAATTTTTTAAAAAAATTGATTTTAATATCAATTATCTTTAACTTAAACTAGGTTTTAATTTTGCAATCATTTTATTAATAAAATGTTACAAAATTTAAAAAAAAAAAACTATTATGAAATAATTAAATATATTAAACATTTATATCATTTTATTTTTACTTTCTCAATAATAATATTTTGAAACATTAAAAATATTGTATCAAACTTTAAAGATAAATATAATATATTTTAATTAATACTTACAATCAGACTCATACATTGCACGAGTAAGAAAACTAATAATATATATTACAAGGTTAAAACCTCAAAACTAACGTAAATAGCTTACTTATCTGACCGCATGGATAATTATTATTTTTTTAACAATTTTAAATAAAGTAAATTTAAAATATTAAGTAAAATTTGAAAGAATTAGATAAATTTTTTATGTAAGAAAATAAAAATATATAAAATTATCACAAAGGTAAATAATATTATCGTAAATATAAATATTATTTAATTATCATAAAATATTATTTATTTTAATATTTAAATTTGTTATAGTTAGATCATTATAATTTAATTAAAATATAAATTTTGTTTAAAATTTTATTTTTACTTATTTCATTGAATTTAAAAATTATGTATTACTTTATTTAAACTTAATTTTAAATTTAAGATAAGTAGATATTTAAAGGGTAAACTATAAAAATAATCACTTTTGTGTGTCTCAGATTACATTTTAGTCACTTATATTATTGTTTTGTTACGAAGTGACTAATCTACCATTAAGCTCCGTTATCTTCCTAATGGCGGTCCTATGTGGTAGTCCAAATGGGTTTTAAATGCCAACTCGGATATCCTATATGACAGTCTAAATTAAATTTATCTAATTAAAAACCTATTTTCATCTCAGTAACTAGACATTCAAGTTTGTATTTAAAACCTATTTGGACTGCCGTGAAAGAGGTAACGGAGTTTAATGGTAGAGCGACCATTTTGTAATAAAATGATAACGTAAGTGACTAAAATGTGACATTTCAAACATAAGTGACTAAAATATAATCTGAGGCAAATAAAAGTGATTATTTTTGTAGTTTACCCATATTTAAATTAAAAATAAATTTTATTTTAATTAATACATTATATCTCCCTGTTTGAGAAAGAAAATATGGTAAGTTGTCGCAGGGCAGTGAAGTAGTGTTGGAATGAAATCAAAAGAGAAGAGCAGATAAAGATGGAGGGGATTCAACTGTGAATAAATCCCGCTTACATTGGCTTGGCATCTGGCTTCATTGTGAGACAAAACATGCGGGAATCAAGACAGAGGTAAGTAAGTGCCTGTTTTTGCATTATTTCCACATGGTCATGGTCATAGGAACTTAACCAAAGCTGTAGCTGTTGAAGAAGAAACAAATGGCTGCGCTTCCTTCTTCAATTCACGTTCATCTACTCCTTCCCATGTATAAAGATGAGCCCATATCTTTCAACAAACCCAAATTGCAGCACAGGGCTGCTGTGAATAAATTGGACCTCGCCCATAAAGTGGTTGATGAAATTCCCCAGCCAAAGGCTTACGCCTGGAACCAGTTGATCCAAACCCATCTTTCCAATAACCATCCTCACAATGCTCTCTCTGTTTATCATGGGATGATGCTTCGTGGTATCCGTCCCGACCATCATACGCTCCCTCGCGTCTTAACGGCTTCCCGTCTTTGCTCCAACTTAGCGTTTGGGAAACAAGTTCATGCCCATGCTTTCAAGTTTGGCTTCTCCTCCGACCTCTATGTCATCACTGCTTTAATAGAATTGTATGGTCGTTTGCACGCTGTCGAAACTGCAAAATGGGTGTTGGATAATGCACCCACTTCCAATTCTGTTGCTCGTACTATTCTAGCTAAGTTGTACTTAGTGGACAATAAACCCCACTTGGCTATTGAAATATTTAACCAAATGCTTAGATTGAAGGCTGACATTGATCCAGTGGCATTGGTCACTGCTGCTGGCACATGTTCCCTCTTAAAGTCACTGCAACAGGCAAGAAAAGTGCATCAGATTGCCAGGGAATGTGGTTTGGAATTTCATCTACTTGTTAGCAATTCACTAATGAAAATGTATATTGATTGTGATAGTCTTGAGGAAGCTCGATCTTTGTTTGATGCAATGCCATCTAGAGATCTTATTTCATGGACGGAGATGATTCAAGGGCATGTCAAAAACGGGGGATATAACGAGGCCCTCAAATTGTTTCGTCTAATGACTAAGGCTCGAACCAAACCTGATTCCCTCACGGTTACAAGCATTCTTCCAGCTTGTGCAAGAGTACCGGCTCATAAGCAAGGGAAAGAACTACATGCTTACTTGTTTAGGAATGGAATAGACATGAATCTAACAGTCCAGAATGCTTTCATGGACATGTATGTGAAATCAGGTTTCATTGAATTAGCTTCAAATGTTTTCACTTCCATGGTGGAGAGAGATCTTATCTCTTGGACTATAATGATATCGGGATATAGCTTGCATGGACAGGGGGCACAAGGACTAGGATTGTTTTTGGAGATGGAGCAAGACTCCAGCTTAGAGATAGATGAGTTCACATATGCTGCAATTCTCCATGCTTGTGTGACTGCTTGCAGGGTCGATGTAGGAATGTCTGTCTTTGATCGTATTAGGGCACCTACTGTTACACATTGTGTTCTGATGGTAGCACTTCTAGCTCGTGCTGGACTCTTCAATGACGCACGCACCTTTATTAAGGAACACCAGATTGAGAATAGGGTAGAGGTATTAAGAGCTTTGTTAGATGGATGCAGGATACACCAGCAAGTAACGATGGGGAAGCGAATTGTTGAGCAGCTTTGTGAGTTGGAGCCTCTCAATGCTGAGAACTATGTTTTACTGTCGAATTGGTATGCGGAGAATGCAAAATGGGACATGGTTGATAAACTAAAGACAACAATCAAAGACATGGGTTTGAAACCTAAAAGTGCATACAGTTGGATAGAGTTTCGAAACAAAGTTCATGTGTTTGGAACAGGAGATGTTTCCCATCCCAGATCTGAGATGATACATTGGAAGTTGCAGCATTTGATGAGGAAAATGGAAGAAGAAGAAGGAGGAGATAGACCTAGTTCGATATTTAGCTTCCATGATGTCGATGAAGAACGTGAATGTATTCAAATCGGACATTGTGAAATGTTAGCCATATCTTTTGGGCTTATCAGCACACAAGAAAGAGCAACTGTTCGTGTTACAAAGAATCTCCGAGTATGTGGAAGCTGCCATGACTTTACAAAGGCTATATCCAAGATAGTAGAAAGAGAAATTATTATAAAAGATCCTAATTGTTTCCACCATTTTAAGAATGGTCACTGTTCATGTGGAGATCTTTGGTGATTTCTTTTTCCACCTTATATCCATCTCTTTATCTATCCATCTATATATATACCTAGAGCTTGACTGCTGATACCTAAACTTTCTTTTTTTGGACCTGATAGGTTTTAAACTTGAAAACCATAAGTTAATTTATACTCATTTTTAGCTATCTAACACCGTTAAAAATACGAAGATGTGACATTGACGACCAATAATATAGAGCACGTATGTTAACATGTGCATTTGAATAATCATTTATTCAGCTTTATTCTTGATAAACTTTTTTTTTTAATTTTTTTTAAATTAATATTAAACTATATATCTAGAGGCAAATTTATTCAAGAAAATAGATAACTTAAAAGAAAGCATATAGCAAAAGGCTCGTCATGGATTGGAAAGTTATGCATCTGAGTATGAACAATGGGAATGCTAATGCTATTACTCCTTCAATCAGTATGTGCAAATTTATTTTTAAAAAATAAATTATTAAAGCAGTAATTGCAATTTTTTTTAAATTTTCTAAATGTGTTTATCTCACAAATCATGTCATATTTGGTAGTACTAATTGTAATTATACAATTACATAATTTATATATTTTTTTTAAATATTAACTACTATAAAATTAGTATGAGAAAAAATTATTATGTCATTGTTATTACGATACACTACATATTTGTTGGGTTATTCCTCTTTAATATTTAACATATGCTCCTTATCATTGATCAAATTCATCATCCGAATGTGAATATGCATCATTAAGATTACCAAGATCTCATCCTTCCATATACTCTTCAAAGTATGAATAATCTCAATTTTACCTATGATTAAAATTATGAAATATGCAACATTCTAATACAATCTAACATTATTTTTCTATGTTATACTAAGGTGATATTGTTAATATGAGAAATATTTTTTTAGAACAACAATGTCTTCTCAACCACATTTTGAAGCATTGAATATTTTAAATTAAAGAGTTCTCGAGTTGTCTATGGTGCTTCTGCTTGGCACCATTTTCTTAAATGGTATCATACTCCATGATATGATGCAAGAAAATATTTTGTATTTGAATAATTAGCATCAATTTTATAATATTCGGGTTCATATTCCAAAGTTTGTAGTTTTAATTATAAAAACTTAAATAAACTTAATTTGGAGAAAGACTTATATTAAGTTATATCCCTATTTATAATACGTATATTAAGCAAAAAATAATATAAATTTTATAATATATATAATCATTATAAATAAGGTTTTAGAAATTGCATAATATCAAATTTAGCCCTCAATGATTACATTTTTTGTCAAGTTGACTTTTTTTTAAGTTAAATTTGGCCTTCAACCTTTTAAAAAAAAAAGTCAAATTTGACCATTAACCTTTAGAAAAGAGTTAAATTGTTGCTTTTTTTAAAATGGAAATACTAACTAAAACGTTAATTTTTAAAAATGGTAGCTCGAATGAGAATCCACTTGTACTTCATGCTAATTTTTTTGAATTTGTATGAATTTTTTTAAATTTTTTTAAATTTTATATTTTTTAAATTATTTGTTGACATGGCATATAAAATAAATAGTGCCATATTAGTATAGAAGTACACGTGAACTGTTGTATGTTAAAGAAATTAATGTTTTAGTCAACATTTTTGTTAAAAAAAGCAATTTGACTCTTTTTTGAAATGTTGAGGACCAAATTGACCAAAAATGTAAATATTGAGGGCTAAATTTAATATTATGCCTTTTACAAATTGTCTAAAAACTTTCGTAACACCTCTTATAAATAACACAATTTTTTTTACTTAATTTTAGAAATTTATTTATTTTTATAAATAAGTAATTTTAAAAACAGCTATAACATTTTTATGAATAAATATATTATTTTTATAATATATAACATGGACACATAAATAAGTTCTCTATATTTTTTGGCTATAATTTTTTATAAATAAATATATTATAACACTTTTATAACATGTAAATCATTTTTTATAACTAACTTTTTTTGTTATAACTTCATAAAATAATATAATAAACTTTCAGAATTTTTTTAGGATTTAAATAATATAAATTTTTGTTATAACTTCATAAAATACATAAATTATTTTTTTTAGCAATATACACAAATTATTTCCATAATTTATTTTTTTAAGATTTATAATGTAAGAAATTATTAGTCATAATCATCCCAAATACTCGTACTTGTTCATACTTATAATATAATTTTTACAATTTGTATAAAAATATTTTTAAAAAATTAAATTTGGGTGTAATTACTTACATAATTACTCCAATTCTCACCCCCTAAGAAGTGAAAAGTATAATTGGGATGCTCAAATTACATCCAATTCTATGGGATCCATTAATTACATTGGTTATCCAAACATGCCATCCTTGTGCTATTACAAATAATTATACCAAAATCCGATTACAGTGTGACTTTCCAAACACTAACTAAATATATCATAATGCAATTCAAACTAATTCTACATAAGCTCATACGACTTTAGGTATTTGCTAACTTATTGCCCATACGGAATCAAACCAAAATACGAGGTTCATTTAGCAAAGAGCACAAAAGAGTTGAACCCATATACGAAGAATCAAGGTAGCCTCATCATAGGTAAAACCAACTTCTACACGCAAGTATACATATCGTGACAATTATTACTCATTATGATGTTAATCACTCAAATACTTATCTACATAAATTAATAATATATTTTTTCAACTAAATCAATTAAACAAAAATAGGCAAAGCATTTGAAAACGAAATAATCAATCAAATAATAAAAACCAAAGATCACAATTTCAGTCAATTGGTCTGTCTTTACCTAATTTACACTAATAGAGTTTATTACCAACATGAGGTACTTAATTTTTTCCAAGCAATTAAAAAACTAATTTAATCTAACTATTGAGCTATATTCCTATACTAATAATTTACACCAAATTGATAAAGAACAAACCCCATTTATGACTACCTAATATAATCAGGTATATTCCTATCTTAATTATGAATCACGAATTGACCCAAATAATAATCAATACGTCATAATTTTTTGAATTTTAAAATATACGATTTGATCATTTTTTTCACATTTTCAAATTCACCCTTCTCTACATTGATTTCCATTTCAAATATCAAATTAATTTCTTATGATCACTCTTTATCCGACTCATTTCTGGATTTCCTCAAAAATTCATTGTGCCAAACCTCGGAATAGTACAAGATGTTTTACCAAAAATTTTGGGGCGTTAAATTTTGGTACACCATAACATCTAAGAACATTCTCTTAGAGGCTGTGGTGTTTTGTTAGAAATATTGGTATTGGCATGAAAAATGATTTTTTGGTATTCTTTATAAATTCTGATAGACCAAAAAAATATATAAAGATATGCTATTAGAAATTTTAATATTTCATTATAAATATTTGTATTATTGGCGTGAAAAACAAATTTTTGGTATACCAATAACTAAGGATATGCTTTTAGAAATTTTGGTATAATTGTTTAGAAATTTTGATATATCAGAAAATTTAAGGAAATGCATTTAGAAATATTAGTATATTGTTAGAAATATTAGTATTAACACTACTAATTCGCGGTTCAAGTAGATTAATAATTATTTTCTGTAATTGGTTTGATAACAGTCTTCCCCAAACTACAATCCATTGGGTACGATCCTCAGAGTACTTACCTACTTCGTTATAACTATATTACAACATGACCCGTATACTTGCAGACACTGCCTCGAATCTATATATTTAGTTGCAGTATTCACACTCTGGACGTCGGTACGTCCAAAGGCTGTCACCTGTTTGAAACACCAAAACAAATTGATTCTTCAGGGACTAATCATCAATTTTTGCTTTTCCTCGATTAACTTCATTTTAATCCAATCTGTGATCTATGCAATTATTTTATATAACCAATCAATACCAAACATTTTCATATTATGACATGATATGAACAAACTTATATGAACTCAATTTTTTGACATCCCTAAAATTTTATATTTTATTGAATTTAATCATTAAACTCGGGATAGTCATAGCTTTAAATTCCTAGCTTCGGATTAAAATTCAATTTCATATATTTTCATTAGGGATTTTATACCTTCTATTTCTATCCTAATTCCATGACAAGTTTTAATTTTATTCAATTTGGTCCCTAATGTAACAAAGTTACAACTAAGCTAAATTAACTTTACAATCTAGTCCTTTTCATAATCTAATCTTAAAATCTATCAATTTCAAGCTTAATTCTTCCAGAAATCAATAATGACAACTTTCAAAATCTTTAACAGTTTTACAAATTAGTACATGGGCTAGCTAAATCAAACTCCCACGACCTCAAACCTATAAAAATTATAAGAAAATGACTTTAATTACATACCAATTCACTTAGCCAAATGTCAAAAGCTTAAAAGGATTTTTCTCCTTTCTTTCCTATGAAGAATTGGCCATGGATGGAAGAAAAGATAAAGACATTCTCTTTCCTTCCACTTACAAGCTATTTATATAGTAATTAACACATAATTAACTTAATATTTCTTAATTAATTAACATAATCACATACTTAATTTCTATTAGTAGAGATATTTCCCGCTAGCTTTCACCAAATATTGGTTTAATTACCATTTTAGAATCTTTAGTTAATTTCTATTTAAATCCCCAAGTTTTTAGTAAATTAATAATATATAGCGATTGAACTTTACAATTTAGTCCCTGAGTCTTAATTAGCTATAATTCGATAAAATTTTTGGACCAATCTTTAATATATTTTTATATTAGCTCTGTAAATATTCATATTTAATATTTACGATCTCGGTTTATGAAAGCAGGTTTCTAAAATCGTATTTTTCGGTATCACTAAAAATCGGGCTATTACACTGCTATATAAAAATGTGATCCAATGCATGAATGATATGTGAAAGCATGATAATAAAATGAAAGTGATATGAAAATGATATGTGATTAATAAATTATATGTAAACTTGTGCATATTAATATTATAAATGCCCTATTAAACAGTTTTGGAAAGAGTTATGGGTATAATTGATATGTCACAGGATTCATTATATGAAGATATCTTAGTGTTGGTCGTATGTTACTTCAATTATAAACTAATGAGTGTTGGGCACATATTACTTTGGTACTTACAGATAAGTATTGGTGCGCATATATATATATATATACTTTAGCGTTGGACGCATATTACTTCAATTATAAACTGATGAGTGTTGGGCACATATTACTTCGGTACTTACTTATGAGCATTGGGTGCATTTTAGGTCTGTTGGTGGATAAATTCGCATATCTGATCTTGAATCCATATTCGGATAATAGGGGCCACAAAATAAGTACTAACTGATTAATCATACAATTTGGTATGTGAAATGAATAGCTTATACTTGAATTAATCAATTGAATACTAATACTAATGCGAAGAATGATAGCATGTGAAAAGATCACGAGAATTGCGTATTAAGAGCCCTAGGGGCTGATGATTTTATAAAACAAATCTAACTAATCGAATTGTGAAAATGAAATATGAATGATGGTATTAAAATGTCATACGCTTGTATATGAGATTGAGATAGCAATGATAATGAGATTTGAATATAAATGTTGATATTAGATATGATAAAGCTAAGGCTTGGAGGCATATCGATATGTTCATATACAGAATTCAAAGCGAATGATAAATCATAAGAAAGCACTAATGAAATGGATCATGAGGCAATGCTAGAGAATAGAATAATGTATATAAATGAAATTATAACTAGTTTACATTCTTGATTTGCTTATACATTGCTTTCAAATTATGTTAGCATCACTGAGCTCTTTTGCTCAGCGTGTAAATTTTTTTATTTCAGTAATGTTTGTATCGTCTTTTGAATGCTAAGTTTGAGTTGACATGTACCTAGTGTAAATGGTAATAGTTAATGTCTATTTTGATGACTTGAGTATGCAATGTTAGAGAATTGTAATATAAGTATGTATATATGTGTGTAATGGTGTAGGTATATATGGTTATGATGGTATGTCATGATCTTTGCATAATGTTTAAGCTATCTCATGTGTTGCTTACATGCAAAATAAACTAATTTTGATGTGAGTTTGATAACTTGTGATCATGTTGGTGTCATATTTGATTGAATGTATTTAGGTGATTTTAAATAGTGTTTAAAACATGAATTTTGAGTATTATAAGCTATGGAAATGATTTGGTATTTTATAAGGTCAAAATAGGTGATTTTTGGGTTCGGACAAACTTATTTCAATAAAAGTGGTTTGAATAATCAATACAAGTCAGTCAATAAGCAAAAATGAACAGTACTAGTTATTGGTAGAAGTGTTCATGGGCCGGGCTGGGTAGCCCGGGTTTGGGAAAAAATATAGGCCCGAAAAATGGGCTTGAACAAAAAAATAAGGCCCGTCTAAAAAATAGGTCAGGCCTCTGGTAATGTATTTTTAGCCCGGGCTCAGCCCGGCCTAGCCCAAATTCACTAAATGACAAAAAAAATCTGCATTTTTTTTATTTTTGAATGTCATTTTCTTGTTGTTTTCTCCCTATTTTACTACCATTTTACTATTATGTTGCTACTATTTTGTTGTTATTGTTTGGATATTGTATAAAACTTATTTTATTATTAATTTTGTTATTATTTTAAATGCATTTGTTAATTTTTTTTATCATTTTAGAGGCATTTGCTTGTTAAGTTGCATCTATCTTAGTGTTAAGTCTACATATTTTTTAAAATTTATTTTTAATTTGTTGGGAAATATTTATTTTGATGTTTTTAGTATTTTTGATGTATTATATATTTAAAAATAATATAAAAAATTAATACGGGCGGGCCAGGCTGGGCCCAAATTTTAGTTTTTTTATCCAGGTTGGGCTTGGGCAAAATTTTAGGCCCATTTTTTAGGCCCTGCGTGGCCCGGGCCCAATAAATAGGTACGATTTTTTAGTTGAGCCTGGCCTGACCCGGCCCATGAACACATCTAGTTACTGGTATCGGTACAAGTTAATGGATTTATCAATACATCTAGGTCAGAACAGGATTCCTTCCCTATTTTGAGTTGTTTCGACCCATGGAGACCCATATTTTGTCTTGATCATCTCAAAACACCTAAAACTCATTTTTAAATGTTTTAAACATGTTTTAAAGGTCTTAATAATGATTTTTAAACTATTGAACTGATTTGATTTAATTGTGTTATTGAATTCTTCTCATGCTGAATTTAAAATTTGAGTTAATTTGAGCTGCCCTAACAATGGATGTAGTGTTTCGCGTTCAAACCTGATGACCAAATTTTATGTGGGGCGTCATAGTCTTGAGAAACTGAATTATGGTATATGCTCTTAGAAATTTTGATGTTTCATCAAATATTTTTGTAACGCCCTGATTTATTTATTCATGTTTCTGTAAATTTTGACACAATTGTGTATTTGTTTCAGTGGCTAAGTGTTCTAGGTGTGTGTGAGAGGTTTTGGGTTCAATTTTCACTTTTGGCAAAACTTTGTTATTTTGGATCCAAGCTTTACCCTTGTTGAGTGGGTTTATATTAAATTGTCTGTTAATCCATATCAAAATAAGCTTACTGGTTTGAGTGGTAAAGGAGTTGGTGTGTTGGAGGTCTTATGTTTGAATCCTTGTGTGAGCATGGATGTTATTTTTGCTCGGTGGTGTTGGGATTCTGAGGAAGTTGAGATTATGTGGTTAGTGGGGAGTTGGGTGTTATCGAATTTGTTTTTATTTTATTTTTATTTTTCTTTCTTTTCTCTTTTCGAAATTTTTTCTCTGCCTCTGACGTTTCTTCTTCCCCTCCACTCTTATTTGTTTTTCCTTCTTCGTTTTTCGTGGCTTTCCTCTGATCTCTGTTGGATTTTCTCGTTTAATCATCGTTATTGCGTTCTTAGTTCTTTATTCGGCTGGTAAGTGATTTTTCAGCCCTTTAACTTTTGGTTTGGATTTAGCAATGTTAGTCTATGGTGGCTAAGCGTTGAATTTTGTGATTAGGAGAAGGTTGTGAGGTGGAAAATCTCACTTCAACAGCTTGATTCGAGGTTGTGGTCGTTCTTATAAGCGGTAAGTCGATTTTGCGTAATTGGGTAAATTGTGTTAGGCTCGTAATTGGTTACTAAAAGGTGTTGGGCATTCTGTTTTAGGTGCTGGTGGTCTTGGAAGTGATTTCGAGGCGAAAACGAACTAGGTGTGTACCCCTTACACATGAAAATCGAGTTTCGAAGAGAACTGAAAGTGCAATCTGTCAACGCCACACGGGTGTGTGGTAGCCCATGTGGTTGGTTGTGTGCGAGACACGGTCGTGTGTCTGACAAAGATGTGGCCGTACACAAGACATGGCCGTATGATGGTGTGGGTGTGCCCGTATGGGCTACATGGGCTTAGCCAAGTTGGGGTGTGGGCCACACGGGCATGCCACATGAGCGCGTGGGTTTTTGGCCAGGCCGTGTGGGCACAGGGGTAAGGCCAATCTGGGTGTGTAAGCCCACACACCGGGCCCATAATTCTAAATTTTTCCTAGGTTCGCATAGGTTATTTTGATCAACTGTGGGCCTACCGTAGGGTCAATAAGGACTAACCAAACCCTATAATTATGTGAGATCTAATATTCTGTTCTGAGTTGGACACTGTTATGCATGTCTGATTATTCTGTTAATTATTTTTATATGACGTCCGTTTACGAGCATGTTATGCATGAGATTACTGTATCTATGACTTGGGTGGGTTTTGTATATGTGAAGGAAATGTTTTGTATGGCATCCATCGCCTATATTCTGACAGCTTGGCTGCATATTATCTGATATGTGTCGTAATGGCACGATGTGGTGTGTAGGGATGGGTGAGTGTTTTTAACCCCACATGGTGTGTTGGGATGGTCGGAGTTGGCGTGTAAAGGATGGGGGTAGGGTTCTGTATATCTGTTCTACATATCTGATTTTATTATCTGTATCTGTAAAAGACTTAAGTCCGAATCTGAATCTGAATCTGAATCCGACTCCGTACTTGATAACGGTATGAGTTGCATGTCTAATTTCGTTGGGTTACACACTGAGTTTACGAAAACTCACATATGTTTGTTTGTTATGTTTGTGTAATCCACAGACTTTGGCGGATCAGTGTGACGGAGCTTCACGGTGACCATGAGTTCGTAAATTGTTTAAGTTTATGGTTTTTATTTTAACTTAAGGATTATTTCTGGAGTTTTGTAATAATTGGACTTTCCGAACAATTTGGTTTAGTATTGGGATTTGGATTTTCATTTTAACATTTTATTTGCGACGGATATTTAAAACCATGGCTTTTACGAAAACAAAGGCTTTCCAAAATTACGAAGGAGATTTTCATAGAAAAATAACGTTTTCTATAACTCCCGCTGTAAATCACGTTTTGGGCAAATTAATTAATTAAATAAACACTTTTGATAATAGATATAAACGAATATGAGTTATAAAGTTGGAAAAATTAATCGTGTCGACTTTGTTTTCAAAACCTTTCTTTGTGACTTCACCGGATTCGGCCATAACGTCTAGGCCAAATTTAGAATATTACAATTTTAATAAATAACAAAATTTTAGTACTAGCTATTTTTTTTAAAAAATTTGATATACCAAAATCTCTTTGAAATTTTAGCATGCTGTTAGAAATATTGATATTGCCATGAATTTTCTTACAAATTTTAATATATCAAAATATCTAAAATTATACTCTTACAAATTTTGGTATAAGTGTAAGAAACCAAAATTTGTACAATATTTATTAAAAAATGTGACATACCAAAATAACTAAAAATATATTCTTACAAATTTTGGCATTAATAATTTTCTTATAAATATACTTAATACTAAATTTGGAAATATGAAATTCAAAAATTAGATTTAAATTTCATTTAGTACATAAATTATAAGAATAAAAATAACATGCATAAATTATGAGCAAATTAATTAAGATTCAATATAATTATATTAAAAAGAAATAAAAACACGGATTTATCAAGTCCAAAAATGTTTTAAAATTTTTAAATTCGTTACTAAATAAAAATATAACAAATCCATGATTTTAAGAAATCATCATGAATATTTTATTTCTAAATAATTTATTATTTATTTTACATATTTTTTAATTCAAATCCATAAAACATCCTTTTTTGATTTTTTTTTGGTGAAAAGAACATACGCAGCAACTTTAAAAGACTTTAAAATAAACTAAGAGCTTGGATAGTTATAACCACCACATCAGGAGGGACTACAAAAATCTAGAAAGAGAACTGCCACCAAGAGAGACTAATCTTTGCTAGCTTGTCAGCAACTAGATTATACTTTCAAACAACATACATGATTTCCCACCGTTGTACAAAACGCATAACTCTTTTATGATTATTAATCTTATCAGACAACACACCATATAAAACACCCAGTCATAAATAGAGAGAACAATGCATCCATACATTTCATTAGCAATGTGCATGCATTTTTTAATGCAGTATATCATGAATCAAATTTTAGTACTCCATCAATGAATAAAAAAAAGAAGAAAAAATTAAAGTTGAAAAACAATGTTAAGAGTTGAAATTTATTTGTGTTCTTTAAACAAATTTCAGATTTGAGCCCTTAGGTTGATTATCCTTTCAATCAAGTCTCACTGCAGAAAACGGGGAACATTATTTCAGCAGATTTAGAATCCCACTTGATCTTACCACCGTTTCATTTACATGACAGTGAAAGCTAAAGTCCACGCTGACAGTTCCAATACAATTTTTAAATTAGACAAAATGTCAATTTAGATTTGGTCATCAAGTAAAATATGGCTACCTAGTACAAAAGTATTTCGGTGCTAAGAAATTATCATATTATATATCCATCTGCTAGCGGCCAACAATACCTACCACGATTGCTGAAACCGGGGTATGTCTTCTTGCAATCTGCTGCCTGCCACCGCTAAAGCTTATCTGCAATCATCATCCAAAAATGGTAAAGTAATCAGTACCTAGCATGAATGGTAGGAGCCTTTTAGTTCAAAGTTTCAAACATAAAAACGATAAAAAGTACAATAGAGGCCTTTGTGTTAGGATTTAAATTGCATTTTCTCAATTCTATTAAAAAATGTGCAAATTAATACCCATACATTAGATCAAAGCACAAACTGATTTTTCTGATAAAGATTGATCCGTACATCAGCATAAGGTACACATAGTACACCATTGTAACTATAAGTTATTTTGTTAGTACGTCCATTTTTAATAGTGAAAACGAATAATTTTTTTTAATAAAAAATCAATTTACACTTTAATCTATCATAAATGGACTACTTTGCCCATTTTTTAAGAAAAGAGAGCCAAATACAATCTAAATGTAATTTGACTCTTAATACAAAATCCTCCTTGATACTTTTACCATAAAAACCAAAAGAGCTAGTCACCTGTCATGTAGAAATGCTGCAGCTATGGTTTGTCATCATATACTAGGTGATGCCTAATAACTCTTCTTTGTTCGTCCAACTCATAATGAGCTCTAAATTCGGAGCTAGAAAAGAAGGCCTCCAAATTAGTGATTTCATATTCTTCAGCCTGCGCAAAAGAATGTAATCCAAGTTCAATTATTAATCTGGTAAACGGATTATTAGTAAAATAAAAAACTTGATTCAAGTTAGTGTACCTTGGCTTGTAGATCTGCCATTTTCACATCAACATGGGTAAGCCCTGAAGTTGATCCAGAAAGTATTTCTTCAAAGCGCACTGCATTATTCACAAGCTCCCTAAGAAGTACAAGGAGAAGTCCATCGTAGTCTTTCTTGAAGGTTATGTATTGCCTGAAGCTCTGCAAAATACGATACCGGATTCTTCTAAGCCTTGTTATGAAGGTATGTATTTTATTTTTCAAATTAAGAACCAATCAACTTTGGCCCTTCAAACATATATGACAATCAACAATTCCTCTTGGAAAGCAAGAGAGAGAGAGAGAGCATAAGCAACATTTACTGTTTGAATTCAAATAGAGAAAAATTCAGACAATCTAACAGTTTCAGTTCAAATAGATCACATAGGAAACTCTTAAAATCATATCGTAAGCTAACATTCAAGCTTGCATTAGCAAAAGTGTGACAGAGCAACAATGCCCATGGAAGCCTGACATAGCTTGATATACAGTAGAAGATATCAATTTCGATGGCAAGAATAATACCATATCAGGTAGTTAACTTGTCCGTACAAAACGAGCAAGCCTAAAAACATTCATGTAACAATTGTCAAAACAATCAGAATAAATATGTCAATGTACATGAGTGCTATGCTTGAGAAATGCAGGCTTTAAGAGTACTACCTTCCCCATCTTATTTATATTAGAGATGAAAAGAATAGAAGAGACGAAGTACTCAAATCTTTTTGCTGAACAAAATCATTAAGAGAAAACGTACTGCACTATGGCATATTTTTAGAGGTATTAGCAAGTTATGGAGAAAGTTTTTGCAATATGAAGTGAACCTCTTGTTATACCTTTCTTAAGGCTTTTTGTACCCCAAACTTCTGTGTTGAAATGAATGACTCAAGAAGGACACGAATAGCCATGTCCACATCTTCTTCCGTGACATGCTGCCTAAGGTGCATTCTGGCATGTGCTTCAGACATCCTGATCATTGATTCTATGTGCCTCACTGCTATAGGGACACCTTGTCCACGCTACAGAAGCACAATGAATACAAAGCATTGGAACATTAGAGCAAAAACACTTTCAAATTCACTCAAGCAAAAGGAGAAAAAGAATCACTCAAGCAATATGAGAATAAGGACTCTTACGGAAGATTCTTTTCGCAAATCAGCATAAACTTTGGTAAGCTTAGCCATATCTTTTTCATGGAACCTTGGGAAAACATTTAACTTGGCATATGTTAAATATTTCCTTAGCAATTCTTGAGAAAGTATCTGAAATAAAGACAATTTCATATGAATATTTGGGATACAAGATCTCAAAACTAGAAGCAGCTAAGAGTGCAGTTTAGAGTCCTTTACGAACCTTTGAATCATCTGGCCTAGCAGAGGCTTGAGCTTCTTCTTGGGACTCACTGAAGGCTTTGTCATCTAAATTAGCACCCTTAGGTTGAGACCTGAAGTGGCTGTCAACTACAAACTTTGCAAGCATCTCATCTGTCACAGGGTCAACAACATCCTGCATTTGAAATAAATTCTTTATCCAATTAAAACTTGCTAATTGAAATTCACAAGGAAAATTAATATTGAGCCCTGAGGGGAATAACCTTGACAACACATAAGATGTCAAATCGAGAAATAATGGGATCTGTCAACTCAACATTTTGAGAAAAAGTTTTCGATGAATCATATCTGCAAGCAAGTATGCATATTAGTTTTATGAATTGATTCTTAAAATGATAAGTTAGGGAGGAGAAAAATAAATAACTGAAAATAAGGGTTCTAGGGGGGGGGGGGGTCACTATGAATGGACAAAAATGATAAATGCATAAGATAATGAATCTTAAGAGTGGAGTTAAGAAATCCACTTGTTGGTGCTACTCATGGCCCATGAAGAATGTGCTAAGAGAAGCCATTGGACAAATGATCTCATGTATAAACTGTGCATACCTCCCTCCAATTGGATTTGCAGCAGCAATGACAGAACAACGAGCCTGGAGAGAAGTAACTATTCCAGCTTTTGATATGCTAATACTTTGCTGCTCCATTGCTTCATGTATGCTCACCCTGAATGCACATATGTTTCATTAATTTTATTGCTCAAGTAATCCCTCTGAAAGAAAAAAAAGAAAAGCCATGGTGGAAGGGTGTTTCCCAAAGTTAATTAATCATAATGCCAACAATAATGCTAGGCTTCTTTACCTGTCTTGATCATTCATTTTATCGAACTCATCAATAAGACAAATTCCTTTGTCAGCTAAAACAAGGGCTCCTCCTTCAAGGGTCCACTCTCTAGTGACTGGATCCTTGTGGACAGCTGCTGTAAGACCCACAGCAGAAGCTCCTTTGCCAGTGGTATAAACAGCTCTCTGCCCCGTCTTTTCAACATACCTTAGAAATAAAATCCTTCAAATTTTAGATGCATGTTTATTGTTAAGGGATCAAATTCACACCTAAGAACGGAGAGAGCTAGCTCATACTTAAGGAATTGTGATTTTGCTGTGCCTGGATCACCTAGAAGAAGTACATTTATGTCACCACGGAGACGATGTTTCCCTTCTACATTTTTCTCTTGGCCTCCAAACATAGCAAGAGCTATTGCAGTTTTTATGTCTTCATGACCATAAATTGACGGGGCAATGGACTTGATAATCTGCAAAAAGAGTCATTAAGCATTCAAGTTTGATATTAACCAAAAAAACGCATTCCAAATATTTGTTATTGAAACAGTGGCACAGTTCACATAAACAGAAAAACATTGTGAGTAACAAACCCGTTCTCCAATTTGTGTATCCTTGGCCAACTTCTCAATCTCTTCTTTATCTTCCTGAGTGAGTTTGTAAGCAGAAAAGAGATCCTGCTTCTTAGTAACATAGTTTGCCTCGACCACAGTGGCAAAGACAGGAAATCCATTCTTTGTGTTCAATGACATATCAAAATTATTTGTATAAATGCCAGTGACCTCCTGAAAGAAGTGACATTGGATGCAAAACAAAAATTAGTGTTCCCAACACAAGAAATAGGTGCAAAGCAAATACAAGAAGAGGATCCTACAATTTCTTCACCAGGACGAGCACAATCGATCAGATCATTGAGCAATATAACTTCCTTGTATCTTGGAAGCCTTCCTGCAGGCACAGTTCCTGGGCTTTCTTGGAGTGTGAGCTTCTGGTAGTTCCTGTATACTGTCTGCAACATGGCAAGGAAGAATACATGATGAAACTAAATCATAGACATTGTTCATTAAATTAATATGAATAGGGGCAGAAAATTTATCAATAAACAAAACCTCTGGTAAGATTAATCCAACCTTATTGGCCGTTTAGCTAGAGTTGGTATAATTCTTGAATCATGATAACAAATAAAAGCTCAAAAACAGAATCCAATATATAAACCCTTGTAAATAAAGTCAAATGCAGGTATACAAAAGGTAAAAACCCCACCTGTTCAACATTGACAGTAAATGGCCCTTTTGATTGGCATTCAGGGCAGGAACCAACCTTGACCTCTGAATATGAATTTTGGAAGAACGGTCCCAAAATTGATCCACACTTGTTGCAATCGTATTTTACCTGTTGCAACTGGGGAAAAACCCCAGAGCGTCTAGTGACAACACCCCCAATACGAACCATGGTGTTCAAATGGATTTGCCTAGAAATAACCAAGTGAAAAGGTAAGCCTGAAACCATGAAAAAAAATACCATTTTTGTGATAAAAGTGAATATTCCAAGTTACCTAATATCCCGAATTTGATCATAAATTGGAAGGTTTGTAATACGGACATATATCTTTTGGTGGATGTTCTTGTAGTTTGGATGTAAATCAAAGACCACCCTTTGGGCAACATCTTCCATAACTTCTAGGACAGATTGAGGAGCATCAGCCAACCAGATTGCAATATTAGGATGAACAGAAATGAACTGTTTGTAATCAATCTCCAAGCTGCACTTGTTAGCTACAAAATGGAACAATGATCAAACGCTTTTGCAATTAATTTTCAGAAATTAAACGGTAGGGAAGTATAGATGCTTACCTGACACTATCTCATTTACGAGGCGCACATATTCAATGTCTCCATGTCCATTTTTTGGGTTCACATATGTAAGCAAGAAATCCCTGAACTTCTTGAAAATGAAGCGACGAACTTCATCTCTAGTAACCCACTCTCTCAGAGTTCCTTGAACCCGATACATCTCAAACTCAGCTTGATCATCATCATCATCCTGAATATGACGAGCAAAGTTAGACGCAATTTGAAAATTCTAAATGAATAATGTTGAGGAGAGATCGGAACCTCATAAGGGTAATCATCAGTTCGATCAGTCATGGGTACATCATCCCTTGAGTGGCCTTGCTGTGACCTTCCTGGTGAACTCTGCATGCCATCAGTGTCATCAGGCCTGAAATCAGCTCTTGTTCGCTTAGAAGGCCTATAGTTGTCATCATCTGTATCTGCAATCATCATTCAACTCTATACATTAACTACCTTATATATAACCAAAGAAAAAGCCGGAGCAGTAACAAAAAAGAGTTCCTCCTAATGAGTAATTACCCCTCTTTTTCAATATTCCTCCTCTAACCGGTTAACTACAAACAATTGCAAAACTATACATAAAAGTACTACACTAATTTAAGCAATAAACCATAAACTGGTAATTATAAGAGAGATAGACGCAATTTCTAAGACATACGAAGCATGCTCATAATTCTTTTTCCATTACAGAAAAAAAAAACAAGTAGATACAAACCTTGGTCATGGAGAAGCTGGGGGAGCTTCCGATTAGAAAGGCGAGCATCACGGGCATCGAGCTCCAATTCGGCAGCCCTACGATCTTGCATAATCTGATCCAAATCTCTCTCATCCTCCATAGACTCATCTAGCCCTACTGACTCGTACCGGTCATGTGCATCCATCCCCCTATAATCCTCCATGAAATTATCATTGTAAAGATCTTCTCCTTCGTCTTCCTCTTCTTCCACCTCATCCACATCGTCTCTTATTATAGCAGGATCCACCGCCGCCTCTTCCTCATCCGATGAATGGCTGCTGTCGTGAGGTAATTGATCAGTGTTAAATCCTGCAGATGTCGGCGATTCTGGCGTCGACGGCAACGGACCCCGGGAATCTTCTCCGGCCATTCTTCACTGACTCTTTTTGCTCACTGAAACAGAAACAGAAACAGAAACAGAAACAGAAACAGAAATGGCTCTCTCTTTTTCTTAGGGCGGACGAATAGAGAATAAAACCTCCTTTTCTTGGCGGGAAGTTTTGGCGCCAAAATAGAGTACACGTCAGCTTTTCCTATCCGGCTTCTAGCTTTGGGGTAAACTACAAAAATAATCACCCATCTATACCTTTAGTTCTATGTTGGTCACTGAACTATTATTTTTTTTAATTTAATCACTCAACTTTTTTAAAATTAAATAATTTAGTCGTACCCCCTGTTAGTTGATATTAGAAAGTAAAGAAAGCTGAGTTGGACTTTTTTATTGGTCTATTGATAAAATTATCCCTCTAAAGTTTACATATTTTTATCAATTTGATCTTAAATTTAAAAATTTCAATAAATTTTAACCTTTAATGTTTACAAAAACTTTCAATTTATTCTAATTCTAAAAAATTTATAGATTTAGCCCTCAAATTTTACAAAAAATTTTAATTTAATTCTAATTGTAAAAGTTTAAAAATTAAAAAACAACATTTTTGGACAAAATATTATAAAGAAGATTTAAGAATCTAAAAAAGTATAAATAAATTATAAATAAAAGACCAAAACATATGTATTAAAAGTAAAAAGATAAAAATATATCAAATTATTCAAAAAGAAATGAACACGAAATGGATTGATAGGTTATCTACCTTGGTTCAGTTCAACTGGTATTTTTAATTCTTGGACTAAATTTTTTGAGGCTTTGGTCATTTGACCGACATACTTGGACTACTCAAGTTTAAAAGTTACTTGTGACATATCCAAGTCAGAAATATTAAAAAAAGTTTCTAGGTTTTTCATTTAATGAACGATTTTGCGTTGCATCATTTTCTCTACTTGAACATTAAGACTTTGTATACTTTTAAAATAATAAAAATTAAAAATAATTATTTTATAATGGATTAAAAAACTGTTAATATTTTATAGGATTTTAATTAAATAATATGATATTGATCTAAATATGACACTTAGATAGATGTATTTGAGCCAACTTGATTTTTTAGCATATTCACAAATGTGGTGGCAGTTTAAAATAAGCACAATACGAATGGTGTTAAATACTCTTCTTGTTCAATGAATTTTGGAAGTACATTAAGGAATACTTAAAAAATGAAATTTTAAATATTTTTCTTTTTTGAAATTTTAAGAATTAAGACTAAATTAACAAAATTTGTAAATGTTAATGCCTAAATTTATTTAATTTTTAGAATTCGAACTAAAATGACAAGTTTAAGGTCAATAATTGTATTTATGCTATGAATGACATTTGAATTTGATTATTTGTTATTTAATTTGATTTTTGAAGGGTTAAATGTTAGTAATTGATATTATATGTGTCGTAAAACTCTGTAACCCTAATCCGGTAATAAAAATGGGTTATGGGTGTTATAGATAAGGTATTGAACATTTTGCAATGATCGATGCAAAGCCAGGCGTTCAACCGACTGTATCAGGTTTTCAACTTCTTTATATGACTGTCCTAAAACAGCAGAAGAAATGGAGCATATGAGTAAGGTTTCATATGCTTCAACAGTTGGAAGCCTTATGTATGCGATGCTTTACACACGTCCAAATATCTGTTTCACAATAGGAATGGTTAGTCGATATCAAACGAATCCAGGTCTCAAGCATTGGCAAGCTGTAAAGCATATATTAAGGTATCTTAAAAGAATCAAGGATTATATGCTTATGTATTCTGGAGAGAACCTTACTCCTATTGGATATATAGATTCAGACTTCCAAACCTGTAAAGATTTTAGGAAATTGATGTCAGGAAATGTATTCACTCAAGGCCGTGGAGTTATAGTATGGAGAAGTGTAAAACAAACTTGCACTGTTGACTCTATTATGGAGGCCGAGTATGTGCCTACTTCTGAGACAACGAAAGAAGCAATATGACCTCGAAAGTTTTTAATCGAACATGAAGTTATTCCTAGTATGGAAAAACTATAACATTGTATTGTGATAACAGTGTTGCAATAGCAAATACCAATGAAATGAGAAGTCACAAATGGACGAAACACATTAATCGGAAGCATCACTTGATACGAGAGGCAATAGCCGAAGGAATTGTAGATGTGATGAAAGTAGCTTCTGAAAATAACCATGCGGGTCCGTTTACTAGGACTTTTTAACAAACACATCGAGGACGTGGGAATGCGAAACATGACACATTTACTTCACTAGAGCAAGTGGGAGATTGTTGGGATATGTGCCATATTGTAGTAAACATGTAATTGTTTTATATTTACTGGAACGAAGAATAAATAAATAAAGTTAATTTCACACTTCACTATTATGTCTTTTGTATTTCTTTCTTTTTATATTTTGCATGCATAGTAAAATTGTGATAAGCAAATATTAGCTCATTGATTGTCTAAGTTCAAATTGAAGATAAGTAGCATTGTAAGAATGTTTACATTGCCAGAAAGATGACTTACTTTAGTAAATAATCTAAATGAGTCCGTAATTCTGTAAAAGAATCAAAGTGAGCATTTGATTCAAATATTAAGAAGGATTACTATGTCGTCTACAATTCCAATTGGGGAGATGGCTAGTCTTGGGTATCAAAGCAGTTGACTACACGGGTAGAGACATAGATGTATTCATTGGTAGAATAATTTATTAGACTGGATCCAAAATGAATTAATTCTGAATCCATTTGTGAATTAATTCACTTGTGACATTCATTGTGTGATTTACCTAAATCCTGAGTTAGTCACTAACCATGCGTATGCAACTCATATGCTTTGATATAAGTAGAGGCTTATGCTCTAAAAATGATCGAGCTAGTAGTTGGTATGTTGGGTACATGACTTGTGTATGGTATGATTTTACTAGCAACAGTGGAATTAATAGCTCAATTAAAGAGTTAATGATATCCTCTCATTGGCATTGTGTGGATTGATAAATATGAAACAAGGCTACGAGTTTATCGTTCTCGAATGAGCAATTTATCAATCATTTGTTAATAGTAATCATATTAATAATTTGGTAACAATGAGATAGAATAGAATTGTATTGAGTGAACGAATTTAACTCAAATGAATCAAGAATATCATACAAGGGTAACATACACATGACGAGGTCATTGGACAAAGCAATTGGATGAATTGCTTTCGTAAATAGTATACAATAAGGAGTTTCCAATCATGGTACTTTTTGTGGACTGACTCCATGATTAAGTAATTGAGAATTATCAGAACGATGCTTCTGGACATAATTGCAATTACTAGAGCCTAATTGCATATGTCCGACTGGTCCCTCCGCTAGCTCATTAAAGCTCGATCAAACTACATTTGAATAAGAAGAAAGTTCTACAACTTCGAAAATAATTTAATTGAACCGTTTTATTCGACGTGGAATTAAATTAGGTGATCGTGAGAATTGTTCAACTAGAAATTTTGATTAAAGATTTTTCTTGCAAAATTAATTTGGAAAATCTAAGTGATTTTTGGAAAAATTAATTTTGATAAAGTAAAATTAAATTAATCAAATTGATTAAAATTAATATGATATTTTTGGAAATTAATTTTCAAGTAAGGCAATTAGTCCAATGGGCAATTGAACTTGAAAATTAGACTTGAGATCGTAAATTGGGCCTGGGAACCCAAAATTGAGACCAAGACCCAAAAACTGGTCGAACCGGGCTGATGGTCCAATTAGTGGCTTGACCGGACCAGTTGGGTTGTCATTGACCCAGACCGAACCGGCTCAGGTGCCATATGACTGTCTCAACTTGCATCACTGGACACGATAAAGTCGACGGTTGCGACGATGGCGTCCTGATGGCCAGCACGGTTGGTCTTCTATGGTTGAGTAGTGGAAGAGTTACACTCTTATTGGGACTTTACCAGAGAATTTGATTTCAGATTAACTATTCAATAAATAACATTTTTTTAATATTTTAATATTAAATTAAATTTAATAATTATCTCAATAGTATTTTATTGATTTAATATGAAAGTGAGTATCTTAATATTAAATTTAATTTAAAGTTTATCTTCTAGATAAACATTCTATTATTTTAATAAGATTTAATATGAAATTTAATCTAATATTTATTTCGATGGATATTAAAGTGATTAAGTTTAATGATAGTTGAACTCTATAAACTCTGCTTATATAAAAAGAGCATTGGGTCATTATTTTTCACATACTTGAATTCAAGAGAAAGTTGTAGAGAGAAAATTATCTGAAGAGATTATTTCAGAAAATTTTTAGAGATATTTTTCTGATTTATAACTTGACCCAAAAGTTTAGAGAAATTGCGAAATTACCCCACTGGTAATTTTTGTGAAAAATTTTCTAATTCTAAGCGAGCCCACACTTAACAGACGTGAGCTTGAGGATAGCGGAGAAGACTACTCGGTCGAAGCACTCATCCCAAACGAATCAAAATTGTATAATTTTGATTAAGTGTTTATTATTTTAGATATTACAACCCAGATCTTGTTTTGGAAAAAAGATTAAAACTATGGTTTTTCCTTAAATTTATTTTTCGCTACGTTTTCCAACTATTTTTCCAACATACTGAAGCCAAGGAAGCTTGGGAAATACTAGAGACAGCTTATGAAGGGACCAATACAATGAAACAATCCAAGCTTCAGATGTTGACAACTAAATGTGATACTTTTAGGATGCTGGAAATAGAGGCCATTGAAAGGTTTTATGCAAAAGTCTGTGACCTAGCAAATCAAGCTTTTGCATTAGGGAATGAGTACTCAAATTCTAAACTAGTGAGAAAAGTGCTTAGGTCACTACCTAAGAGGTTCAGCATAAAAGTAACTGCCATCAAGGAGGCCAGGGATATCAATACAATGAGGATAGATGAGTTAATTGGATCTCTTCAAACCTTTGACTTGGAAGAGGCCAAGAAGGGCAAGTCGAAATCTGAAAAGAACATTGCCTTTTAGTGGAAGAAATTGTGCCTACTGAAGAAAGCATTGTTATCAAGGAGATGCAAGAATAATTGGCTTTGCTTACTTAAGGGTTCAACAAGAAAACAAAAGACAATTTGGAATAAGTTAACAATTTGAGTCATCTAATGCTACCCAAAAGGGAAAATTCAAGAACAAATCTAAGTCAAGTGAACCTGTTAAGGAGAAGAAACAGAGAATTCAAAAATTGAGCTAATTTATAATATTTATGCAATAAACCTTTTCCCGAAAAGTACTTGTACTTTGTGTGAAACGGATTTGAAATGGTCCCAACTCTCAACCAAATGGCCATCTCCGTTATTCTCATACCCTAAATTGCATCGAGTGTGGGTTCAAGCAATACGAACCAAACACAGAACAAGAAATGATTTAATTACTTTTAGTAGGAAAGTAATTCCCTTAATAGAAATTGGTAAAAATTACAATTCACAGAAAATATAATTTATTCTTAGAAAAAAAATTCCCACTAATTTCTAGCAAAATAACAATATATGAAACTTGTGTGTTTAAAAACTTATGTTAATAGCTCTACCAATGTCATTTATTTGTAGGGAGAGATAGAATAATCCTACTTGAATAAGTATAGCACAAATAATATTTATTTAATAGAAAAACAATCTCCTAGCCTAACTAGAAGAGGAAGGCAACACTGTTGGAAAAACGAGTTTGGAAAACATTTAATCAAAATTGTACCTTTTCGATTTGTCTAGGATGAACGCTTCGACTAAGTAGTCTTCTTCGTTATCCTCAAGCTCACATCTGTCGAATGTGGGCTCGCTTTAAATCAGAAAATTTTTCACAAAAATTACCAGTAATTTTGCAATTTCTGTAAACTTTTGGGTCAAGTTGTAAATCATAAAAATATCTTTAGAAATTTTTTGGAATAATCTCTTCAGAGAATTTTCTCTTAAATTCAAGTGTGTCTAAATAATGACCCAAGCCTCTTTTTATGTAAGGAAAATTTTGAGAGTTCAACTATTATTAAACTTAATCACTTTAATATTAAATTAATATAATATTTATCAAGATAAATATTAGATTAAATTTAATATTAAATATTATTAAAATAATAGAATGTATATCTACAAGATAAACATTAAATTAAATTAAATATTAAATTAATAAAATACTATTAAGATAAGTATTAAATTAAATTTAATATCAAACTATTAAAATAATATTATATTTGGAATAATTAATCTGAAATCAAATTATCTGATAAAATTCCAGTAGGAATGTAACTCTTCCACTGTTCAACCACTAACGACCAACTGTCGTTGGCCACCAGGATGCCGCCGTCGCAGCCACTGGCACTGCCGTGTCTGATAAAGCAGGTGCGACACCCTTACAACACTCCGAGTCAGTTCGACTGCTGCCAATTTGGTTTGGGTCAATGATGACCCGACTAGTCCGATCTAGCAAGCGATTGGACCGTTGGTCCGGTTTCACATAGCAGGCCCAGTTCGACTAGTTTTTGGGTTTTGGTCTCATTTTTGTGGTCCCAGGCCCAATTTACGATATCATGTCCAATTTTCAAGTTCAATTACCCATTGAGCCAATTATCTAACTTAAAAATTAACTTCCAAAAATATTATATTAATTTTGATTGATTTGATTAATTTAATTTTACTTTATCAAAATTATTTTTTCCAAAAGTCACTTAGATTTTCCAAATTAAATTTTCAAGAAAATTCATTAATCAAAATTTTTAGTTGAACAATTCTTACAACCACCTAATTTAATTCCACATCAAATAAATTGACTCAATTAAATTATTCCCAAATTCATAGAATTTTCTTCTAATTCAAATGCAGTACGACTGAGCTTTTGTTGAGCTAGCAGAGGGACCGATCGGACATATACAATTAGGCTCTAGTGGTTGCAATTATGTCCAGAAGTATCGTTCTGATAATTCGCAATTACTTAATCCTCTTGTCAGTCCACAAAAAGTACCATGATTAAAAACTCATTATTGTATACTCTTTACGAAAGCAATTCATCCAACTGCTTTGTCTAATGACCTCGTTGAGTGTGTGTTACCCTCATATGATATCCTTGATTCCTTTGAGTTAAATCTATTCACTCAATACAATCCTATTTTATCTCATTGTTACCATTGTGTCTTCTTAATAATTAATATGACCACTGTCAACAAATGACTATGATAAATTACTCGTTTGAAAATAAGCAACTCGTGGACATATTCCATATTTATCAATCCATATAATGCCAATGAGAGAATATCATTAACTCTTTAATTGAGCTATGAATTCCACTGTTGCTAGTAAAGCCATGCCATACACAAGTCATGTACCCAACATACTGGCTATGAGCTCGATTATCTTTAGAGCATAAGCCTCCACTTATATTAAAACACATGAGTTGCATACGCATGGTTAGTGACTAACTTAGGATTTAGGTAAATCACACCATGAACATCACAAGTGAATTAATTCACAAATGGATTCATAATTAATTCATTTTAGGTCCAGTCTAATAAATTATTCTATCAATGAATAAATCTATGTCTCTACCCGTGGAGTCAACTGCTTTGATACCCATGCCAATTGGAATTGTAGATGACATAATAATCCTTCTCAGTATTTGAATCAAATGCTCACTTTGATTCTTTTACAGGATTATGGACTCATTTAGATTATCTATTAAATTAAGTCGTCTTTTTGGCAATGTAAACATTTTTTTTACAATGCCACTTATCTTCAATTTGAACTTTAGACAATCAATGTGCTAATATTTGCTTGTCACAGTTTTGCTATGCATGCAAAATATAAAAGACAGGAATGCAAATGACATAATAGTGAAATGTGAAATTAACTTTATTTATTTATTCATCGTTCAAATAAATAGAAAATAGTTACATGTTTACTACAATATGGACACATTTCCCAGTAGGCACACCCCATAAATTCCCTTAGGGTTGTCGCCCCTCACATGTTTACTTGAGACAGATTGGGCATTTCATATATTAGGTCCAATTATATATGCTTATTAGACTTTTAACCCAACACTTTATAATTTAAATAAGAAAAGTTGAAGAATTAGAATTCCTCGGTTGACTAATGATAGTGTAAATTAACCAATCATCTTCCTCCCCCTATTCAGATGATTCGAAGGCATTTCTTTTGGAAGGAATGTCACTTGTTTTAAGAATGCAGCACCGATGGGCACCAAATACCTGTTGAAGTTTGGACCATAACACATGTACCCCTTTTGAAGGTGAGAGTACCCCCAAAAACAAGCAGTTTAAGGATTTTGGATCCAACTTAGTGACATAAGGTCGAACATCTCAAGCAAAATAGGTCCCTTGAAGCTGAAATGTCTAAAAACTCTGTATCTTTCAATTTTTCCGATCAAATCAAAACCCGACTTCATATTTATTCACTAGGGACCTCAAACTTTCAATTCATAGTATAAACTTTGTAACACCCCTTACTCGACCTAATTATCGGGTCTAAGCTTCAGGATGCCATATTCATTACCAGAGTAACTATGATTCAATTTAACCATGCATACATGATATAAATTATAATACTCATTCATAATATGTTATACATTCATTTCTGGGTCATATACAAGCTTACGAAAGCTCTTAAAATGATTCGGGGTCGAATAAGGACCAAATTTTAAAGTTTACAAACTATCAGGTTGACGTCGCGACTTTGGAGGTTCCTTGTCACAATGCAACTCACTGACTTGATGTAGTCACGATGTTAAAGGCTGGACGTCGCAACGTGGCTATCTATTTCCATATGGTACCGATTCTGCAAAACCTAAACAATAAAACTCAATTTTCAATTCAACCATTTCAGTAGGTATACCTTTCAAATATGCATATTCCTAAACTTTAACATCTTATTTTCATAGTCATTACATAAAATTCATATTTTCAAACTAAACACATATGCCAAGTTCCATAATTCTAACCATTTAACCATTTGATAGAAATACACATATATGTCACAAGTTATGCAACATCCCATTCAATTCAACTATTTACCAATCTCAATCATATAAACTAACCATTTGGCCATAACAAAACTTACCATTTCTAGCTTTAAATATCAACATGATCATATATTGTGCTAAACCAACTCAAAACCTAGATACATGCCATTTATCGAAACAATTGGAACTATACTGTAACGACCAATTTTTCAATGGTGTCGAAAACGGTGGTTTCAAAACCCCATTTCTGATGTTCAAGCCCGTAACAATTATCATTTAATATTTATGAGGTTAGTATAAATTTTAATTAAAGTTTGGTCCTTTGATTTTGTTAATTGGATAGTTAATTAATGTTTAAGGACTAAATGTAGAAGTGGTAAAAGTTAATTGCTATGAATTTTTAATTATTTGAGGGACCTATTGAGTAATTGGATCTTCTAATTATGTTAAACGGCGGTGGAAAATAGTTGTAACCCACCAAAATTGTTAATTAAGCTTAAGTTTAATTAAACTTAGGTTAATTAAGTTAATTATAATTAATAACTAATTAGAATATATAAGAAAAAATTAAAAGAAATGAAAGCCATTTCTTGTTTTCTTCATCTTTCTCATGACACAAAAAGGATGAAAAATAAGGTTTGAAGTTTTCAATTGGTAAGCAATTTCAAGTTCGTTTCATGTAATTTTTATATTTTTGAGATTCTGGGAGCTTGATTTAGCTGACCCATATACTATTTTGCAAAATTTTTAAAGATTTCAACAATTTCCATTGTTGGTTTCTTGACACTTTTGGCACTAAACTGCTAGATTTTAAGCTTAGAAATGAAAAAAAGAGCTAGTTTGTAAAGTTTAATTGTTAATTTTTGAACATAGAAACTAATGTGTAAACATTTCAAAATTGGTATAAAATTATTATAGATTATGGACAGTAGAGAACCTTAGAAGGATGTCATTGAGATCGATTTTGAAATCAAGGCACAATTTTAAACGTTATGGTAATTTTGGTTTTAAGGACTAAATTGAATAAAATGAAAAAATTTAGGAAATATTCAAAAAATAAAATTGAATTGACATATGAATATAATATGAGGTTATAAAGTATTTGGAATTGATAAATTGAAATAAATTATTGTATAGATCCGGATTTAAATAAATTAAAGAATAATCGAGGAAAGGCAAATTACGGATTAGTCTTCGACATCTTTTTTTTTCTAGGTAAGTCATATGAAACTTACTATGTTATTTATGTTATGTTTGAATTATATTATAGTGTCTATTAGTTAGGTTAATCATAATTTTGATGATTTGGGCATCTAAAAGACTAAATCGTAAAGTATGAAAAATATGACTTTTATGAATAGATACAATGTACTAGATGGATGTGAAATTGTTATATGATTGAATGATATGTATATGGTGATGTTATAAAGTTTAAAATGATCCAGAAACATTACCAGTGCCTGTGTGAACTTAGTAAACGATTAGGATACGAATGGCATGCCATTAGGGTTAAAAAAGAAAAAATGGTGTTTGATCAGAGATTTTATTTAACTGTAATACCCCCTACCCGTATTCGTTGCCGGAATAGGATACGAGGCATTACCGGAGTTTACGAATTAATTTTTTTACCTCAATATAACCCCTTTATAGATATCTAACCTTCCTTGCAATTTAAAATCGAGACCAATCCACATCAACCAATCCAATTCAACATATTTTCAAGATAGATTCATACATATTTATAAGATAACCTCATCACATACCAAAACCAAGATTTGTTAGCCATACCAATGGCTGATCTTACATTCATTTCACATTAACATTTACTTTATTAGCTTTTACATGCCATTGATTTTCAAAATAAAGTTTCTTTATATACCGAAATCTTGAGGTTGATAGTGTGATGTATCTCCGACCGAATCTGACCTCCGAGCTCTTAACACTACAAAACAGGGGAAAAGGAAACAGGGTAAGCACTTTGTGCTTTGTAAGCTCATGTAACCAGAATTATACTTACCTAATATTTTCAATACAATGCAATAAACATTCATATATCCATTTAATGTATTATTACCCTAACATGCACAAACTCAACATTCAAGTTAGCCCAATAATTTCCATGTGTCAATAATATATACCATGATTGATGAGCTCATCAATACCATGATTTCCATTTCCTTATTATTTTTCCATATTTGTCTTGTTGAATTTTTCAGAATTTTCGATGGATTTTTAGAGGTACACTTTTAGTGTACAATTTCTGGGTCCGTCAATTCATATTCATGTGCGCACATTTCCATTTCAAAGAGCACACTCCCGCGAACCTCGTCTTTACAGCAGGATTACTAGTTTAGGCTAAATCCCCTGTAATATAAACTCATAGAGTATTGTCGGGATTACCAGTTCAGGCTAAATCCCCTGCAACGACAATTACTCTAATGAGCTTGGATCTGAATTACCAGTCCAGGCTAAATTTAGACCCTAATTTAGATTATCCGTCTGGGCTAAATCTATTTTCCACATATTCTTCGGGAGGGCTATATCAAGATAGGATCACCCGTCCAGGCTAGATCTGATAAACCATAATATATACATATTTTTACCCCATGCTTGGCATATTTATGGATGATTTTTCCTTGGTTTTATTGAATTTGATGCTCCTAATCCTTTAATTTCATGTTTTATACTCAGGAGAGCTTAGGATAGCAAAAAGAGTAAGAAACGAGCCAAAAACGGACAAAATGAGCCTAATTCAGCATGGCACACGGCCTAGGCACTTACACACGGGTGATCCACACGCCCGTGTGTGACCCGTGTGTCATGGCCGTGTCGACAATAAACCAAGTCAGAATTGCACACTGCCTGAGCACTTGCACACGGGCGTGGCACACGTTCGTGTCCATGTCGAACCCAAGTCTAATTCTAATCGAAAAAGACCATTTTTGAGGGTTTTGAAGCATTCTAAAGCCTATATAAAGACCCTAGAAGAAGATTAAAGGGGGACACGCAGAGTAGAAGGCAACAAGTATAGTTCAATTACTTTACAATTACAAGCATAAATACAAACTAAAAAGTAGATTTAAGCTATTACATGCGCAAACAAATGAGGAGCCATAATAATCTTAAAAAATCCATTCAACGGACTAGACCTATATATAGCAAATGTGCAAGATGGGATTCAAAACTTGTATTCGATGAGACTTGAATTTGGATATTCTTAGAACGAAGACCTCACACATGCTAATGCCTTAATGTTATTTTCATTTTATCCAATTATTCAATGAATTAATAATATTACTTTTATTATTATTACATAATAATTAATAGTATAATAAAAAATTATTATTTTAATGTGAATTGAGTAATATAATTACTAATAATTAGAAAAAAGTGGAAGAATACCACGTTTGATCCAAACATGATTACACTTATTATAGGAAAAAAAGAGTACAGGGATGCATGAGTTTCCGAAGAAAGAAGTATTGGGTTCCTTGGTTTTCTACATGCATGTTCACCGCCCCACTCCTAAAGCAAAGCAAAAGCTGCGACAACATTTAAAATATTAAAAAGAAAAAGGGCAAGAAAGCAAAGCAAAAGTGTCTTTTCACGTCTATATAATTTCATCAAATGCTAACTCATTTCCGGAAACTTATTCTACAGTTAGCATCATATTCATACCTGTTGATAAGCTGATTCCCTTGCTGTCTCTTTCATTCGCAAATTCACCAATTAATCATGAAGAACAACAAGACGTCTGTTTCCTTAAAACAGGTAATCTCTTCTATGGTGACGAGTTCCATAGCCAAAGCCAAATCCATAGCTGTTAAGAGCAAAATGAATGCAGCCAAAGCCAGACTGATCATGTTGACATTGATGAAAAGCAAGAAAGCAGTTTTGCTTGGTTCTATCTCCAACAAGATTAATGGACTCCTTGGCGACGATAAGGAGGAGAACGACCAAAACCAAGACGACCAAAGCAAAGCCATAGTTCCATATTCATACGACGATGATGGTGATGGTGATGAAAATAAGTACCCAGATTTGACCCATTGTTTGTTCGATGAGGAAATGGAGTTGGAGGCGGAGACACAAAGCGGGTCCATCATTGAGATGGTGAGGAACTCCAAAGAAGAAGGAGAGGATTTCAGGTTAGAAGACGAGATCGACCACGTTGCTGACTTGTTCATAACCAGGTTTTACAAACAAATGCGCTTGCAGAAGCTCTTGTCTTTCAAGAGGTATCAAGAAATGATGGAGAGAAGCGTTTAGAGGCTTTAATTTACCCTCTTTACTATGTTTTATTTTTTGTTCCTTTTGTTTGCTTTCGATTTCTTTAATTTTTTTTACTTGATTTATAATTCAACAAACTCAATTTTTTACTTGATCAACCTATACTAGAAATATTAATGTATATACCTATCCAACTTGCCTAATTCCCATTTCTAATGTAGCCAGTGATATGGGATCATGATAAAAGATATTATATTAAAAAATTAAGTAAATTAGTTTCTGTATGTTATATCAAAGAGTAAATTGGTCATTCCTATGAAAAAAAATTATCCATTTGTATTGTTAAAAGTTAGTATGATTGCGAAATAATCAAACAGTGACACATGGTATATCATGTGTACCTCATGCTGACATATAAAGATCAGCTTTTAACACTAGAAATTGATGAAATTTTTAACAGACTGATTAATTTTACTCTTTAATCTAACGTATAGACACTAATTTTAAATACCTTACGTACATTATACACAATACAATTCATATAAATTCTAAATACTTTTTGAGCAATTAATATAAGTAATTTGTAAAATTTAATTTAAAGAATATTTAAATATTAAAATTACATTCAAATATAACTCTTATATATAATGCTATGTTTTAAATAAATTTCAAAATGTAAAATGAAAGGAACTTACCTTTGGGGATGATAAATGAGGGCAAACATATAATATAGCTAAAAAAGTGATTTTTCTATAGATAGGAATGGTAACTTTTCAAAAGCATTATTTGTATTTAAAAAATATTCTTTTTATTTTAAAAATTATTTGTTTAATATTTTTTACATTTAAAAAAAAAACACTTTTTAACTTAAAATTTACTCTTTTTTTTTACATTTTAATATTTTTTACATTTCAAGATAATTAGATATATAAATTTATTTTTTAAAATTATTTATATATTTATATGTTATAAAAATAATTTTAGAAATTAAAAAAATAAAATAATTTGTATTTATATTTTTTAACTTTGTAAGTAATGATATATATATATATATAATATTATAAAAGAAGCAAAAATGAAAACTTAGAGTTTTGCATGAGTTGTTTGAGTTACAAAATACTTCATTTTTTAATTATATGGTAGTATATATAGAAACTTTGAATTCTAAAATATTTAAAGTGAATTTCATTTTTTAAATTAAGTTTTAAATATGATTTTTTTTTGTAAATAATAATAATAATAAATATTGATAATGCTTATATTTAAAACCAGGTTTGAAGTATACCACAAATTTTGTATTTAAATAAATTCAATATTAATTACTCCAAGTTGCAAATATTATTTCAGGTCAATATTTTATTAAATTCTAAATATAAAATAAAATACTTTCAAAACTTTCATTTTAGTTTGTAAATCTTTGACATATATTTTAATATAATTAATTTATATTAGCATCCAATTAAATCTCACTAAACCAAACATTTTTAAATAACAAACACAAATATTGGGGATTTAGTTTACAAATATTATTTCCAAAATAGAAAGCACAAAGATTAAATTATAAAATAATTTAACATTTTTTTTATTTGATACTCATAATTAAATCTATGTGTAGGGGTGAAATCAAAATTTTTTTTACGGGGCCGAAATTAAATTGTAATTTTTACAATAAAAAATACAATTTCACCATTTTAATAGACTATATCTTTATAATTTTTAAAAAATTAAATTAAATTATTATATTTTTAGGGGGCCTAGAGTGTAATTTTACATTTATTAATTTAAAATTTTAAAAATTTTAAAAAGGTCATAGCAAAAATTTTCATTTTAGGGGATCCAGATTCCTTGCCAATTCCATAATTTCACCACTGTGTGTCGCACGGGTATACAAACTAATATATATTATAAAAAAAATGTATGGAATTGAAAATGGAAACTTTAAGTTCTAATTTAGCTTTTTAAATTTTAAAATATTTTTTAATTATATTTAAAGTGGGTGTCATTTTTAAATTAAATTTTAAAAGAATGTAGGAAAGCAAAAAATGAAAACTTTGAGTTTTAAATTAATTCTTTAAATTCCAAAATACTTATTCTTAATTATATTTAAAGTTAATCTCATTTTAAAATTAAGTATTTTTCTTACCATTAATCATGGCATAGTGGCAACATTTTATTCCCCAACATAAATTCCTCTTAATTATATAAACATATTTTAATAAATTCCACCAACAAATATTAAAAAAAACTTTAATTATACACCCAAAATTAAAAGGGAAATTCAGTATTTTTATTATTTTTGCATTTCATTCAAAACTGCAAAAAAAAAAAAAAACTTATTTTAATTGGTAAAATGTGTCTCAATATTTGGATTTGGACAACAATTGTTTTCAGAAATTAAGTAATTGAAAAAAGAAATACAATACAGTGTCCCATTTTTAATGGGAAATAAAATTATAGTTATTAACCTTTTTATAAACAAATTTAAGCATTATAAAAAAATAAAATTATAATCTGAAATTGTTAGCAATTTAATGCTTAACATTTCAGAATAAATTTTAAAAATTCAATTTATTTTGGAATACCTAAAATTAATGGTAATTGTAATTAGGTTATATTTTTTTGCAATTCAAGATAAACTTATTATTCAAATCTATTTAACTAAATTATCATAATTAATGGTAATTGGACAGGGTTGAGAACTAAGTTTGATTCGGTTAGATTAAAACTAGCCGGTCCCTTAGTAGGAGACAAAATGATCATCAATGAGTGGTTTTTACACGGTCGAAGACGGTGTAGGAAGGGTTATAAATAGTTGAGAAATGGCTTCTTAGAGAGACTTCTTCTCCAATCTGTTTCATTTTCCTCTTCGTCTCATTCCTTGGTTGCTTCGAAGGAGAAATAGTTGTGGAAGCTCTGCATAGGGCGATGATCATGAGGATCGAGTAGGAAAAATAGAGAATCCAATAAGTTGGTAAGGTCCTGAATCCTTCGGTGTACGTAAGATTTAGGAACCAAAGTTAAGGGTTTCTAGAACCATTTTAAGGGTTTTGCATGTTCTGAAAAACTGAGTTTTAAAATGAATTGCGGAGTTTAACTTATGACTTTCGGTTGTCATGCTTAACTCAGGAGAATGGAAGCTCTAGCATTCGGAAAAGTTAAGTTAGGGAGGCAAGAAGGCATCAGGTGAGTTTTTGCACCCTGCCTCCTGACTGATAAATGTTATTGTGTGATCATGCTAGTTATGCGATGATTATTGTTATTAGGTAAATTTTACTATATGCATGATTAGTGTATGCATGGTATGAGAGGGAAATATCAACAGTTTAGATAAAGATAGAATTGGAAAAAGGGTGATTTTTGCTATACGGTATCTGTAACACCCAGTTTCCAATAAACCCAAAATTAGGAATAAATAAGGGGCTAAATTGAAAAACACCACAAGTTGGCAGCATATAATGGAAGAAACAAGAAAGTTAGAAATTGAATTGGACATGGTTGGGATCCAATTTTGGTTCGGTTAGAATGGAATCAATCGGTTCCTTAGTGGGAGGCATAATGATTAGTGATGCACGACTTTCGTGAGGTTGGAAGAAGTGGGGGAAGTGTTATAAATAGCTAGAAGATGGCTCTCAGGGATGATTTCCTCCTTGGATTATTTTCATTTCTCTTGTTCTTCATCTTTTTCGATAGCTTGAAGAAGGATTAGCCATGGAAGGTTTTGCTTGGGGCAGACTTCGCAAGGACAAAGCTTGAGAAGTGGGGAAACTAGAAAGTGGGTAAGGTTTTTAACCCTTCTGTATACGTAGGGTAAAGTTTATGAACACTAGAATTACTTTAAGGGTTCTGCATGTTTCTAGAAAATGGGTTTAAGTTAAAGTTTTAAGAAATTTTGATAGGAATAGAAAGGAGGAGGTCTCTAATGAATAAATGTGAAATCAAAATTTAATCAAAATCTAGGAATTGAAAATTATGCTTGTTCCAAGTTTAGGGACTAAATTGAATAAATTGAAAAATATGCATGAATTGGTAATTGTTTGTGAATTGGCTGGAAATTTATATTGATATATGTTTTATGATTGTACGTAGCTAACGTCGATGCTGGGCCATCGAGAAGGAAAACAAAAGCAAGAGTTATTGACGAATGACGTGAAACCCCGATTTGTATTTCTATGATTCAGGATCAATTTAATTGTTGCATATTTATGATGTTTTGCATGATATAACGTTGAGGTGAGCTATCAATGGCTATTTAAACTAAATTGTTATGATTGAGATTGATTTTCGAGACAAGGATTAAATTGAATAGAATGAAAAAAAGTATGATTTAATTGATGTGTTATTTGGTATGAATTTGTGTTGAAATATACTATATGATGTGATGACATAACGAATTGGTGATGAGATTAAAGCACGATATAGAAGGTGCAAAAATAATTTTCTACTGACACACCTGAAGACTCGAACCCAAGACCCTAGACTAAACTAACACACAACCAACCACCAAACCAAGAGGCCCATTCTGACACTAGAATACGGAAACAAACTCAAATGTCTGATCTAGCCATTGACCCTTACCTACAAATCTCAAAACTTCTAACCCAAAAATTCGGGACATTATAGGGATGGTAGAATAATTAGATATTGAATGCCATCGTTGTCAAGCCATCCGGGATGATAAAATGTAAGAATAGTTAAAGCCATCATCGTCGGGCCATTCAGGATGGTAATTTGTTGAATAGTGTGAACTATCGTTGTCGAGTCACTCGGGATGGTATAATGAGTCTTGATAGCAAAAGTCATCATTGCGGGACAACCTAGGATGACAAGAGTAGTATAGAAGTTATGAAATGTTAATGAATTGGTATAATATGCTTATATGTGTGTTAAGATAGATAAGGAATGTAAACTACTACATGTATCAGTTGAAAATGAGCTCTGGGGGCCGAACGAATACGAATGAGTCGATAGGCTCCAGAAAACGATTAAATGGTGGGTTAAATGATATATTGGTGTTAAATGAGAATAGAATTAAATGTACTGAAATTGGAAATGATTTAAAGATAGGTAGTGTATAAGTTACTTGAATTGATTAGACTATTGTTATAGTGTGAGAAGTGTTGGGTCGTAGTGTAAAAATTAGAAATATGAAAAGATGAGATTATATGGATGGGAAAAGAGGAAAGACTAGAAGGAAAATTTAAGCATGAAAGTACATGGATATGTGGTTGAGATTGAAAATGAATTTGGAGCATTTGATTTTTAATGATGATAATGTGATTTCTTTTAATAAAATAATATATACAAAAAGAAATGATGATAGATATTTTGTTGGAAATATGATAAAAAGAAAGAAGAAGAAAAAAGTCATCATCATCATCCTCTAAAGCTTTTTCTCCATTTTATTTTCCTTTCATTTTAGTCATTTTCTTCCATTTTTAACTTATCCCAAGCTTTAAACTCAAATTTCCACCATAGGTTTTATTAAAACAATAATAGAAACTTCATGACATGATTAGTTTTTGGTGGAACTAGCAAGAGTACATCTTGGAAGTGAAGAAAAGTTTAGGGATTTGTGTAAGCAAGGTAAGGATGATGAGCTTTTCTTAAGAGATTTCATATTTATCTCATTTGATGTGCATGGAAGTGATATGTGAATATGGTAATGATGTGTAAATGTTGTGCATGTTTATTTGTAATGAAGAGAAGGAGAAGAGGAGTGAACATCCAATTGGTGATAAAGACAAAGAGATAGCAAAGGAGTGAAGGAAGAAAGAATGTGTCATCTCAAGCAATTTTTGTTTGAAGTATATCAAGAGTTTTACTTTATTTAATTAAAACCCTAATTGAAAATTTGATAAATTGGTTTGGTAATATTCATGGGATTTATTAGTGTATAAAAATGATATTTTGAACTATGAAAATTATTTTAAAGTGAAAGTATATTCTTATAGTGAAATGAAAAGTGCATGTGTAGTAATTTGAAGAATAAAGACTTAATTGCAAAGAGTACAAAGTTAGATAAGTGAAATAGATGTTAATACAAAGTATTCACGTGAAATGTAAAATTTTAATAAGGTGAATGTCAAGTAAAATTTGATGATTTTTAATTCTATTTAAATAAAGACTAAATTGTAAAAATAGTAAAATTTGAATTGTTTCATTGTTGAGAAATAGTGATAAAATTTTATAGTATGTATGTTCATGTAGACAAAATAAAAACTAGTAGGATATAACTGGCATGCTATTAGGAAAGTGATTAAGCCCGCAAGTGACAGTGACACAACGGTGCAAAGTGATATTCATATGTCCCATACGAAGAATAACGACACTTCAATGCATCTTATCAAAATTTGGGCAATAACATTATAAGGGAAGTAGATGTAATATGACATGAGTAAGTAATTTGAAACTTGTAGAATTGGTATTTTAATATAGCAACTATGGAAACAAATTTAGTGTAGGGTGGGTGAAAGTAATTAAGAAAGCTGTTAAAGGATTTTGGTATTTAAAGTCAGTAAACAACAATACACAGCCGCCTAAGTCTTAATTATGTTAAATTGCCAATTACTAACAACATTTCATTTATAATTGAAATTTCCTCATTTTATTTGGTTATGGCCTAATCATAGCTGGGTAGTTTTACCTAAATATTATTATTATTTTTTTAAATTTAATATTAAAAAACAACAAATTAATTAGAGCAAGAATCGATAATCTGATCGATCTGATTCAAAATCTATTAATATAAATTTCCTTTGAAATGCGTATTTATTTGCTTTAACAATATGTTTGGCTTATGAAGGAAAAGAGGAAGATGGTTGGATTAAAGTAGATAAGAGGTTCGAGATTCGGTTAAATTACTCTCTCTATTATTTATTAAACGGATGATTTTAGTATTTATGACATTAAAAAAATTAAATAAATTTAAATTGTCCTAGAGTTAATATTTATTATATAAAAAAATATATTTTTCAATTACATATAAAATATTTGACCATAAAAATATATATTTTTTCAACCAGGAAAGGATATCTATTTTTAAAATCATTAAATATTATGAAAGGTGATTTTCAAAATTTGTATGTATTTTTGTAAAAAGCTTTTTGAAATTTTATCTTTTTTATTTGAATTTTTTTTATAGAAAAATAATGACTTGAGATCCGCCTAAAATATTAATGGAAAAAGAGAAAACCCTCCATATAAGTCGTGACTTGGTACTGTTTGAGTTGTAGAACTGCAGAAGAGACAAAAGGCGACTGAAAATGGAGCATCCATATGTGCCCAGGGATCTGCAACTGCCTGGATATGTCCCCGTTTCCCTTTCTCAGTCCACTATTCTTACCGTCTATGGTCTCTCTTCCCTGCTCGTCGTCTCCCTTGTTTGGTTCCTCTCTGGTTTGTCCCTCTTTCTCTAATCCCATTTTCGATGTAAATCTAAACACCTTCATTTTCACTACAAATTCTGTAGACTTTTCACATGTTTTGGGGTTTGATTTCTTTCTTATTAGCTACTTACCAATACGTTGAAAAGGGTTATTACAACTTGCTGCATTCTAGATCTACTAATAGACCGGAGGAATCCTAGCATTGATCTGTGACATGGACCATAAGTGTCCCGTTAAAGGACTCTAAACTTGTTTCAATTTAGATATTTACTTGCTTTTATACCAGGGCGATCGCGCAACATATCTAAACTTGATAGATTGTTGATGTGCTGGTGGGCTTTCACGGGACTTACACACATAATTCTTGAAGGATATTTTGCATTCTCCCCTGAATTCTATAAAGACAAGACTGGATTTTATCTAGCTGAAGTTTGTAAGTTGCTCTTAGTTTTGAATGTTCTTGATAATTATTAATAGCTCAAGTACCATGACACCCCTGTACTAGGATTTAGATTTTAATTTTGCCCCCTTTACTAGAAGAATGGACAAATTAATCCCTGTTGATGGAATAATCAAATACTTACATCTGGCTTGCTATGTATTACTCATGCCGACGGACATCAACCTATTTTTTAGCAAAAAAACTCATTTGCTCTTTGATCTTATGTGTAATTACTAATTTGCCCAATTTTTTTAGTAGAGGGGTCAAAGCAATCTGACTTCTTGTACGAGAGCCTCCATGGTACTTTTACCCCTACCTTCTATTTATTCATATGATTTAATGGCAGGGAAGGAATATAGCAAAGGTGATTCAAGATATGCAGGAAGAGACTCAGCAATTGTTGCTGTTGAAGGAATGACATCAGTTCTTGAAGGTCCACCTTGCCTTCTAGCTGTGTAAGATTTGGTTTTGTTTACATATACATCTATTTCCTTCTACTTTGATTGTTGTCATTGACAAATGCTTTTTTTTTTTTTTTTTTAATTTGGAAGGTATGCTATTGCCAAAGGAAAAGGATATAGCTACATACTTCAATTTGCCATCTCTCTGGGACAGTTATATGGTACAATTGTATATTTCATAACAGCTTACTTGGAGGGTGATAACTTTTCTGCAAGCCCATTTTATTACTATGCATACTATGTTTTGGCAAATTCGTTTTGGCTTTTGATACCTTCGCTCATTGCTATCCGGTGTTGGAAGAAAATTTCTTCGGCTGTGCAGAGCCAAAGCCAGAAGAAGAACAAGATTAGGTGATGTAGACTGCAAAAGGATATCTTTGTTTAGCACTGGTGGACCATCTTGAAATAAATTAGGCATTCCAGTTAGAAAAAGATGACATTTTCAGTCTTCAATGAATAATGTTAATTGATTTTTAATAGACTACAAACATGACCAATCTTCTTGAAACTCTGCTTCTATATGCTTCATGCTGTGGAACTGTGTCAAGTTTGATATGAGAAAGCTAAGCTTGTTCTTTGTAGCAAAGCATAGCAAGCTATGTTTATTGATCTTTTTCCTACTCTTCCCTTCTTATTAGAATCAATTTGTCATTTGGATCCATGTTTTTGCTTGGATATTATCCATTAGCCGGTAAGAGGACCATAGAGGTCCTTGTATTAGTAGTCAAATTGTATTTTGTTCCCTGCTAAAAAATAGGTAAATGAGTTCATGTACATTAGATAAAAAAATAATAATTATTTATGTTGAAAATTTCATTCATTTGTATAGCTATAAACTGTCATGGCTAACAAAATAACCAGATAATGACATGTGGCATGCCATATATATTTTATACTAACGTATGAAGACCGGTTTTTAATTGTAGAATTGGTTGGAATTTTTTATAAAAAGATCAGTTTATTTTTTGATTTAACGTACAATGATTAATTTGTTAATTTCTTTAGTAGAGAAGATAAAATATAATTTAACTCTTAATATAAGAACCTCAGTGATACATTTACCTTCATCGGTACGTCAAAAAAAGGGCAAACAACCAACTGTTGTGTTTTAGTTACTTTTACCTTCATCGGTACATCAAAAAAGGGCAAACAACCACCTGTTGTGTTTTAGTTAACAGTAAGTATGCTTTGTTTTCTCCGAAACATAAATAGTCGTTTGTTTTCTTCCATTTTTGGATATGTTGGTCATCAGTTCAAGAAAAAAAAAGGTGAATATATCCAAGAGATCCTTCTATTATGAGTGCCTAATCAAATTAATCTTTATTATCAAATGGATCAATTTAATTTTTATATGATTAAAAAGAATTAAATAAAACTAAATTGAAATAGAATTAACATTTATTGTTTACTAGAGTTTATTTTTAAAGCTTTTATAATTTTGTAAATAAATTTTTTTATTTATTTGGATTGAAAGAAAAATTTTTAAGATATATTTTATACAATAAATATTAATTTTATTATAATTGAGATAGGGAGAGGAATAAAAAAAAGCAGCAGAAAATAATTTGCCCGCTGCCAGGCCGAAAATATTAATGTAACACTCTAACTTTTTAAATTTAATGGCGGGGAGCAGATTTAGTTGGTGATTAATTTTTACATTTTTTGAAAGTTGTAGATTTAGTTTATGTATTTTTATTTGATTAATATCAATTTTTGTATTTCTTTTAAATTGATAAATTTTAATTCATTCATTTTTCAAAATTTGAAATTTAAGTCTCGATTTAAACAGTAGCAATTAAGTCTGTTTAGTTAAATTCAATTACTAGTATTGTGCTATGCATATTGTTGTAGATTTAGTCTATTTTCTTCAATTGGATCGTTCTAAGTTTCTATACTTTTTCAAAATTTGAAATTTTAATCTTAACGCAAATGACAGTCAGTAATCCATTAATTGGATTTTTAGTGAGTAATATGTGATAGTAATAAGCTACCATGACATTGTATATATGATAATATGTTTGGCATTTTAGATTTTGAAAATAGCTGAACTTTAGTTAATAAATTTAACAATTATTGTTTCGTGATTACTGAAATTTTAAAATTTTGATAATACATGAAATAAAAAATAGTAGTAGAAATTAAGGTAATGGGAGAGAGTAGAGTAGGTAATATTTATAAAAGTGTTAATAAATTGCACTGTCCTAGTAAATTTAGTAGAATAGTTAGGATATAATTTGCATGCTATAAGGTTTAGTGTGCGCATTTGTGTTGAAGGTAACGATACATACCTTATGGCATACCACGTAAGTGCATTTTAGACCCATTTTTTCAAGGTATTTGGATGGATGTACCTTTAACGCAATATGTGTTACAGTGTTTGGTTGGAATCCTGAATATCTGAGTATATTTTACTAAAGATAAAGTATTTAATTGTTAATAATAATACGATGTGTTAGTGAATATGTCTCGCAATAATTAAACATATATACAAAGTGAAACTATTGAATAAAGACTTGAGAATTGACCTAAAAATGTCTAAACATTTGGTTGATGAGAAAGTGGAATTGAGTTTGACTTTAACTATAATGTGTGTAATGGGAAAAGGGAAATTGTATAATGAAATTGTAATTCTTGTGTAATAAGAGAACTTGAGTAGGAATCAAAGGTTCTAATGTCATAAGTGATTGTTCAACAAATGAACCACGAAGTGGTAATCTCCTTATAGGAGAAATGTTCTAATGCCAGCTTTGAGCCTTAATCAACAACTTAGTTAAGTGAATGAGTCTAAATTCTCATTGATTAGTGGTGTAATTGAACTTAAGTTTCATAGTTATAAAATACTCAACTCTAATAAGAGATAAACTAAATTCTTCGAGCTTAAGATGTTAGTGGTTTAAATGCGTAGGTGACGGACTTTTTTTCTGCAAAGCTAAAGATTGTGTCTTTGAAGTATCACATCATCGTGCAAGGTGGGAAGCGATTAATGAAATTAAATTATATTATTTTGCATTAGAAGAAATTGTAATGACCTATACATAAGTTAAAGTGTGTTGAAGCTTAGTATTGTTTTTAGAATATTATGGAACTTTTGAATGCTTTCAATTTAGCCTTTGAAAAGATTTCGACATATTTGTGACATGGATTTGAGTTAAAATGTGTTTTGATATTGTTCTAAAGTTATTTGAAACTTGTTGGCATGTTTTGATGATGCTTTTTAAGTGTTTTTGAACCAATTTTGGGAGTCCATTGCATTTAGGTATCAGTACTTTACGAGTGAGTAGCTAAAATGTTACAGTATCATGGCAAGGTACCAATATGTAACGATCATGTATTGACACTTTTGCCCTTGCACCTCTAATCTTGTGTTTTTTTCAAGCCCAAATTAACCTTGAACAAGGTCCTAACATTATGGTTTTGTAAAGAAACCTTAGAAATGATTTGAAGAAGTGATTTAAAACCTTGAAAATGATATTTTAATGAATAAAAGTGGAAAGTGACACGATAATTCAAGAGAATGTTTTATCATCCCATTTTTAAAAGTGTGTATTTTAAGTGAAAGATAATTTTGTGTTTTTAACCATTTTCCAAAGCTTGGAAACTGATTTAATTAAAAATTGGAATTATAAATTTTGTTAAAATAATTTTTGTAAGTGCAAACATTGTGGTAATGGATGGTACAATGCTACATGAGGTTGAAGGGCAATTTGCCAACTTCAATGCTTGGGGAGAAGTAGTTGTTGCCTTTATGTTTGACCAAATTTCTTAGCTAAGGGAATATTTGTGTGAGGCTTGTTTTGAGGCATGAAGAATATTAAAAAACGAGGAATGTGATTTCTTCTTCTTTCTCCATTATTTCTTCTCTTGTTCCAATCATCACAAAATGTCGTCCTTTTTTCATTTTAGTACATAAAGTATACTCATTTCTCAGCTGGCGGCCAATCACATCGTGTCATGTGGCATATTTTTCCGTAAAAAATAAGTATTTTCTTTTAAAATTTAATTTATTGATATGATTTTTTTCAACTGAAAATCTACATAAAATTTATATGTTCGATCTTCTTTGATTATTTATACGGATGGACCCAAAAAAAAATTATTGGCGGAGAGAATGAGAGTTAACAATGAATGGGTTGGAAAGCAAACATTGGTGGAGTCTGAAAACAATTAACTTAGACATGTGGGTACCTGTTTAAGTTGCAGACCACAAAAGCTATTATAGATTTAAGGAAATGTTGTTTAATTGATTGCATATTTTTATCAAATTCTTCTCTATTTTCCTTCAGCATTAATTGAAATATATTGATATGATAGCTCATTAAGTTTTTCTGTTGATGCAAGCAATTGGAACTGATGGGTGCAAAACAGAAAGCTAATGGGTGAGAATAATGGAGAAAAAGCAGGGTTTATCAACTTACCTTTGTTGGGCTGGCAATCCCGTATTTATAAACTCAACCTTAGAACAAGTACCGGCATCGAATCATTTAAGGGACTGCCTTAGGCCTGCTCTTTTATAGAGCTCACGATTGTTTTTTTAGAAGCTTCTACCAATTACTCTTGATTTGTAGCATTATAATGTGAACAACAACATTGACACCATTAGCTTTGATGTTTCAATAAATTGATATAACAAATTTTATATATTATATTTTCTAAATTATTTAGAAAAAATATGGTAGCAAATTTTATTAAGCATTTTCAAAACAATTTTAAGGCTTCAAATATAAATTTTTTTAAGTGTTCTTAATTTAGGTACAACACCTTGACCAAAAAGGATAGTATTGCACCCCAAAGCATTACCTTTCCACCCAAGAGATACAACACCTTTCCACCCAAGTACCACACTATTTTTCAAGAGGTACGTTTCTTGCTAGCTAGGGTGCATTACCTGTGGCTCAATGGTCAAATTTTGAAGAAATGTATTGCACCCCAAAGTTCTACAAGTGTTTTTAAGTCCGAAATTAATGCTTCCAACTGCTAGAATTCATCCCCAACGGTCATAAACATTCATAAACTCACTTTTTGGTATAAATACAAATCAAGGACACATCAAGACACAAGAGATGAACATCCAAGCATAGATCTTTTTATACATACTTCTTATGTGCTTATTGTTAGATCTTTTTATCATTATCATTTCCATTCTTTGAGAGAGTTTAACACTTGTAAACATACACCTTTTAAATGTCTTCATTGTTTGTATATTTTCTTTGTATTGAAAGATCCACTTAATGTTTTTGAGATATAAATCTTAATTAATTTGTAATGGGTTTTAGAAGCCATAAAAACTAGAGGAAGTTTCTATCTTAACCTTGTGAAAATAATAGAGATTATAAAGATTATATTTTTCCCTTAAAATATAACAATTCAAATATAGTGAATTGAGAAATCTTTGGTTGAGGTGTATCAAGATAATGGAAGTAGACAATTAGGGCCGAGCCACCCTAAATCGAAGTCTCCAAACTTTTTTTCATTTCCTCATCATTGTTTGTAAAAAAAAATTAAAATATCAATTCACCCCTAACAGTCACTAAAAAGAGTTTGTCTTGGCTTGTTTCGAGCATTCAGGTGGCCTTTATCCTTGGTAGATAACCCATATAGAGGTTCAGGGATTTAGAAGACCCATTCTGTGTTTACTGAGCTTAATTTGTAGTATTCCAACAATAGTCCCAACCAACTGGGGTCTACATGTTTCAAAATGACTTGTGGAAGACTACGTGTATATAATTGCAGTAAACCAGATATCTTCGCATGCTTTGCAAATGATATAATGAAGAAGTTATGCGTTTTAATAACTGAAATGCTAAACACAACGACTGGGGCGACAGTAGGGTTTATTTAACATGTGCTACACACTGTGAGATTTGTCTTAAAAGATAGAAGCTTGTCTCCAGAAGTGCCTAGTGACTTTACGTTAGAAAATAAGGTTTGCTAGAGGATTTCCAAAAGTGACACAAACCACTTGTGCTTTTATCTTCATATTTTTAGGGGAAGCTTTCATATACCCCTACACCCTTTCTTCTGTGAAGTCAAACTATACTAACTAAACCTAAACCAATTTCTTCTAAAAGCTTGGGCCATTTTACTTGCATGCTTTATTCAATGCTGTGAAGAAATTGCTAGTTGCTGAGGAAGAAGTCAAACATTTTCTGGAGAACTCATTGCTTGGGTTGACCCTACATTGTTGAAAAATCATTGCTTGGGTTGGATTGATGGTAAAGTCCCGTTGGACTTGACTCTCATCCCAAGCTTGTCCCTTGAAATTTGTTGCCAAAGTAATCATACCCTTATGATCAAGTTCTTATCCTTTTGTAGATGTCAGTAAACCAGTTCTGAGAATGCCCTTTTATCTATGCAAGGAAGGAGTGTTTACGGCAATATCCGTGAAATATCGATGCTAGTACATCCAATGCACCTATTGACTTGTCTAGATTAGGTGATGATTCTAAGATTAAGGGAGAGACAAATGCAATGACGTTCTGAGACTTGATCTTACAATGGATCTTAGGAGTATTCATTTATGCTGTTGCTTTTATTTACTTTTCATTTGTAGTGGAATCATAAATTAATATTTATTTTTGTGAAAAAAAAAGAAGATTAGATGTATGTTGGTTTCATGAAAATCGGTTTAATTTTTTTCTTAACCAAAGTAAAATTTATTAAACCCAAAAAGGTAAACAAACTGAAAGGTCAACAATAAAATGTTTCTTGTGTAGTCTCACAACCTATGATACCAACACACAACAATAAAAATACACACTCTAAACAGTAACATACACCATATCACCAAATAAGAGACCTCAAAACCATAAACAAGTTTGAAGCGCATTATTTTTCTATTTATGGAATGAGAAGAGCATATACATTAATTATCAAAGGCTAATATTATTTATATAATATTTTCATTTTTAAAAAATTAACCCACAATCTAAAATCTTATAAATATATTAATATAATATTTTTTTGATAAAAAATTAAAAGCGAAGAATGAGGTCATAAGATTTGAATTTGTATCAAATGAATGCTTAACAAAAATTTTAATCATTGCTGTCTACATTCATAAACAAATTCAAAATTTATTATTTATTAATTAAATATTCAACAATTATCTAATGGTTAGCCGGTGTATTAATAAATTAATAATCCAAACTCTCTTTTGAAAAAATAATCCAAATTCACTGATGTGTTTGCTTATATTGTATTCCAAAAGGATCTGATAATTACGAGGATGATTTTAAAAATAATAAATCTAAGAACAGAACAAAATATACTGACTCATTTAATCTCCACTATCACAAATCATGACTTGGATCTATCCCTATAAATACCAGCAGTTGTTGCCTATTTCTCTCATCTCTACTACTACTACTACTACTACTACTACTTCCTCCTCACTTACGATGGCTAGGTTATCTTTCTTGGCTGTCTTCTTCGTGGTCCTTTTGATGAGTTCTTCTCAAGCTCAATCCCTGGTGCAGAAGAAAATTAGCAGCCGCCTTCTTTTACGTGAATTAGGCTATGATCGTAACAAGTTGGAGCACTATCGCCAGGTTTTTGCTTTGAAAGCTGACTCTGATAGAGTTTCACCTGGAGGGCCTGACCATGAACATCATGCTCATCCGCCAAGAATGCCGTAAATGTAACTCTTTGAACCATGGGTCATTATCGGTAAAAGTATTTGTTGGAATTTCGTCACTAAGAAAAAAAGAATTGCAGTGAAGAAACAATAAATTTAGGAACAAATTATCTGTTAAAGTTTTATATATTGTACTTTATTTTTGAATAATGTAACAGGGATATTTGTAACAAGAAAAAGCTCTTAATTATGGAAAGAAATAACAAAGGATTTATGTTAATTAACATCAAATATATTATGCTAATAAATTCTAAATTTCCTAAAAAAGCTGAAAAACATAATCTGAAAACATAACTTGCACGCAAGTTCTTCAAATCCTGCTTCATAGCTTCATGGTTTAATTAGCTTCAAATAGCTTGCATCTTTTTTCGCGACCCCAGTTCACATTTTCCATGCGACCCCAATTTGCATTTTAGTTCGCTAAAGTAATGAGCTTACCACTTACTACTCATTTGAGGTAGCTCACCACTCATTGTTCATTTGAGGTAGCTCGCCACTTACTGTGAGTTCGCCAATTTTGGAGGGTTTGCCAAATGTTACATGAATGGTCATCTCACAACACTCCTCCTTAGCCTTCATGCTACGAACACCAATTTTGTTTCTCAGATTCTCAAACCTTATCTTTCCCAATGGTTTGGTTAGAATGCCTGCAAGTTGAGTTTTAGTACTACAATGAACCAGAGTCACTTCATTGCTCTGTTTGACTTCTCTCACAAAATAGTACTTGATCTTGAAATGCTTTGTCTTTCCATGGAAGACTGAGTTCTTCGCAATTGCTATGGCAGATTGGTTGTTGCATAGAATTTGGGTTGCTTCAATCTGTACAAAATTCAAGTTAAACAAAAGTTTTCTGAACCAAATTGCTTGGTTGACTGCTATTGCCGCAACTACATACTTTGCCTCAACTGTAGATTGAGCAACTGTCAATTGCTTCTTCGAACTCCAAGAGAGCACCCCAGATCCAAGCGAAAAGAAATATCCAGAGTTACTTCGCATATCATCCATTGATCCAGCCCAATTATTGTCAGTGTATGTAACACTTCAAAATAGGGCCTAGGAGTTTTAGGGGAAATTTAAGAATTTTAGCCTTAGACTGTTTGGAATTTTGCAACATGATATTCTGATAATGTTTTTTTTACTATGGTTTTTAAAAAGTTAAATCAATTTCTAGAAATAAGTTTTAAATAACTTTAATTTTGGAAAAATGAATAATTTGTAATAGAGATAAAATTGTGAGCATTTATGTTGCAGTTTTACTAAAGTTTAAAAATTAACCTATTCTCCCCTTTCATCTTTATAAAACCCACATTAGATTTCTCCCATCCTTTGTATTTGTCGTCCCTTGTTTTTCAAGCTCTTCTCATTCAAGTTTTGATTCTCGAACTCTATTCCTTTGATTTCTATCATCCTCCTAGTCATAAACCTCCATTAAATACCAATAAAAACACCCCAAAACACCATAGTTTTCTCCATTGTCAAGCTTTTGTGTTTTTCATGTTTTCGATCAAATGCTTGGTTTTTCATCGTCTAAGGTAACAATTCAACTCCTAAATAGCTTTAAATGTTAATTAGTCTTTCAAACTGAATTATTAGCCATTAAATCACATGTTTTGAAAAAAAAACCAAAAATTTGCTTGTTAATGGTGGATTTTGGGATTTTGAGTAAAAACGTGGTTTCAAAATTTTCAAAATGTTTTTCAATTTGTTTTAACATGGTTAGAAGGTTTCTAAACTTTCTTTGAATTTTCATTAAATATTTCTTGAATTTTAATGAATTTTTGAAAAATAGCCAAAAACATGTTAAAAAAGTTGAGACCATGAACTGAGTATTTTAGTATAGTTTAAAAGTTGGGAATTAGTAGTAGATGAATTATAAGATGAACATAATTGGTTTTAGATGAAAAGATTGAGTATAGATCGAGATATTTGAATTTTAAGTTTGTTATGTTAAAGGTTTCGGTTACATGAGAACCTAGCTTAGGCCTGTATTTTTGGATTGTTTGATGTGAGTCTATGGGTGAATGTTGATTGTGTTGTTGTGTGAATTACTTTGTTGAAGCGTTGGAATTGATAGGACCTTCTGTGAGTAGAGATAAAGGCAAGGAAAAACTAGTTTAAACTTTCAGCTTTTCGACGAAAGCGTAATTGGTGAGTGTTTGGAATAATTGCTTGTAGACATGATTCAATGCGTTATTTGGAAATTTAGTTGTAGCCTAAACCCCTACTCTAAATTTTGAGTGTAAGCTTTTTATTTCCCTTATTTTATTTTTTTATAAATTATGTGATTATGAGAATATTTATGGATTGATTATTGTGATGAATTATTGTGATATGAGACAAATGAGATGACTATTGTGAATTGTATTATGTTGTAGGCGTATTTAATATGCCGAATAATAGTGATGATGTTGCGTTAACAATATAAATGCGTAGTGAAAGTGTACAAAAACTGGTAAGTACGTATGTGTTGAATTGTGGAATGTGATATTATTATGACAGGTAATATGTGAGAATACTTGTATGTGATATATGATGTATTTATTTCAATGCACTAATATGTGGTTGAATACGTGATGGCTCAATGAGTATTATTGTGGCACTTTAAGTGCAATTAAATGTCAATTCAATAAGCATACATTGTGTACAAGTTTGTGACGTGGAATTGATGAATATGAATAGAGATGATGTGCATTAAATCAGTAATTAAAATTGTATAATTGTGGATACTTTGGCCTTGTGACCTTATGAGACCGTTAGATATATTTGGCATGCTATAGGATTGTGAGTACTCACTTATATATGTTTTGTGATTTGGGCATTAAGGCCCTGAGACATGTTTGGAGAGATAAAGAAATGTAAGCTAAGCTTCATTCAACGGAATATGTTTGGTGTGTTCGAGAGTATTAGCTTTATGCTTCACTTTTTGGGATATGTTCGACTGTATGAGTCAATTGGTGTGTTGAAGAATGTTAGTTTTATGCTTCACTTATGGGACATGTTTGACTCTATGAGTCTATTTGGTGTGATGAAGATCCGTGTATCCGATGTGTGGTGATAGTGCCCACTTTTATGTTTTATAACCTCAATAACCAAACTATCATAAAATGTGACTGAATGTGATTAAATGTGATTTATATATGATGTGATATATGTTTAAATATTCATGTGATTAATGTGTAAAAGAATTAATGAAAGATGATTAAACATGTGAAATATGATATGTATCTGATAAGTGATGATAGAGCTCACTTTTATGTTTCATAGCCTCAAGTGCCAAATTATCTAAAAATGTATTTATGTGGAATGTGATGTATGCCTAAATGAGTTTGTGGCTACTATGCAAATTACAGTTAAATGTGATCTTATTTTTTATGGTATTACGATGTGAGTTGGACGCTTAAACATGTGAATAATATGCTAAATGGTGTTAGAATTAAGTTACCCGAATCCTTATTTAAATAAAATACAGTAGTAAAATAAAATAAAAGAAGAATCCATATAGAATTACATTTATTTTATTTTATTTTAGAATAAGGTTTTTTTAAACCTTATTAAATTCCATCTATTTGATATTGATTAGAATAAGGTGTTTCAGTCTTACTAGAATATGACTTTACAAGCCTATAAATAGACATAGTCTATTCCTCTTGTAATCATTCGAATTCGACATAGTGAATTTTCTTCTCCTCTGCCCGTGGTTTTTTTCCCCAAAAGGGTTTCCACGTAAAATCTGTGTGTTCTTTATTTTATTTTACTTTATTCTATTTTATTTGATTTTTCACAAATTGGTATCAGAGCTTCCGAGTTGTTCATCTCGATCACGATAATGGCATCTGTGAAGTATGAAATTCCACTATTGGATCGCAGCACTAGATTTGCATTGTGCCAGATTAAGATGCAAGTAGTTCTTGCCCAGATGGATCTGGAGGATGCCCTGCTAGGGATAGATAAGATGCCTTTGACTTTAACAGATGAAGAGAAGAAACTTAAGAATCGAAAGGCGTTAACACAATTACATCTACATTTGTCTAACAAAATTTTGCAGGATGTAATGAAAGAGAAGATCGCCGCTGCATTATGGAAGAGGCTAGAACATATATGTGTGTCGAAAACTCTAACAAGCAAGTTGCATTTGAAGCAGCATCTTTATGCTCATCGTTTGGAGGAAGGTGCGTCTGTACACGAACACTTAATAGTGTTTAAAGAAATTCTCTCAAACTTGGAGGCCATGGAGGTTCAGTATGATAAGGAAGATCTAGGGTTGATTCTACTTTGTTCGTTGCCCCCGTCTTATTCAACCTTTAGAGACACGATTTTATATAGTCGCGAGTCTCTCACAGTTGATGAGGTTTATAATTCTTTGACCTCATATGATAAGATAAAGCATCTTGTGGTTAAACCCGACTCTCAGGGAGAGAGTCTCATTACTCGTGGGAGACAATATCAGAATGCTAATAATGATCGTGGAAGGACACAGGAACGGAATCCTCACTGTAAATCTAAGGGTAGATCGAAGTCTTCAAACAGAGGTAAAACTTGTATCTTCTGCAAGAAGAAAGGGCACATTAAATCTGAGTGCTATAAGCTACAGAACAAGATTAAAAGGGAGGCTGCGAATCAAAAGGGAAAACAACTAGAAAATTCTGATGAAGCTGATGTTGTAGAAGACTACAGCAATGGTGAACTTCTAGTCACTTCTGTCAATGATTCTAAAGTAAGCGAAGAGTGGATACTTGATTCAGGCTGCACCTTCCATATGAGTCCAATCGGGATTGGTTTACAAACTTATGAAACAGTGTCTGAAGATGTTATTTTGATAGGAAATAATGCTTCGTGTAAAATCACAGGTATTGGAACAATTAAAGTTAAGATGTTTGATGGAGTTGTCAGAACACTTAGTGACGTACGACATGTTCCAGAATTGAAGAGAAATTTAATTTCGTTGAGTACTCTTGATTCAAAAGGGTACAAATACACAACTGAAAGTGGGGTTTTAAAGATTTCCAAAGGTTCCCTTGTTGTGATGAAAGGGCAAAGAAAGACTGCCAAGTTATATGTTTTGCAGGGTTCTACTGTTATTGGTGATGCAGCTGGCGCTTTCTCTTCCTTGTCAGATGATGATATTACTAAACTTTGGCATATGCGCCTAGGGCATATGAGTGAGAATGACATGGTAGAATTGAGCAAAAGAGGACTTCTTGATGGGCAAGGAATTTGTAAACTAAATTTCTGTGAGTACTATGTTTTTGGGAAGCAAAAGAGAGTTCGATTCACCAGAGGAATCCATAACACGAAGGAAACGTTGGAGTATATTTATTCTGATCTATGGGGGCTATCCAAAGTGCCTTCGAGAGGTGGAGCTAATTATATGCTAACCTTTATTGATGATTTTTCCAGAAAAGTTTGGGCGTTCTTCCTGAAGCAGAAAAGCAATGTGTTTTCCGCATTTAAGTATTGAAAAATTATGATTGAAAAACAGACGGGAAAACAAATAAAATACCTCCGCACAGACAATGGCTTAGAGTTCTGTTCTGATGAGTTTAATTGATTGTGCAAGTCAGAAGGGATCGTGAGACACTTGACAATTCGTTATACTCCACAGCAAAACGGAATTGCAGAACGAATAAACAGAACGATCATAGAGAAGGTTCGATGTATGTTGTCAAATGCCAACTTACCGAAGTTTTTTTGGGCAGAAGCAGCCTCTACTGCATGTTTTTTGATCAACTGATCTCCATCCGTTGTCATTGAGAAAAAGACTCCACAAGAGGTATGGTCTGGTAATCTTGCTAATTATTCTGATTTAAAGATCTTTAGGTGTCCTGCGTATGCTCATGTTGATAATAGAAAATTGGAACTGAGATCCATTAAATGTGTTTTTCTAAGTTATAAAGCTAGTGTAAAAGGGTATAAGTTATGATGTCCTGAAAATAGAAAAGTTGTGATTAGCAGAGATGTTGTTTTTGATGAAAATGCTATGCTACCTAAGTTATCTCTTAAAGACTCTTCCAATAAAGAAAATCAAAAGTAGGTGGAGCATCAGATTAATACAGAGTCAACTCCTCAAGCCAGTACAAAAATTGAGAATAGAGTTGCTTCACCGCAATACTCTATCCCCAAAAACAGAACTAGAAGAGAAATTAAACCTCCAAAGAAGTATGCCACAGTTGATCTAGTTTCTTATGCTTTAAATATGGTTGAAGATATAGATGCAAATCGATAGCCATCTAATTATTCTGAGGCAATTAACTGTGAAGACTCAGAAAAGTGGATGTTCGCTATGCAAGAGGAGATTGAATCACTTCACAGAAACAAAACACGGGATCTTGTGAAACTTCCTAAAGGTAAAAGGGCTATTCGTTGTAAATGAGTATTTAAAAAGAAAGAAGAGACTCCAGGAGTTAAAGAACCCATATATAAAGCAAGGCTTGTTGCAAAGGGTTATAGTCAAATTCCAGGAGTAGACTTCACAGATGTGTTCTCCCTAGTTGTGAAGCATAGTTTGATTTGACCTTTGCTTGGTATTGTAGCCATGCATGATTTGAAGCTTGAGCAGTTAGATGTAAAAACTGTATTTTTGCATGGAGAACTTGAGGAGGAAATTTATATGCAACAACTAGAGGGTTTTACAGTATTAGAAAAAGAGGACTATGTTTGCTTGCTGAAAAAGTCCCTTTACAGTTTGATTCCTTTATAACTTCTCATGATTTCAAAAGAAGTAATTTTGATAGTTGTGTTTACTTTAAGAAAAATAGTGATGGTTCTTTTGTGTATCTACTTTTTTATGTTGATGTCAAAACCCAACTAAGTGAAGAATTTGAGATGAAAGATTTAGGACCAGCAAATAAGATACTTGGTATGGAGATTCTCAGAGATAGAAAAACAAGCAAATTGTACCTAAGTCAAAAGGGGTACATTGAGAAAGTTCTTTGCAGATTCAATATGCAGAGTGTTAAGCCTATTAGTACTCCTTTAGCAGCCCATTTTAGACTTTCATCGGCTTTGTCTCCACAATCAGATGATGAGATTGAGTACATGTCACATGTTCAATACTCTAGTGCAGTAGGATCTCTCATGTATGCTATGGTTTGTTCATGTCCAGATTTATCATATGCAGTCAGTGCAGTTAGCAGATATATGGTGAATCCCGAAAAAGAACACTGGAAAGTAGTTCAATAGATTTTAAGATACTTACGAGGTATTACTGATGTTTGCTTACAGTTTGGAAGAACTAAAGATGGAGTCATTGGGTATGTTGATGCTGATTTTGCTGGAGACCTTGATAGAAGAAGATCTCTCACAGGTTATATCTTTACAATCGGAGGTTGTGCAATCAGTTGGAAAGCCACTTTGCAAACTACTGTCACTTTGTCTACCACTGAAGCTGAGTACATGGCGATTATTGAGGCTTGTAAAGAAGCTATTTGGTTGAAGGGACTCTTTAGTGAACTCAATGAAGACCTTCAAATCAGCATAGTATTTTGTGACAATCAGAGTGCCATCTTTCTTACAAAAGATCAAATGTTTCATGAGAGAACAAAACACATTGATGTTCGATATCATTTTGTTCGTGATAATATTGCTCGGGGTGATATTGTTGTGAGCAAAATTAGTACTCATGAAAATTCTGCAAATATGATGACTAAGTCACTTCCTATAACCATGCTTGAGCATTGCTTAAACTTGGTTGGTGTTCATTGTTGAAGTTAAACCCTTAAGGGGTTTTATGGAAGAGGTGGAGAACTTGTTCGTTGAGAGTTCGCGATGAAGAACTTGTTCATTGAGTATTCATGTCAAGGTGGAGATTGTTAGAATTAAGTGACCTGAATCCTTATTTAAATAAAATACAATAGTAAAATAAAATAAAAGAAGAATCCATATAGAATTACACTTCATTTATTTTATTTTAGAATAAGGTTTTTTAAATCTTATTAAATTCCATCTATTTGATATTGATTAGAATAAGGTATTTCAGTCTTACTAGAATATGGCTTTACAAGCCTATAAATAGACATAGTCTATTCCTTGGTTAAGTGCCTTAAGGGGTACCCTCGAATAGGAATTGACAGATTATTGAATTGTACACCCCGAGTGTACCACTTGAGTATTCATCGAAATTTCAATGATTCAAAGGACATAAAACTCTTGACATGGCACGAGAATTATGAGATGAAATGATAATGTCTTGAAAGAATAATGTATGATGAGCTCATCTATTCTTACTTGATGTACATGTGAACTTTATGACTAACATGTTTGATTGGATGCAATTTAGCCAAATGGATGGAAAACTTGTTATTGGATGCTTAGATTTAATAAACGAGATTGGTAAGTTTAGTTTTCGTTATACGAACTTACTAAGCATGTAATGCTTACTCCGTTTTATTTTTCCCCTGTTTTATAGTGCTCGGGAGCTCGCAAAGGTTGGAGATCACTGGAGCATCGTCACACTATCAACTAGTCATTTTGGGTATACTTAGTAAAATCATTTTGATGTAATGGCATGTATAGGACAACTTGACCAATAGTGGCTTGAAATTGATGTTTTGTAACTTAGCCATCGGAATGGCTAGTGATGGCTTATTTTGGTATGATTAAGTAGGTTGTAATGTTATATTCATATGTGATGTGTTATGTATATGTGATCAAATGTTGTTAATGCCTAAGTTAATCTAAGGTAAGTTTATAAACACATATGCATGTAATGGTATGCTATGTTGAATGATGGAAATTGCCTAAATTGATTGCTTGAAATGATTGGTATTGGTTGTGTGTTTCAAGTGCAGGTATTGGGTGAAATTTTGGGTGAGAAATGAAGCTAGAAATGACTTCATTTTGTCTACACGGGCAGACATACGGGCGTGTGTCTAAACCGTGTGTGACACACGGTCTAGTAACAAAGGCATGTGGTTAGACTGTGTGTCCCCTGCACCTTAATTTTGAGAAAAAGAATGCTCAGAATTGAGCACACGGGCAGAGACACGGGCATGTGTCTCAGCCATGTGTGCCACACGACCTAGAACACGGGCATGTGTCTTGGCCGTGTGAATTCTGTACCTAATTTTGAATTGAATTAATTAACCACACGTCTTAGCACACGGGCGTGTGGCATGGCCGTGTGCAGAAGTCAGAGAGTTACACGGGGTCAAACACGGCCTCTAGCACAGGCGTGTCCTAGGGTCACATGGGTGTGTCCCTTGGACCACACGGACATGTGAGCCCTGCACCTTGGAAAATTTTTGTAATTTCGCCAAAAATTCTTAGAGGTTTTGATTAAGTCTCGACTCGATCCTAATGCTCGTATTGGACCTCGAGGGTCCAATTAAGGGGCATTTTGAATGATGTCGATAAAAGAATAGTAATCTAAGTAAATTATTTGAAAAATGTTCTAAATGTTCTGGTAATGCTCCGAAACCTTGTTTCGATGACGGATATGGGTTAGAGGTGTTATAGATTGTAAGTGATCACCATAGGCCCTCTATTTGTATATACACAATAGACATTATTTTGAACAGTCACAATCCTTTATGTTTGATTTCCATTGGACATACTTCTTAGAAAAACATGTCTCATGAAATCAATTGTATCTTTTGAAGAAATCATCACTTTCTAATAAGTGCTGATGGATAATTATGAATTTGCAGTCTATAATTTCCAATATTAAGCTTCAATTATCCTTTTAAAACCCAAGACAAATGCAAAGATATTCAAAATTCATAATGACCCGATCTTCTTAAATAAGGGAACTTTGGATTGTATTAAAAGACTTTGATCTGATCCTTTTTTATTTTGTACAATTGAACATCATAGGTAGGCCATATATATATATATATATATATTCCAAAGAACACATTTTGGAGCAAAATATTGCTGCACAAATAAGACAAGTTTTGCCTTACAACAGCTATGGCGCAAGTAGTTGCTAGAAATCAAAATTGCTTCTAACATATTCAATATCAAAATTCAGGTATTATTTATAAGAAAATTAATTATAATGTAAACATATATTAATCACATTAAAACTCGAATCAAAACGCAAAACAAACTTTAAACAGCGACAATTGTTTTTCTGTAAATTACAGTAGCCGCATTATAAATATGAAAAAAGTGAGAGTTGTTTATTGCGAAGGGATTAAAAATAAGAAGAAAAGAAGTTTGTTGTTTATTCTTTAAGACAACCTTAGGAGTTGGATTAATAATGGGATTGTATTATGTCACCTATTCAAGAAGTTGATAGACAATTTGATTCAAATTTGGTTGAGAAACTACTTCAAATTCCCCATAAAATACTACTTGAGAGCTTTCTACTTCAAAAATCAATGTATACATTTTTAGATAATTATATTGAATATGCATATAAAATAATTTGATAAGAATCAACAAGTCTAAATTATTATAAATTTATTCTAAGAAAGTGTGTATTAAGTTTAAAATATATAAACTTAAACCACATTATGTGATTTTATGGAATATTTATTACATATCTCAAATTACTTACTGAGTCTCATTGATTTTTTTAAATCATGCCCTTACTACTTAACTTAATTACACAAACAAGAAACATTTTTTTTTTGTTTTTACAGTTTTACTATAATTATAGAACTAAATTTTTTTAATGATTTAGAGCATAATAAAAAATTGTAGGAAACAAATATCAATTTTGTTTAACAAAAATAGTAATATTATATTATAGCTAAAATTTGATTAGAGGTTGGTATGCTTAATTTATACAATTTATTGAAATCTATAACGAAATACTCAAAGAAACACAACATATAAATCCACACAAAAACCAAAGCTCAAATGTAAGAATTAAATACCAAATATTGTAATATACTTCGAGTGCTACAATTATCATGGTTAAACTTTATTTTTGGGTTTTTATCATCTTTATTTATTTATTAGAATTTGGTTATGGCGATGTGATTGAAGTGCCACCATTGAACATTAACCAAAAGGATCTTACGAAGCATTTATCATTAGTAGATATCAAAATTGCTTTTCCCAGCTATTTATGTATTCGGTGACTCTTTTGTTGACAATGGAAACAACAAAGCAATTTTGGGAAATGCAATTGGAGGAGGTTATTTGCCATTTGGAATTGATTTTGATGGAAAACCTACTGGTCGAGTCACCAATGGTAGAATTGGAGTAGATTTCATTGGTATGACACAAAAGTAAAATTAAATTTTACTTTAATTCATTTTATTATATATATATATATATTATTAAGTTGATATCTACTATTCTCTTTCATTCTTATTAGATAAATTAGTTCTGTTCCAATTAACACTTTAAAAAAGATTCCTATTTACAAGAGGTGAGCATGGCCTAGGTCAGGTTGTGTTTGGGTTGAGCTTGTATACTTTACATGCTAAATCCATGTTTGTCGAAGCCTGGCATGAGGTGATATATGGGCTTTAAATGTTGGCTCGGACCTTTATTGTTTGAGCATAAACTCTTTATATTTTAAAAATGCCTAATTTTTTTTTGCCCAAACTCATTTCTTGGGTTTAATATTTTGTCCAAAGCTTCTAATATTTCGGGCAAGACATTGGACTTGGTCGAGTAGCTTGCCCCTTAAACATGGCTACTTCGTACACTATGATATTTGCATTATTACTTTTGTCTTGTTGGAATTGAATCTAGGTTCTCATTCTTTTTATGAGATAATTTAATTAGGTTAGCTATAAATTTACTTATAAAAATAACTTTTTAACATTTTTTAAACTAGTACTATGAATTTTTAGTTATTTTTTAGTCAAATTTTTAACAGACAATTCTTTTTCCTAACCTAACTTACCTAATTCGATTCCAAAACTATTTGAGTCATTATAATTTACAATATTTTAAACACAAAGACTAGAAGAGATCAATCCATATTCCTACATAATTCTTCTATTAGACCAATGATTGTAACACCCCTAACCCGTATCCGTTGCCAGAACAGGGTTTCGGAGCATTACTACCATTTGCAGATTACTTAAAAAAAATTTAAATGCTTACCGATTCAATGCATCATGTAAATAAATATATTACCATTCAATCAACAGATTAGTACTTGTATAAGCATCAAACAGTAATATTGTTAGTGTACTTGCACATATCTCATATAAATTCAACATTGATATAACTATTTTCTCGACATATCGTACTTGAGTTCAATAATAGTCTCAACTTACATAATTTTCTTGTATCAACATATCAAAGATAATCATATATGTACATGTCATGAAACATATCATGCTCTTACCGCTTTCTTCATAAGCATATATGATTCATTTCATTATATTAATATTTCATACTCCATCATTTCCATATATTTTATGTATATTTATTCCGATAATAGCTTATATCAAACCTAACATAATTTATATTCCACGTACTCATACTTATTTCGTTTATCTATCTTCATAATTATTTCATACAACTATTTTGTACATATATATTTCCATATGACCAGTTCTTGTAAACATTACACACAACCATTTCATATAACCATTCGTCATCCGATACATATTACCGGATATCAATTGTTCAACAGATGTCATAGCATCTCCCATCCACGGTCTTATTCATCTTTGACATGATGCCATAGTATCTTTCAACTATGGTCTTACTCATTTTCTCTCATGTTGCCATGATATCTTTCAACCATGGTCTTGTTCATTTCATATCACGCTGCCATGGTATCTTTCAACCATGGTCTTACACATTTCATATCAGTTTGCCATGGTATCTTTCAACCATGGTCTTACACATTTCATATCAGGTTGCCATGGTATCTTTCAACCATGGTCTTACACGTTTCATATCGAGAGCACACTCCCGCGAACCTCATCCTTACGATGGGATTACCACCCGAGCTAAATCCTCAGTAATATAAACTCATAGAGTATTGTCGGGATTACCACCCGAGCTAAATCCCCGCAACGACAATTACTCTAATGAGCTTGGATCTGAATTACCATCCAAAGCTAAATTCGCACTCGATTCAATTACCCGTCCGGGCTAAATCCATTTTACACATATTCTTGGGAGGGCTATATCGGATAGGATCACCCGTTCGGGCTAGATCCTTTTTACCGTCAATTCCTTTTCGAGAGATCCATCGAATTTTTCCTTTTCATTCAACCGAGATTTATTTTCAATTTATTTCGAGTATTATCAATATTTCATCAAATATCATGAATTGAATATTCAAATCATATTTTCATCACATAACCACATATTTCAAGTATTTAAAATACAATTCAAGTTACACAAACTTACCTCATTGCTTGTTTGTGTTTATAATTTCATTAATCCGATATCTTTTCTTTTTCATGATCGAGTCTCATATTTGAGTCGTTCGGATCTTTATAAATAAATTTGATCATCATTTTCATTCATTTCATATACTAATGCATTTAATTAATGCTTTAGGCAAAATTAACATTTTGCCCCGAACTCTTAATTAATGACGATTTCATCCTTAGGGTCAGGAAAATAAAATTCTTGCAATTTAATCCTTATTTCCAGCTATTATTCTTATATATATTGATAACAGTCCATGAATTCTATAAAATATTATAATTTTCTATAATTTCAACACTTTTCAATTTATTCTTTCAACACTTTTCAATTTAATCCCTAAAACATGTTTTCCTCCGATCTTGAACTAAATTAATAATTTCATTCAATTTTGTACTTTAAATAATAAAATAATCCATTTCATGCAATTTGATCTTTTTTTACATTTTTACAAAATTGCCCATAAAATTTTACTTTTATTCAATTTAGTCCTTGAGCCTAGAATATGCAAATTAGCCATGCTAGATGAATATTCATACATATTTTTCCTCCTCCTCCTCTCCATTCCACATCCTTAATGTAGATAATACACTTGTAAGTAACATTATCCATAATTTTTATTATTTACTTTTATGAATATTCAAGCTGTCTATCTGCATCATGGTCACTAAATTATTTATATCTGGAGCTATAGAACTCAAAATTAAGATCCGCTAATTTTCCTGAAACTAGACTCATATATATTCTTACCATAAAATTTTCAGAATTTTTAGTTTATCCAATAAGTACAGTTTATTCTTTAAAATTACCCTGTTCTGCTGTCTAACAGTTCTGACCCTTCTTCACTAAAAATTAATTATCTCCTTGTACAGAATTCAAATGATGTTCCCGTTTGTTTATATTGAAAATAGACTCATTCAGGATTCTAAAAATATAAATTTAAACCCATAATTATTTTTATCCAAATTTTTATGATTTTACAAAGTCAGAACAGGGGAACCCGAAATCATTCTGACCTTGTCTCACAAAATTCATCATATCTCATGATTTACAATTCCATTGCTTACATAATTTCTTCTATAAGAAACTAGACTTAATAAGCTTTAATTTCATATTTTATTCATCCTATAGTTAGATTTCTACAATTTTTGATGATTTTTCAAAGTTAGACTACTGCTGCTGTCCAAAACTGTTTTAGTACAAAATATTAATTACCATGTTATAACACCCTTATTTTCTTTTTCTACACCATTTCTCATCACTTTCTCTTATTTTCTCTTCACTAACATATCATGAACATAGGACCTTATGTAAGAAAACTCTACTATAACATTATTTCCATGCTTTGTCAATAATAACAAACTTAAAAACATATTGAAATCTTGATATACTTACCTTGTTCTATTGATACTAATCTTTAACTTGATTTTCTCTCTCCTCCAGCTTCTATTTCTTGAATCCAACTTGATATTCTAACTCCCCATGGCTCCTTAACATTTTTCTCTCTTGGTAGCTATGAAAATTCATTTGATTTTTGGGTGAAAATGGTGAATTTTTGGTAAAAGGACTAAATTGTAAAGAAAGCAAAACTTTCTTTCTTCCTCTCTTTCTCTCACGTTAGTGCATGGGAAATATGGATGAGAATTTCTCATCTTTCTTTCTTTATATACTAATAAAATAATAATAAAATAATAATAAAATATCTTATTAAAATATTAATAAAATAATATTTATCTAATTAAATAATTATAAAATATCAAAATATCTCTAGCATCATTATTACTTTCTAGATTTCTCTCTCTTCCAATTGACCATTTTGCCCTTCATTATCTTTTAAAATTCCATCCTTAAGTCATCATTTAATTTGGTAAAATTATAATTTAGTCCCTCATAATTTCTTCATCTATTCAATTTGGTCCTAATTCATCCATTTTCCTTAGTTTCTAGATTATTCCACTCTTAAAATATTTACACTATTGGTCCTTCAAATTTTTCATATTTACACTTTAACCCCTCAAATTTTGAGTATTTACTCTTGTGCAACAAAACTTTTCTCACTTTTACAATTCAGTCCTTTCTTGAATTAATATATCATAATATACTTCTCAATATTGACATATCTCAAAATTTCCTTTTTTTTTTCACTCTATTTCCTTATTTTACTATATCAAGGATAATATCTTACTGTAAATATTTTCAGGGTATTACAATGATTTAGTAATAATAATCTTATTTTGAATAGAAATCCAAGCTTATGTTCGTAAATGTGTGTGTGCGTGCACAAGAAGTCTAATTAATTTCCTTTTATGTAAATTGTTTTTTTTCTATTTGATATTACAGCTACAGTGGCAGGTTTGCCATACCCACCACCAATTATGGGTATGTCTAAGATAGACAGAAAAACAATTCGAACGGGTGTTAATTATGCAGCCGGAGCTTCTGGACTTGTCCATCAGAATGGACATTTTTTGGTAAAACATCTATAATATCGAACCATTTAGGTTGATTTTTTTTATTTAGATAACACACTAACTATATATATTCATGATTTTGATTTGGATATTATTTATAGCATAAAAATGTCATCAACTTCTTTCAACAAGTAGACTTGTTTGAGAACTCCACAATGGAGGACTTGAAAAGTACATTTGATAGCCCTGAAGGGTTCACTCAATACCTTTCCAAGTCTCTATTTTTCATCCATCACACAGGAAATGACTTAGGTCTTACCTTTGAAGTTGAAATGGAGAAAAAGTACTCTATCGATAAATATGCCGAACTTCTCATTGAAGAGTTTTCCAAGAAATTGAAGGTAAAATGATAGAAATAGTAATTGGGTTTTGCTACACATACTTACGACTCATATTAGACAAATTGATTTTATTTCGTTAAATAGATAATCTAACCCTTTTACATAAATATTTCTTTTAATGTCTAACAACTTTTGCTTTTAACGATGCAGAGATTATATACACTTGGTGCTCGCAAATTTTTTGTGAGCAATGTATCACCATTAGGGTGCTCACCGTTTAACATAAATACAAAAAATCATAGTGGGCCATGTGTCGAAGAAATAAACAATCGTGTATCTGTTTACAACGACCTCCTTCTTGGTTTGTTGGTAAAGTTGCAGTCCACACTTCCAGGCTCTAAATTCGTTCTTGGAGATATTTACAAGGTTTTTCAAGATGTCTTCGAAATGCCTAGATCTTATGGCGAGTAAATAAAATTTTGAATCATCCTTAAAACTACAAACGAATAAACTTTTAAGTGAGATATTTTGGATTTTGAATGAAAGATATAAATGTCTATATTTGTATATGTAGGATTTAAGGATGTGAACACTTCATGTTGCATTGATAACAATGGGACTAGAATTCAAGTTTGTGCTCCAAATATTGCTCCATGTAAAGATAGAAAGAATCGCGTGTTCTTCGACCCATTCCACCCAAGTGAAACCATGCATTTTCTTTGGGCCAGGCATTTCTTGAAGGACTCCTCCGTTTGTTCACCTATCAACTTGATTCAATTAATGCAGGCATAATTATATGCATTAGTGAATGCATGTTATGTCTTGTATTTCTTTCATATCAATCATGGAAGCACAAACATAAGTTATCCTACATTCAAATTGTGTTCAAAATCATCAAATCTCTTTAGTCAAGTCTCTTTAATTCTAATTCAAAATGCATCAGTTTTTAGTCGATGAGGGATAAATGAGAGAAAATAAGTTATTTCTGTATACCTCCACTTCTTCTAAATCCCCCTGATCAACATTGCTCTAGTTTCCCTTTTATATCTTAAATTTGAACTAGATTCTTCATGCCACTCTTATGATATCGCTTGCAGTTAGGATAACTTTATTTTGTATATAAAGCGACATCTTTAACCCCTTCATTTTATTCTAGGCAACACTCTATTATGTTATCTTTTAGGATTGTTAAATGATTACCATCTTACAATTACCATTACAAGGCACACTAAAAGCCTCATCTTAATTAGTATTACTTTCCCTTTGAATGTCACCCATATTTTGCTCCTTATCGTTATAAAGAGATTTACATATTTACAAATTTCTAGGAAAAAAAAGCCTATGTTGATCCTAGTAATTCTTTAAAACACCAACACTGTATCTATTTAACCTGTGTGATTCTCATGAAAAACTTATTTTGACCATATAAATATATATTTTTATAATACCAACGCCACCCATATTTACTCTTTGTGACTCCAAAAAGGAATCGGTTTTATATGAAAAATAATAGTATAAGAAATGCAACACCCCTTATCCGGTTCGATCGTCGAACCCGAATAATAGGATGCTACATGCAAAATCAAGACAATTGCATGCAATTTATATAATTATCTTTCACATACATTGCAATGTAATAAATTGAATACAAGGACTTAATTATGAAATTCATGAATGAAATAGGATTGATTTGTAAAAATTTCAAAGTTGGTATCGATATTTAACTGTTGGGTATCGATACTGTATCGACACCTTATTAAATAACGATACAAATCACAATTCTATTTGTTATGCAAAACAAGGGTATCGATATTTATTTTTCTGGTATCAATATTTTAAGAAAAGTATCAATACCATTTTGGCATTTTGTTTGGTTTAAATCTATTCATATGTCCAGGCATTGATACCAAATGCCAAAATATCAATACTTAATCACAGAAATGGTAAAATCCTATCTTTAAAATGTCTATTTCATGCCAAACTCACTTGAACTTAAATGGCACCACTTAGATATGATTATATACATGAAAATCATCAACTAAGGGCATACTTATTCATATCCAACATGCCAAGAACATCACTTTAACAATCAACCTAAGTGCCTAACCAACATGTCACAATTGACACCTCAATTCAACAATTCAAAACCAACTATTCATCATCATACATACCACAATTTCATTTCTAAACATTCACCCATGTTCACCATTTCACTTGCTAATGTACTATCAAGAAATATTCACCAAGATGACCAAAACATAATTACCAATTCATGTCCACCTACCATAAAGCTTAACATGGCATACCATTCACATCAAACTGACCCAAAGCTATATTCTAAAATTTTCATCACCATATCTATTTGCACCTATTTATATAACACATCACTTGACTAATATTTAAGCAACAAGCATGCATACCTTATTCATTTGTGAGAAACACCATCTATTATACATTCCAATTCACATATATTATACCAAAATACCAAAAAAAAAAACATTATCCACAATTATAGCATTGTATAATCATAAGACTCTCCTAGGTACATGCCATTAAGCTAAACAAAATTTCACTAACATGAGATCTAACTTGTGCAAGGAAAAAACTGAACATTGAGTAATCCATACAAAGACACCATTATAAATAATATCAATATGAGAAGATTTTAAGAGAACTTTCAAGGTTTTATTAAAACATAACATTATACCAAATGTATTATTTATACTGTAACAATATACCATACCCCAATTCATCGATATGTCTGACACTCATTGCCTTATCAGACAAATCGAAGTAATCCAATTGCACCAAACGCACGTCGATTAATTAGCACCCAATGCCTCATCGAGTAAATTAAAGCATTACTTGTACATTCACTAAGTATTAAATTTTCCATAAAATTTTCAATTATATCCCAACAACCAAAATTCATAACTCAATTAAACAAGTCATCTCATAACATAACATTTTTCAATCCAATACAAGGTCAATTCCATACTTGCATCAAATACACTATTTTCCACACTATACAGTTTAGTCCTTTATTACAATAATCAATATTTCACAATAATTTGATTCCACCAATTATTTACAACTTACTTTTACCTTTGATTATACTAAGTAATGAAAGTAATTTCATAAATTAATTCATTTAAATTTCTATGTACAAAACTAACAAAATTTACATAACAAATTATTCCTATTTCATTTCTAAGCTTCAAAATCTATCATAAACATTCAAAAACTTCAATTAACATCAATGACCACTTTAGAAATCCGTAGCAGCTTTGAAAACAGAGATACGAGTTAGTTGGACATAGTTGCAACGATATTCAAAACATAAAAATTACGAAAAATGGACTTTAAACTGACTTACATGCAAGGAACCAAAGCTTGATCAGTTCTTTCTTACTTAACAATGGTGTTTTTCGGTCAAAATGATGAAATGAGGAAGATGATGGCAATTTTTTATTTTGTTTATGTTTAACTTTTATTTATTTACTAAATTACCTTTGTAATTTAACATACAATTTCATTAATTAGCTAGCCTTTACCAGCCACTAATTATAGGGAGAGTTAAATTGTTCCACTAATCCTTACACATTCATTAATAAAGCACTTTAGCTAATATAAATAAATATTGATTAACTTTTTGTAATTTTTACGATTTAGTCCTTTTTCCTTAATTAACTATACAAACAGTAAAATTTCTGGACCAAATTTCAATTTATCTATATAAAAACTCTGTAAATATTTAATAAAAAACATTTACTATCTCGATTTATGAAAAGGAGGTACCGATACCTTATTTTCCAAAACCACTGACTTTTAGTACAAACCACTTGTACCTTGACTAACTGACCAATTAATAAAATCTCTAAAATAAAAAATTCCAGTAACATTATATCAATCTTGTCCTAATTAATAAGTTCCTAGAATTTTTTTCAAAATCTCTTTCCTCAGTAGGTAAAACTAACTTTACAAATTGGATAAAACAACTCATATTTACAAAACCCAAATGATAAGGGTTCTTACACCAAAATAATATCAATCACCTTTCACCAATAAATTTCATAAAGTTCAACAAGTTCAAAACTTTCAAAAACGAAAAATAAGAATTCAAAAACAAAATATTATCTTCCATCCGTACTAGCAAATCAATAGATCAGAAACCATCATCATCGCATTGCTTATCCTACTGCTCCTCTTTATTCTTCCGTTTTGATAAAATATATGCCAAAAATAACTGTCTATGTTGACCCATTAAATCGTTGCAGAGAGTAATTGCTATATCTCGATTTTGCTGAAATACCTAGATTTTATCTTAAGGTTTGGAAATGATTGGGTAGTGCGAGTCAATAGACGAATTGAGGTGATAGAGCATTCTTTAATGAAAGCCAATTAGGTTGCTGAAAGGACTTACTTTAGTTGTCACCATTGGGGTAGTTGGCGTAGCTCCAATATTAGGTTTAACTTCTTCTTCTTGATATGGATCAGCATAGGCCATTGATGCATACTTTAGCTTTAGCAATTTTGGAGAGAACTTTAACTTAGAAACTTTTCTCTTAAAATGTTTAGTGGCTCGAAAAAACTTTGCATTTTGCTTCAGATGGACTTGAAAAGATCACAGAGTGAAAGAGCAGTAGATGTATGATATGTACCTTGTGTATGTGATTGGTAATTTCTTATAAAATAAACTACCCAAGGTTAAATTCAAACATCTTTACTACCTTCCTAGTCATAACTGTTAGAATCATAAATCAAGATATGATATAAAACTTAATCAACCATAAATCAGGATCTATCATGTCAAATCATCAAGAACAAAATGATAACAAAACTAGATGCGGAAGCGTACCTGAATCCATGGGTTCCTAGAAATTTTTCGAATCTTGGGGATTTGATCTTTCAAATTAGCACACAAGAAATCTTGAAAAGGTGGCTCTCTCTTTTCTAAAGATGGGATATTAGAAAAGTTACCTTGTGTGTAATTTGGGGACCATAACTCTAATATATATAACTTTGGTACATTAGCCTTAATTCCTAATCATCCCATCATTAATTATAAATTAGTTACTAGAGTATCTACACATATTTGACCCATACTTTATTTGATAATTAAAGCCCAATAAACCTTAACCAAATTAGATCACTTTTAATTTGGGCTAACCTATCATGATAGTAAATAATAACATGTAATTACCCTTATTATATATGTGATGTCCATATTTTTCAACAATAACTACTACTCCTTGACTAACCACATTCCTTTGGTTGTTTAGGATTGACTTCCTTATTTCTATAGCAAACATGGAAACATATATGGTGCTAAGAGATGAGGCATGGATAAAACCCTTCACTGACTATGTAGGGTGGATGTTGTCAGTGATGGAAGAGGAATACTATCCAGGGTTTCATCAAGCTCAAATATATTGACAGTATAGCAACTCATAACCTTCCTAATTTGTTTAGGGCTGAATTCATACTTGTGTCCTCGATGAAAGCTTTATGAAAGAGAGGACTTTGATAATTATCAATAATCATCGGTAGACTAGCATAGAATTCAATTACAATGTATCCGACATCGGGTCCAACATAGCTCACAAAACTCATAAGTCCATTATTGTCTAAAAAGGTGTCTATTCCATGTTAGAAAAAAACTTACTTCATCCATGTCTTGTTCTTTAAGAAATCTTCTTTTAAGCAAAGAAAGTTTTACTGCCCTTACCCAACCCTTTAACATATACGGATAAGGAATGCTAGATTAAAAATTTCAATTTCAATCTCTAACCCTTGGTCAATTTTCAAACATTACTAGGATTGCTATCACATTTATATCCCTTTCTAAAGTCCTTTACTAATAAAATATATTTTAAAAATCTTTAACTTCTTTTTCCCAAGTATTTTCTAGGCAATATATAATTTTAAGAACAATTGCATATGTACCTTGTGTTTTGTACTGGATTACTATAGATTTTTAGCTTCAAAGCCTTCATATATCGAAACTTTGAAACTTATTTTTTGGAACCTCTTGACGCACATTTCATAATTTTATCTTATTTTAGATTTAGTTGGATTTCTTTTCAATTTAATCATTACTCAAGATGTACCAATACTAACTATAATTTACTTTGCTTTCGTTAATGTAACGACTCGATAGTTAGTGGTGTCCAAAAGTGTGGTTTGGGAACCCCGTTCCTGAAACGGAGCTCGTAAATATTTTATTAAATACTTATAGAGTTATATTAAAAGCGAATTGAATCTCGTTTGGGTAATTTTTTTGAATTAGGGATTAATTAGCGTACAGGGACTAAATCATAAAAGTGTCAAAGGTGTAGATTTTAAGAAATCATTAATTGGGATTTTATTAAGGGACTTATAAAGAAAGTATACTCTTAATATGAACATGGTGCCTGATTATAGAATATTAATATGTATGTTCTTATGTTATAAAATATAAGTAATTAAAATTATAAAATGAAATTGTAACAAAATATTACAAAACTTAACGTTAGTGGAAAACCAAAGGCATTTTCCATCTTTCTTTCATTTGGCCAAAATATTAATGGGGGAAGAAGAAGAACTCACGGCTAGGGCTTCAATTTGTCAAGCTTCAATTTGGTTGGTTCAACTTATTTATTTTATTGTAATTTTTATGTTTTTGAAATCCCGGTAGCTTGGGCTAGCTGGCCCATGCCATATTTTTCGGTACTGTTAAAGATTGAGAAAGTTTCCATGGATGAATAGTTGAATTTATAGGGATTAGTTTGATAGATTTTAAGTTTAGAGTTGAAAAAGGACTAAATAGTGAAGTAAATTGATGATTTTGTGCTATAGGGACTAAATTGCACCAAATTCAAAATTTTGGGATACAAAAGAAAAATAGGGAGTTAAATTAGTTCTAGAGTGAAATTAGTATTAAAATTTGAGGTTAATTGTAAAAAGTTATGTTAGTACTAGTTGTCACATTCTGAAAACTGGGTTAGTAGAATTGGGTATTAGTTTGTGGGCTCGAGAGAAAATTAGGTTTAATATCATAGAAATTAAATTAGGATAAAATAATTAATTAAATAATAATGGTAATAATAAAATATTAAAATGATTATTGGATCTAAAATTTGGTGGTGAAAATTAGGATTAGGTGGTCCAAACTTAAAACGAATTTTAAAAATAAAATCAGGTTTGAAAATAATTGAGAAAAATGCGTTTTAATTAAACTAAGGATTGATTTGAAAAACAAGGGGAAATAGAGTCTTTAAAAGGCAATTTTCCCTTAATTTAAAAAAAAATGTTCATCTTCCTTTTTTCTTTAAGAACTCGATGTCCCTCCCATTTAACTTCACATTCAAAAATTTCCCCAAGTTGAAATATGATATTTTCTCTCAAAATTAACTCATTCTTAGTGATTTTCGAGCTACCCAAACATCTCAATACCTTCCAATTTTAAAGAAAAATCATTAAATCCTCATCAAATTCGTTATTCTTCTTTTCACCTTCAACTTTGAATTAGCTCCACAACTTGTTGTTTTCTTCAAATTGAGGTATTGTGTTGGCCTATTAAGATTAGATGAAGGTTGCTGCTTTTCTAATTCAAAATTTAATCGGGTGTTTTGAGAGCTTTTAATATTTAAAGCTTTTTAATCAAATTTTGGTTCAACAATGGTGAAATCCAAATAATGAGTAAATCTACTATTTTTGATTGATTTCTAATCTATTTTTAACTAAACAGAAGGTATTTGAACTCAATTTTATAGATTGATATCCAATTTTAATGAATTTCGAGTTTTCCCATTTTGTGTGTTCATATAAGCTTAATTTTCTGGAAATTTTAAATTCGTGAAATTAGAAAATTAAAGGTTTATATTTGTAATAATAGGTTAAATAATATGTTTAGAAACTTAATTAAAATTTAGGAAAAAATCGAGTGGGTAAACCTTATATTTTGGTAAAATGTATTGATTTTTGGCTTGAAAATGGTGGATCTCGTATTTCTTAGCTAAACTTTGGTTTTAAAGTGATTTATAACTCATTTTGATCTAATTAAAAGGTATTGGATCTTAATTTAACAAATACTTATTGAATTTAAGCAAATTGAATGTTTTCTCCTTTTAAAAGATCACATGTAACACCACAAAATAGAGTCTAAGAGTTTTAGGGGTATTTTAAGAATTTTAGCCTTAGAGTGTTCAGAATTTTGTGACATGGTTTATCGATAATGTTTTTGACTATGGTTTTGAGAAAATTAAACCAATTTCTGAAAATGAGTTTTAAATACCTTTAATTTTGAAAATAGGACTGATTTGTAAAAGAATCAAATCTTAGAGTTCTAAGAGGCAATTAGACCAGATTTTAAAATCAAACCTAAAAACCCCAATTTATAGCTCTATTTTCACGTTAGTCTTCTCCATCTTTATGCTTTAGCTGTCCCTTGTCTCCTCTTGCTCTCCCAATCGATTTTTGATTTCTAAACTATAATCTCTTGATTTCCATCAACACTCAAGTCTTAAACCTCCATTAAATACCAAGAAAACCACCCAAAATTACAATTGATTTCTCCATTGTCATGCTTGTGAGTTTTTTGGGTTTTCGATCAAACGCTCGGTTTTTTATCGTCTAAGGTAACAATTCAACTCCTAAATAGTTTTAAATGTTATTTAGTCTTTAAAACTAAGTTTTTAGCCATTAAATTGCATGTTTTGAATAAAAGCCAAAAATTGGCTCATTAATGGTGGATTTTAGGATGTTGAGTAAAAATGTGGTTGCAAAGTATTTTTCAATTAATTTTGACATGATTAAGATGTTTCTAAACTTGTTTTGAAGTTTCGTTAAAGATTTCTGGAGTTTGAATGAATTTTCGAAAAATAGCCATGAAACAAGTTGAAAAAGTTGATACCATGAATTGAGTATTTTATTGTAGTTTAAAGGTTGGCCATTAGTTGTAGGTGAATAATTAGATGAACGAAATCGGTTGTAGGTGAAAAGATTAAGTATAGAGGAAGATATTTGAGTTTCAAGTTTGTTAGTCGAAATTTCAATTTCATGAGGAATATAGCTTAGACTTGCATTTTTGGTTGGTTTAAGTGAGTCTTTGGTTAAATACTGATTGTGTATATTGTGTGATTATTATGTGTAAAGTGCTGGAACCATTGGAAACTTTTTCGAGTAAGGCGAAAGGCAAGGAAAAGCTAGTTTAAGCTTTCGACTTTTCAACGAAAGTGTAATTGGTGAATGTTTGGAATTGCTACTAGTATACACAATTCATATTGTTAATTGGGAGCTTAGGAATAACCTAAACCCCTACCCTATGTTCCGAGTGTAAGCTTTCTATTTCCCTTTTTTTATTTTTGGTAAATTATGTGATTATAAGAATATTTATGGATTGATTATTATGATGTGATATTGTGATATGAGACATGTGTGATGACTATTATGAATTGTATAGTTTGCTAGGCATATTAAATATGCTGAATAATAGTGATGATATTGTGTTAGCAATATAAATGTGCAGTGAAAGTGTGCAAAAATCAGTAAGTATGTATGTGTTGAATTATGAAATGTGATGCTAATGTAACAAATTATGTATGTGATAAACTGATTTTAATGCACTCATATGTGGTTGGATACGTGATGGCTCAATGAACATTTTTGTGGCACTTTAAGTGTAATTAAATGTGAATTCAATAAGCATGCATTGTGAACAAGTTTGTGATGTGAATTGATGAATATGAATAGAGATGATGTGTACTAAATTAGGAATTAAAATTGTGTAATTGTGGATATTTTGGTCTTGTGACCTTATGAGACCATTGGATATAGTTGGCATTCTATAGGATTGTGAGTATTCATCTATATGTGTTTTGTGATTTGGGCGTTAAAGCCTTGGGACATGTTGGAGAGATAAGGGAATGTGAGCTAAGCTCCATTCAGCGAGACATGTTTGGCGTGTTAGAGAATGTTAGCTTTATGCTTCACTTTTGGGATATGTTTGACTCTATGAGTTATTTAGTATATTGGAGATCCGTGTATCTGATGTGTAGTGGTAGAGCCCACTTTCATGTTTCATAGCCTCAAGTGCCAAATTATCTTAAAATTTATATATGTGTAATGTGATGTATGCCTAAATGAGTATGGGGTTGCTATGCAAATTATTATTTAAATATGATATTATTTATTGTGATAATATGATGTGAGATGGATGCATAAATATGAAAATAATTTGCCAAATGAGTCAATTTAAGTTTCATGAAAGCATTAGTATGTTCTTTTATTAAATTGCGTATGTAATTGTGGTTTGATCACTTCTATTTAACTTGTGAATGCATGTGAATATATCTACTAGACTTGTGGGTTGTTAAAGCATGTATACGTCGTTTAGTCTTGATGAATTATTGTTAAGTGAATCATATATAAGTGAGTTGAGTGTAATTGTATGTAGGAGTATATGTTAGTTTTATGAATTAATGAAACGTGAATATGTTATTTTGACTTGATTAGAATATGATGTGAACGTATTGTAGTATGATCTTGTTTAACCTTTGATATTGTGTGTACATTGTGGTTATTTTGAGCATTCATTGAGATTGTTAAGCTCACCCACTCTTTTCTTAAAACCCTTGCAGAGTAGTTAAGTGCCGTTGTGAACGGTGTGGTTCCAAGGGGTGATCCAAGCAAATCTTTTTCCGTTAATCCATTATTTCGTAGGTGTTATTGTTATTTGTTTTCATTTTTGGAATAAGACAATTTGGTAGACTTTTATATATATTTGTGTTAGAATTAAATGACCCGAATCCTTATTTAAATAAAATACAGTGGTAAAATAAAATAAAAGTAAAATCCATATAGAACTACACTTCTTTTATTTTATTTTAGAATAAGGTTTTTTAAACCTTATTAAACTCCATCTATTTTATATTGATTAGAATAAGGTGTTTCAATCTTACTAGAATATGGCTTTACAAGCCTATAAATTGACATAGTCTATTCCTCTTGTAATCATTCGAATTCGACATAGTGAATTTTCTTCTCCTCTGCCCGTGGTTTTTTTCCCCGAAAGGGTTTCCACATAAAATTTGTGTGTTCTTTATTTTATTTTATTTTCAAAAATTGGTATCTGAACTTCTGGATAGTTCATCTTGATCACGGCAATAGCGTCTTTGAAGCATGAAATTCTGCTGTTGGATCGCAACACTAGATTTGCGTTGTGGGAGATCAAGATGCAAGTATTTCTTACGCAGATGGATCTAGAGGATGCCCCGCTAGGGATAGATAAGATGCCTTCAACATTAACAAATGAAGAGAATAAGTGTAAGGATTGAAAGGCGTTAACACAATTACATCTGCATTTGTCCAACGAAATTTTGCAGGATGTGATGAAGGAGAAGACTGCCGTTGCATTGTGGAAGAGGCTGGAACAAATATGTATGTCGAAAAATCTAACAAGCAAGTTGCATATGTAGCAGCGTCTTTATGCTCATTGTTTGGAGAAAGGTGCGTCTGTACACGAACACTTAACAGTGTTTAAAAAAATTCTTTCAAACTTGTAAGCCATGGAGGTTCAATATGATAAGGAAGATCTAGGGTTAATTCTACTTTTTTCGTTGCCCCTGTCTTATTCAACCTTTAGAGATACAATTTTATATAGCCATGAGTCTCTCACAGTTGATAAGGTTTATGATTCTTTGACCTCGTATGATAAGATGAAGCATCTTGTGGTTAAACCCGACTCTCAAGGAGAGGGTCTCATTGTTCGTGGGAGACAAGATCGGAATGCTGATGATGATCGTGGAAGGACACAGGAACAGAATCCTCGTAGTAAATCTAAGAGTAGATCGAAGTATTCAAACAGAGGTAAAACTTGTAACTTCTGCAAGAAGAAAGGGCACATTAAATCTGAGTGCTATAAGCTACAGAATAAGATTAAAAGGGAGGCTACGAATCAAAAGGGAAAACAACCAGAAAATTCCGGTGAAGCTGATGTTGTAGAAGACTACAGCGATGGTGAACTTCTAATTGCTTCTGTCAACAATTCTAAAGTGAGCAAGGGTGGATACTTGATTCAGGTTGTACCTTCCACATGAGTCCTAATCGGGATTGGTTTAAAACTTATGAAATAGTGTCTGAAGGTGTTGTTTTGATGGAAAATAATGCTTCATGTAAAATCACAGGTGTTGGAACAATTAAAGTTAAGATGTTTGATGGAGTTGTTAGAACACTTAGTGATGTACGTCATGTTCCAGAATTGAAGAGAAATTTAATTTTGTTAAGTACTCTTGATTCAAAAGGGTACAGGTACATAGCTGAAAGTGGAGTTTTAAAGATTTCCAAAGGTTCCCTTGTTGTGGTGAAAGGGCAGAGAAAGACTACCAAGTTATATGTTTTGTAGGGTTCTACTATTACTAGTGATGCAGCTGTCGCTTCCTCTTCCTTGTCAGATGATGATATTACTAAAATTTGGCATATGCGCCTAGGGCATATGAGTGAGAATAGCACGGCAGAATTGAGCAAAAGAGGACTTCTTGATTGGCAAGGAATTTGCAAATTGAAGTTCTATGAGCACTGTGTTTTTGGGAAGCAAAAGAGAGTTCGGTTCACTAGAGGAATCCATAACATGAAGGGAATGTTAGAGTATATTCATTCTGATTTGTGGGGGCCATCCATAGTGCCTTCGAGAGGTAGAGCTAATTATATGCTAACTTATATTGATGATTTTTTCCAGAAAAGTTTAGGCGTTCTTCCTGAAGCAGAAAAGCAATGTGTTTTACGTATTTGAGTCTTGAAAAATTATGATTGAAAAACAGACGGGAAAACAAATAAAATACCTCCGCACAGACAATGGCTTAGAGTTCTGTTCTGATGAGTTTAATAGACTGTGCAAGTCAGAAGGGATTGTGAGACACTTGACAGTTTGTCATTCTCCACAGTAAAACGGCGTTGCAGAATGAATGAACAGAAAGATCATAGAGAAGGTTCAATGTATTTTGTCAAATGCCAACTTACCAAAGTCGTTTTGGGCAGAAGCAGCCTCTACTGCATGTTTTTTGATCAACCGATCTCCATCCATTGCCATTGAGAAAAAGACTCCACAAGAGGTATGGTTTGGTAATCCTGCTAATTATTTTGACTTAAAGATCTTTGAGTGTCCTGCATATGCTCATGTTGATAATGGAAAATAGGAACCGAGATTCATTAAATGTGTTTTTCTTGGTTATAAAGTCGGTGTAAAAGGGTGTAAGTTATGATGTCCTGAAATTAAAAAAGTTGTGATTAGCAGAGATGTCGTTTTTGATTAAACTGCTATGCTACCTAACTTATCTCTTAAAGACTCTTCCAATAAAGAAAATCAAAAGCAGATGGAGTATTAGATTAATACAGAGTCGACTCCTTAAGCCAGTACAAAAATTGAGAATATAGTTGCTTCTTCACCACAATACTCTATTGCCAAAAATAGAACTAGAAGAGAAATTGAACCTCCAAAGAAGTATGCCGAGGCTGATCTAGTTACTTATGCTTTAAATATGGCTGAAGATATAGATGCAAACTGAGAGCCATCTAATTATTCTGAGGTAGTTAGCTGTGAAGACTCAGAAAAGTGGATGTTTGTTATGTTAGAGGAGATGGAATCACTCCACAAAAATAGAACATGGGATCTTGTGAAACTTTCTAAAGGTAAAAAGGTTGTTCGTTGTAAATAGGTGTTTAAAAAGAAAGAAGGGACTCTAGGAGTTGAAGAAGCCAAATATAAAGTAAGGCATGTTGGAAAGTGTTACAGTCAAATTCCAGGAGTGGACTTCACAGATGTGTTCTCCCTAGTTGTGAAGCATAGTTCGATTCGAGCTTTGCTTGGTATTGTGGCCATGCATGATTTGGAGCTTGAGTAGTTAGATGTAAAAACTGCATTTTTGCATGAAGAACTTGAGGAGGACATTACATGCAACAACCAGAGAGTTTTACAGTCTCAGAAAAAAAAGACTATGTTTGTTTGCTGAAAAAGTCCCTTTACGGTTTGAAACAATCACCAAGACAGTGGAACAAGAGGTTTGATTCCTTTATGACTTCTCATGATTTCAAAAGAAGTAGTTTTGATAATTGTTTTTACTCTAAGAAAAACTGTGATGGTTCTTTCGTGTATCTACTTCTTTATGTTGATGACATGTTGATAGCAACAAAAGATAAAAGAGAGAGAAGAAAGGTCAAAGCCCAACTAAGTGAAGAATTGAGATGAAAGATTTGGGACCAGCAAAGAAGATACTTGGTATGGAGATTCTCAGTGATAGACAAGCAAGTAAATTATACCTAAGTCGGAAGTGGTACATTGAGAAAGTTTTTTGCAGGTTCAATATGCAGAGTGCTAAGCCTATTAGTACTCTTTTAGCAGCCCATTTCAGACTTTCGTCGGCTTTTTCTCCACAATCAGATGATGAGATTGAGTACATGTCACTTGTTTCATACTCTAGTGTAGTGGGATCTGTCATGTATGCTATGTTTTGTTCACATCCAGATTTATCATATGCAGTCAGTACAGTTAGCAGATAAATGGTGAATCCCGATAAAGAACACTGGAAAACAGTTTAGTGGATTTTAAGATACTTACGAGGTACTACTGATGTCTGCTTACAGTTTGGAAGAACTAGAGATGGAGTCTTTAGGTATGTTGATGCTGATTTTGCTGGAGACCTTGATAGAAGAAGATCTCTCATAGGTTTTGTCTATACAATCGGAGGTTGGGCAATCAGTTGGAAAACAACTTTGCAAACTGCAGTCGCTTTGTCTACCACTGAAGCTAAGTACATGGCAATTACTTAGGCTTGTAAAGAAGCTATTTGGTTGAAGGGACTTTTTCGTAAACTCAATGAAGACCTTCAAATCAGTACAGTATTTTGTGACAGTCAGAGTGTAATCTTCCTTACAAAAGATCAAATGTTTCATGAGAGAACAAAAATGTTCGTTATCATTTTGTCCGTAATATTATTGCTCGTGGTGATATTGTTGTGAGAAAAAATAGTACTCATGAGAATCCTGCAGATATGATGACTAAGTCACTTCCTGTAACCATGTTTGAGCATTGCTTTGACTTGGTTGGTGTTCATTGTTGAAGTTAAACCCTTAAGGGTTTTATAGAAGATGTGGAGAACTTGTTCGTTGAGAGTTCGTGATGTAGAACTTGTTCATTGAGAATTCGTGTCAAGGTGGAGATTGTTAGAATTAAATGACCCGAATCCTTATTTAAATAAAATACAGTGGTAAAATAAAATAAAAGTAAAATTCATATAGAATTACACTTCTTTTATTTTATTTTACAATAAAGTTTTTTAAACCTTATTAAATTCATCTATTTTATATTGATTAGAATAAGGTGTTTCAATCTTACTAGAATATGGCTTTACAAGCCTATAAATAGACATAGTCTATTCCTCTTGTAATCATTCAAATTCGACATAGTGAATTTTCTTCTCTTTTGCCCGTGGTTTTTTTCCCGAAAGGGTTTTCACGTAAAATTTGTGTGTTCTTTATTTTATTTTATTTTATTTTCACAATTTTCCATGATGTTTTGGATGCTTCCATAGATTATTTTTTCCTAAGTTTATGAGATTTGTTTCGTATTACGTTGATTATTGCTTGGACTTACTTTCGATGTTTGAGACTATTACTATGACTATTTTGATGTTTATTTGATGATGATATGATAGCATGAAGAATTAGTACAAGTTGGAATGACTTTTTTTTTTGAAAAAAAAGACCAAAAGGTCAACTTCAATTAATCGCATCAACAATTGCAAAATCATGGACTGCCGAAGGGTAATACATCCCAAAATTTAAGTTACAATTTTTTGTAATATCAAATTTGCTCATAAAATTCATTACCTTATTACAGTTGTGATTTACCCATCTGAATTCTACTTTTTTACGAATATCCTTAGACTTGAACAACTCATTAATCCTCTGTCCCATAATAGTGATGTCCACCCCCATTCCTTATGTTGTTAGCCAAACTTGTGCAATCGATTTCGAAAATAATATTGGCAGTGTTCATAGAGCTAGCCACTTTAATGCTCTCTTTAAACACGTGTAATTCTTCCCATTCAACCTCGTTTTCTCTACTCTAAAGCCACAAATCTGACCTATGACAAAGCCTCATCATCATATGTAAGGGGACCGAACCCTATTTTGTCTTTACTAATAGCTGCATTAAAATTCACTTTAACTTTATTGATAGGAGGTTTCTCCCTCTTCTTCTGCACCATTTGAGATGGTAAAATAGGTATGTTCATCATGTTATGGATGTAGAGCTCCTTGCTAAGGCTTTTAGCCCTCTCTCAAATAACCCAAGAAGCTTCCTCCTTACCCCTGAACAACATATTATTTCTATTGTTCCAGCTGTTCCATAAGATAGTAATGAAGTCGGCCATGGCTTTTTTGTCCAAGATCCTCATCCCTTTTTCCAACCAGTCAATACAACTAGAAAAATAGTTATCAATAAGTCTCCTATCAAGACCCCCTGTGGTAAGAACAACCCTAGCATTTGGACAGTCTTTAAGGGCATGAACAAGGGTTTCCCTTTTTTCACCGCACTTGAAACACTCTCTATCAGTATGTTGGTGCATCGAAACTATCTGGTCTTTCGTAGGGAGGAGATCGTGATCCAATCTCCAAGTAAACACTCTAATTTTCAGGAGAGTTTTAAGTTTCCAAATTGTTCTCCAAAAAAATTTATGAGGACCCATGCCAACTGTTTTTGGAAGAAGTCATGAGTAAGCGGTTTTCGAAGAATAGTATTCATGAGGGTTTTGGAACCAATTAAGCTATCATTTGAGCCATTGGGAAAGAAAGGAAGATTGCAATTCGATCACCCATGTAGCTACCATAAATCTTATTACTCTGCTAACCTTCCAGCACATGTTCTCTTTATCCCACAGCTCATGCACCTTCCTTTCATGCACAATTTGATCAGTTTCATAAATACAGTCACCGTTGAGTCCTTTGAAACCCTAATATTTCTTATGAATGTCGATTTTACCACCGTTTCTTATTTGCCTTCCAAAACCATCTTTAAGAATACTTGCCACTATAGCAATGCTATTCTACATGAACGATGGTTTGTCAAACTTTTTAGACTGAAAAATGTTACCCTCTGGGAAGTATTTAGCACTAAGAACCTTATAGCACAGAGTGTCCTTGTTCTTAAGAAGCCTCCACACCTGTCTTTCGAGAAGGGCGATGCTCAGTCTTCTTTGTATAGGATAATCCTTTAATCTCGTTGGCAACAACAAAGGAAGTCCCCATTCACCCTTTATTTAAAGTGCTTGTGATAGTAGGCACTACAAGGGTCATAATGGTAATTTGCATTGCTTCCTTAAAGTTAGTTAGACCATCTTTCTTCTTAGTAGTAAAAGGTGTAGGGGCATTACGGTTAGGAAAAAAAGATTCCTAGAATGAGAAATCACACTTATTGTAACATTATGAGATCGAGCCAAGAAGTTTTGCCTTCGCAAGTGAGTGTTTGGCAAGATTAGGCGAGCTGCAGGTTCACTAAAAAGAGTGTCAGCAAGAAGTTTGTAGGTGGCAGTGTACACCAAAACAAGTGATAAAGGGGTTCACCAGACTTTTTGCTAGTAAGAGTTCGCCAGGTAAGTTTTAGATCGGGGTTTGCCAGTCAAGCTACAAAATGGGGTTTTCCAATCAAAGATACAGTTGGACTCAAATTAGGAAATAAAGATTTGGCGTATCTAGGGATACTTTACATCAAGTGTCACGGGGCTAGATCATTCATCTCGCGATCCGTACGGCCTTAGGCGATCCGTTTGTCCAAACTCGCCTAAGTCAGCCTTTATTCAATTGAGGATTCCTTAAGAACTCCTCCAAGGCACCAATTTGTAGAGTGGAAGCAATTTATGCCAAAAGAAGCTTATAAAGAACAACAGAAAGGGCGCACACAAGGTGTTTGAGTAAATGCTCTCAATATTCTCTTATTCACAAAGAATAATGAAACAATGAATGGAATGAGTACAAATGAGGGGGAAGCTCTGTATTTATAGTTGAGCTCCCCTAAAACCGACGGTCAAGATACATTTACATCGACAGATGAGATTAACTATATCCCTTGATTTTAGGGATTTACAAGATATACCTTATCAAATCTAATCTTTACAAGATATGATTCTATCAATCTTCTAAGATTAGTTACCAAAATAGCTTAAGTTGCCAAATCTCCGTTATCGGGCCAATCGGGCTTCAATCTGATAGACTTCTCAAACAACTTATTGAATCGGGTCAGTTCTTACGGGCTAAATGATCCCCATCTACATAATAGACCTCAGTCGGATACATTTGGTGTGATGATCACGGGCTTTGAACTGCAGTCTATGACATAAGTAACACGTTTTTTAAGTCAGGTAGGGTATTCTAAGATTTCCATGACACTTAGATATATAAATACAAACCTTAATTCATGAGATTTCTCTCATTGAATATTCTACCATTAAATCTTTATTTTGAGTCAAGTTTGTAGAACCTAAGTTAAGTCTCTATCTTATTAGGTTTGATTGTCCAGAAAGCTAGGTTAACTTGCATGTGTGAATTTTGTTTAAGTAATTTGTGTGTGTTTTTATTGAAAATGAGTAGGATCATCTACCAGTAAGGATAAATGCAAAACTAAGCTTGTTTAATTCTCAGTTTTGGGTGAGTGATCGAGGATTTATAAAAATTATGCACAATTGTCATGTTTTTTAGTATGAGTGATCTGAGATTCATCATAAGTATGTTCACTATCATGATTTTCGATATGAATGTTTAAGGTTCATATCTTTTTGTGAGAACTGTGATGGTTTTCAAGAACATTGTTTTTAAACTAAGTTCCAAAAGTAAGTTTTTGACAAAACCCTATTTTCAAGTTCTAAGACATTATTTTTTTTTTAAAACGTGTTTTTAAGTCTGAGTTTCAAAAATATGTTTTATAGGAGTTACAAAGCGGGTCGATGTTTTTAAGTGTGTTTTATAGAACAAATTTATAAACTTTATTTTTACAAGCTTTTGTGCAAGCTCTTTATAAGTGTTTTCAAGTAAGCTCTATACGAGCTCTCTGTATGTCTCTGTATGTGCTCCATTTTGAGCCTTGTTGGATATATTAGTATACCAAAGGATTGTGAGTACTCATCTATAAGATTCTAAGTAAAGCTTTTCTGTGATTTTGGATGTTGAGGCTTTGGGACATATGGAGAGATAAAGGAATATTGCACTACGCTCCATTCACTGGGACACGTTTGTGTATAAGAGAGTGTATTGCCTCATGATGCACTTATGGAACATGTTTTCTGGACTCTTTGGGTCATCCTGAGGCGTTATAAGAAGATCAACATATCCAACGAGACAAGATTCTGATAAACGAATCGATCTTATGACCTGAAGCAAACCTTGTTCACGTTTTTTAATAAGTATGTGTGAACCGGTCTCTCGACCTAAGGTAGACCCTATTCATGTTTTCTGATAAGTATGTGTGAACCAGTCTTGTGACCTAAGGTGGACCTTTTTGAGTTTCTTGAAAAGTATGTGCGAGCTAGCTTCGCGACCTAAGGCGAACCTAGACTTGAGTTTTTAAATTTTTGTTTAAGCAAAACAGGCCTTGCGACTTAAGGCGTGCCTTTTAGCAAAATTTGAGATTCGGCTACTAAGTTTTTGAAACTGCTTTTACAAAACCTATGTTTTTTGACAAGATTTGCGATTTGGGTTTCGCAACCTCACTCGCGAACCTAGCATGCAAAATGATTTTAAGACTAAGTCTTCTTTCTATTTTAAGCTCTATTTTTAAGCATACCATGTGGATTTCTGGTTATTCGCTAAGTTCGCAATGAACTCACCCACTCCTCTATTATTTCGCAGGTAAGTAGGTCGTGGATAGCAATGACAAGGTCGATGACTTGGCAAGGCTCACTCTTGTATTGATATTGGTGAACCTGGAAATTTTGGCGATAGGGTGTATTTAATTATGTGAGTTTAGAATTACCATAAGTTGACTTTGTTCGAAATAATCTATTTTATATTAAGTCTACTTGTTGTTGTGAACCATATCTGGAATATCTTATTATTATGAATAAAGATCGATGTTTATTCATCCATGAGTGTTATGTATATTTCTTTGGCTATAATATGCAAGTCAGACTTGTTGAAAGTACAGTTTTTCTATGACCCTGATAATTACATGTGTACCCTTGACTTAGCAAGCCCATATATGTGTGCGAATCCATGTATTTATATGAACTCCACAAAAGTATGGTAACCTTTGCATGCATGTTTCTTATGTAAGCGAAGTCTGTTTATATGCGAACCTTTGATGTATGTTCATGTGTCGAAGTTATGTAATATGCGAAATGTTGACAATTAGTGAACCTATGTTTTTGGTATGAAATGTGAATTTAACCCGTGCTAGATACTATTACGCAAACTATTATTATTTAATGCTTGCGAACTCTTAAGTCTTGTTGCTGTTAAGACATGTGAACCTTTCTTTGTGGTTTTATAAACTTGCATGATTTTCACTGTGTGTGAATTATTTTCGCTGCTTTGTCTTAACTTATCACATTATTTACTATTATTAAGTGGTGTGTTGGAGGTTAGTGTAACACCCCTTACCCGTACCCGAGACCGGGACAAGGTATGAGACATTATCGTACATAAACATGGAATCTCTGGAAAATACGGGTCATAAAATTTCACTTCAAATTAAAACCAATCAAACAACATCATAGTGTCCCTATTATGGACCAACAAGGTCCAAAACATGCATTAAATTGATCCGGGACTAAACTGAGAGCTTAAGAAAATTCTAAGAAAATTTCTAGGTTTAAGCCTCACACGCCCGTGTGGAGGCAATGCACATGCCTGTGTGCTTTGGGACACGCCCGTGTCCCATACCCGTGTGGAATTTCTCGAATTTGTTTTTCACTTCGAACCTACAAGGGTTTTTACATGGCCAAGCACACGCCCGTGTCTCTTGCTCGTGTCTCTCACACGGCCTAGACACGCTCGTGTTCAAAAACTCAGACATTCTATTTATGACATCATCATTCGTTTTGAGGCACATGGCCAGGGCACACGCCCGTGTGCTAGGCTGTGTCCTCCACACGGTTGAGACACACGACCATGTCTCTACCCGTGTGTTTACTACCATGCAAACTGACCTAAAATTTTAGGTTCAGGGGACACACGGCCAGGGAACACGCCCGTGGGGGCTGACCGTGTGTCACACATGGCTTAGACACATGCCCGTGTGTCTACTCGTGTGGACCTTTTTAGGGCTATTTCTCAAGCCTTTGGTCACCCTCTAACATCCACACACACTTATAGACTTCAATGATATATAACATGGTCTTGTTATACTCTTAAACAACCTTAGCATAACTCATCGCATGTTAGCCTCATCTCCTCAGCTTAGTACATGCTAAATTATTATTTTCATATGAGGGATTAACATAGCACATTTTACATTTAGGCCATGTTATAACCATATACCATTACATGCTATGTTCACTCTCAAATTATTAGGTCCCATTTTAAGCATCCATCCATGTTAAACCTCATCACCATATCTCATGAAATATTTAAAACATAAACATGCATCATTAGTAGGTTTACAACCTACATCAATATGAGCCATATCTCGTGACCATATACAAAAGAATAGGTATACCATTTAAGCCTTTACATTGGCTAGCCAAATGGCACATACAACAAAATAACCAAAAACCCTATACATGCCATTAAACAAAATAAATGTTTCTATATACCAAATTGAACAAGTTGATAGTGTAATGACTTTCTCCAACTGTCTTCCAACCTTCACGAGTCCGTGAGCTCTGTAAGACAAGGAAAATGGAAGGGGGTAGGCATTTATATGCTTAGTAAGTCTGGATAACTGGAAAGTAAACTTACCGGTTAATTAACATAGAACCATATTAGTCATACATCCCAACAAGTATAGGATAGTTTCCTATCACATGCACTCAAATCATCAAGTTAGTCTCATGTCAAAATATTATAACGTTGATCTAGATGAGCTCATCAATTCAAGAATTTCCATTCTCATTTCTCATTTTCACCCTGTTGAATTTCTCAGAAATCTCGATGGATAGCCCATTTACCGTCAAGTCATACAAGTGATCATCAAAAGTACGCACTCCCGCGAAACTTACATCTTACGGTGGGCTTACCAGTCTAGGCTAAATCCTCCGTAGTATAAACTGAAGGAGTGATGTCGGGATTACTAGTCCAGGCTAAATCCCTTGTAACGACAAATACTCTTAATGAGCTCGAATCTGAATTACCAGTCTAGGCTAAATTCAGACCCTAATCGGATTACCCGTCCGGGCTAAATCCATAATGCACACATATTCATCGAGAGGCTAGATCACTTTAGGAACACCCATCTAGTTTAGATCCTTTCTATACCGAGATCAACGGATTACTCGTCTGGGCTAAATCCTTTTCTGCAACACATGCAGGATCTCGTATCATGTAAGAATAACGTATCCATCAGATAACCCTTTTTATTCAACCGAGACATTTTTCATCTTTTCATTTACACTAGCATATTTCATAGATTATCATGCAATGAATATATAGGTTTTCATACAGTCGAGAACGTGCATATTTAAGTATATTAAGAGTTTACTTCGAGTTATATGAACTTACCTGGCAGTTGTTTCAGATTTGTATTTCGGTTATTCCGAAACCTTTCATTTTCCACGGTCAACCTCTGGAATTGGTTCCTCGGGGTGTATATTAGTAAAAATAAATTATTAACATCTCACATTATTCAATTCTGGCCTAAAACCCATTCTAGGGCAAAATGACCAATTTGCCCCTAACCTTTCACAACTTTTACAGTCTAGTCCTAAGGCCCGTATAATGAAATGCATGAAATTTCTAGGTTACCCAAGCCTAGCCGAATATTTTTCATGCTTATAGCAGCCCACAATTTTCCTTCATTACACATTTTTCTGCCTATTTTTACAACTTTTACAAAATGGTCCTTTGGGCCATTTCCATGAAAAACTACTTAGTAAAAGTTGTTTACCACCCTATAAACTTTCATATTCCTCCATAAATCATCAAAACACAAGCATCTCATGCATGGGAAATTTTCTAAACATGAACCCTAGCTTGAGATATGGGTAGAAATAGAAAGAGCACGCTTCAAGGATCTCAAAAACATAAAGAACATAAAAAACGGGGCTAAGATTGACTTACTATCAAGCTTGAAATGTTGGAAAACCCTAGCTATGGAGACCTCTTCAATTTTGGCAGCATGGAGAAGAAAATGAGTGAATTTTTACTTGATTTCCCCTTTTTATTTCATTTATTACCAAATGACCAAAATGCCCTTCCTTACTAACCTTTCTAAATTTTTCATGCATGCCCATTTTTGTCCAAAAATTTAGAAATTGAGAAAATTTCTCTTTAAGGACCTCTAATTAATAATCCAAAGCAATTTCATGCAAATTGCTTCTAGAACCCAAGTTTTGCAATTTATTCAATTTGGTCCCTAATTTCCAATTGGACACCTTATACTTAGAATTTCTTCATGAAACTTTAGCACATGCATATTTTTTTTTATTCTAGAACTCATAATAATCATAAGAAAATTATTTTAATGTCATATTTGTGGTCCCAAAACCACCATTCTGACTAGGCCCTATTTCGGGATGTTACAGTTAGGTTAGGAGTTAACGGAGAGTCACTTTGGTGGCTAATGTAGCTCTCCATATTCAGGTTAAACCTAATTAGCTAGGTTTGGGGTGCTACACTTGTCATGTTGGAACTTGACATCCATTCTCTATGTAACAGCCTGATTTGAGGCCTAGTCAGAATAGTGGTTTCGAAACCACTATTCTGGGGCCAGAGAAATTGTTTTTAATGATATTTTATGTGTTATAGCATGATTATATGAGTGTGTGAAAATTTTGGTGAAATAATTTTAACGATTTCATGCCTAATTGTGAAAAAGGACTAAATCGCATAAAGGGTAAAAGTCTTATTTTATTAGATAGATATACCAAATAGCTAGAGAACCAAAATTGGGGGTATTTAAAGTGAAAATAGGCCTTTAAATGAGTGATGGCCGGCCATGAGACAAGGAATTAAAATAGTCAAAATGGTTAGGTGATTTTTGGTAACCAAATTGACTAGAAATAAAATAAAATAAACAAAGAATGATATCATCTCTTTCTCATCTTCTTCTTCACCAAAATTTTCAGCAAAAGTAGGGGTTTTGAAGCTTTAAAATTTTAGCCAAGCTATCTTCTTGGAAGTAAGTGATTTAGATGCCTATTTTTGATAATTTTTGTACTTTTGAAACCCTTATAACATGAACTAGCTAATGGGGGGTTATTTTGCAAAATAGTTGAAAGTATAGGGTTTTTCCATGTGAATATTTAAGTTTTTTGCTGAATTTTTATGGAAGAAAATGAGTCTTGGATGTGTAATAAACAACTTTTGGGAAAGGATTTTCATGAAAACACCTAATATGGACCATTTTGTAAAGATGCCAAAATGAGTGATAAGTATGAGTAATAATAATAATTTTAGGCTGCTCCTAGTATAAAAATAATTCAGCTAGGCTTGGGTAGTGAGAAAATATGATAAGAATCGATTTATGAGCCTAAGGGCAAAATCATAATTTTTGTAAAGTCTAAGGGCAAAACAGTCATTTTTCCAAATTGTGAATTATAGAATGTTTTAATTAATGTAATGATTAAATGAGTGAATTTCATCATGTTAGATCAAGAAAAATCGAGATTTGAGCTTAAATCGAAAAGTACGAGGTTATGGGCTAAAATGGAATAATTGGCCGAAATTTGCATTTGAGGTAAGTCCGTCTGACTAAATAAGCATGTTATCCATATTATTGTTAATATACTTGAAATCTATTTTGCTATAATTGTATTGAATTATATGTTGATGGAGTTATGTATGAGAAAGTGATGCCAAAAGTTAATAACACTCATGTGATGATAGAATACATTAGAAATTTGATGGAATATGAAATTCCATTGAAATGAGTAAGTTGCACGTAAATGACGCAAATATAATGTTACCATGTATTGTACAATTAGTATGGTTTGAATTGTTGACTTGTGTTGTGAATGTAAATTATGAGAATTTACGTAGCAATAACTCCCGATTGAACCTTAGGAATAGATTGGGATATTCATGCCATGACATTGGGTGATATTTGTGCTAGTATAAAACATGTCTGGGACATGCATCGGCCACATTATGAGAGCTAGTGTAAGACATATCTGGGACATGCATCGACATTAAGATAAGAGCTAGTGTAAGACATGTCTAGGACATGCATAGGCCTCGAGATATACAAGCTAGTGTAAGACTTGTCTGGGACATGGCGTCAGCTTGTTGTGTGTCTGTGTAAGACCTGTCTGGGACATGGTATCGACACCGATAGATGAGTGCCAGTGTAAGACCTGTTTGGGACACGATATCGGCCTCGATATATGGAGGTCAGTGTAAGACCTGTCTAGGACATGGCATCGACTTTGATGTGCTAACCAGTGTAAGACCATGTCTGGGACATGGCGTTGACATCTTATCCCATTTTTTGTGCTATTGAATATCCTGTAGTATTCCAAATGGTTCAACGGGAGATGTATGGTTTATATTGAAATGATAGAGCTATGTTGTGAGTGGTACAGGTACTTACATAAAATTGATGAAATGTGAATTCAATTCATGTTGTATGATTAATAAGGAATGAATATGAGTAAGTATATGAGCATGTTGAGTAACACAGGTATGCATGCCAAACTCATGAGAAATGATTTCGGTTTATGACGCACATTTGGTGAAGATGTAAATAGGTAATTCATGCCTATGAGAATGATTTTGTGATGACCTTATGATTATAGGTCTATACTTATGATGTATACACTTGTATTTTTACCAATGTGGTGAAAATGAATTAATGAGGTGTGATAAACTTAGTATCATTAATTTACACTAAAATAGTTTTAGACAGCAGCAGTAATACGACTTTGAAAATCCACCAAAAATTGTGGAAATTGAGTTAGAGGCTGAATAAAATATGAAATTAAATCTTAATGAGTCTAGTTTCACAAAAAAGAAATGGTGTAAGAAAGGAGTTTCATACTATGAAATATTTAAATTGTTGTGAGACAGAGTTAGAATGATTTCAAAATCCCCCGTTCTAATTTTAGAAAATCATTGAAAATTGTAAAAAAATATTTATGGGTTATAATTTATATGCTTAGAATTCTTAATGAGTCTATTTTCAAGAGAAATAGACAAAAACATTATCTAAGTCTCGTATTATGAGATATTTAATTTTTAGTGAAGAGGGGTATGAACTATCAGACAACAAAAAAACGGTAATTTTAAGGAATAAATTTTACTTATTGGCTATACCAAAAATTCTGAAAATTTTATGGTAAGAAGATATGTGAGTCTAGTTTTAGGGAAAATAAGCGGATCTTAATTTTGAGTTCCGTAGCTCTAGACATAAATAATTTAGTAACTATGACTCGAGAAAATAACTTGATTGGAACATAAGTAAAAATGCAAATAGGGTTATATTACCTTGAGAAGCAAGTTGATAAATTGCTTATTATTTTCATATGGTCTTACTAAGCTATAAAGCTTACCCTCTCCTTACCATTTTTTTTAGTGTTGTCAGGTTAGCTCAGGGTTGGAGATCGTTAGAGGCAGCATCACACTATCAAGCCATCACCTTTGGAATAAGGAAGCATATATTAGAAATTTCAAGTGAGTGGCATGTATAGGGATCTAGTTTATTGACATGTATTATTATGCTTCGGCCAAATGTATTGGCTTATATTGATTCATTGTATATAGCCATGAGATGTGGCTTATAATGATTGTGGCTTGTAAGCTTAGTTATCCATGATAAATCCTAATGCTTGTGATGCGATGATGTTTTTATGCTTGTGGGTCATGCAGGATTGGTGTTAAGACATGTGTGTATGATAAATGCTTCATGACTAATCAAAATGGTTATAGCCATGAAGCAATTGTATGGTATAGAAAAAATATGATGATGATTGACATGAATGCTTAATGTTTAAATAAGGTCACTTGACAAGGTCAATGAATATGGATTATTGTGTCTAGACTTGATATTATATGAGTATGTGAAACTTGTGAACGATAGCATGTTAAAGTTAAGAATACACCTTAGTGAAGTAGGCTAAACGATTAAAATGAAGCCACGATGTATGAGTTTGATGTGTGTAAGGATGTGAGCGATTAATAGTAACAAAAGGCTTGGAAAAACCTAAGTGTTGGCCACACGAGCTGAGACACGGCCGTGTGTCTCAACCGTGTGGGGGACACGGCCTTAGCACATGGGCGTGTGGCCCGGCCGTGTGGTTTAATTTATTTGCTAACGTCATAGTCAGAGAGTTACATTGCTTGAGGACACGGGCATTTCGAAGGCACACGGGCGTGTTCCTGAGTCCACACGGGCGTGTGACTGTGTCATGGAAAAATTTTCTAAGTTTTCCCAAAACTTTTTAAGGTTCTCGGTTTAGTCCCTAACTACCTTCAATACATGTTTAGGGCTTCGTAGGGCCGTGTATGGGACATCATGCATGTGTTTGAAAAGTTTTGAATTAAAAGAAATTTTATGGCTCGTTTTTTGCATGTATGTGTATGTTGAAGTTTGGTAACGCCTCGTACCCTGTCCCGATGTAGGACTCGGGTAAGGGGTGTTACACTCTAATTTAGATTACTCTCCACCAAGACTTTTCCCCTAAAATTTTTGTTATAAACCAAGTGGCTCACTTGAGTTTACTTACAAAATTGCACTCAAAATACAAGTTTCTCTATAAACAATAATAAGTGGTCACACAATTATTTTCTATCTAGAACAAGTCGATCATATATAAGAGTTTTAGGCTTCAATTATCCTTTTAAAACCTAAGACAAATGCAAATATCTTCAAGATATTGCAAATTCATAATGACCTAATCTTCTTAAATAAAAGGAACTTTGGATTGTATTGAAAGACTCTGATTTGATCCCTTTTTTATTTTGTACAATTGAACATCATAGGTAGGCCATATATATTTTCCAAAGATTACAAATATAAAGCCCAACACATTTTGGAGCAAAATATTGTTGCACAAATAAGACAAGTTTTGCCTTACTATAGCTATGGCGCAAGTCGTTGCTAGAAATCAAAATTGCTTCTAACATATTCAATGTCAAAATTAAGGTATTATTTATAGGAAAATTAATTATAACAGAAACATATATTAATCACTACAAAGCTCTAATCAAAACACAAAACAAACTTTAAACAGTGACAATTTAAATATTAAATATCTACGACGAGAAGTATTACGGAAATGACAATAAGGTTAAATAGTCGCATTATAACTTAAAATAATATGAAAAAAGTAGGAGATTAAAAATAAATGAGAAATAACAACCATTGATAAAAAATAAAAAGGAAAGATTAATTTTAACCCTATTTATTCTGTAAGACAACCTTAGGAGTTGGTATTTCACTATATATATGTTAGATTAATAATGGGATTGTAGCATGTTCCAAGCGTTGAGCTATTCACCTATTAAAGTAGTAAAAGAAGTAAGCTAAAAAATTAAATAGATAATTTGGTCCAAATTCACTTTGCGCAATAGAGCACTGAGAGATCTGAGAAGGAGAAACATGTTGCATACCTTTACTACTTCAAATTCCCTATATTGAATGACTTGTTTTCCTTGATGGAAATAGGTGATCTAATGTAACAGCCTGCTCGGTGAAGTCTCAGTATCTGATTATTGTTTAGAATGTTTTGGTGAATTAAGTGTAGATATAAGTAAGTAAATTGTTTGTTTTGATTAAGTATAGAATTCTTTGTATGCGCCATTTCGCGAATTATTAATTTGTCGAAGATCTATGGTTTGGCGGACTTCCGTTAAGTGTATGCCACTCAGATGTTTTGGCGTACTTGCTTGGGTTACTATCGAATATATTTGTTTATTATTTAATAAAGAAATTTAGTTAGTTGAATTGAGACTTAGTTAGAATGGAATTGTAACACCCCCTTACTCGACCTGGCTGCCGAATCAGAATAACAGAATGCCACATTCTTAGCAAAAGCAATCCACATTAATAACATTCAAATTTAAAATACAATTTATAATTATTACAAACCACATACCATATATATATAGTAAATTGAGATCAGTAAGGACCTAATTATGAAAATCTAGACATGAAATGGGATTAGATTGTAAAATTTCAGAGTTTTAAATTTACTATAAAAAATTCATAGTTGGTATCGATCCGTATTGATACTCTTTTTAAAAATCGATACCAAATCACGTTGTTTCCTTTGAAAATCAAAGGTATTGATATTTATCAATTGATATTGATATTTTATGAAAAATTATCGATACTCAAATAAATATCGATACCATTTTGGCATTTTGTTTGTTTAAAAACTGTTCATATGGTCAAGTATCGATACCAAATGCTATTATATTGATGCTAGAGTTCAGAAATGGTAAAAATCTATCTCTATATGGTCCTTTTCATGCCCAAATTCACCTAAACTCAATTGCTACTCCTAGATATAATTGTTGACAAGCAAATTATCAACAAGACACATTCTTATTCATATACCACTCCATTCAAAATACCAAATTTATATAAAATACATCAAAACACCAATTCACTAAACATTAAATGACACTTTCACTATCACTTAAGCACAATTAACCTCTAAATCAATCTTATATTCAAACATCAAACATACCAAAACATATCACATATCATTCCTCATCCAAGCATCAACCAAAAATACATTGCTTAGCATGACATTTTCCTCAACCATAAGTACATTAAGCTTACAACTCAAACATAAATCCAAACACATTGCATAACATAATATCATCTCATCCACGAATGCATTAGGCATATGATTCAAACAACCTATCAAGTTATCAAAAACATGATTATTACCATCCCATTCTTACATATATATACATAGCCTTCAAAATATCAACAAACCACAAAATAACCAATATAAGCATAAAAAACATCCCTAGGTACATGCCAAGACCAAAGAACAATTCAACAACACTTGAGTTCAGGATTGCCGCTGAATACTGAGTTGACACTTAAACTGATAAGTACCTAACTTGCGCACAGGAAAAACAAATCGTATGCTAAGTATAACTTAGTGGTATTTCTATAATCCAAACATTAAAGCATAAAATAAATTATAAAGATGCATAAGTTAAAACATATAGTAATATGTAATATTTCAATTCAATTATACTATCACATACATTCTTTATTTCACATCTAACACATTTTCTCAATAATAAAACTTAACAACTATATCACATATATCATTTGGTAACTTAAATCACAAAATGACACCATCCATTTTCCTTTACAAGTTCATGATTTCATTGAACATTCATAATTCATTTTACAATTTCATTCTGTTCCATTTCACATTTCACTTCCATTCTCATCATTATGCAATTCAATATCAAAGGTTTCGTTTTTACCATGTGTTCCCCTATTAACACGACTCAAACTCGGACAGATACATTGATACAACCAACACACTAGTTTGGCACCTAGTGCCTCATCGGATAAATCCGAAGCAAATAGTTGTGCTCAGTGTTGTAAATATGTAACACCCCTTACCTGTGTTCGACGTCGAAACAGGGTACGAGGCATTACTGGACTTAATCACTAATCATCGTATAAAAACCAATTTATAATTTCACTCTAATTTAAAACTTTTTCAAACACATTCAAGCTGTCTCTTAAAAAGAGCTTACAAGGCCCATATCAAGCTTTAATTCAACCACACACATAGGCAAGCATGCACATTCATAAATTGCATCATTTAATTAATAACATAATCAAGACTATCTACATTAAATGACTTTATACAATAGAGACCTTCAAATAACATAGGTCAGTATTTTAGGCCAATTCCTAACAACTTAGTAACAATTAAACGAGTCTCCATACATGCCAAAGACTTAAAAATACTTTAAAACCTTTATATATCGATCAATAGTTTGATAGTGTGATTTAACTTCCGGCGACCTCCAACTCGAGCTAACATCTGAGACACTATAGGAAAAAGGAAAGGAAGGGAGTAAGCATTATAGCTTAGTAAGTAAGTATGTAAATATTAATAAACAATACATTATCATACTTTAAATGAAGTCACAATATGTTCCCGGAATATTACCATCACAAACACACACATACTTTCACTATTACAATCATAAACAAAGTTCAAAATAAGTCATCTCTAGAGAGTACTAGAAGCTAAATTATTTATTTCTGGAGCTACAGAACTCAAAATTACAAACCGTTAATTTTTCTTGAAACTAGATTCACGTATATTATTACCATAAAATTTTCAGAATTTTTGATCTAGCCAATTAGTACCGTTTATTCACTGAAGTTACCCCTGTTTCACTGCACAACTGTTCTGACCACTCTTCACTATGGATCAGTTTTCTCCTCGTACAGAATTCAAAGGATGTTATCGTTTATTTAATTTGAAACTATAGTCATTACGGATTTCAAGCATATAAATTATATCCCCTAATTATTTTTTTAAAATTTTTAATGATTTTTCCAAGTCAGAACAGGGGATCACGTAGTCATTCTGAACCAGTCTCTCAAATATCTCATAATATAGAATTCCTTTGCTTGCTCTGTTTCTGTCATATGAAAATAGACTCACTAAGCTTTAATTTGATATCTCATTCAGTCTCTGATTCAATTTCTACTATTTTTGGTAAATTTTTAGATTCACGTCACTGCAACTATCCATAACAGTTTTATTGTCAATTTTGATCTTTCACACTTCAATTGTATTCATCACTTACCCATAACAATCTTTCCAATTTCCAATCACATATCGCATATTGCAATAAGTTACACACGTATATACTTACACTTATCATCACAAAGTCATACACAATTTCATTTAATCAATTTTCCAGTTGAACGCTTTGGAATAATAACAGATACACGATGGTATCGCACACAGCCCACCTTTAAAATCGAAGCTCTCTTGTACATATAGTGGCCTTCACTTAGCACCACTCATGTGACTTAGCTCGATTGTACACATAATTTTGGCTCTCTTGTACACATGGTGAACACTTAGTACCACCCATGTGACCTAGCCAGTTTATCTCGTAGCTCTCTTGTCTACATGGTGTCCTTCACCTGGAACCACGCATGCGACCTAGCTACATATATCCCATAGCTCTCTTGTCTACATACCATCTGTATCATCCAATCTTTCCGAAGGTTCAACCGGGATTTCTCTCTCTTTCTAATACTTGATTCCATACTTCCAATAGTCAATTATGATTCAAAAATCAGCTACAATATATAAAATATGCTGAAATATAAAAACATAAGAAATATAATGTATTATTTACGTACAAACTTACATACTTTCTCATTTCCATGTTGAATTAATATTGAACATTTAAATCGTCATAATTATACTTACTTTCAACACCTCGGCAATCATAGTAAATATATCAATTTTACATTGAAACATGCATAAATTAATGCTTATTATACATATGAACTTACTTCGATACTAAAACGGCCATTTTACCAACTTTCCCGATTTTCAATTCTTCTCCCATTCTAGATTCAAATCTCGTTTTTTGGTATCTAAAACATCATATTTTACTTATTTAATTAATGTACTATTCAAAACAGTCCTTAACTCAAACTTTGGAAAAATTACAATTTTGCCCTTAAACTTTTGCATATCTACACTTTTGCCCCTAGGCTCGGGAATTAAACTTCATCCCTTATTCTTATGTTTTATGACATGATGATCATTTTTCCATTCTATGGAAACATCAAATTCTCACTCTAACACATAGTTATGAATAATAACAACTTTTACTGATTAAGCTATTTTACTCATTTTTGCTTAAAACCGCTTAGCAAAAGTTGTTTAACATAATTTCAGCCTTCATATTCTACCATAAAACATCAAAATAAACACATTTCACCTATGGGTATTTTTCCAAATATGAACCCTAGCTTAAATTATTGCTAGAATAAGCTTAATCAAGTTATCGGGATTCCAAAAACGTAAAGAACTTGAAAAACGGGGATAGAACGGACTTACTATTGAGCTTAGAAAGCTTGAAAACCCTAGCCATGGCTTCCCCCATGCTAATTTCGGCCACCATGAAAAAGATGAGTCAATTTTGGCTTTATTTTCCCTTTTTATTTCTTTTAATTACCAAATGACTAAAATGCCCTTAAGGTCTTTCTTTAAAATTTTGTCCTATTCATACCCATTTTTGTCCAAACAAAATATAATGGTCTAATTACCATTTAAGTATGTCCTCTTTAAACCCCCATTTCAATCAAGTACTTATGAATTTGAACACATATTTTGCAACTTTTGCAATTTAGTCCTAAAAGTCCAATTAAGCACTTTATCAGTAAAATTACTTAACGATATTTTTACACAATATTTTAATAAATAAATAAACCTTAAAACTTAATCGGAATAAATTTTTTGACTTCGAATTCATGGTTCTAAAACCATCGTTCCGTTTAGGCCCTAAATCGGGCTGTTACAGTAACTTTTGCAAATAAGCCCTAATAGGCAAATTAAACATGCAATCTATAAAATTTCTTATCAATACTCTAACACATGCATCTAATCACTCGGTAAATCATAAAAATTAATCGAAATAAACTTTTCTATCTCAGATTTGTGGTTTCGCAACCATTATTCCATTTAGGCCCTATTTCGAGATGTTACAAAATAAGTTGGCACCTAGTGTCTCATTGGTTAAATCGAAGCAAATTGACACCCAGTGCCTCATCGACTCGTAGTCGAAGAATCCCTGGACTCTTCCTATCCTATGGCATGCCAACTATATCTGACTCTACCCAAATAGTTAATTCGATTTTCATTTCATAATTCAATACCAACCAATGTCTCAATTTCACAATTACTTCTAATAAGTAAACATTTATTCAACATATATAACAGCAATAATAATCCCAATTCATATTAAATTTTCATAATGAATAAAAATACACATATTTATCAAACATATTCAATTTAATCCTCATAATTGTTATTCGATTCAAATCATCCCAAGTGAACAAGAATTCTCACCTCATATTCTTACCATGAATGAATAAATCAATGTACACCAATTTATAATCAATTCAGATTATAGAAACACAAACCGTAAACTTCGAGCTATTTGTCGACGACTTTTTCTTTTCCTTTATTTTTCGAGGACTCCGGGTCAATGTTAGTTACGGATTAAAAAAACACATACAATTATCAATACACAACCATTTTCACATTCAATTTCAAATTTATGCTACTTTTTTTTATTTTATTCTAGTCCCTAAAATCGAGACTAACATAACTTCTAAATTTAACCTCAAATTTTTATATTGTTTTCACTTTAGGCCTAATTTAACTCTCTATTTCACATTTTTACAACTAAATTTGAAATTTGTGGATTTTAGTCCCTATTGCACAAAATCATGAATTATCTTTACAATTTGGTCCTTTATCACTTCTAAACTTAAAATCTACTAAAATAACACCTAAAACTTCAAATATTTAACAATGGTAACATTTTAAATCTTTAAAAATACCAAAAATTCAACATCAATCGGTTAGCTTATAATGCTGGGATTCTGAAAACATAAATATTATAATGAAATGACTAAATTGAACTAACCAATTGAAGCTTGAAACTTTTAAACCCTAAGGTCGTGCGTTGAGCATTATTCTTCCCTAAAGTTGATTAAAACATGAAACCTTTATGTTTCTCTCTTTCTCCCCACTTTCTTCTTTAATTACTCATGTTTTGTTTCATTTTAATATACTTTAATATTTTTTTTACATTTTAATTCAACAAAAATTGTATTTTACACACAATTAGAAATCAATCATTAAGCTCTAATGGTATAATTACTATATAAGCCCTTTTCTTTAGGTTCTAATTATAATTCTTTAAGTAATTTCACTTTTATCACTTATGTGATTTAGTCCTTGTACTTAAATTAAGCTTTAATTCTACGAAATTCCTATCCGAAGATCAATTCATTTAAATTATAACTCCATAGATATGTAATAAACATATTTACAAATTTGGTTTACGAAAATAGGGTTTCAAAACCACACTTTTCGACACCACTGTCTTTCGGGTCGTTACAAGAACTAAGCTGTTGTAGATGAAAAGACTTAATTTTTTATAAGCACACTTAATCATGCGAATCAAGAATGTTAGTGGAATTATCTGATTTTTCCACTAAGCCTTGTCTCTGTTCTTAAGTATATAAGGGTAGCAGTCCCTTCACCAAAAATCTTTGTATTTTCTTTGTATTCATCCTTCATCTTTTTTGCATTTTCTAAAAATCAAAGTCCAGAAAACCTGTCTGAAGTTAGGTTTGTTGTAGTCAATCAACTTATATGTTTTCCATAGCTCTCTGGTAATTACTAATAAACCCTAGGTTATTTTTAATTTACGTGTTTTTGATTCTACATACATAATTGTCAGATTGGTGTGTAAGGAAAGAAACTTCCTAGGTCTGGGTTAAGTGTTAATGTTTTATGCATGCATGTTTAAATTCGATGAAGTAGTAATCTGATATGTTTAAATGACCTTATATTTAGCTCAAGAAGCTACTAAAAGCCCAAGTGAAAAAGGCAAAGGACCTGCTATTTAGACTGTTATTTTTCTAGTGAGTTCCTTCTTACTTCCATGTGTTGTGATTATTTTTACTTTATCATATTGTAAGGTAAGTATTCTTACTCTGTAAAGGATGATCAATGCATGTGTGTGTGAATAATGGTTGTTTGTCCAGAGTCATTATTCTAAGTTCTATATATGTCTGGGATAAGAAGTATGGGTCATTTTCATGTTAAGTCAATACCATTTGCTTCTAATATGAATGATATGATATGGATTGATCTACGAAAATGGAGTTAAAGGAAATATATTATGTGGCCTTTGGTAAGGCAGATATATATTGCAAACCAGATTGGCATAACACAATTAAATAGGCTACTGAATGATTCTGAATGGGGAGCTATAAGGAGAGAATGTAAATGAATGAAACGAAAACATCTGATATGAATCTGGCTCTGAACTCTACGTATATGGCTGGCATGAAAATGGAATGTCTATTTATATTGTGTTGGCATATAGTCTTAGCCCATGTGACACGCCATTGGTGCACTGAGTCTGTCTAAGTTCTGTATATGCCATTGAGCGTACTTTGTAATGTTGAGAGATTCCTTTGAAAGACTGGACAGTGCTATTAGTATTTTGCTTAAGATCTCTATGGAACTCACTAAATTCTTTTAAACTTACCCCATTCCCTTTTATTAGTATTTTGCTTAAGGACTACGCCAGAGGACATCTACTATTGTGAGACATCTTTTATTTGTACAATGCATGGCATATGAAAGGTGATGTCTAGTTGTATTTTGAGATGGAATTGTAATTACCTTAACAATTACGCAAACAAGAAACAAAAAATTTGTTTTTACAGTTCTACAATAATTACCTTAGCAATTAGAACTAAAATTTTTAAATGATTTAGACCAAAATAAAAAAAAAATTGTAGGAAATAAATATCAATTTAGTTTAACAAAAATCTATTAGTAACTAGTAATATTATATTATAGTTAATTTGGTTAGGAGTTTCTTTTATATATTTTTAGTAATCAGTTTATAACTTGCCAATATTCAAGAACTTGGTATGCTTAATTTATACAATTAATTGAAATCTATAACAAAATAATCAAAGAAACACTATATATAAATCCATACAAAAACCAAAGCTCAAATATAAGAATTACATACCAAAAATTGTAATATTCTTCGAGTGCTGCAATTATCATGGTTAAACTTCATCTTTTGGTTTTTATCATCTTAATTTATTTATTAGAATTTGGTTATGGTGATGTGATTGAAGTGCCGCCATTGAACATTAACCAAAAGGATCTTATGAAGCATTTATCATTAATAGATATCAAAATTGTTTTGCCAGCTATTTATGTATTCGGTGACTCTTTTTTTGACAATGGAAACAAAAAAGCAATTTTGGGAAATAAAGATGCAATTGGAGGAGGTTATTTGCCATTTGGAATTTATTTTGATGGAAAACCTACTGGTCGAGTCACCAATGGTAGAATTGGAGTAGATTTCATTAGTATGACACAAAAGTAAAATTACATTTTACTTTAATTCATTTTATTATATATATATATATGTATTGTTGAGTTGATATCTACTATTTTGTTTCATTCTTATTAGATAAAGTAATTCTATTTTAATTAATACTTTGAGATAGAGTCCTATCTACAAGAGGTGAGGATGGCCTAGGCCAGGTTGTGTTTGGGTCGAGCTTGTATATTTTACATGCTAAATCCATGCTTGTCAAAACCTGGATTGAGGTGATATATGGGCTTCAAATATTGGCTTGGACCTTGAATGTTAGAGCCTAAACTCGTTCATATTTTAAACATGTCTAGTTTCTTTTGCCCAAACTCATTTCTAGGGTCTAATATTTTGTCCAAAGCTTCCAAAATTTAAGGCAAGACATTGGACTTGGTCGAGTAAATTGTCCCTTGAACATGGCTATTGTTTACACTATAATATTTGCATTGTTACTTTTATCTTGTTGGAATTGGATCTAGGATATGATTCTTTTTATGAGAGAATTTAAGTATGATAGCTATAATTTACTTATAAAAATAACTTTTTAACATTTTTTAAACTAGTAGTATAAACTTTTAGTATTTTTTTAGTCAGATTTTTAACAAACAATTCTTTTTCCTAACCTAACTTACTCAATTTGATCCCAAAACTATTAGAGTCATTATAATTCACAATATTTTTAACACAAAGACTAGATGATATCAATCCATATTCCTAAATAATTCTTCTCTTAGACAAATGATTTAGTAATAATAATTTAATTTTGAATAGAAATATAAGCTCATGTCCGTATATGTTTGTGTGCAAAAAGTCCAATTAATTTCCTCTTCAATAATCGAATTTTTTTCTTTTTCTTATTACAGCTACAATGGCAGGTTTGCCATACCCACCACCAATTATGGGTATGTCTAAGATAAACAAAAAAAGAATTCGAACTGGTGTTAATTATGCATCAGGATCTTCTGGAATTCTCCCTCAAAATGGATATTTTTTTGGTAAAACACCTATAATATTGAACCATTTAAGTTGACCATTTTTTATGTAGATAACACACTAACTATATATATTCATGATCTGGATTTGGTTATTATTTATAGCATAAGAATGTCATCAGCTTCTTTCAACAAGTAAACTTGTTTGAGAACACCACAATGGAAGACTTGAAAAGTAAATTTGATAGTCATAAAGGCTTTACTCAATACCTTTCCAAGTCTCTATTTTTCATCCATCATGCAGGCAATGACTTAGGTCTTACCTTTGAAGCTGAAATGGCAAAAAAGTACTCTATTGATAAATATGCCAAACTTCTCATTAAAGAGTTTTCCAAGCAATTGAAGGTAAAATGATAGAAATAATAATTGGGTTTTGCAAACACATACTTACGACTCATATTAGACAGACTGATTTTATATCATTAAATAGATAAACTAACCCTTTTACTTAAATATTTCTTTTAATGTCTAATGACTTTTACATTTAACAATGCAAAGATTATATACACTAGGTGCTCGAAATTTTTTTGTAAGCAATGTATCACCATTAGGATGCTCACCATTTAGCATAAATACAAAAAATCACAGTGGGCATGTGTCAAAGAAATAAAAAATTGTGTATCGGTTTACAATGACTTCCTTCCTAGTTTGTTGAAAAATTTGCAATCCACTCTTTCAGGCTCTAAATTCATTCTTGGAGATATTTACAAGGTATTTCAAGATGTGTTTGAAATGCCTAAAGCTTATGGTGAGTAAATAATATTTAGCAATAATCCTTAAAACTACAAACAAATTAACTTTTATGTGAGATATTTTAGATTTTGAACGAAAGATAAATATGTGTATATTTGTATATGCAGGCTTTAAGGATGTGAACACTTCATGTTGTATTAATAACAATGGGACTAAAATTCAAGTTTGCACTCCAAATATTGCTCCATGTAAAGATAGAAAGACTCATGTGTTCTTCAACCCATTCCACCCAAGTGAAACCATGCATTTCCTTTGGGCCAGGCGTTTCTTAAAGGACTCCTCCGTTTGTTCACCTATCAACTTGATTCAATTAATGCAGGCATAATTATAGGCACTAGTGAATGCATGTTATGCCTTGTATTTCTTTCATATCAATCATGGAAGCATAAACAAAAGTTATTAAATGCGTTGAGATCTATATATCAATGACTACCCTACATTAAAATTGTGCTCAAAATCACCAAATCTCCTAGTCAAGTATCTTTAATTTTAATTCAAAATGCTTTAATTTTTTTCTTGAGTAATGGAAAAAGAGAGAAAATAAGTTATTTGTATACCTCCACTTTTTCTAAGGCCCCCTTATCAGCACTCATTCTCTAGTTTCCCTTTTATATCTTAAATTTGAACTAGGTTCTTCTTACCACTCTTATAATCTTGCTTGCAGCTAAGATAACATTATTTTGTATCTAAAGCGACATCTTCAACCCCATCATTTTGTTCAAGGAAACACTCCATCATGTTATTTTTTAGGATTGTTAAATTATTGCTATCTCACAATTACCATTATAAGGCATTGTAAACTCGAAATTATATAGGATTTTTCCATATATTTTTACCACTTTTTGATTTAATAAATATGTTAATCTTGAATAATTGTTATTGAATTAAGTGAATTTTACTTAAATATTAATATTGGACATAAATTTATAAAGTATGTGAAATTATGCTTTATTACATGATTTTTGTGCATAATTTATATTATTTCATGTTAATTATTAATATGTGAATTTTCACTATGTAGTAGGACCATGAAAGATGAGATTAATATAAATATTTCATGGACATGCACATACCCACTCTATTTGGATGGCAAGACCATGTAAAACTAGGTCATAAGGATGTCAATTTGACCTAGTAGAAGTGTTGTTATATGATAGACATGTCTAATTAATTATTGGATCAAGAAACTATCCAACAAAGAGGAATTAAACCCCAATTTGGGCACAAGCAAATGGCTTCCCAAAAATAAGCTTTGGTAGATTTTGTTGAAGGTCCCTGCAGTTGGAAATATGTCAGAAATCGGTACACAAGTTTATCCTTTGAAACCGTCCACCTTATGGCTATTAATATCAAAGTTTTGAATTCAAATTGAAGTAACCAAGTCATCCCCTTTTCCACAATTTGTGGCCGGCCAAGCATGAGAGAAAATGAAAGATTTTCAAATGCTATTTTTAGTAAACTTCACCCTTACCTTCACCTATAAATACCATACAAATCCTACTTCTCAAATCATCCATTAATCCCTCAACATGCATCCATCATTATCTAATCATAACATCCTTTCATTATCTTTTTTTTTTCATTTCCATTCTATTTCCCCTTTCATTTTAGTCAACAAAACCCTCGTAAAGGTCATCTCTTAGCCGACCACCTTAAGAAACCCTTAGTAAAGGAGCAACAAGCAGATTGGAGGAACACCTCAGTCAGAAAGATTCGAAAGGCTACTAAATTGAATTAGAGTTTACTCTTTCCTCCTTGTTGGTTAATTTAAACATGTTTACTAAGTGTTCATTGATCTTGCAATCAACAATGATAGCTTAATTTTGCATAACTAGGGTGGTTATGTTAATTAAATAATATTTGTTTGATTCATGTTTTACGTGTTTGTGCCTCAATCGATCATGTTTTCAATTAAAATCAAGAAGTATTTCATCCATATGTGATTGGATGCATTTAGATGAGCTGAGCGATCCTAACTAGATGACGACTAGTAGACACAAAATTGAAAAGTGCAATGCTCAATTTAGATTATTAAACCTGACTAAATTAGAGGTTCATAATATCTTTAGTTAGCTCTATTATCTTGCATAGTTTTTAGGTTTATGCGATAAAACTGTTTCAAACGTAAATGTCCCTATTACCTCACATAAATGCTAAGAAACCCTTAGTTTAATATGATCAGTAAAATGCATATTTCACTAAGTAAAAGCTTCCGAAAGGACTTAATTTGGTTCCAAACTCATGAAATATCGAGTTGCCATGGAATATTTTTCAAACACAAAAAAGCATGATGAAAATTTATTGAGTTGATTAATATAATTATCCTAGCCTATTTATGTGATTTTTTTTGTTGCTAAAGTTCATCCATTCTTTCGTTTAGATAGTTTGCATACTTAGATGAAAATTGCATTAGGGATCAATTTTGCATCTAAATAGTTTAATCGTCACCATTCAATTTATTATGTTTTTTTACATTAAATTGTTAACTATAATTTTGCAAATAATTGATTAACACACACAGTCCCTGTGGAGACAATAACTCATTTTACTTACTTATTACCCGAACGACTGTGTACATTTGCACAAAAATTCCGTTACAAGTTTTTGGCATTATTACCAGGGACTGTTGCCTTAATCATTCTTTGTGAAACTATTTTTGCTGTTTGGTTTTTATTTAGTTTCTAACATTACTAATTTATTCTTTTTTATTTAATTATGATTTATTTATCAGGTGTTCAATAGATTGAATCATTGATCAATTACCTATAGACCTTGAAATTAAGCGAACATTTAGATAGAGAAGATGCCAGAGATTAGCTCAAAGACAAACAGAGATGGATTGTAACAGCCCGTTTTTAGTGAAATCAGAACAGTGATTTCAAGACCACAAATCTGAGTTCAAAAAAATTATTTTATAATTATTTCATTGCCTATAGTATGATAGAAATATTGTATAAAAATTTTGTTAAGAAATTTTACCGTTTACATGTTCAATTTGATAAAAAATACTAAATTGCGTAAAGTGCAAAAGTTGAGTTCTAATAGCTAAAGGTATTAAATAGCTATAGATCTTTAAAGTGGAGGTCCTTATATGGTAATTAGACCATTAAATGTGATAGTGGATGAACATGGCTTGGCATTAGTGTAATTTTTAAAGTTAATTAAGGTTAATTTTGTAAATATATAATAAATGATCAAACAAATAAAACCAAATTTGCTATCACCTTTATCCATCTTTTTTTTTTAATCGAAGATTGAAGGAAGAGAGCCATTTTTGTTCAACTAGGCTTCGGCTACTTTAAAGCTCAATTGGTGAGTGATTTTTGTCCTGTTTTTAATGATTTTTATGTTTTCGGGATCATTGTAGCTTAATCTAGCTAGCCCGGGGACTAATTTGTAAAAATGTTAAAGTATTTGAGTTTTTCCATTGATGAGCATATTAGAGTTTTGAATTTTAATGGTAGAAAATGAATGGTTGTGGTTAGATAAACAACTTTTGTAAAGGAATTTTTGATGAAATTATCAATTAGGGGTTAAATTGAAAAATGTGATAAATTGTGAGGTAAATTTGTGAATTTGTGGAATATATGGGCTTCTATAAACATGTTTATAATTTGGCTAGGCTTGGGTAGGGATAAAATTAAATGAATTTCATTTTTCGAGCCTAGGGCCTAAATTGCAAAGAATTAAAAGTATAGGGGCAAAATGGTAATTTTGCCAAGAAAGTGTATTAGACTAAATTGAATATGAATTATATTGAATTGATTTAACTTCATTCGTATAGATCTGATTAGAACTCATACAGAGTTAGATCGAGGCAAAGAGAAAATTTCGGATTAGTCGCCTCCGTGTCTACGAACACTCATCGAGGTAAGTTCCTGTAATTAAATTGTGTAATTATATGCTTTGATTGAATTAGATGTATGTTATTTGCATTATCCTCATATATGAATACCGATCGCATATTCGGCATCATATGACGATTATCGAGCCCCGTTTGAACCTTAGGAATTAGTAGGAATACAAATGACATGTCATTAAGATTACCGAGTTTAGCTCTTATGAGCTTACCGATACTCAGCTCGTACAAGCTTACAATTATTCAGCTCGGAGGAGCTTGCCGTTATTCTGTTCGGAGGAGCTTACCGTTTACAGCTCGTATGAGCATACATGTACATGAATTGACGTATTACAGTTCAGTACACCTCGTGTGTAATAACCGCGTATCCAACGCTATTCTTAATGGTTCAATGGGCACAGTTCTATTTCAAGTTTATATGATTTCATTACGAACTAGTACATGTATTTACATGAATTGCATAGAAATGGTTTGTGTATGATATATGGATACATGATATTGATGTTACATGTATATGGGGTTTGAATAGTTGTTGAACTCGTCATGATTCTCGTTTTTTATATGAATTATATGGCTAATATGATTGATGAATATGTTTAGGCTTTTGGCCAAATTGAGTTGAGATATGCTTTGGGTTTACTTATCGTAAATGTGATTAAAATGGTAAGTTAAATTCTCTAATATACGAACTTACTAAGTTTAAATGCTTACTTTGTATTATTTTTTTGTGTTTTCTAATGATTCAGGAGCTCATTCGGGTCGGAAGTTTGTCAGAGCTATATCATATTATCCATCGGCTCTATTGGTACTTTCGGTTATTTAATTTCGGTTATAATGGCATGTATAAGTTAATTTGGCCAATGTTGGTATATAAGTGTTTTGTTGAGATTAGCCATTTATATGGCTTGTGTTTGGTATATTTTGATGTGTACATATATGTGGCCTTATCATGTTTGATGTGCATTTTTGGGAGTAGGTTGATGTCATTTTTGGGTGAGAAATGTGGCTTAAAAAATGGCCTATTTTTTTCCACACGAGCAAAGACACGGGCGTATGTCTCAGCTGTGTGTGACACACAGCCAGGTGACACGGTCATGTGTCCCCTGTATCTTTTAAAGGGTGCAAGTCAGTATGCTCACACGGCCTAGCACACGGGCGTGTGGCTTGGCCGTGTGGCACAAGTCAATAAGTTACACAGGCACGAAAACGGGCTAGGACACGGTCGTGTGTCTCTATTTCGAATGCCCACACGACCTAAGACACGGGCATTTCTCTTGGCCGTGTGACCTCTACAGTTTTGAAAATTCTATAAGTTTTTGAAAAATTCTTTGAATCGCCGATTTAGTCTCGATTTGCTTCTATGGTGTATTTTGGGCCCTGAGGGCTTATATTACGGACAACATGCATATCTATGATTGGTTTCTGTCATGAATGTTATATGTTATGAAATGTTTGAATTTTTTTTTCCGTTTAAATTGTAAACTTCGGTAATACTCTGTAACCCTATTCCGACGATGGATTCAGGCTAGGGGTGTTACATGGACCTTGGGAATAAAAATGATGGACAAGGTAATGGAGTCAATCATGTGCACAACCTAATCCTTATTGCAGATGATAGGGGTCGTCCCATAAGAAAATACGATGTGTCACTTTTCAATAAGTTCAATTTGGGAATTAGGAGGCAAGATGTCGAGGCACCCTAATTCAAATTGAAACCAGTGATGTTTCAAATGCTCCAAATGGTGGGCTAGTTAAATGGTAGGCCCATAGAAGATCCACATATTCACCTTCGATTATTCATGGAGGTGAGTGATTCGTTTAGATAGCTGGTGTGACTGAAGATGCATTAAGGTTGAAGTTGTTTCCGTACTCATTGCGAGATCGTGCATGAGCATGGTTGAATTTATTGCCACCAAGTTCAATATCTAAATGGAAAGAATTAGCAGAAAGATTTTTGGTAAAGTATTTTCCACCGAGCAAAAACGCAAAGTTACGAAATGAGATAACTACTTTCCAACAATTGGATGACGAGTCCTTATACGAGGCGTAGGAAATATTCAAAGAATTGCTTCGTAAGTGCCCACATCATGGGATTCCGCATTTTATCCAGTTGGAGAAATTTTATAACGGTCTCAATGCACATATAAGATTGATGGTAGACGCTTCTACAAATGGTGTGATTTTGTCTAAGTCTTATAACGAGGCTTATGAGATCATCAAAAGGACCGCTAGCAATAATTACCAATGGTTGACAAATCGAGCGGTTTCAAGAAGACGAGTAGCTAGAGTGCATAAAGTGGACGTACTGACTTCTCTCTTTACTCAGGTATCTTCCATTTCTTCAATTTTAAAATAGTTTACCACTAATGGTTTGAATAATTTTACAGCTCAATCACCAAGTCAGTATGATATTGTTTCCTGTGTGTATTGTAGGGATGGTTATTCTTTCGAAAATTGCCCTTCAAACCCCAAGTCTATTTGTTATGTAAGGAATCAGTATCAAAATAGAAGTGGACAAGGACCACAATCCAACTTTTACAATCCATCATGGCGGAATTATTCGAACTTTTCCTGGAGTAACTAAGGAAACGGAATGAGCAATCATATGCAGGATAGACCTAATCAATCCCAAGGGTTTAGTCAATAAGCTCCAAAACCACCTCAATCTGAATCATTAAATAGTTTAGAGGACTTGTTGAAGGCGTACATGGCGAAAAATGATGCTTTGATCCAAAGTCAAGCAGTAACACTAAAGAATCTGGAGAATCAGATAGGTTAGTTAGCTACAGAACTTCGTAGTAGACCGCAATGAGACATGCCAAGCAATATAGAAAGTCTGATAAATTCTGGTAAGGAACATTGCAAGGTAGTTGCATTACAAAGTGGTAAGATTATGGAACCCCATGAGGTTGTGATTGAAGATGAGCCTACTAAGAAGGAGGAAAGTCAACCAATAGTTGAAGTTCCTACACCGAAAAAATCAAATACAAAGAAATCTAATGAGGTGAACCCTAAACTAGTAAACTCTGAGAAGCTAACACCTTCTTTTGCAGATTTACCTCTTTAGAAAAGTTATCCGTACCAACCTAGAGTTCCATATCCTCAAAGACTTCAACAAAATAAGCAGAAAGAAGAGGTGCAATTCAAGAAGTTCTTGGATGTTCTAAAGTAACTTCACATCAACATCTCGTTGGTGGAGGGTTTGGTGCAAATGCCCAACTACGTGAAGTTTATGAAGGATATTTCTTCCAAGAAGAAATGGCTTAGTGAGTATGAGACTATTACTTTGACAAAGGAGTGCAGTGTGTTATTACAGAACAAGCTACCTCTTAAACTAAAAGACCCTAGAATTTTTACGATACCCTGTAACATTAAAGAATCTTACTGCGGTAAAGCTTTCTGTGACCTTAGAGTAAGCATCAACTTGATGCCCAAATCTATTTTCAAATTCTTGGGAATAGGTGAAGTAAAACCCAGTACTGTGACACTTCAACTAGCGAATCGTTCGTTAGCATATCCCGAGGGAAAGATCGAGGATGTTTTGGTAAGAGTTGATAAGTTTATTTTTCCTACTGACTTTATTGTGTTAGACTTTGAAGTAGATAAGGAAGTTTTGATCATCCTTGGAAGACTTTTCCTAGCCACGGGAAGAATGTTGATAGATGTGCAAAAAGGAGAACTCACAATGAGAGTTTAAGAAGACTAGGTAACATTTAACGTTCTAAAAGCTATGAAATTTCCTGATCCGATAGAGGAATGTTCAGTAATTGAGGAATTAGAAACCTTAGTATTTATGGAATGCAAGAGCAATTTTTGAAGAATACCCATTGGAGAACACTTTAGGGTCTAAACCATTAGAAGATGAAAAAGGTAATGAAGGTATGGCTTTGATGGAAGCCAATATGAGGAGCTATGTTCAACCACTACTTTGATGGAAGCCAACTCTAGAGTTGGAAGTACGGGAATTTACATAACCCAAGTTGTTAATCGAGGAACTGCTTAAGCTTGAACTAAAGGTACTTTCGTCCCATTTAAAATACATTTATTTAGGTAACATTTCTACTTTTCATGTGATTATTTCAGCAGAACTAACAGTACACCAAGAGGAGCAACTAATTGCTGCTTTAAAGAAATTTAAAAAGGCAATTGGTTAGACCATAGTTAACATACGAGTTATAAGTCATTACTTGTGTATGCATAAGATTATTTTAGAGGAAGGTGAGTGAGGTAGAATCAATGGGCAAAAGAGACTTAATCCTATCATGAAAAAGGTAAAATGGAAGAAAGTGATCAAATGGTTAGATGCGGGAATTATCTACCTATCTCAGATAGTTCTTGGGTAAGTTTGGTACAATGTGCACCAAAAAAAGGTGGAATCACGATTGTCGAGAATGAACGTAAGGAGTTAATCCCGACGAGAACTATATAAGGGCATTGTGATGCTTTTGGGACTAGTGTTATTTTACTTGTAATGGATATTGGACATTAAATCTTGGACTTTAATTTTGGTGATTTTAAAATTACTTTAATACATGATTTTATGTCTAATTGATGTTTGATTTATGGTATGTTGATGAGTGTTCGTACGGTGGTTGATAACACGGTGTATGAAGCATGTATTTTATACTAACAATGTTTAATTGAAGTTTACCATGGAGTGGATTGCTTCCGACTAAGGTATGTAGCTTATGTGAATTAATTGATGTTTGCTAAGCGTGTAATTGGGTGTTAAATTTTGATTAATTGTTGCATATTTTTTGTAAATAAATTAAATTGGAGATGTGTGGATGTTTATGGTAATTAATTGTAGCTATTTCAAGTTTAATGGGTAAGTAAAATATGTAAAATCGGGTAATTAAAACGAATTTTTGACAAAATAGGTGTAGTGGTTTGCACACGAGCATTTGTCTTTTCACACGAGTTTGTGGGTTTTTGGGGTTTGATTTTTTGTTTTCGTAATCTAGTGTTCTAATTTGTTTAATTTATAATTTAATCCTAAAACTTGATTAGATTAATTGAAGCCTTTAATGATAGGAAACTTGGTAATATTTTAGGATTAAACTTGTAACTGTTAATATTTAGTAGAAACACTCTTCATTTTTAATATTGAAAAAGTACTAAAAGTTTGTAAAAGCTATGATTTATCCCTAATAATAAAACTTGAATTAGACATAGTAAATGAACTTGAACTAAGCTGAAATTTTTAGAGCTTGCATAATTTGACTAAAAGAAGGTTGATAACTATTTAGAAATAAAATCGAGATAATTTAACCTTAGGTGGTAAAATAACCAAAATACTCTTAAGTTTAAATACATAGAAAAATTTTAAAAATGGTTCACAAATTGCTTCCGCATTAATAAATGATAGTTAATTAGTCATAAATGAGGTGTTATAAGGTTAGGGTGTGTGTCGGGTGGTCATTAGCTGGAGAGTTGTTTTGGTGGCTAATGTAACGTTTCAAATTCAGGCTAGTCTGTCCTAGTTGGGTTTGAGGTGTCACGGCATCAACAAACGAAATTGAGGTGTGACCTAATCTTACATATGATCAAGAGCCAGTGGAAATTATAGCTCACGAGGAAAAGGTCTTACGAAGCAAGAGGATTCCTTTAGCTAAAGTGTTATGGAAAAACCACAAGACCAGCGAAGCCACTTGGGAAACTATGGAAGCAATGAGGAGTCAATATCTCCATATGTTCTAACATAGGTAATTTCAAAGGAAAAATTCCTTAAGAGGGGGGGAGTTGTAACATCCCAAGATATGGCCTAGGAGTTTGGAGTCTAGTGAGCTGAAGTTTGCCAAATAGTCATGCGAGCATGTAACACCCCTATACCCAGTCTAACTACATGGACCTGGTATAAGACTATTACATTTGGTTCCAAAACGGTTTTGGCTAGACATTGTATAATTCAATCATTCAAACATAGTGTATTAACTTATTTAACCCAAAAATTATTAATATAAACATCCGAGGTTATAAACCCAAAAATTGTTTTTACTTAAAACAGGGACAAAGTATTGATACTTAAACAAAAGGTATGAATACCTTATGAAAGGTATCTATACCACTGCACAAACTCGATACCAAAATAGCATTCTGGAACTCAAAAAATTCAAATTTTGATAAAGGTATCGATACATAGGCTTTAATATCGATGCCCACCTAAAAAACGATACCAAAATTGTTCTATGTTTCTCAAAATTTTGATTTTTGGGTCAAGGTTTCAATACCTTACCCTCAGGTATCGTTACCTTGGGTTATAATGAGACAAAAATAGTTGGAAAATTTTCTAAAAATCCCCTTGCACTAATTCAAAACATTCAAACACTTCCAAACCAATTCAATTACCCTCAAACTCATTAAAATTCACCAAAAATATCCATATAATAACATCATATATGAATTCATATGTTAATATATTATAAATTCATTTCAAAAGGTAACTAAATATGCCATTAGATTACCAAAATAATAAGGTTTCCAAAGTTTGCATTTTAGTCCATCTAACATTCACCTATACCAAAAACCTATGTACATGCCATACTAACCCCAAAATTCATACATAAAACCTTGCCTCTTGGAATGGTGATGAGATGGGATGCACTCGACCTTGATATTAGCCCAATAGGATCTACAATACCTATGCGTTAGAGAATTAACGCGGTAAGTCTGTGAAGACTTAGTAAGTACTTCAAGATTTTTAAAATCTACTACTAATAAAAATATAAAATAAAATTATATCCATTTTATAGACATATAATTCATATAAAATTAGTCCCTAGAGTTCAACATTTTTCTAAAATCGTGCTTACCATTACTTACCGTAACTCATTAATTGATAATAGTTGAATTACGACACTGTAGCCCAATGTAGACTAGCTGAACACTTAGGATATACAGAAATAAGTCGATAATGTATTGTTAATGCATATCATATATCACTAAGCACAAAGTGAAATAACGAAAAGCACCAAAATGCAAAATAATAACAATAAGCACCAAAGTGCAAATTTTTACAATAATAAGCACCGAAGTGCAAAATAATACGATAAGCGCGATAATTTTCCTTAATGGCATGCCATCAATATCTCAATAGTTTGGGACTCGTCTACTTGGGATTTTCTTATTATTAAATCTTTTCATTCATTCACTTGATAGAAAATAATATAAATTTGTATTTTTTTACGATTTAGTCCTTATCACAATAATAACATTAAAACTTGTAAATTCTCTTCACTTTTACCACATACAACACTATAATTTTTATATCACTTCATTTAAAATTACTTTCCACATATTCATAATATCATAACATATTTTAATTTCTTTCAATTTAGTCTTTTTTTTATTATCACCACAATACGTCATATAATGGTACACCAAAGTCAAAATTCATAACATTTACATTATTTACCCCTATTAAATACTTATTATGATATCATAATTTAGTAATTAAACTACTTAATTAACATAATTATCTAACTAACATAACTTAAACAAAATTACTACTTGAAGTACTTACAACCAAAATTTGGATGATGAGTTTTTCTTCTCTTCTACTCATTGGCCACTTCTTTTCCTTACCCTTCACTTCTTTCCTCAAACTTCTTCTCTTTTTCTTCAATTTTATAACAACATATAACATTTATAAGTTAAAACTAAAATCAAATAACTTTTCTATGCTAGATTATGAAAATGAGCATGTATGTTATGAGAGTTTCCATCATTCTTACCTTAACTCTTTGAAAATCTAAAACCCTAACTCATGTCTTTCTCTTTTTTAACCCATCTATGGAAGTTTCCTCATGAAATAAAGTTGCTCACTAGTTTTCTTTTTAGCTTTTACTAAAGAAATTTCAAAGAAAAATGAAGGTTTGAAGCTTGTATGGTTCAACAATGGAGGAAGGACATGAAAGGAAATAAAAGAAAAGTTGGATAGATTTGGGGGGGGTGAGTGACGGTTTCATGTTTGGGAAAAGATGATATCTTTCATAATTTCTCCACTTTTCTACACATTCCACTAAAAATATCTCACATTTTTATTAAATGGTCAATTTGCTAATAAGTCCTCAAGTCATCCATCTTTAAACTTTTACCCATCATCATTACACCTTAAAATATTTACCTGACTATTTACCATTTTATCCCAACTTATCTTTTATAATTCCTAGGATGACTCATACTTCACTTTGGTTAAATTTCTCTTTAATCATTCCTTCCTTTCTACTACCACTGTGTATCTTCTAACTTTTTAAATTCCTACTTCTACTACAACAATTTCTATATTTTTTCAATTTAGTCTAAGCTTCTATTTAAATTTTTTCTATCTTAGAAATATTTTCAAATCTTCTATCGGGTCTAAATACTTCCTAATTTAATACTAAAAATCCCTATTTAGTCTATTTAAAAAATTCTCCATTATTTTCTGACCTGACCCATCACTGTACCTAACTCCAAGTCAAAATGTGGTCATTACAAAGCAGGTTTTCACCAGTTATGCTGGCAAACATGAGGTTCGCCAAAAGAATTGGCGAACATGTATTTGCCAAAAGATTTGATGAGCTGAGGTAGCCAGTAGGTTTGGCAAATAGGGGTTTGCCAGTAAGTTAGCAAACTAGGGTTGTAGACTTTGGCCATGTGTGTAAAGAGCAGTTATACCTGAGTTAGGAAATCAACTTATACTACAACACCATTCATACAAGTAACTATTTCCTAACTCTACTACAACTAAAGTATTCTAAGAATATTAGAGCACTTAGTGCCTCTAAATTAAGCCTTTTTCATTAGAAATTTCATATTCTGATTCTTCATCGATTATTTAGTTATCAAGTACTAAGAAACCAAAATTTAAGCCCTTAGGACCTAAGGTAAGACTTTGTTCCTCTATCGATGTTTAGAAGAGTTCGTAACAAAAGAAACTAGGTTCACAATAAGACTAGCATGTGCGAACCTAGGCTCGCTTGTGTTTATGTACGAACCTTAATATGTTTAGTCTGTTAATGACTTGTGAAATTGAAAACTTAATAGAACCATCTGTAAGTAAAGACAAGGCAAATACGAAGCTTGTTTAAAAATATTCAACAAATTGGTGAGTGTTCAAGGATCACCAGTTGTATGTGTGAACCACAATGTTAATCAGGAGCTTAGGGTTTTAACCTAAGTTCTAAGAGTAAGCTTCCTCTAAAAACTCTTCTTTTGTGATTGTGTTTTAACTGTGTGTTTTCATGAACAGAGTGATACATGAGCTCTTTATGGCGAGCTCTACATGTTTATAAGTTTTGCGAGCTCCTCATGATTTGTGAGCTCCATGTTTTAAGTATATGTTTTGACACTATAATTTTCTATAATTGTTGGATATAATGGCATGCCATAGGATTTTGAGTACTCACACATATGTTTTATGTTTGAGGCATGGGGCCTTGGGATAGGTTGGAGAGATAAGCAAATGTTGAGCTTAACTTCCTTCAATGGGACATGTTGGTGTGCTAGAGAGTGCCTAGCTTTATGCTACACTTAAGGGACATGTTAAGACCCATTGGGTCATTTTGAGGCATTATAAGGAGATCCGCTTATCCAACAGTAAAGATCAAGTATATGAAATTATGTTTTTTGAAATACAATGTTTTACAATTTTAAGCTATCTGACAGTAAGTATTGGAAAATTATATTTGGTGTAAGTATGCCAAACCCAGTTCACAGTTTAGTGATTTGCCAAAGTTCTTATTTAACTTATGTTCTACGCATGCTTTGTGGTAGTTCTTTCCTATATATTCACTAAGTTCGCAAGAACTCACACACTCTTTCCTAAACATTACAGATAACTAGATCGCAAGGTGAGTCGTACCGAGGCGATTGATCTAGGAAGTAAAAACTTTAGAAAGGTAGAACAAGTGAACCCTGGATTAAGAGCAATACAGGTTTCTGTTTGGGCTTAGAGATAAATTTTTTATAACTTCGTGGCTCGTCTTAGGACTTAGTTCTTTTCTTTATGATTCTCTATGTTTATCTTTATATTTTAACTGCGAACCGATATTACTTTATAAACACTTTTCTAAACACTAATTTCTTAAATGATGAGTTCACAACTAAGCACTAATTTCTAAACCTTGAGTACGCCAAAGTAACTAGTGTGAATGTTTTAAAACTAACAAACTTATAAAGTTCGCCAAGGTTGCTGTGAAGTGAAAAAGGTTGAACTTTAGTGATTGGCGAACTGCTATCTACGAACCTATAATGTTTTTAAGTTATAGAAACTTGCGAGCCGAGATTGCATAACCTTAGCTCATAAAGGTAGCTCGCTAGACCTACCTTATTTAACAACTTATCCTTTAAAAGACTTTGAATGAGCGAGCTATGTAGGGGTGCGAACCCCTATGTTAGATAGATGAACTATTGTGCTATACTAAATCCATTGTTTTACAAAACCATAGAGTTATCATGCTAATAGTTCCTTTCACTATAATCGTATATGCTTCCAAGGAAAGATTGTAACATCCCGAAATAGGGCCTAGTCAGAATAGCAGTTTCGAGGCCACAAATCTGATGTTAAAACATTTATTTTATTATCATTATGAGGTCTAGGATATGAAAATATACATGTGGTAAAGTTTTATGAAGGAATTCTAAGTATAAGGTGTTCAATTGGAAAATAAGGACCAAATTGAATAAATTGCAAAACTTGGGTTCTAGAAGCAATTTGTATGAAATTGCTTTAGATTTTTAATTAGAAGGTCTTAAAGATAGATTTTCCCAATTTCTAAGTTTTTGGACAAAAATGGGCATGTACGGATAAAATTTGAAAGAAAGTGCTTGAGGGCATTTTGGTCATTTGGCTAATTAATGAAATAAAATGGGAAAATGAGTCAAAAATCAGCTCATCTTCTCCACCTTGATACCGAATTTGAGAGCCACCATATTTAGGGTTTCTTCACTTTCCAATCTCAATAGTAAGTGCTCCCAAGCCCCGTTTCTAATGTTCTTTGTATTTTTGAAATCCTCGTAACTTGCTCTCTTCATTTCTACCCATATCTCATGCTAGGGTTCATGTTTAGAAATTTACCCATGTATGAGTTACTCGTATTTTAATGGTTTATGGAGGAATCTGAAAGTTTAAAGGATGAAGTTTAAAGGATGGTAAATAACTTTTACTAAGTGATTTTTTATGGAAATGGCTTTAGGGCTCATTTTGTAAAAGTTGTAAAAATGGGTAGAAAGATGAGAAATAATGGAAAATGTGGGCTGCCATAAGAGGGGAAAACATTCGGCTAGGCTTGGGTAATGTACAAATTGCATGCATTTCAATATACGAGCCCAGAGACTAAATCGTAAATATTGTGAAAGGTTAGGGGCAAAATGGTTATTTTGCCCATGGGTGAAATTTAGGCTTGTAATGAATAATGTGAGTTACTAATGACTTATTATTACTGATATAGACCCCGAGGAACCAATTCCGAAAGTTGACCGAGGTAAATAGAAGGTTTTAGAATAACCGAAACACGAACTCGAAGCAATTACCAGGTAAGTTCATGTAACTCAAAGTAAACTTTAAATATATTTGAAAATGCATATTCTTAAATGTATGTTAATTTGGATATTGATTGCATAACAATCCAAGAAAGATGACAATTGTCCCGGTTGAATGAAAAAGGGAGATTCGATGGGTAAATTCTTATTTACAAGACATGAGATCCTGCATGTGCTGCAAAAAGGGATTTAGCCCGGACGAGTAATCTGATAATCTCAGTATGGTAAGGATCTAGCCCGGACGGGTGTTCCTTAAATGATCGAACCTCCCAATAAATATATGTGCATTGTGGATTTAACCCGGATGGGTAATACGATTAAGGACTAAAATTAGCTTAGACTGGCATTTCAGATCCGAGCATATTGGAGTAATTGTCATTGTAAGGGATTTAACCTGGAATGGTAATCCCAAAAATAATCCTTGAATTTATGTTATGAGGGATTTAACTTAAACTGGTAATCCCGCCGTAAGAGTGAGGTTCATGCGAGTGTGTATTTAAAATGGTCACTAGCATGACTTGACGGTAAACGGAATGCCCATCGAGATTTTTGAGAAATTCAACGGGACTATAATAAGAAACGAGAATGGTAATGTTGAATTGATGAGCTCATCTAAGATTAATGCTATATTATTTGGGATGAAACTAACTCGATGATTGAGTGTATGTTATAGGGAATTTATACTATGCATGTTTGGCAAGAATATCTTTTATGGTTGTATGTTAAATAACCGGTAAGTTTACCTTTCTATTATCCGAACTTACTAAGCATGTTAATGCTTATCCCCTTTTCTTTCCCTGTTTTACAGAGCTCGTGGACTCGTGAAGATTGGAAGACGGTTGGAGGAATCACCACACTATCACTAGTCTTGCTTTGGTATATGAATACTTTTATTTTGTTATAATGGCATGTATAGGGTAATGGTCATATTTTGTTATATGTGTCATTTGGTTAGCCAAAGTGTTGGCTTATGGTATTGATAATACTTTTGTATATGGCTATGGGATGTAATCCCTACCTATTTTGTATGCCTATGTTTACTTGCCTCATGTATTATGATGGTATGATATGCTATGGATGAATTAGTTAAATGAGGCCAAATAATTTGAATATGGTAAAGGTATAAAATGGTATAAGGTATCAATAGGGCCCAAGTATGAAATGTGAAAAGGAATAATGAACATCCTTAATGCAAAAAGGATAACCTAGCATGTATTAACCAATGATATGAGGTTACCATGCAAATGACCATATCAAAGTGGTTGAAAGATACATATAGGCCATGATATATGCCATAGAAACTTTTGAGTGTGTATGAGTGATTTTGGGTGACCAATGGCTTGGAAAATAGCCACTAAATGGTCCACCCGGGTAGATACCCGGGCATGTGTCTAGGTCGTGTGTGACACACGGTCAGCCCCACGGGTATGTTGTCCGGCCGTGTGTCCCCTACACCTTGAAATTTCAGGTAGCAAGCTTTGTAGTAAACACACAGGCGAAGACACGGCCGTGTGTCTCAGCTGTGTGGAGGACTCGGCCTCTGGCCACAGGCTTGTGCCTTGGTCATGTGCCCCAAATTGCATGATGACGTCATAAATAGAATGCAGCTTAAAAATCACACGGGTGACCACACGGGCGTGTGCCTGGCCGTGTTGAGGACACGAGCGTGTGCTCGGCCGTGTGAAAACCATTGTAGCTTCGAATTAAAAAATAAATTGAAATAATTTCGCACGGGTAAGGGACACGGGCGTGTGCATTGCCTCCACACGGGCGTGTGAGGCTTAAACCTAGAAATTTTCCTAAGGTTTTCTTAAGTTCTCAGTTTAGTTCCGGACTGTTTTCAATGTGTGTTTTGGACCTCGTAGGGCCATATTAGGGTCAATATGACCTTGTTTGATTGGTTTTAAATTTTAATGAAATTTTATAACCTGATTTTTCTCGGAACGTTTGTGTTTTTGTACGGTAACACCTTGTACCTTGTCCTGGTCTCGGGTACGGGTAAGAGGTGTTACATTTAGTGGAGTTTATTCTAGCGAAGTATGTCCGCATGTTTCTGCCACTGTGTACACTAAAGCCAGCGAAATGAGTTCACGAGTTTGGGGTTGTCTTAAATTTGTGCATATTTACTTACAAATATATGTGTGCCCCTAACTTATTATGAATGCGAAACCCTTTAAGTCTGCGAACCCTTATTTGAATGCAAGCTGGTTAGTAGATTATTGTTGTAAGTACTCATGTGAAATTCCACTACACATTAATAACTTAAGCATATTCTATGGTGTGATGGAGGTTAGGTTGGGATGTAATGGAGAGTAACTTTGGTGACTAATGTCGCGTTCCATAGCTCGGGTTCGGCAACTAAACCGGGTATGGGGTATTACAAACCGATGCGACAAACCATTATTTCAATAGTGTGGGAAGTTTATACAAATGTCTCATATGGTCGAAATAATATAGTTCGAGTTCGAGTGAGGGGTGTGGATGTTAAAATAACCCCAAGTGAGATTATAGGATTCATAAAACACAAAATATTCCATACGATTTTTATGAGAACCTTGATTTGGATTCGGTGAATTATGATGGTATTTTTCAACTCCTTACCAAGGGGTGAGGCCAATGGAAGTTGAAATTTGCAAAAAAGGCTCCTGTAAGTTCCCAAGAACCGATAATGTTTGCAAATGCTAAAATGTGGATGTATTTTCTTTGCGCTAGACTAATCGTGAACGAGCTGTCTTGTTATATGCTATTCTGAAGCAAGAAAAAATTGATGTTGGGGAAATGATTGGTCACCAAATGATGAGGATGGTTGTTTCCGCATTTGATGATTGCAATGTGTCGCAAAGCGGGTGTGTAGTGAGGTAGGATGTGAACCAAAGGGGATAATTGACGATGTAATTGTGGAGTCTCACGAAGCTGTTTTGAAGAAAAAAATCAAAATTTAAAGGAGATGGCGAGTCCGTTTAGTTGTCCTACGCGTCAAGAGACATTTGAACCTATTCCTCCACGTCTAATCAAGAAAGGTAAAAAAGGGATGCGAATATGCAAACATTTATGGCATGGTTAGGACCAATGATCAGTCATTACGATTGATTTTGTTTATACATTCCTCCAATATCATAAACCCCTTTTTTCACTCCCCAAAAGAATCACACTAGAAGACATTAAACAATCATTCCCATAGAAAATGAATATTTACATGATGCTAACAAGGTTTTAGTAATGTGTGTAAATTGTATTCTATCTTAAATCTCATCCACTGATTTTTATTTAATTATTAAATCGTAATTAAAATAAAATAAAATCATTGGAATTACTAAAGTTGAGTTATAATGCAATCAACACATTTTTAAGATGCTTCTTTGTCACATGATCATCATTATTCACCAAATCTGCTACATCAAGTCTTGAAACAATCAACCCTTGCGTGGAGCCACCACACTTTTAATATAAAAACTCAGGCTGGCTCAATTTTAAATTAGCGGCCGCCGCTGCATTATACATTATCCTCTTAATTTATCATTAAACATAACCTAGTATCTTGCTGTCTGCCGCGGACTCCATGCCTAAAATTTCTTTTTAGGTTTTTTTATTTTATTTTATGGGATTTATATTTTTTTTAATCATAAATTTAGTTTAATACAAGCTAGTATTCTAAATATTAGTTTGGTGAAATAAAGTTTATATAATTATTAAATAATTATAATATCTAATACAAATCGAGTATTTAACGATTTTTCCTAAATTTTAGTGATCAAAATTATCCCAAATTTAAAAATATTTTATCAAAAGTAAAAGTCAAGCCTACTTTGAACATGTATATTTTATATAAATATCTTGATCCCCTTTCAACAATTTTAACTTTGCCCCATTCATGCTTTTTTAAGTGAGATTGAGGTTTTTTCTTTTTCTTCATTTTTTTTAAGCTTATGACTATCTTTCTCAATAAAATTATATTCGAATATGAATTTGAGTTTTCTCTAAAAATGCAATGTGTTTTAACATATGGTGTTTATTAATGTGAATAAAAGAAAAAAAAATTTTCATTTGCATGTATATAAATGTTATTTATTGGTTATCATTAAGGTTAATAAAGATCAACAGCTGTTGGTTGGGTGTAATGTTAAGGTACCTTACATTTTTAAAGAGAGAATATGAGTTCAAACCTTAAAAACAACATTACTGAGAGGGATAACTTGAAAATCTTAAATTTTTTTTCTTCTCTTTCATATGTATATGATTTTGTACATTTAAATATAGATACTCTCCTCCCAAATTAAATGTATAAATTTAAACATTAATTGATGTCACTTCTTAGATCTAATTAGACACAAACCCAATTACTTTCTCTTTTATTTATTTACTGTTTCCATTTATTCTTCTTTTGGTAAAAAAAAAAAGGGCTTATATATTATTAACTTGATTTTAGAAACTTCAAACAACATGAAATCCTCCTATTATCTTTTATGTTTTACACTTGAAGAGATAAAAAAAAAAATAGCTCAACTATTATTTTTCAAACCTTTTTCAATTAATTTTAAAAAAAAACCTTTTCTAACTCAAAAAATATGTAAATACATAAAATCAAGGAGGAAAGGAAGGCGGTGAGAGAAGGAATATATCTAAATTAAAGAGGAAAGGATTGAAAAGAGTTTTGGTTTTGGTTGATAAGAGGTCAAGGTTCTAAGTGTTTTGGCTTCTTCTCGGGTGTTGTGATTAGGTTTATATATAAAAGACAAAGGAGTTCATACATCTTGGGTTTATTGACAACAGAGTTATATCTGATCTTTTTATAGTGGCAATTGTGTGACGTTCTATGTAAAAAATATGACATCTTAAGATAATTGTATAATCAATGAATCTAAAATCCTATGTGTGCGTTTAACAAAGGTAGTCTAGTAAAAGTTCGTCGTGGTACTAAATGTGGTCTAAAATTTGCTTGACATGAGTTCGCCTAGCAGAGACACATACATGTACAATATATAGTTATCCTATTGAAGAAGTTGAAGGAGCATTTGGAGTAGGAATAACACCTATAAAGATATTGAAAGTTATGTTTTAATAAATTTTATGATGTGAGTGAGCAAACATGCCTTAATTGTTAACTTTTAATAATCTAACTTTTAAAAGTTACATAATAGTTATTAACGTTATCAAAATGTTACATTTTTGTCTCTTAATTGTTAACTTCTATTAAAAAGTAATGTTGTACGTTAATTCAAAAGATTAATAGTTAATTTGGTACCTGAGTTATTTAAAAAATCTTAGACTAAAAATTACTATAAAATCTATAAAATTAATTAAAATCATAACTTTTATAAATATTTAAATATGTATAAATTTAAAAATACTTTAGTTAACATTTCTTTCAAATTTTAATTATATAAACTAAATTTTATTTATTTATCACCATTGATAAACACCTTCAATCACATCAACATTTTACAAATTTTATATTATTTTATTTTTTCTTTAAACCCTAAAAGTGGCTACCAAAACACAGATTCGAGTTCTACTTTTAAGTCTCCACAATGATTTAAATTTTAAAATTTGCGGTTCCATCATTAAAAGAAAAACAAGTAAAAAAGAAGGTTTAGAGTCAAAGGTGAAGTGTCCATCTTCAACTGCTTAATCTAGAGATGATGATTAAAAGAAAGAAGAAAAGGACAACACCGTAGTTATTGTAGACCTTGCATATGATTTCCATTAAATTTCCGTCTTCATTACTGTTTTTGGTAAAGTGACAAAAAGGCTTTTCAGTTATATAAATGACAAAAAGCCTTTAAGAGTCGGTGTCATTGTCGGATGGGGTTTTAATTCTAGTGCCATTATTATATTTATACACACCATTTTATCCTCTCTAATATCATTTCTTTCCCACTAATAACAGTATGCTATTTCTCATCACATTTACAAATTTTAAATGATTATTTCCAAATATAACATTCAAATTTTGAGGGTAATATTATTAAGAGGAATAGTCATGAACCTTAAAAATATTAAAAGAAAGGATAAGCAGCGATAAGCGGATATGAAGGAATCCGCCAAAGTGATGGAAATGGCAAGGATAGACATGGAAGCCGATGTGGCATGGGCGAAGACCCAAGAAGAAGATAGGTCGTGCAAGAGCTGGCCTAGTTTTGGAAATATAAGAAGGGAAATTATCCAAGAATCACAAGCAATGATCCAAAATAAGGGAGAACTCAATAAATTTGTACACGAGAAGCAAATCTCGCGAGAGAATGAAGAAGTGTCCTGCTAAGATAAGGATTCTTTCTAGGGGACAGAATGTCTATCCAAACCATTCCTTTTGGAGGAAAGTCTATTGTGGGTATATTGCCACAAGGATAACTCTGTAGGGAGGAAGCGAGCAAGTGGAAGGGAAAGCTCATATAGTCGCAAGAATGATAATATGCTAGTTTAGCTAGACAGAGAGAACTTCACTTAAGGGATAGGAGAATCCCTAAGTAAAGGCTGGTGTATGGGGTGGATTACTAAAAGTAATCCCCCACTGCGAACAATGAGGAATGAGAATGGGTTTGCTAGAGTGGCGAGGACTGCTGGAGATCAGCACAACACAGAAATGTCAATAAGTCTTTAGGTGCTATTGAATGGAAAGAGAGAGTCCACCAAAGGATTGGTTCAACCATGGAAGTCCACCAAATAAGGTATGCTCTAAGAACCCTTGGGTAGAAAGACGAGGATTAGAGGTATCTGTTGGTAAACTGGCATACCTCTAAGACAATTAAAGGTCAACAAACACGTCGAGTAATGGGAAAGAGTAGGGAAGGAAGACAAGGTGGAAGGATAGGAATTGCTGATTTGGTGAGGTGTCTAGATTCACTGTCAAGAGGAAAGTGTAACGCCCCAAAAATTTGATTGTTTGAATGTTAGATCTTGTCATAGTTCAGTTTTTGTATTTGTGGTTATGTGTTTTGCTTATGTGCACGAGGTTAGGAGTTTGAGTCGAATCTTTAGAATTTTGCTATTTTATTCTAAGCAACCCCAATCTTAGAATTGCATAATTAAGCTAATTTAATGTAGACTAATGTTAATAATGAGCTTATTAGTTTAATGGTTAAGCATCTATATTCTATTTGATCTTGTGTTCGAATCCTAGAGAATGCAATGGGGAAATATGTTTTTGCTAAACGCTGGAAGTCTAGTTGGTGGTTAACTTAATTTATTGTGAATTAATTACATCGTTCCTCTATTGTTTCCTTCTGTAATCGTTACTGCGTTAACTGGGAATTCTCTCGTTGCTCGTTGCGTCAATTGTACAATTGTTGTGTAAGTTTTGTTGTTATCTCCTTCTGTTTCTGCAAGCTTTCATCTTGTTGTCATTCATTCTGTCGAAATAGGATTTTGCTCGTTTTAATTGAATTTTCAGTTTAAAGGTTCGATTGGTTACCTTTTTAGGCAAAAATCTTATGGGAGACATTCCTCCGTCGTGTCAGTCCAGTTTTCCTCTGTTACGTGCAAGGTGAGTATGCAAATTTGAGTTGGGGTTGTGTTGAAACTTTCAACATAATTTTGGCAATATGTCGATCTTAGCGAAGAATTGAGAATAATTGTTTCATTGACTATTGGTTGGTTGTTATAGGTTCTAGAATCCTTTTACATTGTTCCTACTCCAAAACTATTACAGGTGTGTACCGAAAACCTAATTTTTTGTGAATGTTGAATGTCAAAAAACATGGCTGTCAACCCCACACGGCCATGCGTCAAGCCGTGTGGTTGGTCATATAACTCATTGTTTATCAAATACGAGCCACACGGGTAAGGCACACGAGCGTGTGTCCAGCCTGTGTGTGGCTATGTTAGTGTAAAGTTTACACAGGCCAAGGACACGGGCGTGTGTCTAGGCCGTGCAACTCACTATTCACCATATAGGGACTATAGGGGCTAGGGACACAGGCATGTGCCTATGCCGTGTGACTCACTGTCATTTTTAAATACCACACGAGCTAGAAACACGAGCATATGTCCAGGCCATGTGACTCACTGTTTACAATTTTGAACCACACTAGCAGACAACACGGTCGTGTGTCAGGCCGTATGGCGTGTAAATTGAATCTGAACTTGATTCTGAGGCTGTGAGTGTCGTCTAACACGGGCACTGGCCTCCATAATGTATTTATGATCTGAATTAGATTGTATGAGTACTATCTGATACTCTGAGACTGAGATATGAATTATATAAATGTATATATTCTGTGATGACTGTTAATGGTACTGATTTGTATTACCCATTTTTGAGTTGAACCAGAATGACTGACCACATGTTGTTGATATCTGTAATCTGTATTTGCATGGGTTGGAAATTATGTAAAGAAGGAAGAAATATACTCTGATTCAGTGGCTAAGCCACGATTTATATGTGAACTTGACGTTTGTCGCAATATGATCTGCCAGCTAGACTGCATTTTAGTAAATGTGTCAGACTGACACTATATGGTGTGTAGGGTTGGATTAGTACTGAATGCCCTTAACGATGTGTTGGAATGGTCGGAGATGGTGTGTAGCAGATGGGGTAGGAATAATTGCATATGTTTCTGATATATTCTGTATATAAACTGGAACTATTCTGTTATATAGTTGTTCCATTAATTCTGTACAGAATGTTATCTGCTTTTGATTGGAATTTGGGATTTGAAAGCCTTTTTTATTAAAACTATGCTTTTAATCGAATCTATATTGATTATACACTGAGTTCTCTACTCATTTTTGTGGTTGACTGAATTTTAAGTAACTCACAGGCTTGATTGGGTCGGCGAATGGAAAGCTCGGTCAATCTACATTCTTATTGTATTATCTAAATGTCATGTAGTTCTAGTATTTCTTAGTGCTACGAATATTTTAAGACTTTTGAATCGTTCCTGTATTTAATGGGTTTTATGATTTAATAATGGGTCTATCTATTTTTATGAAAGTTAGTTTTCTTGATAACGTTAGTGTAACTCTTCAGATTTGGTCTAGACGCCTAGGCCAGGTTTAGGGTGTTACAAAAAGTTCAACCAGAAGAAGATCTCTAGTGAGTCGAGTAGCTCAGAGGATCGGGTGGAGTCCGCTATCCTAATAAAGAACAACCGCCTTGAGCAACCAAGGATTTAATTTACGTTTAAGTTTATTTTACATTTGTTACTCTTATGCGATAGGGTTTATTTATGGTGTAGTAAAGGAACTCACTAAGTTTATTTAAACTTACAATAGTGTAGCTGATGTTTGCAGGATTTGCGAGGATGATCGAGGACTTCGAGGAGGGACCAAGCCAAATAGAGTGGAGATCGGGGATCGCTGATAGATCAAGTCATGCACATAGGAAGGGGGTATCAATGAAAGCTTCGCCTTAGGATAAATTCTAGAGTAACCAAATGACGTCCTTAGGGTTTGGGTTCTGAATTAGATAACCCTAAGTTAAAAACATTAAGGGTCTCATTGTAAACAAACAATCCGATTAAAGATAGATATAATTTGAGGGATTAAACATTCAATGACTTAAGGCCTTAGTTGTAGGAATTATTATTTTTAATTTCATTATTAGACAGTTTTATTTTTAGGTTGTTTTATTCCAGCTAAGTTAGCCAAATTTAGTATAGGTGAACCTAGTCCATTTGTGACGAGCCATAGCCGAATCCAACGAATGAGTCAGGTGTGGGGTGTTACAAAGGAAGTATTTGAATATGATTATATGCTTTAAGTAAAGTGTAATAAGTTAGATGAAATGGGTAACGCGTGTGTATTATTACATTTGAGCATGAAATGTGATCATGAGAAGGTGTATTGAAATATACAAGTGTGTTCTAAATTGATCCTAGATATGGAAATTGATTTAACCATGTGACATGGAAATCATAAGTCAAATACGATTATGGTATGGATTTTATATCATATGGATAAGTGTGAAATGAACATAAATACTCATTTGTTAAATGTGCCCATGTAAACTTGGTAGAAAGGTTAGAATATGGTTGGCATGCCAATTAGGGTTTTATGTGTATTTTTGTATGAGCTTGATATGGAGTTGGAGCCTTACCCTTTCATTTGTTGGTTGTGCATTATTGCGCACCATTGGATATACACCATCTCTTTGAAGACTACTTTGGTATTTTGCACTTATGTGCATTTTATATCGCCTTCGGGCCTCACACTTATGTGCCCGTGGTTTCCCGTATGTCCAAGTCCATTTTACTAATGTTGCATTGGGCGAAATAGTTGATATGAATAAGAAATTGACTAATGAAAATAAATATGAATATATTGAAGTATGAACTTTAATATATAGTCATTATCACTACATGTATTTGCATTGTCATGATAGGTACTATGCAATGTGTTTTAAATTATGGTAAATAGGTGTATTATATCATATGTGTAATATGGATTATGATAATTTGTATAAATGTTTTTCTATACTTAACTTGCCATGTGTATGTCTTACATGTTTGAAGTTAGTAATGTTAATGTTCTATTGTATTTGGTATGCTCATCTCATTTTAAGGCAAGGTAAGTATAGTTAATTCCATTTGAGCTTACTAAGCATTTTATGTTTACGCCTTGTTGTCTTTGCACATAGATTATCGACTTTTGGATTCTTGAAGCTTGACTGAACTCAAACACCACATTATCAACAAGACAATTAAGAGTACGAAAGTAGCATATTTGTAACTTGTGGCATGTACTTAGGGTGTCTTCATGTATAAATATGTTAGTCTCATATGCTATATAGTACTTGGAAAATTGGTTTTTGATCCATTGAGTTTGGAGGCATAAATGATACTTTTAAACGTGAAGTGTTTGAATATTTCTTTCGCATGCATGCACATAGCTCTCCTTTGTTATAAGCTTTGATTATTTTAAGATTAAACTTGTTTTGAATGTTATTTATGAATGCTTGGAAGGGTTACTTGATGTTCCTCTACTCTTATCTTTTTTTGATTACTTGTAGGTATGCATACCTACTTTTCTTTTGATGACTATGAATATAAATTGAAGTGTTCAAAATGCCTCCAAAATCATTAAGAATTCTTTTAAGGAGTTCATTAGAAATTTCTATGATTGGAGTTAGTTAAGAAGGAATTTTCGATGTTTTTAAGCAACTTTTAGTCTTACTTTATACTTGTATGTTAATGAGATGTTTTGGAATGGTTTTAGTGTGTTTTCAATTTGATTTTAAGGTCTCTTGCCTTAAGTCTCGAGACATGAAACCTTTGTCTCAAGACTTGCATGTTTTTAGGCTCAATTTTTGCTCCAAGGGTCTAGTGTCTCGAGACATACACCCTGTCTCAAGATATAAAACATCAAAACTAAAATTCTACAGTAACCATGGTCATGTCTCGTGACATAGGGACCAAAGTCTTGAGACATAAGAGCGCCAATGTCTCAATACATGTAGGTCTGCACCTGCTTAATTTTATTTTTGACTTTTTAAACCCTCTGTAACCTCAATTCATGATTTAAGTACGTCAAAAACCCCTCAAAACGATTCAAAATGATTTTAAAGATGTTTCTAAACTCTTAAAGTGACTTCAAACATGTTTTAATGATTTTATTTAGTGATTTAAAGTTTAAAATTCTTACGTATTCTTAAGCTTTTCTTTATGTATGTGTTTCGATAGCATCTCTTAAAAGGTGTTACATTTCTTCTAATTGCAGCTCCAGTTAGTACAACAGTTTTTAAAAAAATTCTATCTAAAATCGAACATGATTAATAATTAATTAAATTCATAAAAGATATTTATAAATTAAAATTAAAATTAAAATGTTAAAATAACCATTTCAAATCAAAATAATAAAAATTATGCCCTATAATATCCTGTACATTTTATTTATGATATTATTCATAAAATGTCTAAAATAATTAAAATGTGCATCACACAAAAATATATCTAGTTAATCTAAAATTAAAGAGTGCATATTATTCCTCCTAATATAATTTATATTTCACACAGAGAAAAGATTGTAAGAAACAAGGTCGACTTCGCGTCATCTTGTATCGCTTTCTAATTATTTAATGATATTTTAACAATTTTTTTATGTTATTAATATATAATTTAGATAATTTTTTTAATTTAAACCGTAAATTTAACTAAATATTACTAAAATTATCATTAAATAATTGAAAAAAATACGAAAGGGATAACGCCCTTCTTCAAACAATCCTACCTCTTGTTTTCTTAAAAAAAGATATCGATAACAGCATAGGGGAAAGGCCTAAATAATATTTTAAATGGGATCTAGCTAAGATAAGAGCTATAGACAATAACCGAAAGAGAATATTAATGTTTTGTATAATTGTGGAACGGTCCAACCATCTTTTGAAAAGTTTAGGAATGCAACAAAACGGTCATTTATAAAATATTGAAACAAAGAGTGAGTTGCTTGTTTTGTTCAAAACCCATGTGGACTGACACTCATCCCATGTTAGCATTAAAGAAGAAATGACAATGGTGAAGTTTTATGTTTATTGATTATAATATTAATTCATCAATCAATGATCATGTGTTTTGACACAAAACAACAAGTGAATGACTAAGCAAAGCCCCATATCAAGAATCCAAGACACAATATCATCTCTCTGTGTTGTTGGTTTGGAGTATTTTGTCAGCCTCATTTTCTTCCCACTAAACCACTAACATGGCATCAATTTTTTCTTAATAAAACTTACAACTTATATAAATTGGAAATGTCGCACCCATGCACTATCATCCATTTTTGCCAATTCCCTACCTTCCTCCGCTACTACAATATGCCTAAATCCTCGACTCTTGCCTCAACTTCCATCGCATTTCTTATCTTGTTCTTCATGCTCCACATGAGTTGCGATGCACGTATTCTCAAGATACCAGAGACACACATGCACAGCAAGCAGCTTCTTTTACATAAGTTAGGTTTTGATCTTCACCAACTTAAACGTTATGAAAACAATTCAACACATGTATCCGCTTCTGATAGAGTCTCACCAGGTGGACCAGATCCGCAGCACCATTTTTGATTTGCTTCTGTAAATTAGTCTATATACGTTAGATTAAAAAGCAAATTGTTCCTTTCTATTAAAAATTCCATCTATTCTACTGTTAAAAATTGGTGCAATTGACTGAATAACCAGACAGTTAAACACGATGTGTCACGTGTACCTCATGCTAACTTACAATGACTAATTTTTAAAAGTAGAAATGGATGGAATTTCTATTGAAAAGATTACTTTACTCTTTGATCTAACGTATAAAAACTAATTTTTCATCTTTTTTAGCAGAGGAAATAAAGTACCGGTACAAAATTTTACTGTGTTATGACATGCACTTGCATTAATTTGTACCATCAAATTTCATCCAAAAACTATATTTTATTTTTCTTTCCATCTGGTGCAATTTATTTCAAACTCAGTCGCAACTCATCTCATGAGGGAACAAATTTGCTTATATTACCTTAAGCAATTTTCGATGTCATTTTATAATGAAATACTGCAAGGGAACTAGTATTTGAACAAATACTGAAGCCAATTTATTTCTTCTTTTTTTAGGTACTTGACTAACACCATTAAATATTCTAACATGACACTGTCGACTAATAGAATGGTAAAACGTGTCAGCCTTATATTTTGACACAAGGTTTAATTTAAAAATAAAATATTTAAAATTTATTTTTAAAAATACATCTTTTTGCCACATGTCAAAATATAAGACTACCACGTGTTACCATACAATTGGTTGTTAGTGCCACAATAGCACCATGTCAACATATTTAATGGTGTTAGTGAGGTACTAAAAAAGGTACCAACTTGGTTTACTATTGTCAAGTTTAGGAACGAGCTAGGTTCAATAAAGGCTTAAGTACCAAGTATGTATAAGTTGTCAAGTTCAAGTACCTTTATATATATTAACCATTAAATCAATTTGTTCTTTCATCTAACATATATACAAGAACTAATTTATCTATTTTTTTAGTAAAAAAGTAAATACAATCTAACTCTTAATACAAAGACGTCCAAGTTTGACTATTAACTCTACAATGATTTTACCTTGTATTCTATGTTGCACTTTATTTCCACAAGGAAGTTTCATCCTTGGATATTGTTTTGGTTGAAGAAAGCATGCATTTCATTACTTAAGAAATAATGATTACAAATTTGTGGATAATTTTGCATCAGTAAACATCCTCAATATGAGAAGAAACATGCTTGGCCAGCAGTTTGATTGCCATCTTGGAAAACACAGGATTGGAACATTCTTGCTAAACAATGGCCCAATATTAGACATGTTAAGCCTGTGATGTGATTAACTTTAATAGCCTCCCCTTCCACCATAAATTTTTGGTGAGTCAGTTCCACACCTGCATCTTGAATTGTGTTGGAATTGATGCATACCTTTGTGGTCCGTAGCAAAGCAATGAGAGTCTATCGCTGATAAAATGGTTGTGGACACAGGCATTTCAAGGATTCCTTCAAGCATGCTCACTTTGCTGTTTGGATGAATACTCAAACCACTTGATTGCACAAAAAAAGAATCATTTGTTGGCATCCATTTGTCTCCAACTCTTCCCTAGAAGACCAAATGCATTCACTATGCACTAATGAGAACTAGTATATGGGCTATATATGTCTTGTTCTTAAATCATATATCAATCTTAACATAATTCTTTTTATAGTTATATTTAGAATGAAGTTTTAATAATAAATACAATGAAGTAAATATTATTTTAATTTACATTTGTTTTTTTTAAGCAATCAAATATATTACTTAGAAGAAAATATGATGTAATTTTTGGTAAAAATCTAATTACATAATTTATTATAAATAAATTAACCCAAAACATTTACAAATTATCTCAATTGATAAAATTATGTTGTTAAAAATTTTTAAAGTGATACAAAATTATCTCAATCTTAATTTCAGAAACGAGGATACCAGTTCCTTCTTAAAACCAGAACCATGGTGCTTCTCACCCCCAAGCTGAGGTTCTCACATCTTCCTACCCATTTTCACTTTACCAAGCTTCGGTTTTGCTTTTCTTCTTCTTCTTCTTCTTCGCAATTCTCTCCTTGGTCTGGTCTCCAAAGCTGGAGAGAGGGCCCACTGAACGAGGACCGATTTTGGGGAACCAGTGGCCCTCAACCTCTGTCCAACACTGAAGTCCCCAACACACCGGTCGCCCTTGAAGCTTTTGGTTCCTCTCTTGCAGAGCTTGGTTCTCTGGTTCTCTCTACCAGTGACCCCCTTACTAAATCCAAGCTCTCTCATTTGGCTTTCTCCAGGTGGCGCAATGAGGGTCTGCCCATTGGGCTCTGCCAGCCTCCTTCTCGACCTGCTCGCCCTACTAACCCTCAATTGGTTTGTTTCCCATTCAAACTTATACCGCATGGAATTGGAGTTTCTGTATAAATAGCATGTGTAATTCATCTTTGTGATCAATTATTCATTTGGGAGTTGCTATTGTTAGGTGAAAAGTGATTATTTTTAGTCGTTTTCCTGAAATGCAGGTTTCTCCAAAGGAGATTCCAGACCCTAAAAACTCTGGCCTGCCTCTTAATGCTTATCTGCTTCACAACCTGGCTCATGTGGAGTTAAATGCAATTGATTTGGCATGGGATACTGTTGTACGATTTTCACCCTTCTATCATATTCTTGGGGACAAATTCTTTGCTGACTTTGCTCATGTTGCTGACGATGAAAGCCGTCATTTTGCTTGGTGTTCACAAAGGCTTGCTGAGATTGGTTTCAAGTAAGTAGAGTTCTCGCTTTCTGCAGTGTGTTAATTTGCTATTTCCTTGTTTAAACGACTTTAATCTCTTTTCCCTTGACGTATTATCAACATATGCATTCTCTTACACTTAGGTTGTACCTTGTTAATCATTAATAAAGCTCTATTTCCATGTACAATCCTTTCCTTTTCAGTGTAGATATGTTATTTCTGCTTGTCCTTTCACATGATAAATAACTAGCATTTGTGTTTGAAGAACCAAAATATGCCATGAATTGGCTCACCTTAACTAATTTACACTTATCATATGCACTTCCATGCTATTTTTTTTTTTTTTCCTTTATCTAGTTATGGAGATATGCCTGCTCATAACTTACTTTGGAGAGAATGTGAGAAATCATCAGATAATGTTGCTGCACGTATGGCTGCCATCCCATTAGTACAGGTGATCTTTTACTGTTGGCCAACTTTTAATTCTTGAAATAGAAGCTTCCCTAAAGTACTTTATGATTTCATGAAAGTAAATCTTGAGTTCTTTTCTCTGTAAAATGCAATTGCTCAAAATGTAATTGCCCAGCCTGCATATTCTACAGCTTTTCATCTAACTTGAAAATTTCACAGCACCCATCTTTGAGTAGTGATTTAGGCGGATTAGATTTCACTCCAGTCTGAGATTTTCATAGCACTAACTTTAGTTGAGGACATTTCATTGGAAGTTCCATAAACCTAGATTAACTCAGTTTTCAAGTTTTTGCACCTGTAGTTTCTCATGTCCAATCTAATGCCTTAATAGGCTCAAGTCAAATTCAGGGCATTTCCTAAAGAACCATTTATAATCTAGTCTTGGTCGAAGTTGAAGCTTAAAAAAATTGATCATCTGAAATCAAGATTGCTCTTGCTTCCTTTAAGTTTAAATTTAACCATTTCAATGCCAGGTCATATGCATAAAAGTTGCTTCCAAATTCCAGTTACCTAGGTTTTTTATTACCAGTCCGGTAATCTAGCTTGACTATTATTTTTGAGTTTATAGAACCTTTTTTCTGCTATGCTGCGCAAGTCAATGTCATAGTGCTATTCAGACCATTTTGTTTTAAATGCATTAGCAATTCTCTGCAGGATTCTGATATCTGTGTTATTATATTTGTTTCTAAATTTAGAAAAGAGTAAAAATTGCAGTTCATCCTGTTGATCCTTCCTCTAATATACCCATATATTTTCCAATTTGTGTTATTTTAGTTTGGTTTGGAAATTTAAGTACTTGTTTTTACGGATATAGGAGGCTAGGGGTCTTGATGCTGGCCCACGCCTGGTCAAAAAAATGGTCGGCTTTGGGGATCACAGGACATCTACCATTGTCGCTAGGATTGCTGAAGAGGAAATTGCACATGTAGCTGTTGGCGTATACTGGTTTATGTTCATCTGTCATAAAATGAATCGTGCTCCATGCTCCACATTTAAAGGTTTAGTAGCATTTTATCACTTCAAGACAGGTTTTGTGTTCAAATTCAATTCCATTCAGGCTTTGCAATATCTTATGTATTTCTTTGAGAAACTGTGCAGAGTTATTACAAGAGTATAATTTGGAGTTGAAAGGGCCATTTAATTACTCAGCTCGAGATGAAGCTGGTATTCCACGAGAATGGTAAGTATGAATTGAGTCATTTGCATGAAAGAAATGTAGATACAAATTTCGTCATATTTATTGATATGGACCTTTGGAAAACCACACCCTAAAAGCTAGCTGTTGAGATTGGAGAGCCTAGTTCCACATAAACCCAACAATGAAATTTCGTGGGATCCAAGTCCAATACTTGGGCACATAGCAGTCTACCACACTCTGCAATCCTAATGCCCACAAGGTGGGCTGGCTTTGTGCTAGCTTAATCTAGCCCCAAGCGAATATTGCATTACCGACGTCACCACTTGCCACACAATTGCAACTGAGAAACATGATGGCTGGTTCTAATACCAATTGATATAGACCCTTGAAGAACCACCCCCCAAAAGCTAGCCTATGTGAGATCCTTGTCCCCTACCTTGCAATTGGGCATGTAACATTTATCCTCATCTAATTCTAGATTTTTAGCCTTTATAACCAGCTTGCAATGCAATTCCAATTTAGAAGTTATAATCATATGCATATGGCTGTCTTTAACTAGCTGTCTGACACACTGTGTAGGTATGACTCATCGTCTACGAATAAACAAGAGCGTGAAGGGAATTGGAAGAGTAGTCAGCAGCTTTCTGAGGTATGTGATGCAGTATTATACACTTAAATTTGAATAACTTTTTGGAAAAAGGATTGATTTTTCAAAATTGATTACAGGTTTATGATAGGCTTGCTTGTATTATCTCCATGGAGAGTCAGAATTCAAGTTTAAATAGACCATCTGAATGACTTTTATTTGAATAGCCACTGTTAAGATCCCTGTATAAATCTAAATTCTGGAATTTGATGTCCGGTTTTTCATGTAACAAAACTTGGGTAAGATGGCAAGGGTCAGGCACAAAATTTAAACTGCTTTTGGCATCAACGGAAAAGCTGTATCAAACTAAGGTTTTGCTTAGTATGAAGGATGGAAAGAAGTGATGATGGAAAATTTGTTAATTGTTGGGGTTTTTGACCTGCTCGTTCCATGTTCTATTATAACGAACGTTTGTGTTGGGCCTTGTACAGATTTGGTTAAGCTAAATTCGGTCCACTTGAGTGTGGCATATTTGACAAAACAGAAGTATGAGTCGACTTAGATACTAAGTCTCAGGTCTGTTTGATAAGTATGAAAGTCTTTTATCTCGGTGATTGAAGTGTTATTTTTTAGAGATATATGTCATATTTATTCAAGAGAGTATTTCAAGCTGTTGAGGAACTTGTTTATGAAGGCTATTGTGAGGTAAATACTGAAGATAATTAATGGATAAAATCAGCAATTGAAGAGCTCTGGAAGACGGAGCAAAAATTGCATGCAATTGTTAAGGTACAGTCCTCCAACTGTCACTGGTTAATTACTGATGTATATGCTAGCCCTAGGTTTAGAGAACGTAGATTTTTTTGGGAAAACCTTAGGACTGTTGCTAGTAAACATAGCATGCCCTGGCTAGTCACCTGGGATTTCAATGATATTCTCACTATCGAGGATAAAAATGGAGGCCTTCCTTCATCCCCTAGAAGATTAATGGCTGATTGCTTAAATGATTGTAACCACTTTGACCTGGGCTTCAAGGGACCCCGCTTCACATGCTCAAACCTAAGAGAGTTTAAGTCAACTTATCCAAGAAAGGTTAGATTATGCCTTCGACAATAACCAATGGAAACTCATGTTCTCTAAAGCATCAGTCATTCATTTACCCCGTGTCAGATCTGACCACTGTGCCCTTCTTATCTCTTTTTCTAATCCTCAATGGCAACGGACTCGGATGTTCAAGTTTGAAAGAATGTGGCTTGACCACCCAGATTTCCCTGGGATTGTGGATAACTTTTGGAATGACACAACCAACCCTCTTGTAAACACGATCAGAGACTTCACCAGTTTCTTGAGGGATTGGAACCGAATTAGTTTTGGCAATGTGTTTAACAAAAAGAAGAAAATCCTTGCTTGTATCAATGGGGTTCAAAGAGCCCTTGCTAATGATCCCAATGAGTTCCTAATCAAGCTCCAACAAACACTCACCAAAGACTATATGGATATCCTCGAGCAGGAAGAGGACCTCTGGCTCGTCAAAAAGAGACTAAATTGTTAGCTATCTCTTATCTTGCAGGTATACAATTTGTTTATCAAGAGTGGTAGGACTTACTAAATATCCTTCAATGATGCATAGCCATATTGATGTAATGCATAGTTTTATTTTTGTTTAGCTTAATCCAAAATGTGTAGGAACCATACTAGTGGTTTTTTTTTTCCTTTTGGTATAACTACAGGTATTTTCATTCATTTTACGTAGTACTTTTCGGGCCGAGGTGATATTCAGGTAAAGTCCTTCTAATAATATTGATTCCATAATTCGAACTTGATCTAAATATTTGAGGAAGTTTACTTCCACTTCTTCCAACCACTTGTTGGTAAAACCATAGTAGTGCTAATTAATATCTTTGCTCAAGAAAAATTATAAAATTGTTGAAAAAAGAAGAAGAGAAAATTATAAAATCTTATTATTAATTATTATTATTATTATTTTAAATAATGATCTTTAAAAGGTGTGGGCTATGAGTTGAGTTGAATGTTGATTTAGGATATTTGTCCAATCAAGTAGGAAAAATTCCAAAGGAAAGAAAATGAAGTGGCTGCTAATTTTATGGGAAAATTGATCCTAAAAGAAGAAAAATGTGCATGGAAGATTTAATGGGTTTGGTCGATACTCAAACATTTCATAAATATATAAATATAAATAATTACATTCAAATCTAAATTTAAACTTAATTTTTATGTGACTCAAATATATTAGTTTTTTCTTTTCTTGTTTCAAAGAGAATGAAAACAAGAAAGAATCTTTACTTTTTTGTCTTCTTAATTAAAAACACTTTTTCACTTTTAAAATCATAATTAGACTTGTTTTGACAAAAATATTATGCCTGAAAATGGGTTGGACAAAAAAATAGACTAGTTTAAAATATGGATTAGGTTCGGACTTTGAAAATTTAAGGTTCAAGCTTGGCCCGGTCCAACCCAGCTCGTTTTTCAAGTTTGTTATGTTATTTTTATATATAATATAATTTATAACACAAAAATTAAATATATAATAATATAATGTAAACATTAAAAAAGTTAAAGATGGATATATATAAAACTATAATAAATATAAACATACATTTCAAAATTTTTAAAAATAATATGGGCCTCTATTAGTAATTTATAAATATGGATAAGTTTGAGTAAAATTTTAAACTCATATTTCGAGTTGAGTTTTGACAAGTATAAAATGTATTAATATCGTACTTAAATCTAACCAGACTAAACCAAAAGTAGAATGGTAATATGGAACTTGAGAAAAAATACTGCATGATCTCTTCGCATAATACATGGATAAAACCCATAAATCAACTATAAAACATCAAGTTGTTGATCACTTTATGCAGTATTGCTAAGTACATATCACATGTAATTGGAATAAAAAGATAGTTGCCACATAATGCCCTACAACTATTCTCCTACACAACACTGATACTATATCTTTTGCATTGTGACCCATTTTTTATAACACATCAGCATGAGAATTGTTCTTTCCCCACAGGTTTCTCCTGCAATAATCACCCCTTTCTGTTGCACCCTGCCATCATCCTCTCTCACTATTAGCTAATACTATAGAACTGTGACCAACTGATATAGGAAATTTCAACTGCTTGGATTGAGTGAGTCCTGTTCATTTATTGCACTTTTAAAGAGCTAAACTCAAGTATGCATAATGAAACTAATGGTAATTATGATAAAAGGGTTTGTATAATGTGAAATAGAAAAGTAGGATAGAAGCAGCTAGTCAACATTTTGTTCTACAGGACCTGTAACTCAAAAGCAAAATGCTTAAAAATCTGTACCCAACAATGAAACTCAACATGACAACAATGTTACTCCATTTCTGTGACTCATTGAGACCTTGCTGCTTCAAAAACCCTTCACCATTGAGATAACACTGCCCTTCTACAATCTTCAAGCATCTCTTTTGACCCTTCTCTCCTCCATACTCATTTAACATAAAACACTCAAAGGGATACTTGAACAAACTCAAGTAGTGCATGAAAATCCAATACTTGGGTATATCTTCTTTTGATATGAAATAGCCTGAAAATAGAAAAAAGGATCCTACGAGGCCGGCGATCAAAGATGTTCCCATGATGAAATTTGGAACAAGTGCACTAAAACATGCTACAAATGAATTTGACATTAGAACCACTAACCAGACCACCAATGAGAAGTAAAGAAAAGCATTGATTTCCCTCCTCAATCCTACTAGCCAGTATACAGGGAAGGTGTACAGCAGAGCCACAAATAACAGGAAAGGCATGAATACCATTGTGTTTGATATGACATAAGAAGAGACTCTATAAGCTCCCCTTGAGGTTTCTTTCATTAAAATTCTTCTCTCTTGTAGATAAATTGGTAAGCCTTCCGTTGTGGATGAGAGCAAGAAGGTGAGACTGAAGGCGAAAAACCCAATTTGAGTTTGTAGCTTAGATCTCATAGAATCATTACCTGCATTCATAAATATTGTGCCAAGCACAATCCCAGCAGCTAGAGCTTGTATTGTTCTTGCGATGAAAAGCTGTTTTGTCCTACATATGTTATTAGAAAATCTCTGACATAATATCAGAACCTCCATGAACAGAGGATTGGCATAACAGATATTGTTTTCTTTGACATTACTGAGTTGAAGATTTCTTCTAATATCTTCACAATCTTCACTTTCTTCGGTGCTGACGACCAACTCTTGTGTCACTTCAATGGCAAACTCCAAAACATTAACATGGCAAGGAATGGAATGACCTGCAAATTGGAGACGTTGTTCGAGGAGATGCAAGGTCCCATGATGAATAACGGTTCCATCTGATAACAACAAAATTCGATCAAACAGCTCGAGAATTCGGAAACCAGGTTGATGGACAGTTAAAACAATTGTTTTGCCTTGTTTAGTAGCCATAGATTTCAACAACGATACCACATGAAAAGCAGATGCAGAGTCCAACCCTGATGTTGGTTCATCAATCAAAAGAACAGTCGGATCATGAACTAGGTCGACCCCGATTGATACTCTACGTTTCTGTCCACCTGAAATACCACGATTAGATTCCTCGCCAATTCTAACATTGGCAACTTCCTCTAGTCCAAGTTCCTTGAGTAACTCTTTTACTCTGACAGCAGCCTTGTTGTGCTGCTGCCCATCATGCAACCTGAGACGAGCGCTATACATGAGTGTTTCTTCGACTGTTAGAAGCGGGAAGAGAAGTTGGTCTTGTGTGACATAACCTGATACCCTTCGGAAGTGTCCGGGATCCATTGCTTCGTTATTTACAAGAACATTACCGGAAAGTCTACTCAGTGGGATCATCCCTGCTAGCACTTCCAACAATGTTGTCTTGCCAGCTCCACTCGGACCGGCAATTGCCAAGATTTCACCAGGTCTAGCTTCACAATTCACTTTTTTTAAAATGCATTTACTAGCAGTTGCCTCTTTCCACAAAAACCACTTTAAGTCATCAACCCGCCGAGATAACCAGTAGGAAAGGTTCAAGGCTTTTATTGTGTAATGGATTTCGGTATCTCTACAATCCAGTGCTTTTATGGGTAGTTCCATTTTGAAGGCACGGAAAGGTCTATGCTTCCAACTCGCTAGGCGCAAAACTGATATTGATACGACAGATTCACCAGTCTGCAACTCTTTATATCATTTTCATTGCAATGTAGAGGGCCTTGAAATTTTCAACATTTGGCAGGTGAAGTATACTGTGTGTTACATCACCCAAGCACCATTGTCCATGTGACCTGAAAGCTGCAGTTACAATATCTCTCAGAGGCGTTAAATGGGATTTTGGTATTTCCGATGGATGCAGATAAGATTGCCATTACTTCTACTTACCAAAGAAACTCACACGAGGAAAATAAATATTAATAAGTGGTGCCATTCAATAGTTTTTTTCTTAAATATTAAAAAAAAAACTCTTTTATAATAATTAAAATTTTAATTCAACTTTAATAAAAAAATTACCAAAATTGAGCTTATGAAATAAGACTTTTTGTCAAAACACTTACCAGGCTATTAAGTGATGACGTGATAATTAATGAGACAGTTAAACATGAAAAAATTGAAAATGAGATGACTAGTGTGATAGATATAGACTTAATTATTTTTTAGAAATTATATAAAATCATATATAAATCATTAAAATGATAAAAAATTATAAAATTTTAAAAGGGCAATAAAATTTAAGTTTTTAATGATATTTAATACTTTCTTAATAATTTATATAATCTTTTTTATAATTCTTTTTATAATTTTATAAAAAAAATTATAATATTTTAATAATATCTAATATTTTTTAAAAAGTGTTGATTGAGTCTTAGCTTATTTAATATCAGCATTGTAGTCAAAGTAGGAGGATGTGGGTTTGAGTGCGCTAAAGTATGTTTATCTTTCTATTTACGGGTGGGAAGATGTTATGTGTAGTTCGAGTGAGCTAAAGGATGTGGGCATTCCTGTACTCGAACAGGATTTTCCCTCTTTGCTCAATAACAACAGAAGAAGCTAATTTGGATAGTGTTTGCACGCGTGTTATCACTCATTGGGAGTTGCTTTATTTGTGATTTATCAAATCCTGTGAGCAATTGAGTTGCAACTGAATGATATTTCTTCAACACTGCCTCTTTTATCTCGTACTCACTATTCATTTGCTTCGCCACCAATTATGAATTTGTATGGATGACAAGATCCTTCACTCTTAGTTGGTGTGCTAGCTGCAGTCCCAATATCAAAGCTTCATACTTTGCGATGTTGTTGGACATTTGAAACCCAAAAGATAGTCCATGCTGCCACTCATTGCCACTAGGATCGATCAGGAGTACCCTGCTCTCGACCTCGCCTTGGCTGCAGAGCCGTCAATATAAACTAACTAGCTTTTCGAGTTATCAGCTGTATGTAGACCTTCCTGAGGTGGGCTAACTACTAGGTTGCGTACAACAAGTGGAAAAGATATCTTAGAATAAAGTAAAACCTCATTATGTATCATTATATAAATAACGAATTGAATTATTGGTGTTTGCCAATATTCACATGAAATTGTCAATAACATACACATTTAACTTCATAAAATGTTCATTATCTAGTATTTCAAGTTATAAGTTGTATTATTTGCTAGGCCAATAGGCTTCTCGAAAGAACACTCAACCATGAAGTCAGTTAATACCTACCCCTTTATTGATGTTCTCGGGGCGAACTCCACTCCAAATTCAGCCAATTCAATGCTCCATTTGTCACCATTCCTAAGGTATCGACTTTGAACAATACTCCCTTCATAGGTTGATTAGTCATGACGAAAATCGAATGAGTTTGGAAGTACGAACGTAGTTTGTGAGCTGCAACAATCGAAGCAAAGATACATTTTTCTATGTTTGAATACCTTAATTCACCGTTCTAAAATACTTTGCTGATGTAGTACACTATAAATTGGCGAGCACTCTCTGCTCTAAACAATACTACCGCAACTATCTCCTCTAAGGTAGCAAGATATAAATAAAAGGTTTCTCCCACCTGCAGCTACTTCAAAAGCAGTGGGGAGGTCAGGTACAATTTCAGTTCTTCAAAGGCTGTTTGACACTCTTTAGTCAATGAAAAAGAGGTTCTCAAAGCCTTGAAGAAAGTGAGGCATTTATCTGCCATTCTAGATATGAACTTATTGAGCGCTACTACCCTACTTGTGAGGCGTTGGATGTCCTTTACTGTTCGTGGAAGAGGCATTTCCAAGATAGCACGGATCTTCTTCAGGTTTACCTCTATTCCCCCTTTTGAGATCATGAAACCCAAGAATCTACCAACCTGCACACTGAAAGCACACTTTTCAATATATATATATATATATATATTTTATAAAAAGACCCGAGGGTCAACATCAATTTATTGCATCATTTAAAACAAGATCATGGATATTCGATGGATAGTCCATGTTAAAAACCATGGTATAATTTTTAGTCGTAGCCCAATTACGAAGAAAGTCTGCTACTTGATTACAACACCTAGAAGCCCAACTAAAATTGAAACAACTAAAAGATTCCATCATTTTGTACATATCTTGGATGCGATGGCCCATAGTTGTTAAATCAGCGTTCCTTCTATTAAAACGATTAACAAGGCTGACACAATCAGTTTCAAAATCCAGCTTTGACCAGTTTTTTGACCGAGCAAAATTAATACTTTTTTCAAGCGCCAACAATTCGGCCCACTCAATCTGTATTTCTTTTTCCACAGTGCCCATCCGTCTGCCAAGTACAAAACCATCGTAATCTCTGGCCACAAGTCCATAACTCATCTTTTTACCAGTAATAGTGGCGTCAAAATGTATTTTAACCACCACCTATATTGGTTTCCTTCAAGCTTTCTTCATAACAGGTCTAGGCAGCATATGTTTCTCTAGCAAATTAAAGATGTGGAAGTCATGACTCCAAGCCGCAGCTCTCTCCCAAGTTATTTTGGCTTCTTCCTCCTTTTCACAAAAAACACGGTTATTTATACTATTCCATACATTCCATAGGACGGTGATAAAGTCATAAATGGCCTTTTTACCCAGCACACAAGCCACGTCTTCAATCCAAACGATACATCGGACATAATTCCCATCAAGCAATTTATTGTTAAGGCCACCATGCATCAGCACCGCTCGGGCCACACTTTTCAATATTCAACTTCATGTTGTGGGCCCTTAAAACTGCGAACACCTCCAATAAGTTCCACACATGTTCCTCCATATTTCCACTTTTCACCAGCAATCATCCATATAAACCTCAAGTACGCGTCTTATCTACTCTCTGAAAATCCTGTTTACCAATATCTGATAGGTTGCTCTCACGTTCTTGAGACCAAAAGGCATGACCTGATAGTAGAAAAGTCATTCCTTGGTGATGAAAGTTGTTTTTCCCTGGTCATCATGATCCAACAAAATCTAGTTATAACCAAAAAAGACATCCATGAAGCTCATGAACTTGTGACCTACAGAGGCATAAACCAAATGATCAATCGAAGGCAAAGGAAAACTACCTTTAGGACACACATTGTTGAGGTTGGTGAAGACAATACACATTCTCTATTTGTCGTTTGCTTTCTTCATCATAACCACATTTGAGACATTGGATACTCAACTTCCTTAATAAAGCCCGTCGGTAACAGTTTAGCTACCTCCTGTCTCACGGTTTCCACCACTTGCAGAGCAAACTTCCTCCTTTTCTGCTTAACTATTTTTGCCTCTAGGAGCACATTCAACTTTTGAACTATCACCTGTGGTTCCATGCTTGGCATATCCGCTACTAACCAAGCAAAAATTCTGAGTTCACCTTCAAACACCAGACTAACATGCTCTTTTCTTCGGTTGCTAGCATTGATAAAATCTTTACAGTCATTTCTTCATTGTCGCAGGATAGCTGTAAAGCCTCAGTGTGCTCTACTACTTTGGGCTTCTTATTTCTCTCTTCATCCCTCATATTCAAACTATCTAAGTCCAAGGCTTGACTTGCTAACTTTTCCCCTTGCAAACTTTTTCCCCCAGTTGCAGGCTCTCGCGGTTGTTTAACAGATAACATATGATATTGCCTTGCAATTTGTTGATTCGATCGCAAGAACCCTACCCCTATCCTTGTTGGTAACTTAATCTTCACACAAAACGTTGCAACTACCATTTTTTCCATCTTTATTATTGGGCGCCCAAAGATGACATTGTATGCCATGGGATGATCACAACAAAAAACTGAACATACTCTGTAGTCGTATGTTCACCATCCACCAAGGTGACTGGAAAAGTGATAGAGCCTTTCAACTTGACTAGATGGTTAGCAAAACTATACGGCGGGCTCGTTTTGGACTAACATTGCTCTTTTAATCCCATTTTTTGATACACTTCTCAAGATAGCACCTCCACTGTGCTCTCACTATCTACTAGTATCCTTTTAACCTCAAAGCCTGCGATCATCGCATAAACAACCATCGAATCATTTCTCTCTTCATTGCAAACTAACTCTTCATCATCATTACCAAATTCAACACTCTATCTTCCCTGATGACATGACCTTTTAGGGGCGCTAACAAACATCACATTTCTCATATAAGCCTTCTTCTTTGCACTAGAACCTACCCAATCTTCATCTGTACCTACAATCACATGGATGGTGCCTTTGACCTTCTATTTACCTTTAGGATCACCATGCGAATCCTAACCCTGCTGGGAAGTACCTTGATCAAAAAATTCAGCGAGTTCACCATTTTATACTGTCTTTTCGATAACATCCTTCAGAGTGAAACAATCTTCAGTCTTGTGCCCAACGTCATTATAGTAGGCACATTTGTCTCTTGAAATTGACCTTCTTGTGCTATGCCTCCTCAGAGTTGGTTTGGGTAAGATACCGAAGCTCTTCACCTCGTTCAGGATGTAAGTATGGGCAACATTCAAAGGATTGTAAACTTCGAACTTGTCCTGGGGAATGTACTTCCTGGTATGTTCTAGTTGAGACCTCTAAAGAGCCTTAGGAGAATCACCTTACGGCTGTGCTCTCTGCTACCTATCACCTCGTGCTCGCAACAATTGGTTAGGGGGCCTTGCCTCCTGCGAGCTCCCTCATAGTTTTTGAACTGCCTATCTTCCCTTTGAAAGGTGCCACGTGACGCCCTTTTAATCTTATTTGCCTCTGCGAACTTATGGGCTCGTTCATATAGATCTGCCAAACTCTAGGGCATATTATCAATAAAGGAGTACTATACATGATCATCTCGTACCCCCATAATGAAAGCATCGATAGCCAACTGATCTTCTAAGGTCTTTGTGTTCAAAGTCGTCGCGTGAAATCTCTTCACCTAGTCTTAGAGAGACTCGCCTTCTCTCTATTTCACGGACATCAACCCCATAGGCGTGCTCATGATTGCCCTATGAGCCTTGAATCTTCCTAGGAACATTTGACCCAACTGGGAGAAACTTCGAATTGAGCCCTAAAGAAGGGACAAGTACCAATCCTTCGCACTTCCTTTAAGTGTCGTGGAAAAAGCCTTGTATTTTTTCAAATCTGATGCTCCTAGCATGTTCATATGCGAGCTAAGACCATGAGTTCCTTCGCGAGCACCCCCTGGCATGTACAAACCGAAACCGCGAGCTCCTCACACTGACTTTTCTCTGTAAAGCTTGTATGCATCCATCTGGTAGGACCTAACTGGGTCGTGGATAAATGACCCAAACCTTATCTAGCTAATTCTCGAATTAGTGACCATAAGTATATAACAATATTACTATTTAGTAAGTTTACTCCCAACATTTATCTACTTTTTCTTTTAAGGGATTGAGAAATGCAACTCTTTATTTTCTTATAATATTGGTTGGCAATTTTCTTATAGAGAAAAAGGAATTACTTTGTTTGTAAAAGAAATCGTATTATATGGCATGAGACAGGAAGTTAAAAACAATAATAACTATGATACGTGGCGTTCCACATGGGTGTTACAAATTATAGAGAAGCGGTGGTGGCAGTGTCACATCACTTCTACAACCTTAATTACAAGTCCCACGTATCTGTGTAATGCTTTATCACTCTCTCAATTTTCAGACACATGGGTTATTCTCTCTACTTTCTGTCGATTATCTGACCTTCTACAGTTATATAACTTTGAATTAACCCACAGACATAGAGTAAGTGACCTTTCACTCAACTGAAGCAACCAAATGAAGGTAATACGTTTCATTTATTCTAGCTATGTTTTGTTTTAGTTTAATGTTATTTCATGTGGGTTGAAATTACCTTAAGACTGAAGTGACTTTAAGTAACATGTTCATGTGCTCATCTAATCATGTTTTTGGAAATTTTTATTGCAGAGTGTGAGATATTTTCCGGAAGACCAAGTCTTAGGCGAGATGAAGGTATATGTGCCTCTCTAAATTATATATACTTCAGAATCTGTTGGACTGAAAATGCTGCACTTTGATTTTATAAGCATCATTGAACAAAAAGAACATTATAGCCGTAATCAAATTGTGCAAAATGAAAACAAGGGTTTTGAACCTTTTGAGTTTACGTCGTGTCTTTTTGGTTACCATTTTGACCAATTTCAAGTTGTTGAATGTATAGAAGAAGAGATCAAAGGCAACAGAAGACGCAGCTGCAGCCTCCCACAACAACAAGGTACTAATATGTCCACCCTCTTTTCCTTTTTCACTTTAACCTCTAATTTTACAGTGTTTATGTAATTTTAATTATAGTTTTAATTGCAGGATGAATCTCATTACTTGAGAGAAGAAGAAGAAGATAAGACGGAGATTCCACATGTGACCCATGGTTATGATTTGGTTAAAGGAAAAATGGATCATGGAATGGAAGATTATGTTGTTGTAGAAAGTCGGAGAATCAACGGGCATGACATACGACTTTATGCAATTTTCGATGGTCATTCAGGTCGTGATGTTGCCAAATATTTGCATACTCATCTCTTTGACAAGATGTTGAGCCAGGTAATTATGTTGTTGGGTAATTGACCCTTTTTCTTTCCCTGATTAATTATGATGTTGTGTCATTGATAGTCTGATTTCTGGAGAAACCCGGAAGGAGCGATCAAAAGAGCGTATAAAGAAATGGATGATGAGATATTGGAAGATGTTGCTGGTTCAAGAGGTGGTTCCACTGCTGTTACAGGGATATTAATAGATAGAAAGAAGCTAATGGTGGCTAATGTTGCTGATTCTCGGGCTATATTATGTGGCGGAGATGGGGTGAAACAAGTAACAATAGATCATGAGCCGAATAAGGAGAAACAAGTAGTTGAAAGTAGAGGAGGATTTGTGTCAAAAAAGCCAGGTAATGTAGTTGGGTCATAAATGAAATACAATTTAATGTGATTGATGTCTAATATATATATATATATATATATGGATGTCAAGGGAATGTTCCTCGAGTGGATGGGCAGTTGGCTATGACAAGGGCCTTTGGAGATGGAAAACTGAAGGAACATGTCACTTCAGAACCCGATGTGAGGATTGAAATCATTGAGCCGAATACTGTTGAGTTCATCATTTTGGCTAGTGATGGGCTTTGGAAGGTATGATTATGATATCAGCTTTTTTTTTTTTTTTTTTTTTGGTTTTGCATTGGATGATGATATTGGTTATACAGTATGGCATGCATGCATGCATGCAGGTAATGTCAAATGAAGAAGCTTTTGATGAAATTAGAGAGTATGATGATGCACAGGAAGCATCCCAAGTACTGATCAAAGAAGCATTAGCCAGGGGGTGTCGAGATGATATCTCTTGCATTGTTGTAGCTTTTGGTTGGTCATAGTAGTTTTCTTTTTCTCGCCCAAAGCAACTTCATATTTCTCCTTGCCTTGTGTACGACATCACTACAACTTATAGTCTATGATCAATCCTAAAAATCTAGAACAAAACCTTTGTCATTTATTATAATTACTACAACCCATGTTATAGAGTGGTACGTTAGCCTCCTACCTTTTCTTTTGTTTCTTTCATGAATAAAAACAAGAATCAAAACAAAAGTGAGGGATTTACAGTTAAAATTCTAACATTAGATTCAAGAAAGTATTCCAATATTTTATTTTATAAGTAAATTACAAGATAAAAATTTTTAAAAATTACTTAGATAAAAAATAATAGAATAAATAAATAATTCATGAAATTAAAAAAGTAACTCTTAATTTAAAGAAAATAAAAGTAATTATTAGAAAAAAGTTTTAAAATGAAGATGCATACATTTAGTATTTTGGATTTGATTTATTAATTTTCTTCTTGAAATCTCTCAATAAATAAATGCATTCATTTTGAAAAAAAATTCAAATAATTAAGTTTGTTTTCTTTAAATTAAGAATTTTTTTATTTCATGTGTGACTTATTTATTTTATTATTTTTCACATGTAATTATCTATTGGGTTACTAGGTAATAAATTACATCTCATTAAAAATAGTTCACGTATGAAATTTCATATTATCCCATTAACTTTTTTAATGATACTTCCATCAAATTTATTAAAAAAATATTTTTTTTTTAAAACAAAAGTTTATGGTAAAAAAGGTTCAAAAATACAATTAGGGTTATTTTGACAAAATATGTAAACGTCAGTGGCCAAATTTATCATTAAACTATATTTTTTAATGTATCATACAAATGAATTTTTACTAAGAATTCTTGTCTTCTGATAGAGATAACTGTCTACATGGATAGCTATATCTTTTATCAATAAATATAATTATTTAATAGTATTTACTGAATAATGATGATATTTTGTTATTAATTAAGTCATGTAATATGACCACTTACAAATATTTTTAAAATGTGTTGTGGGCAAACTTTTAAAATATTCTAGATTTTGATAATTTTGTAAATGGATTGTGTAAATAAAGGTGTTTTTCGATTGAACTTTCACTTAATAAGAACACATTAAAATTAATCGAAATTGTATGATAGACTATACTTTGTTTGATTAAGGAATACATCTTACACAGTAATTTCAACGTCAATTAATGTATAGATATTATTATGGCTCTGTAACTTCTTTTCATAAGTGTTGTTAAAGTGTAACTTTTGAGCTCTTAGAAGCGATTATATTTTCACTTATATAGGTAGAATAATCAAGAGTGTTTTCCTAATTACAACATTTTAAAACATTAATATTATGGGTCTACTAAGAGTATTATACTCTCATCATTTCCTTATCATTAGAGGTACTTAACAATTTTTACTTTAGAATGATATATCATATATTAACTTTTAATGCTAGCACCACATACTAATGATGCACTTTGTCTCATTGAATTTAAGACTTGACGTTATACTAAGTGCTGAGTCGAGATTTCATCATAAGTGTCTTAAATATTATGGGCTTCTACCTCATGTAATACCTTAAATCTTGGTTTTTAAGAAAGGAAAAGTATTTTAAAGGTGAACTAAGTATTGAGGAAGTATGAATAATGAAATTTAGTAAGGATTAAATTGAGAAATTTTGAAAGTTGAAGGATTAAAAGTGCAAATTTATCATTTTTATAAGAGGGAGGAAATTTTAATAAATATTTTTTAGGATGTGACATGGATATGTTATCACATATGAAGTTGGAAAATTGAGTTAGAGATTAAATTGAACAAATTAGAAAATATAAGGACTCAAGTGTAATTTTTTTCATTTTATCAAAATATATTTTACCATTTTTAATTAATATCTGGAAGAAGAATGACTAGATACAATTCCAAAGTATCATGTGTATAGAGATTAAGGAAAAATAATGATTAAAGGTGGAAATATGATATTATATGAGTGGTAAATAAAACGAAATAAGAAAATTTAAAAAAGGGAAGAAGGATGTAGAGAATTTTTATATTTTCAACGAGAGGGGCGACAGCAATCTAAGGAGAAAGAGAAAAAGAATGAAAGAAAGAAAAGAAAAGAAAAGAAAAAAGAAGAGAAGAAGGGAAAAAAATTTCATGAATTTTTCTTGAGTTTCATACGTCAAAAAACCCCGACTTAATTACATATTGTGAAGTGTTATGAGATCATTTTTTACCATGAAAATCAATTAGTTAAAGGAAAAAGTGAAAAAAAAGCATAGGAAAGTTAAGAGAAATGTTAACTTCAAGTGAAAAAAATAGATAAGTATTAAATTGAATTTATGTTTGCTACTTTAATTTAGATGTTTGAGTATTTAAATTTAGTATGAAGTAATATTTTACTTTGAAAGTATATTATGATGAATGAAGTTTAAGAGTTATGTGATTAAGTTAAACTACTATAATAATTATAACTAAATAGAAGTAAGTCATGAATGTTGAAATACAAAATGAATAAAAATGATAATTAAATATATTTATGAAATAGAATATGATTATGATTACTAAATACGAATACTAAATTTAATGGTGAATATATACATATATAAGCATGTTAGTAAAATAGGAGAGAAAACAATTTACATGTGCATAAGTGTCAAAAAGAAAATAAATAGAAGTTAGTATATGTTTATATGTGAAGCTAAATGTCAAGGAACCAAAATGAATAAATGAAATAATACATGATATGGTTATGGTATGATGAGGGATTAGGGGTTTGGTTAGGAATAGGGTTGATGAAACGAGGATTATGATGGGTGAAAGGGATACTGGAATTCTATTTATGATATGTTCATGTTCTTTGGAACATGGTATACAAGTTGGATACTAGAGTTTTGTTGTAATAGCCCATTTTCAGTGGTGTCAAAAATAATAGTTTCAGGACCACAATTCTGATGAGTGAGTTATTATTTTATTCTTATTTTAATGTCTTTCGGATTATATTAAGTTCATATTAAAATTTCGTTAAGAAATTTTAATGTTTAAATACTTAATTAGGTAAAAATGACTAAATTATAAAATGTGTAAAATATTGAGTTCTATTAGTTAAAGGGTCAAATGACTATGGAAAGGAAATCTAAAGGATCTAGTTAGTAATTATACCATCCTTAATGTTAGTGGACAAATAAGGACATGATTTAGTTGATTTTAAAGTTAATAACTAAAGTTAGTATGGTAATTTAATAAATTAACTTAAACTAAAATAAGGTAAAATTTTGTATCATCTTCCCTAATGGTTTTCTCCATCGAAATTAAGGGAATAAGAAGCTATTTTTGTGCTTTGAAGTTTTGGCTAGTTCAAGTGCTTGCATGGTATGTGATTTCAGTCTCGTTTTTAATGATTTTTATGTTCTTGAGTCTATTTTAGCTTAATCTAGCTAGTCCAGGGATTAATTTGCAAATTTTTTAAAGGTTTAGGGACTTGAAATGGATTTTTTCTAATAGGTTTTGATATTAATTGATAGATTATTAATCTTTGTTGTGAAATAAATATGTTTGGTTAAGTGGTTTTTAATAAATTTTGGAAATAAGGATTAAATTGTTAAAGGTATAAATCCTAGGGTTTTTTGTGAATTTTTGATAACTATGAGTTTCTTTAAGGTCTCTTGCAACACGGGTTAGGTGGATTTAAGTTAAAATGGTTAGATTTTAAGTTTTGAGCTTAAAGACTAAATTGTGAAAAGTTAAAGTAATAGGGGTTATTTTGTAATTTTGCATAAATATGAATTATGGATTAAATTGAATTCTAAGAAGTACTTAATTGAATGAAATTATTTGTTTAGATCAAGATAAACCACAATCAGACTTAAATCGAGAAGAAGCTCAAGCTTCAGATTAGTTTGATATTGCTACTACGCCCTTAACTATCGAGGAAAGTTCGTATGAACTGTAATTATTTTAATGTTAGTTAAATTAACTATTTACTATGTTGTTGTGATATAAATGAATTGAATTATAAATGTATCAATGATATGATGCATTGATGGATAACGAGTCACGGTTGAATCTTATGAATTCTTAGGATACAAATGACATGCCATTAGGGATTTCATATTTCGGGTGCTGGACTTGAATGCCCTACTGATGGCTGAGGTTCTGCATTTTTTGCAGATTCTCCACAGCTCATGTGAGCAGCATCGTGTAGCTTACATTTTGACCCACAACTCGTATGAGTAGGCCCATTTCACAACTGCTGTGAGCATTAATGTAAAGGAAAAGGTTGCAGTTATATGTTAAGGCACACTATGTGTGAGCTTTCTCGAGTATCCGATGTAATTCTAGATGGTTCAATGGGTAAAAAAGGGAACGGAATGGTAAGTATGCAAATGGATTGAATCATGACTTTATGAAAGGATTTATGAGCTAAATGATGTAATTCTAACTTGTGAATTTGATGATGTTGTATGAGATTTTATTAAGCTTATGGCATTGGTAATGATTTGTACTTAATCTTTGAATTGTATAAATGAAATGGTAAGTTAAGTTTATACAAACTTACTAAGCACTCGTTGCTTATGTAGTTGTTTTCCCTTTTTTTATAGATTATTGGAAGTTAGTCGGAGATCTATCACACTATCCAACAATCGATTTAGTAGTTTTTGAGCATTTTGGCCAAGGTTAATAATGGCATGTATAGGTTTTTTTTTTTTTTTGTATTGATGGTTCATGTATGTATAAAATGGTCGATTTAGTATGCTTATGTCTTTGAAGTTTATGTTTAGTTGATGGACTTGTAAAGTAAGGTCATCTTGACTACTTTTAGGTAATTGAAATGCATGGTGTTTTGGTATGCTTGTGATGAGTTGAGACTAGTCATTTGTGACTTTTTTAGTGCATATTTGATCTAGGTCATTATGCTTGGCAATATGCCATGTTGCCTTGTTTTGGTATGTAATGTTTTGGGATATTTGTGGTGCTTTTGAATGGCATATTGGTTAGGTGATTAAGGATGTCTAAAATGGCATGTTTATGTATGTTTGAGTGGTGTTTGAACCCCTTGAATGTGTGCCCAATTGGTTTGAATGGTTTGGTATAAAATAGAATTGAAAAGGTTTGATTTTAGGTAAATTTTGGATTCACATGGGCTGTCACACTGCCATGTCTCATTTGAGATTTCTTAGGGTTCCAAGTTAGTGAATTACACGGCCTAGCACATGGCCTGGCACATAAGCATGTGTGGCAACTCAAAGAGTTACACGGCTTAGCACACGACCTGGCACACGAGCGTGTGGGGCATCTCAGTGAGTTACATGGGTGAGGACACGGGCTCGGACACTACCGTGTGTCCCTTGCTTGAAAGTTACACGGCCTAGGGTGATGTCACAAGGCTATGTGACCCCTATTTCAATTTTTTGCAACTTTTTCCTAAACTTTTGGCTTTGTTTCAAATTAGTCCCGAATTGCATCAAAGCTATTTTTAGGGCCTTAGGGGCTTGATTTAGAGGAAAAAATGCATATAATTGATTGGATTATGATATGTTTAGTTTATTTAAATGTTAAGATGTTAAATGTTTCTGATTGTATGGTAATGCTCTGTAACCCTAGTTTGACGACGGAGACTGGTTAAGGGGTGTTACATTTGTTATCAAAGTTCTGTTAATAATTTATGCCACATGGTGAAACTTATACTTATTTGTGTCTTGAAAGTTCACAAGACTAACACCCCCACCATGTTTAATTTCCCATTCTTTCACAAAAGAATATTATTATATCTTTTGTATAATTATCAATTTACGCAATATTCAAAGTCATTATTTTACTTTTCTTTTATAATGATAGTTTCATATTTGGCTACTTTATTTATTTATTGATACATAATAAATTAATTTCACAGTCCAAATTTATGAAACTATACACCATGTTTTTTTACCAAGTAAGTTGTTGTAAGGAGGCATGAAATCCCTTGGTGAAACAAGACAACATATTTGTTATTTTTCATAACTTCTCAACATTGTTAACATAAAAAGACTTAAAAGAAAACATATACATAAGGTGTTTCATATATTTTAAAAACATAATCATATTAGGGGACCACCAATTGTCCAATATTTTGACATTAACGTCATGTTTGTATATCCTTTTATCATGGACATTATTAGTGTAACATCCCGATTTTTAGGAGTGTCGAAAATAGTAGTTTTGAGACCATAATTCCGACAAAATATTTCGTGAATATTACTTAATTAGTATAATTATGAGGTCTCTAGAGTCATATTAAATGTTAGTTGAAAATTTTAATTGTTTGGATAGTTTAATAAGTAAAAAGGACTGAATTGTAAAAATTGTAAAGGTTGAGAAGTTAAATTAAAAGGGCTAAAAGGATAATTAAGCCATGGAATTTAGTTAGTGGATTGGAATGATTATTTTTTTAAGTAAAAATGGTTTAAATAGGCTTAAGCATGGTTAATTAAGAAATTATTTATGAAAGTTGAAATAATTACAAAAAAACCTAGCTATATAAAACAAAATTAGAAAATTTAAAGATGAAAATTGATGAAATAGTTGATCTTCTTCACGGCAAAGGTGAGAACTTTAGGGTTTTAGCTTTCAAGCTTTGAATCTAGTAATTTTTATGTTTTTTAGTTCGTATTAGCTTGATCTAGCTAACCCGATGATCAATTTACGAAACTGTTAAATGTTATGAATGTTTCCATTGATGAGTTGAGCTATTCTTTGAAGTTTATGATGGAAATATGAAACTTTATTGTTTGGGTGGACTATTTTGTAAAGTAATTTTTAGTGATTTTGATGTTTAGGGACTAAATTGATTCAAATGATAAATTTCTTATACTTTAGGTGAAATTATTACAAATAAGATTTGATAAAAATATAGTGAACAATCGGCTAACATGGGTGTTAAAGAAAAATGGATAATTTGCATGATTAGGGTCTAGGGATTAAATTGAATAAAAATAAAAAATTGAGGGGTAAATACATAAATTTACAAAAGGGACTCAATTGCATGAAATGGGCCTTGTGACACGGCCGTGTGTCACCTGATGGTCCTTTGTATGCAAGTCAGTGAGTTACATAGTCTAACACACGGCCTAACACACGGGCGTGTGGGACAACTTCGAAAGTTACATGGCCTAGCACACGGGCATGTGACACGACCGTGTGACCCTACTTAAAGAGTTACAGGGGTGAGAAAACGGGCTGGGACATGGCTGTCTGTCCCTAGTTTGAAGGTTACATGGCCAAAGACACATGCATGTATCTCAACTGTGTGAGGCACATGGCCATTTGTCCTTGTAATGCCTCAAATTTTTGTAATTCCGGCTTTTGCGATTGTTGGGCATGGAAATATCGAAACTCTTGTTTTTAATCTTTTTGGTATAGATATTTATGGTTTAAAAGGTTATATACTTTGGGGTGTGTTCGGGAGGTCCCAAGTTCGAGCCTTAACTTGGGCTAAAATTTTGGTTTTTACTTGAGTAAAGCCTGACTTTAGGTCAGTGGGCTTATAAGGAATTGTTGGTAAAAATTTAACAGAATGGGCCTGCTGGTCTAATGGTTAAGAGGAGTGTTAGGCTACTCAAGGTTCTAAGTTCAAATCCTTGGGGTGGCTTTGGAATTATTTTGCTGCAAGTTTTAGTTAAGTGTTGGGTTTTATTAAAATTATGAGCTGGGGGTTTTAGGAAAAAATTAGGGGTTTTCTTATTTTCTTCTTTCTGGCAAAATATTTTTTCTGTCGTTCTTCCTTTTCTAAACCTATAGTTACCGAAATTCTCTTCTTCTTTTTCCCTTATTCTCCGTTTTTCTTCTTTTTCAATAAGCTTAGGCATATTGCTAGCGGTTCTATCGATTCGGTAAGTATCGCTTTACTAAGTTGCGTGATTTTCTTTAGAGATCGTTTTAAAGGGATTTTGGTTGCTGTTTAGGGAATTTTCAAGGTTCTGTGGGTCATTAATTGGGTTCTAAACAGCGAGGAATTACCATTATTCGTTGAAGGTAAGTAGATCTCTCGTTTCAGAATTTGCCTACTCTTAATAATCTGACTTAAGAGACTAATTTTGGGTTCGCTATGATCAATTTTAGGCTTTGGAGTGCTCGTGGTTGGACTAACAGCAAAAACAAACCAGGTGTGTACCTCGATCGCGTAAAAAGTGAGTTTTAGCGAAAGCCGAAACGCAGTCTGTCGGTGCCACACGAGCTTGTGGTCTGCCCATATGGTAGCCAGCGTCGCGAGACACGAGAGTGTCACTGACGAGCCAGGCCGTGCGCGCGTCACACGGGGGCAACGAACACAGGTATGTGAGGCTAACGAGGCCATGTGTGAGGCACGAGCTCAGGCAAATGGGCTGTATGGGTCACACGGGCGTGTGAGCCCACACAAGTGAACCATACGGGCTTGTGAGAATCTGGGCCAGGCCGTGTGATCCACACGGGCAAGGCCAATATGGGCTGTGTGACCCACACAGGAGTGTGGGCCCACACGGGCAGGCCACACAGGCGTGTGAGCCTCTTTAATCTGAAATGTTCTGTAAGGTTGCACGGGTCGCCCAAGTCGACTGTGACCTGTAGTAGGGTCGGTAAGCCTTATCTAAACTCTTAATTCTTTGATGTATGTGACCGTATGATATACTTGGCATGATTATCTGATTTGTTCCGCAAATAAATGTATGATCTGTTTGCCTACATTATAGCATGTCATAATTGTATGATGCATTACATCGGGGTGGGTTTGACGAAGTGAAGGGAGTAGCTAACGGGCTTCATAAGCTCGTCATCTAGCAGCTATGCTGCATACTTATGATATGTGCTGTGATGCGGTACCCTATGGTGTGTAAGGTTGGATGGGTCGATTATATCCCCATATACGGTGTGTAGGGTTGGGTGGGTCGATTCTATCCTCACATGGTGTGTTGGGTTAGACGGAGATGGCGTGCAGGGTTGGTGGGCATGTTTTCTGATATTTGATCTGTTATGCATGTGATATCTGTATGGCTAAGGCCGAAATATCTGTATTTTGTTATCTAATTGTATGCATACTGTTTGTGGGGATGTACACACTGAGTTTGCGAAAACTCACCCCTTTGTTTATTTGTCTGTCAAGAAATCCTCAACAGTAGGTAGATCAGTGCGATGGAGGGCTCGATGGTGACCACTGGTAGACATTTAATGGTTTTATGAGTAATATTCATTTTACATGTTTTACTTTAAAAGTTGTTTTTGGGATTAACTATGTGTTCGGACTCGAACTATTCTTGGGTTTATTTTGGGATTTTAAATTGACAAATGCTTGATTTAAGAATTAATGACGTTTTAGCTTCCTTGTTAATGAAATGTTTTCACATAATATTTGGAATAGAGATTTCACGACTTAAGTAAAGATAACAAATTGGACGGGTTTTATCTTGCTAAGGGTTTTCTAAAAAGCACTCACATGTGACGCCGCTAGATTCGATCATAGCGTCTAGACCGGGTTTGGGGGTATTACAGTCCTGTATTTTCAAATTTTTCTACTTTTCCCAATTTTTTCCTAAATTGATTCAAATTGGTCTCGAATTGTTTGTAAGCTAGTTTTAGGGCCTCGAGAGCTCGATTTAAGGGCAGTATGCATGTGTATGAACGTTATATGTTGTGATTATAATATTGAAAGATCTAATGTCCAAAATTTTCTAATTGTTTAGTAATACTCTGTAACCCTAATTCAGTGGCGGAGACGGGTTAGGGGCGTTACAATTAGGCATTTTCTGACTATGCATGTCTATCATTTAAATGGTTCTGCTATTTTCATACTCATGGGATTTTTGATTTATGGCTTTTAAAGTAAATTTAAAAAAAATTTACATGTTAAAATTTAATATAACCATAAGATTATAGATTATATCTAAGCCATATATAAAAATCATGTGCACTATAAAAGATATGCACAATATGATCTCAATTTTAAATATATGATTATCACGTCAACATTCTCACTAAAAGATATCATATCAGAATAGTGATCTTATTATATGAGTCAATGCTTTCCACTATTCTACTTTTACAAGAAAAATTAACTATGCATATTACATATGACTTATTTCATTTCTTGTCAAAGGCACTTCTAGTCCAAATTTTATAACATAGACTAAAAAAATGTGTGATAATATATAAAACCATTTAAGTTATGGTTATTTTAAATCAACCAAGATAATTCACATTATATGATCATCTATATGATCAGTTTTGATTTAGTGTGTCCTTTATTGATCAATACATTTAAATAATGTCTCATATATAACATTCAAATGCTAGTTACTAATATCATGATTTGAATAAAACAAATCATTAAGTATATGAAGTTCATGAGAAATAAAGAAAACTTTTGTAGTGAAAAATTCACTCACAATTTGGATAGAATGAATTAATTATTTCAACTCCAACCAAATATCTATATATAATGTACCAATAAGTACATAAGTGTCTTTTTGAAAAATCATAAACTTTCATATTCGGAAGTTTAACAAATAAACATGATTATTGAAATTTGAAATCACCAAATAAAAATATGTTTTTGAGTTAAGGCACCAATCGAAACATTATTTTCTTGCATTGCTTAAAATTTTCATTAATTTTCTTTCTTTCTTTTTTCATGATTGTAAAAATGTATGCATATCATATATATATAGATATTATAATTATATACTAATCATAATTACGCATATAAAATATCATGTATATAATAAACTTGTAACATCCTCATAGCTGACCCAAACACCAGGTCAAAGCACCGGGATGTTATATTCGTTGCCAGAGCAACTTCGGTGATTTCACATCAGTTAATCATTATAAAACTTAAATTATATCAAAACACTTACAATAACTTATGTACATGTCATATTTTATAACCAAAATATCAAATTCGTACCTTCTTCAAGCCTTGGTGATGAAATGAGATGAGATGTGTTAAAATCCAAACATGAATCTTGAGCTTCAGTTCGATCTTTCATGTACGCGTTTAAAACACACGTTAAGCTCGTAAAAGCTTAGTAAGTTGTCACGGGTATTGACAAGTGTGTTTTCGGGTCTCCGTTTTCGTAAAACGGATTCGTAAATATTTATTAAAAATATTTACGAAGTTAGTTGTGTGGTTAATTAGGTTTTGGTTAGATGAATTAGCTTGAGTTAAGGGTAATTAGGTATAAGGATTAAATTGAATAAAGTGTGAAAGTTTAATTATTAATTAAAGAAAAAGTGAAGGATTAAATAAGTAATTAATCCTTATATAACAAGTGTATGGTAAAATATAAAGCTATGTGTGTAAATAATATACATATATTTAATAATAATAAACTTACTTATTATTTAAGTAAATATATTAATATTATTATATTATATTATATTATATTATATTATATTATATTATATTATATTATATTATATTATATTATATTATATTATATTATATTATAGTAAAATATAAAGTAAATAAAAGAAATGAAATAAAAGAAACATAAGAAAAAGAAAGAACAAACAAAATAGAAAACGAAATACGGGGGAAAAAGGGAGAAAAGAAAAAGAGACAGAAAAGAAGGAGAAATTTAGGGTTTTAAGGTTCAAATCTTAATTGGTAAGTTAATTTAGTCCCTTTTCTTGTAATTTTAAGTTTTTAGAGTCCTGGTATTAAATACTACTTAATCTATGTTGAAATTTTGGAAAATATTAAATTTTTAGATGTTGTTCATGTTGAATAATTTAAGTATTTTGGACTAAATTGATAGAATTTTAAGTTAGAAATGAAAAAGGGATTGAATTGTAAAATAAATTATAAGTTTTGAATAATAGGGACTAAATTGTGAGAATTTTAAATTTAGAGATTTAAATGAAATTAGAGAGTTGAAATTAGTTTAAAGTGGAAATTGAAGGAAAATATGGAATTAGTTTGGAGAAATAAAGTTAGTCCCGATTTAGGGACTAAATTGGAATTTAGGCAAAAGTTGAATATAAATTGAAATATGCAATGTGAAATTGTGTTGTATTGATGATTTTCAATTGTTTCAATTCCATAGCTAACATTGTGCCGGAAACTTCGTCTAAAAAGGGAAAAGAAAAAGTCAATGAGGAGTAGCTCAAAAATTACGGTTTGTATTTCTATAATTCGAATCTAGTAATTATTATTTATTGTATTTTGATTAAATGTTAAGGTAAGTAAATGAGGTGAGAAATTATTATTATGAAATTGAATTGAAAGTATGTGATTTTGTGATATTTGAATATTGAATGAATGTGACTTTGAAAAGTGAAATTGAAACCCTATTAATTGTATCGAGTTGAGTCGGATATAGATGACATGCCATAGGATTGGAAGAGTTTAGGGATTACTTCGACCTTGAGTCAATGAGACACTAGGTGTCAAACTATTACTTCGGATAAATTTGATGAGGTATTGGGCACTAACTTACTTCGGTTAAACTGATAAGACACTGGATGTTAACTTATTACTTCGAATTATCAGATGAGGCACTAGGTGCCAGATTGGTGTGTTTAGTTGGATCCGTGTATCTGTTTCGAGTCTGAGTCATGTTGAGTAATTGAATGAGATGATAGTACAATTGAAAATGAAAGGTATTGAATGTGAAATGCAAATGAGATACAAGGATTTGTGAATTTTATTGTGAAAAGCTATCTGAGATAGCAAATGATAAGAATTGAATGTTTTTTAAATGTATACCTATTGATTGATTAATTGTATAATTATGGTTATAGTATGAATTAAAGTGTATGTTATATTAATTTATCTTTAAACATTTAGATTATAGAAATATCACTGAGTGTATACTCAGCATATAGTTTGTTTTCCGTGCGCTGGGTAGGTACATAAAGTTAATCACCGATTCAGTATCCACAACGATCCTGAACTCAAACTGTGGTGAAGTATATTTCTTTTTGGTAATGGTATGTACCTAGAATGTCTAATTGTATACTATTTTGTGGAGTAATTGTAAATTATAAGTTGATATTGGTTGGTTGAATACATGAACATATGTGATGTGTTGAATCTATTAAGTGGTGTGTTTTAGTTGAAATTGGTATACAAATAGAATTGGTTTGAATGGTGTTTATTTAGATGTTTTGGATAATTTATGTGAAGTACTTAAGAGGGTAAATTAGTTAGGTCATTAGATTAGTTGTTTTGACATGTTTTAGATGTATTTGAATGTGTTTTGGATTGATTGAACGATTGGTTTTTGAGTTGCTTATTGTTAAAGATTGCAAGGTATGGTATGCTTGATGTTTAAGGTTCATTTTGAGTCTACACGGCTAGACACACGGGCGTATGACTGGACCGTGTGAGACACACGGCTAACACATGGGTGTGTGGTTTGGCCGTGTTTCTTCTACAACTTTAAAATTTCAAACAGAATGTTTAGGTAATTTCACACGAACAGAGACATGGGCGTATGTCTCAGCCGTGTGAGGCACACGGCCCAACACACGGGTGTGTGGCTGGCTGTGTGACCTAAGTCAGAGAGTTACACGAGGTCGGGCACGACTTACGGTACGGGCGTGTCCTATAGTCACACGGGCGTGTCCTATGACCACATGGGCGTGTGTGCCCTGCATCTAGGAATTTTTTTTTGAAATTTTACGAAAAATTTTCAGAGTATCCGATTTAGTCTCGATTTGTTTCTAACACGTGTTTTGGGCCTTGAGGGCTCATAAAAGGGACGGTATGATTGAATTATGATGTTTATGTGTGGATAATTATGTAATATTAGTATTTAATCTGAAAAGTTTGGTAATGTTCCGTAACCCTGTTCCGGCGACGGATAAGGGTTAGGGAGGGTTCCATGAGCTCCCAGGAATCCAAATATCATTTTTTTACCTTGAATTCTATATAAAAATATTACTAATATTATAATTCCTGAATATATCTTAATAATCAATAGAGTATATTTTAATAACTAACAAATCATTTTGTATTTATAGGATTCATTATTACCGTAATTAACTACTTTTATCTTTTCATGGATTGATAGGAATAGAACTTTTACCCGTCTATCACTATATTATCACTTCACGGTTTAACATAAATTGTTATTGGAATCCTTTACTTGTCATCTCATTGTGTAACAAGAATTTTTCATCAGAATTTGCTTACAATAACTTTTTATCTTATCATTATCTTTTATTATTCAACAGAGGGTCAATGCAGACTTAACAGAACACTTAGGAAATACGAAAACAATACAATAATGCACCAAAGTGTAATAATAGAATAGGGTAGCATCGAAGTGTTATGTCAGAACAGGACAACACTGAGTGTGTAATCAGAATAGAAAGCACGCCAAAGTTTTCCTTAATGGCATGTCATCTATATCCTATTAGCTCATATTTTGTCTACTTGGGTAACCACATCAGAGTCAATTTAATTTTCTCATTTTCAAAACAAATTTTGCATATTTTGAACTTATTTCAGTTTAATCCTTTTTATCATGAAATTCACTATTTTCTTTAATTCAATCTCACTTTCACTTCATACATATATTATTCTATCACACTTTTTTACACATTCTATTTATCAATATAATATTTCACAATTTAACTACAATTTTACACTTTTTTCAATTTACTCCTTATATTTCCACAACTTAGAACAATTGTAATTTGAATTACAATAATCATGTATTTTTGCATTCTCAGCTACATTCTTCACTTATCAAATTTTTTTTTGTAAACTTTCATAACTTCTCAATTTAGTCATTTTTTGTCATAAAAGTTTGACATTCACTAATTAATCATAATAATCAATTTTCTTTCCTGTTACACTTTAATCACATAATTTATCTTAATATATTGTTTCATATATCAATTTTTTTTATGTATTTTACTTCTATTATTTCATCCACATATTTTCTCAATTTTTTCAATTTAGTCTTTATCATTATAAAAATTTCATATTTTTCCACAATTTCGCTTTTACAATACTTTATGCATATTCCATCATCTCATGACACATTTGTTAAACTTTTATCATAATTTCCGTATTCACATATTAAATTGTTTTACATTTTATTTTAATAATTTACCACAAAACTTCGTTAAGTTTACATTTTTAATCCTTCAATAACAAGAGAATTTATAGGTACCAACCTTTTCCAAATTCAAATAATTTGCTCTCCCTTTTTCCTCATCACTTGATTCACTTTCTCAATCTCTTTCTCAATATCATATCAAAATATAAAACTTTACATGAGTAAACTTCACTTTAACATCTTTTCTATACTTCTTTAACAAGATAAACTTGAAAACAATATAAAACTTTAACATTCATACCTTGTTCTCTTGGAATCAAGCTTTAGCTTGATTTTCTCTCTCCTCCAACTTCTATTTTCTTAAATCTAAATTGATATTCGAGGAAGAGTTATAGCTAAAATGACATAAATAAAACTTATTGAGTACGTTTTATACTTTAACGTGTAACGTACACCTCGCCATGTGTATAGAAAGAATACAGTTATTTGTAGCTAATTGTTCCCTCGTTCTTGGTGATTTGAATCGTTAAAGTGCAAAGAAAGAAAATCCATTTTTAAGAGGAGGTTAAAAGAGTCCTAAAAATCACATTATTCGAATTTAAAAATTTGGACCGAGAAGAATAATTTTAGAGGTAATTTCTCTAAAATTCCCATTGTATTCTCAAATTTTCTCCTAGTTTTGCGGGTAGACTATGGCTAGAACCAAAGGAAGTGGTTGTATATTTTTGAGTAACCCTTCGCGATACCATGAAACAAGGAATCTCGTGGAAGAAATGAATCAAGACCCGCAATTACCCCGCAACCCGAATGGGTCTTGGCCGAATTCTACATGGTTCGTATGTTAAGCTCGCATACTAAATTCACAGATCGAGCTCGCATACCGATTTCACAATTGAGCTCGTATGATGTTAAATAACCATATTATATAAATATACAACTTTATAAAAAAAAAAACTTACGAATTTGACAAAAGAAAGATTTTATACAAACGAAGAATATTTCAGATAATACCTTTTATTCGTACCGATGGTGAGGAGGAATAAAAGACCTTACAATTTAAGGTCTTCTTTAGATGATTCTAGGTTGTTCCATATATAATGGTTTTTCTAATGGAAACCTAGATTTCAAGCTTTCTTCCGTGGTTAACAAGATTATTGGTATGACTAAAAGGATATCAAAATGTCTCCAAGAATTGCTAATAATATATATTTTTCTTTAAAAACAATTAAAATTAAAATTATATAATGAAAATAAATGTGGCATAAAATATTTTTCAACGTCTATTAGAAAAGGATTATAAAATAGAAAAAATAGTACACTTTAATATACAAATTGTGAAAGAAGCAAAAGGAAAACAGCCAAAAACTTGGGATCACTGTGTTTGCAATTCAAAAGGAGGAAATACCCAAAAATATCAACTGTTGAGATAAATAAACTGGGTTTATAATTTATAATTTATTGACTGGACATGACATGACATGACATGACATGTCACAATGGAGTGACATTCATATTTAATCTTCCCTTTAGATACCTTCTCTGCTTAATGTTTGGTCTACGTAAGTGTTGGTGTTTTAGTATACCTAATCTAAGACATTAATTCAACATTAAACACAAGAAAGGGAGAGAAATACTAACTACTTCCTTTTCTTCTCTCTTAATTCAATCCAGATTCCACTACCAATACCCATTTCTGCTGCTAATATGTCTGGACGACAAAGCTTTGATTCCCAAACCACTCGCCACCGTCACTCACTCAGTTTTGCATCTACCGACCACACTGAAATGAACAAGCCTGACTTCAAACAACTCGATCTGTTGGCTTCACCTGTTTCACCATTGCTCCCTACCCGTCTCTCTGCCAACAACAATGGAAGTACTTCAGCCATCACTACAACATCTGGTAATAGCTCTACCTCATCCGCCAGTTCCGTTTCCAGCAAAAACAGTACCCATTTCTCAGGGGAGTTTTCGGACAAAACTACATCTATACCCGGATCTGTCTCAACAAACCGGAATCTTAGGCCGGGTCATAGGAGATCCGTCTCTGCTGGGCCTCCTTTAATCTACTCTGGTTCAAGCTTCAGTGGGGCAACTTCATCTTCTTCTTCTTCTTCTTCATCCTCTCCTGTTTGTTCTATCCCAACCACGACAAATATTTTACCCAGTGGTAACATTTGCCCGTCTGGGAAAATCCTAAAGACCATGGGCTTACGTACCTCTAACAAGACCGACACGCTTGGTGCTGGCAAAGGAAACTATGGACATGGCAGCATAATTCGCGGTGGTGGCGGTGCTAAATTGGGGACTACTGCTGATCCTGAAGAAATGAAGAAAGCTGGTAATGAGATGTATAAAAGAGGGAATTTTTTGGAAGCGTTGGCATTGTATGATAAAGCAATATCTATTTCACCGGAAAATGCTGCTTACCGAAGTAACAGGTCAGCAGCGTTGGCGGCGGTGGGAAGGTTGGGAGAAGCCGTCAAGGAGTGTGAGGAGGCTGTTAGATTGGACCCTGGTTATGGCAGAGCTCATCAGAGGTTGTCTTCCCTTTATCTTAGGTGAGTAAGTTAAATTTTCTTATTTAATTTATCATCTTGATTAATGTGATGGGTGGTTTGCTTTATTTATGTTCTCTTCGGTGTTGCTGTGGATTGGATCTGTTTAGTTTCTGTGGGCTTTTATTTCTCTCTCATTCTACCATTCGTCCTTGTTTGTTCTTTTTCATGCTCATGGGTTGTGATTTTCGATGCCATTTCTTCTTTCAACTCTCTGTTCCAATGTCCCTGCTATTACTTTGAGATTGCTTTGTCTCTTTGTTGCTAGCTTGTCAAGGTGTGCTTTTCATATATATGATAGATTTTAAGGGATTGTACTTTTTGTTGTCCATAATCATCTTATTATTTGATTGATTTAGTCCTTTGGCTTCTTCTATTTGAACCATTCAAGTTCTTACAACATCACTTTCCTTTCTCAATTTCCACTAAAAAGGAAAAAAGCCCTTTGAATGGATGTTCAAATTGGCAATGGATTTTGGACTGAATAGTAACAATCCTCAAATTTCTTACTTCCAGGTTAGGTTTGCCTGATAATGTTAGACGCCACCTATGTTTTCCAGGGCAACAATCAGATCCAGCTGAGTTACTTAAGTTGCAGTTGTTGGAAAATCATATTAATCGATGCACAGATGCTCGAAAGATTGGTGATTGGAAGACTATAATAAGGGAAATTGATGCAGCAATAGCTGTTGGTGCAGACTCGTCTCCCCAGGTACGGCTCCTGGCCTTTGTATATTTGCACTAGCTAGCTGCTTATAGAAATTAAGTGCAGAATATCTGAGCCTGTTGAAATGAATACACAGCTCATTGCTTGTAAAGCAGAAGCCTTTTTGAAGCTCCACCAAATTGATGACTCAGATTCCTGCTTATCGAGCATTTCGAACTTGGAGAAATATACTCCCTCTTCACAGATTAGGTACTTTGGTATGGTGGCTGAAGCTTATGCCCTTTTTGTTCAAGCTCAAGTTGAGATGGCATTGGGAAGGTGAGCTTTGAAAGACGAAGTTACGATTTATGATTTGGTATTGTTGTTAGGGTTGAGTGAAAATGCATTATAGATTTCTTGCAGATTTGAGAATGCAGTTTCTGCAGCAGAGAAGGCTAGACGTATTGATTACAACAATGCTGAAATTGCAGTGGTATTAAATAATGTGAAAATGGTAGCAAGAGCACGGTCACAAGGCAATGACTTTTTCAATGCCGGAAGATATGCTGAAGCCTGCTCTGCTTATGGGGAAGGGCTCAAATATGATAGCTCTAACTCTGTTCTATACTGCAATAGAGCAGTTTGTTGGTCTAAACTTGGACTCTGGGAAAAATCTGTAGAGGACTGCAACCAGGCTCTTAGGATCCAACCAAATTACCTAAAAGCCTTACTTCGAAGGGCTGCCTCGAACGCAAAGGTGAAATGACGTTTGTATGGTTACCTTTTGGTGTATGTGCTTTCATGTTTCATTTCTGTCGATTAGGAATTGACACATGAGTATACGTTTAGCTTGGACGGTGGACAGATGCTGTGAGAGATTATGAGCTCTTGAGAAAGGAACTTCCTGGAGACAATGAAGTAGCTGAGTCTCTGCATAATGCACAGGTTGCACTGAAGAAATCCCGTGGAATGGATGTTCTTAACATGAAAATGAGCGGTGAAGTAGAAGAAATTTCTAGCCTAGAGAGATTCAAAACTGCAATATCGACACCAGGTGAGATTGATATGCCCTTGTGTGGATTTCATTTCCTCAAGTTGGGTATCTGATTTACAAATTCAAAACTTTCAGGGGTATCAGTGGTCCACTTTAAAGTGGCAACCAATGAACAATGTGAAGAAATATCCCCATTCGTAAATTTGCTTTGTGTTCGGTATCCATCTATACATTTTTACAAGGTAATTTGGTTCTTTACTTGTTGAACTCATTCTGTCACTGGCATTCTAAACCAACTCTATGCCATGTCTCATTGTTTTGTGATTGAAGGTGGATGTAGAGGAAAGCATAGCAGTGGGAAAAGCAGAGAGTATAAGAATGGTCCCTACTTTTAAGATTTATAAGAATGGAAACAAAGTGAAGGAGATGATCAGTCCTACCCATCAGTTCCTGGAGGACTCATTGAGGAACTATATTCTATAGAGAAAAAAGTAAGAGTAAAATGAAATTGCCTGTTCTTTGTGGCTCAAGTCACCCCCACAAACAGCATTGGATGATAATTGTCCAAAGTATTCATTTCCATTTCATTTCATTTCATTTTTTTTTTTTTTGGGTTGAAGATCATTGTCATTTCTCGATTCATGCTAGGACCAGCAGTTTTACATGTGACATAATCGACTACATAATTGTTTCATAGAACTCCAGGGAGGCCAAGATAAAGCCTCAGACTCAGTGAAAATAGCTTCTGAGTTTTACATTTATGGAATTGCTTAATGCTTTTCTATATCTTTGATTTCTACTTTTGACCTGCACTACCACTGAACCTTTTTACTTTTAAGAGAGAGAGTGATGTCCCCCATGTCTCCTATGACATGAAAAGGTGGGATAAAGTGTGGAATATAATTATTTTGTCTCTCCAGTTGGGTTGGCTGGTTGGTGGCATTGTATGTCTGCTGGATTCTAGGCTGGAAAGAAAGCTTGGTTATTAACCTTTCATTCTAATTTCTTTACATTATTTATTCCCCTAATTTGACTAACTTTTTGTTGGTCTACCTTTCGAATGTATTTTGTCCTCTCTATTAAAAAGGGATAATTTAGTTTTTATATATTAGATTAAAGAGTAAATTAGTTATTTTTATTAAAAATTTATCAATTTGTACCGTAAAAAATTAGTGTGGTTGATGGATAATCTTGTTACGTTTACGTCATGTTGATGTACAATGATTAATTTTTAATAGTAAAAATAGATAAAAATTTTTACAAAAAATTTTATTTGCTCTTTGATTTAACATATAAAAATTAATTTTTTTTCGACCCCTAATATAGTGATTTAGTGATTTTTATGGTTGAAAACTTTGTTAATATTAAAGCTTGATTACATTACTTGATCAAGCAATGGGATCTCTTAAATTGGAAGGTTTTGAGGGTTCCTTATTATATCAACATACAGAGTTAAGCTGGTATTTGTGAGACATCATTTTTAGAACAAAATCGTGGGACTTTTATGCTGAAGCAGAGAGATTTTTATAAGTTGGAGTGTGTTTGGTTGCATGGAAAAGTGACGGAAAAATAAATTGAGTATGGTTGGTTGAAAAGGAAAGAAAATATGAAAGATGATTATTTTCTATTTTCCAAATTGGAAAAATAAGAGAGATGAATATATTAGTTCAAAATTATGCATTTTTCAAACTATTTTTTAACTCTATAAATAGAAAGAAAATATCTATTTTTTTCATTTCTTCTATCAAGCTTAATTTTTATTCTTTCTCTTAAGTAGTGTTGCATAGTGGGAGCAATCTCTATAATCCAATCCTCTCGTGTGATGTTGATTTGGAATTTTTTTTGTTGGGCTTAATGGAGATGTTAAGCTTTAACCAGAGAAGTTGTGGAACCTTGGAAACATAAAAATATATAGATTTTTTCAGTACGTTTTGAGTTCTAATTCGTGTAGTTTTGTAGTAATTTTTGTCGAAAATTATACATAATTAAATTGTACTAAAATTATTAACATATTGAATTTTAATTATTTTTATAATAAATTTACACAATTTTGGTTTATTTTTTTACAGTTTTGTACAAAACGTGAAAATTAGCTCGACAGACACCTCGAGAGGCTTGAACCGTTGGAGCAGTGTTGTGCATCAACTGATTAAGAGCAAGGAAAATATTATTTTCCAACCATGGATGATCCAAAAAATATATATTAAAAATATTTTATAATTAATTTTGATCCAAATTAATTGGGTTAAAAATTAATTATAAGCCTGAAGATAAAAAGAGGCCCAATTATGTTTAAAAAAAAAAGACTGATCCACTTAGCAAATGGAACATCCCAAATCGTCCATAAAGCTAATCCAATCAGCTGATTTTAGCTGATTTCCACACTTGCACATTTCCATCGTTCCAAACCTCAATCTTAAATCGAAAAACTCTAAAAAATTTTCATTTTAATCTCTTTAAATTTTTTAAATTAACAAATTTATGTTATCTAAATAAGTAATTTAAATTAATTAATATTTTTATATAATTAAGTTAATTAATATTTAAAAATAGAGCTCACATGATTTTAATATTTATTGATCTAAAATAGTTGTTAAGTTTACAAGATTCAAAGTATTAATAGAAGTGAATGCAGAAATAGGCACTCTGCAATAATTGCGACAACCACAATGAAAAAAAAAAAGGACATCAAAGTTGTTTACATTGTTCAATATCTCTATGTTTATAGAGCCTACCTAGAATCTAGTATTTTCAAAATAAATACAATTAATGATTTTAGTTCTAACACACCCTAATGAAGATTCCTTACCTCTTGTATTTTAAATATTAGATCTTTCACCACTAAATTTCCCTTAGTGAACTTAACTTGTAAAACTAACCATACAAAGGTTTTACAATTCAAATACACCCTCACAAATGATATTCCTTACTAAACAGATAAGTACTCTAAAACAATACTCAGTTCAAAACCTATACAAATCTCTCAATTATATAAAAGTTATTGAGACTTACTAACATATTAAAGATCAACCACAATCCCTTCTAAAAACAGTTAAAATAGCTAAATACAATATAATATTCAATAACCAAAGTAAAACAGATTGTTGACAAATAAGTCTTTTAAGTTTCGACCTAATCTAACTTCCTTAGTCTAAGGGATTCAATATAAACTATCCGATCATATCTTTTAAATATGTTTCTCCAAGTGAATTGATATTCATTGATGGTCTTGAATCGTTCTACTATATCAACACAACCCAAAGATTTGGTTCAATAAATTGTCAATCCTCCAAATATGACATCTTATTTTTTTGTCACAGTGGTGAAGGAAGTGGCACACCCACGTAAACAAAACAAATTTAAAACAAGAAGCTTAATCAACAATCAACCAAAGCTCCCCCTCAACATAATTCCCATAATCTAACAATGTTTGAAATTCGCATTAGTAATAAAAACACCATAATTATAGCTAAGTAAGTTGTGGCTCGAGTAAAATCATCTATCCAGTAACTTGCAGTTCATCAAGGTTTAGAGTTCAAATTACAAACATCCCAAAAACGATTGAAAGAGATTAACAAATTAATAAAATAAAAGCAAATACAGCAACAACATCAGTCTCCCCCTCAGCTAGCACCATTATCTCCCCCTTTTTCATAAAAAAATATTGCCAAATCAATCTTTATAGAGAAGAGAAAGGATATCAGTATAGAGGGTCTTTTGTCTATCTCTTATCTTTTGAACAACCTTGGCTTCTACTCTAAATCTGGAAATATGTCGATCATTGGCCTTGATATAGGAAGTAAGCTTGTTAGTTATCCTCTTTTAGATTCTAGAAAGAATAGGCTTGGGCCTAAGGAAGTAGGCACTTTTCGCTCCTTAGGCACTTCCTGTTGATTATCTTTTTTAGTATTCATTGGTCTATACCTTCCAACTACTTGTATGAAAACTTAAGCTTAGGCATTGACTTCTTATGATGCTCAGTGGCAGGGAAAATGCAAGGGTCTTATTTGAAGAGGACTTGAAAAATTAGGGATATGTAGTTATGACTACCAACACGAGAACCATATAAGGTTCGAGTCGCCTATTTGCGACCCGACTACGCCCTACCAGATGAATGCGTACAAGCCTTATAGTGAGAAGTCAGCAAGGGAAGCTCGTGGTTTCAGCTCGCACATGCCAGAGGGTGCTCGCAAAGGGAGCTCGTGGTCTCAGCTCGCATATACCTAAGGAGTTTGCATGTAAGGGCCACAAAGTCCAGCAAGCAGCCCATGACAGTACATGTGTCCAACATGTATATAGTCTACTAAGAACGTTAGTTCCATGAACCGTAACCATGTATATAAATATTCGATTATCCCTTTTAATAAGACACAACGAAAAATTACTCAACAATTGGTACAGTGAGCATGGATAGATTTTAAACCAGCAGATTTCTTTCAGTTTGAGAATTTTTTTTTTCACAAAAATCACAATGGCTTACCCAAATGACAACTTTCCCTTTAATCTTTCATCCAGACAAACTGCAGCTTTGGGTTCCGGCGGTCAACTTAACAAGGCAGACCTGTTTACCGGCTAGTTTGTTGATCGACCAGAGAACTTTAGCAGTGTGGCTTATCAGGGAGTTTTTGGTCCGTTGGACTTGAACATATCCTCTGGTCACGGTCTAGCCCTCCCTTCTAACTAGGAAACATCGCCACAACAGTTTCTTGCTCTTCAGGAGCAGATGAAGTTAACGAGAGAACAAATGGATAAACAAGATGCATGGTTCGAGTAGCAACTGACTTTCCAGCAAGAGTTACTAAAGTAGAACGAGGAGTTAAGAAGGAAGGTGCATTCCGACAATTATGATTTCCATGATAATGTAAATACGCAGGACGAAGGTTCAGGCATGTATGCGAGAGAATGGAAGAACGAGATAGATGAGTTACGATGAGACGTGAGAATGTTGCACCCCGAGTCTCAGGACATGGATTGACTTTTCTATTCTAACAATCCGTTGGCCCTTAAGATAGTAACAGTGAACTTGCCACGTGATTTTAAGGTCCCAAAGGACATGTTTAAAGGGAGGAGAGACTGACGAGCCCACCTGATGTAGTACACTAATTATATGAATGTGCTAGGAGCATCAGATTCGGAAAAATGCAAGGCTTTTTCCACGATACTTAAAGGAAGTGCGAAGGATTGGTACTTGTCCCTTCCTCAAGGCTCAGTTCAAAGTTTCTCCCAGTTGGGCCAAATATTCCTAGGAAGATTCAGGGCTCATAGGGCGATCATGAGCACGCTTATGGGGTTGATATCCGTGAAACATAGAGAAGGCGAGTCTCTCCAAGACTACGTGAAGCGGTTTCATGTGATGAATTTGAACATGAAGAACTTAGAGGATCAGTGGGCTATCGATGCTTTCATTATGGGGGTACAGAATGACTATGTGTCGTACTCCTTTACTGATAATAGACCCAGAGTTTGGTAAACCTGTATGAACTAGCCCACAAGTTCGTAGAGCTAGAGGAGATTAAAAGGGCGTCGCGTAGCACCTTTCAAAGGGAAGACAAATAGTTTAGGAACTGTAAGGGAGCTCGCAACAAGCAAGCCCCCTAACCAGTCATTGCGAGCACGAGGTGATAGGCAGCAAAGAGCACGGACGCAAGGTAATTCTCCCAAGGCTCCTCAAATGTCTCAACCAGAACATACCATGAAGTACATTCCCCAGGGCAGGTTCAAAGTTTACACTCTTTTGAATGCTACCCATACTTACATTTTGAACTAGGTGAAGGGTCTCGGTATCCTGCCCAAACCATCTCCGATAAGGCATCCCCATAATTTCCTCGATGAAATCAATTATTTTTCGGGCTGATGTCTGGCTCCATAATTTCCTCGGGGAAATCAATTATGTATGTTGATGGCAAGCCTGATAACTTTCTCAAGGAAATCAATTAGTTGATGTCCAATCATAATGTGCACATCCAAATTAATTCACTCCAAACTTCTTTGTGGCTTGAAGACGTCTCCTTACAGAAAACTCTTGTCAAGGTTTTCTCCATGTCACTTCATAACATATTTCAGACTCCAGGAGGGAACTATTGTTATACCATGCATGTAATATCGTGTCACGAGTCTGATGCCAAACAAGGTATTGGAGTTGGAAAAGACCAATTGTCAGACAGGACTAGCATGGTCAAACCATGGCATAGAGCAAATAGACGAAACAGAGAGAAGGAGCCAATCCCAAGGCACCTTGGAACTTAAGAAGGGGAGAATCATCATGTGTGAGAGAGGGGTAAGCATTAAAGGGCACTTTGGGAGACATTTTTTGGAACTTGTATTTCATTATCTTCATCCCTTTTGCCTTCTCTGAAAATCCCTTCAACTCTAAACTAACTCAAGTACTAAAAAGCGATCGGAGTGCCTATTCCGAGGCCCCCTTAGCACACCTTTCATTTTACAGATCTGTCCATCTCTCATAATTCCTCTTAGCCCACATATTTACCAGCTTGAAGGAGACACTAACAGAGGTAACAACAATAAGAGATTGGACTGATTTTTGCTAAGGAGACTGGCATTCCAGCAGTGACTGTCGAGACAGATTGGCTGCAAGCATTTAAAGAATCACAAGAGTCATATGGTACAACATCAAACGTAGGGAGCCTCACTGATGAAATTCTGATCTTGGGAAGCCAGATGCAATGTTTCTCATGGTCATTTGACAGAAAAAAAAATGGGAATAAGGTGGCAGATATGTTGGGTCAATACGAGTTATCTGTATGGTTATAGGAAGGTCCTGATTTCTTAATGGATAATATCCGAGCTGATTTTTGTGAAGCTGCAATGAAGCATTTTATTGATAAAAATAACATTTTATTTTAATATTAACCGAACAAGATTTAAGATACATTTTTCTTTTCGTAAAGAAAGATGTTATTCATCACATTCCCATGTTCCATTAATACTGAAGAAAGACTTGCAAATAAACCTTAATTTGACACAACACTTAAATGAATGGATTACTGGCCAGCAGCAAAAGCCTCGACAGGGAAAGTCTTGGTGATACCAGCAAGACTCTTGAAATGGATCTTTTCTGGTTGTTTATCATCAATGGTGATCTCACTCACAGGCGCCCACAACATCAACTCCTTGGCCTTGACTCCCTTGAGTTTCTTGATCCTTTTCTTCTCCACAATGCCATTGATGTTAGTGTCATAACTCACCAACTTGCTGATCATCTTGAACTCATGCTCCACCTTCTTCTCTTGCACAATCCACATGTACCCAGTCTCCTTCACGTAACCCACTTCAACAACATTAGCCAAAGGGAGAAGCCCTTCAGGAAGCTCAAACTCCTTCAAAATGGAAACTGCCATTTTCATTCCTTCCACTTGACCTATCTTCACGATGCCTCCTTCCTTTTTATCTGCCATGTTTGCTCAATATTAGAAACAAGTATAGTTGAAGCTTGGATTTGTGGAGGGAAAAGGGGTAACGACTAAGTCTAATATATACAGGTTTGGAGGTAAATGTGGGACAAGATTACTGGGGGGAGAAAACCAAGTTTAGTTGCATTGATGTGTTCGCCATCCTCTATATTTTTCATCAGCTAATGATAATGAAATTTTGAAAATGGCCTTTGTTCTTTCACATTATTTTCCTCACCTTTCTGTCAATATTCTTTTAATTTATCCATACCACATAAATAATATCAAATTTTAAGTAACTTAGATTACTAAACCATATCAAACTTCTCATTTAATTCACATCCATTTTATAATAATATAATATTTATAACACTTCCTTAGATATTCATCGATAGATAACTTATCTCGTTAAAATCTTATTAAAATCATAATCTTGTGAGAAAAAAAAAATCTTAGTGGAGGAAAAAGAATACATGTATCTATAACTTGATACTTCATTAAAAAACTTACTAAGAAAACCTAATGGGACAAAAACTCAATCAATGAGAAAAGATATAGCGTGTATTTACTCCATCTCATGACAACATCACATAACATCTCATATTCTACTAATTCAATCTTGAATACTACCTTTTCAAATTATTACTTGAACGAAGTTGATAAATGATTATATCATTATTCTTCTGGAAATCATGAGTGAGCAAGAATTTTGGAAAATTTTATTTTGATCTCTTTAGGAGTCTCAACAAAAATCATAGCAAACTTTGATCATGATCTTTCTATAATAATACATTTGTTTGAATCAAATCAATAAATATTTATGCAAAGGAATTAAACAATTTCTCGAGAATTTTTTTCATGCTTCTAGCATTCTAAATCCTTTAAAGATTTTATTATAAACTTCAATATATAGTAATTCATATAAAAGTCTGTAACAACTATGATTAAACGTATGTCAAATCTTTTATGAATTGTAAGGCTAATAAAATAACTAAAGCTTATTGCATCCATCACAAGAAGAACACTTTACCTTTCATAATCAATTCCAAGACATAGCAAAACTTTGTATTTCTAATTTCATTTTTGCTAAACTTAATAAGACAATTAATTGGAAGGGCTCAACATTAATAAAGACTTAAACATAAGTTTGATTGTCCTTGTTACTTACTAAGCTTATAAGCTTATGTTTAGTGGTTTAAAACGCATAGATATGAACTTGCCATGAAGTCATTATAAATGACTCGGAGCATCACATCACTTGACAAATTTTTAATGTTGTAAATTAGCAATCTGAATGTTAATTGAGTTGGATTAGGTGACATGTATACAAAAATATATTTTACACGTAAGGTTATAAAGTGGAATAGCATGTTTAATTTATTTGTAGTTTTTATAACCATTATGAATGACATTCTACCCGTGAATTGTATTTATGCTCTATATTTAAATTTAAATAAGCTTACATTTTGATTTAAAATGTTTGGATACATAATGGAGCTTCTTCTATATGTATTTGAGAGATCTCTAGGCATGTAGTCTGTATGCCATGATCGGAAGGACTTTGGCAACGATTTTGAAGTGTTTCAGGTTACTCCATAAGTGACGTCGTGACTTTGGAGTCTTCATGTTACGACCTCGACTCTATCACATTGCGACTTACTTAGATAGTCAGTGGTATCACGATGTCCCCTGTCTTGGTGTTGTAACCTCTTACTTTGTTTCAACTTTGAACTATTTTATGTCGTTTTAACTTTACAAGGCTCATTTTAGGTTCCGACCATATTTGATTAACTCTAAATTAATTCAAAATTATTTTAAATTGTTTTTTAAACTTTCAATTTGTCTAAAACATATTTTAATTATTTAATAAAAATATTTTAAAGTTTTAAATCTTAAATAAACTTGAAATTTCTTACTTGTGTATGTTCCAATGATATCTCTCATCTATATTGATTATCGAAACAGATAAGAGGTGTTACAAAAATATTTGTAAAAAAATTTTAAATAAACAAATCTTGTCATGAAATCATCTTCAATGTATTAATTTAGTTTTATTTAAAATTGAAGAGATGTTAATTAATAAAAAGTTAACTTTTTTTAATAATAAATATGGTTTAAATAATAAAATTTATATTTTATTTGATGAGGTGAGTTTCAACATTTAATGAAGAAAGGTGTAATATTACACATGATCAGCACGTGATAATGATGTATCCTTAAAATGGCCCGGGATGAAGCAGACGAAATTGGTTTGATTTTGAAAGAACAAAGCGCGCTCATCGTCATCTACAATGAAATCCAAGTTATCTGTAGAAGACTACATCCAGTTCCTTTCCTCTCACAAGCAACGCCCTCTCACCATCAATTTCCTCAACCAGGTCCGTCCATCAACTCATATTTCATTTCACCTTTTCAATTTTCATCTCATTTGTTTTCTTGTTCCTAGATTATCTCCATTCACGGTTTTAAGAAACTGACGAAACACAAGGTAATAATTTCTCTATTCCATTACTTGATTTGATTCTTAGTTTCTGTGTCCCTAAATTGAACGAAAACTGAGTAGAAAGAGTTGAGTGATGCGGTGGAGACGCTTGATCTGATGGATCTATCACGTTCGACTTTGAAATCGAGCATATCGTCGAACGCGTGGTTGACAGAGAAGGAGGTAATTGAAGACCTCAATTGTCTTGAGTGGCAAGAGTGTTGCGTTACCTCCGTCCAAGCCCTAAACTCTCCTCCCTTACCTGATCAACAATCCAACCCTAAACCCCAAGCCAAACGGAAGAGAGGTGATACCGAAGGCGCTGATTCTTTCTCTTCCGCTTTGCTTTCCCTTCAATCGTCTTGAATTTCTTTGGGAATTAAAAAATAGAGTAAGTGCAGTTATGTCTTTTGCACCGATTCTTCATACATAGCTCTATAGTTGTACTCCACCTAATCTTACACTCGTATACTAAGTCAAGTCGCCAAATTTCACTAAATACTGTTATATTATATAAAATAAAAGATTTCTTTTCCCAATGATTAATTGTAATATTTGCAATCTTTTGTTTTCAATGTTTTTTTTTTCTTTTTAAATCAGAATTTAGGTATAATTTTATATAATTACATATTTATGCTTGCTATATTAGAATTTATTATTAAAAACTAAGAATATTATAAATTTTTTTTTTGAATCTGTTAAGTATTTTTCTGTTTCTATTATATGATGGTGTTTACCTATTTATATGATATAAGTATTGTTCAATGATATGGCGTACTACATAGGTTTCATACATATCAACACGTATTATACTTTAAACTTAACACGTGTTTATGTAGTCTCATATGTAATTTTATGTGTGACTTCGCAGGAAAATATAGGTACCTATTCTGCGAACACCCATTATTATGTGAGTTTAATGGAAACCAGCCCATCCAACTTGAACCCATTCGCATCTTGGGCTGGTGATAATAAGTATCGTAATAGAATCCAAAATTAAAATCATGCATCAAAAGATATTAAATTTATAAAACAAATTTATTTTATATAAAATAAGTAAAGTACTTATTGTATGTAAAATTTATTATTTAATGGAAATATATTTTATTATTTATTATTAGAGTATTTAGTTAAATGTTAAATTGAAATGATGTTCAAAAAGAAAATAAGAATATGTTTAGGGTAATTTGATAAAATAACATTTTATCAATCATTTCAAAAACCTTGACTTTAGATGGAGTAATTTGATGGGTAACCAGCTAACTTATGACAACCAAAACCAAAAATTATGAGTTTTTCTATTTCATTTTATTTACATTAGGAATCTAAAGAATACAATGAGAAGCAATTCCACCATTTATCCAAATCAACACTTCAAGAAAAGAACCCCATCATTCCTTTTTTCCCAAAACAAGGAGAAATGCATATTCCATTTTTAAGCAATTGTTCAAGAAAGGCATCTCCATTTCTTCTCACAATCTTAATTGCACCTTCATCACACAAAATATCTAACCATATATATTATTTTTAAAAAATGTCATCCAACTAGGGTTTTTTTTCTTTTTTATCATTCAATTATGAAAAGTTACAAAATAGTCATTCAATTATTCAATTTTGTCTTTTTTGATCACTCAACTATCTTGAATATTTGAGTGTTTCTATTTTTCATGTTAGCCAACTAGTGATAAAATAAAATAAAATAAAAAGACAAAATGAAATAATTGAATAATCATTTTGTAACTTTTTATAGTAGGGTGACCAAAAAATAAAAAAATTCCATAGTTAAGTGACCTCTACTGTAATTTATCCTATTTAAAAATATACTTTTAAGAATATGTGCCATTCTACTCATTGAAGCTATTATATATATGTGTATATATATATATATCAACTAGAGGTAGGATTTAATGTCAAGGTGGACAAAAAGGAAGATGCCTAAGCATCACACATATTTCCCATTACGTCCATGTGTGAAACATTACAGCCACAACCATCCATTACGACCGATTGATCAAATACAAGAAGATGAAGAACTTGTTTGCTCTGGTTGTGGCCTACAAGTTATAGGCTCCACTCTGATGTGCACCAAGTCTGACTGTGATTTCCTTCTTCATAAATCATGCTTCAAATTGAACCCATTGCTGCTACATCAATCCCATCCTAATCACTTTCTTCAACTTCTTCCAACCCCTCCTCATAATGCTAATTTTTTCATTTGTGATGCTTGCAATGACTATGGTACAGGTTTTGACTACCATTGCTCCTTGTGCAAGTTTAATCTCCATGTGGGATGCTCTCGGCTGCCAAAAACAGTGAGTCATATGGATCATCAACATCTACTCACTCTCTATTATTCATTCTCATGCATCGACCATAACATTACATCCTTCGTTTGTGATGTTTGTGGCCAGCATTTAGAAAACAAACTTTGGGTTTATTATTGTGACAAATGCGATTATGGTATCCATTCCCGATGTACAATTCCTCATTGCATTGATCACATATACAATTCGGTTTAACTATGAAATACAACTTTTTATTTACATGTTATGAGTTTCCCAAATTTTAGTCACCTTTATTATTCTTGAATAAGTGATCTATCTTTTTCTTTTAGCGGGTGAAAATTCTTATTAAATATTAGGGCTTGATGCAGCTGTGTTAGATTATTTATCGACCATTAATCTGCAAGTTACGCACAAAACTTGAATAAAACCACGTTCCCAGAGCAAATAGTAGGGTAGAAAATTTATAAAATAGTTACTGTATCCCTATAGAGAGCCACGTAATTTTATTTGTTCTAATGGACTTCGATTTTGGGATGAAGTTGTTGAATGGGAATACATGTTAATATTTATTATTATAGAGATACCAGACTGACAACACTTAGTAATATATGAGCCAAATATGAAATTAACCCAACCGATAATAATAGTAATATAAAAGGTTTACTTGACGCAAAGCAACATTCATTAAAAATACACCAAGGAACATAACAACACAAGGGAACAACAATCCGCAAGTTTTAACCAGTGTTTTGCATTCCAGCAGCAATACCCTTCATGGTCAAAATAAGGGTGTCTTCCAGACCAGGAGCATACTCGCTTGTAGGGTTAAGTTTCACAAGCTCAGCTGCCGCCTTGCTTGATTCCATGTATTCCCTGGATAAGTGAGGCCTGACCTTGACATGATAATCAGGGTCACGGATCCTTTTCAAAGTGTACGCTTGGCACACATTAAGGGTTGTGATGTAAGCATCACGAAGTCGGAGCCTCTGCTTCAGGTAAGGGTCACCTTCAAGAAGATCTCGGTGTCCAGCAACCTACAAAAAGAGTTAAATGCTGGTTAACTAAGCCATCCTATAAAGTGGAGTATTGCTTTGTACGCTCATAAAAATTGATTTCTATAGAATCACTCTAGTCATCAACCCTTTTGTATTACCTGGAGAACAAGTCGTTTAGTGTCTTCATAGTTAGCTCTCAAGTTCTCTCCAAAGGGCCAGAGTTCCTTTGACACTAGCAGCTTGTCATATAAGGCAGCGATTCCAGGGTCTCCCTTGGCAAATACCATTTCAATTAAGTCCATTGTGACCCTAAAGAAAGGCCATTGGTTGTGCATCTCCTGGAGCATGTGGAGATTCTTTATATCCTTCTGAATGACGTGCTTAAATGCAGCCCCAAAGCCAAGCCACACAGGTAAATGAAATCTTGTTTGAGTCCATGCAAAGATCCATGGGATTGCACGGAGTGATTCAATGCCTCCACTTGGTTTCCTTTTTGATGGACGGCTTCCAATATTCATCCGACCATACTCCAATTCTGGTGTTGCCTGCAGTTGGTTAATTTAAAAGTTAAATTGAAACCACAATTGCGTTGCCTGCGACTGGTTAATTTAAGAGAAGCTCAAATAAAACCAGAGTTGGCACAAGCATCTTGTTACTAAAACTTCAACTATATGAAAAGATAAACAAATGTACAAAGTTTAGCAGTTGGCAGGATACTTCAAAAGCAATAAGTGCGATAATTTTCATGCTAGATTCAAATGCTCATTAAACTTGCTTTCTCTAGTAGATGACTAACTAGATCCTTTGACAATGGTATTCTTTTTGGGCACTGGACAAGCACTTAATGGACTTTTTCACATGAGAATGGTTCATGTATGATATTCAAAGCAAATTCTTGTAGTCTGATATCAGCTGTGGGCGATAGAGATAAGGCATCAAAAAGAAAAAAACCAAAGGTTATGAAGTTACAATTGAAGTTTGTAGCAAATATTATACTGAATTCAATTGAAGCCTCAAATAACAGATTATAGTGGTGAAATACTTACTAGGCGGAAGTATTCAACAAAGCGAGGTTCCTGGAAGACTACAGAACGGTATTCCTTTGTTGCAACTACTGCCATTTCATCCATGAGTGCACGCCATTCTGGATTTGGTGAGACAGGGGGATGCATTCCATGCTCAAGTGTAGCAGCAGTAAAACGCTGAAGCGTCCTGAAGCACAAGTGCTCCTCCCCAAATGATTGTTCAATAACTTCACCTTGAACTGTTACACGAAGTGATCCATGAATTGTATCGGGTGGTTGAGACAATATAGCAAGATGCGTGGGTCCCCCTCCTCTTCCAACTGTCCCTCCTCGGCCATGGAACATTGTAAGCTTAACACCATACTGCTTTGCCACCTTTACAAGTTCCTCCTGAGCCTTGTATAGCTGCCATGCTGCAGAAAGACGGCCAGCATCCTTTCCTGAATCTGAATAACCTATCATCACTTCCTGTTTCCCATTGATCCGGTCTCTGTACCAATCTATAGAGAAGAGACGAGCCACAGCAGCAGGAGCAGCTTCAAGATCAGCGAGTTTTTCAAACAATGGAACTACCCGTAATGGTTGCTTTACATGGCATTCACGTTGTAAAAGCTCAACAGCAAGCACATCAGATGGGGCTGTAGCCATTGAGATTATATAGGCACCAAAGCTGTCTGAAGGCAGTTCAGAAATGACATGAAATGTGTCCAATACATCAGCGACTTCTTCTGTTTTGGGAAGATCAGGGCCGAATAGAGGGCGCTTGCCTCTGAGTTCAGATAAGAGCCATTCCTGTCGGCGTTCCTCAGGCCATTCTCGATAAGATCCAATATCCAGGTGCTTTGTGATAGCATCAAGGACATCAGTATGTCTGTCAGATTCCTGTCGGATATCAAGTCTCACAAGTGAAAGCCCAAAGGTAGAAACTTGCCGTAAGAAATCAAGAAGGCTTCCATCAGCTATTGGCCGATCACCACAAGCACAGAGTGATCTATAGCAGAGTTCAAGAGGCTCCAGAAACTATAGGAATGCAAAAAAGAACCAGTCAATATCAAGGAAGAAATAATTCTGTCAGACTAAATGTTAAGTTCATATCACCATAAATGGTATAACAATCATCAAAAGAAATTTAGAAGGAATAATCTTGCTTCATGGTTGTATCTCAATGCGATTTCCTTCCACTTCCAAAATAACAAGGAATGAGGAAATATCAAGAACAATACTGCTTACTTGATTTCCCCATAACAAAACTCTATGGGATGAAACCTTCACCAAATGTAGTCATAAGCATTGTTATAAGCTTTACTTCAATAAATGGTAAGAAATATGCAACAGTTTGAAATTAACTAATTCTTCAGTAACCCAGCAAGTTCATTAGATGAGGTTTAAAGTAGAGACCTGCTCCACATTGGTAAATGCTGCTTCTTCAGGAACGTCAGAAAATCCATTGGCCAACAGGCTACGAGCACGTTCACGTGTATTATACAGCTTGTCCCTCACATCACCAAGAATAACGCGATATGGCTCATTTGGAGGAATCTGTTTCCAAAATTCTGCACTCAAATTTTTTTATAATGAGCACAAGGGTCTACAAAATATACCCAAACAATAAATCAATGTTATGGAGCTAATACATGTATTCTTCATGAAGCAATTGACAAGAGCATGTACAGCTATAATTGATAAGTGATAACTCAAAAGCAAGTCTAAAAGGAAATTTTTAAAGCATGTGTCAAGCTTAAGATCAACGTTACATACCTATGTAATGCTTTGCATCCTTTTTGGAGGACCTATGGAGTTCATCTGCACGAATACGAAGTTCATCGCTGCAACGCCACATTGATAACTGAAAATAAAACCAGGGCAAAAAGAAAGATGATGAATCAGAATTGTAATGGTGAACCTTGATTCACGCCAACTAGAGGAAAAAAGAGTCGGCAGCAGGGAAGTTCTCTTTTATACCTCAAACATAAGATCCTCTATTTGGGAGAAGTACAAGTTAGCAGCCATCATTCTAGCTAATAAGCAGACATCTCTTGTAACTTCAGGAGTTACCCTGGGGTTTCCTGTAGTCCACATCAAACAATAACTCCACTCAGATGTCTCAATCTATGAGATAAGGTGAACATTTCTAGGTTTCAACTTAATAATAAAAAACCATAATTTTTGACAATCTATTTTTTCTTCACATGCCTACACCAAGTCGTATAAGATTTATAGTTGCAATGTTACCATCTTTAACTAGCAAACCATTACCAAAAAGGAAGACATTCTTCAGTAAAACATACGTGGAAAAGAAATATACCATCACGATCCCCTCCCATCCATGAAGAGAATTGAATAAGAGGGGCATTGTATGGAACACGTTCATTTATCCCTATGTTCTTCAAAGCTGTGTCAACACGACGCAAGAATTTTGGTACACCTTTCCAGATTGTCTCGTGGAAGTAGCTCATTCCTGCTCTCATCTCATCTTGTGGGGTGGGAGGATTCCTTCGAATCTCATCTGTGCGAAAAGCAGCTTGAATCTATGTGAACATGAAAAGAAGAGTTGTGAGCTCGAGTGTTTCCTATAACATAGGTGTCACGTATTGCTTTAGCATTCAGGAACATAAGCCAAAATTCACAGTCATATCCAAGCTCAGATATGAAGCATACAGAAAAGGTTCAAATAGGAAGCTATGTGCCTATGCCATTAGTTTTTCTTTTATACAATAAATGAGCTACTCAGATCATAGAAACCTTAGTTAAGTTACATGCATACCAAGAGAGGCAGCTATATTTCCAAGGATGAGTTAATTATTTTAGTGCATAACTTCATCCCATTGTTACATTGCTTTCAGAAGATGTACATCATACATTATTGTAAAAGCATGGTCATTAAACTCCATATATGCATAAGTAATAGCACAAATGATACAGAGAAAGAAATGACAGCCAGGTGGTCGGGGCGGGGGTGGAACTTTAATGACAAGCAAAAAATCCAATTCTAGTTATTGGTGGTGAACACATATGCATATATACCATACATGCATGTATAAAGACTGACCATTGCTGAACATCAGATGTCAACATTGAAGTAGACAAAGTTATGGAGTAAATGAATCAAAGTAAAATAAATTATCATGTTTCATGCAAATAAGCTCATTGTAATCTTTGCATGTTCTTACCTCCCTTTGTAGTGCCTCATCAAGTTCCTGCTTATCATCAGGTGTAATGTCTTTAGCATACAATTGTGTCAAACAATTACGTATCCTGAAAGATTGAAAATGGAATTCTCAGTGAATTAAAACTTGTAACAAATGACATCATCAATCTAAGGATACAATGATAGGAAGTCTAAGCACCATTTGCAACAAGTCAGTTGAGAGCAAAAGGTTATCCTCTTAAAGGTAAGTAGATAAGTGGAAGACAAACCTTCCGTGTTTTTGAAGTAAAGATCTTCGAACAGACTGTGTAGGATGTGCAGTTAAGACTAAATCTACAGTCTGATTCTTCAAAGCATCAAAAACTTCTTCAGGGGACTTGTTCAACTGCCCCACAAGTCGCTTGAACGTCTCTTCAATATCTGATTCAGTTGTTGCTGAACTCTCATCAGCAAAATCTCCTTTCTTCAACTTAATCCTTCGTCTATATGCAATTTGAACCTCCTCGGCCAAGTTTCCCAAGTTAAGCATGTGGGAAAATGATTTGGTAACAACAATTGAGTCCCCAGGATCCAAGCTTGTAAGTACCTTGCCAAGCTCCTCCAATATTTTAGGATCATGCTTTCCTTCGTACTCCGCAGAAAGCTCGTAGCATTCTTGAACCTAATATTAACCACATAGTTGAAGTAAGATTATGCAAAAATTGAATGAAGTAGTGGAGAAATAATACCGTTTCTCTGATATCCTCTCCATGCAAATCCTGAAGAATATCAAGAAAACGATCCAGTAGCAGAGCATCATATTCAACCAACTTATCATCCTCAGAGACTTTCCCAGGTGCTAATAGCCTTAGTTGTGCATCTATTGAAGCCATCTTCTCTACTTTTCTACCTGCCATCTCTGTCTTTTTACTTGACTACCAAAGCCAAAACTTTAAATTATGAACCAATGAAAGGCAGGAAAAAGAAAGGACGCCGAACCCAAACCCAAACCCGGAAAACAAAAGATGAATCAAATCCTATCTCTTTGGAAATGAATTCCGTGATGCCCCACACCAAGAAATCGCTAGAAAAACAGATAAAATAATGGGTAACTTATGACTGAACACCAGAAAGTGAAACAAAGATTATATCACGAGACAGACACACAGACACTCACCACTTACATCGCTTCCATATTTATAGCACAAAAAAGGCAACTGTTCTTCATTTTTTTCTTTTATATATCTTCTTTTTTTTTTTCTCAACCACCAAAAATAAAATTAATAAATAACCAAAACATTTTATATTTATAAAATTATTTCAACAAATAATTATATATAAATTTCTCATCGAATTGTTTTATTTGAAATATTATATAAAACTATAAAATTATTGAATCGACTTATTGTTCATTTAAGTTTCAATCTTTAAAAAAATATTATTAAGAGATAAAATCACAAATTTTGAATATAAATCGTAAAATAGACATAGACTAACAAAAACAAGTGTGTTTTTAACATAATTTTAAGGTTATTATTTATTTCATAATTTTAAAAGTTAGTATATTTTCATGGACGTGATATATTAGCCTATTGAGTAATTAACATGTAGTATTCTTTTTATTGACTTTTAACTAAAATTTAGAGACCTTTTTATAATTAGTCTAAAACTTTATAGAGAAGTCCCTAAGATTTAGTTAAAAGTCAACCAAAAAATGTCATGTGTCAGCCATTCAATGTGCCACGTTAGCAAATCGTTAAAAGAAAACAAAATTTTTAAAGGTAATGATTAATTTGCACAATTATCTTATTTAGAGTGATTAAATTGAGAAAAAAATTAGAGTGACCAAAATAAGACAAATCCTATTTTAGAGTGACCTTGAATATAATTTACCCTAATTTAATTGATTGATATTCATTATTATACTTTTGAATTAAAGATAAATTCACTCTTATATTTTAATTTTATATTGAAATTTATCATTTTAATTTTGTTTGATTAAATTTTTTCACTAAATTTTATTTTTCAATTTTAATTTAAAATAGTTTGAAGATAAAATTTAATAAAAAATATTATTCTAATTTAATACTTAAATTTTTAGTTTTCAAGTCTTTCTTTTATTAAATAAAAATTTTAATTTGATTTATTATTTTTTAATATTTTATAAATTAATTTATGATAAATGGTTAAAATAAAATATTTGAAATAATTTTTTTCTTAAATTTTATTTTTCAAATCATTAAAATTAATATTAAGTCACAAAATCAAAATTAGTGACAAAATTTAGTAGAATTTAAAATTGTGGTAAAATTCAATCACATAAAAATAATACAAAGAATTTAAACATATTTTCAAAGTATAATGACAAATAATAATCAAAATAAAATATACTAACAAATTTAAATATTCATCAATAGTATGGTGGTAGATTTAACTCTTTTTTTTGTAGTTTATATTAATCACACTTTAATTGGAAATGTTTGTGGAAAAGTGGTTAGGTTAAATTCTTATAAAATTTAAAAAATATATATATAAAATAATCTCTTAATAAAGGATGGAATAGGATTTTCTGATTTGGTTTATAAATGGTGGAGCTAGAAGCAAAAATCACACTTTTTTTTTTAGGATTAGTTTATCATTACTTCTCAAAAATGTTTTTTAAGTAGAACTTAATTTTTTTTTGCTTTTGATTAGAAAAGTGCTTTTGCAAAGCATTTTTTGTCTAATAACATTTTTGAAAAGCTAAAAAGCATCTTGTTTAACAATGCTTTTATCTCAAAAGTGATTTTTATTCAAAAAATATTTCATAGAAGCAATGCTAAATTGGCTTTTACTCGTACATATGTGTTTCACAAAATTCTAAATTAGGATAGCATGTATATGATACATGTTAGGTAAACAAATGTCATCTAAGATACTCTTTTGTTTAATGGTTAGAAGTGCCTCTCTTAACCTTAGGAACTCAACATTGCCTTGTCTAATTATTAAGCTACTCTTCTATATCAGCTCCTTGGTCAGTATTCACATTAATGGTGTGCTTGATTATGTTGTCATCAATAGGATTCATCCTTCCCATCACTTTTTCGAATTGAGATAAAGTCTTGATTACTTTTGAAGTTCTAACACATCCTGTCATATTGAAATATAATAAATATAGATCTCATAACAACAACCACTCAAAAATGTAATATATATTTTATTAAAACATATTTTTAATCCGTTCATTGTTTCTTCCACATATTATCCAAATAAATATTTGAACCCTTGACTACTCCTTAATGTAATATTATCACTATCATATGTGGCAATGGAGAAATATATATTTAAATCATGGGTATATATATATATATATATATATATATATAGACCAAGCATAAATTAGAATTGTACATTATTATACCTTCACCTCTACATGATACATGACAAACATTGAGCAAATTGCAGACAACACTCTGCTTGGAGTGGTCAGCGTACAACCCTATTGTGAGGAACTGTTCATGACGACCCATCATATAGGATGGTCCGCGGATAACACCCTTTTTTTCATATTTGAACCAGCTCAGAGACGGCCCATCCCTACCCCTACAAAGATCACTAAAGTGTAACCACCTCATATGGCCTTAAGGATGAAAATGTCAAAGCAAGGCCACATAGTACACTCCTTGACAATAACTGACCTATGGTCCTACCATTTAACCATCACGTACAATCTTACAGGACACTGCATTGTCATTTATGAGACATTACATGACAAAGGGTAGCCCCCTATATAAGTTTAAGTGCATGAGGGACCAATGATTGACTTCCATCATCCTGAAAACCTTACACAAAAACATTAGTGGTTTCTTCCTCCTCTTTCTTCTCCCTATCATTGCTCATTACTTTAGCTCTCTACCTATCATAGGTGAATCAAGAATCCCTTGCACTATTTTCTCATTTTCCTTGTTAGTTGTTTGTATCAATGATTGGTGCAGTAAGCATGGATCAAACCACCATGACTCATTCTTCTACTGTTATCCCTGAGAATGTAACCAACCAAAACCCAGTACTTTCTTCAACCCTAACAAAAACCCAGTACTCTCTTCAACCCTAACAAAAACCCAACCACCTCTTTCAGTTATCAGCAGCCTGTAACACCCCTAACCCATATCCATCGTCGGAACAAGGTTACAAAGCATTACCGGAGTTTACACAACAAATACAGTTAATTCATGTCATTTACTATTCATATCTGAAATCAATCATATTGTCCCTTAAATGGGTCCTTGAGGCCCAAAATACATGTTAGAATCAAATCAGGATTAAAGCAGAACTCAGAGAATTTTTCACGAAATTTCAAAATTTTTCTTAAGTGCAAGGGATACACACGCCCGTGTGGGTAGACCATGTGGCTCATACGGCTAAGTGACACGCCCGTATCCCAGGCCGTGTGGGCATTCGTTGTGAAACACACGGCCGTGTCCCAGCTCATGTCCACACCATGTAACTCTTTGACTTGAGTCACACGGTTAGCCATACGCTCGTACGTTAGACCGTGTGGACAATTTAGTTTTTGTAACGCCCCAAATTTGGGCCTAAAAGTATTGGACCTTGAGTATGGGTCCTTAAGGAGGTTATATATAAGTATTTAATTGTGCAAGGAAATGACACAATTGATTGTCTGCTATAGTGGTTAAATGATTAGGAGTGTTTGGGAGTGTTGGAGAAATCATGGGTTCAAACCTGAGCTTTAGCAAAAATTTTGGTTTTAAGTGAATAAAACCCTAGATGCTTGGATGATGGCCTTTTAAATTATTGTGTTAAGTAAATGCAACAAGGAAGCTTGTGGTTTGGTGGTTGTGGTGTCATTAAGGTTGTAAGGGAGCCTGGGTTCAAGTCTTGGCTCTTGCAATTTATTTTGGTTTTTCTTTTAAAGGAACCTGGACTTTGACCTATAGACCTTATAATTAACTGAGGATAAGGTATGACACAGAAAGAGCCTGTGGTGGAGTGGCAATGTGGCGTGTTGTGTAACTGTAGAGGCCGCTACGAGCATTCTCGTGTACTGGACCCCATGGTCCCGCTTGTGTAAATCTAACTATTAGGTGAGAAGTAGTTGGACTTGTCATGTCATGTGCATGGCATAGGCCGTTAAGGGCGTCGTTGGACCGAAATAGATCGTGAGGGCCCAATGAGCTCGTGGGCCCCACACAAATTAAATCCACAGTAAGTGATAAATTTTGGATTGGGCTATGTAGGTCACATAGCTGTAACTAAATTTGGGCTAAATGGGCCACACGAGCGAGTGGGCCCACTTGGGCCGAATAATGGGCCTTAGGCCCATTTACACCGTTAGGTCTATTTAGGTTACTTAAGTCGCTCGAGGCGACTGTGGACCTTCCAAGAAGTTGATTATCTGTACCGAGACCCTAGATGGTAAAATGACCAAAATACCCCTGAGGGGTAAAAATTACTATTCTACCTGTAATGGGTGGAAATGTCTTTTATACCTTAGAGATAGGTTGATTGATGAGTGAATGATATATGTATGACCGTATCTGAGTATGAAACCTTGCATACACGAAATATTATGACATGACATTCTGTATTGGGGTTGGGATTCTGATTTGGAGGAAGTATTGTTCTGGTGGCTTTGCCACGTATTCTGATATTAGGGGCTACGCCATGTTTACCACTATTAGCAGCTTTGCTGCGTTACTATTAGCAACTACGCTGCGATATTGGTGAGTTGGCTGGGTGGGTCGATTTAATCCCCACATAGTGAGTTGGTTGGTACGGGTGGTGAGCAGGATGGATTGAGTTGGGTTGCATACTTGTATTGTGATTATACTATTTTGGGCATAGGCCTACATTGTTACTCCATAGGGCTTAGGCCCAGACTATACTATTATTGAATAGGGCTCAGGCCTAGACCGTTACTGTATACACTGTTACTCTTGACTGATAGGGGATTATGCACTGAGTTTTTGTAAACTCACCCTTCTTTTAACTGTGCAGGTAATCTCCAGCCTTAGACGATTTGGAGCTGCGAGGGACTCAATGGTGGCCACACGACCGCAGATTGATTGTTAATGACTCAATTTATTTAAGCTTTCATATTTGGGTTTTAATTATGTAATAAGGCCATTTGGGGGTTTTTAACTTTCAATGGGCTTTTGATTTCATATTCTAAACTGCTAGAGTAGGACCATCGAATTTTCAAAACGATAATGTTTTCAAATAAAAACTTGCATTTCTAACCTTAAGGTTTTCAACTAAAGAAGCTTTCGCGGTTTTTAATCGGATTGGAGAATATTAGAATAACAACCGTTTAGATAAGTTAAAAACAGATGTAAAACAAAATTTACCGAGTTTTCTTAGGCAAATAAAATTAAATGGGTTTAACTTAAAAACGGTTTTCACCATCGAGTACAAGGTTTCGTAAAACACTCAGATGTGACACACCATATTCAGCCGTAACGTCTAGGTCGGGTTTGGGGTGTTACTGTTTTTAAAAATTAGGTACAGGATTCACACGACCAAGTCACACGCCTTTGTGCTAAACCATGTGTCACACACAGCTGAGACACACGCCTGTGTCTCTACTGGTGTGAAAATACCTGGGCATTTTGTTTCTAAATTTTAAGGATGCAGGGGACACACGGCCAAACCACAAGCCTGTGGGCATGGCCATGTGTCACATATAGCTGAGACACACGACTATGGGTCTGCCCGTATGGACAAAATAAGGCTATTCCTAGCCGTATTTCTCACCCAAACTTGTCTTCCACTTACATAAATCTTCCAACACACATGCACCAACCAATCCAAGACATTGAAACCAAGCCAAAACCAATCTTATGTATGATATACTATTACCTATGTTCAAGTATTCATTTAATATTTTGATCAAACATTCATTTGAATATGCTTCTACCTATTTTACCATGTCATGAATACTCATATCATACATAGTATAGTCTCATACATATACATTAACCATACTATCACTAGCCAGTTCAAATGGCTAGTTACAACCAAAACATTTCATCATTTGATCTAACTTAGCCTATTTATGCCATTATACCAAAAGTAGTTTTACTAGTTATACCAAATTGAACTGAAGGATAATGTGATCTTGCTCTAACCCACTCCGACTCGCTTCAACCTTTACGAGCTTTCGAGTACTATAAAACAGAGGAAATAAACAGAGTAAGCATTTAATGCTTAGTAAGTTCATATAACAGGAATTTAACTTACCAATCATTTTCATTCAATGTAAGTATACATACATGCATCCAAAATATTTTGACCAATTACCTATACACATGCTTTCATCAAACAAGTTAGTCATGAAATTCACATGATTATCATGAAATTAGAGATGAGCTCATCGTACAACAATTTTCAGGTATTTCAGGGATATTCGAGATATAATTAATTTAAATCTCATATTTTCTCACATCAAGAGTTTTATCCGTCGAATTATTGAAATATCGATGGATACCTAGGTTGTACACTCTGGTGTACCAAACAGTGATCCGTCAATTCATATTTAGGGGTGCTTATTAAAGCACATAATCTAGAAACACTCTCTCGAGTATTTAATAGGAAACTCATGTGAGCTATGTAATTGGAAGCTTATCCGGGCTATATAACAGGAAGCTCATGAGAGCCATAATCGAGAAGCTCGTGCGAGCCAATAACAGGTAGCTCCGAAGAGCCATTAACGGGAAGCTCTAGATAGCCATATATCGGGAAGTTCAAGCGAGCCATTATTGGGAAGCTCACAAAGAGCCTGTAATCGGGAAGCTCACGAAGAGCCATATGACAGGACACTTATAAGAGTTGTGGTGTGTCCACAACACATGTAGGATCAAAATTGATCGGGATGCTCCAAAGATCTATTAATAGGAACCTCGCAAGAATCACATAATGGAAAGCTCAAGAGGGTTAATAACGAAATGCTTTTTCGAGTTGTGGTGTGTCCGCAACATATGCAGGACCATAACCAATTGGGAAATCCTGTATCCATCGAATTTCATTATTCAAACGGGATTTAACATTTATCAAGCTTTATCAGATATGTAATCAATTTCATGTATATGACATTTATACAATTCACATACACAACATTTAATTTAAGCATAAAAATATACACAATTTAGTTACACGAACTTACCTCGACACTTGCTCGTGTATGAAAATCTACTAATCCAACACTTTTTCTTTTCCTTGACCTAACTCCTTATATGTCTTTCTAGATCTATATGAGTAAATTTAACTCAATTTAATGAAATTCATATTCAATTTACTCAAATTCACATTTTAGGCAAAAGTATCATTTTACCCATATACTTTTCATTATTTCCAATTTCATCCCTAGGCTCGGAAAATGAAATTCATGCAATTCAATCCTTATTCCAAGCCTAGCTGAATTTTTCATATAACATTTACAGCTCATGTATTTCACAAAAATCATAAATTTTCCATGAATTTTACAACTTTACAATTTAGTCCCTAAATCACAATTTAATCAAAATTCACTTTACAAAAGTTGTTTATCTATCAACAACATTTTATTTTCTTCCATAAATTTCAAATTTTCAGCATACTCATCCATGGTAAAATTTTAATACTTTGATAACTTTGCAAATTAATCCCCAAAATAGATAGATTAGGTTATTACGATCTCAAAAATGTAAAAATTACTAAAAACGAGACATGATTACTTACCCAATTAAGCTTGCTTGAAGTTTTCTCTCTTAGCTAGGGTTTTCATAGAAAATTTTGGGGATGAAGATGAAATAAAGTGATGATATTTTCTATTTAATTAAAATATTTTCTTTTATTATTTCCTCCTTCTAATTTAGTCATTTTCTTTTCTTAAATTTTCATGGATGAATAATCATAAATATCTACTAACTCCATTTAATTGTCTAATTTCTATATAAGGACCTCAAATTTTGAATTTCATAGCTATGTGATCCTCCTAACTATTAGAACTCAACTTTTGCATTTTATGCAATTTGGTCATTTCCATAATTAAACATGTAATCGATAAAAATTTTCTTAATGAAATTTTCATATGTTATTCCTATCATAATGCAGACCATGCAACAATATAAAAATGCATTTTCTTTCTGACTTGGATTTGTGGTCCCGAAACCACTATTCCGATTTTATTGAAAACGGGTTGTTACACAGCCACTACTCAACCTTGACCAACAACAGAATACCTAGCATTATTTCCAACCTCCACTAAGAACATTTTCCGTCGTTCCATATGACACATATACTTACCCATTATATTATCAATTCCCACTACCATCATGGTGGTACGTTCAACCTACCTAAGGCAACACCAATGCTCCACCAAAAAAACCAAACCTCCCAAAACCTTAACTTAAGCTTGCAAAAAATTATAGAGATACAAGAGAAAATGCGTGTCTTGGAAGCCTAACTTTCAAAACATCAACAACTCTACCAATAACAAAAAGAACACTAATGCCTGCTAAACTAAAAGAATTTTAGAAATAAGTAGATTATTGAAGAGCTGTTAAGGACCATGTTAAAGTGAATCATTCGGTTTAAAAGGAAGAAACTACCCAATCTTTCCTTCAAAGGTAATGAAATAGTCAACTTCGAAAGACCTCTTGAATTGTTAGAAATCGGGTTTAAAAAATGCAGCGGAAAATAAGTTTAAGGGAAAACTAGAGTTTTAACTTTTTTTTCCAAAAATAAGAACTTGGTTGTGTTATCTAAAACAATAAACACTTAATCAAAATCATACTTTTATGATTCGTCTAGGATGACCACCTCGACTGGTAGTCTTCTCTGCTATCCTTAAGCTCACGTTTGTCGAGTATGAACTACCTTCGAATCGAAATTTTTTTCACAAAATTACCAATGGAGAAATTTTGTAATTTCTTTAAATTTCTGGGGTCAAATTGTAAATAATAAGAATATGTCTAAAAACTTTCAGAAATAATTTCTTCAGAGAATTTTCTCTCTACAACTTTTCTTGAATTCAACATGTTCTTTTTATATAAGGAGAGTTTAGATAGAGTTCAACTATGATTAGAATTAATTAAATTAATAAAATATTATCTAGATAAATATTAAATTAAATTTAATACTAAATTCATTAAAATAATATTTCTTTGGAAAAGCTAATTTGAAATCAAATTACTCGGTCGAGTCCCACTAGAAGTATAATTTTTCCACTACTCTACTGCCGAAGAACCACCGCCTCAACCATTTGTCGGTTGCCGGATCACCACCATCCCAGCCATCGTGCCCGACGGTACCATCACCGGTGCCACTTCTCCCTGGCACCTCAAGTTACGCCGTTTTGCCTGAATGGAGTTGGCTGGTTTGACTGCTATTAGTCTGGTCCGAGCCAGTGATGGTTTTTTCAAAAATCACTTAGATTTTCCAAATTAAATTTTCAAGAAAATTCTTTATGAACAATTTACACGACCACCTAATTTAATTCCACATCGAATAAATCGACTCAATTAAATTATTTCCAAAGTCGTAGAATTTTCTTGTGATTCAAATGCATTCTGATTGAGCTTTTGTTGAGCTAGCAGAAGGACCAATCAAACATATACAATTAGGCTCGAGTAATTGAAATTATGTCTAGAAGCATCGTTTCGATAATTCACAATTTACTTAATCATTGAGTCATTCCATAATAAATACCATGATTGAAAACTCATTATTGTATACTCTTTACGAAAGCAATTCATCAAACTGCTTTGTCCAATGACCTCGCCATGTGTGTATTACCCACATATGATATCTTTGATTCCTTTGAGTTGAATTCATTCACTCAATACAATCCTATTTTATTTCATTATCACCATTATGTCTTCTTAATGATTAATATGATCATTGTTAACTAATGAATGTGATAAATTACTTGTTTAAGAACAGGTAATCTGTGACCACGTTCTATATTTCTCAATCCACACAATGCTAATGAAAGGATATTGTTAACTCTTTAATCGAGCTATGAATTGCATTGTTGCTAATAAAGTCATGCCATACACAAGTCATGTACCCAACATACCAGCTAAAATTATAAAAATATGTGAATTATAAAAATGACATTAGTTCACATCCAAATCACATCAAAACTCATAATCAAACATACTTTGCATTTTATTCGTTTTAGTCCCTATATTCGAAATACTCATAATTTTCCATATCTAACATCAAATCAAAATTTGATTTCATATTCTTTCATTAAGGACCCTATACTTTTCATTATAGTATAATTTTTTGACAGCTTCAATTTTATTCAATCTATTCCCTAATGTCAAAATTAACTAAACTTTCAATTCTGATACTATCTTAACCAAATCTAAACTCAACCATTACATATTCATCACTTTCAAATTCAAAAATCACTAAAATTCATCAATGGTAATTTGATATAAACTTCACAATTTAGAAATCTTTCACTTACGCTGGCTAGATCATGTTCAAGAACTTAAGAATTCATGAAAATTTCAAGTAAAAATCATGCTATCATTGAGTAATTGAAATGACAAGGTAAATAAATTTGAGAAAATTTTCTCCTCTTCTTCTTTAGCAAATGGTGGCTTTAGTTGGAAGAAGATAATTTCATCTCTCCACTCACTTCTTGTATATATATATACTTAGTTTAAGCATTAATTAATTTTAATTAATCAAGTTTAGTCCTTTAATTTAAGCCATATATATATACTAATTACAATTATGAAAATTTAGTAGCTATCATCATCACCATCATCATCATCATCATTTCCCATTATCTCATATTTAAAAATGGTTAAATAATAATTTTTGTCCTTTGGATAATTGCTAACTAGGTCCTTAAGTATTTTTTAAATTAAAACTCAATAGCAATTAGACTTTTACAATTTAGCCATTGAGCTTTAATTATTGATTTTCTTGGTCAAATTACTTAATCAATCTTTAATAAATCATCATACAAACTCCGTAAATCTTCTTATTTTGTCCTTATGGACTCGGTTTACGAAAATAAGGTTTCAAAACATTTTCTGACACCAACAAAATTCGGATAGTTACATGCACTTTCACAAAAAATTCCCTTATGAACTGATAAGTGCCAATACAAGTCTCTCAATATAGAATGGTTTGAGACTTGCTAACATACTAAAGACCAATAAAAATCCAATCTCTATTAAACAATAGCTAAAATAGCTAAATGCAATATACTAATAAAGACCAAAGTAAAGTGGATTGTTTAGAGATATTCTCCAATGCTCCTAATCCAATCTCCACAAACTAAGGGATTTGATATGTCAAATTCTATTCAATCTAATCATTAACATGTGCTTCTCCAAATTCCACAATATTAGCATAGATTATAACCCAGAAATTTTGTTTTAAAAATCGTCAATTTCAAATATGACAAGTAAGTTGTTTGCTATAGTGATAACCGAGGTGGGCACTTCCATTGGCACATAGACAATCACTTCAAAAATTTGCCTCAACATTAAGTTTATACGGTTGGTTCTTATTAAAAGAAGTTTGTGAAAAAAAAAATTGAAATTGTGATGGCTTATGTGTATGTATTATGTGAGATTGGTAAGAGAAAAAAAAAACTATCAAATGAGTTATTAGAGCTTTAATGCCCTATTTAAGGGCAATGATGATGGAAAATGCCTATGCATTGTGTGAGATTAACTTACGGAAAAACTATGTGATGAGATATTAGAGACTTTAATTATTATTTGATTGAAGAGGAAAAGAAAAGAGAGTCAACAAATCATTTATAATTTCATGGAATTTGGAAAAAAAAAAGTTATAAGTTAAAAATAGATTTTTTTTTTGTTATTTTATATTAATAATATAATACTAATTAAAGATACTTTTCTCTTTATTATTAAATATTTAATAAGTAATAGAAGTTAAATTAAGAAAAAGTGATAAAACTTGAAATTTAGTTCATTTTATTCATGAAATACTTTTAAGAGATTACTTCTAGAAGGAATATTAATATTTGCAAATCCTTCTTCTTCTAAGCAACATTTTCTTTGTAAAAAGAAATTATATATTTTATACACATTATTATTCATAATTAATTATTTTAGTTGCTTAATAAATTATGAAAGAATTTTATATATCATAATTTTTTTATAAATATTTTATTATTAATCAACAAAATTTATAGTTGTTTTGCTTCTTCTGTTTCTTTTATTCTTTGTTCCATTTATTATTTATTTCATAAAGCACGATTCTCTTCATTCTTTTTATTGAAGTTTTCTTTAAAAATATCTCCTTCTTAAAATCTCATGAAAAATCACAAAAAAAAAATTATAAAAGAAAAAAAAACCATACTTTCTTTTCCAAAATCTAGAACCAGCACCCTATTTTTCTTTTCAAAACTCAAAAAAAAAAAAAAAAGTTTAGACTTAGTGGGAATCGAACCCGCGTCCCACCATTTTCCTTGTATCTCCTTAGCAACTCAGTTAGGACTAAGCAATGAAACTGAAAAAAAAAAAAAAATCTATTCGAATTGATATATTCGGTTTGGTTTTTGTATTTTTCAATTCGTTTTCAGGTTAGTGTTATTACCCAAACCGCGCAATTCAGTTTAGGTTTAATTTTTCCACATGGAATCTGGTTTCTTCAAATTAAACCGAATAAAAAATTAATTTATGTTTAAAGGAATAATTCTAATAGAATAATAAATCGACCATTTTGACATCTATATGGACTAATTCATTTAACCTCCTCCTCCTCCTCCTTATTATTATTATTATTATTATTATTATTATTATTATAATTATTATTATTATTATTATTATTATTATTATTATAAACAACTACTAGATAAGATCATACAAAAAGATAAAGTTATGAAAATTTTTCATAAAAAAAGTTATAAAGGTGAATCTTTATAATTATATTAGAGTAAATGAATCTTTTCTTAAATCTAATAATTATAATTATAAGCATAATTTTAATTTTTGGAAAATAACTTATTAATTTTTTTTATTATTTTATTTATAAAAGAGACAATTTTTCACAATTATATATGTTTGATAGTTATGAATTTAATCCATTATATGGCATTGTAATCACTCAGTTATAACTAATTAAACTAATTAAAAAATGGCACAAAAATGCATTAGATATATAGGCGATTTATGTATTTTCTTTCTTTTAACAACTTTGAATGATTTATCAACTTAATAGCTTAACTTAAAATGTTTTTTTAAATAGTCTTATTAATGATTATGATATTAGTTTAATTATTTAATTCACTTTATAAATGTATAAAGAAAACTAGAGCATGTATTATGATTATTGTGAAAAAAAAATCAAAAATTACAATATTAGATTTTTTGAGCCCAACACAAAGTGATATTATTTTTTTTACAAAGCCCAAATTTGGTAAAAACTACCAAACACCAATTATTGATTTCAGATATTTCGATTTTTATTCTATACGATTTTGATTCTATTTCAAAAGTGAAAAACTAGATGAAACAATTTGATCAATTTTTATCTAAAAACCGAACCGAATACACCTCTGAACTCAACCACTCATGGCTTTTTACACTATATGCGCCAAGATGTTTATAAAACTAGTTTTCTGTCGCACAGAAGAAAAGAACTAAAATTGTTGGTAAAGACTCAAAGTTGTGCATAGATTTGCAGGAAGTTTTTATTTAATATTTCATATTGAGATTATTATTTTATTCGGTGATTAATTATGATTAATTTGTTTTATTTCTATGTTATTAAAAATGTTGAAAGATTCAATCTCATAATGGATCTTGGTTCCTATTATTGATTTTTGATTTTTTTTTTGTTTGTATAAGCACATGTAAAGTTTAGATTTAGTAAGAAGCTTTTATATTTCGACCATTTTTTTAATTGTGGTGTGACTAATACTAATTTTTATTTAACATAAATTTCACACCCTAATGGTATTTGATTTTCTGCCTCTACAGGTTATTTTTTTTAAGACATAATTATTTATTAGATATGTTTTCTATTAGCTTGGTATATATTGAAATTTTAAAGTGATTTTCCACGTGCTATATTAATGAATAAAACAACTATGATCCCCTTTGGCCGATTATATTGATTTATTTTTCTGACGTTAAAAAACTTATATTGTCTAAACAATATTTATATGCATGTATTGTGAGGCTATATTCTGTCTTCAAATTGGTTTCCTACCTTCAACCAAATTTGTGGAGTTGTTGAATGATAGAGATCTCAATAAATTGAAATAGTTGGATGTAGGTGCTTGTTGATGAAGCATTGAGAAATTATATAAAATTTTCCTATTGGTTCCCTTTAAATAAAAAATATATTGGGATGTTTAGAAATCTGTCCAACTAGACTTGTTGCATTCCCTAAACTGAATGCAAGCATAAAAATTTAAATACATAATCATGGATATGATAAGTGACATAATAATAACCACTAGAAGTGGAAACATAATAAAAAATAAAAGAACAATGAGGGTTCTTAAAATAATAATTCAAATGGTAGATATAACTTATCAATGTGATACAAAATATCATCGATCACGTATTTTTTGTATGTCCAAATGTTCTGTTCAACTATATTAATATTCTTTAACAATATTTATGTCTTGTTGACAATGTAGTAATGAGTACTATGTTTATAAATAGAAAGTGTTTATCTTAGTACTGAAAGAAAATAAACTTTAGTAGTACAAAATTAGTTTAAGGCTCTAGAAAAGCCAACATATTGCTACCCTATGTTAATTCAAGGTTCTAGAAGAGCTAATACATTGTTATCCGAAGAAATAAAGTAATAATTAATGCTTTATGTTCAGTCAATCTCAAAGAAATTATTTTGTTTTAAAAGATATTCTCTGTAATGGATCTCATATTGAAATTATGAATGAGAAAATTTATATTTAGTATGAATTCACTTTTTTTTATAAATATCTACATCTTTTGATAGAGAAAGATTTAATTATTGAATTATATTATGCATGATATGTAACAACCCGATTTCCAATGGTGTCGAAAAATGCGGTTTCAAGACCTCATTTTTGTAAACCAAGACTGTAATTGTTAAATAGAGATATTTACAGAGTTATTATATTATCGAATTGAAATTTAGTTAAGCAATTTGATCGAAAATATGGTTAATTAAGGCTAAGGGACTAAATTGTAAAAGTTTAATCGCTATAGATTTTTAATTAGGATAAGGTTTAGGGACTTATATAAAAATTATCCAAAGGACTAAATGATTAATTGACCAATTCTAAAAGGATGTTAGTGGATGGTAATGGATGTGTTATTAAATTAAGCTAATTGGTAATTAAAGCTTAAGTAATTAAGGTTAACTTAATTAAATTAGTTTAATTACAATTAAACTGTAGTATATAAACCAAAAATAAGTGGAGAAGGCATCATCTTCTCTAATTTGAAACCATCCACTCTTATGAAAACAAAGAAAAAAGCTTCAAAACCTTAGTGATATTCAACCATTAATGCTAAGTAAGTCCCTAGCTATTTTTCTTTGATTTTTAAGAAAATTGAATCATGGAAGCTTGGTTTAGCTAGGTTATGTACCAATTTATGAAATTGTTAAAGTTTTTTAAAGTTACCATTGTTTAGAATTGAATGGATTAGGTGTGAAATTGTCACACCTAATTTCCTAGAATACCCAAACTCAAGGAGGAGTAGGGGAGTTGATTGAGTAGTAATGGAAAGTTAGGGGCACTAGCGAGAAATTTAGAGAAGTAAGTGGCTAGTTAGGAGAAAGTTAGACTCCGAATCTATTTTGGTTAGATTGGGATCAATTAGTTACATAGTGGAAAACATAATAATTAGGACTATGTGGTAGTGACGGTTTGTGAAGGTCGTGCCATAAGGGTATATATATAGGTAGAAGGATGAGAGAATGGGGGAATTTTCTTAATTCTGTTTACTCCTTCTTCTCTCCAAAATCATCATCTTCTTCTTCAGTTACCTTGAATAAGAGTATGTTAATCGCGGGAGGCTCTGTATGTTGCAACAGTTGTGGGCATGAATGTCCGGAGAGGAGAAAAATAAAGGGTTTACTGTCAGGTCTAAGGAGGTACTAGCATTCAGACAAGATAAGGTAACAAGGATAAGGAAATAAGGTGAGTTTCTACACCCTACTTCTGGGTGATGAATGATGATATATTGCTTGCATGAACTAGGGATTGCATGAATAGTATTCTGTGTATGAATGATGTGGTTGAGTCATGAAAAGATAATTAATATTGCTTTAAGATAGATAATGATTAGATATATATACATTGAATGATAGCTACGGGGAAAAATCTCAAGGTGTAGATGAAGTTAGAAGGGGAAATGGTGAAGTTAGGATGGAAAATAGGGAGTGAACGTGTTAGATATTTCCACAGACGAAGCTCTGGGCCTTACGGAGGGGACATTGTGTTGTTTGAGCATCAATTTTAAGTGGTCTAAAAGAGGTAATGGGAGGAGGATTCGGGAAATCAGTATTATGGAAAGTATTTACTGGGACGACAGTATCGACTGGTCCTTCGGGGTGAGTGTAACAGCCTATTTTTAGTGAAATTAAAATAGTGGTTTCGGAACCACAAATCTAATGAGTAAATTTATTTTATTTTATTATTATTTTAATATTTACTGGATTATATTAGGGTCGTGTTAAAATTTCATTAAGAAATTTTAATGTTTGCATCATTAATTAAGTGAAAAGGACTAAATCATAAAAAAGGATAAAAGTAGAGTTCTATTAGTTAAAATGTTAGGGGCAAAATAATAATTTTGCATAAATATGAAATGTGGGTTAAATTGAATACTAAAAGTATTAAATGGATTGAAATTGTCTATTAGATCAAGATAGACAACGTACGGATCTATATCGGGAAAAAGCTAAAGCCTCGGATTAGTTCGACTTTGTTTCTACGCCCCTAATCGTTGAGGTAAGTTCAAGTAAATAGTTATCGTTTGAATGTTGTTTCAAATTTTATGTTAACATGTTATTTATCGTGTAATTGAATGATGTATATCCAAAACAATGCTATGATGGTTATCGAGTCCCGGTTGAACCTTAGGAATTATAGGATACAAATGACATGTCATTAGGGGTTTCATGTTTCGGGTGTTAGTCTTGAATGTCCTACTAATGGCTGAGGTATTGCATTTGCTGTGGATAGTCCATAATTCGTGTAACCAGCATTGTGTAGCTTACATTTTGACCCACAGCTCGTGTGAGCATGCCCATTTCACAACTCGTGTAAGTAATGATGTAAAAGAAATGTTACGATTATATGTTTAAGCACACGTCGTGTGAGCTTTCCCGAGTATTTAATGATATTTTATATGGTTTAACGACAAGAAAAGGAATTGAAATGGTAAGTTTTCAAGTGGAATTGTGCATATGATCATGAAAAGGATGTATAAATTAAATGATGTATTTTCATATGAAAATGACTTATCATATGGTTAATTCAAATGAGGTATGTATAAATGCACTAACTTGTGTATTGATGATGATGTATAGGCTCGTGCCAAGCTTGTGGTTTGGGTTATGTTATGCTTACACTTAATGTTATATAAATGAAATAGTAAGATATGTTTAATGTTCTACGAACTTACTAAGCATTATGTGCTTACATTGTTTCTTTCTTATGTTTTATAGATCATCGGAAGCTCAATCAGTTTGAATCTTGTCAGAAAACTATCACACTATCCAGCATAAATATCGATAGTTTTTTAATGTTTTGGCCAAGGTTGTAATGACATGTATAGGTGCACTTATAATGATATTTAGTTGATTGTTTGTTAGATGATTTGGTATGTATAACTTGTGCAAGTTGTCTTGGTTGGTACCATTTGATACCTTGTTGGATTGTGTCATTTTGGGTAACTTGTGATGCATGATTGGAATGGCTCAAATGGTATGTTTGTAGTGATGTGCTAATGGTTATGTTTGTGGCATGTTTTGGTGAAAGTTGAGTTATAATTGATGATGGAAATATGACAAAATATGCATGTTTAGGTAAGCTTTGATGATTACATTTGAGGTGCCTTGAATGGCATATTGGTTAATTAATTTTAAGACTCTTGAATTAGTCATTATATGTATTTTTGATAGGGTTTTAATGCCTTGATTATGTACACAAAAGGCCTAAAGGTTTATGCATGAATTGATGTTGGTAATGGCTTGTTTTAGTTAAAATTTTAGGTTCACACGGTCTGAGACACGAGCGTGTGACTCAGCCATGTGTGACACACGGCCTGGCGACACGGCTATGTGTCTCTTATAGGATCATTTGCATACAAGTTAGTGAGTTACATGGCCTAAGACACGACCAGACACACGGGCGTGTGACCCTACTCAAAGAGTTACACGAGTGAGAATATGGGCTAGGACATGGCTGTGTGTCCCTAGTTCGAAGGTTACACGGCCTGAGACATAGGCACGTGTCTCAACCATGTGAGGCACACGGTCTGGCCACACGACCTTGTGACTCCTGTATTCCAAAAATTGTAACTTTTTCATAAACTTTCCAAATGATTTCAAATTGATCCCGAATTGTTTCTAAGGCGTTTTTAGGGCCACGAAGGCTTGATTTATGGACGATATGTATGTGAATGATTGGTTTATAATATGTTTATGATAGTATATGAAATGTATGTTTAAATGTTTCGTTTGTTTGGTAATGCTCTGTAACCCTAATCTCGCGATGGGTACGGGTTAGGGGTGTTACATTTAGTGGTATCGAAGCTATGATTTTGTCGATTCTCAGACTGAACGTAGCATGTATGAGTCTAGAAATACATTCCATTATATAACATGCGATAATGTGATAACTCCTGACTCAAATTGAATTTTGTTTATATATAGATAAGATGTCATCAAACCAAGATGATTCCGATGAAGTTGATAGTAACGTGCAAGCCTCCGTTCACAGAGCAACATCTAGTAGTAATAGGCTCGTATCTGAGGGCCAGGGAGGAGAGGCTAAAGAAACCTTCTTCCAGATGATGTCAGAGTGGTTTTCAGAGTTTGTGAGAAAAAATCCTATGGCTCAACAACCTTCACCCCTACCTGTACCCCAATTGGTCCCCGTAGTTCCTCTAGGTTTGGAACTAGTACGAGTAAGCAAGCCTCCAGTTGATAAAATTCGAAAGTATAGAGCTGAAGAGTTTTGAGGTACAACTGAAGATGATTTAGAGAGAGTCGAGTTCTGGTTAGAAAACATGGTGATAGTTTTTGATGAATTATCGTGTAATCCAGTTAAATGTTTGAAATGTGTTGTTTCCTTGTTGAAAGACTCGGCTTATCAATGGTGGAATACGTTGATTATGGCGGTACCAAGGGAGCGAGTAAATTGGGAATTCTTCCAGACATAGTTCAGAAAGAAATATGTAAGTCAGAGGTTCCTATGTAACACCCCCTAACCCCAAACCGTAGCCGGAACAGGGTTACGAAACATTACCAAACCTATCAGACAATTTACATAAAATACCTATGTTCAACCAATCTAAACACATTTAAATATGCTCAAAACTTGCTAAATTTACACATTTTATATATCATCCAATACACAATTCTAATTACTTACCAAATATTATCAAATAAATCAAATTCGTACTAAATTAGTCAAGTCCTATTATATACCGTTACCAAAATCTAAATCTACTTATTTCATTTTTACATTCACCATTCAAAATGACACACATAAGACACCCTAATAATATTACCCTAGGTACATGCCATTATCAACAATTAACACGCTTTACCTCGTTGAATTCGGGATCGGCCTGGGATGCTGATTCGACATTCTCACTTTAACTTAACCTGCACACGAAAATAAACCATACGCTAAGTATGGGTATACTCAGTAGTATTTCTATAATCCGAACACTTAATAAAATAAAATAAAAATATAACAAACACTTAAAATCATATAACAATCAAAACTATTCAATTATTTAATTCATAGATAAATTTATTGTAACTTATTTCATTCTTTTCACTTACTAACATATATAGCTTTCCGCGATTTATTCACAACTCATTAAACAATTATAGTATTCACTTTTATCCAATCCAGAGATACATAATTCATTTGTCTCAATCATACTTTAGTTCACTGTTTAATATCAATAAACTATATTTAACTATTCACTTTTCAATCAGTGTTTTGTACATATCCATTTCAATAACAGTCACTACCACTCATATTAAATCAACTTGCTATCCCAGATAGCTTTCACTGTATAATGCGATTCATGTGTTTCAATCCACATTTCAATTATTCATTCAGTATTAATCTGATCACTATTATATTTAATAACCCCTATTAACATGACTCGGACTCAGACAGATACACGGATCCAACCAAACACACCAGAATATCCAACCCAAACACACCCGAAATATTATAAATCCTCCATAACACACCAGTATAATATATCCTCCCAAACACACCAATAAGGCATTAAATGCCTCTTCGGATAAACCGAAGTATATAATAACAGAAATATCTTCTCGGCCGAACTACAAATCTCCTCATCACATCACAAATCCAATGGCTTGTCATTTGTATCCATTCTAGTCCGACAAGTTAATAGGGTATTATTTTACTTTTCCAATTTCAATAATTCTTTCATCAATATACCATTCTAATAATCACGTATATTAATTTCATACATTTTCATTCAATTCAACAAATATATTTCAATTATTCATATTAATTCATAATTTAACACAATTCAATTTACTTTTCAATATCAAATATTCAAATATCACAAATCTTATATATTCATATCAATTTCCTTATATTTCCAATCAATATATTTTTTAATATAATATTCATTCAATATTCAAGTTTTTACATAAATCATATTTTTTATATAATTCAATCAATATAAATTCAATCAATATAAATTCAATATTAATTTAATAAATTCATAACATACCAAATCAACCCTCTTCCATTATCAAACACAATAATTCTCACTTCAACATTCACTAAAGGCATTGAATAAAATATAACAATTAATAACTAGGTTCGGATTATAGAAATACAAACCGTATTTTCTCGCGCTAACTCCCGTTGTCTTTGCCATTTTTACTTACTTAGCTGAGATTTCCTGAGACAACATTAGCATTAAACTTTAAAGCTTCAAACCTTCAATTTTCCCTTTTTCTTTCTTTCCTTTCTTTTTCTTCTTCTTTCTTCTCTGTTTCACGTTTACCTATTCTGTTTCTTTCCTTTTTATTTCTTTCATTTACTTTGTTTTGTCATATATATATAATATAATAAGTTAATAAATATCTATTTAATAATTAATATTTATTTTACATTTGTATACATTTTTATTATTACACATGTCACAAATTTTACCATACTTTGTCATAATTTAATATATTTATTACATAAAAATCTCATAATATAATTTCTTAATTAATAAATATCTTTTACTAAATAATAAATATCTTATTTAATATCAAATACTAATATTACAATTGTACACAGTTATATTTTCACATTTGTACCAATAAATTTATTACAATTGTCATTACTTAATTTATTTATCAAACAAAAATCTCATTATTTAATTATTTAATTAATAAATATCTTTTATTCTAAAATTAAATAAATATGCAATTATATTCCAAGTGTTCAAATACATATATTACATTTGTACAATTTTATCATCATACATTTGTCTTTATTTCAATTTATTTAATAATAATAATAATTAATAATTAATAACTAATATATAAACCGTAATAATAATTATAATATATTTATATATGATTTAAAAAAAATCTTATATTTTAATTACACCTATATATTATAATTATAATATATTTATATATGCCGCCTCATCTATTGTAAATGGCTTTATTGTCATTTTAATCCTTTTTACTTTCTTTTAATCTACAATTCAACTTTCATCCTTTATTCAATTTAGTCATTTTTCCTAATTTCTCTTAACTAAGCTAAATTCACTTAATTAAAGCCTAGTTAATTACTTAATTAACTTTGGAATTATTTTTAATAAATATTTTCTAATCTATTTTTCAGAAAGGGAGACCCGAAAATACACTTTTCTTATAACCTTAAAGTTCGGGTCGTTACATTCTAGATAAGAAACGTAAAAAGTTCTTTGAATTAAAGCAAGGTCGTATGTCAATAGCTGAGTACGAGAGGGAATTTGTGTGACTCAGTAAGTATGCTCAGGAATGTGTGCCAACAGGGGTTGCTATGTGCACTCGATTTGAAGATGGCCCAAATGAGGACATGAAGCTGTTAGTCGGGATTCTTGAGTTGAAAGAATTTCTGGTTTTAGTTGATAAAGCGCACAAGGTTGAGGAACTTAGCAAAGCAAAGAGAAAAGTCAATTATGAGGCTCGTGATTTGGGAAAAAGACCTATGGGAAAATCATTCTCATTTCCATCAAAGAAATCGAAAGAATTTCATAGTCGTTCATTAGCTTCGATGGGTTATTTTGGAAAAGATAGAGGAAAAAAAATTCAAGCTTGAAACCTCAAGCTTCACTCATAGCGAGCGTGGGCAGTGTCAGAAATAACAATCCTGAATGTCAGTAACAGGCGACACTTCAGTGAATGCAGATTGAAAGAGAGGGCATGTTTTAAATGTGGTTCCTATGATCATATCTAAGAGATTGCCCAGAAATTTTTGATAAAGAAAAGGCTCAGACTACTCGTTCGAGTAATAAAGTTGCGATAGGGAGACCACCCCGGAACATTAGAAATACGTGTAGTAACCCATTTACAGTGAAATCAAAATAGTGGTTTTGGGACTATAAATTTGACGAGTAAATTATAATTTTATTATAATTTTAATGTTTATGGGACGTTAGTAAGATCGTATTAAAATTTCATTAAGAAATTTTGACATTTGCATGCTTAATTACGTAAAAAGGACTAAATCAAAAAAGGTGCAAAAGTATAATTTTATTAGTTAAAGGTGTCAAATAGCTATGGAATTTTAATATAAGGGACATGGATGGTAAATAGACCAATTAAAGGGTTAGTGGGCATTAATGGATGAGGTATTAATGGAATTTTGAATGATTTTAAAGGTTAAAAGGGTAAATGAGTAAATAGGTTAAAATTAAATAAAACAAAATGTGTTCATCTTTCCCAAATGCTAAAACCACTGAAATTTGAAGGATAAATATCCATTCTTAGGGTTTCTTGATTCGGCAAGCTTGGGTGGAGCATGTATGTGATTTTGTATTCCATTTTTAATGATTTTTATGTTTTCGGGATTGTTGTAGATTAATCTAGCTAGCCGAGGATTGATTTGAAATTTTTTTAAAGATATAGGGTTTTTCCATGAATTTTTTTACTTGATTCTTGATGTTTTATGGTATATTATGAGTCCTTGTTGATGAATAAACAAGTTTTGTAAAGTGATTTTTGATGAAAATGTCATTTAGGGATTTATTTGTGAAAATAGTAAAATTTTAAGTTAAATTCATGAAATAGTGAGTTGTATGAGTTGATATAGGTCCCTAGTGAATTCGGCTAGTATAGTATGAGGATGAAAATGCTTAAATTTCAATTTATGAACTTAAGGACTAAATTATGAACAAGTAAAAATTTTAGGGGCAAACTAATAATTTTTCAAAAAATGAAATGTGGACTAAGTTGAATGCTAGGGTTATTAAATGAATTAAAATTTTCTATTTAGATTAAGATAGACGAAGAACAGATTTAGATCGAGAAAAAGTTAATGCCTCGGATTAGTCGATTCCATTTCTAGGCTCTAATTGTCGAGGTAAGTTCATAGTGTTTGAATTTCTATTTGTGTACTAGTATTATGTTTTAGAAAAATAATGTTGAATTGCACTTACGTGCCCTTGTTTGAACTTCGGTACCCATGAATTGCACTTACGTGCCCTTGTTTGTACTTTGGTACCCTTGAATTGCATATATGTGCCCTTGTTAGACTTTAGAAATTCTGAATTGAATAATATGTAAATCATATTCAATTTATTGATAGATTAAATGATATTCTACGTTCTTACTAAGCTTTATAAGCTTATTCATTCTTGTGGATTGTTTTGTAAATAGTAGTTGCTGACACTTTGGACGGATCAAACTTTCGGCTCACACTATCCGTCGACTTTGGTAGTTTTTATATCTCCTAGGGTAGTGGCATGTATAAACTTATGTAGTTAAATTTGAGGTTGAAATGTATTTAGGGTGTTATAAAATGGTATTTGACGAATGTGTACATAATAATTAAATATGTTTGTGTTTTGATGTCATGAATGCATAATAGGTTATTTTGGCATGTACAAGTTGTTTTGGTACCATTTAAAGTTGGTTAGTTTGTGTCATTTTCATACTTGTGATGTATGATAAGTATGGCTCAAATTATAAGGTGTTGAAGTGTTAATAACCATTTGAGGTATGATTTGGTAAAAGTTGAGTTATGTTTAGTAGTAGAAATGTGATCAAGATATGCATGTTTTGGTAAGTTTGTATGTTTGAAGTTGAGGTGCCTTGTATGACATATTGGTTGAATAGTTTTGAACTTTTGAATTTGGTCATTTCATATTGGTTTACATCAAGTTTTTATGCTTTGATTAGGTGTTATAAATGCCTTTAGATGGTTGCTTGAATTGGTAATGGAAATGGCTTGTTTTTAGGCAAATTCATGTCCACACGGCCTAAGACATGGACATGTGACTCAGCTGTGCGTGACACACAGCCAGGCGACACGGTCGTGTGTCCCCTGTAGGTTTTAAAGCATGCAAGTCAGGCTGTTACATGACCTAGCACACGGCCTAGCACATGGGCATGTGTGGCTATTTCAAGAGTTACACAGCTAGCATACGACCTGGCACACAGGTGTGTGTGGCCATTTCGAGAGTTATATTGCCTGACATACGGACGTGTGGCTTGGCCGTGTGACCCAACTCAGAGAGTTACACGGGTGAGAACACAGGCTGGGACACGGGCGTCTGTCTCATCCTTGTGACCCTTGCAGTCCAAATTTTCTAACTTTTTCATGAACTCTCCAATTGTTTTCAATTTAGTCCCAAATTGTTTCTATGGTAATTCTAGGGTCTGAAGGGCTCGATTAAGGGACGTTATGTATATGATTACGGGTAGAGGTTAGGGTGTTACATTTAGTGGTACTAGAGCTACGATTTAGTCGATTCTAGGACTAACGTAGCGGAGTAAAGTTTAGTATATACATGCCACATATACCCTGTGATAGTGTAATGCTTTTGATATGTTCTAACATTGTATTTTCTTATAGATTCATGATGTCAGCTAAATCGAATTGAGCTATAGTTAATGAAGATGAAAGTAATGTTCAAGCTTCGAATCTTAAAGCAAGTAATAGTGTGTTTATTCCACAATCCATTGGTGAGGAGATGAAAAATGTATTTCTTGGAATGATGAATCAGTGGTTCAACAAGTTCAAGCAAGCAAATCTTGCAACTCTGCCACATCCACCCCCTGTTGTGCCTCCTCTGGCACCCCTAAATACTTGAAACCCTGTACCTGTGACTGTTACCCGAGTATCAGTAGATAAATTTCAAAAATGTAAAACGGAGGAATTCAGAGGTACGATAGATGATGATCCTTCAAAAGCCGAGTATTGACTAATGAATGCAAAGGGAGTTTTTGCAGAATTGTTGTGCACCCTTGAAGATTGTTTGAGATGTGTGGTATCCTTACTGAAAGATGAAGTGTATCTATGGTAGGATACTTTGAGCACAATGACATTGAATGATCGTGTTAACTGAGACTTCTTTCAGAATGATTTCAAGAAAAAGTATGTTAACCAACTACTTATTGACCGGAAAAAGAAAGATTTTCTCGAGTTAAAATAAGAAAACAAGACTATAGCTGAGTATGAACGTGAATTTGTGCAGTTAAGCAAATATGCTCGTAACATCGTATCAAACGACAAGGAATGTGTATTAGATTTGAAGATACGTTGAATGATGATATCTGTATGGCTGTAGCAGAATTAAAGTTATAGGAATTTATAGTTGAAGAAATCTGTAAAAGCAAATGAAAGTCAGATTCGAAATTTCGAGACTATAACAAAAGAGGGTCATTCAAGCTTGCTCAAACATCTCCTTTGAAGAAATTTAAAAATAACACTAGTCAATTAGCTGCTTCTTCAAAATTCGTTGGTAGAGAGAAACTGAGGCAAAACAATTTCCAATCAGTTAATTCTCCAATGGCTAGTGTTTGATCACGTTTAAGTACTTAAGAATTCATAAAAATTTCAAGTAAAAATCATGCTTACATTGAGTAATTGAAATTACAAGGTAAAGAAATTTGACAAAGTTTTTCCCTCTTTTTCTTTAGCAATTACATTAAGTAATTGTGTCTTCTTAATTATTAATATTACTACTATCAACAAATGACTATGATAAATTATTCATTTGAGAACAAGCAATCCGTGGCTACGTTCCATATTTATTAATCCACACAATGCCAATAAGAAGATATTGTTAACTCTTTAATCGAGCTATGAATTCCATTGTTGCTATTAAAGCCCCCCAAAAAAGACTTAATAGTAAAATAAATAAAAAAAGAAATTAGGGTTTGTCAGTTCATGAACCCATTTATCAACCTTACCAAAAAATTTAAAAATAATTAAACCCACCTTTGAATTTGATCTACATTCATCTCCCCGCCCTCATTTTCTCTCTCTAAATTAAATAATTAAATAATAAATAAAATAATATTTTTTGGGCCATACACAAGTCATGTACCCAAAACATCGACTATGTGTTCGATCATCTTTAGAGTATAAGCCTCCACTTATATCAAAGCACATAAGTTATATACGCATGGTTAGTGACTAGCTTAGGATTTTGGTAGATCACACCGTGAATGTCACAAGTGAATTAATTCACAAACGGATTCAAAGTTAATTCATCTTAGGTCCAATCCAATGTATCTTTTTTCCAATGAATACATCTATGTCTCTACCCGTAAATTCAACTGCTTCAATAACCAAGACTAGTCATCTCCTCGGTTGGAATTGTAGACAACATAATAATCCTTTTAAGTATTTGAATAAAATGCTCACTTTGATTCTTTTACGGGGTTACAGACTCGTTTAAATTATCTATTGAAATAAATTGTCTTTCTAGCAATGTAAGCGTTCTTACAGTGCCACTTATCATCAATTTAAACTTAGACAATCAATGAGCTAATATTTTCTTGTCACAATTTCACTATGCTTGCAAAACATGAAAGACAAAAACACAAAATACATAATAGTAAAATGTGAAATTAACTTTATTTATTTATTCATCTTTCAAATACATAGAAAACAATTACATGTTTACTACAATATGAGCATATTTCCCAATAGTTGAGAAATATAGACATGGAATAATTGGCCAAAATGGAAAGACACAATTCAAGTAGAATTGAATTCAAAAAGTTTTTGGACCAACAGTTCAAACACCTAAAGGTATAAAGCTAGTGTGATACAGAGCAAGTTTTGCAAAAATGAAATAAGAAAAATGAAATTTCTTTAGATATATATTTTTTTGTGGACACAATAATCTTTAGATATCTTATTAGAATGGCAATCATGAAAGATTTGAAATGCACCTAATGTTTTTTGTGAACTTACATCCTCATCTAGGTTAAGAGCTTCGGCATCTCGTCTAAGCCACCCCCAATAAGGAGCATAAGGAGAAGGTTGAACTCGAGAAATCAATGTGCCTTTCACGATGATATGGGGCACAAGACCGAAGATTGCTTCACGCTAAAAGATGCCATAGAGGAAGCTGTCTGAAATGGAGAACTGATAGAATACATGAATTAGAGTAGTTTGCAGTAGGGTCAGAGCTCGTGCGGTGATCCCAAAAGCAAGCAAAAGGTTCAAGGCATCATCTATGTGATTGTAGGAACATATGGCGAATAAGCAGGTTCTAACACAAAAAGAAGAGCACACATATGGAGTGTGATGTTAGTTAGTGCTCCCAAGAGGCCGTACCGACAGGAAAAATAGAGTATCAAGTTTGGTGTCAAAGATAAAAAGTTGGTACGCGACGAAGAGGAAAATGACCCGATGGTGGTCTCAGTAACGGTTGTCGATTTTAAAGCCAAAAGAATACTTGTCAGCAACGGAAGTGTAGTGGAAATGTTACCCTGGGAAGCATACCGAAAAATAGGATTGAAAGAGCAAGCATTGTCCAGATTAGGTCCGTTGTACGGTTTTAAGAACCACTTAGTCGAGGTGAAAGACTGAATCACCCTGCCTGTCACCTTGGGGGATGATGAGCACACTACTACAGAGTACATTCAGTTCTATGTTGTGGACCACCTGATGCCATATAACGCCATTTTTTGGAGACTAATAATGAGAATGGCAAGGATGATAATTGCAACATTCTATATGAAAATTAAGTTCCAGCAAAAACTAGAGTTGGATTCCTACAATCTGATCAGCGCACTGCGAGGCAGTGTCACATGTTATCTGTCAAGCAAGCAAGAAAACCTGTGGCTGAGGGGTGGAGTTCGCAAAAGGCTGAGTTAGCAAGTCAAGCTTTGGGTTTGGATAGTCTGGATGTCAGAGATAAGCACAGGAGTAAAAAACCCGAAGCTGTGGAGCATACCAAGACCTTGCAGCTATTTTGCAACAACGAAGAGAGAACTGTCAAAATTTATTTAGCATTTAAAGAAAAAGAGAAGAACATGTTAGTTGGATGTTTGAGGAAAAATACAGATGTTTTTTCCTGGTCCAAGGCAGACATGTCGAACATAGACCCCCAAGTGATTGTGCACAAGCTGAATGTTTTCCTAAAAGGAGAAGCCACTAAAGTAGAATAGATAAAAGTTTGCGCCTCAAGTAATAGAAGTAGTGAGGTAGGAGGTTACCAAGCTATTGTCGGCAGGATTCTTTCGAAAGGTAGAATATCTAGATTGGGTCTCGAACATGATAATGGTGAAGAAAGTGAACGGTAAATGGAGGATGTGTATCAACTTCACCAACCTCAATAAGGCATGTCCCAAAGACAGTTCCCCTACCCTCGATCGGTCACTTGGTTGACGCTTCAGCAGGCCTCAAATTCATGAGCTTTATGGATGTCTTCTCATGTTACAATCAGATCCTGTTCGAAAGAGACGACTAGAAAAAAATAGCCTTCATCTTGAGAGAGGGATTGTTTTGCTACTAGGTTATGCCCTTCGGCATAAAAAACGAGGGCGTGACCTATCAGAGATTGGTAAATAGGATATTCAAGGACCAGATAGGCCACGGTCTCGAGGTCTACATCAATGATATGTTAGTAAATAGATATCCATGAGCGAGCATGTATGAAGCTTATTAGAAACATTCATAATCTTAAGAGCTCGCGGCATGAAACTGAATTCGGAGAAGTGTGCTTTTGGGGTGCGAGTCAACAAATTCTTAGGCTTTATGATTTCAGGAAGGGGAATAGAGGTAAACCCAGAGAAAATCTAAGAAATCATGGAAATGTTCCCACCGTGGACAATAAAAGATATACAACGTCTTAGGGGAAGAGCAGTAGCACTGAATAGATTTATCTCGAGGATGGCAGACAAGTGTCTTCCATTCTTCAAAGCTTTAAGAGCCTCCATCTCATGGACAGAAGAGTGCCAAGCAGCCTTTGAGGAACTAAATTTATACCTCACCTCCCCTCCACTGTTGAAATTACTTCAGATAGGAGAAACACTCTTCCTATACTTAGCTACCTTAGAAGAGATAGTTGTACCAGCATTGGTTAAATCAGAAGGTGTCCACCAGTTCCTGATATATTATATCAACAAGGTGCTCCAAAATGGCGAACTGATGTACTCAAAAATAGAAAAAGGCATCTATACTCTAATTGTTGCAACTCGCAAATTACAACAGTACTTCCAAGTCCATTCGATTGTTGTGGTCACCAATTAGCTTATGAAAGAAGTACTATCGAAGACAGATACTTCGGGAAGGGTAACAAAGTGGAGTATTAAGCTCACTAAATATGGGATTGACTTCGCCCCGTGAACTACAATAAAGTAACAGATGCTGGCTAATTTCATAGTAGAGTGTTCCTTCGAAAGAACTATCAATGCCGCAAGAAATACACATACAATTGACAATTCAAAAAGTTGGGTAGTTTACGTTGATGGCTCCGTAGCCAAAACAAGATCAAAGGCAGGAGCACTCATAATCAACCCAAGTGGCAACGAGTGGCAGTATGGATTTTCATTTGGGTTTCAAACATCAAATAACATTGTGGAATATGATGCCTTAGTATTAAGATTATAGTTAGCACACCAACTAGGAACAAAAGGATCTAATTGTCCATACAAATTCGCAATTGGTGGCAAAGCAAATGAATGGTGAATACGACATGAAAGAAATAGTGTTGAAAAAATATCATACAATGGCAACTCACCTGCTCGCAGGATTCAACAGAGCCCAAATTAAACAACTCCCGAGAAATGACATCACACACGCTGACGCTTTGTCAAAATTAGCATCCTCTGTCACCATCAAAGAAAGAGAATACTCTTACTAAAGCATAAGGAAACCCTGAGCTATAACATGCCCCAGGTACTTTGCATAACTTAGGAGGAGACTTGGATGACACCAATAATCCACGCACTCCAAGGCATGCAAGACAACCAAGACAGGAAAGAGTTCGCAAAACTACAACGCAAGGCTACGAGGTATGCCATCATCACAAATCATAAATATTTGCTAAACTTCCAATATATAAATTGCATATTTGAATACTGCAAGCTCATTACATGATAAATTAAGATAATGTGTTTTATCTTACGATTAATAGATACACCATTTTGAAGATTGTATTGTATAGAAAAGGGTTTTCGCATCCACTATTACGGTGTCGATCGCCATCTAAACCAGAGTATGTTATGAGAGAGATCCACGAAGGAATTTGTGGCGATCACTAAGAGGCAGATTACTCACACATAAATCTTTAGGCAAGGATACTACTAGCCTACAGCCTAGGAGTACGCCCATAAGTTAGTTCACATATGTGATTCCTGCCAAAGAAATGCCCAAGTCCAGTGACGACCAGCAGAACCCCTCCAAGCCATGTTAAGTCCATGGCCATTTGTAACTTGGGGGGTTGATATCCTTAGTCTGTTTCTAATAGCCATGGTACAAAAGAAATTCATTGTAGTGGTTGTAGACTACATTACCCAATGGATTGAAGTGGAAGCTTTGGCAACCATCACAGAAAAATAGATTGAGTCTTTTCTTTGGAAATCGATTGTATGCAGGTTTAGAATACCTCGCACAATCATCACAGACAATGGCACACAGTTTCATGGAAGATTTAAAAGATTCTGTACTGTCCTTCAAATAGTTCTGGCTCGAGCTTTAGTAAAAACGCCACAAACTAATGGGCAAGTAGAAGCGATGAACAAAAAAATTCTAACAACCTTCAAGAAAAGTTAGAAAAGCTACCAAGAATTTTATGGGCCATGCGAACTACAACCCTTGTGACAAGAGAAACAACTTTTTTTCTGGTCTACGGTGCGAAAGTTGTAATCCCTATAAAAATTGGTCTAAGGTCGAATAGAACACAACACTTCAATGAAAAATCTAATTAAGAGGCTCTCAGACTTAACCTCAATCTAATTGACGAACTCTGAGAAGTAGATAAAGTTAGAAACATAGTACGCGCCTAACAAGTAGCTCATTACTATAATTCCAAGGTCAGAAACAAACAGTTCCAAGTGGGCAACCTCGTCTTAAGAAATACAAAGGATAGTCTACCTGCTTCCCAACGAGGAAAAATGGATCCAAATTTGGAAAAGCTATATAAAGTGATAGAAAAAATAGGTTACGGAGCGTATAAGCTAGCAAGAATGGAGGGCATAGCTGTACTACGAACTTAGAATGCCCGACATCTCAAAAAATACTATGTATAACTCCTTATCCTATGAATGAAAAATTTTCCCCAACAACGTTCATGTGATATTAAGGTTCACAGAAAAAGAGTTGCAACCTCCAAAATAGTTAGCGAAAGAAAATGTCCTAACTATCATATTAAGGTTAACAGGCGAAGAATTGCAACCTCCAAAACAGTTAGCGAGAGCAAAGCTCTCAACTGTCATATTAAAGTTCCCAGGCGAAAAACCACAACCTCCAAAACAGTTAGCGAGAGCAAAGCTCAAAACTATAATGTTAAGATTCGTAGACAAATAGCCGCAACCTCCAAAACAGTTAGCAAGAGCAAAGCTTTTAGCTGTAATATTAAGGTCCACAGGTGAAAAGCTGCAACCTCTAAAATAGTTAGCAAGGGCAAAACTCCTAGCTGTACAATTAAGGTTCGCAAGTGAAAAACCACAGCTTCTAAAATAGTTAGCTAGAGTAAAGCTTCCAGCTGCCATATTAAGGTTTGCAGACGAAAAGCCCCAACCTCCAAGATAGTTTACAAGAGTAAAACTCTCAGTTTGTTATCTTTCAAAATTTTCTTAGGTATGAAACAACTAGCGAATTCGCATCCACAACTTATTATCTTTTAGAATTTTTTGTGAAATATGTGTATATGTGTTACCTTTCAAAATTTTCGTTAAAGATCGCGCTAGCAATCTTCGAAGGTTCTTCACAAATACTGACATAGTTGTGCGATAAAAATGACTAAATTCGCAAACGCATAAAAACAATGACTACAAAATATAACATATTCTCATTAAAAACAAAAAGGTACAATGTATTCAATAAATTAATGCATGTTATCTCTATCTACACCTTGATGCACATCATCAGAAGGAATAACATCATTGTTCACAGCAGAGGGAACCGCATCCTTATTCGCAGTAAGATCCTCCTCTATATAAAAATTTGGAGAACTCCTTCAAGTAGACACAAAGGAGTCTCACACAGCACCTGAGGGACATAACACATCGAAGCCTAGCAAGCTCATATCCACCCCCTCGAGAGCATCAAGATCCACTTTGCAAACATCAAAAAGACCAGTAGTGACCTGGGCATGGAGCAGAATGTTCATCTTCAGCTTTGAAATAGAACTTAAGACATTCTAAGTTGTCTTTTTCTTAAAATCTTGAAAGACCCGAAGATGTTCCTTGATTGTGTCATCCACTTGATCTTGACACTCCCGGATAATCCTGTCTGTTTCGACTGCGTGCTCTTCTGTAAGCCTGCCCAACTCAACTTGCAGAGCCTCTTTATTTTCCCTTTCAGTGGCCACCTCACATTCTAACCCCTCAGCTTTAGTCTCTACAATGGCAAGACACTCCATGAAATCTTCATTTTGCTTAATGATGATCTCATTTTTCTTCATCATCTTACGGTGCTACTTGCTAACTTTGCCTTAATATCTGGGAGCTCCCTCTAACAAGCCTCCACATACCTTACCCCAACCATATTGGCCTAAGAAAGTAAAAATCGCAGAGATGAGCACAAGGTTGATTGTAACACCCCTTACCCGAGTTCGAGGCCTGGACCAGGCACGAGGCATTATCATACTTAACTACATGCATACAATCATTTTCGAGTCACCAAGACCTAATCAAACTTAAAACTTTTTTGAACCTTGTTTAAACTCCTTAATGTGAGTTTACGAGGCCTCAAGCTCTCATTGGAAACCATTCGAAACTAACTCGGGTTCTTAAATCGACTTAATAAAAATGATCCTTGAAACAGGGTACATGCCCGTGTGGAAAGGCAACACGCCCGTGTGATCATTACAACATAGCCGTACTGATGGCCCGTGTGACACACACAGCCTAAGCATCTAGGGGCGCGCCCGTGTCCCATACCTGTGTGAATTAAATTTTAAATTCGAACCTACAAGGGTTTTCACATGGCCTAACACACGCCCGTGTCTATGGCCCGTGTCCCTCACACGGCCATGACACGCCCGTGTCTTAACCCGTGTTTAAAAACCTTGACATTTTATTTCTGACGTCAGCATCTAATAAGGGACACACGGCCAAGGCACACGCCCATGGCCAGAGACCATGTCCTCTACACGGCTGAGACACACGGCCGTGTCCCTGCCCGTGTGTTTACTACCGTGCATTCTGCCTTGCAAATTTTACGTGCAAGGGACACACGGCTGAACAACACGCCCATGGGGCTGACTGTGTGTCACACACGGCCTAGACACACGTCCGTATGTCTACCCATGTGGACGATATAGGGCTATCTATCAAGCCCTTTGCCACCCTAAAACACAATCTATCATACCCAAGTCTATTATAACATGATTTCTCAACCAAGCAACCATAACTAAGGCTTATATACATTGCATACATATACGACCATGCCAACAATTTTCACATTCATGAAAGATTTTCTTGCATCCATAAAAAAACTTTCAATATTAGCCATTGTTCATGGATTTATACAAAATGAGTCAAGTACTAGTTTAAGCCAACACATTTGACCCCAAAACAATGACACAAAACTCAAAAGCCAAGATCCTATACATGTCATAATCAAAATGAAAGATCAAACTATACCGAACGCTTCAGTTGATAGTGTGACTAGCTTCTCCGACGTAAGCGATGATCCTCGAGCTACTTTGGTGGCACTATAAGAAGATGGAAAAGAAATAGGGTAAGCATAAAACTTAGTAAGTTGCATGAAAATAAACATCAACTAATTATCATACAACAATATATTCATGACCTTTCATGACTTGTTCATGCATATCATAAATGGACATAAGTATAACTTACTCATCAACATCCAATACCATTTATATGGTATATATTAAGCTCACATCTCATACATTTCAAGTAGGTACCTGTACCACTCACCACATGGTCATAACTTTTCTCATTTCGATATAAGTCATAAGTCTTTTGTTAAATCATTTGGAATATTATCGGATACTCAATGACCCTGAATATAGGATAAGATGCCAACGCCATGTCCTAGACATGGTTTTACACTGGCTAGCATATTAAAGTCGATGTCATGTCTCAGACAGGTCTTACACTGACTTTCATTTATCGAGGTCGATGTCGTGTCCCAGACAGGTCTTACACTAGCTCTCATCTATCGGTGTCGATGCCATGTCCCAGACAGGTCCTACACTGGCTCTCATCTATCGGTGTCGATGCCATGTCCCAGACAGGTTTTACACTAGCTTGTATATTGCGAGGACGATGCATGTCCCAAACATGTCTTATACTAGCTCTCATCTCAATGCCGATGCATGTCCCAGACATGTCTTACACTGGCTCTCATAATATGGCCGATGCATGTCCCAGACATATCTTACACTGGCTCACATACCACCCAACGTCATGGTACGAATATCCAAGTCTATTCCAAATGTTCAACCGGAAGTCTTTGCGACAATAATTTCTTGACATGCATTCTCATAATCGCAATCAAACAATTTATGCAATATCAATTCAATCATACATCATAGCAATATAGTCGCATTATTTACATGCAACTTACCTCGGATTACAAAATATAGACGACTAGACGATTTACTCTACTTGCTTGGCTTTCCCCGATCCAAGTTCAGTTTTCACCTTTTAGGGTCTAAAATGATAAAAAAAAAAAATTCACTCATTTAATCACCAAATTAATAAAAACATCGAGAATATACAAATTGGGCAAAATTAACCATTTTGCCCTTAGGCTTTCACAAAAATTACGATTTTGCCCTTGGACTCATAAATTTATTTTTATCAAAAAATTTTAAATCTTAAGCCTAGTCGAACCCTTTTTACTCTTATAGTGACCCAAAATTCCCATTATTTCACAACATTACTGTCCATTTTACAAATTTTATAAAATGGTCCTATTTGAGTTTTCATGAGAAGTTCTTTCACAAAAGTTGTTTACTACACAACTAAGATTCATTTTCTTCCATAAAAACTCAGCAAACATCATAAATTCTTTCATGGAAAATCCCTAAACTATCAACCATTTTGCAAAATGGTCCCCCCCATTAGCTAGCTCATGCCATAAGAGTTCCAAAAGCACTAAAATTATTTTTAAAAAAATGGATATTTAAATTACTTACTTGAAAGAGAGATGAATGGCTGAAAGTTCAAAATTCCAAAACGCTTAGAATGGTTGAAAATTTCGGTGGAGGAGGAAGGAGAAATGGAAAAGATGAAGGCTAGTCTCTTAGGGTATTATTTTATCATACATTAGGTCATCAATTTACCTAACCATTTGACCCATTGATTTCTTGTCCCTATGGCCGACCATGCCTCTTTAAAGGGGTCTAATTGCACTTTAAAGGCCTCCAATTATAGCTCTCTATCTATTTAACACCTTTGGCTAGTAAATCACACTTTTTCTCATCATGCGATTTAGTCCTTTTTCGCAATTAAACTCACAAACGCTAAAATTAATTCACCATATTTTTCATGCACTAATGAAATCATGTCATAACACCAAAATAATAATAAAATAATTTCTCTAACTTCAAATTTGTGGTCTCGAAACCACTATTCCGACTAAGCTCAAATTCGGGCTGTTACATTGATGTTGGGGGTAGTTGCGCTCTGCTTGGCCTAACAGCTTCTGGCATTGGGGCCTGCCATCTGAGGGTTGTGACATCAGGGTTATAAAGGTACTCCTGCACGCTTAAATTCTCACACCAAGGAAATGAACTTCCATTACCCTCAATCAACGTTTTTCTAACGACAGACACAGAAGGAGAAAAACGAGCAACAAGTGGATCATCAGCAACCGGTGATTGGCGAACTAACAGTAGGAGTAGAAAATGGTAAGTTCGCGGGTAGAAAACTGGAAGGATTCAAAGCTCCAACAACAACCCCAACAGGATCTATTCCTTTTGTACTACAACGCTTCTGCTATATACTGTTCATTTCTTCTTCACTTGCAGAGTTAATAGGCACAGCCCCCGCAGCGGTCTTACGCTTCTTGCAAGCATCGCCGACTAAGGAATCAATGTTCATTGCCTCGTTGAGCTCGCAAGAAAGACTAATAGTCCCACTTGAAATATCCTTGGAGCCCTAATCAATTCTTGCACTAATAATAACCCTGTGATTAGTGAGAATAGTTAATAAATTAATATTTGACCCAACAACCCCCTTGTGCGAACTCAACAAGAGCAAACGGAAGAAGCTTCATCTAGTAGAAATGATAGAATAAGTTAAAGGGCTCCACCATACGACCCAACAGTATCTGACCTAATTGATCGAAAAAGTCATGAGGCTAGGTAGCCCTATTAGGCAATGCACTAACTGACTGAGCGACCTTTTGATTGTCACCAAGCTTCCATCCATTAGGGCTAAAACCCTTCAAACAATATCTGAAGACATCTCTCGCTGTGATGGGAGTCTAGAGTCAAGGGACGACCAATGCGAAGCCTCTAAAACTAGGCAATAGCTTCACCATAGCAAGGCTTCATTGAAACGCACACATGTCCTTACTGGGTGAAGATCATTTTATGGGAAATCCGAAGTTCTTGCCAAGTATATTGCGAACTCAGACGTACTTTCCTCGGTTTAGATGAAGGTTAGAACAGTGATTTCAAATAATTGTTTGCACTTTCTTGCGATGAGAGAAGTAGAACCTCGTCGAATCCTCCGAACCATGACCCTTCAACTGATACAAATGTTGAAAAACTATGAGCATAGGTATCTCACATCGCTGACTACAGTCGAGGAAATACACCATAGCGAGTCACTGAAAAAAGCCTGAAAGTTGGCTGTAAGCAATGTTGTAGTCATTCGGAAGGATGCAGAAGAAAAGGTGCACCCGTAAATGAAACTCAGCCTCTAATGCATGCAATAGAAGCAGAAAGTGATCCTCAGTGGTCTCACATAATCGATGTAACCCCTCTGAAAGGGAGAACTCATACGCAAAATTGAAAAGTTCTATTCCAGCACTAATAGAACTCGTTTTAACTCCTTCCGTTTAGTGGTGCATACGTAAAATCTCTCTCACCAGAACCGAAGACGACCAATACACTGAGATGATGCAATTATCAACTCCTCTCATCCTCACCATGCTGTCGACAAAAGAAGGAAACAAAAGTTTTAAAAGAAAAATAGAAGCCTTTGAAAATTACCTTTATTTTGATTGCAGAAAACACTAAAAATGAATTTAGGGTTTAAAAGGATATCTTTTTAAAGAAGAAGTTTCATTCCCGCCTATTAGACGATTCATATGACTGAGGGATATCAACGGCCTAAATGTGAACAAACGAAAACAATTCAATTTTCAACAATCAGATATAAACACGCGAGAGCCGCTCGCGCACGTGGTAGAATGACTATTATGCATCACAATTCGCAATGTACCCAACAAGCTGCATTTAATCCTGATGTGATGGACATAAGGAGCGCCACTTTATGACACCCCTTAGGCCCACTTGAAGGGGAGTAAATTGTTATACGTCAATAACCTGAGACCCAAGTCCTAAAAAGGATCCAAGCCTCCGACCCACGACCCACGACCTGACCAGGAGAAGAAATAAGGCGAACCAGCTCGCAAAACAAGGCTACAAATGTAGCTCGAGGGAACCTTGTGCGAGCCTACAGAGTAAGGTCGCAGGATTAGCCCATGGATCCAGCTCGCAAGGCAAAGTTACAAACAGCCTACAGGTTAAGGTCGCGAGATCAACCCACGGATCTAGCTCGCAAGGCAAAGTTATAGACCCAGCTCGTAAGAACTTAAAGAAAATCGCAATCTCATTTCGCATACACCTAAAAAAACTCACTGAAAGGGCCACGTACTCCGCAACTATCCAGGCACACGTCTAGTAGCTACGAAGCCCACCCAGAGCGCCAGCCCAAAAGCACAAAGGACCACGTGCTCCCTAAGTATGTGCCTAGCAAACCTAGAGTCCACAGATAATGTCAATATTAGGGACAAAAAATGTTAGCACCGGAGGCAATAGAATCAAAACAAAATAGTTAGGCCACACTATGAGCTGTAATAACACTTATAACCACATGTATAAATACCCCAATATTCCTATCAATAAGATACGAGAAATATTACTCAACAAAAGTCTACTTTTATTTTATTTATACTTCTTACATCTATAAATAGAAACTTTGGAAAAGCATTCTATTTATTATTTATTTCATAACATAAACATTAATTTAATTATTTTTCTAAGCAAAGTCGTTTTATTCAACTAAGAGAGAATAAACAAAACATGTGCAGGTGCACTAAGCCAGCAAAAGCTACAGAGCAATCAAAGCAATAAATAAAAGACAATACAAGAGAAACACAACAATCACACCACGACAGAAACTTCATGACCACCATCGTGCCTCAAGCATACTCATCCTCTCGATTCCAACTTTCGCTACAAAGGCCACAATGCAGCCATTGACCCTCTTCTATAATGAAGCCACACATGAACATTAATGTGATATAATTATATTCAATACATATTATATTACAAAGAATAATATACATACACCTTTAAGGACATAATATATCAATTATTATATAATCAATCGAGTTAATCAAAGCCAATAGAGAATAGGTATAACAAAAAGTCACCCATCCCCACAAAAGCAAGGAAAAGTAGACCATTCCTTTCTTTGATATGGTCTATAGCTTATACATACTGTGTTTTCTTGACATGTAACAATGCAGCTTTCATTGCCAAACCTTGTAAGGAGAAAACCCAATATCAACCTTTATATATACTGTGCATCAAAGCTCAAATGTCGGGACTTGAGCTTTGAAGCCATGCGTGGCCTGGTACACCAACCGAGTCATTAAATTCCTGTAGGGATCTTCTTCTCTTTTTTCCTTCAAGTAGGCTATGCATTTCTCAACCTCTGTCTTCACATGCAAATATACTTCATGAGCTCTCTCCCTGTTTCTTAGCTCTTCTTTCCTCTCTTCAAAACATATATCAATTGTGTCAATCATGATACATATAAAAACAATATAGTTGTAGAAAGACAGTACCTTTTGTTTCAATAGGTTTCCCAAAATAATAATAAAATCGGCCTGGCAATTTAGGAACAACTCCGGGAAGGTAGACATCTTGGTTCGACACTTCGCCACTGGCATCAATCCTACCATTCCAAAATTTTAGGGAAACCAACCAGAGAATTATGCAATGGGAAGAATTTATAGCAATTATAGAGAACTTATCAGATAAGTGTATAGAATTGGTACCTCAAGTGCACAACCTCTTCTGTGAGCTCTTTTATGAACGTCCTCAATGAAGGGATTTGCATTTGATCATTGTAGTCAAAAACGAGCTGACAACAGGAATTGTGCAAAAATCCATATGAGCAATGTGCTTGTATATACATACACACTATACTATTATTATTTTACAATCGAACCCACATATTTCATGTTACATTAATATTAGATCGAAAATGCCAAATTTTAAGTAAATTAAACTTTTCTAACTAATTTTTTTATGTACAAAAAAAATTCAAATGTTAAATATATATTAATGTAGACAATATTTTTAATCAATATGATAGATATATCATAACTATTAGAAAATTTACATACATGCCATATTTATAATAAGCTCAGATATGCAGGGACACGTTGACAAGGATGAATTGAAAAAATTGTTTAACTAGAATTGCTCTAGAAGACCAAATGCTTCATATGCTCCAAAATAATAGGCTACTATAGACACTAGCCTTAGAAAGTTATGCATATGGTGCAATAAATGTGTCAGGCTCACCTCACCAACATCATCTTCTCCTACCACGCCAAAAGGTACAATTTTGGCTCCAAATCTGGATGCCATCCTCACAAACTCCGACTGTTCCGGCCAGAATAACTTGTATTCTTCTCCCTGAAAAAAATGTATAGTTCAGAATTCCCGAGTATCTTAGTCCTTCAAATCTTAAGAAATTCATCCAGCATTGGTGATTTGCAATGAACACAAACAAATGGCAAGTTCATCAGCACTTTATCTTCAAAGTCTATCTACCCCATGACAGTCACTAATTTTAATTCATAACAGAGGCATCGAACTTGTATGTATGATGAAATTAAAGATATGGTAAAAGTACAATTGTTGAATTTTCAATTTTGTATTAGAAGCCTGAACTTTGATCAAGCCGAGCATTAGATCTATTTTTCAGATAGAAAATGTCCTTATGAAGTGTTATGTAAACTACCTTCCTATGAAGAGCCTCACGAACACCTCCAGGATACAGCAAGGCATGAGACTTTGAAGATAAAAGTTTATAGAAGTTGGATCCAGACACAGGAACTGCACCCATTAGTCTATATGTGTCAAATGAACCTAGATCAAGCATTCTGCCTTCTTTGGCTCTAGTAAACATCATCGGATGGGCTATCCCTCGCAAAAGAATATTTCTCTCCATGAGAAACTGAAGCACTAGGGGAGCCAATTCAAATCCCAGCAACATGTGATACCCAACATACAAGACTGGTCCTTCTGAGGGTATTCCAGCCAGGCCCCTCACCACTTTCCCATCCTCTAAAGTTGAGAGCATCACAGGACTAGTAACAGCAAGTACCCATCTAGGAATAACAATACTTTGTAGTTATTATTAAATGTTAATGTGCTTACACAGCGAAAAATATACTATAATTGGGAACTGCCACTGTGATCATATCCGCATCAAGCAAAAACATAGGGATCGACAGTAACAGATCCTGGCATTGAATCTTGGGGTATATATACTTTAATTAAATATCTTCTTATGTTTTACCAATATAAAAACACATACATAAATACTATACAAATAAAAGTAAATACTTATAGAACAAAACAATTCCAACCATCAACTTTTACATACCCCAGACAAACAAAATGTCATTCTTCCAATTAGAATCACCCATGGTTTATTCCTGTTAACGCAATTTGCATGAAAGTTTTGCTATAGGATATATTACCTGTTTGATTCATATATTTTCTTGAATTCATAAGGTGTGGGTGGTATGTAATCTGACACGTAGTCAAGGTATTTTCCATGACGATAGAAACTAGCACCCTTGATGGCTGTTACCAAATCAAAACTGTCTTCCTGCGATGAATGAGCAAAAATATGAGGCATTTTCAGAATGGGTTGAGAAATGATATTTCAAGCAAAATATTGTTTCAAGACCCTGCATTATTATGTAAACAAATGATACTTATTCATCTTAGTTAGTCTTCAGTTTTATTTAACCTCTTTCTTACCCAAATTACTTTTCCATCAAAAGCATTTTCATGCTGCTGATTATTTACAGAACATGAGAGAGAGACAGAGAGAGAGAGAGAGAGAGAGAGAGAGTCCTACTAAGAAGAGAAAATGCCCGCTTTCTTCAAACACACGTTTCTCACATTTAGGCAACATGCGGTACAGTCTTTGAGCTTCCTCTTCACTGGGAAACAACTGATCCTTCCCACTATAACAAAAAATAGAAAATACCATCACAATAGGGGCCATAAACTAGGCAAGAATATTAACAAAAAGATCAATGGATGGAGTTGATGACTAATTAAGGACCTGCAAAGCAACAATGCTTGATTTTTTACAGCATGGAGATGTGAATTGGCAGATGAAGAAGCAGATTTAAGCATTTGTAGCTTCCAGAGAAGTGTTTCCCTGGGTAACATGTCAGCCAGAACCTGAGACTTAAATTGTCAATTCTTTTTGCACCAAAATGAAAATACATTAGGTGAAATGCATACCATGAGCATCATAAACTATGTGAAGCTATTATCTTTTCTATGAATAAAAAGTTGTATCCTCAAATATAAAAGCATATTCAAACTATCATCTCCATATACATTTTGGCAACAAAATAATGCAGATGTGGAAGTAACACAATAAATGTCAACTGAAATAGTAATTCCAGCATTAATGTTTCATAACTGAATCTTACAGAGAGATAAGACGACATTGCAACCAGATCCTGTGTTAGCTCTCCAACAATTTGGTGTGGCATAAGTCCCTTTGCCGCATTTTCGAAGGCCATCCTCAAAGGATCACCTAAACAGATACCATTGCTCACATCTCACCAACATTCTTAATTATTTCTGATCAGCAATAAGAATAATAGATCTACCAAAAGTGATGCTAAAATATTGTTATTTTATTTGTTTTCAACAAAAAGTCATTAACATTATGCTTTTAAGGCTGTTAGACTAAATAGAACAAGTTAAACACCTCAGCCTCAGGTAAGTATCAAGGCCAACAAACTGGAATTTAAAGAAAAGCCTCCAAACCTGATGCCAAGTTCAGCATGTAAGGGAGGTACAACGAGAGTTGATCAGGCATGACTTGCAGTACAGGTATTAGAGATTGTAATTGTGACCTGCTAAATGATGTAGCTGCAAACAGAACATAAGCGAGACAGCAAACACTATTAATTGTATTGCAACGATCAACATCACTCTTTAGCCAGTTTTCAGGGGTTTAAAGTACATCTTATCATCTCTGTTGCATCCACCTCTTACTATTCCTTTACAAGTAAAATCTGTTATGTTCAGGTTCCAAAAATCAATCCTATTTTTATATCGGACAGGATCATAACAGCATAAGTGTGCACCTGGATTGGCCAAAATTAGCACAAGATCAGCGTCAGGGTTACGAGCAGCAACATCTAAGGCAATGCATGCTCCAAGAGACTCTCCAACAATATAAATTGGTCGGTCTGGTGATCTCTTGTATTCGGACCTTACTGTTCTTTCAACTAGCTTCACTAGATCTAAGGAAGGAAAATAAACAAATTATGCAAATAGAACAGAATCAAAATGAAATAATATTAAAACAGGATATTAATGGTCCTTTTTAATATATAAAGAGACACTATGATCAACTTGGCATTAGCTTTTTGCTTAGTACTTCTTGAAAAATCAAATTCTGAGCCATTTACAAGCTATTTACCAAAGTACTTGAAATAATCAAGTTGATAAAAATAAGAAAAATTTCAACATGAATCAAAAACTTTAAATAAAGGGTAGTAAAGTATAGTTTGGATTTACTTGGTAAGATTTGTCATTAAGAAATAATAATGCTTTATATTATGTTGAAAAGTTAAAGACAGAAAGTACATAGGATTAGGAATATACGCTTTCAACATATGCATGAAAGGCCGGATCTTTACCTGTAAATGATGTTTTATCCGTTACTGGAATATGCAAACACCAAATTTCGAAAATCCTTCATTCAATAATTTTAAAAAAAAAAAAATCAAATTCAATTCAAGTTCAGAAAAAAAGTTTACTTAAAAAAAAGAGAGTAAAAGTGTCACTTACTTTCCCAGTTTATGATGATGTTTAAAAAGTCCAAGCCCCATGCCATCAATCCCTGTATTAACGTTCAAATTTAATAAAAAAGAAAAAAAAAAGTTGATAACTATGAATTTCATTTTCAAAAAGTTGATAGCTTTATTATAAAGTTAATGTCAAAAGCTAGCTATGATTTCCTTATCAAAAACTCCAAAAAAAAAATGAAAAAGAAATTCAAACCAGGCAAAAAGAGGAGGAGAGGAGAATCAGGAGCATGGGACCCGCACTCCAAAGGAGTAAACCACCGTGGCGGCCCTGCCTTTGATTGGATCATCAAATCTTTGCACTCTTGGAAATATTCTCTCAACGTTTTTCCTTTCTCGTCGGTTATTTCCTGAGGATTCGAGAAAATATTCGATGTTAACTCTTCTTCTTCCTTCCTTCCCTTCCTATTCTTCTCTTCCAACCATCTTCCGTTCTCCGTTGACCTCGTTGCAACCGTCGCCGGTGACGATTTCTGATCTGCAGACACCGCCATCGCTCGAAATGAGCTTAAGCACCGGTTCCTCCCCGAGTTTCCGGCCGTTGACGTCACTAACGGGCTGGCGACAAACAGAGAAGGTCCGGTTGCCGCCATGGGGACGAATCCCTTTTAGTTGTCTGATTGGAAATGGGGGAAATTTATAAAGAAAAGTGATTAATATATAATAAAGTGAGAGTAGTGGGACTTATACCTTTGTAGTGGAGTGGAAGACTATATTTTATATGAAAATAGTGAGACAAAGATAAACTCAGACAAAACATCTTTTCAACTGCCAGGTCTATACGATGCTCCTGTTGGTCGAAGCTTTTAGTAGCTAATTTATTAAATTAATTTCCAATTAAATAATTTATTAAAAAAATAGTAATTCAAATAAAAAGCGGTAATAATTATTTTAGCTTTTTATTTAATTTTTAAATTTATATTTTTTATTAAATCACTCTAAAATTGATGATAAAAAATAAATATTTGTTAATTTTATTGACGTAGCTTACACGTGAATTGTTATGTTAATGACATGTTAATATTTTTAAAATTTTAAAAAATTAATTAAATATTTACATGTTATCCATATATAGATATATATATCATATTAATAAAGTTAAAAAATATTAAGTTTTTATTGATTTTGAGTGATTTGATAGAAAAAATAAGCTAAAAAATAAAAAAAAAATATTAAATTATTTTTTTATAAAATTAGAGTATGAAATAAATTATTATACCTTTTAATAATAAAGTTGACTGTGAAAGCAATTAAAATAAAAAAGTGTAATTATGCTAGCTTGTGTTGCGTTAAATGAAACAGACAAATGAAGAAAGTTAAATATAGATGATGAGAAAGCGATTCATTTTTTTAAGATTATTAGTCAATTTTTTCTTTACTTTTTTTTTATCTAATTTAGTAATCATAGGTTTAGAGTACAACTAAGCCTCTACAGCTGATTTATAAATTAAAAAATAGTTTTTTTTTATGTGGTTATATGAGTTAACATATATAAAGATATCTGAATTTAGTAATTTATTTTTAGTTGGTATTTAATTTTTTACATTTTAAAATGTGAGACTATCATATGTTATCATGCTATTAGTTATTAGTGTTACGTCGACATATTTTAATAGTATTAATCAGATACTTAAAAAAATACTAAGTTAACTCACGGATTTTAAGTTTAGGTATCAATTAAGTCAAAAAAATTTAGATACCAAGTAAGTACAAGTTGTCAACTTTAAGTACTTCTATATATATTAACCGAAAAGTAAAGGTCGAATTATTAGTGTTAATTAATTGATTAAAAAGGTAAAAAAAAAAAACCTCTTTTATTTTTCTCAATTTTAATATTAAGTAAATTGGTCTTTCAAAAAAGAATCAAATAATTTAGTATTTATTAATTTAGAAACTAAACAATTAAAGCAATTAACATTTTTCATCCCATTATCTTAATTTTTTGTTGTTATAATAATAAATTTAGCCTTTGACATTTAAATATTGTCAATTTAATCTTGATTTTTTTTAAAAATTATCTAAAATAATAAACATATAAAAATCAAAAAATTCATATATATATAATTTAAACTTCAAAAATATATAAAAAATTTTAAAAAATTCTCAAAATTATATATATTTAAAACTAATAAAATTTGAAAAAAATTAAAAACTCCTCAAAATATAAATATTTAAAGTCATTAAATTTTGGAAAAAAAATAATTAAAAGAAAATAATTTTAACAAAAAACCCTTATCTTCTTCGTCTAAAAGGATATAAAGCATCGGGGGGCCTGGTAGCGGGAATTTGGAATTTTCTCTCTAAAGATTAGGGTGATTTGTGTTCTTGTTTTTCCACCTTCGTGCTTTTGTGTCTCGACTCGGTGGTGGCTTTGGGTGTGTCCATCTATGTTCCTCTTTAACGAATACTTGGACGGTGGTGGTTATTGCTTTTTGGTCGTTATTTGGTTTCGTAGTGGTGACGTATTATGAAGGAAATGATTGTGGTGGTGGCATTATTGACTATTTGGTGGTGAAAGGTGTCGAGCCATGTTTGTTTCTTGGGAGTTGTAACTATTAAGCGATTAAGCTTCACCTTCTTTTTGGTTGTTCGGTCATCTTTGTTTTGTGAAAGTTTTGTTGCTTTAGAGTATAGCTCGTTCTCGTCTATTTCTTCTTCGGGTGCCTTGTTGGTTTGAGGGGTTGTGGCCGATGGCGGGTTCCAAAGATGGGGAGCACTTTGTGACACTGTTTTTTGGGGAGGTGTTGTGTTATGAGCTGGAATGCAAGTAGGAAGAAGCCAACTCTTTTAAATGAAACGGGGAGTTTTAGTTTAAATGAAACGGGGAGTTTTAGGGATTACTTATACGATGCGTTTTGCTTATAACAAAAATACAGCCACATCAGTTTTTCTTGTTAGTTTCTTTATAAAATGTATGAGGTGCATGGAAGCAGTTATCGAAATATTGAAGGAAAAACTTTCAGATCTATCTCTCATTTCTTCTTTATTCTTCTTTTCTCTTCTTCAATTTTCTTATCTTAAATTTCAGAGTATATCAAGGGTTTACGATCCCACAATGGCTGACGATGGTGTGTCTACTCGATTGCAGAAGGAGGTCAGAAACATGCAACAGAAAATCTCGAAAATCCAAGAGGAAATAGCTCGGGTGGAGACGAAAGTGGAGACTCGGCTACAGGAATTCAAATGTGAGTTTTGGGAAGATTTACAAGCCTTGTTAGGGCAGTATTTTGGGCCGCCTCCAAAGGGATCTTCCGCAACTGGCGCGACAGATCAAGGGAAAAGGGTTTTAGGGGCTCCTCTTGGGTTTTTACCTAAGGATACTGAGCATCCAACCACACCGGTGGATCCACTGGTTCCGGATGCGAGTAGTGTACACTTGAGACATCAACCTTTTGTGGCAAGAACTTCAGCGAAGATCAGTCGATTGAAGTGTCCCAGGTTTGATGGTACTGACTTTTGAGGATGGTGGACCAAGCTGGAGCAATACTTCGAAGCAGAAGAGACTCTAGACTCTAGCAAGATCCGTGTAGTGATGTTGAACTTAGAAGGTCGAGCTTTGGAATGGCACCATTTTTATTCCCAGCATAATGGTGGTTTACAGATGCTATCGTGGCCAACTTACATGAAGAGCCTCTAGGACCGTTTCGGGTTTAGACAGTTTGGGAATCCAATGCGGGAGTTGGTAAACTTGAAGCAGCATGGTACTGTTGAGCAATACCAAGATGCGTTTGTGGGTCTATTGAATCTGCTCCATCTTCCTAGATCCTATGCCCTTAGTATTTTTGTTAGTAACCTGAAGACGGAAATAGGCCACTACTTGGATTTGTTTGAACCATCCACTTTGATGGAAGCATTTCAGTTGGCGAGGAAAATTAAAGTTCTACTTTCTTATTCAACCAAAGGATATGGAGTAACGACATCGGGAAATAGTTCACCTAGAGTCTTATCCAACCCTTCTGCCACTTTCAGATATTCATCATCTCCCACAAGGGATATCTCGGTTTCGTAATCTGCTAGTAATGCCTCAACCAACAAATCGGGTTCTAAAACTATATCACCAGCATTGATGGCCGAGAGAAAATAGAAGGGTCTCTGTTTTTGGTGTGGGGCCAAATACCAAACAGGGCACAAATGCACGAAATCTCAGTTGTACCAATTGTTGCTGGAACCTTTTTCTGATAGTGAGGCAGAGGATTTTCACAAGTGCTCCGAGAAATTAGAAGAAGGTGTGACTGAAGAAGAGAACACCAAGTCCCCTATGATTTCGATGCATACCCTTATTGGTCTACAAGGGCATAATACCATGAGGGTGGTTGCTTAAGTAGGGTCATGTTGGGTTATTATTTTGGCGGATTCAGGGAGCACTCATAACTTTATCGACACTAAACTGGTTAATCGGTTGTTACTACCAGTGATGAATCAAGAGCAACTGAAGGTATCAGTAGTAAATAGAAGTTGTTTGTTCACTAGAGAAATGTGCAAAGGGGTTTTGTGGGAGGTACAAAATTACAGATTTGAGACAGACTTTATGGTTTTACCGTTGAAGGGCTGTGACATAGTGTTGGGAGTACAATGGCTACTGGCACTTGGAGATATTATATAGAACTTTAGTTCTTTGACTATGTAGTTCGAAATTAAAAGGGCACCATGTGTTATTCAAGGTATTATTCCTAGTTCATTAGCAACAAGGAACAATAAGCAGCATCCAAAGTGTTTTGTGGCTATGGGGGAGTCGTTGGGGCCTTATACAGCAGTACTGAGTTCTCCCAACCAAGTGACACTTAGTACCAAGGAAGTCAATGACTCTAATGATCGACTTCAGGAGCTGTTGGTAGAATTCGATGACATTTTCCAGGTTCCAAGAGGGCTACCACCACATAGGTCACAAGACCATCGAATACTTTTGAAGGATGAAGGAGTAGTGGTCAAGATGCGGCCCTATCGATATCCATCTATACAAAAGAATGAAATGGAGAAGCTTATCTAGGAAATGCTTCAAGCTGGGATAATTAGAGACAGTACTAGTTCGTTCGTCTCTCCTATAGTAATGGTCAAAAAGAAGGACGGCAGTTGGAGGTTATGCGTGGATTATAGGCAATTGAACCAGCATACAATTAAGGATAAGTTCCCTATTCCTATCATTGAAGAGTTGCTTGATGAGCTAGGTGAAGCTAGATTATTTTCCAAACTTGATTTGAAGTCTGGGTATCACCAAATCCGCATATGGGAACCCGATGTGCACAAAATAGCCTTCCGGACGCATGAGGGGAATTATGAGTTTCTTGTGATTCCCTTTGGGGTCACTAACGCCCTCTCCAGTTTTCAGGCTCTCATGAACTCGATCTTCAAACCAATGTTGAGGAAGTTCGTGCTAGTATTCTTCAATGACATACTCATCTATTCAACCTCGTGGTCGGAGCATATGCAACATCTGAGGTCAGTCCTTATCGTTTTAAGAGAATAATAACTATATGCTAAACGAACAAAATATTATTTTGGCTCTTCTCAAATTTAATATCTGGGACGTGCTGCAAGCAGAAACTGTTTCGATGGATACCACTAAGATTGATTGTATATCCTCGTGGCCAACTCCTCAATCAGCTAAGGAGTTGCGCAGCTTCCTTGGTCTCTCTGGATATTACAGAAGGTTTATAAGGAACTATGGTGTCATTGCTAAACCTCTAACAGATTTGTTGAAAAAGACTGGCTGGGGTTGGTCAGAACAGGCCACAGAGACATTCCAAGCTTTGAAAAGAGCCTTGACTACAGCTCATGTCTTGGCGCTTCTTAATTTTCAGTTGGAGTTTACAGTCGACATTGATGCAAGTGGTTTTGGCATAGGTGCGGTACTGCAGCAGCAAGGGAGGTCAGTGGCTTTCTTTAGCAAGGCCCTTGGAGTGCTCCATCAAGCTTTTTCAATTTATGAGAAAGAGATGATGGCGGTCTTATTGGCTGTTCAAAAATGGCATGCGTATTTGGTAGGCCGGCATTTCAAAATTCGAACTGATCATCAGAGTTTGCGATTTTTGTCAGATCAAGTGGCTGTTACTCCCTTCCAGCAGCGTTGGGTAGCAAAAATGTTGGGCTATGATTTTGAGGTATCCTATAGAAGAGGGATTAACAATAGGGTAGCGGATGCCCTTTCCCGTCAACCATAGCTTGAGCATGGTCAATACTTCCAAATGTCGACTAGTTCAGCCATTTCAAGCCTCTTGAAACAGGTGCAACAGTCTTATGTGGGTGATGATAAATTGAAAAAACTCATTCAGGATATTGTACAACTCCAATCTCATAATCCAAAATATTCATGGGACGGTCAGGTTTTTTGCGCAAAGGGAAGATTGTAGTGGGGAAAGTTCCTCAGTTGAGGCAAGAGTTGTTCCTCCATTTTCATGCTAGTGCTATTGGAGGTCATTCGGGTGTTCAGGTCATAAGGAAGCGACTTTCGATTTTATTATATTGGAAGGGCCTTACCGCATATATTAAGAAGTGGATCCGAGAATGTGTAGTATCAGAAATGTAAAAGCGGGACAGTCGCTTCTTTTGGTCTCTTACAGCCATTACTAATTCCTGAATGAGCCTGGTCAGTGGTCAGCCTGGACTTCATTGAAGGGTTACCAACCTCAAGTAGAAAAAACTCCATTTTAGTAGTGGTAGACCATCTTACCAAATATAGTCACTTTTTAGCCTTGTCTCACCCGTATACCGCTAAAGATGTAGCTCGTGAATACTTGAATCATGTTTATAAGCTTCATGGCATGCCCGACTCCATTATTTCGGACAGGGACAAAATCTTTATCAGTAGTTTTTGGCAAGAGTTGTTTCGACAGGTGGGTACTAGACCTTTTTTATCCATAGCCTATCATCCTCAAACGGATGGCCAAACAGAGGTTCTAAACCGATGCCTTGAAAACTACTCGAGGTGTATGACTGGGGAGACACCTGCTCACTAGTTTCAGTGGTTACCGCTGACGGAGTAGTGGTATAATTCATCGTTCTATTCGGCAATCCAGCTCACTCTTTATGAGGCTTTGTATTGCCAACCTCTACCTACACATATGCCTTATTTAGCAGGAGCTTCGTCTGTAGCAGTGGTGGATAGAAGTTTACAAGCTTGGGAGGCAGCAAGGAAGTTACTACAGTTCTGCCTGAAGAAAGCCCAAACTCGCATGAAGCATTTTGCGGACAAGCATCGTTCAGAAAGAAGCTTTCAAATTGGTGACCTGGTCTACTTGAGACTGCAATTAGGAAAATCATCAATCATAAACTGTCTCCAAAATACTATGGGCCTTTTCCGGTGATCCGAAAGGTGGGGAAAGTCACTTACACTCTTCAACTTCTACAGGAGTCTCGTATTCATCCAACATTCCATGTTTCCCAGTTGAAGAAGCATGTGGGGTCAGCACCGACTCAAGTTCACTTACCACTGGTGGATGTTCATGGTGCTCTACCAAAGGAACTAGTTAAAATTATAGACAGACGAATAATCAGGACAGGGAACCAAGCCACTACGAAAGTGTTAGTCGAATAGGCCGATTCTTTTTCTGAAGATGCAACATGAGAGTCTCTTGCAGTACTTCAATCCAAATTTCCCCATTTCACTACAGCAAAACTGACTTTTAGCGGCGTTTTTTAGGCCTTTAGCGGCGCTTTAAGTGCCACTAAAACTATTTGCGGCGTTTTTCCAAGCGCCGCTAAAAACGCCACTATTGCCGACGCCACTAAAGTTTGCGGCGTTTATTTGAAAAAACGCCACTAAATATCATGACCTTTAGCGGCGCTTTTCCCAAAAACGCCGCTAAAGGTCATGAAATTCAAAAAAAAAATTATAATATTTCTCAAAAACGCCGCTTTTCTATTAAAATTTTGACTTTAAAACTAAATATAAAAATTAATGAATTTAAATTTAGAATTTAAAATAATAAATTAATAACACAATTAAAATCCAAAAGTTAGAACTCAAGTTATCTTAAATATTAAAATAAAAATAAAAATTTAGAATCAAAACTAAAATAAATAATAAAAACTAGATTAAATATAAAAATATCAATAAAATAAGACATTATAATGAAGTTACTTAAATGAAATAAGGAAATGCATTAGATTTGGCGACCTTTTCTCTCCACCCTTTCTGACGAGCTCTTATTTCCCACATTGCTGTTAATTTCATTTGAGCCGACAGTGCTTCTTCAGCTTTCTCCCTTACTTCTTCGCACGTCTCCATACCTGAATTGCATTTGTCCGCTTCCTTTTGATATTGTGATGCTAACTTCTTAGCTTCGAGTAAAAAAAAAACATTTATGTAAAAAATTATAACAATTAAGCATTAGTGACATACAATTAACGATTAAAATAAAATAAAACATATATGTAACAAATAAATTGTTGGTCGAGAAAAGTTGTAAAAATGAAAAAGGCATTTGCAATCAATCTTAAAATTAGAGGTGATCTAAAAGGCATAGAAAATCAAATGTAAAATCTCTTTGTATTAAGTTACTTTGTCCCATTTTCCAATAAATACATCCATCCATGGCAAAGAAACAGGAAACTGACCTGTAAAGGAAGCATTGCTCAGTCATGCATTAATTAAAGATAGAACCATAAAATTAGCTTAATTCTGCTGGGCAAAATTGCCAAAGATCAGATAATTAACATTTCCAAATACCCGATTGCCATCTTTAATAAAAATGGAAACTTGGAACTTTGCAGGGCAAGTAGCATAGAGAATGCTAATACAAAGCAACAAACATAATAGAAAGAAAGGCTAACAACAGCTTGCCATGCATGTAAGCATTCATAAAACAGGAATGAGTTTCAACTTTCAATAAATAGCTGCATAACTACCAAGCAAAACCCCATAGCCAACATGACACCTGTGACAAGTGACTTTGGCAAAAAAAGAAAAAAAGAAAATGCAAAACAAAGGAACTAATAGCATAACAAGGGACAAAGAATTGATTGACACTACTATCATCTAAAAATTCAAAATGAAAGACATAAATGTAGAAGTTCGACATTAAAGGACATAAATGCCAATGTTAAAGAAACTGGACCACAGGTTAAACCAGTTGGTTTGATTGTTTCTTATTTTATTTTTTATGTTTAAACATTAATTTAATGTAAAATAAATAGTTAATATAATTAATAGTTAACAATAATATGCATTTACCTTAATGGCATGGTCTTTAATTTAAGAAAAAGGGAAAAAAATAATTGTTTTTTTACCTGTTCAATAAATAATGGCATGGTCTATTTCATATTTTGTATATACTGTATGGTATTACAGTGTTCTAGCCTCTAAAACCCTCCACTATATAAACATAATAAGGACAAAAAATAAAACGCAAGAAAAAGATAAAAACCTTTTGTAATGTAATTCCAGCAGCTTCTCTTCTCTTTCCCGTTGCTTTTTCAGCTCAACCTCTGCCTTCATTTTTGCTGCTGCTTCAGCAGCTAAGGTTTGAGCTTCAATCTTTGCCTTTTCTGTGAAGGTTCAATCATCATCTATAAGATCTCAGGGCACACTATTGCCTCACAAATACTTAACCAACTTAAAACTACTACTACTAATAGAAATTGGTCCATGTATGCACCAGAAGGACTAATATTCCTAATCACTCAAAACATATCTCCAATTACCATTAAATATAGATATATATCAAGCCAACCAAACAAATCATTTCATTTCTCTCATTCAAAGATAACCTAAAGATACTAGCACATCAAACATGAAAGAAAGCGAAACTGTGGAATTTGGTTTCAAATTTATTATCACATAGGAAGGCACATATTGCATCATCCTAATAAGATTGGAATGGTAGACACAAGCAAGAAAACAAGCTAAGTTTTTTAACAGTTCAGAGATTAAAGTAGTTCAAAATCTATAATGGCAAGTAAAAAGAATTTAAGTGAACAAGTTATTTGATAGAGAGCTTCACTTCATCTTTTTAATTCCATTTGATGAGAGAATTAGAAGACCTTTTCATTGTTAGCAGCCAAAATAAAACTTTACATGATCCAGTAGTGCCTTCTTCTGAGCTTTCAGAATATATAAAAACAGGGTTTATCATATTTCATGAATTAATGTTATCAAATTTCATTCCTGTGGAAACCATGTATATAAATAAAACAAAATAAGAATAAATTGTAATAGATTAATACATGTGATTAAAAGTATTAATTGATTAATTTTCTTCTAAAAATATTACATTTCATCTTAATTCTAGAATGCTCCCTTACTTTTTATATAAAAAGAATCGTTGCAAAAATTTCATGAATACACAATATTTTTACTAAATTAAGCATGCATAAATAAAATCAACGCCAGAACATAATTAAATCCATGTCTTTTTTTAGCATGCGTACATACACATAAGCATATTTTCATATCACATCATGTAATACACATGTCCTAAAACATTTTCATTCGATCACCTAAAGTAAGTAAATATAGAAACCTTGTTTTCATCACTCACTAGTATCAATTTGATCTTTCTATTTCCTAGCTTTAGCTAATATACCTTGGTTAACAGAAAGTAGAGTGAACTTACGTGTTATCCGAGAAGCAACCAATATGATAAGCTTCAGGGGCATTAGAACCTTGATCTAATGTTGAGGAAATAGATTGAGTCGGTGATTGTTTTGAAACAGAAAGATGCTTCAAAAGCCAGATGAACTATAACAGGGTTAAAACTGATGCCAGTTTCATTCTCCATATTTCAGCTCTGAATAGCTTAAGAGAAACCATGGCTTCCAAGATTGTTTTCCCTGAAATCAGATATCTAATAAGACAGCAAGCAGTTACCTATCTTGTCACTGATACTAGCCGATTCTTTGTCAAGTACATTTCCTTCAACTGAACCCGCAGCTTTGGTCTTGAAACTTAACCTTTGACATATTCCATTTCCAGGAAAAGTATGACAAATTTTGGAGGGTGTATTTGCAAATACGGGACTTGAACGATTCAACTGCAAACCAAAAGAAAAAGAAAAAGAAATTGAAGAACAACGGTATTAATAAAAAAACCATCGAACTCAAGCTTTGTCTCAATCTGTGTAATCAAAGAGTCTACTCTAAAATTCGAATTGCAGCTCTCCTAACCCTAAGACCATGGAAAACAGAATTAACCATGGAAAACGTAGAGGATAAAAAATAAAGTATCATTTGCACTCTGAATTTGACAAATTTTTTATTTCAGTTTTTGAAGTAAATATTTGAGCCAATCACAAATTATATGCACGACATAGAATCCGAATTTAAAGGATCGAATTATGAAATTTGTCATTTTTATAAAAATCATGTAGAGAAAAATAAGGATCAAATTCAATGAATAAATAAAACAGCCGCTTATGAACATCCAAGAAACTTCATTGTACAAACAACAAAAAGTCAAATTCAGAAATTGCAGTTAAACAAGAGAAAATGCAGCAGGTTCTAAGAAACAAAGCAGAGAAATGGAGAACCAGACTTCAGATTAGGACCTGAAGAACCAGAAATCTGGGTTTTCAAGCAAGGAAGTTTTATCTGGTGGTGAGAGATTATGCAAAAAAGAAGTGGAGATTTTGATGGGGAACTTGGGGATTTTTTGCAGCCAAGAAAGTGAAGAATAGTTGAATGAATCATATGATTGTGAGGAGATTTCAAGGTTGTTTGAACAAGAGCCAAGCTTGGAAGAAGTGAAGCAAGCTTTTGATGTTTTTGATGTGAATAAAGAAAAGAATGCATACCTTTTCACTTCCCTCTTCATTTTCTTTATTTATCACCTCATCTTCCTCCGGTTTCTCGTCATCTAGGGTTTCCATCGCCATAGAAATCACCGGTAAAATTAAAAGGAAACTGATCCGTCTCTTTGATGACCCTTACTTCAAGCACCAACCCAAGACTCTGCTCTTACTACCACCGAAAGGGGGTTAACCGAAGCCAGGTTGAAGTAGAAGATCTTTCTTTTACGGCCAGCTTCTTCCGGCAATTAGTGGAGGAAGCAGTCAGGACAAGCTCCAAGCTACGGACTTCCGACAATTAGTGTAGGTGTATTGACTTGGTGTTGCTGGAAATGGGAAATTTGGGGGCAAATTTTGAGAGTTATTTGGGGGATTTAGGGACTAACGAGTGGGTAATAAAAAATTGGTGATTTTTTTTGCGGCGTTTTCACTAAAAACGCCATTATAACTCAATTTTTTGTGGCGTTTTAAGGTAAAACGCCACTATTGATTAATTTTAATTTTTTTTATTTTTCTCTTTTGGAATTTTTTTTAATTTTGAATATTGAACTTTTTAATTGAAATATGGACTAAAATATTAAATTTTAAGTTTTTTTAATTTTTTTTTAATTTTTAATTTTTATTTTTTGAGTTTATTTTTTATTTCGGTTTAATGTGTAATTGTAGACGTGAAATTCTAATTGTGGTTTAAATGTATAGTTGAAACTTTAATTTTGATTTAATCATACACATTTAAAAAAATAAATACATCAATATATTTTTATATTGAATAAATATAAATATTTATGTATCCATGCAATATATAAATATAAAATGATGTTATATCAATAATTGTGTAAAAGAAAATGAAAAAAACGTAGAGACGCAAATATATATTTTAAAAAGAAAATGAGTTACAATTAAAAAATGTGGAGACACAAATGAGTGCAGAGAATTTTCGTTCGTATAAATAAATATATATTTTAATTAATCAGGATAGATAAATATTAAAATAGTATAAACAAAAAACTATTAATAAAATTTAAAGGTAAACTTATCATTTAAAACATTTTCCACAAAATATCCCTTCAATCCATTAAACAATATAACACCTTATTAATATATATAAAAAATATTTTTTTATCAAAATCAAGATATCTACTATCGATAACAATAATTAATTATAGGGTTTAGGATTTAATTATTGAATATGATTCACTTGAGATTAACATACTATATACCCATGGCCATCAAACCTTAAACCATAAAACCCTAAACCATAGACCTTAAACCTTAAATATTAAACCGTAAACCAAAAAATAAATTTAATCAATATTAAGTATTGCTTCCATAATTTATTATGAACATAAGCTTTTACATTAATATATATGTATATACACATCAACATCCATGTGATGTTTTTTGGGGTTTAGGGTTTTAGAAGTTATAGTTTAGTGTTTAGGGTTTTTAGGGTTTAGTATTTCAGGGGTTATAGATTAGTGTTCATAATTTTTTGGGGGTTTAGGGTTTTAAGGGTTATATGACTTTTAGCGGCGTTTTACCAAAAGCGCCGCTAATGCTCTGGTTTTTAGCGGCGTTTTACCGAAAGCGCCGCTAATGCTCCGACTTTTATCGGCGTTTTACCGAAAGCGCCGCTAATGCTCAGACTTTTAGCGGCGTTTTACCGAAAGCGCCGCTATAGCTCTGACTTTTAGCGGCGTTTTACCAAAAGCGCCGCTATTGCTCTGTTTTTAGCGGCGTGTTAACAAAAACGTCGCTATTGCTCTGTGTTTTATAATTTTTGCGGCGTTTTTTGATAAAACGCAGCTAAAAACGTCGCTAAAACCTTATTTTCCTGTAGTGTTTTCATCCTTGAGGTCAAGAATGTTATCTTGAGAGGGAGTATTGTTATGAGTTGGAATGCAAGCAGGAAGAAGTCAACTCTTTTAAATGAAACGGGGAGTTTTAGAGATTACTTATACATGCATTTTGCTTATAACAAAAATACAGCCACATCAGATTTTCTTGTTAATTTCTTTATAAAATGTATGAGGTGCATGTAAGCAGTTATCGAAATATTGAAGGAAAAACTTTCAGATCTCTCTCTCATTTCTTCTCTATTCTTCTCTTCTCTTCCTCAATTTTCTTATCTTAAATTTCGGAGTATATCATGTTGATCCTTTGATGGGGAGGCGGTGGCGTTCTTGGCCCTTCTAGGTGCGCACTTCAGGACTGCCTTCAACGAGCTCTAGCGTTTCTTGATCGGTGTTACGACAGCCTTCGGTTTCGGTGGTTTTTAGCTGTTGTTTCTTTTATTGTTTTCTCGTGTTGTTTTCTTTATTTTAATTTGTTTCCCTGTAATTTCCTCATCTCTTTTCAATGTTTTCATGTACTTAAAGGGACTGTTTAAAGTTTTGATGTGGTTTTTCTTTCTTTTTTCCCTGTAAGTGTTTTTTCTGCGCTTTCTGGATTTTCTTCATACTGTTGTGTGTTTTTTTTTCTGTTGAGGGATCATCTTGATCATCTCTTTTGAGATCATGATAATGTTCTATTGAGTCTTTCTATAGACTGTTGCCTTATTTTTAATTTGCGTTTAAACTGCTTTGTTTTGGTTTGTTTCTTAGTTTTTGTTGGTTTGATCTTTCGTCCTGATAGGTGCTGATTTATTCACCCTTTACGAGTGTTTTTGTTGGTCTTGAGGTGGATCATTTTTATCTTGTTATGCTGCGTTTGAGTATTGGTTACTGTTTTGTACGTATTGTTTTTGTTAAAAGCTGTTTGTAGGGTGGTTGGTGATTTTGGTTGAGTGTGGTGGCAGTTTACTTCGGTGCTCGTTGTTTCTTGGGGATCCGATTCCAGTAGCTCATTCTTGTTCTGTTTGGCTGGGTTTTGTGGTGTTTTTGTTGAGTTGTGTGGTGTTCCCTTATTGGTTGGTCTCAAGGCTGCTCATGGAAAGAACAGCCCTAGCGTTTGGGCAATCCTTAAGGGCATGAACAAGGGTTTCCCTTTTATCACCGCACCTAAAGCACTCTCTATCATCATGCTGGCGCATCGAAGCAATCTTGTCTTTCGTTGGGAGGAGATCATGACCCAATCTCCAAGCAAAAACCCATATTTTCGAAAGAGTTTTAAGCTTCCATATCGTTCTCCAAAAGAATCTATGGGGACCTAGGCCAACTTTCAATGGGTATGAAAAGGGAAAAAAAGCAACCAACTTGTTTAATTTTAAATAAACTTTGATTAACTCTTCATGGGTTTGTCATGTTTTCCCTTTTATTTGCTTTTTTTAGTGTCACAATGGAAGTTGCTTTTGTGTTCCATAATTAGCAGCGGGAGATAACACCACTTTCTTGTTTTTGTTACTTGTAATTGCATATTCTTTGCAGCTAGTCATTTTAATGTAGTTCGAAGAAAAACTATTGTGAATAAAGAATATAAGTTCCGCTACAACTTATTTTTCAATATTTGGTTATGGTTTTGATGATTTCTTTTTTCTATTATTCCAAAATTGATGAAAATTTTATTATATAATTGGTGATTATTTTTTTAATAAAAAGGCAAACTTTAATATCTTCTTCTACTAAAATGATTGTGAAGTACAAGTACTCATAATTACATTTAGTAATGATAAAAGTTGAGATAATTTTATTTTATGTAAATTATAATTTAAAGTTTTTAATTTAAATTTTATTATGTGAGTTTTGTGTAAATTTATTGTTGTAACTTAAAAATGTAATACAAAAATAACAAAAATTTTGAAGGAAAATAAAAGTGGAAAATGAGAGGAGAGATGCTTCTAGGTGTTATGTGGACATGTGATAAATGGTGTAGGGTTAAAGGGGTTCTCATATCATTGTGAAATACAACATGTTCAAGGATGAATTTAGTAGGCTTCAAATCACATCTCTGTCATATCATTTTAAATTTTTAACAATTTTTTAATTAATTTGGTATCATCATATTTATTTATTTTACTATAGAGATTATAAAATAAAATGCATTTTTAGAATTTTAAAAATATTTATTTATTTTGAAAATTTTAAAAAAAATTTTAGTAGATGCAAATTCTATTTAGGATAAAATTGGTTTTAGCTATAATTTTTGAACACTTTGCTCATGTTGATTTGTCCTTGTCATATAACTTACAATTGAACATTCTTCATAGAATCATGCCCCATTTCCTAAATACTATCACATGAATATTTAATTGAAGCATTGTATGTATTTTATCCTTATTATAATACAGTACAACATATGAGTGATAAAGGACTTGTATTCGAGTAAAAAATAATAATCAAATTTTAATTAAAAAATAAAAGTGAAATATAGAGTAAGGGTGCAAAATCATCCATGTATTCAATCATTCTTAACCAATATTCTTTACTTTATTTTAATTTTTATTTTTGCCGATCTTGGAAATCTTGAGATCAAAGTAAGAAAAATGGTGAATGAAGGGTGCATAATTAATAATTAGTTCAGAGAAAACACATTAATTGTAGCATGTGCCTGTTTTCACTTTAACTTTATTTTGATTTGTATGGTTGTGTATTTATCGACTTCCTTTTCTCCTCACACTCTGTCCATAAACAATTCATTCTTACAAAAGATATTTAATATTAGGATAAAATAAAATAAAATTTTTAAATTTGGTAAAAAAATATTGTAATTATTAATTCTAGTTATGCTATCTTTTGAATCTTTATGCCATTTTATATAAATGCATGTAAGTGTATATGAATGTATGTAAATGTATATAAATGTGTATACATTTTAATCCATTTATATATTGTATATAAATGCATTTTAATCTATTGTGTAATTTTTTTTTCTTACAAAATGTCCACTGAAACAATATCTATTAAGGGTACTGTTACACCTCCTACTTCGACAGATTCTGGAAAATCGATAGGTGAAGCTTCAAGCCAAACAAAGGGGACTGTTGGGAAAAGACTTATTGAAGGCGTACATGGCGAAGAATGACGCCTTAATCCAAAGTCAAGCAGCAACACTAAAAAATTTGGAAAACCAAATAGGTTAGTTAGCTACGGAGCTTCATAACCGACCACTAGGAGCCTTGCTGCGCAATATAGAAAATCCAAGAAATTTGGATAATGAACATTGCAAAGTAGTTGCTTTACGAAGTGGTATGACTTTGGAACCCAAGGAGGTTGTGATTGAAGATGAACCCATTGAGAAGGAGGAAAGTCAACCAACAGTTGAAATTCCTACATCAGTCGAGCCAAAACAAATAAGGAAAAACAATAGGTGCAATTCAAGAAGTTTTTGGATGTTCTAAAGTAACTTCACATCAACATCCCGTTGGTGGAGGCTTTCGAGAAAATGCCCAATTATGTGAAGTTCATGAAGGATATTTTGTCCAAGAAGAAAAGACTCAGTGAGTATGATACTGTAGCACTAACGAATGAGTGCAGTGCATTCTTATAAAACAAGCTTCCTCTGAAATTGAAGGACCCTAGAAGCTTTACTATACCTTGTAATATCGAAGAATCTTACTGTGGTAAAGCATTGTGTAACTTAGGAGTAAGCATCAACTTGATGCCCAAGTCTATTTTCAAATTGTTGGGAATAGGCAAAGTAAGACCTACTACTGTGACTCTTTAACTAACGGATCGATCTTTAGCATACCCCGAAGGAAAGATCGAGGATGTTTTGGTAAGAGTCGATAAATTTATTTTTCCTACTAATTTTATTGTCTTAGATTTTGAAGCAGATAAGGAAGTGACGATCATCCTAAGGATACCATTTCTAGCCACAGGAAGAACATTGACAGACGTAGGAAGATGAGAACTCATGATGAGAGTTCAAGATGATCTGGTAACGTTTAATGTTCTAAAAGCTATGAAATTTCCTGATCCGATAGAGGAATGTTCAGTGATGGAAGAGTTAGAAACTTTAGTTTCTATGGAATAAAAAAATAATTTTGAAGAAAACCCATTGGAGAACACTTTAGGGTCTGAGCCATCAGAAGATGAAAAAGGTAATGAAAACATGGCTTTGATAGAAGCCAATTCGAGGGATTAGGTTCAACCAACACGATTTGAACTACTAGAATTAGAAGTTTGGGAATTCACACAACAAAGTTGTCAATCGAGGAACCACTCAAACTCAAACTTAATGTACTTCCTTCCCATTTAAAATACATTTATTTAGGTAATTGTTCTACTTTGCCTATGGTTATTTCAGTAGAGCTAATAGAACACCAAGAAGAGTAACTAATTTCTATTTTAAAGAAATTTAAAAGGGCAATCAGTTGGACCATAACTGATATTCGAGGAATAATCCCTTACTTATATATGCATAAGATTATTTTAGAGAAGGGCAAAAGAGCTAGGATTGATGGGCAAAAGAGACTCAACCCTATCATGAAAGAGGTAGTTCAAAAGGAAGTGATCAAATGGTTAGATGCAGAAATTATCTACCCCATCTCAAATAGTTCATGGGTAAGTCTGGTACAATGTGTACCAAAAAAGGCAAAACCACGATTGTCGAGAATGAACGTAATGAGTTAATCTCGACAAGAACTATTATAGGTTGGAGAATTTGTATAGACTACAACAAATTGAACAAAGCTACTTAGAAGGACAATTTTTTGTTGCCTTTTATGGATCAGATGTTAGATCGACTAGCAAGTAACAAATATTACTATTCTTTATATGGATATTTAGGATATAACCAAATAGCTGTAGCTTCGAAAGACCAACCCAAAACCACTTTTACTTTCCCATACGGTACATTTGCTTTTAGGCGAATGCCTTTCAATTTATGTAATGCACCTACAACATTTCAACTATGTATGATGGCAATATTTACTAATATGGTAGAAAATTTTGTTGAGGTTTTCACGGATGATTTTTCTATTTTTGGTAATACTTACAATGTTTGTTTGAGTAATTTGGCTAAGGTACTTACAAGATGCGAGGAGACAAATATTATCCTTAACTGGGAGAAATGTCATTTTATGGTTAATGAGGGAATTATTTTAGGGCATAAAATTTTCAAAAGGGGAATTGAAGCTGATAAGGCAAAGGTGGATGTGATTGAAAAATTACCACCACCAGTTAGTATAAAAGGAGTTCGGAGTTTCTTAGGCCATGTTGGATTTTACCGAAGGTTTATAAAAGAATTTTCAAAAATTTCTAAGCTTTTGTGTACGCTATTAGAGAAAAATACTATTTTGAGTTTGACAAAACATGCTTGGAAGCTTTTGAAGAGTTAAAAAGTCGGTTAATCTCAGCCCCAATAATTTGTTACACTTAATTGGAACTCATCTTTTGAGTTGATGTGTGACGCAAGCGATTTCGCTATTAGAGCTGTGATGGGTCAAAGAAGGAACACAATATTTCACCTTATCTACTATGCAAGTAGAACTTTGACAAAAGCCCAACTCAATTACACGGTAACTAAAAAAGAACTCTTTGCTATAGTTTTTGCTTTTGACAAGTTTTGTTCATATCTTATAGGTACTAAAGTTACAGTTTTTACCAATCATGCAACATTAAATACTTACTCACAAAGAAAGATGTTAAATTGAGGCTAATTTGAATGATACTCTTACTCCAAGAAATTGACCTTGAGATCTAAGACAAAAAATGCGTTGAAAATCAAGTAGCCGATTATTTTTCGAGGTTGGAATAAAATGAGGTAACTCACTTACTTGTTCCTATCAATGAGAAATTTCTAGATGAGCATATCTTTGAGGTAAACTGAATTCATGAAGTACCTTAGTTTGCTGATTATGCAAATTATTTAACATGTGGAATAATTTCTTGAGAAATGGCATAGCAACAAAGGAAGAAATTTCTTCATGATAGTCGGTATTATTTTTGTTAGGATCCATTTTTTTTAAAAAATGTGCAAATAGCATAATCAAAAAGTGCGTGGCTAGAAGTGAAATTGATGAAATCTTATACCATTGCAATTCATCTCCAAGTGGGGGACACTTTGGTGGTTCACGCACTGCAATGAAGATTTCACAAGTAGGATTCTTTTGGCCTACAATGTTTAAGGATGCGTATGCATATATGAAAAATTGTGATAGATGCCAGAGGACTGGAAACATACCAAGGAGGAACAAGATGCCCTTGAAAAACATTTTGGAGGTAGAATTATTTGACGTATGGGGCATCAATTTTCTAGGCCCATTTCCTTTTTTTTATGGTAACAGGTATATACTTATGGTCGTTGACTACATATCCATGTAGGTTGAAGCTAAAACATACCCCAAAAATGAAGCTAAGGTAGTCATGTGATTCCTAGATAAGCATGTGTTTACATGGTTTGGGACTCCTAGAGCTATAATTAGTGATGAAGGATTGCACTTTGTAAACAAATGGCTTAATTGGTTTCTTGACAAGTACAATGTGAAACACAAAACTAGCACTTCCTATCATCCACAATCAAATGGGTAATTTGAACGGGTAAACCATGAGATTAGAGAAATCCTTGAGGAGGTGGTGCAACCTAATAGAAAAGATTAATCTCAAAAGCTTGATGACACTCTATGGGCATACTGAACAAATTTTAAGACATCGTTAGGAATTACTCCTTATTGGTTAGTATTCGGAAAGGTATGTCATTTGTCACCTGACTTGGAAAATAAAGCTCACTAGGCTTTGAAACAATTAAAGTTGGATCTTAAGTAAGCCGGTGAGAGAATGATGATACAACTTGATGAGCTTGAGAAGTTGAGGTTATTTTCATATAAGAATGCCAAAATGTATAAAGAAAAGTCTAAAAGATCGCTTGACAATCGTATACAACCTCGTGAATTCAAAGAAGGTTAGAAAGTGTTGTTGTTTAATTCAAGGCTAAAGTTATTTTTTGGGAAAGCTAAAATCCCGATGGAAAGGACCTTATACCATCTACAATGTTTATCCATATGGAGCCGTTGAATTGTATGACAACAATGGAGGTACGTTTAAGGTTAATGGTCAACATTTTAAACACTATTGAGATAGTGAAGTTGAGGGAGTTGAAACCTTATCCAATCTAATAGACCCTTAATTTTTTATATTTTTATTTTTAATAAAGGGTATACTTAGAAATTATCTTCTTGAATTAATACATTAAATTAAGTCTGTCTATGGAGATCGAAACTTAAGTGGGACCGTCTATGACCCCTCCAACCTTTCCTGAGATATTAAATTTATGTAATTTTTTTAGAAGGAAATTTTTAAGTAATCCAAAAGTTTTTAATTTTAATTGTCTTTATTTTGAATAAAGACGGTCAATTTGGTCAAGTACTAATTAGTTTATTTTCCTAGTTTAGTTTAATTTTTTAGTACAACAAATAATTGCAATTTGGGCTTGAGGCCCAAAACAACAAAAAGGAGGAAATTACCCATCATTGCTGTCCATAGAGTCCTTGAAAACCCTATTTTTGTTGTCATTTTTCCCTTCCCTCCTTACATTATCGCCCAAGGATCCTTGTATAGCTAAATTTTTGCTACAAGTTTACTCTAAGCTACTACTATATAAACCCCTCTATACCATCATATTCCTCACACCATTCAAAGCAATTAGCTTCAAACCCTAGTCACTTATTTCTTTCTTCTTGCCATTAGCCTCAAATCCTAAAGAATCTCCCTAAAATCTCTCTTCTTGTCGCAAAACCTTCCTATTGCCACTGTAATCTTCTTGTCGGAGCAACACCTTCACAGTCGCAATCTCGACACTATCGCACTCTTGTCGGTACTATAATTTCATCGCCACCAAAACCTTCAGCCACTACACATTGCCAATTTCTTTTCTTTTTGCTGAAACTTTGCCTATCTTTCAGAAAAAATACTATGTCTCACAAAAGAACTAGATCTTTCAAGACTTCTGCCGAGAATCCAATTGTGAATCAAGATAAGGAAACAAGGGAAAGATTTGATTCTATGTTTAAGAATCAACACATGATGCTAGAAAAAGGTTTCAATTTGGAGAGTAATGATAAAGTAATCATGCCATTGTCACTTTGAAAGACGATTAATGCTTTAAATTGGGAGCAATTCTGTGATGCACGATCAATGTCGAGTGAAGATTTAGTGTGAGTGTTCTATGCCAACTTGATCATGCCAAAAACTACTGAAGTTCTTATTCGTAAGAAGAAGGTAACCCTTACTTCTAAATCCATTAATGATTTGTTTAACTTACCTGATGTTGAAGAAGATGAGTACTCTACCATGATATAAAATATCAATTGGGATTTTCTTCAACAAGTTCTTAATGTGGTTACAAATTCAGAATCCCAATGGATTATAAGAAAGTATTGTAGTTGTTCTTGCCGAAGGGAATATTTAAATCCAGTGGCTAAGGTATGATTATACTTTATTCGATATAGCTTCATGCCCATCTCACATTGTTTCACCATCTCGATAGAACGAATGCCTTTATTGTATGCGATTATGACAGAAAGGTCTATCAATGTTGGAAGAATTATTCTCAATGAGATTCAAAACTGTGAAAGAAAGAAGGCAGGAAGTGCCTACTTTCTATCATTGATTAATTCACTTTGCTTGAGGGCTCAAGTAAGATCAAAAGAAAACTTGAAAAACCAATATGTTCAAGGTTGTATAACAAGGCATGATCCTGAAGGTTAGTGGAGAATGTTGGACTATGAACCAAGTGGAGCCAAATGAACCGAATGAACCAGAATCTGATGAGTCATCAACTAAGTCTGAACCAGAAGCTGACTCAAGAAATGCCATAGAAGAAGCAGAAACTGAAGAGGAACCAAATAGCCCTGATCCCAGGGTCGACCCAAATGCTGCTGAACCAGTGGAGCCGAGTTTTAATCCTGAGGTAATCATTCCTATGCCATCTTCTTCAAACACTATGAATAAATCAAAATTTTCAACTATTATGGATATGTGGAAATTCAAGCATAACCAACAACAAGCTTACTGGAGATACGCAAAAGTTAAAGATGATACCATATGAAATACTTTTAAGAATATCTCTAACACTTTTGTTCTTAAGTTCCCAGATCATATCTTTGAGACATGGCAAGAGGAGATTGTGGGATCAAGTACGACAAAAAAGGGAAAAGGAAAAAAACATAGAGGATGGCACGAATAAAAAAAGGTTTCTTAGTATTTATTTATTTTTAGGCATTTATATTTCTTTCATAGTTAATATTTTGTTTTTTCATAATAAATAAGATATTGCAAGCATCAATAAAATAAGTTCAATGCCTCTTCATTAGAAAAAAACAAAGTGATGTGGTAATAGGAATGAACATGTCTAGATAGATAGTTGAAAAAGACTTGGTACTTAAGAAGTCTTCATGACTCACCTCTCTTTCTTACAACCCTACTTGGTTTTCAGTTTTCATTCATTACTTTGTTTTCGCAATGAGGACATTACTTCTTTTTAAAGGGGGTTAAGGCAATATTAGCATGAATTTAAAAAAAAAATTAAGTAGGTTTCAATGCTTTCACATGAATATGCTGAAATAAAATAATGTTCAAAGAAAATTTTTGTTGATAAATTAGCTCAAATGTAAGTATGATTTCTGATCTTATTTGAGTTTTTTTATGCTATCTTGAGTTATGGAATGCTTGTATATTCTTAGGTCTTATGTAGCCTTTTGTCATGAAAATTGAACTTCTTTTGAAATAGACATGCATGAAGGTTTAAGTCCTTAGAATTGACTTAGTAACTTTCTTGAGGCAAAATCCTAGGAGGCATTAGAATCTAAACATGATTTAGACACATTTTCTTTGGACCATTTGAGCCTTTCGAGCCTACCATATGTATTTGACCTTTGAAACCTTAGTTTGAGCCTTAAAGCCTATTTTATTGTTATTTACCTACATCATAAGTTATGTTACCATCTTTTTAAATTTTATATTATTCTTGCACCTATCTAAACTATACTTGTCTTGGTGAGCAAAGATCGAGAAAAAATTTGAAAAGATGTACATGTTCTTCGTATGCTAAAAAATTTTAAAAGCTCTATTCAAATGTCATGTAAAAATAGCAAAATAAATACTCGAAGTATTGAGAAATATTTGGCATATGCTTCAAATTTAAATTTGAGGGGTGAATAATCTATTAGTAGGAAGAATATACCTTGAAAAGATCCAAGGTAAAGTTAGGATCAAAGTTTCCTAGTGATTACTTTGTTTGGTTGATAAGGAAACTTTGATCGAATGGTGAATGTTATGTATGACCTTGAAAAGCATGCACTCTATAACTAATGCTAGCATTTTTTTGCACTTAGAATAAATTTTTGAAATAATGTTTGCATATGAACGACTTATCAATAAAAAGAGTTTGTGAGCATGATTTTGTTGATGCATGGTTATAAGTAAAGATTGATGCTACTTCAACTTATTGCAAAATTTGCCTTAGCAAAAGTTGTGCTTTACGTGAAACATTACTAAGGACGAGCAATGGATTAAGTTTGGAGGTGTGTAAACTCTAATTTATATAAGGTTTTTCTAGTAGTTTTTTCGACCTTTTTACTTAAAACTAATATTAATCCCAAGTATTTGTTAATTTATTTAGTGAATTTTACTTAAACCTCGATAATAGACATGAATTTATAAAATATGCAAATTTATGCTTTATTACATGAATTTTGTGCATAAATGAAATTATTTCATGTTATTTATTAATGTGTTATATTTAATTGTGCAGTGGGACCATAAAGTTTATTTAATAAAGATCTTATTATAAAGTTGCATGAACATGAGCTATTTATTTCCTATGTTGGATGGCAAAACCATCCTAAATGGGTCAACAAGGTGTTAATTTGACCCAGTTAAAATGATGCTACATGGTGGGCAAGTATGATTGTTTAATGGGTCACAAAATCGTCTAACAAGGGGGAGTCAAGCCCAAATTTGGCACAAGCATGTTGGCTGCCCAAAAATCTATTTTGGGATAATTACTGGAGGTCCCTACATTTGGAGAATAAATCAGCACACAAAGATTGCCCTTGAAACCATCCAACCCATGCCTAAATTTAGCATGATTCTATGCTCAAATAAAGGAACCATCATCCACCTTCTTCCACAAAATGTGGTCGGCCAAGCAATGGAGAAAATGGAAGGATCCCAATACCTATTTTTAGTAAACACTACCATCTACTTCAAGTATAAATACCCCCAGTCATTCCCCATTTTAATCATCCCAACATCCCTCATTCTTCACATCTCTCAATCATCATTCATTCTCTCAATTCCTCTCTTCATTTCCAAGCATAGCATCCCATATTTTCTTTTTTAGCCAAAAACCTTGATAAGATTATCTCTTGGCCTGCCACGTTATGGAGCCATTGGCAAATGAGCAACACAAGGATCGAAGGAAAACATCTTCAATCAGAGTTCACAAGACTATTGATTCAACATAGTTTATTCTTCATTTACTTTGTTATTTGATTTTAATCATGTTTGCAATGTGTTTTATTATCTTGTCATCAACAATGATAGCTTAATTCTATTTAGCTAGGATGATTACATTTATTTAATGAAGTTTTTTTAAATCATGTCAATAGTGTTTGTACCTCAATCGATCATGTTTTCAATTAAACTCAAGTATGTATTTATTCATACGTGATTGGATGCATTAGAACTAGATGAGCGATCCTAACCAGATGACGGCTAGTGGGCATAATTATTGAAATGTGCATATTTAATTTAGATCCTAAACTGACTAAATTAAAGGTTCATAATAACTTTAACGAGCTCTGTTATCTTGCATAGGTTTTAGGTTTATGTGATTAAATTGTTTCAAACCTAACCCGTCCCTGTTACTTCACATGAATCCTAAGAAACCCTTAGTTTAATATGATTAGTAAAATGCATCTTTTATTTAGTAAAAGATTCTGAAATGTCTTATTTGGTTTCCAAACTCATGAAAGATCGAGTTGCCATGGCATAATTTCTGAACAATGTTAAGCATGATAAAAATAAGCTAAGTTGAATGATGTAATTATCCTAGCCTATTCATGTTATTGATTGTTGAAGTTTGTTTTTTTGCTAAATTCAATAATACATTTCATTTCATACTTCGCATTTAGTTTAAATTGCATTAGGGATCAATCTTGCATCTAGATAATTTAATTTAGTTAATAACCCATCACTCAAGTTATTGTGTTTTTATCATCAAATTGTTAACTTTAATTTTGTAATATATTGATTAACATACACAATTCCTGAGGAGATGATAACTCTTTTACTTACTAATTACTTGATAATGATTGTGTGCACTTGCATAAATCGAGCGTTACGCACCACAACTTGAAACTTTTAATATTGACAATGAAACCTAGAAAAATGCACTTCTCGACTCTAGGTTTAAGCTTTCCTTGGCTAATTTTTGCATAAGCAGGACAATCGAAAACTCTAAGGTTAGATTAATTTGGAAGAGTACCTGACCATATCTTCTCTGGAACTTTTCTGTTCAATACTTGATGTGGAGATTGGTTTACCAAATGGCTTGCCATGTTGACGGCTTCAGCTTGAAATTCCTTCCATAAGCTTGCATTGGAAACCATACATTGAGTCTTCTTGAGTAAAGTTTTGTTCATTCTTTCAGCAACCCCATTCTGTTGCGAAGTACCAACAATGGTGCTATGTCTTTCTATTCCTTCCCATTTGCAGTAATCATTAAACGCTGATGAACAAAACTCAAGACCATTGTCCATTCTCAATCGCTTTATGGGCTTCCCAGTCTGTTTTTCTAGCAACGTTTTTCACTACTTGAATATTCCAGATACCTCATTCTTTTGCTCCAAGAATTAAACTCAAACTTTCCTAAAGTGGTCATCAATTGAAGTTAAAAAATATTTATTACCACCTTTTGAGATGTCTTGAGTCAAACCCCATAAATTATAATAAACATAGTCAAGAGTCCCTTTTGTTCTATGCACTGCTAAATTGAAACTAACTTTTGTTTGCTTCCCATAAATGCAATGCTCATAGAAATTTAACTTTCCAACTCCAGTGTCTTTGAGAAGACCTCTTTTACTCAAAACAGCCATACTTTTCTCGCTCATATAACCGAGTCACATGTGCCTCGATTGGGTTGAATCGAATTCCACAGAGAAAGAATCATGTCGCATCATTGCGATGTAATGATGATTCTCGTTGCAACGTAGTGACTATTTCAGCTCTTTTTCAGTAATTGCAGTTACACCAGTCACCGTCGACCCTTGCAGAACATATAAGCTACCCTATTTCTTTCCTCTCATCACCACAAGAGCTACACGAGAAACCTTTAAGCCATTTGACTCGATGATGATCCTGCAACCATTCAAGTCTAAGATTCCCAATGAGATGAGATTTTTCTTTAAATCAAGCACATGCTTGAAATTTGGCAGTGTCCAAATAATTTCTTCATGCATCCTGACTTATACTATTCTGATTCTGATTATCTTACATGGAGAATTATTCCCCATCAGTACAACTCCAACTTCAACTTAACAATACGTAGAGAACCAGCCCCTATTGGGACACATGTGATAGGAGCATCTTGAATCAAGGATCCACTCAAATGTAAGCTTGGAGCTTTCGCTTGTAGACACCAACAAGGAATCATCACCTCTGTCATCAGCTACACTAGCATCAACAACTTCTGATTTCTTTTTTCCTTTCTCGTGTTTTCGACATCCCTTTTGTTTTTGTTGTGAAGTTTGTAGCATTCTTCTTTAATGTGGCCCATCTTCTTGCAGTAGCCACATTGTTTGTTGCGGTCGAAAGAACATTGTTTTAGTTGCATAAAGATTTGACATTTTGGATTGTTGCTTGGCCCTTGCAATTAAAACTGAGGCTTGCCTGTTTGAATTTTTATTTGGGCCTAACTCGTTATCAAGTTTTTCTTTGCTCAGTAGATTTTCCTTGACGTCCTTGAACAAAAGGTTATCTCTCCCATTAACCAGGGTTTCCCATAAAATTGAGAAGCACTTTCATATTTAAAATATATAAAAAAAACTCACTCACCTGATTATCAAAGAAAAACTCATTCTTCAACTTCTTTTATCGAAAAATCTCCTCACCTTTTGATTTCTTTTTCTTGTTAATTTTAAATTTATCAAATGATAAATTTTTATTTGTAGAGTTTATTAATATGTATTTTATATTTGAAATTTATTCAGTATCATTTATTTGATATTTATAAATAATTTTATATATTAAATATTTTTAAAAAAAATATTGATAAATCCGAAACTATAAACTGATACAATTTGATAATAGTATGTACCAATTTATTCAATATCATACTTGTACTTTTAAAATAGAAATGAAAAAGTTTAGTTTCATACTTCTAATTTTAAGGTGTCTTTTTTTTTAATTCAAACAAATAGAAATGAAACTTTAAATATAAGTAAAGGTAGTTTGATACTTCTCCTTAAATATCACATTGGTTTCTGTTTTCTCTCCTTTCGTTTGTGTAATTGGGATGAGTTGTATTTATATACTACAAAAGAAAGTCAATTTCTCCTCCCCTCCCCTCTCTTTTTTTTTCCCATTTTTAATTAATTTTTCTCTATTTTCTGCCCCTTCTTTCCAACTTTTTAGTGTTCGGTTCACAAAATTTTAATTTATCTTTAGTAATACAATTATCATAATATAAGATTACTTGGTAAATTATTAGATATGTTAGATTATCCTATTAAGCTCGTCTTGTTGAAATGTAAAATTTTGTTGTTTGTTTTATTAAATATAATGTAAAATTTTGTTGCTTGTTTTATTAAATGTAAGGTCATCTAAAAGTACATTTTATTAAGTTGTCTTTAATTACAAATAAAGATATAAATGTTATTAAACTATATTAGGAGTGGAAGTTAAACTATGAAAATATAGAAGACAATTAAGAAATAATAATAAACAAAATGTTAATTATTTTCAATTAATAAATAAGGCAAATGGAAGCCCCTGATCTTTAGCAAAAAAAATCAATTAAGTCTCTCCGCAAAAGAAAGAAAAAAAACATTAATTTAAGCCATCAAACTCTCAAATTGCATCAATTAAGCCCTTTAATCAACGTTTCTCTCTTTAATTGTTACAACGCTAGCATGGTCATTAATAACATTGACATGGCGCTTCACACCAACAAAAAAAATTAAAAGTTTTTTAAAACTAGAATTAACTTGAATAAACAGTTGTCTAGGAACGGTATTATCCACGTCTATTTTAGACTTAATTTTTTAAAATTATAAAAAATTTCTAATTTTTAAAAAATTATAAATTTGTAAAACATTATTGAAATTTATAAAAATATTAAATAAAATTCAAAAAATAAAAATAATTTAAAAGTTAAATCTAAAATAAGTTTGGACAATCATATCTCTAGATTCAATCAAGATGATTTTTCTAAATGGCACAAAGACATACACTTTACAAAAAAAAAAATTATTTTTTATATTTTAAAATTATAAAAAATAAATTTTATAAAGTTATTAGAAATTAATTAAAGTTCATAAAATTTATAAAAAAAAAGTTATTTTTTATATTTTTAAATAAGAAATGAACATCAACAAACTTATATAATAAAAACGGGTGTCCACTTATTTTAAAAATATTTTCAATTTTTTATTTTTGTAGACCCGATATTGCCACATCAGCATTTAATGTTGACGTAGCAATATTAATGACCACATCAGTATTTTCATTAAATACTAACAATCAATGTCAGTTAAATGATTTATTTTGCCAATTTTATTAATTCAGGGGTTCAATTGAGTGCAAAAAATTTGAAGAGGCTTAATTGATTAAAAAAAAAATCTAAAGGCTTATATTAATTAAAGGGATAAACCCATGGTTTAAGAATAATATAATTTCTTAAAACTATTTTCAAATTTTCTTCAACGATCCTCCATAAACCTAAAAAAAATTCAAATTTTCTTGTAAAGAAAAGATCCAATTTCTATGTCATTTCATTGTCTTTGTCCAATTTCTATCCCAAATAACACTTTAATCTGATTTTAACCTCTCAATCTAAGTTTTTCATTGTCTTTTGGTTTTTCTTCCCCTGAAATGAGAAAAGAAATGAAATGGGTAATTGCACGATTTCTATCTAAGCTATTAACCCTAAGCCTTTTAGGTTTAATCTCCTCTAATGGATCGTCATTTTGGAGCTTCACATTTTTGGTTAAATAAAAATTACTCTGTTAATCCTTGTCAACAATCTGTTATTAATTAACGGTGTATTAGGTGACTAAAATAACAAATTTCTAAAATAGGTGATCAAAATGAAAATACAGGTAAACTAGGGTGACTAAATACGAATCGGTTCAAGACTAAGTTAAAAACTTGTTAAACCTACAGTTGAGCCGTTTGAACTGATTTTTTTCTATTTTTTAAAGGTTTAAATAAAAAATAAGCCCCAAAACTGTAACGCTTTTTCCACTTAAGTACTGAACTTTTTTTTTTTTTTTTTGGTCAAAATGACATCTAAACTATCATTCTATTACACTTTTAATTCCAACTGTTTACTTCCATCATGTTAAAAGGATAAGCTCGTAAGAACTCAAGGTTGTCATATATTTCTTTGTTCAAAGCTTTAATCTTTCACTCAAAATAGTAAGAGGACACCATTTGTCTTGTTGCCTTTGCTCTAATCACTTAAATTTCCAATAAAAGTTCATGTAAAGCCATATTTTTTATCCAATAATTTAGCTCCTCCTCCCACCAAACTCTTCACCTCTAGTTATATATTTACTCTTTTGAATTAAATTCTATTTCCTAAATAATGATTTACCATAAAATGGATATTGATCATGAATGGGTTTTCTTGCCTGATGACAACACTGAGGATTAGGAGAACATAAGTTTTCAAAACTGAAAGATTTGGTGGAAAAGAAGTTCAACATGAATTCACCAAGGTCCACTACTAATGGAGCTACCCTTCACATAATTTTTATGCATAATTCTATTTTTTATAGCTTTTTTCATGCTTGCTTTGTTGGGACTTAGTGCCTTTATTGTATTTTTTGTCATATATGCTTATAATTTTTTTGAACATATTGATTTAATAAAATTTTATCGTCGTTTGTATTTGTCTTAAATGATTTTTGCACAAAAAGCTAAATGTATAGGCAAATATCGGCTCACTGATTACCTAACGTTTAACTAATATTAAGTTGCATCATATGGACAAATCATAATGTGAGAAGAAAACTTATATTAGTAGGTAATCTAAATAACCTATAGTCTAATTAATTGGAATTGAGAAAATCGATTCAAGGACTATTATGTCGTTTATCGAGTCCAAATAGGGAGATACTTTGTTTAACGCCCATAAAATTCTAATGTCATTATTAGTACTATTCCATGAAAATATTTAATAAAATTTTCTCTAGTAGTGAATTGCATTTAATCGATAAAAAATTAGAGGAGGTAGTTGGATATTGGAGAAAGTCATTAGAAATGATATATTTTAATTTGTTAAACTGAGATATATATTGCATTGTAAAGAAGTAAAGGTGCAATGGTTAAAAGTATAATTATATCAAAAAGTGATCATAGGTTCAAGGGTGAAAATAAAGAATTATAAAAGGTAAAATGAACATTTCTCAAGAAGATACATTAAGAATGAAAAAAGAAAAGAGAAAAAGTTATTGTTCTTTGATGATTTTGGACCATTAGATTAAATGGAAAAGAGGGATTCAATTTTGACGGTTAGATCTAAGTAGATATTTTTATTTGTATTAGGTTAATTTAAAAAAAAAAAAGAAACAAAAATGTAGAATTCTCTACATATTTTCTCTATCCACATCAACAAAGAAGAAAAAGAAGATAAGCTTGTTTTTTTCATCTAACTAGCCAAAAACCTTTTATTTTTCATTAAATTCTAAACGAAACTTAGCTTTCTACACTACTATAAGTTTAGTTACATGTTAGAATTCAAGAACACATGGTTCGAAGCAGGGACGAAGCCAGGGGTTGGCATAGGCCCCCCCTAAAATGTAAATTTGCTCTTTTGGCCTTTAAAATTTTTTAAAATTTTTAAATTAGTAAAGGTAAAATTGCACTTTGCCCTCCCTTAAAATTATAAAAATTCGATTTAATCCTTTACAAATTATAAAGATATAAAGTATAAAAAATGAAAATTTTATCCGGCCCCCCTAAATATTTATTCTGGCTTCACCCCTGGTTCGAAGTTAGAGAAAGTTTAGAAGACAAGGTGAGAAACTCATATTTTCATCATATATTCGTGTTTATTTTAAGTAGAAACATATAAAATTGTTATTGTGTATGTATTTTTTTTTCTTATTCATTCAATTAAGAGAAAGGGAAGGAAATTGGAAAATAGTGGTGTCGAGAAAGGAAAGAAGTGGTAAAATATTAAAAGAAGGAAGAAGAAGACTTAAGTTACATATTCAAGCTAAAGTCAAGTAAGTACTCTTTTGAACTGTTATTTACTTTGTTTGGATTTAGTTTAAAATTGTATAAAATATGATTTAGAATAATATTTAACTTAAAGAATTAATAAGTTAGATGGTGAAGGAAGCATGAAATTTGAAAGTTTGAAAAGGTAAAACTAAAGTTGTTGAAGTTGATATTCAAGTCTTAACAAAAATAATTTAGTAATGACATTAGAAGTAAATTTAAAAAATCACCAAACATTATAGATATTGAATTAGGAGTAAAGCCAAATATGGTTGGAAAGCTTGTTGAATCTAGTTTTTAATGAACTAAACGAAACTTTCATCATCGATCACCACATTAATAGAGAACTATTGGAGAAGCCAGATAGATTGAAGCCTGGTTGGCCCGATAGTAAATATATGACAACTTAGGCTATTTTTAGTAAGTAGTGGAATCATATCTTGTAGATTTAATTTGATATGATGTAATCTTGTAAATCCCTAAAATCAAGGGATAGACTAATCTTGTTCGTCGATGTAATTTGATCTTGACCGTCGGTTTTGGGGGAGCTCAACTATAAATAAAGAGCCTCCCCCTTATTTGTATCTTATCCATTGTATGTTGAATTCTTAAGATTAATAGAATTCTTTGAGCATTTACTCAAACACTTTGTGTGCATTTTTTCTTTGGCTTTCTGTTGCTCATTGGTAGCTTCTTTTGGCACAATAGCTTCCGCTATACATATTGGTGCCTTACAGGAATTCTAAAGGAATCCTCACTTTTGGGAGTAAAGGCTGACTTAGGTGAGTTTTGAGCGAACGGATCCCCTAAGGCTACACGGATCGCGAGACAAAAGATCTAGCCCCGTGAGTGGTACCCGAGCTATTAGCTCGAAGGCACCGTTGGGATGTCGAAAGAAGAGTTCGAACAAAGGTGGGCCAAAATGTCTTTAAGGGAGATGTTGTCGACTGTTGAGAAACGCGTGGGTAAACTTCAGGAGTTTATAGAGGACACGAAAGAATCAGACAATGTGCTTGGGGAAAGCATAGATGACTTGAGGAAGCAGTCCAGGGACTTTGTGACCATGTGTCTCACTTCCTAGAGGGATAGCGTGCAAGAGTTACTAGATTCCCAAATGAAGAAGCAGACGGAGAGGAACGATGCTCTCAAAGCCATGGTGAAGGCTTTGAAATAGGAAACAATGGCCACGATGATGGCTTTGAGCACAAGAATAGAGGAGCTTGAGGAAGAGCTGGCCTTGTGCTGAGCAGCCGTGGGGAAAGGAGTGTCAAGTGTAGCACTCAGTAACAAGGATGTTCCGAAGCCGAAAGAGTTTGTGGGGACAAGGTCTGTATGCGATGTGGACAATTTCATGTGGAGGATGGAAAACTACTTATGTGCCAAAGGCATCATGGATGATGCGGTTAAGGTAAACACTGCTTCAATGTTTCTTACTAATATGCGCTTTTATGATGGTGAGACAGGACCACAGATAAAAGGCAAGGTGAGATTGGGGCATGGCAAGAGTTTCAATGTGAGTTGAATGGACAGTTTTACCCAGAATTTGCTGAGGAAGAAGCTCGAGCAAAGTTGCAAAAGATAATGCAACGAGGCACAGTGGGGGAGTATGTTCGAGAGTTTAAGGAACTCTTTCTCCAAGTTTCAGATGTGACCGAGAAAGAAGCATTGCTTGCTTTTCAGAATGGATTGAAGTCGCGGGTCAGACAGGAGGTGGAACAAAGAGGTGTCCAAAAGCTGTCAAAAGCCATGACAGTAGTAGAGTTTGTGGTCAAGCTTGGTCTAGGGAAAGACAAGCTTGGGTCTTCCAAATCCGAGGAAAGGGGCGTATGTGAAAAGGATCACAAGGAAAATGTTGTTGATGACAATGGCAATGGTGACTGTGGTGGTAATGGGAAACCACGAGTTGGGAAGAAGAAACCCAAGAGGAAAAGGGACAAGTTGAAATGCCAGCGATTATATCGGTAGATTTTGATGTCTTGCTTAAGGTTATAATGGCATGTATAGGTGAACTTATGGTTGATGATTAGCTGAATGTTAGTTGATGTGTTTGGCATGTATATGACATTTTGGGTAATGTATGTAACAAACCATTTTCAGTGAAATTGGAATAGTAGTTTCGGGACTACAAATCTGAGCCGAAAGAAAAAATTATTTTAATATTAATGCATGGTCTACATTATGATAGAAATACCATATAAAAATTTCGTAAAGAAAATTTTACCGATAACATGTTTAATTTATAGAAATGACCAAATTGCATAAAATGCAAAAGTTGAGTTCTAGTAGCTAAAAGGATCAAATAGCTATGGAATTCAAATTTTGAGGTCCTTATAAAGGAAATAAACTATTAAGAGAAGCTAGTAGATATTTATGATGATTCACCCATGGAAATTTAAGAAAAGAAAAGGACTAAATTGAAAAGTGAAAAGTGAAAAATTAAAAGACAAAATATCATTTTATATCATCATCTTCCCCAAAACTTTCTATGGAAACCCTAGCTAAGAGAAAGAACTTCAAGCAAGCTTAATTAGGTAAGTAATCATGTCTCATTTTTAGTAATTTTTACATTTCTGATATCGTAATAACTTAATCTATCTATTTTGGGGATCAATTTGTAAAGTTATCAAAGTATTAAAATTTTTCCATGGATGAGTATGCTGAAATTTTGAAATTCATGGTAGAAAATGAAAGGTTATTGATAAATAAACAACTTCTATAAAGGAAATTTCCATGAAATTGTGATTTAGAGACTAAATTAAAAAGATGTAAAATTCATGAAATTTTTTTGAATTTTGTGAAATACATGGGCTGTAAATGTTATATAAAAATTTGGTTAGGCTTGAAATAAGGATTAAATTGCATGAATTTCATTTTTCGAGCCTAGGGACGAAATTGAAATTAATAAAAAATATAGGGGTAAAATGGTACTTTTACCTAATGTAACACCCCTAACCCGTACCCGTCGCCGGAGGGTTAAAGAGTATTACCAAACAAGCACAAAATTCCAGTTACTTTATTTGAATAACTTCCGTTGGCACACCTATAAAAGAGTCATCTCGAGATAATGAGTATATTGATTCATTCTTAAGTTCAATTCACATCAAAACATTGAAAACATTAATCGAATATCAACCACACATTCACATTAACTATGTGGAATACATATAGTAACTTAACAAGCCATTTTCGCATGGCTATACTTATATACATCATCAAAAAGATACATATTTAACAACAAAAAGTCAAGCCTATACATGCCATTATCAAAGTTTAACTACTAGAGTACCGAATGGGCTTAGTTAGTGTGGGTGACTTCAACTTTGAGATCCTCGAGACCGTAGCTAACGAACGAGATCTATAAAACAGAAAATTAAAGCAACAAAGTAAGCATTTCTATGCTTAGTAAGTTTTAAGCATTTCAAATAATTAAAGCTTGTCATTAAAATCAAGCATTAAGTATCACAAAGTTCATATTCAAATTGTAAATCATTTGGCCAATTATACACAAGCACACTAGTTATAAGACTTATTGGCCGAATATATATATAAATACTCAAGAGATTTTTAGCACATTTTTTTTACTATACTATTTGGCTCATACAATTAAATTTAGACATATACTTTGATATAATAATGAACATCAACCGAATAGGCCATTCTCTTATTCGTAGATACGGTAATCATCCACATATATATATATATTGATATATATATATATATCATTCTTTGATAATAATAGCTTGCTTAAAAAAATCAATTTACATATGAGTACATAATACGTACCTGGTCATCTTAATGTATCATACATAATCAATAGCGCTTCCTCGAATATTCGAATTCATAATCTTACTCGAATCACCAAACGTTAAGCCCGCTAGGTTTTAAAACCCGAGTCCAAGCATTACTAGCACAAAGCTCGCGAGACTTTAGGCCCGGATATATTACCAAAGACGTAGCTCGCGGACCTCAAGTCCGGATATGTTCCAAACAAGTAGCTGCGGACCTCAAGTCCGGATATGTTTCAAAGACATAGCTCATGACCTCAAGTCCGGATATGTTTCTAAATATCATGCATACTTAGTCATATTTGAACACATCTCATTCAACTTATCATTTTAGTAGTCATTTGATACATTCGGATATAAACTCAATATGCACATCATCATTTACAATTCGGCTCAAGAGTCATACATAATATCACACATTCATTTCAACATTCAAGCTTAAACCCAAAGTGACCATTAGACTATAAGTCATATACATGAATTATTTATTTCACAACCTAATTCAAGTACAAACCAAAAGATCGCATTTCACCTAATATACTCGTATAGAGGCATCATCAATTATATAATAAAGGAGACTACTCAAAACTTACTTGGATGTTTTGAAACATTCTATGATAAGCTACTCGATTGCTTTCTCCTTTCCCCTATCTGAATTAGTTCTTCTTTGCTCTTGAGCTTAATTTAAACAAATGAATTTGTTTAATTACTTATCAATTAAGCAATTTAATTTAATACGTATATATCATATATTTAAGGTACAAATGACCTTACTAACTAGCTATTTAAACATCATTTATATGCCCTACTCATGCACAATTGAACATATTACTAGGCTACAATCTACAATCAAATTTATTCCCAATTAATAAACTAAAACTATCAAGGAACATTTTACTAACTTATTACCTTGCATAATCGAATTTCATAAACTAATTTGCATACAATTTCACGTTTTTTATCATGGAGTAAGTGCCGAATTACAATTTGTAATAAAATCAAAATATATCTCTTATCATAATTCCATATACTTTATTTCATTTTATATAATAACCTATATTATCCAAGATTGACACAAAAGTCAGATGCATCACTCAAATGCCAAAGTCCAACAAAGTCTATAGTTATTCATTACTACAATTATAGCCTTATCATAGAAATGAACCCAATGACCTAATATACATTCTTGCCGAACCACAATTTAGGCACCAACCTAACATTTTAGTCTCTTTTTTTATTATTATTAACAAGCCACTTTAGCTAATCATTCCAATATAAGATACAATCACATACATTGTTTATACATTCATTTCAATTGAATTCATTCATCAAGACATCCAATACAAAATGCAAAACATCTAAACATTTTTACCAAATTTTTGCTAACACCTAAAGCCTTTAGCCGAATATCCATTAAACATCTAGTTCACATACATAAACACAGTCTCTTAAGGCTTATTATATTTTCAAGTACACATCAAATCCATATAGCCGAATATATATTTAGCTCATCAAACCAATACTTAATCCTATTTCCCGTAACACAAATGTATTCGGCAATGACCACAACTATTTAACCAACCTTAAAAGCAAACCACAACATTTTAAATTCATCTTATTACCCCCAATGACCGAATGCACATATATATATATATATAAACTCAAATAACAAAAAAAAATTTCTTTCCAAAGTGCATATATATATATACATACGGCAACCTCAAATTCATACCTCCCAACAATGAATTCAACTTATTCATTTAAGCTACTTTAACATATAAATAACATCTTCCAAAAACTCATCAAATTAACACAAATTTATCAACTTGCCGAATGGTTATATGTTCAAGGATTCATGAATTTAAACCATGGGTTAACTAAACTATGCACTTATCAATTTAATCTCATAATCAATTAAAATAAAAATCACAATGCATACCTTTAAATTGGGATAGCCATGGCCGAATGCCTTGGTTTCTTCTTTAATATTTTCTTTCTCAATTTCGGCAATGAAGAAAGAAAGATGAGCATCCCTTAATTTTTATTATCCTTACCTTATTTTACTAATTATTTATATTTCAAAATAATGCCATTTCTTATTATAATACTTAAATAAACACATTTTATCCATCAACCATCATTATGGTCAGCCACCATAATCAAAAAATAGATATTTGACATGCAAGTCCAAACTTTTTATGACATGCATTAATAGACCACTTTTAAATTTACCTATCACCTTTCACAATTATCCCACATAAGTCCTATTTAATAATTTCACATACAATTGACAAAAATTAAAGCGTGAAACTTTCACACATGCATGTACACATACAATAAGCATAGAATATAACAATTAATTATTTTTGTGACTCGGTTTTGTGGTCCCGAAACCACTTTCCGACTAGGGTCAAATTAGGGCTGTCACGCCTAAGATGTAAATTAGGTTGAATTGAATATGAAATGTATTAAACTGATGTTAAATTCATTTAGATAGATCTAGAAAGATCAAATAAGGAGTTAGATCAAGGAAAAGAAAAAATGTCAAATTAGTAGATTTTCATATACGAGCAAGAAACGAGGTAAGTTCGTGAAACTAAATTGTGTATATTTATATGCTTAAATTGAATGTTGTGAATGTGATTGTATTGTTGCTATAAATATGAAATTAATATTATATCCAAAAATGCTTGATAAATCTTAAATCTTGTATGAATAAATGAAAATTCGATGGATATAAGATTCCCGATTGGTTGTAGTCCTGCATATGTTGTAGACAGACCATAGCTCTTACGAGCATCCTATTATAAGCCATCTCGAGTTTCCTGTTATATGGTTCCTGGGAGAATCTCGATCGGTATTGATCCTGCATATATTGCGGACATACCAACTCTTTATGAGCGTCCTGATAAATGGCTCTTAATGAGCTTCCCGATATGGCTCGCTTGAACTTTCGATATATGGCTATCCGGAGCTTCCTGATAATAGCGCTTTGGAGTTATCTGTTAAGCTCATATGAGGTTTCTGTTTTAAACTCTTATGAGTTTCCTGTTATAGCTCGGATAAACTTCCTGTTACATGGCTCACATGAGCTTTCTGTTATATGGCTCGAGAGAGTGCTTTCTGATTATATACTCTAATGAGTGCCCCCTAAATATGAATTGGTGGATTACAGTGTTGTACACTTTGAGTGTACTACATGTGTATTCATCGATATTTTAAATAAATTCAATGGGCAAAATTCTGACATGGTTAAAATGAATTTGAGATTATTTGTCATGGAAATGTATACAATATGTGGAAATATGATATGGAATGCATATGTATATGAAATTTATTACATGATGAGCTCATTCATGTTCTAGGTATTTATGTGAATTACTTGACTAACATGGTTAGTGAAATTGTGTGTTTTAGGCTTTAAGACAAAATGCTTGGATGCCATTTATATGTTTGTTTTAATGAAAATGAATGGTAAGTTAATTTCTTGTTATACGAACTTACTAAGCATTATATGCTTACTCTATTTTATTTTTTCTATTTTATAGTACTCGAAAGCTCGTAAAGTTCAGACGTGGGTTAGAGCAACATCACATTATCCTTTAGCTCGTTTTGGTATAAAATGGAAAACTTTATTTTGAGTATAATAGCATGTATAGGTTAATTAGCCTATGTTGGTACAATAATATTTTGGTTGTAAGTAGCCATTGGAATTGCTAGTGTTTGATATATTAAGAAGTAATTATATAAGGCTTATTCATGCTTGATATGTGTGTTGAAATAGTTAAATGATGGAAGTTAAAAGAATGTTAAGGATTGCATGATTTGGTAAAAAATACATATATGTTTATATGGTCAAATAAGTAAGATTGAATGCTTGGATAATTGTGATGATATTTCATGTAAAAGACTTAGATTTTGACTTAGTTTGAGAGCTATGAATTGGCTTGTGAATGTGCTTAAATGATGTTGTAGGTGGAAGACAATTTAGGTGAGAAAAGTGGCTTATAAAATAGCCTATTTTCGTTCACATGGGCAGAGACACGGGCATGTGTCTCAGTCGTGTGTGATACACGGCCAAACTCATGGGCGTGTGGTTTGGCCGTGTATCCCCTGCATCTTAAAATTTGAGAAACATAATGCTCAGGTAGTTTCACACGGGTAGAGACACGGGCGTGTGTCTCAGTCATGTGTGTCACACGGCTTAGCACACGGGCGCGTGACTTGGCCGTGTGAACCCTGCACCTTAATTATACAAGTCAGTAAGCTCACACGACCTAGCATACGAGCGTGTGGCTTGGCCGTGTGACTAAGTCAGTATACAACCTAAATTGGGCACGGGCTAGGACACGGCCGTGTACCTGCCCACACGGCCCGGGACACGGGTGTGTCACTTGGCTGTGTGAGCCATACGGCCTGACCACACAGGCATGTGTCCCCTGCACCTAAAGAAAATTTTGAAATTTTATGAAAAATTCTCTAAGTTCCCAGTTTAGTCCCGATTTGTTTCTAACGTATAAATTGGGCCTCGAGGGTCCATTTAAGGGACAATATGATTGAATATGTTTAGTTTCAAATATGAATAGTAAATGTTATGAATTAATTGTATTTGATCTGTAAACTCCGGTGAAACTCCGTAACCTTGTTTCGTCGACAGATATGAGTTAGGGTGTTACATTTAATGGTATCAGAGCTACGATTTAGCCAATTCTCAGACTAACGTAGTAAGTATGAGTCTAGCTATACATGCCATTATATAAATTGTGATTGTGTGATATCTTCTGACCATTTTGAACATGTTTTTCATATAGTAATGTTGTCCAACCGAGCTAAATCTGAGGAAGCTGAGAGCAATGCTCAAGCTTTAATTTAAAGAGCTGCTTCAAGTAGTAGAAGGCCAGTATCTGAGGGCCGAGGTGAGGAGGCTAAAGAAGCTTTTTTTTCAAATGATGAATAAATGGTTCACAGAATTTTTAAGAAGAAATCCCGTTGTATAACAACCTCCCCCTCCTGCTCCTCAACCAGTTCCTGATATGCCACAAGGTGTTGAATCTGTAAGAACTAGTAAGCCTCCAGTAAATAAAATTTGTAAATATGAGGCAGAAGAATTTAGAGCTACTGCTGAAGATGATCCAGAAAGGGTCGAATTTTAGTTAGAAAATACTATTAGAGTTTTGGACAAATTTTCTTATACACCTGATGAATGTTTGAAATGTGATGTATCTTTCTTAAAAGACTCAGCCTATCAGCGGTGGAATACCCTGACTTCTGTTGTACACGAGGGAAAATGTTAAATGAGAATTTTTCCAAACAGAATTCAAAAAGAAGTATATTAGCTAGAGATTCATTGATCAGAAAAGGAAAGAATTTTTAGAGCTTAAACAGGGGAATATGACTGTATCTGAATATGAGCAGGATTTTGTTAGATTAGCCAGAGATTCCTTGATCATGTATTATATCAATTTATCCTTAATATCTAGATTGGACATAAGTCATGGAATAGTCACACTTGTATAGTCCAATCTCATATTTATTGATATTCTAAGTAGACTACAATAAACAAATAAGTGTGATGTCTTATATCAACTTATTCAAGCATGGTCATGCATTTCTAGTCTAACTCCATCAATAGGCCTAAGATATTGCTTCCATTATGTAGAAGGGACAAATCTATCTTGATCAATCATATCCACTACATAGATTGCGGCATACCCAATATCAGTCTTTATAGTATAACTTGTTATGGTAGATGTTTGATTGTGTCAAAATATATGACTGACGATGTTGGGACAATGATGATCTCTGATCGTGATTTTGTGACAAGTTTTAAATATTTATAATTAATTATTCTTGAAACTAACTATTATCACGATGTAGGCAAGTGTACCTATCGAACAGTAGTATAGTCTTAGCAAGCCCGGATTGTCGAACCCAAAGGAACTAAAAGTACTAGTAATGACCGTCTTTTTTATTATCTAGCCTAAGACTAAGGGGGTTTGTTGTAACTAACTAATTAACTAAACTAATAATTCGCAGAAAATAGAATTGGGGGATTACTTTTGGAAAACGATTGAATTAAGACAATACCTAAGGAAGAATCCACCTAGACTTTACTTGTTATTCTGACTCCGAATCGGATGATTTATTCATTTAACTTGTTCTGTAGATATCCCTAAGTTATGTTATTATCCCTATTCAAGACTAATAACGTCTAATCCCTAGATTGAATAACTGAGACTTTTATCTAATTATCACCCTAGGGTTGCATTAACTCGATCTATGGATCCCCTTATTAGGTTTCACCCTAATCCAGCAAAATCTTGTCACCCTATCTCTAGGTGCGCAATCAACTCCGCTTAATTATGACAATTGTACTCTTAGACAGGGTCTATTCCTCCTCTGAATAAGAGCGTAACTTGAATCAGTATCCTGGAATATCGAAACAAGAATTAAGAACACATAATTAAGAACACATAATTAAGAACAATTCAGAAAATAATAACAAGATTCGTCTTAGGTTTCATCCCCCTTAGGTATTTAGGGGATTTAGTTCATAACTAAAAAGGAAAACATCTCAGAAGAATAATGAATACAAAATATAAAGAAAACCCAAAACTCCTGAGGGGAAATTGAGGGGAGATCTTCAGTCTTGAAGATGAATCCGACTTCTGAGATAGATCAATTAGCTTTCTTCGAGTAATTCCTTTCTTCCTCCCTGTGCCTCCCCCTTTTCTCCTCTTCTAGGGTGTATTTATAGGCTTTGGAATGCCTAAGAGCCCTCAAAATTAGCCTTTTCTGAATTGGACTCAACTTGGGTTCGGCAGGGTACTTCAGGCTGTGTTAGAGCCTGTTACAATGGCATGGCCGTGTGGTCTGCGTGTGAGGAAGTGCAGGCCGTGTTGATTTCGTACGTTGGCCCATTTTTTCTATTTTTGGCTCGTTTCTCGTGCCTTTCTCTTTCCTAAGCTCACCTAAGTATAAAACATGAAATTAAGACATTAGGAGCATCAAATTCACCAATTTTAAGGAAAAATCATCCATAGAATGCGCAAAGCATGGGGTAAAAATATGTATAAATGACGGTTTATCAATCTCCAGTCTAAGGATCATATACATAGTTACCACTATGAGTAATGTTGTGACTATAACATAATAATCCAAAAAACATAACCATAGCGGGTCAGTCTAGTATGTTGTTCTCTAACACATACTCATGTATCAATTTTGACATCCCTATGTCAATGACAACACTTTGTCATCAATCAACTACATATTAGCCTCAATACATTATCATTATCCAAGCCAACAATAATATTTGACTAAAGACCTTTTAAGAATAATCATATTATTCTTAAAACTTTATTATTAACCTTTATACAAACAGAAAAAAAGAAACTGAAATAATAATTGCAATGCATTATATTAAAAAACAAGATAAAATGAGCATGTGATTACAATCATCTCATGATTGGTCATTGGGCATACTCTAACAATTACATGTTTTTTCATGAAAAATTAATTACTATCAGATAGTAATTAAATCATTGATCACGAAGACAAATGACCCGTGACCACATTTATTTTTCATCTATAATGCAATGCCGATGAAAGAATACCATTTACCGTTTACTGGGCTATGAATTCCACTGTTATAGAATGATGCTACATATTGCAGAAGTCGTATACCCAACGTATCAACTTTCGGTTCGTTATCTATTTGAACTCAGACTTTTATTTATATCAAAGCATACGAGTCATGTATACATAGTTCATCATCCACTCAAGATAAATGTATTTTACTTGGGTCTAATGCGATGTACTGTTAGTGCAATTAGTCACATTTATGTTTCTATCTTCTAGGACCACTCCAATACCCAAGACAAGGTATTTTCCTAGATGGACTTTGCAAATGACATATTAGTTTTTTAATTGGTTTGCTCGTTTTTTATTAGACTAAAGACATGCTTAGATTACATACTAATATAAATTATCTTTTTGTACTATGATTCGACTATACAATACCACTTAGTATTAATTAAATGTTAGATAATTAATAAGTTAATATTTTATTTTATTTTGCTTTAAGAACAAAAATTATTTTTAATTATTAATTTATGGTTGATTAAGGCAAGCTCAGCTTATATCAAATCTGAATTTTTTTAAAATAATAGTATTTTTTTTATCACCAATACATTTAGTGTGTAAAATCTCCGTAGTATGAGGGATTGGATTCCTGAAAAACAGGCAGGGATTATTTTCTTTTAAGTTTTTCTAAAAGGTGTGATTAAAAAAACCTTTAAATCTCAAACTTAGGTTCAATTTGAAGAGCTGATTCTTTGTAAATTAAAGAGATATTCATAAGATTAAAATTAGATCGCAACATTTCATTTTATGGCCTTTGTTTTCCTTTACACAAAACCACATAAAAACAAATGTGGGCACTAATCTTGGAACCACTTTTTATAAGATTTTTAGTAATTCGGATCAATTTAACTAAATACTCCTTGGTTAATATACTATTTGATATAATGTTTAATTTGATATTTAAGTTTTTTTTCTTATCACTTCGTCAAAAATAATTTGTTGAAATAATTGTGTTGTGTATAGCTTATTTCTCAATACTAAGGGCACTAGATCTCAACAGTTTCCCACTTGGTTTAGTGAAGTAGATGAGCCATATTTCGCATTCCCATGCCCTCTATATGTTTCTCAAAACACCTAGCTACCAGAGTTTTGGTAAACGGATCCACAATGTTGTCCTTTGATACAACTTTGACTACATCCATTATTTTGTCTGGTACTACCTTCCTTATGATATGATATTTTCTATCAATGTGTTTTGCCTTTTTGTGGTTTCTAGTTTCTTTAGTGTTGGCTATTGTCGCATTGTTATCACAATACAATGTGATAACTTTCTCCATACCCGGAATTTGAGATCCGTAAAGAACTTTTGAAGCCATATTACTTCTTTTGTTGTCCAAAAATTTTTAGTTTACTTTTAATAAAAGAGTAGGGATTAATTTAAATAAATATATAAAGGTTGATGGCTAAATTTTTTTATTATATCTTATAAATAAACAACAATTTTTTTTAAAAAAAAAAAAGATGTTTACTCACTCGTCTGACATATAGAGGGTTAATTTGTCCAATTTTTCAGTAGGGGGCTAAAATGCAATTTAAGATATAATACAAGATGTTTTGTGGTATTTTTACCAAAATAAAAATTGTTATTTGATTATAATAATATTTATATGTTGACATCATTTTCTCTTTAAGAACACTACAACAAATATATATATATATATATATATATTATGAATGATTGTTTTTAAGAAAAATCCACATCAATCTTTTCATTGTAATTTTTTATGTTATATCGTTACTAAGTTAACGATTTATTTTTATTTTAAAATGTCACATCATGAATCTAATTTAATTGTGGTAATAACTTGATATAAAATTTTAAATTTAAAAAATAAAGGAATTAAATTTCTAAAAATAAAAATAAAAAGACTAAATTTTAAATATATAAAATGTATATAAACTTAAAACATATTTTAACCTTCATATCTTTATACTATAATTTAACGGAAACAAATATTAACCCGATGTGCAACATGAGAAGCATACTTGTTTATTTTAAAATCTGATTTTTTTTTTACTTGTCTATGGATGGATTTTATTTTATTAATTATTTTTTGGATTATATGTAACCTTTTATTATCACAACAATGAGATATGATATCTACTTTAGAAGGAGAGGGTAAACTACACCCCTTGTCACTAGACTATTAGTAAATTTATGTTTTGGTCTATTAATTTCAAAAAAAATTACAAAATAATCACTGAACTATTCTGAAATTTTTATTTAAGTCATTGTGTTGTTAAAATCGTTGTTATATGACTTTCTTTGTTTATACTGATTTCACTAATCAAAAGCTTTTATTCCCCTTCTCTTCTATAGTTTAGTTTTTCATGAAATAGTTTTGAACTCTAACGTCACCAATCTACAAACCAAAATCTAAACAACTTTTTTCTCTGATATCTAACACTGATCGTCAGATCAACTTAAATCTAAAATATGTTATTCTACGCATCAATAGATATTGATCCACCATATCGATCATTGAATCGTTAGTTGGAGCTCATTATCGAACTTTTTAAAAAAATTTAACAATCATAAATAAATTTTTTTAAATAATTTAATAAATTTTTTAAATACAACTATATTACAACTTTATAAAGTTGAGAGTAATTTATCAAAAAGAAAAAAAACCTAAAAACTAGAAATAAATATTAATATCGATATTAATATTTTGCAATCATTTACCTAAATTAAAGTCAAATCAAATGCGTTGTTGGCACAAGAAGGAATCAAGTTGCATTTTGATTGCTTTTTCGGCAGGTTGTTGATCCTAGTCCTTTTCCTCAATAACTTTTTTTTTCCGACGACACAAATTACCCCTCCCCCAAACCCAACTTCCCTCCACTCTACACCATACTAATACCAGACTCATCAAAATATTTGATTTTAAAAAATTTAGTGATTAAATTAAAAAATTTAATAGTTGAGTGATTAAAATAGAACAAAGTTAATAATTTAGTAATAATTTTTATACTTTACTCTATTTTTATTGAACCTAACATATAATTTTAAAAAAAGTATCATAGAGACCTCTATATTAGGAGTCAAATTTTATTTTGTCTTTTTTATTTGGAAAATAGATAAATTAATTTTTGTACATTAAATCGAAGAATAAGTTGATCTTTTTTGAATTTTTTTATTAAATTCTATTGTTAAATGATAACATATTATAGTATGGTCACTTAAATTAGTTCCTTTACTTAAAAATTTCCATCCATTTCACTATTTCTCCATCAGCAACGTTAGTTAATAATAAAAATGAATAAAAATATTAATAGAAGAATATATTTACTCTTTAATCTAATATGCAATGATTAATTTACTGGATAGATAAAAAAAATGTTTATTTTTTAAAATCTTTTATATATTAGATATATTTTTACTCAATGAACACATAAATTACTTACTAAAGACAAGGGAGGGTTGGCTTTCATTTTCGATAGAGCCAACTATTTAATAATATATATAATATTCTGTGGCAATTGGGAAGTATTCCGATATCATAAAAACCCATCTAACTCTCTTTCTCAGTGTATTAGTAATTAATTTAGCCCATCTCATTCTCCTTCCCTGTTCTTCTCTTATTTGTTGCTGTCAGTTGAGTTGTTTGCTACCCATTTTTGTCAAAGCAAGGGTCTGTAATGGCATCACCTGAGGTTGGCAGAGATAAATCTCCATTTATGCTTCAACCCAAATCTCTGCCTTCTCCGGTCTCAAAATCCTCAAAAACAAGCTCCTTTAATGCTCAAATAATGCTCAGGGTTTTCGCTGCTGCTTTCACATTGGCTGCCATCTGTATTATGACCACAAGCTCCCAATCCTTCCCTCTACTCGGCTTCACTATTAAAGCTCACTATAGCGACTCATCTGCTATGAGGTAAACAAACACTCACTATTTTTGGGTTTCATCCATCCATCCATTCATTTATTTTATTAAATCTCCATTTTCCTTGTGGGCACTGTTACAGGTTTTTACTTGTGACAGACGCTATTGTATGCGCTTTCTCTGTACTTTCGGTGCTCTTTGTTTTCCGTTTGAGTCGCTCAGGATCAGATCTGAAGTATTGCTTCTATCTTTTTCTTCATGACATGGTAAGCAAATTGTTGGTTTTGAAGATGGTGAATCAGATTTTAACAATGACTGCATTGATTGCAGGTGATTATGGGGCTGGCGACATCAGGATGCTCGGCGGCGACGGCGGTGGGATATATCGGGAGATATGGAGAAGAAAAAATGGGGTGGATGGCTGTGTGTAACCATGTGAGGAAGTTTTGTAATCAAATGACGATATCCATGGTGTTATCTTACTTGGCCTTTTGTTCCTACTTTGCTCTTTCTGTTATGTCCGGCAACAAAGTCATGTATCAGTATGAATCACCGTGAAAGGCAGGCAAGTCACAAGTGGTTGGTTGGTTGGTTGCGTCCTTCAAGATTAGTGCTTTTAGGGATTTTATGTATTATTATAATATTTGTTGGTGTTAAACTTGTGAGAAATTAATGAATGATTTAAGGCGTGTAACAACATCATCTTTTTTAAGGTTATATTTGTCATCATCTATATATAGTGTGTAAAAGAGTTGCTGATAAATAAACTTCGAAGATTGTAAATTTTTAAGATACAAATAAATATAAAATTTCAACATGTGGTATAGATAATTAACATAGTTATGTTGGAAAGTTAAAAATTTGGGATAAGATACAAATACATAATATTTGAGTCACCCATTATGAAAACTCGACTTAATGTTTAGAATAATGTGAGTACTAGCACTATAAAAATAATTATATCATCTCAGGATGAAAAGTGCTAGGTACTAGTAATGATAAAGGGAATGATGAGTATTATACTCTTAATATACCCATAACATAAATATGTTAGAGTGTTATAATTACGGGAACACTCTCGATGGGATCTACCTATGTAAGTAGAAATGTGATCGCTTCTAGGAGCTCAAGGGCTTGACTCTGACAACATTCATGCAAAGAGGTTACAGGCACATGGCCATAATAGTGTCCTTAGATATTGTGCATTGATAGGTGTTGAAATCATTGTGTGATATGTGTTCGGTTAATCAAATGGAATATCTGGTTTAAAGCATAGCATACCATGCAATTTCGATTAATTTTAACATGTTTTCACTAAGTGAAGGTTCAATCGTAAGACACCTTCATTTATGCAATTGATTTCCAAGATTATCAAAATCTAAGATATTTTGAAAATGATGGGAGATTGTTGGAACATTTTCAAAATATTTATAATGTTCCAATAGTTATAATTGAAAAGTTACAAGTGATACAAAAAATAATGTCACTTGGTAATTAAGCAAGAGTTGTCACTATTCATAGTGACCACTTATATTTCTTTTCATCAAAAGTTATATCACTTAATTAATAACAAAAAGCCATAATTGTTCAAGTTAATGCCTATTGAATAATTATGTTTATGGTTAAAGATATGACTATTCATTTGGATAGTTATATCCTTATGAAGAGATATGAAACCTCCTATAAATATGAGAGGAATTTCATTTGTTGGATACACCCAGAAACATAAAAAAAAGTTTTTTTTTTATCTCCCACCATATTTTATATTCTTAGGTTATTCTATACTACAAAAATTCTATATAGAAATTGATGTCCTTGTTATGCTTCGCTCAGTGGACTGTTTCTGTCAGTTCCAAACGTAAACAGTCATTAGACTTCATTGTATCCTCGAGGCTTTTTTTCTAGTAACTCTTTTGTACACTATATATAGGTGGGAGCGAATAGAATCTTAAACAAAGTGACATTGCTACACGCCTTGAAACATTCATTAATTTCTCATAATTTTATTTTTATCCCGAGGCACCAACAATATTCAAATTGTAGTTTCTAAAATTTTGCATATTATATTAGTGTGACAACATGCTAACTCTATTAGATTTCTTAACCACCTAGTTTATAGGTCTTAACCATCAAAGCAATGCTAATTGATTATCAATACGAACACTTTTATCCAAAAGGCAAGCTTGTATTTGTATAAGAATGGCAACTGGTTTACTGAAGATTAAGTAATTAATGATACTTCTTGTAGACTGACTTCATGATTAAGTAATTGCGAATTATCGGAGCGATACTTCTGGACATAATTGCAATTAATATAGCCTAATTATATATGTCTGATTGGTCCCTCTACTAGCTCAACAAAAGCTCGAGTGGATTGCATTTGAATCAAAAGAAAATTCAATGACTTTGGAATTAATTAATTGAGTCGATTTATTCGATGTGGAATTAAATTATGTAGTCGTGAGAATTGTTCAACTAGAGAATTTGATTAAAGAATTTTCTTTAAAAATTAATTTGGAAAATTTAAGTGATTTTTGAAAAAATTAATTTTGATCAAGTAAAATTAAATTAATCAAATTAATTAAAATTAATATGATATTTTTTAAAATTTATTTTCAAGTCAGACAATTGGCTTAATGGGTAATTGAACTTCAAAATTAGATCTGAGATCGTAAATTGGGCTCGGAAGCCCAAAATCGAGACCAAAACCCAAAAACAGGTCGAACTAGGCTGACGGTCAAACCGGTGGCTAGTTAGACCGGTCAAGTTATCATTGTCCCGGATCGAACTGGCAGTAGTCGAACCGGTTCGGGGTGCCATAAGGGTGTCGCACCTGCATCACCGGACACGGAGGTGTCGGCGACTTCTACAGCAACGTTCTGGTGGCTGACAGCAGTTGGTCTTCGGTGGTTGACAATGGAAGAGTTATACTTCTACTGGAACTCTACCAGAGAATTTGATTTTAGATTAACTATTTCAAAAATAATATTATTTTAATAGTTTAATATTAAATTGAATTTAATACTTATCTTAATAGTATTTTATTAATTTAATATTAAAGTGATTATCTTAATATTTATCTTGATAAATATTAGATTAAATTTAATATTAAAAAGATTAAGTTTAATCATAGTTGAACTCTCTAAACTCTCCCTATATAAAGAGAGTCTTGGGTAATTATTTTTCACACACTTGAATTCAAGAGAAAGTTGTAGAGAGAAAATTCTCTAAAGATATTATTTCAGAAAATTTCTAAAGATATTTTTTTGATTTACAACTTGACCCAAAATTTTAGAGAAATTACGAAATTACCCTATTGGTAATTTCTGTGCAAAAGTTTCTAATTCAAAGGGAGCCCACACTTGGCAGACATAAGGTTGAGAATAGCGGAGAAGACTACTTGGTCAAAGTGCTCATCCTAGACGAATTGAAAAGATAAAAATTTGATTAAGGGTTTATTACTTTAGATATCACATCCAAGATATTGTTTTGGAAAAAAAATTAAAACTCTATTTTCCCTAAATTTATTTTCCATTGCGTTTTCCAAACCTATATTTTCCAACCATTTGCAAACTTTCTACTCATTTCCTTTGACAACATAACTAGTAGGTTGAGCTATGTAAATGATCTCAATAAGATAGTCATTCAAGAATTTTGTCTTGACATTCATTTGTCAGATCTCGTAATTAAGAGTAGTAGTAATGGATAATAGTATGCAGATGGAAGGTCTCATCGTAATCGATGCATTCTTTCTGTGTGTAGAATTTCCCTACAAGTCTAGCTTTATGTGTTTCCACTTTTCCTTCCGCATTTCTCTTCTTATTGTAGATCCACTTATGCCCTATGGGTTTAATCCCAATCGGTAAGTCTACAAGTTCCCACACTGTATTGGATTTCATAGAATCCATCTCGGCATCCATGGTTTGTTTCTAGAGTTTAGAATCAACGTCCTACATAACCACCTCGTAAGTGAATGGATTATCATCCTCATAATTTGACTTTCTTATTATAAATACTACCATCATAGATGAAGAAATCTGGTGTCTTAGAAACTCTCCCACTACGGCGGATTCCCCAATGTTGTTGATTATTTGCAGGTCTTTCTACAACTTTCTCGAGAATTGAACTTGATGATTGTTCTACAACTTCAGAAGTTCCTCGAGTACCACTTTCCTTTGAGGCTTAAAGTTATCCATGTAGCTTTCCTCGAGAAAAGTAGAATGAATAGAAACCTTAATCGTATTATCTTCCGAATTGTAGAATAATCCACCCTTTGTTCTTTTTGGATATCCTACAAACTTGCACAATTTTGTCCATGCATCCAACTTCTTTGCATCATTATCCAGGACTTGTTTTGGACAACCCCATATTCTAAAATGATTTAGAGTGGGTTTCTTTCCATACCACAGTTCATAAAGTGTCTTACAAGCAAACTTGGTTGGCACATCATTCATAATATAGCAAGTCATTTGTATCGCATATCCCCAGAAGGAAGATGTAATTTGTCATTAGCTTAACATTAGACAAACCATATCAAGCAAGGTTTTGTTCCTTCTCTCAGCTACGCCATATTTCTTTGGAGTGCTCGGCGCAATCAACTAGGATAAAATCCCATTCTCTATGAGATATCTTAAGAACCAGTCGGACAAGTATTCCCGACCTTAGTTAGACCGAAGATTCTTTATGGATAAACCTAATTACTTTTTCAATTCCACATGAAACTCTTGAAATTTATCAAAGGTTTCACTTTTGCGATGCATTAGATAAACATATCAATATCGAGAATAGTCATCGATGAAAGTCACGTAATAATCGTAACTTCCTCGAGCAATAATGCTCATGTAACCACATACATCAATGTACACAAGTTCGAAAGGTTGGTTGGCCCTTGTACCTTTCGAATTAAAAGACCTCTTAGTCATTTTACCTTCTTAGCAAGATTCGCATTGTGGAAGACTAACTTCCTTAAGCATACTTAAGGCACCATCTTTCACAAATCTGATATTTCTTTCTTGGTTAATATGATCAAGTTTTAATTGTCATAGGTACCTCTCATTAGAGTGAGAAGTTTTAAGGTTTTTATTCACTATTTCAATTTGAAACATTGAGTAGTTATTTGGTTTGACTTTCAAGTTCAATTACTTAATGGGCCACTTATCTGACTTGAAATTATTTTCCAAAAATATCATATTAATTTTAATTAATTTGATTAATTTAATTTTACTTGATCAAAATTAATTTTCCCAAAAATTATTTAGATTTTCAAAATTAATTTTTCAAGAAAATTCTTTAATAATTTAATTTCACATCGAACAAATCGACTCGATTAGATTATTTCCAAAGTTGTAGAATTTTCTTTTTGATTCAAATGCAGTTCGATCGAGCTTTTGTTAAGCTTACGGAGGGGCAAATCAAACATATACAATTAGGCTCTAGTAATTGCAATTATGTCCAGAAGTATCGTTCTAATAATTCACAACTATTTAATCATGAAGTCAGTCCACAAGAAGTACCAGTACCATGATTGAAAACTTCTTATTGTATACTCTTTACGAAAGCAACTCACCCAATTGCTTTGTCCAATGACCTTGTCACGTGAGTGTTACCCTCATATGATATCCTCAATTCCTTTAAGTTAAATATGTTCATTCAATACAATCCTATTTTATCTAATTGTCATCATTGTGTCTTTTTAATGATTAATATGATCACTGCCAACAAATGGCTATGATAAATTGCTCGTTCGAGAACAAGCAACCCGTGACCATATTCCATATTTATCAATCCACATAATGCCAATGAGAGGATATCGTTAACTCTTTAATCGAGCTATGAATTGCACTATTTCTTCTAAAGCCATGCCATGCACAAGTCATCTACCCAACATACCGGCTATCAGCTCGATCATCTTTAAAACATAAGCCTCCACTTATATCAAAGCACATGAGTTACATATGTATAGTCAGTGACTAACTCAGGATTTAGGTACATCACCCCATGAACGTCACAAGTGAATTAATTCACAAACAAATTAGGAATTAATTCATCTTTGGTCCAGTCTAATGTATCATTCTGCCAATGAATACATCTATGTCTCTACCTGTTGACTCAACTGCTCCGATAGTCAATACTAGCCATCTCCTTAATTGGAATTGTAAACGATATAATAATCCTTCTCAGTATTTGAATCAAATGCTCACTTTGATTATTTTCTGAGATTACAGACTCGTCTAAATTATCTACTGAAGTAAGTTATCTTTCTCGCAATGTAAACGTTCTTACAATGCCACTTATCATCAGTTTGAACTTAGACAATCAATGAGCTAATATTTACTTGTCACAATTTTGCTATTCATGCAAAATATGAAAGACAGAAATAAAAAAGGCATAATAGTGAAATGTGAAATTAGTTATTTTTATTTATTCATTCATTGTTCAAATAATTAGAAAATAATTACATGTTTACTACAATATGGACACATTTCCCAATATTGACATGTCCAATTAAATAGTTGATTAGATTCCGTCAAGGGAAATAACAATCGGATCTAAACGACCCGCGCGGTTGAGGTTGTTGGTTCAAGTTGGGCCTTTCTAGTTTGTAAGGCTACCAGAGAGCTAAATTGTGGACGTGTGTTTCGTGGTTTTTTTTATGAGGGTTTGTTGTTTGGCGTTTCTGCAATTAATTTAAACACAGAAGAGTTGGTGGTCTGATGCATCCTCAATCACTATAACTGGTTTATCGGGTGAAGGAGAAGACTCAATCATCAAAGACTGGATCAAAATCGAAACAAAATTGAGCCTAAAGCTAGAATTTCACCATATTGGTTTCTTTAGTTAATTTTTGTTTGTACTTATTTTTACTATAACACCCCTAACTCATCCCCATTACCAAAGTAAGGTTACAAAGTGTTACTATACAAATCGAAACATTTAATGGAAAAAAGAAACAATTATACAAATTAAACAATAACATTCAATAATTCATTTTTAATAAAGTAAAAATACACTTATGGGCCTTAACCCAGAGTTTACAGGGCCCTAAAAATAGTTTGAAAATATTCGGGGATCATTTTGAAACAAATCAAAAAATTTTAGAAAATTGAAAATTTTAGGCACAGCCCAGGCCATGTGAGTATTCGAAGTAAGGGACACATGGTCGTGTCCTAGCCCGTGTGTCTGCCCGTGTGGATATTCAAAGTAGTGTCACATGACTGTGTTGCAGGCCGTGTCGTGTGCCAAACTGTGTATGCATTTGAAGTTTGATCACACGGCACTCTCTAAAACCATGCGATTCATTCTGCACTTAAAATTTAAATGACACACGGCGTGTGGGGTGACCGTGTGTGGCACACAGCCATGTGGCAACCCATGTCCCAGGCCGTGTTCTCCCTATTTAGCCCCTAATGCAAGCCAAAACAAGCACCCGATTCTTGCACACCAAGACATAATATACCTAGCTTATTTTACATGGTTAAAAACACATTCAAGGCACCAAAAAGATGCCAAAAATATCCATTCTAGGTCTAACCAATATTCCATCAAATGGCACCATAATTCACACATCAAGATTAATCCAATCAATACCTCAAGTTCAACTGCTAAGAATAGATACAACATACCAAATAGCCACTTCAAAAACATATCATTCAACCATGAGCTACCTACTTTCATAAGGCATGCATAAATGCCCAACAACACATATATATACATATTCATTTATAAGCCATTAGCAAAGAACATTAAGACACAATTAAGTTTAGAACAAATTCAAAACAAACCAAATTGCCAAGATAACATTCAAGGCCTATTACATGTAATTTATAACCTTATACCAAAGTAACCAAAAACTACCAAAATGATTATTGGATAGTGTGATTGTTTTCCGACATGATTTTAGCCGATCGAGCTTCCGATGATCTACAAAACAAGAGAAAACAACTATATAAGCAACTAGTGCTTAGTAAGCTAGTATAAAGGGAACTTAAACTTACCGATCACATTTATCAAATAACCATGCATAATTTCATTATGCCATAAGCAAAATTTCCTTTCCTATACGCACCATCTCATATGGTTAGTAGATGTAAAAATACACATGTAAATCCAACCAAATCATGACATATGGCAAAACAAACATTTCAATTTCATATTTCATCCATCACATATTTTCAATGAACATTCTTTTCTTTTCAAGTATACATATCAATATAATCGACATCATTTCTCAAAATCATGGATCATTTTATATATTCATATACTCTTTAAAGCTTTATTTACCTGTTGAACCAAATGAAACAACGTCGGATGCTCGGGAACCATACTCACACAAAGTGTGCCTATACATGTAATTGTAACAGTATCTATAATGTTTACATGAGCTGTGAAATGGGCCTGCTCACACGAGCTATGGGGCGAGATGTTAAGCTACATGATGCTGCTCACACGACCTGTGGAGAATCCGCAACAAATGCAGGACCTCAACCATCGATAGGACATCCAAGACTAGCAACCGAAACTGTATAATCCCTAACGTCATGTCATTTGTATCCTAAGTATTCACGAGGTTCAAATGGGACCTTTACATCTCAAGTCCTTTACTACCATTTCATTATAACATTTCAATATATCTTCATGAATTTCACATTTCTCAAATAGACTAACCTTCCCATTTAATTCACAATGTCAATTACTAAACAATTACTATTCAATACTATACTCCACATCCATGGACTAATTGCCCATTTTTTTAGTAGATAAGGCAAAATGCAATCTGACTCTTAGTATAAAGGCCTCTAGTGTACTTTTTACCTATACTAACATGCATGTTTGCAAAATTGGAAACATCGTAGTTTATCTAGATAATATAATAGAATTCCAATATATGTCAACCAATAAATTATAAAAAAAATCAAATTTCAATTTACCACAAGATTTTATATGACTAAAGTTTAACACCCATATTTGATAACTTGAAAACATAAATTACAACAAATTTGAATAAAAAAATAATGATAATTATTACTCAAAATAATAAAATTGCATAGATATTAAACTTTATACTATTTTCTTTACCAATCAAATTTAATATCATAAGTTAAATTTCATCCCAATAAAAATAAACTTCACATATAATTTTAATAATCAAGAATTCAATAATCAAATCTTTAATTTCCAAATAGTATGTATGACATAACTTAATAAAAATACTAATTTAAACAAACCTTAAAATAATATTATTTTCTTTCTTTCATACATGAATATAAGAACAATTTTACCAAAAATAAAAAATAGTCGAGAAAACATACTAGATATAGACATCCTTTTATATAAATTTCATGGCATAAAAGGTCTAGAAGCTTTGGAGTAGATGAGTGGTTAAAGGCGGTGACGGATAGTAGGGGGCGCCAAGTTTGAATACTTCTTCCTGTGGCCTTCTTTTTCTTTTCTTCTCTTTGGTTCCAATTAGTTTTATATGTTTCTTAACACAGAATAATAAATCTTTGGGTAGTCGGACCATGAAGGAAGGATTGTGAGAGCGTTAAGGTGTTAGTTCGATTCCCACTAGGTATATGCTTTCTTATTGAATTCAGCTGCAGTTTTCTTTTATAGATTTTCTTTGTGCATAAAATCTAAAATTTCAGATTAGGTGCGCAGTTATGAAATTTTAAGGGTATGCTTGATTAAGTAGAAAAGTGGAAGGATGAGAGGAGGAGGCTGGAGTGGAAAAGTGGAAAGAAAATAAATTTTGAGAATGCTTAGGAGGGAAGAAAAGTGAGAGGAAAGAAAGCAAGAGGGATGATAATTTTTTATCTTAATGCATGAAAATCAATCATTCTAAATTAGAATGATGAGAGGAGAGAAAATAAGAAAGATGTGTATGTTAGTTTAAAATTATACATTTTTCAAATGTTTTATTTTCATTCCTTTTATTGTTTAATTCTACCAAGCAAGGGATAGAAAGAAAATTACTTTTTCTTTCCATTTTTCCATTATTCCTACCAAGCACATCAATAGAAAAAAAATTTATATTTTCTATCCCCTCAAATTTCCATCTTTGCAATCTTCTTTCACTCTACCAAGTAAAGTCTATAAGAGTAATGGAGACATTAGTCCAAGCCCTAGGTTTTGGAGGGGCTTCTATGTTTTCTTTCGAGATTTTGTTCAGAATTTTTGTTTTCAATATTGTCTAATGTAATATTGTTTATAACTTAAGAAGAAGAAAACTTAGAAAAAGAATGATACTGATAACATATTATAAAATAAAGAGTAAAGAATAAAAGAAATAAGAGAGGAAAAGATAAATAATTATTTTATTCATCAATAAAAATATTTACAATGATTCTCTAAAGTTTATATTTATAAACATAAAAAAATATAAATGATACAAAAGTTTATTCCTAGTTGACATTAGAGTCTTAAAGTGCATCAAACTTCTTATCATAATGGAACCATTTCATAATAAATATTTATAAAAAATTAAAGTTTTAATAATTTTAAATTAAGTTTCTAAAAAAGTAGAACAAATTTAAAAAAAAATTATAAATAGATTTCATAAATAAAAATTCAATGGATTTGATAAACACTTTTTCATATATATATATCAATCATAAAATTTATATAAATAAGTTTAATATATTTTAATTAACACATATAGTTAAATATGTACATCACACATGTAATAAATATAAAATTTATTTTTGATATTTTATATGTTGAATAATTTTTAAGGTCATAAATATTATCTTGAAAGCTTAACCCTATATTTTTTTTTAGGAATACAATATACACCGACAATTATGATAACTCATTTAATTTATAATATGGTCATTTAGATTTGATTATGAGCCGAGTCAATGCAAAATTTTTTAGCTCGATTTTTTGCCCAAGCTTGGCTTAGCTTGAAAAATGAGTTTAAAATTTTATCCAAGCCTAACCTAAATAAAAATACTAAACCTGAGTCTAACCTGATCCACTTGTTTTAAAAAAAAATTATATTATTTTTTATATAAAAATAAATTTAAAAATATAACATCAAATACACTAAAAATATTAAAATAAATATTTCTCAACAAATTAAAAATATATTAAAAAATATTATAAAATAGTAGTAAAATAATAACAAAATAGTTACAAAATAACATTAAAAATGACAACAAAATAATAAAAAATATAAAAAATTTAGGTCAAATTAGGTAAAAAAAATTATCAAAAACTTAATCCATTTATACAACAAATATTATTTTTTATTTAAATTTATTTTTTTAAGTCTATATTTTTATAATAAAAAAAAATTAACTTCGCAAACGAATTTTGAGACATAAAGTCATAAACGAGTGATAAATCATATTAAAGAAACGTGTTGATTTTTGTTTTTTCTAAGAAAAAGGGAGAAGGTGAAAATTAGTGGTCAAATAAGAAATAGTGGTCCAAATAGAAGGCAGCCATAGATTGGGCCGGCGCAATCAGTACTCGTCCGCTTCCACTTTCACATATATTTATTTATTTATTACTTTTTAAAAAATAAAAACAAAAACCCATGCGCCGCGGCCAACAGACTATTCCATAGCCGTCAGATCAAATTAAGAAGCCTCACAACACAAAAATCTTGGTCGTCCATTTCCACGTGTTCCAAGAGCCAAAACAAAGGGAAGGGTTTTCCCTTCCGACCAAATAATTTAAGAAAGAACAAACAGAGGGATTGGGAGAGACAGAGGGAGGCGGCGGTGTTTTGGTTTCATTGTTGGCGCTTCCTTCACTCTCCCTTTCAAACGATCGCCTCTTATTTTATAATATGAAAATATATCCTTTTGTTTATTCTATTTTGAATTGAGAGAGTCATCTTCTTTCTTCCCGCTCTCTACAGGTATGCATTTTTTCCTTTTTAATTTCCGTTTCGCTTATTTCTACAGCCACTGATTGTTATTTTCTATGGTTTTCTAATCAGATCTTTGGGAAATAGTTACATTTTCCGTTCATTACTCGTCGAAACAACTAGTTACTGAGTTTTTTTTTTTTGCTACGATGGCGGCTTCTCTACAAATTTCCGGCGTAAAAACCGCCCCGTCTCATTCATTTCCAAAGCAGACTTCTTTCCACTGTCGTTCGGCATTTTCGAGCCAGCTTACTTTCGGGTCATTCCGGTCTACGGATTCTTATAGGAGGCTAAGGCATTGTTGTAAAAGTAGAGTGTTTAAGGTTAGTTGTGAAGGAGGGAATGTGGATGTGATCGAAAGGAATGAGGTTGAGAAATCAACGTTGGGAGAAGCAAAGAATGAATTGACGTGTGTGATGAAGTTCGGTGGATCATCAGTGGCTTCCGCTGAGCGAATGAGAGAGGTTGCTGATCTTATACTTAGTTTCCCCAATGAAAGGCCAGTCATTGTTCTTTCTGCCATGGGAAAGACAACCAATAAGCTTTTGCTGGTAACCATTTTATTTGATCTGTCAATATTATCCGTTAGTGTCTTTGAAACTAGAGCTGCAAGGGTTTACTAAGAAGTAGGTTTTGATCTGATGGTTAGGCTGGTGAAAAGGCTGTCAGCTGTGGTGTCACTAAGGTGGATACCATTGAAGAGTTAGGCTTCATAAAAGAGCTGCATCATAGGTAACATCAAGAGTTGTAAACATGTAGAGTTGTAATATAATTTGTTGTATCTTATCTTCAGTTTGAATACTCAGGACGGCTGATGAACTAGGAGTGGAGAGGTGGATTGTAGATGGTGAGTTATAATCTGCTGCTTCTTTCAGTTTTACATTGAAGCCTCTTATGTTTTTTAAGTTTAGGCTTTCCTTATTATAGTTTCTGTCTTGATTGTTTGCCTGTAGGGCACCTGGAAGAACTGGAGCAGCTCTTAAAAGGAATTGCTATGATGAAAGAGTTAACATTGCGTACAAAAGACTATATAGTTTCATTTGGGGAGTGCATGTCTACAAGGATTTTTGCTGCATATTTGGATAAAATTGGGGTTAAGGCCCGTCAAGTATGTTTTTGTTACTCTAAAAGTTGATTTTATGTATATTTTGTGGTTCTAAAATCAAATCAGCATTGATTAGGATACTCGAATATCCATGCTTCATTTTTAATCAAATTTATCCATTGTACTGTATTCTCTGCATTTCCTTGTAAGTACCATCACATGGAGTGGACCTTGTAAGTCATTTTCTGGTTTTGCAGTATGATGCCTTTGAAATTGGTTTCATTACCACTGATGACTTCACAAATGCGGATATTCTGGAAGCAACTTACACAGCTGTTGCAAAAAGATTAAATGATGATTGGAACAGTAATCCAGCAATCCCAATTGTGACTGGTTTCCTTGGAAAGGTAGAACAACTGCTGATATCTTTTCAAAATGATTTCATTCTAGAACAAGAGTTTGGTGTGGGAATCTTTTGGTAATGTTTTTTTTATCTTGTTAATGTTGTAGGGCTGGAGATCTTGTGCAATTACTACTTTAGGTAGGGGTGGTAGTGATTTGACAGCCACAACCATTGGAAAAGCATTGGGATTGCGAGAAATTCAGGTCAGTGCATTTGGTCAAGGTCTGAACTTGTTTAAATCGTAAACCAACAAGCATCAAAATCTGCAAATGTACCATGCACCAAAAGTGTAACAAAAAACAATACTCACAAAAGTACAACCTTTGTCCTACATATGTTACTTTTTTAAGGTACAACAGTATTCTTTTGTTCATTGCAGGTATGGAAAGATGTTGATGGTGTTTTGACCTGTGATCCTAACATATATTCTGGGGCTCAACCTGTACCATACCTGACATTTGAAGAGGCAGCAGAACTTGCTTACTTTGGTGCTCAGGTAATATTGTCCATTCCTTTTAATAACTACCAAGTGCTTCCCTCCGATGAAAAATGCATGTCTTCGTGTTTGGGTTCTATTCTTGTCGATAGTGTAATGATCATTTAATTAATCTAAGCATGGCTAAGTGAGTGAATTTGTATATTCATCAACCCCTTTTTCAGGTTCTGCATCCACAATCCATGAGACCAGCTAGGGAGGGTGATATTCCTGTTAGGGTTAAAAATTCTTACAATCCTAATGCTCCAGGAACTCTCATCACTGGAAATAGAGATATGAGTAAGGTTTGTAGCGGCTAGCTAGTAGTTCATGTATCTTTCTTTCATGAAATCAGAACGGGTTTAATCATTTTTGTCCTAACTGCAGGCGGTACTCACCAGCATTGTTTTGAAACGGAATGTCACCATGTTGGATATTGTTAGCACACGAATGCTTGGTCAATTTGGCTTTCTAGCGAAGGTTTGAAGTCCATTTCTTTATTTCAATGTTCTCTGTTCATTTGGACCTTTTTATTGTCTGATTGATCTGTATCTTCTTTATCTCTGCAGGTATTTTCTATCTTCGAAGATTTAGGCATCTCTGTGGATGTTGTAGCTACCAGTGAAGTTAGTATTTCGTTGACTTTGGATCCGTCAAAACTTTGGAGCAGAGAGTTAATTCAGCAGGCAAGGAATATTCTTCATGCTTTTATTAATCATATCATGTTATAAATCTTATACTTGTTCTGCAGAAGAATTCTGATCCATTTCCACTGCATATTTTTGTCTTGACAGGAACTAGACCATGTTGTAGAAGAACTTGAAAAAATCGCTGTTGTCAATTTGCTTCAACACAGATCTATCATTTCTCTCATTGGGAATGTCCAGAGATCCTCACTTATACTGGAGAAGGTACTGCATCATCTTGTGTCATACCACTCATACACAAGATCATAACTTTTAAAGAATCTTCGGATTTGATGGAATAGGGTTTGATTTTACTGCTAATTCCATTGATGGTTGAATATTTGTGACAGGCATTTAACGTTCTTAGGACCAATGGAGTCAATGTTCAAATGATCTCTCAGGGCGCATCTAAGGTATTTTCTGCACAACCCAATTTCTCTTACAGTTTCTCTCTACCCTCCAAGCTGCCACCTTTTGGAGTTGACACCTGACATGTTATTTAGTGCCCTCCTGGGACATGATGACCGTTCTTCGTAATCAATATTAATGTGAAACTGGATGTTTAGTCTCACTGAGGGTGTTGTTTAACCTTTGTAGGTTAACATATCATTGGTTGTAAATGACAACGAGGCAGAAGAGTGCGTGAGGGCACTTCATTCATCATTTTTTGAAAGTGAGCTTCCTGGGTTAGATCAATGTGGTTCTGCCAGTTTGATGAGATGAGAAATTTATGGATTCATTTGATATAATGAGCTTAGGAGATTAAATTCTTCTTCCTTTGCTTGCTGTTGTTGCAGTTTAGAAAGATATATTAACAAATTGGTATGATAATGTAACACTATATAAACATATAAATGTAGGGGCAGATGATGGGGATGATTTACTATTTATTTCCCTGGGTATCTGGATGATTGATGCCTGCTTAATTTCCTGTATGCAATTTAATGGAAAGAAAAAAAGAAGAGGAAATGCAGGCCACAATTGTCACATATCCTGTTATGTATGTCAGATGTGCTTGTGTTTGTGAAGAATAAAGGTCCTCTGCAAAACCAAATATACAAACTTGCTTGCCTAGCCCCACCTTAGCTACCTGCAAATGCCTCTTTTAAGCTTAATTAAATGAGCAAATTTGAATATCTTTTTTTTTTTTTTTTTGGAATGTTAATTGTCATAAATAATGAGTGTTGGGAAGGTTATTTTTCCATGTAAACGGAAAGTCGGAAAAGAAAATTGTAAGGCAAAATTACCTTTGTTTTAGTTTGGGTTATTAAATTTTTTGGCTTAAAAGAAAAATGAGGTTACTTTCTAATCCCAATGCTCTTTCTCTTTCATCAATGTATCTTAAGATGCATTATCGAAATTAATCAATCCTCTCACTCTTCAAGATGCATCATTTTTAGATAATAAACATTTATATGTATTTGGAATATATTATATATTTTTAAAAATATATGGAAAATGAAATGACAAATAAAAGTTAAACTAAACAATTTAATTGCCAAAAAAGAAATTGAAAATTTTTCATCATCAATTAAAAATATAAATCAAAATGAAAATTTTAAAAATTATCAATTGGAATATTATTATTACATATTTAATGTAAATATTTATTGATAAAAATAATTGAAAATATTGAAATACATAATATTATCTTTTAATTAACAAACAAAAAGGTAAAAAGATCTTTTTAGTTGCTATCAATTTTTTTATTTTTTTTGGTGGAAAAAATAAACTAATTTAAAGGAAAATTAAATCTAAACATAATCTTTATTCTATGACTACTCTTGAGTCTGTTCTATTTCTTCGTTTAATTCCTTACATATAAGTTTGTGTACTGTCTTGCCCAACAGACAGAGATCTTGATTGTCTCCGCTAAGCTCCATGTTATATCCTGGAAAACAAATAAATTTCTATTCTTCCATATGCGCCATACAACAAGTCCAAAGAGGGTTGACCAGAAAGTTTTAGCCCATATCAGCCATTCATTGTGCTTTAAGTTTTCTTCCACCCATTCAAAAATATTGCTAGAAAAAAATTTTGTTTGCCAGCTTGCAGGGACAAAGTTTAGCCAGACTTCTTTTGTGATCGAACAATCTCTGAGGACATGAATGACTTCTTCAGTGTTTTGCTGGCAGACCGGGCAGGAGGTATCAAAACTGAGCCCTCGTCGTGACCTTTCCATGTTTGTAAGTAGCCATTGTTTACAGGCTAACCAAAGGAAGAACCGAATGCGTTGAGGTCCTAAGTATTTCCAGATTCATTTCCACCTGTTGTCCCGATTATTCCATGTATTTTCCATTATCATTTGGTAAGCAGTTTTGATCGAAAAAATTCCATTAGAGGTCGGTATCCATCTAACTTTGTCTGGTCATGCTAGATGATATAGGGGCGGTATTTCAAGAATTTTTTGCACTGTTTCTTCTGCTAAATTTTCTATAAAAGCTTCTAAATTCTAGACCCCTTCTGCTGTTACCATGTCTTTAAGTAAACACTCACTTATTGATCTGCTTGGATTTTGAATTTGCGTAATCAACGGTCCAACTGTAGGAAACCAGTTATCTTTCCAGCAGTGTATTTCTTTTCCATTATTAACCGACCAGCAGAGGTTGTCTTTCAACATAGGCCAAATCTGCTCAATTGCTTTCCATAATGCAGAACTATTTCCTTTCCTTGTACTTTCGGGGATTACCTCTTTCACTCCATATTTCGACCGTAGCACACGTATCCATAGTGCATTTCGATTGGAGATGAGATTGAATCCTATTTTCAGCAGGAATGATTTGTTTTGTGCATGCAATCATCTCAAGCCTAAACCGCCGCATGTACGTGGCTGGCATATTGTTTGCCAATCCACAAGTGCTATTTTTCTTCCCCCGTGTTGGATCCCCAAATGAACTGTCTTGCTAATCGTTCAATTTCATCGCATACCTCTTTTGGAATTTTCATGGATTGCATGAAATAATTGGGGATAGTTAAGAGTACCGATTGAACAAGAGTAAAGCGTCCAGCCATGGAAAGTTGTTTTGCATCCCAGTTGCATAATTTGGATCAAACCTTTTCAATTACAAATTGAACTGTAGACTTAGTAATTCTTTTATGGAAAAGAGGGATACCTAGATATTTGCCCAATTATATTACTTAGTGGTACCCCAATATCCTACTAAGCCTATAACTTAGATCTTCTGCTACTCCCTTTGAAAAAAATATGTTGGTTTTCCTTGTGTTGACACATTGTCCTGAAAAACTGCAGAACTGGTTTGATATCTGCTTTTGAGAAAATTACCAAGTCATTTGCAAAAAATAGGTGTGACAAGTTGGGTTCAGATCTAGATAATCTCATAGGGATCTAGTTTTCTAAGGAGATGGAGGATTTGAAGCTATGCCCTAGCCATTCCATGCACAGGACAAATAGGTAAGGTGATAAAGGACACCCTTGTCTCACTCCTCTTGCAAGTTTAAAATTTTCAGTAGGTGCTCCATTCTATAGAACTTGCATAGTAGCTATTGTGATGGCTGACATAATAACTCTTCATAGATAATCTGGTATTCCAGCTGCTTGAATCGATTTGTCAATGAAATCCCAACGGACTCTGTCATAGGCTTTTTCCAAATCAATCTTGATTGCCATCCACTTCTTATTTTTTCCACGCATCGAATGTATAACCTCCTGAGCTATTATAATATTATCGGTGATGTTTCTTCCGGCGATGAAACCCTATTGTTCTTGAGAAATAATTTTGAGAGACTATTTTAAACCTATTGGCTATTATTTTCATGATTAGTTTGTAAAGGACGTTGCATAGACTTATTGGTCTAAATTGGGATATTTCTTTTGGTTAGGCAACCTTCGGGATTAGGACGATAACGTGTTGTTAATATCTTGATCAATAGAACGTCCTTTAAAAACATCTTTGACCCAAGTACAGACTGCGTCGCCTACGTTCTCCCATTGGTTCTGAAAGAAGTGTGAAAACCATCGCTTCCAGGTTCTTTTAGAGGGGCCATATCAAAGAGTGCTTTTTTGATTTCTTCATTCGTTACTTCTTTTTGTAAGAAGTTGATGTTGCTATCTTCTAGTGGAGGGAATTGACTTAGGGGTAGATTTCCCACTCTATTTGGTTTTTCACCATATGATCTTTGAAAGTAATTAACCGCTTCATTCTAGATATCTTCTGGGTCATAAAGCCAATCACCATTTATATCGCGAAAAGCACTTATACGATTAATTTTCCTTCTATGCATTGTACGACTATGGAAAAATTTTGTATTCCTATCCCCTAGTTTGAGCCAGTCGCATCTGGATTTTTGCTTCCACAGTAATTCCTCAAGGCTAAGAACATTCTCCAGTTCCTCTCTGATATTTATTTCTTCCTGGGCTAGTGAATACGAGTAGGATCTTTCAAGTTTCATTTGTATCAAGCTTAAGGATTTAATCAATTTTTGTTTGCGATATCCAATGTGCCCATATACGTTTTTATTCCAGCCTTTAAGCCTTACAATGTGTTGACTTAAAGAGTTGTACATATCCCCCTCATATTTTCATGAACTCTTAACTATGTTGGAAAAGTCTTGATGTTTACTAACAATGGTCTGTGATCTGATTTGATTCGGGTTAGGTGTGTTATTAAGCATTGGGGAAACGATTAACACCAGGCTACATTTCCTATCGCACGATCCAGTCTTTCAAAGACTCCTCCTCGTTGCCAAGTGTATGAGGGTCATTGGAATCCCAAGTCTTGAAGATTTTTGGAGTCCATAAAGTCTCCAAAATGTGGGCATCTTTTCCCTATGATATTACCACCCTTTTTATCTTCAACGAAAAGAATTGCATTAAAATCACCTAATGCCATCCAAAGTGAATGATCCGATGGTATAGTTGTTTTTAATGCTTCCCATAAATTCTTTCTTTTAGCGGAATTGGGGCTTCCATATATGATAGCAAGTAGGAAGGATTGTATTGTTCTCCATTATGTATTTTAACTAGAATAAATTGGGGATGATTTTGAATTATTTCATTTCAAGGTGAATTGTTTCCTTCCACCCAATCCAAATTCCCCCTGAAAAGCATGTTGCTTCTATGCGATGTGAATGATGAAATCCAAGTTTAACAATTATTTCATCTGCCTTGCTGCCACTAACCTTTGGTTCTAAAAGTCCTATAATATCTGGTCTAAATTCCATGTTATATTCTCTAAAGATGCGTAGGAATTTGAGACTTGCGCATTCTTGGCAATTCCAGACAAAAATTGATAAATTAATTTTACTATTCATCATGAAGGTTTAGAAAGAATTACTCAATCTAGTTTTGCTGTCGTGTGTCATTTCTGCTTTCTGCATTCCCATCTCCTTCTTCATTTGATTTGATGAAAATGCTTTGCTTGACTTGTTCATGTAACAGATCCACCATATTAGCCATTGACTCTGCCAAAGGAATTTTGAGGGACGTGACTTTGAAGGGCTTCCTTTATCCTGAATTATCCTTCTGAGTTTTTGCCCTTTTGTGCTGCCGTTTGTTTTCCCCCCACTTGTGCTTACTATAGGTGAATTCTTTCGTCGCCCCATAGGGATTTTGGATATTAGTCGATCTTCATGTTTTTCCCGGTGGTTGTTTGGATCTTTGAACACTACTATTGAGTGTTTGGTTGGATCTAGAATTCCATTGTTAGGTGTCACCGCGACCTCCTTTGCACTTTCAGCGGTGGAATGGAGGCTAGGTTGGGATCTCGGGTTTGCTGTCGACTGTGAATATTTAATTTCTCTCATGATCTATCTCTCATTCTTTCTATTGTTTGCTTTGTCTTTTGTTGCTTCAATTCCCGATTCTCCCCCTTGTTTGTTGTATCGCAGATTGTGTTTCTTCCAAATCCCTATTATCTGGTGCTGTCTGTATTTTTATTCCTGGTACAGGCTGCATTATGCCTGATTGCTCTTGTTTTCCTGAATTGTAACCAGTCTGGTTTCTTTTAGGAGATGCACTGTCCCAAACGTTTTGGTCTGAATCTGTTTAAAATTCGAGTTAGCTGGAGCCTATTTATCTATTTTTTGCTGGAGCTGGCCTGTGGATAAGGGTCCACTATTTGCTTCTATTGGGCACACCAAATTCCATGACTCTATTTGGGTTTGAATTGTTTCCATAATGGGCCTGTTCTCTTCTGAGCCCATTTCCTCAATTAGGGTTTCCAAAGGTTGAAACCTAATATTTTCTTGTTTCTTCTCTTTGGCTGCGCCGTTGCTGTTCTGCCTTTCTTTTAACCATCGCCGGATGCGTTTTTCGACGAGCATCCAAGGTCTATAGTCACCGGAGTTGTTTGTAAGGTTGCTTTCTCTTGAATCAGGTCTGTTTTTCGGAATTTTTTCTTCTCCCGAGAAGCTTTCTTTCGATGGTTGTTGAACAGTCGTCGATTTTGGGCTTATATCCTGTTTATGTCCATAGTGGCCACAAGAGAAACATACCGTAGGAAGGTGTTCATACTCGATTCTTTGTGGTATTCCATTGATTAGAACTTTCGATGTAAGGGCCTTTCCAAGATTAACATAGACTGTCATTCTTGCAAATCTTCCCCGAACACCATTGTAAGTGTTAAAGTCCAATTTTGCTACTCTTCCCACCATTCCTCCTATTTCTCAGAGAATTTTCCTTTTGTACATATGTCCAGGCAATCCTGGTAGTCGTATCCTAGCCATGACCATATTCGGGTATGGTTGCGAAGGGCTAAATTCAATGCTCCAGGGTTGAACAGTTAGATATTGCCCATAAACTATCCAAGGCGCTAGACTTAAAACCCTCTCAAAGTCTCCGACGTTCTGGAATTTAGCCAAAATTGTAGCCGTTTTCGATGTCCATTAATCTGAACGGTTGGCTTGGTTTCCACAAGGAATGGATCTTGTTTTGCAGTGTTGCGTAACCAATTTTTCTTCCCAAGAGCTTGATTACTACCGAAAGTTCCATATCCTTTATAAGTAACTGATTGACCCGATTAGAGAATTCTATTGCTGGTATGCCGTTTACCGAGGTTCTCACAATATCTCTTCGAGTAAGTCTATAATATTGTCGTCATCTTCTTCTCTAGTTATCTCTTCTGTTTTATCTTTGATTTGCAGGCCTGTACCCGTGAGACGATCCTTCCATGACCTAGGCTTGTTTGGTGTCAAGTTAGTTTCCATATCAACATCCGCATCTCGATTTTGAATTTCGATTGCTCCTTTCTTTGCTTGTCGATTATCGCTCCGTCTATCGTCGACTTTCTCTCGCTCTTCAGATTCCATCGTCTCTCTTTGATGAAATTCTTAATCTAGTTGCTGTCAATATTGATATGGAGTAAATTGATGATTAAAATTTTTTAAATTTTAAAAGTAAGTAATTAAAGATAATTAATCATTATGTTTATTTATTTGGCCAATATATCCTACTTTCGAAAGCTATAATATTTAATGTTTACATATTCTGTTAATTTTGTCATAATAAATTTAATTAATTTATCTTTTAATATTTACATATTTTATTAATTTGATTATTGATTTTAAATTTGTTGATGTTTAACGAGGGTTAAATTTGTTAACTTTTTTTACAATTAAAATTAAAATGAAAAAAATTGTAAACATCGAAAGTTAAGTTTATTAATATATCAATCCAAAAGTAAGATGAATTGATATAAAAAGAAAACATTATTAATTATTATTCAAATGATATTACAATTTTTTAGAGAGGTAAACTTAGTAACAAGAGATACTTTTACCAAACATAATTTGTCATCATATCATATTTTCCAAAAAGTGTTCGGATTAATCATCATATTTAGAAAACCAAATGTTGTAATGCAACTTTGTCAAGACACTAATCAATATTTTTCAAGATATACTAAGCATAATAGAGCAACTTGGCTATCAATCACATGGAAAGCACCAAATGCCGTGCTAGTGTTTTCTACGAGTTTTAGAGTCACCAACGCAACACTAAACCCCATGTATGGCAGTAAGTTAATGATTATGTGATTGTAGCAACCGTCAAGGTGTGATGCAGATGTCAGTGGATAACTTTGGCTGAAGGTAGTAGTGAGAGCGAGTTGCACTTGCACATACAAACACAGCTTGAACCCCATTACATTAAGTTTGAGTTGATGAAAGTTTATTTAGTACATACAAAAACCACATTTTGGTGTGTCTTTCAACCACCCACCAGTTGGATGTAATCTACATCAATCACGAAAGTTCGGATCTCCATTGGAGCAAGTTCAACGAGCAGCTTAGCAGGATCAACTGCTCCTCCCCTTACCACCTTTGATTCTCCGCCCCCGCCTTCTACTTTCCAAGCTAACCTTCTCTTTTCCATTTCACCTCTTTCTTGATTTGCAGACAAACTCATCTCTGTTACTTTCTTTATCTGGAGTGATGAAAGACCACTGTCAGATAATTTATTATGCCATATACATATATCATCCATCAAACACTCCCTATTACTGCTCTTACCTTCTTGTTTGGAAACAGCTTTTTCAGTTCTACACTTGCCATCACTGAATACTCCTTGTCCTCCCCGGTCTTTGACCAAATCAACAAAACAAATTACAATCTATTCTATTGAATATGTGGATGGAACCATATAATAGTAAACTTTCTATACAACCTACACAAAGGGAGGAGTTAAGAGTACCTCAAACAGATGAGCCAACCGCAGCAGCACTTTTCCATTTTCCAGCTCCTGCAATATTCAAAAGCAGGAAAACTATAAGAAAAGGTTTACTTACTATCCTAAGTAACCAACATGCATGCACAGGGCAATCTCAAATAAAAAACAAAAAATCATTTTCAGGTCATAGGCATCAGAAGCTTTTAGCTAGTTCTATGACTTGTTCTTCACCTGGAGAGTTATTATGGCAATGTTATCTGGTAATGAATAGGAGGGATCAATGCCTGAAAATGTTGGAATATGAGAGCTCATCCAATCATTGCCATCCTATAGAAAAAGGAACATCAATGACATAAGCATGGAGGGCCAATGCCACAAAAGAACCAAGTTTAGTTTATACTTCACCTGTTCAGAGAAGGCTAAAAGAAGTGGGGAATATATCTCCTGGCCAACCATGCGACGCCACTTTGCCCCTTCTCCTATATGATCAATTCGGAGATAAAATTTCCCAAGGATCTGCAAAATCCAGAATGCCGTTACACATGGCACTTTAAGAGTCACGGACAAAGAACATGACGTCAAGCTATGCTTACAGTTAAACCATCACATCCTTCAGAGACACAAACTGTTTCATTTAATACTTCACCAACACCTCTGATATCATCGTGAATCAACCTCCTATAAATCATTATATGTTATAGACTCTGAATAATAAGTACTTGTAAAAACAAAAGAAAAGAAAGGAAAGATGCAATGGACCTGTGAAGCATCAGCTCAATTTGGCCATCAGCTAAGCTGGATGCCCCCACTGAACGATCCACCAACACTGAGAGCTCTGTGCTATCATCTTGGACATAGATTCCAAGGTTAACCTGGAAGAAAGCATGCAAAGAAGAAATCCAATTTCAATACCACTATTTTTATTATAGAATGGAAAGAAATGTTTGCAATTTTCAAAGAAAGGAACATACCGGGTAGTAATTTCCAGCAATTGGTTGGTTCACTTGAAGGTCCCAGTCTTTCCTAAAATCTCGAATCTGCAAACATTGGATTTAAATACCATGGAGCAAAAGTAGACATTGTTATCAGCAATTACAGAACTAGAATTTCATTTTGGTGGATGAAACAATAAATTAAGAGAAAAATAAGCATACAAGCATTCACCAAGTAGAAAAACAGAAGCTAGCAAAATTGCCATTCAGAAAACTTTGGAAGCTGAATTTGGTATCTAGAAACAATTTATGCTAGAAGTTGAATTCTGCATGGCTTTTGATAAAAAAATAATTGCATGACAAGAATTTGCTAGAATGGCCAGCAGTAAGAATCAACATACCCGTTTAATGAAGTCACGCCCATTAGAATCTGTATAGAACGTTTTGTTGGTCCTCATAGTTGTTGTAATTTGAGTGATGATTTCTTTACCTATCCCATCATTCACAGGAATAGGTCCAATCTAAGATTATCCACATAAAGTGTCAGAAAATCCACCCAACCGTTCAGTCCTGCAAGCAATTTAAAAAATAACAAGAGAGATTTAACTCACACTGAACTCGACCTCAGCATGCTCTTTTCCCTTGTATATCCTGGTAACCTGTTCATCAATGCAGCATTCTGTTACTATAAGTTGAAGACACTAGATACTTCGGTTCAAAAAAAAGCCATAAATTTCTTGTTCTGTGCAAATAGAAACTGCATTACTTAACTCCAAAATTAAATATAAACATGATAGCAGAAATTCAGAAGAGTATGAAGGTGGATGTTTTTATTACGATTTATAAAGGAAAACAGACGGCAAATTGACCAGGGTTTTAAATTTAGCCAATAGTGACTCCACAAAAACATAAATTAGACAAAAAATGAATTGGATATGCATAACCCACTTTTCCTAAGTCCAATAATTGACAATAAACTATATGCAACTGTTTCTTTGTGAATCTATATCCCGTCCCAAAGCTTTATGAACTTGTGAACAATAATTTTGAGATGCAAGAATCTGAAATATGAGAGCTTCATATTAAGGTAAAAAGTTCCAGTGACAGAAGTTGGTGCATCAAACGTGTTTCTAATAGGTGAATCACCTGTGATATCCATGAATTCAGCTGTTGATGTACTTCATCCAACAAGGGACCCCGCACAACAGTTAAAGGAGTCTGCAACAAACAAATCTCCATTTTCCTTCAGATCCTCATTTTTGAAAAATATAATAAATGAATTGTAAAGGGTCATTACTGATAGACATGAAATTTGTTCAAATAAAAACAGATACCTGGGTTTCTGATTTTATGGAGAATGTACCATTTGGACGAAAAACATATGCCCCAGAAGCCTGTATAAAACATAAGTATTTTGCAATTAGTATATTATAATATAGTACCTTTTCTCCAACCACAAGCTCAATGAAAGAACAAAAATACCTGAGGATCTTTTTCAGTTCCATCATTTCCCGAGTAATAACCATAGGATTGCTCAGCAAAGGCCGTAACCTTCAGCAATGAAATTAGATTACAGACTAACTGGCTTTAAAAAACAGTATTTTATAACACAAGAAAAAAAGATTACAAAGAATAAAGAGAATCCAAATAAAATATGAAATACTGAAAGAAATTTAAAAAGACAAATAAACGAAAAATAATCCAATAATTATAATTAGAGAGACATAACCAAACTGAAGATTAGACAGAATAGTTTACCGAATTTCTGGTATTAACATAACGAGTAAGTTTTCCTTCATCTGCTGAGTAAAGAAGCTTTAAACTTCCTTGGCCAACTTCAATGGTATTGTTTTCACTTGCTTCATAGGTATGCATGGTTGAGATGGTAGGGCCACGGCCTTCTGAAAATTTAATAACAGTTCATTCTGTTAATAACTTAGAGGCATAAGTCAAAATCTTCCACTCTATTGACACATTAAAAAAAAAATGAAGCATTTATGCCAACCTGTCTCTTTAGTAGTTGCTACAATATAAGTGCTGAAACCTAGAGGAGGCACTGAAACTGAAAAAGCAACCCAATATTTAGCTGTTTCTCTTGGTTTTTTCCCCAAATATGCTTTGATGTATTGACTTCTTATGCGTAAAGTGGAATTTGAAAAAGGGATAAGTTGTGATTCAATTTCTCTCCCTTCAGAATCCTTGACAACAATCCTTTCGGAGGAGACCTGTCACAGGTTAAATCTCACTGAAAAACAAGCAAATTTCATGCTCTAAATGATTACAATTAGATTTTATCAGTTTTTGTAGATAAATTGCAATTCCTCATTGTGTGTTGTTGTCTCTGGTTGGATATAGATTGCAAGCATGCAGGTTGTATCATTTATTCACTCTATTGTTGTTGAAGTACTACAATATCAAAGTTTAGAGAGGTCCAACTGTCACATCACATGATCCAGAAAGGCAGAAGGGGGATACTCACAGGAATTCTTATAGTTTCCTCTCTCTTCCATCCTAGAGAATTGTAGATAATGATAACCTACATTGGAGATAAAATATTAGTTGATCTATTGCCATGAAATAAATGGGTCCAACTCAGAAACAGTATATGTATATCATTACCAAGCTTTTCCCACTGGACAAGGCAGCTTCCGATGGAGGACAAAAACTTATATTAAGTAAAGGACACTGGCAAAAGATTTGTTAAAAAAAGGATTCGTCAGAAAAGCCACCAACCAACTTAATTATATTAAAAAATGCAAATTGGTCAACAAGAATAATAAAAAAAATTTATGTGCACATTCTATACTCCTATTTTAGTTTCAGCATGCAACTAAAAATTCAAAGATGCATAAAACTAATACCAATTATATTGCGTACCTGCTGAAAGCTTGTAACACTGTTCTTTTGTTCAGTACTTGACCTTGAATCTGCCAAGAAGGCAAGCGAAGAGGCAACCACCTTCTCAGCCTAAAAATAAAGTTGAAAGTATTAGATTTCTATTAAGCGGTATAATGCCAATAGTTGTACAAAATTTTAGGACATTAAGCTGTACGAACCTCCTTGTATCCTATTGACAACCGTAATGCATAGTCAGCAGCTACATGCTGTCTTTCTGTGCCACTAACTGCATCATGATGTTGAGCAATTGCCAAAGCATCAGCTAATGCGTCCGTGTTTGGTCCTGAAGAACTCCTACCTTTAAAGAATTCCAACTGCCTGGCAGCCTGTTGATAATGAAAAGAAAGCATAAAAAAAAAAAACCATCCTTAAACAGTCTGCGAGAATCTACCTTTAAAATCCACAGCCACATTTCTAGAAAGTGGCTTACCAGATAGTAAGCACTCAGCACTCTGACATAACCTTTAAAGGCTGGCCGGCTTGCGAAGTAACCTGTCCAATATGCGTTTGGCTTATCTGCATACCTAAAAATAATATATATGTTTTATTAGCATCACAGACTTACCCTAAGAGCAGTACCATAAATTGAAATTAAACTCACGGGAAGAAATCATCAGTCTTGAGTGGCCACTGCACATTTTCTGTGTATTTTGCATCGGTATAGATGGAAGGAGTGGAGTATAAGGCATTGATGCGCCCATCCTATAGATTCTCCAAATAAGAAAAAGCTTTATAACATCCAAATTCAACTAGAATTCTATAGCAGTTAAGGGGAAAATCAGACGTCAAATCTCATGAAAAAAGAGATCAAAACATTACTGAATGATTACAAGAAGACATATAAGAAGTCAAAATGAAAGACGTACAAGGAAATCAAGTACCTGGTTGACATAATGAATGAACTTGTCCATTTGTCTGAACCATGAATTTGCATATTGGTAACGGAAATCAGTCCCCATGGTCCACATGATATGATTTGTTCTCGTTACATTTGCCTAAAATAGAAAACTGTTACTAAGCAACTGCTGTTAACCATACTGTCAGAGAAATCTTGGAAGCAGAGTTCGTTTTGCTCTCAAGGAAATCAGTAAATAGCAACTGTAACGCCCTACCTGTGCCAGTGCAGCAGCTATGAAGTCATTGACCCGCTCTTGAACATTATAGTCAAACAGGAGAACATCGTCCTTCAGTTAAAAACTTCGTGTTAATAAATTTATAACCAAAAAGTAGAGAGAAAAGTGATAATTGTACGTTTTACAAGGTTACCTGAATTGGAGGAGACACATCATTTATCTCAAATGTGAAACCATCGGGAGGATCATAATGCCGGGGGAATATGCCAGTGAATATCTGCCATGAAATCAGAATATGAGTGATCAAAACAATGTTTCAAATATCAGCAAAATACATCAGTAAAAGGAGTAAATATAGTACTCTGTGTCTATAACAAACTTCAATGGAGTAAAGAATATCCAGTTTTTGAATCAGAAAAAGAGAAAGCCATGAGAACTATAGATGTTAAGACCCGAACCTGTGAAGATGAACCAAGGGACTTAGAACCCTGCCATACTACCTCAAGAGTCTTTTCCTTTAAGCGCTTAGCTCTATCTTGATAATCAATTCGAGCAAAAAATAGAGAGTCAAATCCTAACTGCAACAAAGATAGAGGCACTCTTACAACTCGAACATAAGAAATTCAATATATAGCCACGAAAACATATTTCATACACCAAACATAAAGAAATAATCCCATTGAAGCCACATGCATACATACCTCTGCACCAAGCAAATAAGCTTGCACAGCAGAATGCCCGAAAGGATCGATCTGCCAACCAACTCTAGGAATCTGATTGAACTCATCTTTGATGTACTTATGTCCTAAGGTTGTCTGATCAATCAAGTCAATGTAATGTGGGGTTGCCTCATCATGCATACACATACCTCCATTTCTATAAACACACACACACACACAGAGGAAATTAGCAATTAAGCCCTGATAAACAAATGGTAGATGCTGTGAGGATAATAATCTGCTCATAATTTTCTAATATTTACTTCTTTTCAGTTTACCAAAATGCAATTATAGGAAAAACATGAAAACATATTACATGAACTCTAGTTGACCGGAGTTGACTAGCTCCTTCACTTTAATCTTCTTAGCATTACTCTGCTGTCTCCACCACCTTTGAAAGAAAGCCTAAAATGGAAAATCAAATGATGCAATAGAAATCATAAATCAATCACATTTACATGGGCAAAGGAGTCGAAACCCAGAACAGAAAAGGCTTCAAATTGAAAAAGAAGAAGAAGGAAAACAAAATTACCATCTCGACATAGATAAATTTTCTATTTTTATCATCAAATAAAGCTGAAATGACGGAATCCAAGACGTTCTGAACACAAGCTCCCTGATGAAAGTTGAAAGAAGCATCAAATCAAGTACCAAATCCCAATCGAGCAAGAACCAAATACAAAAAAAGGAGCATGCAAGAAAGGGTATACCCGAATAGAGTTGTTGCCCCCAAAGTAATACTGATCAACAGTCTTGAGCCAACCAACATCATCATGAGAATGGGGCACCAAGTGGACATTGATTTTACCAGGAACAATTCTCTGTGTGGTGTTGTATTCAATATAACTGGATTCTGCACTACTAACACCTCCAGCCAAAAGGATGGCAAACAACAGGATGGTCGCCATCGGCATCATCGCCATAGGCATAGAGCAGTAAAGGGTACAGTACAACAGGAAAGATTAAGGAGTTATATAAAGAGTGAAGACCCAAACCACTGGAATGGACTTTCCACTGCTTTCAATGGTCAGCTTGATTTTCGCACTGCAAGTTTTATTTTTTAATCTCTTTTGATCAAAGCAAAGAGTTTGCTTGTAAGGGAAGAGGCGTGTGTAGGTGTGTCAGTGTGAGTAGCCATTTTCGTCTAATGACTTCAGTTTTTTTTTTTTTCTTCCCCCAACTTATTAACTAATCTTATCCTTAAGTATATGATAATTTAAGACATGACCTTAGCCCAATCTAAAGTTGCAGGTGCAGGCGCAACTCACATTTTAATTTCTAACATATTTTTGTTTTGCATCATGATTTATTTACAGCTTTTAACTTTCAAAAAACAATTATTTTAGTATTTTATTTTATTTTATTTCTTTTTCATTTTTGAACTTTTGAATTTGTATTTGTTATTAAATTAGTTTAAAATAGATAAAATGTTATTATTTTTAAAGAAGTCAATGAATAATTTTACCTGTTTTAATTTAAAATTTTTAAATTTTAAAAAAAATTTAATTTTTTTTTTATTTCAAAGGACCAAACCCTACTAACTCCCTAAATACACTACTGCTGAAAATAAAAAATTACTTCTAACATATTCAATATCAAAATTAGACAAAGTAAATATAATAGTAATATATATTAATGACTACAAACCCTAATCAAAATACGTAACAAAATATTAAATAGTGACAATTTTTTTTAAGTATTAAATATATAGAGTGGGAAATATTACGTAAATAAAAACTAAGGTTAAATAGCTACATTATAACTTGAAATAATATGAAAAAAATGAGAATTGATTAATACAAAGGGATTAAAAATAAATGAAAAATAATAACTATTGATAAAAAATAAAAGGAAAGATTAATTTTAACCTTATTTATTCTGTAAGACAACTTTGGGAATTGGTATTAGAGGTGTACATAGGTCGGGCGGTCTGCCTAAAATATGGGAGGGTTTGGACAAAAATATAGGCCCAAAAAAAGGGCTTGGACAAAAAAATAAAGCCGTTTAAAAAATGGACCGGGCTTGAGTAAGGTATTTTTGGCCCGGCCCGGCCCGATCTGAATTCACTAAAGGACAAAAAAATCTATTTTTTCAAATATTATTTTCTTATTATTTTCTCCCTATTTTGCTACCATTTTACTATTATGTTGTTATTATTTTTGTTGGTATTGTTTAGATATTGTATAAAACTTATTTTATTGTTAATTTTGTTATTATTTTAAAGACATTTGTTAATGTTGTTATTGTAACACCCCTTACCCGTAACCGTCGAGTACGAGGTGTTACCGAATAAACACTCGCTCGATCAATTGATTCCGAAACATAATTTTCGTGTAAAATTTAAAACTTTTTCATTAATACTCATAATTTTCACATTATGGGCCTACGAGGCCCAAATGATACATTGGGTACGACCCGGGACCAAAACGGAACTTTTTAAACACTTATGAAAATTTGACCCAAAATGGTGTCAGGGCTCCGGGAGGGGGAGATGTAAGAAAAATTACCAACTTGACTCTTAGCCCAAGTGTTATATTTGGTTATTTACTAAAATCGCCCTTTGGAGGCGAAGGGTGGATTGTTAGTGTGGACGATTTGGAAGATATAATTGGAGGACATGTATGGTTAGGTTCCATTTGGACTTAGGACACGCCTGTGTTAAGAACATCGAGCATTCTGTTTCTTTCCCACGGCCGTGGCACACGCTCGTGTACTAGGTCGTGTTCTTCACACGGTTGAGACACACGGCTGTGTCTATACCTGTGTGACTGGTCACTTAGGTTATTTCCTAAGCCCTTAGTGTACTCTCAACTCTTCACACTCGTATACAATCCATAAACTTATATCATACCTTTAACTACTCCTATCTTGACCATTAAACACATGAAATATACCTAACCTCATTAAACATTTTTCCACAATACATGCATAAGAATAGACTTATAAATCCCTAAACATTAAGGACCACATTTCATGACCTTATACAAATTAATGACATAAGCCAATACATTTGGCTAATTCACAAGAATGCAACTAACAATAAATAAATCTTAATACATGCCACTCTCTCGGAAGCAAATAGGAATGGTTATTACTTCATCTTGACAAATTGGCAATGTGGTGTTACCTCCGAAGATTTCCAACCTCGAGCTAACCTGACAACACTAAAGAAATGGAAGAGGGGGTGTAAGCTTTAAAGCTTAGTAAGTCGGCATATAATAATAAGCAACTTAATAGAAAACATGATTCTATTCCATAGGAAGTATCCTTAAGAAAGTAAATGTATTATTTACATAATTTCACTTTTTACTCATGTTCAGCTTATGTTGCTTCCTGAGTTACAGTCACTAAATTAATTATATCTTAAGTTACTAAACTTGAAATTAAGTTCCGTAAATTTTTCCTGAAACTAGACTCATATATCTTCTTGCCATAAAATTTTTAGAATTTTTGGTTAGGCCAATTAGTACAGTTTATTCATTAAAGTTTCCCCTGTTTCCTTATTTGACAGTTCTGACGTCTCTCCACTAAAAGTCGATTATCTCACTGTATAGAACTCAGATTAGGTTCTTGTTTGTTTCTTTTGAAAATAGACTCACTAAGGAATTCAAAAATATCAATTACATACCAAAACCATTTTTATAAAATTTCTAGTGATTTTCTGAAGTCGGAACAGGGGATCCCGTAATCCACGTGACCTTGCCTCACAACAATACAGATATCTTACAAATTGAGAATCATTTTCTTACTCTACTTCTTTCATGTGAAAATAGACTCGTTGGGATTCAATTTCATATTTAATTCAATTTCTAATTCAATTTCCACCATTTTTGGTAATTTTTCAAAGTCACATGACTGCTGCTATCTAAAACTGTTTTAATGTTAATTTCACTCTTTCATGATTTCTTTACATTCACTTCCATTTAAACATACATAACACTAAAGACTTAAACATATAATTAGCATAACAACGAGTTCATGGTTATCTCTAACATTTTATGTTTTCACACACATCCAATGCATCACAAAATAAATACATTAAACATCTTATCTCTCACTTTGATATGACTCAAAAGCCTAATACATGATTCTCAACCAAATACATACATCATCAACATAATTACTTATTTGCAAGATTCACTTTAGTCACTTTTATAATGATGATAACTCATAATATCATGAGACCAACGCTTATAAAATTTACGTTCATACCTACACCATTTGTATATATATAATTTCTTATTTACATGCATACCTGCACATCACTTATATATGCAATTACATTCTTTCTAATCTAATTGTTTTATCAATTTATCCGTTGAACTATTTGGAATACTAAAGGATACACAGAAATCTTGCGCATAAGTGCCACACTGATATGTAGCCGAAGCTACCATTCTTATGTAGCCGAAGCTACCACGTTTATGTAGCCGAAGCTACTGCTTATCGCTAAAGTATTCCTAAGGTTCAACCGGGATTTTACTTTTTTATTCAGTATCACTCGTACATATAATTTCATTCCTCAAATCATACTATACACAAAATACAATCATTTTCATTCAATTTGGTCAATCATTTATTTATCCCTATTAACACTCCAGACTTTGATGGATACGTCGATTCCAACCCAAACACACCAATACGACACATTGTGCCTAAAACGGTACATAGTACCTGAACAATATATGACACATAAAGTGCCTGAAACGACACACGAGGTGCCTGAATACGACACATAAAGTGCCTGATCGGCAAAGTCGATAAATCCCGTACTCTTCTAAATCTAATGGCATGCCATTTATATCCGACCTAACCTGACTAGTTAATAGGGTATTTAAAATCACTTTCTCAATTTCCAATCAATACATATTTCAAATAACCCCAATCCAATACAGTTCAATTCAATTCAATTCGATTCAAAAGTCAAATATACTTTCTCATTTCCAAATCAATAAATATTTCACATACTATTTTTGCAATTATCAAATATTCGTAATGACAATCATAATATGACATATATAATAATTTAACAATACATAAATTTATTTAAACATAATAGTGCTTATTTATACATAAACTTACCTCGAATGCAAAAACGGCTAACTTTTCCGACTTAGTCCATAATCTTGCTCTAAATTCGAATTTCATGTTTTCTTGATTATTGAATTGAAAACCTTAGCCATGGTGCCAAGCAAATTTCAGCAGCCACATGAAGAAGATGAGCAGATTTTTTTTTCTTTTATTTTGTCTTTTTATTCATTTAAAACACTAAATGACTAAAATACCCTTTAGGTTTTTTTTTTAATTTTGTCCTATTAATGCCCATTTTTGTCCATCAAGTTATCCAATGGTATAATTACCTTTTAAGGACCTTCAATTTAAAACTTCATAACAATTAAACACTTCTAACATGTGGAACTCAACTTTTGCATTATTTACAATTTAGTCCTTTTTACCAAATTGAGTGCCCAAACGTCAAAATTTTCGAATGAAATTTTCACAAAATTTTTCCGTGAAATCGTAGATCATTAAAATATAATCAAAATAATATTTTCCTCGTCGGATTTATGGCCTCGAAACCACTGTTCCGACTTGGCCTAATTCAGGGATGTTACAGTTATTATTTTAGGGGCATTTGCTGGTTAAGTTACATCTATTTTAGTGTTACTTAAGTCTACATATTTTTTAAAATTTATTTTCAATTTGTTGAAAAATATTTATTTTAATTTTTTTAGTATTTTTGATGTATTATATATATTTAAAAATTATATAAAATAATATAAAAATTAATACGAGTGGGTCGGGCCAAGCCCGAGTTTTAGCATTTTTATATGGGTCGGGCTTGGGCAAAATTCTAGGCCCATTTTTTGGGCTCGACCCGACCCGGCCCGAGCCCAATGAAAGGGGCCTATATTTTTAGTTGGGCCCGATTTAAACCCGACTCAGCCCGACCCATGTACACCTCTAGTTGGTATTATATATATATTAGATTAATAATGGGATTACAATATGTTTCAAGCGTTTAGCTATTCATCCATTAACCTGTTAGAGCATTTTAAAAATATATATACAGTGTTCCAATAATTATAAATGAAAAGTTATAAGTAATCAAAAGTTATTTCTCTTAAATTCAAAAGTTATGTTACTTGATTATTAACAAATAGTCATAATTATTCAAGTAGATATCTATTGAAAAATCATGTTTATTGCTAAATATATAACTATCCATTTTGGTAGTTATGTCTCTATGAAGAGACATGAAGTCTCCTATAAATAGGAGTGAAATTTTATTTGTATAACACACCCAAAAACATAGAAGTAGAGTTTCTTTCTATTCTCCTACTTTTTTTTTATTCCTAGATTGTTCCATAAATAATTTATGTAGTAATTTTTTATAAAAATTGATATTCTTGCTATGCTCCACTCAGTGAATTGTTTTCGTCAGTGCAAAACATAGACAATCGTTGGACTTCATTGTATCCTCGAAATTCATTTGCCAATAATTTTTTTGCACACCATAATATAGGTGGGTGTAACACCCGTATCCCGTCTTCGTTGCTAGAATAGCAATCGAAGTGTTACAGAACTAAACAAAACAATTTATCTTAATTCCATAACAAGTATTCAATTAATTTAAGAACATACATCATATCATAGAATAAATATGCACATGGGTCTTATTTTGGGTTTACGAGGCCCTAAAATTACATTAGAAATAATCAGAGATCAAATTGAGACAAATTAGAATTTTATGAGAAAAACATGAAAATTTGAGAATGTAGGGGTCACATGGCCATGTGACTTAGCTCGAACCGTGTGGGCATTCGAAGTTGGGACACACGGCCGTGTCCCAGCCTGTGTCTCTACCCATGTAACTCACTGACTTAGGTCACACGACCGTATCGTAGGCCGTGTAACTCTCTGACTAATTAAACATGGTTGTATCGTAGGCCGTGTAACTCTCTGGCTAATTACACACGGCCGTGTCGCAAACCGTGTGCCAAATCGTGTGACTCACTGACTTGATATACATGACCGTGTCGTAGGCCGTGTCTTAGATCGTGTACAACACACAGCCGTGTGGCAGCTCGTGTGTACCAAAATGAACCTTAAACATTAAGTTTACCAAATCATGCTTACTTGGACACTAAGCAATCCAATTACTAGTCATTTAATAGTTGTCTACGAAAGCTAAAATCCTTTTAATTATATGATCTTGAAACTTCTAAACTAAGTAAAAGCACAAAAATATCTTTGAAATTAATTTAATTATTTGATTTTATCTTCCATTCCAAACAAATTTCATAATTTTTTTTATTTCTTTACCCCCAACGAAGAACAAGCAATTAATTTAATTAATTGCAAATATTTTTTTCTTACTTTTGGCTTTGTATGAAATATTCAAGATTGTATAACCAAAAGAAATTTATGTTTTGTAGACAATTATTAAATATAATTTATTTGAGTTGATTTTGTTAAGGGTAATCTTAAAACATAAAATTAAATTAATTAATTTTAATGTTTAGTAGCAAATCAGTTAATATTATTAATAGATGTTTTAGAATTTAAATTTTTAATATTAAAAAAAAATTAATAAATAAACAATTACGGTTTGACAACTTTTATGTATTGTTTAGTCTCTATGACTTTTTCACCTTAAAAATTGAATAATCAAATTGTAATGATTTCATCTTGGGTGGCCATTAATATTTTTGAAAATTATCTTTAGTCCCTCTAAGGTCTAAAGCGGGTTTAAATGATTGGGATCATTCAGACCTTTTGGCTGCTATGACATACAGAAGAAATCCCGAATTCCAGACAAGAAAGAGACATAAGGTATCAGGTTTAAGTGGCTGGCCAACTGCACTTGGACTTGTATCACACTTCCTCATGTTATTAGCAGTTAGTTAATAGTAATATACACAAGTCCAGATCCTCAAAAGAAGGGTAATTGTAGATCATAATGACCGAAAATGTCATTTATCTTTGTGTATGGACAAAGTGATTAACACCAAAAAGAGTTTCTTCCACCAACCCTGTGATTGTGCCTTAGTTTTCCCACGTAAAGGACTACGCATAATATACCATTCCAACTTCAATGAGACTGATGTGAGGAATGTTTAGTGCTACGGCAGGACCCCTGCAGTTTTTTTCTAAGAAATGAATACCCCATATAAATCACAAGCTTTTTTAGAACTGATGAACTTCGCCTGGCCTTAACATACGAGTGACCCATTATATATGCAACCCCTGCTTCCTTTGCCTGGATCAAATCCATCAGCTCTTCCCTAACTAAACTATCCATACCAGGATTTGTTGGTACTAGAAATCTCACACGCCGCCTCCTCACTGGTGGATTCCCATCGTCATAAGCAGATCACAAGCTCTGTAGGGTTACGGATTTGCTGATTTGGATGGAGTTGCCACCACTTGAATCCTCTATCTCTGTAGCTATTAAACTTGAGCATGATTGGATGCTCCTACTGCTTATAACAGCCATCCTCCCATCATATGATGAACCCTCGGAACCACAAACTTGTGGTTCTCCAGCTTCCATCTGGATGAACTCTGCTATACTTTGTATAAGCTGGTTCTCAAAATCCCCATCAGCCTGCTGGATGTCTTTATAGCCATACCTGACAATGCACCTATACATGCGATATGCCCTGGGGCAAATCCGACCAATTAGAATCTGGTGAAATATAGGGGACTGGAACTGATTTCATACAAACAAAAACTAGCACCTTATGGAATGCAGGCAGGTTTGTGACAAAGTGGGAGAAGATTGCAGGGACCCCTGTCACCAGTTCAGAGTATATGAGGCCTATCCCCGGCACACGGATAATACCAAGGCTATGACCCAAGCCAAGCAACCATTTCAAAGACACTTTGTTGTGCAGGTCAAAGTTGCACTTCTTGCAAGTCCCATAGTGCCAAATGTACATAACCATAATAAAGACGACCAACATCACAAGAGGCACCCATCCTCCTTGAGGTACTTTCATCAGTGCAGCTGATAAGTAGACCCCTTCAACGAACCAGAAGAACAGAAGGAACATTGCAGCAAGAAAAAGACTTTTCTCCCAAACAAAGGTTTTCACAAGTGCCATGAGAAATGCTGTAATGAACATCACTGTCATGCACGCAAGTCCTGAAACCCAAAACCAAACACAAAACATCAGCACCAAAGACGAAAGAGTGAAGTTGATGCAGATAGTAAGGATTTCTCTCTAGAATCTGAATGGCATGATTAAGAACTTAAAGTCCATGTAAAATCATAATTCATTCCAGACATAAGAGGGAAAAAAATTCATAAATGTACTACAAAATTGTTAATTTCAAAGTTCTCCTGTAACAACTTCATTCTTGTATTTTCCTCTTTATAAATTTTCTTTGCTGCATCTATATCAATAATTGATCAATTTTACCCATGTAAGAGAAACGGAAGAAAACAAGAAGGCTAATAATTATTTTTTAAGTCCAAACTAAGAAGTGCATATAACAAAATCCATTTCCAGTAACTGTGGTTATAAGCAATAAGGCATTTATAAAATTTAGCTACAAAAAGACTTAACATATGATCCTGGATACAAGGACAAATTTTAATTATTACTAAATCATCTTTCTCCTCAAAAAGATTTGAAGGAAGCATTTATTAGAGGATGAAATACCATAAGCATTTCCGATTAAAGTTGTATCCTGAAATCCAATAGTTATGGCAACAGTAAGGACCATAAATATCCAGTTTATTTCGGGGATGTAGATCTGGCCATATATATGTTTTGATGTGTGAACAACTTTGACACGGGGAAAGCATCCAAGCGCATGGCATTGTTTGATTATAGAAAAAGTGGCCGCTATAACAGCCTGACTCCCAACAATAGCTGCAAGAGTAGCAACTACAAAAACAGGCCAGAAACAAGAATAAAAGGAAAATTAAACAAAGTAGAATGTTATAACATTGTTTTGAAGCAATATAGTTGATATCAGAATCCACTAACCAGGAATTGAGTCATAAAAGCTATTAGGAATTGATTGGAGGTTTCTAGACAAGAATGCAGCCTGACCCATGTACTGTACAACCAAACATGGGTATATCACTAATGCAAATGCAAGCTGCACAAAAAGGAAAATCATCAAGTTTCAAACTAAAATATCATTCATATGGAATTTCATTATTGAATTCAACAGAAGCCACTTAAGATGGCAAGAGAATAGAGTGTATGTGGCAAGAGGATAGATGTCTTTTGTTCCAACTGCAATCTATAATCACACTTCAGGGATGAAAATTATATACACACACATTAGTGCACAAAAGAACGAGTTGCACTCACCCTAATCGATAAGGCAGTGAAGGGACCAAGATCTGCAAACATAGCCTCAGTACCTGGTGACCAATGAGCACACATGACCAGCACAATCAAATCAGCAATCACTATATAAAATTAGTCCATTAAAATAAAAGCCATGCTGCATTCAGTTGATATCCAAATGTAACATACCAGTTATTGAGAGGAGGATCCCTCCAAGAGAAATCCAGCCATCTTTACCAGTCTGTCTAAAGAACTTGATAATATAATGCGGGGAAAGCGCATGGACAATTTTTGGGTTCCAATGTATTATGTTGTACAAGCCAATGGAAAAAATTGATACCAGCCAGATGATTACAATAGGTGCAAATGCTGCAGAGCAAATAGGGCCACCAATATGACACAACCAAGCAAGAGGACTTCGCCTAGGTTCAAAATAAACTCAACCTATTACGCCCTATGAGACAAAGGAAACATCAAGAGGAATCCCAAAATTTAAAAGAAGTATTAAAGGAAAAGAAACAAAATATGAGATCTGAATTACCTTTAGTTAATTTGTTTTCAGTAACTTGTAGCCCAGACACAGACGAGAGAACTGCAAATGCAAATACATTTATCCCTTAACCATGGAGAGAGAAACCATTAACACTACCAGTTCCAGACAAAAAAGCACAAAGTAAAGCAACATAATAGACAGAATCATAGAAATATTATTTGAATAATGAAATATCAGCATTGAGACATGTCAAACCATCCACCACAAACAATATACTCCAGATAGGAGGAATAATGCAACCACTTAAAAAAAGGAGCAAATGTGGAAGTTATGATGACACCACTATTAAAGAACTTCTGATATCAATATCCATAACTATGTCATGGGAGATCAACTATGTCCAGCTGAGAAATAAGCACACTGAACGAATCAAACATAATTATGCACTATTTCAATAATGATTGCATGGTCCGAAAAATGGCTCAGCCAAGAAAATTTTAGGAAAATGGTTTGTTTAACCTTCTCCAGCTAGCTTGGGTTTAAATCTGTGTTAATCTGAGTCTTTCAGGTGTAAAACCAGACGAGTTATTTACTGGTATCTATTGTCTAGTCCATATGCAAAATATCAGCAGAACTATTAAAGGGAGTGTCTTCTCAAGCTCACCATCACCATCCACAATCATACTGACAAGATTAATAGTTTTGCTTATTGTCCTACTTGCCACATATGTTTAAGAGGAAAGAGTATTAAACTCTAGAATCCACAGCCATAAAGATGATAATCCAGTACTTTGAGATATTCAAATTTAGTTACCCATTATATCAACCTGATATTGCTGGAGTAAGCACACCATCCCCTATGACCATAGAAGCACCAAAGAGTACCACAACCAGAAGGGCTGTCCTTACCCTTTTATGCTTCTCCAAAAATCGCTTCAATGGAGAAACAACAGGCTGTGTTGAGGACCCATATTTGTATGCTGAGAGCTCTTCATCAGCAGCTTGCTGAATGGGAAGCAAGCTAAACTTTGCATGCCTACAAAGCAGCGAGTAAAGAGCAAAAGTGCCACCTGAGAATAATTCATATCTAGATCAGAATGCAAATATGGTTATCAGAAAGGATATTTAATTTGGTTTTATTATTAAAGAGTAATATGGTTATGAAATTTAATAATTCAGCATACCGTCACCATTATCATCTGCACTTAGCAAGATAAACACATATTTAAGAAGAGGTATCAATGTCAGGGTCCAAAAAATCAAGGCAAATACTCCAAGTAGTGCTTCTTCATTATGATGATTCTGCAACTTCCCTATGAACGTGCTTGAGTAAACATAAAGAGGTGAATGCTCAGGTCTCCGTACACTACCCCAAAGCTCTGGTATGCTAATATTAGGTTTCGGGAGAGACTGCCCCATAAAAGCTGCAAAAGTGATTCTTGTTTTACAATTTCAAATACGAACACAATGATATTGCTGAGACATACCTAAAAAGCTAGAACTTCAGAAAAGTCAGACAGTTGTATATACATAGAATATTGTGAAGGATTCATTTCAAACTGTGGTGTTTGAATCTTAAATTGCAAAATCAGCTTCTAAGGATCTTCTATGGTGTTTTTTTGCTGAAGAAATATGAAAAATTGTTACAAACTCTTTTATTTGTTACTTTACTGTTAGTTCACATTATTTCCTTACTAATTTCTATATCCTTCCCGTCTGGAGCTGTGCATGTCTGGGCGGCTCGATCCGACCCGACACGAAAGTCTGATCGAAATGTAAAAGAGTTTGAAAAAAAATATAAGACCAAAAAATGAGTTTGGACAAAAAATAAAGCCCGTTTAAAAAATAGACCGAACCTCTAGTAAGGTATTTTTTGTCCGAGTCCGGCCTGGCCCGAATTCACTAAAGGACAAAAAAATTTGCTATTTTTTTAATCTTATTTTTTTGTTGTTTTTTTCCCTATTTTGCTACTATATTACTATTATTTTGTTATTATTTGGATATTGTATAAAACTTATTTTATTGTTAATTTTGTTATTATTTTTAAGGTATTTGTTAATTTTGTTATTATTTTAGAGGTATTTGCTTGTTATTTAGGCCCAATTGCTATTTAAATCCTTCTTATTTATTATTTGAGCTATCTAGTCACTATTTCTTTAATTAATAAGTTTTGCATCTTTTTTAATTTAGTTCTTTTTAATTAATTAACTATTAAAACGTTAAAATTTTTTAACCAAAATTTAATACTAACTTAATGACACTCCGTAAATATTTATAAAAATATTTACGGCTCGGTTTATAAAATTGATGTCTCAATACGTCGTTTTCAAAACTAATTAATTTAATAATTATTTCTAAAGCACAAATCACTAATTCATAGCCTTTCTAGATTCAAAATTAACTCATAATCACTAAATAATAATATTTACGAGCTCTCGTGTCAAATTTTAATAGTTTCGAACCACTATTTCTAATACTACTGAAAATTAAGTTGTTATAGTTTTTCTGGTAGATTCAGCCTTTTGGTCAATTTATGGTAAACAAAATTGTGTATGCTTCTTGAGTCAACCAATATAATTACTTCATGGTGGTTAATTGTTGCTGCTAACCTTATTCTCATTGTGTTATGTCCTTGGGACCTCTTGAGAGCATGTATGGATAAAACTGATGTAGGTAATTTGTTTTCAGATTCTACTCCCTCCAACTGCTCAGGACAGTCCTAAAATACTTTCGTAGTTTGTGTTTTAGAATATTTTTCTGATTGTATAGAAGCTTCCACCACTAATTGACATAATTGTGATTTAAGGCACTTATAACCTGGGGTGTATTTAGAGGCACACCAAAAACAGAACCCTGAATGTATTTAGAGGCACACCAAAAACAAAGGTTTTTCTTTCGGTGTTCCTCTAATTCACCTTGAAAGAGGGACTTAATAGGGGCTTTATACTGTGTACTAGCTAGTTGAATCTTTTTCGTGTCCACAGAGGTTTGCACATGGTTATATTCTTTAGAACTAGGTAGGAAGGGTTTTGAGTAAGTGGTACCCCCTAAGAAGTGAGTTTTCCTTTAACGATTAGCTATGATTTCCTTAACCTGTATAGCAATCTAATAAGCCTCCACCAGTGTTTGAGGCTTAAATAATCGCAAGTATTGACTAATGTCCCCTTTTAAGTTGCTAATAAAAATGCTAAGAGCGTAGCTTTCAGGTAGGCGTAATCAGCTTAAGAGACTTACAAACGTGTCATGGTAATACTCTACTGTGCCTTGTTGTTTGTGAGTAGCTACTTCAGTCAGAGGGTCTAAGAAGGTACTTTTTCCAAACCTGTCTTGTAGACCCTTTGCATAAACATCCTAGGTAAGATGTTGTAACCCACCCTGCCTTTGTGAGAAAAAATGGTGCCAGTCTAATGCTTTCCCTTCCAAATGCAACATAACTGCCTTAACCTTAGATTGATTAGGGATTGCTTCTGATTCGAAAAGTTGTTCTAACTTGGACCACCACCCTCTAAAATCTCCCCCATCAAACATTGGACACTCTATTTTGTAATCCCTCCCCACTGATTTTACTGAATTGGCTCGAGGTGGAAGACTGTAGTGCTCTAACTTTGTCACTAGAGATACTAGAAGTGGTTCCCTAGTTAAGCCAGAAGGTTGCCCTCTTAGGATACCCTTGCCCTTGTCACATTGGACCCTTAAAGCTGCTATTGGAGAAGACTACCCTAGGTATTATTCCAAAATAGCTTGCAACTCTAAACGAAGCTCAAATTTTAGTTCAGTTTACTTAGAATGTATTTCCCCTTTTAAACCAGTATGAATCTCTTTGCATCTAGCTTCCAATTTAGTGTCCAATTGTGTCACTTCGAGGTGCAGTTGACTCATCTTTTTTTGAAGGTGCATGGTAACTCCCTCAATGGCCATGAAGATTGTCTGTCTCTGATACCTTTGATAAGTAACACACAGAAGATACAAGATAAAGAGAGAAAGAGGAAGAAGAAAAAATTTTAAAGAAGAAGATGAAGAGTAGAGAAGGCTAAAATTCCACATTGTTCATTCATAACCATTCTTTAAGCCTTATTGGTGCTCAAATAGGGACAAGCGACAGGTACAAGGAAATAACCAAAAAATAGTTGTCAAAACAGTTATCAACTACGCATCGTTTTACTTATTTAGCTAGGATTGAAACGATGCGTTTTAGCTATTCTTTACACACATCATTTCACTAATCAAAACACATAGTTTTTGCATCAATTAAACAAACGTTAACAAAACATCTAATTAAGCGAAATTAACAATAAATTAAAAAGTAGACAGTTGTGTTGAAGCAGCATTTTATCCCATATCACTCTGATAAAACAAAAGGATTTATCACCCTCCAAGTTGACCCAGTTGTTCCACAAATCTATCCAAATGGACCATCTTTCATGGGGTTTTCCCCATTACTCACTGCTGCTGCCAAAGCCTTCTATTTGAGATCTTTTGCCTTGGCCTTCATGCCTTCACCTTCAGTCATCAAGCGAATTTATAAAACAACCCCATTGGGTGCCCACCCTTCTATCATCAAATCTTGATATGCGGTTCGTTGCTTGAACCTATCGGGTACTACTCTGAACCCTTCAACCTGCTATTGAGTTGTGCCCGATTTCACCACTCAGATAAATCGCGTGCCACTCTTTTCAAGCCGATTAGCCAAGGCTTCCATTTGTTCTTTTCTCAACAGCTTTTGGCTCCCAAGGCAAACATAAACAACTTGTTAGAATTAAGTGACCCAAATTCTTATTTAAATAAAATACGATGGAAAATAAAATAAAAGTAAAATCCATATAGAACTAAACTTCTTTTATTTTATTTTAGAATAAGGTTTTTTAAACCTTATTAAACTCCATCTATTTTATATTGATTAGGATAAGGTGTTTCAATCCTACTAGAATATGGCTTTACAAGCCTATAAATAGACATAGTCTATTCCTCTTGTATTGATTCAAATTTCTAACATAGTGAATTTTCTTCGCCTCTGCCCGTGATTTTTTCCCGAAAGGGTTTCCACGTAAAATTTGTGTGTTCTTTATCTTTATTTTATTTTATTTATTTTATTTTATTTTTTCACAAATTGGTATGAGAGCTTCCGGGTTATTCATCTTGGTCACGGTAATGGCGTCTTTGAAGTATGAAATTTCGCAGTTGGATCGCAACACCAGATCTGCGTTGTGGCAGATTAAGATACAAGCAGTTCTTGCGCAGATGGATCTGGAGGATGCACTGCTAGGGATAGATAAGATACCTTCGACATTAACAGATGAAGATAAGAAGCGTAAGGATCGAAAGGCATTAACACAATTACATCTGCATTTGTCCAACGAAATTTTACAGGATGTGATGAAAGAGAAGACCGCCGCTGCATTATGGAAGAGGCTAGAACAATTATGTATGTCGTAAACTCTAACAAGCAAGTTGCATATGAAGCAACGTCTTTATGCCCATCGTTTGGAGAAATGTACGTCTGTACACGAACACTTAACAGTGTTTAAAGAAATTCTCTCAAACTTGGAGGCCATGGAGGTTCAGTATGATAAGGAAGATCTAGGGTTGATTCTACTTTATTCGTTGCCCCCATCTTATTCAACCTTTAGAGACACGATTTAATATAGCCGTAAGTCTCTCACTGTTGATGAGGTTTATGATTCTTTGACCTCGTATGATAAGATGAAGCATCTTGTAGTTAAACCTGACTCTCAAGGAGAGGGTCTCATTATTCGTGGGAGACAAGATCGGAATGCTGATGATGATCGTGGAAGGACAAAGGAACAGAATCCTCGCGGTAAATCTAAGGGTAGATCAAAGTCTTCAAACAGAGGTAAAACTTGCAACTTCTGCAAGAAGAAAGAGCACATTAAATCTGAGTGCTACAAGTTACAGAATAAGATTAAAATGGAGGCTGCAAATCAAAAGGGAAAACAACCAGAAAATTCCGGTGAAGCTGATGTTGTAGAAGACTACAGCGATAGTGAACTTCTAGTCGCTTCTATCAATGATTCTAAAGTAAGCGAGGAGTGGATACTTGATTCAGGCTGCACCTTCCACATGAGTCCCAATCGGGATTGATTTACAACTTACGAAAACAAAGATTATCGAAGGTGTTGTTTTGATGGGAAATAATGCTTCGTGTAAAATCGCAGTGTTGGAACAATTAAAGTTAATATGTTTGATGGAGTTGTCGTAACACTTAGTGACGTCTTTACATGTTCCGAATTGAAAAGAAATTTAATTTCGTTGAGTACTCTTGATTCAAAAGTGGCATGCAGATATACACACCCTGAAAGTGGGGTTTTAAAGATTTCCAAAGGGTCCTTGTTGTGATGAAAGGGCGAGAAAGATTGCCAAGTTATATGTTTTGCGAGTGGCTCTCATTCATCGGTGATGCAGTTGTCGCTTCCTCTTTCTTATCAGATGATGATATTACTAAACTTTGGCATATGAGCCTAGGGTATATGAGTGAGAATGGCATGGCAGAATTGAGCAAAAAAGGACTTCTTGATGGGTAAGGAATTTGCAAACTGAATTTCTATGAGCACTGTGTTTTTTAGAAGCAAAAGAGAGTTCGATTCACTAGAGGAATCCATAACACAAAGGAAACATTAGAGTATATTCATTCTGATCTGTGGGGGCCATCCAGAGTGCCTTCAAGAGGTGGAGCTAATTATATGCTAACCTTTATTGAGGATTTTTCTAGAAAAGTTTGGGCGTTCTTCCTGAAGTAGAAAAGCGATGTGTTTTTCACATTTAAGTCTTGGAAAATTATGATTGAAAAAGCAGACGGAAAATGATAAAATACCTCATGCATGCACAATGGCTTAGAGTTCTGTTCTGATGAGTTTAATAGATTATGCAAGTCAAAAGGTATCATGAGACACTTGACAGTTCGTCATACTCCACAGCAAAACGGCGTTGCAGAACGAATGAACAGAACAATCATGAAGAAGGTTCGATGTATGTTGTCAAATGCCAACTTACCAAAGTCATTTTGGGCAGAAGTAGCCCCTACTGCATATTTTTTGATCAACCGATCTCCATCCGTTGCCATTGAGAAAAAGACTCTACAAGAGGTATGATCTGGTAATCCTGCTAATTATTCTGATTTAAATATTTTTGGGTGTCCTGCGTATGCTCATGTTGATAATGGAAAATTAGAACCGAGATCCATTAAATGCATTTTTCTTGGTTATAAAGCTGGTGTAAAAGGGTATAAGTTATGGTGTCCTGAAAATAAAAAAGTTGTGATTTACAGAGATGTTGTTTTTGATGAAACTACTATGCTACCTAACTTATCTCTTAAAGACTCTTCCAATAAAGAAAATCAAAATCAGGTGGAGCATCAGATTAATACAGAGTCAACTCCTCAAGCCAGTACAAAAATTGAGAATAGAATTGCTTCTTCACCACAATACTCTATCGCCAAAAATAGAACTAGAATAGAAATTAAACCTCCAAAAAAGTATGCCGAGGCTGATCTAGTTGCTTATGCTTTAAATATGACTGAAGATATAGATGCGAATCAAGATCTATATAATTATTCTGAGGCGGTTAGCTGTGAAGACTCAGAAAAGTGGATATTTGCTATGCAAGAAGAGATGGAATCACTCCACAAAAACAGAACATGGGACCTTGTGAAACTTCCTAAAGGTAAAAAGGCTGTTTGTTGTAAATGAGTGTTTAAAAAGAAAGAATGGACTCCAGGAGTTGAAGAACCCAGATATAAAGTAAGGCTTGTTGCAAATGGTTACAGTCAAATTCCATGAGTGGACTTCACAGATGTGTTCTCCCCAGTTGTTAAGCATAGTTCGATTTGAGCTTTGCTTGGTATTGTGGCCATGCTTGATTTGGAGCTTGAGCAGTTAGATGTAAAAACTATATTTCTGCATGGAGAACTTGAGGAGGATATTTACATGCAACAACCAGAGGGTTTTATAGTCTAAGAAAAAGAGGATTATGTTTACTTGCTGAAAAAGTCCATTTACGGTTTGAAATAGTCACCAAGACAGTGGTACAAGAGGTTTGATTCCTTTATGACTTCTCATGATTTTAAAAGAAGTAGTTTTGACAGTTGTGTTTACTTTAAGAAAAACAGTTATGGTTCTTTTGTGTATCTACTTCTTTATGTTGATGATATGTTGATAGCAGCAAAAGATAAAGGAGAGATAAGAAAGGTCAAAACCCAACTAAGTAAAGAATTTGAGATGAAAGATTTAGGACCAGCAAAGAAGATACTTGAAATGGAGATTCTCAGAGATAGAAAAACAAGTAAATTGTACCTAAGTCAGAAGGGGTACATTGAGAAAGTTCTTTGCAGGTTCAATATGCAGAGTGTTAAGCCTGTTAGTACTCCTTTAGCAGCCTATTTCAGACTTTTATCGATTTTGTCTCCATAATTAGATGATGAGATTGAGTACATGTCACATGTTCCATACTCTAGTGCAGTGGGATCTCTCATGTATGCTATGGTTTGTTCACGTCCAGATCTATCATATGCAGTCAGTGCAGTTAGCAGATACATGGCGAATCCCGATAAAGAACACTAGAAAGCAGTTCAGTGGATTCTAAGATACTTACGAGGTACTACTGATGTTTGCTTACAGTTTGGAAGAACTAGAGATGGAGTCATTGGGTATGTTGATGATGATTTTGCTGGAGACCTTGATAAAAGAAGATCTCTCACAGGCTATATCTTTACAATCGGAGGTTGTGCAATTAGTTGGAAAGCCACTTTGCAATCTATAGTCGTTTTGTCTACCACTGAAGCTGAGTACATGGCGATTACTGAGGCTTGTAAAGAAGCTATTTGGTTGAAGGGAATTTTTAGTGAACTCAATGAAGACCTTCAAATCAGCACAATATTTTGTGACAGTCAGAGTGCCATCTTTCTTACAAAAGATCAAATGTTTCATGAGAGAACAAAACACATTGATGTTCGGTATCATTTTGTTCGTGATATTATTGCTCGTGGTGATATTGTTGTGAGCAAAATTAGTACTCATGAAAATCCTGCAGATATGATGACTAAGTCACTTCCTATAACCAAGTTTGAACATTGCTTAGACTTGGTTGGTGTTCATTGTTGAAGTTAAACCCTTAAGGGGTTATATGGAAGAGGTGGAGAACTTGTTTATTGAAAGTTTGCGATGAAGAACTTTTTCATTGAGAATTTGTGTCAAGGTGGAGATTGTTAGAATTAAGTGACCCAAATTCTTATTTAAATAAAATACGATGGAAAATAAAATAAAAGTAAAATCCATATAGAACTAGACTTCTTTTATTTTATTTTAGAATAAGGTTTTTTAAACCTTATTAAACTCTATCTATTTTATTTTGATTAGGATAAGGTGTTTCAATCCTAATAGAATATGGCTTTACAAGCCTATAAATAGACATAGTCTATTCCTCTTGTATTGATTCAAATTTTCAACATAGTGAATTTTATTCTCCTCTGCCCGTGATTTTTTCCCGAAAGGGTTTCCACGTAAAATTTGTGTGTTCTTTATCTTTATCTTTATCTTTATTTATTTTATTTTATTTTTTCACACAACTGAACCACCAGGACATCGATCAAGCCAAGTCAAGACCTCGACATTTATGTCAGACACAGAACCTAAATTGCCCCGATCCGATACATCAAGGCCTTCTAAACTTAGTGGTCCAACACTGAAAACATGATTATGATGTACATGTGTCTTCAACCATTGAACATATTCAGCTTCCAAATCATCAAATGAATTTATAAAACAACCCCAGCTCTTTGTATTGGCAACATTTCCATCCTTGATTATCTCCAAACAAGGATGACAAATGTTCCTGCTTGAAGACCAGGGTATCCAGGTAAATGACCAAACTCTATTTCACTCAAAGACTTCACTTTTTCAACATTGTTCCAAATATAACCAAAGGTAGAACCCACAAGTGCACCTGAAGATTAGAAAGTCAGTCTGGGGTTGCAAGGTGTTGAGTCCAATAGAGGAAGAAATCAGAGACGAAGGCCACCGGAGGCAAGAAGAAAGAAAAAAGGAAAATGGTGGCCTACTATTTTAGATAAAATATTTAAAAAATCCACAATATCACACCGTTAATAGTTTAACCGATTAAAAAATAAATTCGGATTAAATTAAATTTTTTATAATTCAATTATCAAAACAAAATATTTAAAATTAAATAGAAATAGACAGGGATGTGGCAGCACATTTACCGTGTCTTGAACAGCCAATCCCAGACCCCACGTGGCCTCAGCCTACCCGTCCATCCAACCTACCCATTCCTAATATAAATAAAACCCATTCCTATTCATCCAATACAAACACACGCCTTTCCTGTGTTAGTATAATAATAAACAATAATAAATAATAGCTACTTTAGAGCCCCTACCTCTAACCTTTATTCGGGAGCTTCTCAGCTAAGCTAATGGCAATGGCTACCATTGAGGAGATCAGGAAGGCCCAAAAAGCCCAGGGTCCTGCAACCGTCCTTGCTATTGGCACCGTCACTCCTCCCAACTGCGTTTTCCAGGCTCACTATCCTGACTACTACTTCCGCATCACCAACAGCGACCACATGACTGACCTCTAACACAAATTCAAGCGCATGTGTGTCGATATTCTCTTTATATATTCTATATATTGTTTCCTTACATTCTGTGTTTATTACTTATTCCCTTAATCATTTACTCAACAGGCGACAAGTCAATGATCAAGAAATGTCACATGTACCTGACTGAGGAAATCTTGAAGGAAAATCCAAACATGTGCGCCTACATGGCTTCATCTCTGGATGCGCGCCAAGACATAGTGGTGGTGGAGGTGCCAAAGCTGGGAAAAGAAGCCGTAACAAAGGCCATCAAAGAATGGGGACACCCTAAATCTAAGATCACCCACCTTGTTTTCTACACTACTTCTGGTGTAGACATGCTTGGTGCAGACTACCAACTTACCAAGCTCCTAGGACTGAGACCCTCCGTGAAGAGGATCATGATGTATCAGTAAGGCTGCTTTGCTGGTGGAACTGTGCTTCGTCTCGCCAAGGATTTGGCTGAAAATAACAAGGACGCTCGGGTTCTGGTGGTGTACTCCGAGATCACGACTGTCACTTTTTATAGACCCTCTGATACGCACTTGGATTCTCTAGTGGGCTAAGCATTTTTTGCTGATGGCGCTGCAGCTGTCATAATAGGTGCTGACCCTGATTTCAAAACTGAACGCCCACTATTCCAACTTGTATCAGCCGCTCAGACAATCTTGCCAGATTCAGATGGGGCCATTGACAGACACTTGCGTGAAGTTGGCCTCACTTTCTATTTGTTGAAAGACGTACCTGGATTGATCTTAAAGAACATAGAAAAAAGCTTGGTTGAAGCATTCTCACCAATTGGCATCTGGGACTGGAGCTCCATCTTCTGGATCGCTCACCCTGGTGGCCCTACAATACTTGACCAAATCGAAGCCAAACTAGGTCTCAAAGAAGACAAACTCAGGGCTACCCGTCATGTGCTGAGTGAGTTTGGCAACATGTCAAGTGCATGTGTGTTATTTATCATGGACGAGATGAGAAAGAAATCCCTTGACCAAGGAATGCTGACCACCGGTGAAGGGTATGAGTGGGGTGTCCTTTTCAGATTCGGGCCAGGTCTCACTATGGAAACTGTTGTGCTACACAGTATACCTACACTGGCAAACTGACCAAGACAAAAAGTGAGACGATTATGTGGCTTGGAGAGGATGATACAATATAATTTTTCTATTTATTTGTGATATTTTTTCCAATGAAATATGCTATTTTTGTTTTTAGTTATGTTGTTTATATTTATATTTTATTGATTATTGATTTAAGAAATACTTAAAAAAAACTTAAATTTCATTTTTGGTAAGTTTTTGTTATATGAACTATTAACAAAGCCTAGTTTCAGTTTTTTTTCTTTTCTTTTTTTTTTTTTTTGGCTATAGAGACATTTTTTTTGGGTCTATAGTATATTGATTTTAAGAGAATTAAAAGATTTAACCAAAATTATTTCACGACTCAAGTGAAGAACCGAAGTCATTCGTGATAGAAACTCATTCCTTAAAAAGTTCTGCTGAACCTAAAAAGGATGAGAAGAAAATTCTTGAGATTTTCAATAAAGTCGAACAGAAAATAAAAGATTAAGTTAAGAGGTTAAGGATGAAATACTAGTGTAAGATGATAGCTATTATATTTAGCCTATACATATATTTTCTCTAAATAGCTTTAAGCCTCACGAAAATTTGATAGTACTAGAATTTCTTTCACAAATTCTTAGTTTTAATACTTGATTTATTTTTAGCCATTTTGTATATTCTACAGGTTATGTTAAACAACCACCATCCCTTCAACCCAATCACGTACTTTTACTGTGTTGGAATTATAATTGGATGTGAGAATGGTTGGTTAAAGAACCAAAGAGGGATCAAAACACCAAAGTTGCCTCAACTTCCAATTTGTGCCTAATGTTCGATTTTACTAAGTCGAGGCATTATTAGAATCTTTTGATTGTGAAATAACTTTTAAGAATGTCTAGCCAAAGACATTAAACAAAGGCGTTTACGGAGAGGCAACTCTGTGGTTAAATTGTAACACCCCTAACCCATATCCGTCGCCGGATTAGAGTTACGGAGTATTACCGTACAAACAAAACATTTAAACATACATTTCATACATTATTATAAACATAATATAAAACAACTATTCGCATACATATCGTCCCTAAATCGAGTTCTCGAGGCCCTGGAAATACCTTAGAACCAATTCAGGACCAATTTGAAATCGTTTGGGAAGTTTATGAAAAAGTTACAAATTTTGGAATACAAGGGGCACACATCCATGTGGCCAGGCCGTGTGCCTCACATGACTGAGACACACGCCCGTGTCTCAGACCGTGTAACCTTCGAACTAGGGACACACAGGCAGTGTCCTAGCTCGTGTCCTCACCTGTATAACTCTCTAAGTAGGGTCACGCGGTCGTGTCACACGCCTGTGTGCTAAGTCGTGTAACTCTTGAAATTGCCTCACACGCTTGTGTGCCAGGTCGTGTGTCACACAAGGCTGAGTCGCACGCCCGTGTCTCAGGGTATGTGGACCTAAAATTCACCCAAAATAAGCCATTTCCAACACCACATCATGCATAAACCTTTAGGCCTTATGTGCACATAACCAAAGCATCAAAACCCTATTAAAATACACATGTAATGACCAATTCAAGAGTCATAAAATCAACTAACCAATATGCCATACAAGGCACCTCAAATGCAAAGATCAAAAAACATGCATATTTGGTTACATTTCCATCATCAATTATAATTCAACTTCTATCAAATCATGCCACAAACATGACCATTAACACGTCACTACAAACATACCATTTGAGCCATACCACTTATTGTAACAGTCTGATTTTTCAGTGATGTCAGAAACAGTGGTTCGAGGCTATCAAATCTGGTGAGTAAATTCATAAATATTATTATTTAATATTTACGAGTCAAATGTGGTTTTAAAAAGGTTTTTGAATTGGTAATGTGTGTTTTATAATGATATATTAGGTCAAGTGGTTTTAGAAAGTGAGGTATTGGGACTTTGTTTCTATAAATCAAGCCATAAATATTTTTATAAATATTTACGGAGTGTCATTAATGTAGTATTGAAGTTTCGTCGAAAAATTTTAACATTTCAATAGTTAATAAATTAAAAATGACTAAATTGAAAAAGGTACAAAACTTACTAATTTTAATATTTTAATAACTAAATGGCTTCATTAGTAAATAAAAAAGGACCTAAGCCTAAATTTAATGGATGAGGCAAAATAAGATAAAAAAATAAAATAATGCCATAAAAATCATTAAAAACGGGGCCCGGAATCACTTACATGCACTCCCTCAAGCTAATCGAATTCAAGAACCCTATGAATGGCCTTATTTCCTTCAAAATTCAGTGCAAATAAGATTTGGAGAAGATGAGTACATTTTTTCTTTTATTTGTTTTTAGTTTAATTTACTAATTACTATATTAACTTTTGTTTTTAACTTAAAAAGAATCACTTAAGTTATGTCCATCTATGTCTACTAACTATTCAAATGGTCTAGTTACCATCTAAGTCTATTTGGTTTCTTACCATAGCCTTTTACCCCTTTAAACAAATAGAACTCTACTTTTATACTTTTTATGATTTAGTCTTTTTCACTTAATTAATCATGCAAACATTAAAATTTCTTAACGAAATTTTTCTACGACCTTACTATAGTCCCATAGACATTAAAATAATCATAAAATAATAATTTACTCGTCAGATTTGTGGTCCCAAAACCATTATTCTGATTTTACTAAAAATGGGTCGTTACAACTTTTCCCCTTTAAAGGAATTTTTGTCCCAAAAAATCTTACCAAAAAATAAGTTCAGGTATTACTCTTTCATAGCTTCTTCCAGTTCTCAAGTAGCCTCTTTTATTCCGTGTTATTGCCAGAGAACTTTAACTAACGTTATGTTTTTTATTTCTCGATTCTTTAACTTCTCGAGCTAGAATTCTGATCGGTTCTTCACTATACGTCATATCAAGCTGAATCTCAACATCAACTGGGTATATTACGTGTGAAGAATCTGATCGATACCATCGTAACATCGATACATGAAATACATTATAAATATTTTCTAATTCTGACGGCAAAACCAATTTGTAAGCTACCGGCCCAATTCTCTCAATGATCTTATACAACCCGATAAACCACGGACTAAGCTTTCCTTTCTGAACAAATCGAAAAACTTTCTTCCAATGTGATACTTTCAACAATACTTGTCACTGATTTAAAATTCAATGTCTTTTCTTTTCAAATCTGCATAAGATTTTTGTCAATCAGAAACTGTTTTCAAACTATTTCATATCACTTTTACCTTTTCTTCGATTTCTCAAATCAAATCAACAACGAATATCTTTTTCTCACTCAGCTCAGTCCAGTATAACGGAGTTCGACACTTTCGACCATACAAAGCTTTATACGGTGCCATTTTAATACTCGTCTGGTAACTGTTGTTGTATGCAAATTCAACCAACGGCAAAAATCTCTCCCAGTTACCTTCGAACTCTAAAACACAACATCGAATCATATTTTCAAGTACCTGAATTACTCGCTCAGACTGACCATCGATATGTGGATGAAACATTATACTGAAATGCAATCGAGTAACTAGAGCTTCATGTAATTTGCTCTAGAATCGAGACGTAAACCGTGAATCTTTATCAGAGATAATAGAAACTGGCACACTGTGCAATCTAACAATCTTGGCAACATACAACTCTGCTAATCTCTCAAGTGAAAAATCCGTACGCACTGGAATGGAATGCACGGATTTCGTCAAACGATTTACAATGACCCACAGAGCATCTTTCTTTCTAAGAGATAGAGACAATCCCGATACAAAATCCATCGTGACACGTTCTCATTTCCATTCTAGAACCATCACAGGTTGTAACAAACTAGAAGGTACTTGATGCTTGGCTTTAACTTGTTGACAAACCAAACATTTCAATACGAACCCTGGAATCTCCCGTTTCATACTTGGCCACCAATATATCTGTTTCAAATCGTCGTACAATTTATTACTACCAGGATGAATAAATAAGCTACTACTTTGAGCTTCCCGTAAAAACTTTTGAATGAGATCAGAATTTCTCGGAACACAAATTTTGTCTTTAAAGTACAAACTGTCATCGAAACCAACATGAAAATTTGAATCAGATGTAGGCTAAACCTGTTTCCGTTTAGTGATCAAATTTTCATCACATTTCTGAGCTTCGTAAATCTGTTGTAAAAACGTAGCTTTTAATTCAGCTAAAATTGAACCGTCATTAATCAACATCAATCGTGTGTTCAATGCTCGTAAGGTAAACAAAGATTTTCTACTCAAAGCATTGACAACAACATTAGCCTTTCCTGGATGATAATCAATGATCAAGTCATAATCTTTCAATAACTCAAGCCACCTACGTTTTCCCAAATTTAAATCTTTCTGTGACATCAAATATTTCAAGCTCTTATGATCCGTGAAGATGTGACATTTTTCTCCGTACAAATGGTATCACCAAATCTTCAAAGCAAATACGATAGCTGCAAGCTCTAAATCGTGAGTCAAATAATTTTTTTTTCGTGCAGTTTCAACTGTCGAGAAGCATACGATATTACTTTGCCCTCTTGCATTAAAACACAACCCAAATCATTCAATGAAGCATCACTATAAATCACAAATTCTTTACCGGACTCTGGTTGAACTAACACAGGTGCCACAATTAACAAAGCTTTCAACTGATTAAAACTTTGCTGACATTTCTCTGACCATTCGAACTTAACATCTTTTTGCAATAGTTTCGTCAAAGGCGTTGCAATCATCGAAAATCCCTTGAAAAATCTTTGATAATATCCAGATCCAAAAAACTTTTGAATTCAGATACATTTCTCGGAGGTTTCTAGTCCACCACAGCTGAGATTTTACTCGGATCAACTCTAATACCATCTGCCGACACTACATATCCCAAAAATCCGACTTCTCGGAGTCAGAACTCACATTTGCTGAACTTAGCGAATAGTTATTTTTCGCGTAAAGTTTGCAAAACAATTCTTAAATTCTGGGCATGCTTTGTCTCATCTCGTGAATAGATCAGAATGTCATCAATGAATACAACAACAAATCTATCTAAATATGGTTTGAATATTTTGTTCATCAGGTCCATAAACACAGCAGGTGCATTAGTCAAACCAAATGGCATCATAAGAAACTCATAATGTTCGCACCTAGTTTTGAACATAATTTTTGACACATCAGAGTCTTTAACCCGTAACTGATAATAACTAGAACGAAGATTGATCTTTGAGAATACTGTCGCACCTTTCAACTGATCAAATAAATCATCGATACGTGGCAATGTAAACTTATTCTTGATCGTGACTTTGTTGAGTTGTTAGTAGTTTCCTTTTTCTTAACAAATAACAAAGGAGCACTCCAAGGAGAAAAACTATGCCAGGCAAAACCCCTATCTGTCAACTTTTACAACTGTACTTTTAAACTTTTTCAATGCTATAGGTATCATTCTATACGGAACTATCAATATCGGAAATATTTTCAACATTAATTCAATAGCAAACTCAATATCTCTAATCGGCAGTAATCTTTAATATTATTATTGAACTCAAATATAATTCTATTTAATATCGATTGTGCCAGTCTAGTGAATAGAGTGAAAAAGCGTGATTATTACAAAACTATGGTCAATATTAAAACTGCGGTTATTTGTTTGGCCAACCGAAATTGTAATAAGGTGGCCAACTTTATTTGTAAAAATTCTATTACTAAATCTTATAATTGGACCTTTGATATGGATTATCATGAGGATATCCATGCATTGGTTATAAAGTGATTCTATAAATTGAGTTGACCTTTCCGGTCCTTTTGTCAAAAAATAAAAAAAGCCTATTCCCATTATGCTACGAGCCAGGAACCTTTTATAGGTTTTCAGTTATTGGCTAGCACGCTTATTGATTAAGCTTTTATGCTTTTTGGGCGTTGAACGCATGCATATTAGATTTGGTACGTTCGCCCAAAATATAAGTCTATGGAATTGGGTCATATAACCTTACACCATCATTAATCTATTAGTTTGAGCATTGATTATGCACCAGTTGATATTTTAAGTCACTTTGCATTACGTCCAGGGTGTTGCCGGCAGCAATCCTGAAAACAAGAGGAAAAGCTACGAGATAGGGGAGGGGGGTTAGCTGATGTTTTTCTCAGTCACCAGAAAGGTTGTAAGAACTACGCTTTTAGAAGGCAGTGCCCAATCAGTAAGATAAAGAGTAGAAAATATTAACAATTTCTGATATTCTAGTTAGATGGGATGGAGCAATAAAGTATGCATGTCATCTAATTTAATGTTCCCTTTGGTGATCTAAAAGTTAAAATATCCATCCTTGCATTTGCAGTTTAATGAATCCGACATTATAAGCATCACACTAATGCTTATAAAGAACCAAACATACAAAATACGGAGTATGAATGGCAGAGCTTAATAATATTAGGATAGAATATTGGCTAGCTACTTGAAGAATTATATATGATCAAAACCAACCTCCTCTGTTTCATTCTAGAGGTTAGATCGGCTGCTTCTCACGGTGTTCTTCAAACATTCTAGATTCTGGAACTCGTGCTTCCAAACAAACATCTCAATGCATAATATAAACAAAGTTAGCAATTTTCATGAAGCTACAACATGCGTGCCACATACCCCAAAATATAATGTACAGCACATAGATGACAGAAAATGAAACCCTCAAATTGAGATAAGGAAATACACACATTAAAATCAACAATATGCACAACTGCATAGCTGCTTGCCGGCCCACGTCTTCCCAGTTCCCATGTCACATGATATGAAGCAAGGATTTTAGGGTTCTGATAACCTCATTAACACGTGACTCAGGTTCATACATGTATATCCTCCACTCACCATCCTGAGTTCAAATTCAATTACTAAGTTAATATCATAATTTAAAAAAAAATAACCAGGCCCTTGAATTATTCTTCTGCTAATTATAAAATTAGTATCATACTTTTTTAAGAAAACACACACATATGAAATACATATGTATATATAGATGAAAGTGTCCCACCTCACCAAGGTAGCATAGCATTAAGCTGAAATAGAACCCTGTCTTGCCTTCAGCACGAGTTCCTCAGTGGTTACACCAATAATCTCATTTGCACGTTTCAGTCCAACACAATAAAATCGTCCAATAGAATCCTGAATTCAAAAACATTTGCAACCAATTTATCCACAAGAAATGTATTAACTAACTTGAACCCAAAAGATGAATATATTTAACAAATATGAATATAATCAAGTTTATGGAGGTGGAATATAAGGACCCGAGAAACAATTTTCAACTTCTCTAGCTTTTCAACTGCATCATCCACATCAAAGTTACAGCTCTCCCCAAATTCCTCTTTAATTAGTTCCTCGCACCTTAGATCCAAATCCTATATTGAATTGTTAAAAGGTTATGCTCTACTAAAATGGACCCACATAAAAATTTGTCACATTGAAGAATATCTATAAAGCAAGGAATGATGAAAAAATGATGATGCATACCTCCATGGTGGCTTTACCTTGCTCCATTAGTATAAAGAATGAGATGATTACCTCTTTCACCTGCAGTCAAGATTGTTGTTCAGAATAAAGGAATATTGTGGAACAGAGGGAAAATAAACAAATAGTAAAGCTCATTTGAAGATAAGACTCTGTTTGGTTTCATATCCTATATGCACTACACATCAAAGCTTCACAACTGTGTAACCAAGCAATTAAGGCTTGGAATAGTGAAGGCTATACAGCTTCTCTTGCTTTCAATATGAATCAAAATAAAAAAATAGATGCTACAGTTTCTTGCTTTTGGCAGGAAAATGTACTAAAATTTCCGATACAAGACAGAAGGAAAAAAAAAAAAGGAATGCAACCTACTTCCTGTTGAATCACATCATCACACAAGTGAAGTAAAGTGCCCCTTCCACTATCGAGTTGTTTGTCATACATGGACTGTGTTATTAAATTCTGATATGTAGCCATGTTTGCTTCAAACCTAAAATGTAATATGAAAATAATAACACAAATCAATCAAACAATGTGAAACATGTAAAGCAACGGAGACACCAAGTAATTAAGTATAAGTGCCTATACAGCCAACCAGAGGCACCTGGGAGAACATAGTATAAATAAGAGGACATCCCTTTACCAGCTTATATTTCTAAATGGATCCATCAACATTGAGTCCCACGACATATAGCAAAGAGCATAAGACATATCACATTTAATCCAAGATGGAGGAAAGCATACGTGAAATATGTCTTAGCGCAGTAACCAATCACAGTTGACAAAATGGCAAAGATGACCCAAAGATCAGCTGTAGGCATTTGAAGAGAACTAAACACAGTAACCTGTGAATAAAGGCACAATAATAGTGCATTCAATCAATATGAATACCAGGCAGAAATGAAGCAATGATGGAAAGACAAGAACAGGTAACAGAGAAACATCATTGCTTAACTGACCAGCCCCACAACAGCAGAGGCAAGGAACTTGACCCAGTCCATGGGAGTTAATCCTGGATTTTTCTTTTCAGGCTGTTATGAAAAAACAAAAATAATATCATACACATTGATCATATAAAATACACATTGATCATATAAAAGCTTTGAGCAAAGAGATGAGAGACTCACAAGGACTATTTCCAGATCTGCCATTGGAATATTTTTGAAATGTTTTACGTATATTCCTCGATCCATATTTGGTTTGGGGCTTGCTCTCCTGGAAGTTCACCTCACATCTTAGATTTCTATGAATTGCTCTTCATGATTTTTATTTAACTAATTTAGAAAGACACCAAATCCATGAGCAGTTTAGCATTTTTTCCTAAAGAAAATATGATTCTCTATCCATGGAAATTTCTGTCTTGATGCCCTTTCTCCTTTCTTTTTCTTTACTAATAAGATAATTCTCTCAAGACCAAGAGAATAAGAAACTGAGGTGCTTTCAGAATACTGTTCCAACAATCAATATGTTCAACCTTGAAATAAAGTAGACCAATAAACTGGCTTTCTAATATATCCATATCAATTATTGAAGAAAGACATTATTGACAATTTCTAATTTATCTCAACTGGAAACTTGTATGGTAAGATGCAACATGCAGTACCTGTAGACAACAATAATCCTATCAAAAGTAGGCTCTTGGATTGTAGTCTTGCTCACCAATTTCTTGATGCTGCTTAATACAGAACAAGCAAGTAATTGACTAATGACACCACCAGAGTTTAGGAAAGACATGCTGCTAATGATAAAATCATATAACTATTTAAGAGGAAAGATATGCAAATATTAGTACTGAAATTAAAACATAAAGCTAAAAAAAGTAGCTGCGTGAAAATTGTAAATTATCAAGACTAGTTCAAATTTAATGATGATGGCATGGAAAGCATCCTACAAGTGGCTTGCTTAGAAAGCACTTAGATCGTATATATGTTCATAAATAAGTACTGTCCTCGAAAATAAAAGCATAAGGTGGTACTTCACAACCTTAGGTCCATATTTTCAAGACGGATCCGATCAACATACAAATCTTCACTGTCTGCTTCAGGGTTAATTTCATCATCCTTCTTTGGCTCTTTCTTATGTCGTTCTCTTAATCTTCTGTTCAAAAGTTTTTCCAATCTGCAAGGATCATATCTCTGGAAAGCATTAAAAGGAAGAAAAACAAAATGTATGAAGCAATCAAGTCTACAAGAAAGAGAAGAAAGATATTAGTGGTGGATCTTGGGACTAAGTTTTGGAGGGCATAATTAAATTTTTTAAATATTTTGTGAGAATAATGAGAATTTTCAAAAATTTTAGGAGTACTTAATTAAAAATTTCAAGGAAGTAACGAAAATGTCCAAAATTTTTCGTTCTTTTTTTTTTGGGGGGGGGCTTGGCCATTACCATCCACCCCTGGCATCTCATGGCGAACTCTATATCCTTTGCAGTAAATTAACAATTTAGGACCCTTAATACATGAAGACCGCAGAATGGTCAAACATTACCTCAACCTACCAGTCATACTAATTCCAAGATATTTTGAGTTACAGAAAATTTTGTTAAATTACATTCCATAGGCTTAACCATAGTCAGTTTTCCAATTACCTCTAAGCAACTGTATCTAAAGGTGCTTTAGCCAAAATTATACCAAAACAACTCATAAAAGGTAATAATTTCCCTAAAGATGCTCACCGTGTTAGCCTTAAAAGAAATGTCCAAAGACGTGTAATGATCATATCCACCTTCTCCATGAAAAAATAATCCGTTGTACGATCAATTCCTATCCCACGTCTGAAGATAATGTACTAAAAGACAAAATGATTTATGCTTAGCTTAGGAGAGAGGGATATCAACTAATACATCTGAATCGAATATGTATAAGCAAGCATATCCAAAACTTCTTTGATGATATGGTATTGAAATGACTCTGCACTTTTAATGTATTTTATGGATATATTATATCTTTAGAGCAATAATATGGCATGTGCATAATCATTGAGAAAATCATTTTTTATAGGTCTCAAGCATAATATTATGCCATTAACCAAAACAAGTCTCTGGACTCCGATCCGTCTGATGCACAAATACATAGCAAAAACCACACGGAAAATACAGAAAAAATACAAACTAGTGAAAACTAACTGCTCAATAAAGAGAAGAAGTTCAAAAATCAAAATCCTTCTGGTTTTTTCATATGACAAACTCAAGAGAAACTTCGTCTTACTAGTGAGTGTCCGAAACAACACAAACAATGATGCACCTTCTATGCTAAATTGTAATCACAACCTTATCAGCAAAATCAGGAAGGTTTGGTTGGGGGTGCTCTGAAAAATATCTCTTCAGAAGTGTCTTGTCAATCTGCATTCAATGAAAACAAACTGCGTAAGATAAAAAAAGAATAATATTATTAACACAGAATAAAACCCACTCGGTATATTGATATAAAGATTCAATAACTGGAGATGATAATATACAAAACAGACGAAGTTGCAGATGACCTTAGATTCATCAACTATTATGGGAAGGTTAAGAAGATATTGCCCTGCAAGTGCGACATCAATCTCCTCATCTGTAGCAATCTTAAAATTACTCTTCTCCATCACCTGTACACCAAAGGGAAATTCAACTACCATCGTGATGCTAAATTAGCAGCCAAAATAAGTAGCATATATGGTGTTGTTGGAATCAATTTTAGTTATGTTAATGGAAACATCAGAGACACACTTATCATAAATGAAATTCAAGTCATCATATCAATAACACTTGCTTGCACATAATACATGGTTGTTATTATACATAGAGAACATTGTTTCTTTTTTACCCGTTAGAAGCAGAGCAGAATACCTGAAATAAATATGTCAAGAAATTCTGTTCAAGTACATCTACTTCTTCAGAAGATAAATTTTGCTGCTGCAATTTCTGAGCCCCATGTACAGGGTCGAAGAGGGAGTATAATTGCTGCGGACATAAGTCAAACTAAAATTAGGGAGAAAGGGAAGGAATAGGAACAAAATGCTTCAAGGATTATGTTTGTAATACCATTAAATCCTCAAATTGGAGAAGATACCAAGCTCGTATCGTGTACTCAACTCTCTTGCAGAACTTTAAAAACTCGGCCCGATCAGAACTATGTTCTGTAACGCGCGAATGAAATTAGTTAAAAGGACAGTAAGAGAAACCCAAAAAGAGGAAGTGGATAAATGGATACCAATTAGGTTGGCTAAAGTCATGATGAGCTTGGGCTTTAGGATGGGGATGACGGATTCACGCTCTAATCGAATAACATCCTTGTTTTTGGTGTCCATGGCAGAGAAGTGGGTGTGGATTCAAAGACGATGAAGAAGGAAGAAAGAAACGGCAGGTTTTATTGCTTTATGGGATTCATGGCGTGGGATGAAAGGCAAGGTAAATCGTAACTCCCAAGACTCTACATCCATCTATTTTAACTTTAATTGCAATTTATAGAGCATTTAATCCAATTTTACATGGTAACTGAGTTTACAGCATTAATATCTCCTTTGCTAATGGAAATTCCGGCCTCTGCATTTTGGTTTTGTCAGCATCGCCGTATCCGGGGCCGACGGAATAATAATTAATAATTACTTAAGCCAACCATCAAAATGCAAACGGAGGCTGCAACATCAACACTATCGCCGTGTTTGGAGGAGTGCTGCCTTAATTTTTTTATATTTAATATAAAATTTATTTGGTTAATCCGCAAATTTGCTTTACCATTATATTCTAACTTTTGTCTCATTAAATTTTACCATTTTTTGGGGCAAATTACCAATAAAAGTCCCTTTATTTTTAAATTTATTAAAATGGGCCAGGTGGAAAATTAATTACTGGGATAGGCCATTTCTCCCAAAAACGCGTCTATGTTAGCATGTTGTCAGGGGATAAAGCAGGAAAATGCTTCCTCAAGGAAACGCTTTGTCCACGTGGACAGAAAACGCTTCCCTGAGGGCGCGCTTTCTGTCCACGTGGACAAAGCACTTCCTTGAGGAAGCATTTTCCCTGTGCATGAACAATACCAACGGCTATTTTTTTGACCGTTGGTAACCCCCAACGGTAAAAATAAAACTATAAAAACCCCTACCCCTTTCATGTTTTTCACACTTAAATCCTTTCCATCTTCGAACTTTCAATATTCTCTCAAATTTCTCTTAAATTTCTCTCAAATTCCTCTCAAAGCTCTCGTTAATTTTTTCAAAAAGTTATAATTTTATTTTTTCTGAATTTATTTTTTAAATCAAAAAAAATTGATCGTGTTAGCAATGGCCGGAGAAATTGGATTATTAATTATCTGAAATAAGGTATGCATGTGTTTCGATATCTATTGTCAAAACGTGAATATTTGTGAAATAAGTATGTATACGAATTCGATTGCCAATGAACATTTGGTATAATTGGTTATATGTGATTTTAAAGTGATTTGGCATATGTGATTAGGTATGAACTTATAATGAAGTGACATATTCGATTATATATATATACATGAAATTATAGAAGGTTTGTATATTCGGCCTTGTGGAATAATCTATTGAAGTGAATTATTAAATGTCATGTGATGATATATTGAATTCGTACATGTAAATCTATTCATCATTTCGGGATATAAACAATGTAGTGAATTTTATACATTTGATCTTATGAGTAAGAAATCATGTGATGTTGAAATTAATTAATTAGATTCGGCCAAGTTCACTTAGCTAAGATAAAGTATGTTCCCAATGGTATTTTTCGGCCAATTAAGTGATGCTTGTATATGAAGTTAAATCTTGTCTTGTGAGCTTGCATAAATGAGTGGAATTATAGTTGAATGTATATAGACATTTACATGATTTGGTATCATCAGCCATGTAGGCTATGTATACTTATGAGTGATATTATACTATGAATTTTGGATTTGTTTATATGGTTAAATGTATGTATGATGTTTATGATTAATTGGATTAGAAGTGGATATGATTATAATTCGATAATATATGATTCTAGTACATGTGAATTATCTTTGAAACTCAAAAATGCAGAGTGATTATGTATTGAATAATGATATGTGAAACATGTTACCATGAATGAATGAAAGGTACTCAAATGAATATATGATATATGTGCTTGCTATATGGCCTTGTGGTCCAATGATTTGAACATGGGAAATATGAAATAAGAAAGATGGTTTTGAGATATGACTAGGTTTTAATTTAAAATCTGGACATAAAATGGATATTAAGACGGTGATATTATAATGCATGGTTTTTATATCTATAAATCGGTTAGTGAAGCAATGACAATGGTTTGGTTGGTTACGTACTGAATATGTACAAGTTTGATTTATATAAATGAGCTAATGGTTGTTATTCGAATTTAAAAGCATAGTTATATGTTATTGATAAATAAAATAAGTGAAGCTATTTAATGAGGTTATATAAATTTAAAAGTACAATGGATGTACATGTGATTGAGATTGTTTAAATTCAGTTTAGTATTATAGAATTATAATTATCATTGAAATTATTTATTTGCTTATGGCTTACTAAGCTTTCAAAACTTACTCTGTGTGTTTTTCCTATATCTATAGAGCTTCAGAGATTTACTCAGGTTGGAAGCTTGGGGAGACGTCTTCACACTATCCAGTTTTCGTGTCGGTAAATAAGTGTTTTTGAGAATTGGTTATGTGGCATGTATAGGTTAGTTTCGATACGATTCATTTTGATTTGTACACATATAAGCCATGCGAAAATAGCTTGTTTATTATGTCAAATTAGTTTAGTACTTTGATTAAATGATGGTTATATATGTTGAGGAATCAACCAAAGTATAAATATATAATTCTGGATTATGCTTTATATGTTGTTTGTGGTTTTGATGTTTTGGATATTTCAAGTAGTAATGTTCATGTGTCGAATAGGGTTAAATAAAGATGATGCATATTCGATTATGTATGTTTTTATAAGATTCATTAATGAGATCTTTGATTGGTTTAAGAGTTTAAGAAAATGATTACTTATGATTGATATATATGTGTGTATTTCCGGTAATGCCTCGTAACCCTTTCGGCGACGGATTCGGGTTAGGGGTGTTACATGTTATCTAACTCTGAACCAGATGATTTCTTCATTTGATTTGATCCGTAGAGATCCCTAAATTATGTTAATACCTCCGTCGAGGATAAGAACAACTAATCCTAGGCTGATTAATTGAAATCTCTTTCTAATTAAAACTCCTAGTCTTGCATTAACTCGATTTATGGCTCCCCATATTAGATTTGACTCTGATCTGGCAGATTTTCGTCGTCCTATGTCTAGGATTGCGATCAACTCCGCTTAATTGTGTTGGATCTACTCCTATGCAGGGACTTTTGCTCATTCAACTTAAATCAATATCCCAGAAATATCAATTTAAGAATTAAAAACACAATTAAGAACAAATCAAATATTTATCACACAATTCAGATAACAATAACAAGATCTGTCTTAGGTTTCATCCCCTTTAGATATTTGGGGTTTTAGTTCATAAATGTAAAAAGAAACATCTCAGAATAAATAAAATAACAAAACATAAGAAAACCCAAAACTCCTGAAAGGGTAGAAGGGAGATCCTCTGTCTTGATGTAGATCTTGGCTTCTGAGATGGATCAATTGGCTTTCCTTCGAGTAATTCCCTGCCTTTAACTCCCCGTCTTGGCAGGAATAATGTGTACCCTTGTAGTTGCCTCCTAGGGTCTTTATATAGAGTTTAGAATGTCTTTCTTAGCCCATAAGTAGCCTTTTCTGAGTGAAATTGAACTTCATCACGACAGGGACACGCCCGTGTGCCACACCCGTGTAAATCGATGTGGAGGCTATGCTCAAGCCTGTTAAAGTGGCACGACCGTGTGACACGCCCGTGTGACGAACTTCTAGGCCGTGTTGATTATTGATTTGGGATTAATTTACCTTTTTTTGTCCCGTTCCTTGCTATTTTCTCTTCCTTATGCTCACCTAAGTATAAAGCATGAAATAAAAAGATTAGGAGCACCAAATTCCACAAATCCAATGATAATTCATCTAGAATTTAGGCTAAACATGAGGTAAAAATATGTATAATTTATGGTTTATCATGTTTACACCTCGGTTTGGGGTGACCAACACTTCCCACACTTGTTACAGATGGAGACGAAGATCTCGGGTTATAACGTTGAGAGCCTCACTCTTTTTCGAAATATCTCACAGATGTAGTAAAACGTTCATGGTACTACTTTGATTTCTTTAAAGTAGATGATTGTAACTTGCCTATAAATCTTTTACTAGATACCCGAGCTTCTCTCTCTACTTGTTTCTTTTTTTTTTTACTTAATTCCTCAGCTTTGTGTGCTCGATCAGCCAATACCACAAATTCCCTTAATTCAAGAATTCCAATCAATAGTTTAATGTCCTCATTTAACCCTTCTTCAAAATGTTTACACATATCAGCATCGGTCGGAACCCATTCTCTGGCATACTTATTCAATCTAATGAGTTCTCGTTCATATTTAGATACTGTCATGCTTCCCTATTTGAGCTCTAAAAATTCTTTCTTTTTCTGATCCAGAAATCTCTGACTAATGTACTTCTTTCTAAATTCTGTCTGGAACAATTCCCATGTAACATTTTACCTTGGCACAACAGAAATCAAAGTATCCACCACTGATAAGTCGAATCTTTTAGCAACGATACAATACATTTCAAACATTCAGCTAGCGTACATGATAATTCATCTAAAACCCTGATGGTATTTTCTAACCAAAACTCAGCTCTCTTTGGATCATCATCGGCAATAGCCCTAAATTCTTCTACCCCATATTTTTGGATTTTATCTACAGGAGGCTTTCTGATTCTAGTAGGTTCAGCACCCTATGGCATCTCAGGAACCGGTTGAGAAGTAGGTGGGGGAGGTTGTTGTACAGCAGGATTTGTTCTTAAGTATTCAGTGAACCACTCATTCATCATTTGAAAAAAGGTTTTTTTTGCCTCCTGACCTCAGCCTTCAGATATAGGCCTTTTTTTACTACTAGATACAACTCGTTGAATAGAAGCTTAAGTAGTGCTCTCAGCTTCCTTGGATTCAACTATAACTTGGTTAGAGGACATTACTATATGAAAAACATATTTAAAAATGGTCAAGAGATATCACACTATCATAAATCATATAATGACATGTATAGCTAAATTTGTACTTGCTATATTAGTCTTCGATTTGACTAAACCGTAGCTCTGATACTAATAAATATAACACCCCTACCCTGTATTCATCGCTGGAACAAGGTTATAGAGCATTACCAAAATTTATAGAATAATTGCAGGCAATTCATGTCATTTACTATTCATATCCGAAAATAATCATACCATGTTTGAATAGACCCTCAAGGCTCAATTTAAGCATTTGAAACAAGTCGGGCCTAAACCAGGAACTCAAAAATTTTTTCGCGAAATTTTAAAATTTTTTGCATATACAAGGGTCACACGCTCATGTGAGTAGGCCGTGTGCCTCACACGGCTATGTGACATGCCCATGTCTCAAGTCGTGTGGCATATGGGTACACGCCCGTGTCTCTAACCCGTGTAACTTTATGACTTGCAACTTAAATAAGTGCAGGGTTCACACGGCCAAGTCACATGCCCATGTGCTAGGCGTGTGGATAATTTAATTTTTGAAAATTAGGTGCAGGATTCACATGGCCAAGACACAGGCTTGTGTTCTAGGCAATGTGTCACACACGGTTGAGACACACGCCCGTGTCCCTACCTGTGCGCCTAGTTTTGAGTATTTTATTTCTCAGTGTTAAGATGCAGGGGACACATGGCCAAACCACATGCCTATGTGCTAGGCCGTGTGTCACACACGGTCAAGACACACACTTGTGTGTTTACTCGTGTGGACAAAATAAAGCTATTTCCTAGCTTTATTTCTCACCTAAATTTGCCAATAACCTACACCAATACTTGCAAACATATACCAACCAATTCAAGTATTATAACCAAGCCAAATCTAACATCTAACATGATATATTATCACATGCATTCATGTTTAAAATTTTACCTTTTATAGACATACATGTTTAACATAATTAAATCAAACCATACTAAATACATATGTAATTACCATGATATAACATTACCAATATACCAAATCAAACTATTACTAGCCATTCCAATGGCTAGATTACAAACAACCATTAACAAGCCAACAATTGGCCAAGTTAACCTATACATGTCATTATACCAAAATATGTTTACTATTTATACCAAAACGAGCTGGTGGATAGTGTGATGATGCTCTGACCGATTTCTAACCTTTACGAGCTTCCGAGCACTATAAAATAGAATGAAATAAACCTAGTAAGCATTTAATGCTTAATAAGTTCGTATAACATGAATTAAACTTGCCAGTCATATTTATTTAAATAAGCATAACAATAACATGCTTCCCAACAAATTGGCAAGTTTACCTATTCACATATGCTCAATTAAGCAAGTTAGTTACATAATTCACATGTACATCAAATAAACATGGATGAGCATTCGAGACATAATTCCTTTAATCTCATATTTTCTCATGTCAGAAGTTTTATCCATTGAATTATTGAAATATTGATGGATACTCAGGTAGTATATGCAAAGTATACAAATTAGTGATCCGTCAATTTGTATTTAGGGATACCCGATAGGGACATAATTAGGGAGCACATTCTCGAGCCACATATATCAGGATGCTCAGATGAGCCATGTGACAGGACGCTTATCAGGGCTAAATAGGAAACTCATAGGAGTTTTAATCAGGGAGCTTATAGAGCTTAACAGGCAACTCCGAAGAGTTATTATCAGGGAGCACTGGATAGCCATTTAACAAGGAGTTCAAGCGAGCCATGTCAGGAAGCTCATAGGAGCCTATATCAGGATGCTCATGAAGAGCTGCGTTTGTGTCCGCATCATATGCAGGACCACGACCGATCAAATCATGTAACAAGATGCTCACAAAGAGCTGCGGTAGTGCGCAACACATGTAGAATCACTACAGATCAGGATCCTTGCAGGAATTATATAACAGGATGCTCGAGAAGGCTTTTAAAATGATGCTCGTCTGAGCTATAATGTATCTATCGCATTTCATTATTCAAACGGAACTTATTATTTATTGAGCAATTTCGGCATGTGATTATTTTCATACATTAATCATTTATACAATTCTCACATATACAACATTTAATTCAAACATATAATTATACATGATTAAGTTACACAAACTTACCTCCACACTTGTTCGTATTTAAAAGTCTACTAATTCGGCACCATTTCTTTTCCTTGATCTAACTTTAAATTTGAGTTATCCGGATCTATATGAATGAATTTAATCATCAATTTAATACAGTTCATATTCAATTGGATTCAATTTACACCCTAAGTAATTTTTTTCATTTTGCTCCTATACTTTTCATAAATTCTAATTTCGTCCCTAGACTCATAAAATGAATTTCATGTAATTTAATCCTTATTCCAAGCCTAATCGAAATTTTCATATAACATTTACAGCACATGTATTTCAAAAAATTCAAAATTTTTCCATAACTTTTACATCTTTACAATTTAGTCCCTAAATCATAATTTCATGAAAATTCACTTTACGAAAGTTGTTTATCTATCAAAAACCTTTCATTTTCTACCATAAATTTCAAATTTTCAGCATATTCATCCATGGAAAAATTTCAAAACTTTGATAACTTTACAAATTAATCCCCAAAATAGATAGATTAAGCTATTTCGATCTCAAAAATATAAAAACTACTTAAAACAAGACAAGAATTCATACTTAATTAAGCTTGATTAGTTTCTTTTCTCTCTCTTAGGGTTTCCACGTAAATTTTGGGGAAGAAGATGATATAAAATGATGCTATTTGATATTTATCTTATTTATTATCTTTAATTTTTCAACTTTCCAATTTCATTCTTTTCTTTTTCTAATTTTCCATGGATGAATCACCAAAAATATCTACTAACTTTTATTTAATGGTCTAATCACCATATAAGGACTTCTCATTTTGAATTCCATAGCTATTTGATCCTTTTAGCTACTAGAACTCAACTTTTGCATTTTATGCAATTTGGTCATTTCCATAATTAAATACATAATCGGTAAAATTTTCTTATCAGAATTTTCATATAACATTCCTATCATAATGCAGACCATGCAATAATATTAAAATAAATTTTCTTTATGGCTCGAATTTGTGGTCCTGAAATCACTGTTCCGATTTCACTGAAAGCAGGCTGTTACAACTCTCCCCCTTAAGAATTTTCGCCCATGAAAATCTTACTAGTAAAGAGATTTGGATATTGCTTTCTTATGGTATCCTCCGGTTCCTAAGTAGCTTCTTCTATACCATGTCATTACCAGAGAACTTTTACTAATGCTACCTTTTTATTTCTTAACTCTTTTGTTTCACGTGCTAGGATTTTGATCGATTTTTCATTGTAAGTCATATCAGGCTAAATCTCAACTTCTGTAGGAGAAATTACATGTGAAGGATCTGACCGATATTGTCGTAACATGGACACATGAAAAACATTATGAATTCTGTCAAGCTCTGGTGGTAATGCCAACTTATAAGCAACAGGTCCAATTCTTTCAATAATCTCATATGGCCCGATAAACTGTGGACTCAGTTTTCCTTTTCGGCCAAACCGAATAACTTTTTTCCAAGGTGATACTTCAAGAATACCTTGTCACTGACCTGAAATTCTATCTCTTTTCGTTTAAGATCAGCATAAGACTTTTGACAATCAGAGGCTGCGTTCAAACTATCTCAAATTACTTTCACCTTTTTTTTAGCCTCACGGGCTAAATCAACCTAGTGTATCTTTTTCTCGCTGAATTTTGTCCAGTACAATGGAGTTCTGCATTTACAACCATACAGAGCCTCATATGGTGCCATTTTAATACTGGACTGATAACTATTATTATATGCAAATTCAACTAAAGGTAGATATTTTTCCTAGTTACCTTCGAATTCCAAAATACAACACCAAAGCATATCTTCCACAATCTGTATTACATGTTTGGATTGGCCATCAGTCTGAGGATCGAATGTAGAACTAAAATGCAATTAAGTACCCACAGCTTCTTGCAACTTATTCCAGAATCAGGATGTAAACCGAGGATCTTTGTCTGAAATAATAGAGACTAGTACTTTACGCAGTCTAACAATCTCAGAAACATATAATTCTACCAATCTATCTAGAGAGAAATCTATACATACCGGAATAAAGAGTGCAAACTTTGCCCATCAGTCGATGGTTACCCAAATGACATCTTTCTTCTTCGGAGACAGAGGAAATCTTGATACAAAGTCCGTGGTAATTCTTTCCCATTTCCATTTCGGTATCGTAACTGGTTGTAATAATCCCGAAGGCACCTGATGTTCAGCTTTTACTTGCTGACATATCAAACATTTAGATACAAATTCAGAAATATCATATTTCATTCCTGGCCACCAATACATCTTTTTCAAATCATTATAAATTTTGTTACTACCAGGATGAATAGACATAATACCATTATGAGCCTCATGTAGAATCTTCTATACAAATTCTAAATTCTTTTGTACACATATTCTGCCTCTGAATAATAAACAATCATTAGACCCAATCTGGAATTCTAAATTAGAAGTTGATTCACACTGTATACGTTTTTCTTGTAACTCACTATCATTTTTTTGAGCTTCACAGATCTGTTGCAGAAATGTTGGTTTAGCTTTTAACTCAACTATAATTGAACCATCATCTGATGACAATAGGGTATTCATTGCTCGCAAGGCAAATAAGGACTTTCTGCTTAGAGCATCTGCAACTACATTGGCTTTTCCCAAATGATAGTCAATAACCAGATCATAATCTTTTAATAACTCAAGCCACCTGCATTGTCTCAAGTTCAAGTCTTTTTGCGACATCAAATACTTCAAACTTTTATGATCGATGAATATGTGACACTTTTCACCAAACAGGTAATGCTGCCAAAATTTTAATACAAACACACTCGAGACCCGACCCACTCAGGATTGAGGATCCGTGCGTTTTATTAAATGGGTTATTTACCCTTTTGGTCCTTCCGCATCTTTAAAATTTATAAATTCAGTTTTTTATTTTTTTAATTTGCCCCTTTAATTTTATTTCTGTTTCACTTCAGTCATCGTTGGAACTGTGCGTTTTGGGGAACGGGGATAATTTACCATTTGGTCCCCCATTTCATCTGCGAGCTTCAAATGGGTCCATTATCTTATTTTTTATCAGAATTTTCCCTTAAAATTTGTTTGACTTTCAATTTTAGTCCTTATTTATTTTAATACTTTCACATTTTATATTTTACATGTTATTTATTTTATTTAAATTTCTATTTTTTTAATTCATAATAATCTTACCTTAATTTATTTATTTTCAACCCTCTTACATTTTACTTACTTATTATTATTATTATTATTATTATTATTATTATTATTATTATTATTATTATTATTATTATTTTTACTACTACCATTTATTATTTTCTTTTTTGTTTACTTACTTATTTTTATAATTACACTATTTATTTTTTATCATTTCTTTTATTATAATCGTGTTATTTATTATCGTTTTAAATATACTTATTTTATTTTTATCACTGTTTTTATCGTTTTATTATTCATTATCCATTTATATCCTTTTACATACTTCCAAACCCTAAATTATTTATCATTCGTATTACATTTTGCCCGATACACTAAAAATATTGTTCTAAATAAGCGACACTTCGTGTTTTTAAAATTTGAAAGGTTGTTCCCTAATTTACGGGGTTTTAACTTTTTCGATAAATCCGAACAAACGAACATTTTAAATTTTTTTAAAATAATCTCGGGGATTACGAAAGGATCATGTTCTAACTTACGGAATATGATTTCTTTCTAAAACCGAGATAGTCAAACATCTTTCAAAATAAATAATTTTCGGTGTTTATTTTTGTTTTCGGGATTTAAAGCATCGTGTCCTAACTTACGGAACGTGGTCTTTTCCCTCGATTAGCTTGAAATAACCCCTTTTTTCAAGTATTTTTCAATCAAGCAATATTTTAACAAAGGATTGCATTTTAAAATCTTTTCAAATTTTAAATTTTCGACATTAAGACACTAAATAATCAATTAGGTACCAATTTTGAGCGTGATGAGGGTGTTAATCCTTCCTCACACGTAACCAACTCCCAAACCCATTTTCTCGAATTTCGTAGACCAAAATCATTGTTTTAGTAAATCAAAACATTTTATTAAAACGACCAAATTACAATGTGATCCAATCACACCTAAATAAAAAGGATTGGTGGCAACTCCAATTTTCGTTTTAAATAAAAGTTGACCTTTTTTTCAAAAAAATGGTTTCGACACTCATAATGCGGAGAAACGATGAATACTCGTCGAGAAGGCTAAGTACGGATTTTAAGCCTCAAGAACCTTTTTTGGGGATTTTTGACAACCTTCGACTAGATAAATTTAGTGGCTCATAGTTGTTGTGGAAAAAAATATAATGGAAAATGGAATTTTTTATAAAAAAAAATGAAAAGAACAAAAGGCTAAACTTTTTGGGGAAAAAAGAGTTTATAGAAAAGATGATCCCCAATTTGAGTCACTCCATCCCCTATTTATAGTGTTAGGAAATATAGTCTAGTCCTACTTAAATTCCAAAAGATAAATACAAATAATTAAATATAAAAAAAGATAAAATTAAATCTTAAAATTAAATCTAAATAATAATCCTAATATAATTAGAATTAAAATAGAGTCTTGTTATATAAAATCTCTTATTTTGCACTTTAGCCCTTATGTCTTCCATGCTTGCATTTTCAGCACGACCTTTTCCCTATGTCGCATGTTGGCCCATTTTATCTCCAAATTCACGCTTTTTGCCCCTAAATTACTTTTTGCCTCCAATTTAGTCCCACCAAGATAAAATACTATAAATAGCTCAATTTAGTAGGATCATACTCAAAATAAATATGCAATTAACACATAAAAATATGTCGTTCTAGAGTATTATCAACTAGCTTACGAATATGGTTTTTCATACTTCTGTACCGATCATGTTGCCATGGGCCAAGCTCTTTTCGCACCTTCTCAAGCTTCTCGATAACGTTTGTATCATTACTGCTCTAGACTTTCTTAGATATCTTTGGCTTTATTCTCTTTCGCCCAACATACATCAAATTTAGAAAAGTCTTGGGTCTTTAAAATCCTCTTTAGACTTTCGACCCATAGTATCTATCAAAACAACATCGTGATCAGAGTTTGCTTGTCTCACCACGTTTGTTGCAAGAAAAGGGATATTATCAATAGCATTAGCAGAAATTAGAAATCTATCCAACCTAACCATGTGAACCAGCCCTTGTCGGTTTTGTTAGGGATTGACCCGATTAAGCAACAAGTAAAAATAAATAGCGGAATAAATTGAGAAATTGAACACACAAATTTAACGTGGAAAAACCCTTCCAAAGAGGATAAAAAACTATGGGAAAAAATAATTTTAGTATAATGGCAAAAGAATGAAGAGTACAAAAGATGGAAATAAAAACTAAACCCCAAAAACAAAGAACCCTCAAAACGTAAACATAAAATTCTCTAAATGTGTTATGAGTTCTAATCTCTAATGGGTGTATTTTTTAAGGTTGTAAAATAGCCTATTTATAAGTTAAATTCACAGGTCAAATAATAATAAAATAATCTAAACTAATCAGTGTTTGATTGAAACAAATAAACAGAGTTCAACTAGAAGATTAGTTCTTAAATTTGACTAAAATATGAGTCATACTTAACAAATCTCCACCTTAAATCATATTTTAAACAACGCCATCTTTTCCAAAGCTCGCCACGAGCCTATCTTGAACTATGTAGTGAATTAACTGAGTCGAATCTATGCTTAGAAGCTGGAAGACTTCTAGCCTTCGACTTGGAAACTGTCAAATCAAAACAAACCCGGGTTTGATTTTTACAAACATAGTGCCCTAACATTTCAAAACCTCCATACAAAACGATCATACATTTTTCCCTCCTATGACCAAGTTGCCTTCGCTCCAAACGAGTTGACTTCGACTCTGTAATGAATGAGGGACGTTCGATTTCACTGGTTACTATAAAACCTTCCAGAATATAAAGACTGCCGATTTTTTTACCTTTTAACAAAACGAGAGCTCCACGAGATACTTTAATGCCACTCGACTTGATGTTGATTCTACATTATTTTAACTCTAAAATACTCAATGAGATGAGATTCTTTTGTAAATCAGGTAGATACTTGACATCTGAAAGCATCCTAGTCGTCCCATCATGTTCCCTAATTTTAACAGTACCGATACCAATTACCTTACTAGCTGAATCGTTTCTCATGCACACAACTCCACCTTCAACCGAACTGTATATGGAGAACCATTCTCTATTGGGACACATGTGGAAAGAACATCTCGAATCTAGGATCCATTTGGACGTGAGCTTGGAGTTATCACTCATTGACACTAACAAGAAATCATCACTGCTTTCATCGGCCAAATTAGCACCAGCTACGTCTTCCTTGTTACTTTCAGCGACTCTTTTATTTTGCAGTTTATGACAATCTGTTTTGACATGACCTAACTTTTTACAATAGCGACACCTTTTATCCCGTTTTTTTAATGCTACCAAAACGGAAGCTTACCTATCTACCATACTATCCAAATAAAGCTTATTGTCAAGTTTGTCTCTACTCAACAAATGATCCTTCAGATCTTCGAACGAGAGTTTGTCTCTGCCATAAATCAGGGTCTCTCTGAAAGACTTGTATGAACGGGGTAAAGAGCACAATAATAGCATAGCTTGATCTTCATCATCAATATGAATCTGAACATTATTTAAATTATTTAAAAGAGTAATGAATTGACTAATGTGATCTCTAAGAGGCTCGCATTCATTCTTGTGTGATAAACTGTAAATTATACATATTTTTATCCCACATTTAGCATATTTATGGATGAATTATCATTAAATTTGTGGAATTTGATGCTCCTAATCCTTTATTTTCATGTTTTATACTTAGGAGAGCATAGGAGAGTGAAAAAAACAAGAAACGAGCCAAAAACGGGCAAAATAGGCCCAAATCAATAATCAACACGGCCTGGAGTTCAGCACATGGGCAACCCACACGGTCGTGCCACATTAACAGGCTTGAACACGGCCTAAATTTGACTCACACGGGCGTGCCACACGGGCATGTCCCTGTCATGATGAAGTTCAATCTCACGCAGAAAAGGCTACTTAGGGGCTAAGAAAGACATTCCAAACTCTATATAAAGACCCTAGGAGGCAACTACAAGGGTGTACAGTGTCCCCGCCAAGACTTAGAGTAGAAGACAGGGAATTACTTGAAGGAAAGCCGATTGATCCATCTCAGAAGCAAGGATCAACATCAAGATTGAAGATCTCCCTTTAATTCTTTTAGGGGTTTTGGGTTTTCTTTATGTTTAGTTGTTCTCTTTCTTCTAAGATGTTCTTTTTGATAATTATGAACTAAACCCCTAAATACCTGAGGGGGATGAAACCTAAGATGAATCTTGTTATTGTTATCTGAACTATATGATAAATATTCGATTTGTTCTTAATTGTGTTTTTAATTCTTGAATTGATATTTCCAGGATATTAATTTAAGTCAAATATGCTTAGGTAGATGAGTAAAAGTCCTTGTCTAAGAGTGGATCCAACACAATTAAGCAGAGTTGATCGCAATCCTAAACATAGGACGACGAAAATTTGTTGGATTAGAGTCAAATCTAATATGGGGATCCATAGATCGAGTTAATGCAAGACTAGGGGTTTTAGTTAGAAAGAGATTTCAATTAATCAACCTAGGATTAGTTGTTCTTATTTTCGACGGAGATATTAACATAATTTAGGGATCTCTACGGATCAAGTTGAATAAAGAAATCGTCTAGTTCAGAGTTAGATAACAAGTGAAGTCTAGGTGGATTCTTCCTTAGGTATTATCTTTATCATTCAGTTTTCCCAAAGCAATTCCCAAATTTTCTTTTTGTCGCATCCTTAGTTTAGTTTAGAGTTAATTAGTTTACACAAACCCACTCTTTATTTTTAGTCTAGATAATAGGAAGAAAGTCATTACTAGTACTTTTAGTTCCTTGGATTCGATATTCTGGTCTTGCCACTAACTATACTACTATTCGATAGGTGCGCTTGCCTTTTATCGTGATAATAGTTAGTTTCTAGGTACGGTAAATTTTATTACTTCATCAGATCACGATCAATGCGAAACGTAAATAGACGTTGTTTCAACACTAAACGATTAGCCAGAGACTTAGTCGTATAAAGAGTTTCTAACCTTTTCCATAAGGCGGATGAGGTCTTCTCCATCAATACCTCCTGCAATATCGTATTCACAAGGCACAACTAGATTGCAGACAAAGCCTTTTCATCAAGCTCTTCCCATTCTGTTTGATTAGATTTCTCATGCTTTTTTCCGGTAACAACCTTTTTCAATCCTGTTTGAACTAGAATTGCCATCATCCGAACTTGCCATACATCGAACTTCTCAATTTCAAACCTTGTTGCTGCCATATCTGAATGGGCTAATCTATGAAAATTAAACTAGCTCTGATATCACTTGTTAGGGATCGACCTGATTAAGCAACAAGTAAAAATAAATAGTGGAATAAATTGAGAAATTAAACACACAAATTTAACAAAAAACCCCTCCAAAAAGGATAAAAAATCACTGGTAAAGATAATTTTACTATAATGGCAAAAGAATGAAGAGTACAAAAGATGGAGATAAATACTAAACCCCGAAAACAAAGAATCTGAAAACAAAGAACCCTCAAAACATAAACACAAAATTCTCTAAATGTCTTATGAGTTCTAGTCTCTAATGGGTGAATTTTCTAAGGTTGTAAAAGAGCCTATTTATAGGCTAAATTCATAAGTCAAATAATAATAAAATAATCTAAACTAATTAGTGTTTGATTGAAACAAATAAACATAGTTTAACTAGAAGATTATTTCTCAAATTTGACTGAAATAGTAGTCATACTTAACAGGTTCTGATGTCAACAAGAGTCAACTCCTCCATAACATCTCTAAACTCGTCCATGGTTACCCTGGATTTCATATAGCCCCATTCTTTTTCAGCTTCATTGATGATGGCATTAAAATCACCACCCACGATCCAATCCTCCCTAACCGAGCTTCCCACCGTTCTAAAGATGTCCCGAGACCTACTTCTTAAATTCAGATCAGCATGACCATAGAACCCTGTGAACCTAATGCTGTTATGACTCTCCATTTGAACAAGCGAGTCCATATAGTGACTAGAATAGTTTTATATAGACACATCGACACCATCTTTCCACAGCATTGCCAACCCTCCACAGCAACCTTCCGAACTCACAGCTAAACAACTAGACATCCTACAAAGATTACGAACACGTGTGAAGTTATTAGAATACATTTTTGTTTCACATAAAAAAAACATCGAGGTTATTAGCAATGAGGAGTTGCTTAAGTTCCCGAACTGTCACAGGGTTCCCAAGCCCATGATAGTTCCAGCAAAAAAAACTTCATTGTTCTTGGTGGGCTGGTCACTAACCACCGCCTTGCAAGGTGAAAGACTCTCCACTAATTCCCTTCGAACCAATCTAGTGGGGCTCTCCTCATTATTCTCCCCATTACTCCCTTATTCTCTCCACTCAAAATTATCTCTTTTCCAGGATTTCGATCCCATTTCTCCAGTTTCCTCTATTTTGGGTTGATCCCTCTAGCTGAGCTCTAAGCCAACTCCCATATTGAAAGTTGAGGTTATTCATTTCGAGATGTTCTTTTTTTCTAGGGCATTTCTGTGTAGTATATTAGGACTTGAACCTTAGACCTCTAGGATAAATTAAATAGAAGAGTGTGAACATTAGGGCTTGAATCTAACACCTCTAGGATAACTTAAGAATACTTAACCACTTGACCACTTCACTTTCTTATTCTTATTCTTGCGCACATTTTAATAAAAATATATGAGATGTGACACAAACAGAGGCACAAATGTGCAAATAGAGGCACAAATAGAGGCACTAAAGTGCAAACAGAGGCATGAATGTGCAAATAAAGGCGCCGAAGTGCAAATAGAAGCACGTTCAAAACATCCATACACAATTTTAAATCAATTAAGTTCTTTTCAAAAACTTATATATAACTCATGTATGTCTATCTCATTACAATTAAATCCTTTCACTTTACATTTAATCGGAAATAGTTAATAACCTCACTCCAACATTAACAATTTATCCACAATTTAATTAATTAATTCATAACAAAAAAAAATATATACATATAAATTTATACCATGAACTTACTTAGCATATTTAACTAACGAATAAATTTAAAAGGACTAGTCTACGATTTTTCCTTTTTCACCATTATCTTCTATATGGTTCAATTATTGATTTATATAATAATTAAATTAAATTTATCGATTTTAAATACATTATCAAACTCATTTTTATGCATATGGCTAATAAATATTCATTTTACAAAATTTTTCTAAATTTTTACACTTTATTAATTTAGTCCTTAAAACCGACATTATTTAAAATTTCACATTTAACCTCAAATATCCAAAAATGATTCTAACAGTACCTCAAATGAGCCTTTACACATTTGAAAATTTTACAAATTACATGCTGAATTTTATATATTTTTATATTAGTTCTTAAGTTCAAAACTATCAAAAATTCTTTTACACAGTAATCCTATTTAACAATCAAGTTTACAAATTCATCTTTTAACAGCAAGAACATCAATAAACCATCAATAGCAAGTTTCAAAATCTTTAACAATTTTACGAATTAGCCTCTTAATTAATTAGATTATACAACAACAATATCAAAAACATAAAAATTGTTAAAAATGGATTAAAAATACTTATCATGCAATAGCAGTTAGCTTTGGCCGAAGCTTAGGTTGACAACTATGGTGGTTTCGGTGGAACAAAGGAAAAAAATGAGGAAGATTTTTTTTTTCCATGTTTTAACTATTATTTAATATTTTAATTACTAACTTTTATTTTATTTTAACTAAATTAATGGCTTAAACCGTCCACCAACATTCAAAAAGAGAATAATTACCTTTTTTATCCTCAAAACCTCAATTATTATGCATTTTTATTTAATAAGTAATTTAGTTCTTTCTCTTTAATTAATTAGTCAAATATTAAAATTTTCGAACTAAACTTCAATATACTTATATAATAACTCTGTAAATATTTAATAAAAATATTTACGAATTTTGTTTACAGAAACAAATTCTTGATACCTTATTTTCTACAACCACTTAACTTTAGAGATAAATTATTTGTACTTAAAAATTCGTTCAATTGGTAAAATTTACCAAATCAAATTTAACTTATAATTATTAAATAATAATAATTATAAACTCGCTAATCAAATTTGTAATCCTAAAACTATTATTTCTTACATAATTAAAAAAATAGGTTGCTAGATGAAAATCGCTTTTTAACTATGTTTTATTCGTATTTTATTTTTATTATAACTTTTAATTTAATTAGAATTTTATAACCAAAATTAACAATTTTAAGTTACCTACCGTCCACTATGCATACTAGATGGTAAAATTATCATTTAGATCCTTGGTCTGTTTTCAAATTAAGAAAATCTTTAACAATTGAACTTTTATTAATTTTACAATTTGATCATTGCACCTAAATTAACCACTAAATTGATAAAATTATTTATCCAAAATTTAATTCATTCTTAACCTCAAATATTTAATAAAACATTTACAAGTTTGATTTACGAAAACGAGATTCCGAAACCACATTTTCTGTCATCATTGATTTTTGGATCATTACAAACAGAACTTTGTAAAAATTCTTAAAAAAATTATTAATTAAAAATTATAGATAAAAAAATATCTCCAAAATAAGAATATATCCCACTAAATAATAATATTCTCTAACAAGTACTAAAACCGTCAACCATTTACTCAAATTCCAAATAAAAATACATTTGGTAACCAAATACTCAAAATCTTATTACAAACTCAACTTTCTAAAAATTCATAAAAAAAATTGTTAATTAAATATTATAATCAATTCACAATCCATTTATATGATAAAAATAAAATATCTCCAAAATAAAAATAACAACATTCTCTAATAACTACTAAAACTTTCAATTATTTGCTCAAATTACTAATGAAAAACACACTTTTGTAACTAAATATAAATAAATAAATTTCTTTTATAAAAGTTGATTGGAAGCAGACCAAAAATTTTCAGGGGAAAATATCTGTGTCCACACATACAAAATGACTTGATAAATATCCCCACTTAGTCCAAAACCTTAAAAACTCTCTTAAACCTCCTCTTGTTTATCCCCTGTTCTGTACCTCTTGTTTATTCGTCTTCCCCAGCCCAAAAATGCCCACTTTTTCTTCTTTTCTCTGAACATTCATTTCTCCTCTTCTTCCTCAACAATGGGCTCCCTCCATCCGGTGCCACAAGTCTGGACTCCTCTCCTGCTGAAATTCAGCTCTTCTTCTCCTTCTATCTGGACCCTTTTCACGGTCAACCGCCCTTTCCTCTACAAACAGAGATATCCATTATTAACAACCATGGCTGTCTACACTCAAGGGCGTCTCCCCGTCTCAAGTCCCAACACCCACAAATTGGCTCCGAAAAGAGAAAAGATGGAGCTTGAGACTGATGCCATCTCCATTCTACACGAAAAGATACGCCGTGACCACGGCAAGAGAGAGGCCACAAGGCCTGCAATGGACTCTCAGGAGGCTGACATGTACATTCAGCTTGTGAAAGAACAGCAGCAGAGGGGATTGCAGAAGCTGAAAGGGGATAGGGAGTGTAAGGAAGGAGGTGTCTTTAGCTACAAGGTTGATCCTTACACGCTGCGCTCTGGGGACTATGTTGTTCACAAGAAAGTGGGTGTTGGCAGGTTTGTTGGGATTAAGTTTGATGTTTCTAGGACTTCTACTGAACCCATCGAGTACGTCTTTATCGAGTATGCTGATGGAATGGCTAAGCTCCCTGTTAAGCAGGCTACTCGCATGCTCTATCGATATAATCTGTAGGTTTTTCTTCCTCCTTTTTGCTCTTGTTGGATTAACTTTGCTTTGATATCTGCTCCTGTTAGCATCTTATGGTTGAAGTGTGAAAACAGCTTTCAGTTGCGTCTTTTAAGGCATGTTTTGGTCGTATTTTCAGCCCAAATGAAACAAAAAAGCCTAGGACCTTGAGTAAGTTGAGTGACACTAGTGCATGGGAGAGGAGAAAGACCAAAGGAAAGGTTGCAATTCAAAAGATGGTTGTAGATTTAATGGAGCTCTATTTACATAGACTCAAACAAAAAAGACCTCCTTACCCAAGGAGTCCTGCCATGGCTGAATTCGCATCTCAGTTTCCTTATGAACCCACACCAGATCAAAAGCAGGTACCACTTTCAAAACTTTTACCTTTTTCTCTTACTGAGCTATACCTTTCATAGGTTTTATTGCACTTCAAGGACTTGAATAATCATCTCAGTTATTGTTTAGATCCCTTTGGTATATTCCTGAAAGCAGCAATCCTTCATTTCCCACAAACTACTACTTTTTCAGCAGCCACTGAAAGATTCAGAGATTGATGAGTAAGATGTTTTTCTTCTGCTAACATGAGCGATTCTCTTGTTACAGGCTTTTATTGATGTAGAGAAAGACTTAACCGACGGAGAAACTCCAATGGATAGATTGATATGCGGAGATGTTGGGTTTGGCAAAACCGAAGTTGCATTACGAGCCATATTTTGTGTGGTGTCAGCAGGGAAGCAAGCTATGGTGTTGGCACCCACAATTGTTCTTGCCAAGCAACATTTTGATGTCATTTCAGATAGGTTTTCCAAGTACCCGAGCATCAAGGTTGGACTTCTTAGTCGGTTTCAGGTACAAGAAGTTCATTCACTGGATTGACCTCATTCTTTGACTAAAGATTGTTATCACAAGCTTTAATAACTTACTTAAACTTGAGGAGAAGTGCTGGACTGGGGGTGGGAAGAGTTTGGCTGACATACTTTCAAATCAAGATATTAAAAGTTCCATATTGCCCAATAAACAGATAATGGCAACAGAGTTGTGTCATTAAATTTTGTTGATGGGGTTTACGGGAAGGTTTAAAGATATTTGCAGTTTCATTCTCACTTAAATATGTATATGCTGGATCAGAATTTTTCATGAAGGCTACTGTTTGAATTGATATGGCCTATTTTAACATGCAGGGTAAAGCAGAGAAAGAGGAGCATTTGAACATGATAAAAAAGGGTGATCTAGACATTATTGTCGGAACTCACTCACTTCTGGGAAACCGTGTTGTGTATAATAATCTAGGCCTGCTTGTAGTTGATGAGGAACAGGTTTGCCTCCAATCCTTGTCACTATCTTCAAGTCCTTGACTGCATAAACAATGATATTATCTAGGGATTTTCAGGTTTTTGGTTTTGTAGCACTTCAATTCTGGTAAGATTTAGCTTTTATTTATGTAATGGATTGGAGTTGATGATTATGATTTAACCTCCTCTACAATCTTTCAGTCAAGGGAAAGTAATGAAAGCTTATAGCCATGCTGGAATTAGCACCATCATCAATTCATGGTTGTAGATATTAAATGGTCTAGGGAACACTGTGTGTTAGAATTTGTACTAACTGAATTCCTTGCAATGATCTCTTGTACTTTTAGCTAATACAAGTAGTGCCCATTTGGCAGAGAGATGCTTGATTTTCTTGTTTGTATGTTTATGCAGAGGTTCGGTGTCAAGCAAAAGGAGAAGATTGCATCTTTTAAGACTTCAGTTGATGTTCTTACTCTCTCTGCAACACCTATACCCAGAACGCTTTATTTAGCTTTGACTGGTTTCCGTGATGCCAGGTAATATTTGTCAAAAAATCTAAATTGAAGCTTCTTTGGTGCTGGACTTAATCCTGGATTCAGATATCCAGTTAAGTTTGGTTATTGTGATGCCTTGGTGGAAAAAGGGTTGAGTATCAACCATGTCATTGACGAGTGTAAGCTCAGACAACAAGTTTTATCTGAAAAGTTGTAATACCTTTTACATGCATTGTAGATGCTATGAGTGCCAAGACTTACCTTGCACATTTTTGTATAAACATGAATCAATGTATATGGAGGAATGCATTAGGAAATGGGAACTTTGTCATTACTGTAGAACAATATAAACTGATAGATCAATTTTCAGTTTACTTTTTAGGAGTCATATGATCTGTACCATGCTTTTAGATAAGTGATGGCTATTCTTTAAGTAGGTTTCATGAAGCTGCCTCAAGCATTGTAAATATTGACTTGCTTATTAGAATCATATTCCATACTTCAAGAACCTATTCAGAGGCCATTTAGTTTGTATTCATTCCGAGCCTTGAATAAATTACCTGCAAGCAGTGAAAGCATCACTTTAATAGAATAGGCATTTCGTTGAACTTTAATTTCAGATTACTTGTCCTATAAAATCGGTGTGTCCTTACTGTCCTTCCTTCATCCTTTCAGTTTAATTTCTACACCACCTCCAGAAAGGGTTCCTATCAAAACCCATCTTTCAGCATTTGGTAAAGAAAAGGTCATTGCAGCAATCCGGTATGAGCTGGATCGTGGTGGTCAAGTTTTCTATGTCTTACCTCGAATTAAAGGTAATGCTTTAATCCAAAGTTTCCTACTTGTTGCACTTTTAAATGTTCTTCTTATCATGCCATTATCTATATGGTTTAGTAATATTTTGTGCTAGTTCTTTTCTGAGGCAAGTATGTATTGTAGGCCTGCTGCTCTTTGAAAATGGTAATATTGATAATCTTGTCTATATATGTTTATGTATTTGTGGAAAAATAAGTATCATCTAATGAGTTGAATCACAGAGCTGATAAATTAGATCAATTAAGTTGTCCTTTTTACAGGCGGGAAAAAATGGGGTGGGGGAGGTAAAATGAAAATAAAAGAAAAGCTACCAATGATTAACATTCATATGCCGAGGGTGCGTTGTTTAGATGATTTCCTAGTATATATACATTTGTGTTGTTATTTTATATTTCTCTCATTCAGTTTGTTAGTATTGATTCCGTTCTTATGTGACAGGATTGGAAGAAGTGATGGATTTTCTTAAACAATCATTTCCAGATGTTGATATAGCTATTGCTCATGGGAAGGTATTTCTTGTTTTTAATATTTGAATTGTGTTTAATTTTTAACGAGCTACTGTCCACTAGACAATAATTGAGTGTTGGCTTTTGAGTGTTATCACTTTTTTTTATTTTTGAGAACTGAATTGTGTATATGTGACTACATGTTAAATTGTGGATATCATGCTTTCATTTTTAGAATCTTAAAAGTAAACTATTTTACAGAAGTTGAACTTTTCTTTATTTATCAGTTGATTTGAAAATTATTTTGGTTCTCATATGCTACACTTACAGCAATATTCCAAGCAACTTGAAGAAACCATGGAGAAATTTGCGCAGGGTGAAATTAAGATTCTTATATGCACAAATATAGTTGAAAGTGGGCTTGACATTCAAAATGCAAACACTATCATAATCCAGGATGTTCAACAATTTGGCCTGGCACAACTGTATCAGGTCCAGCACTTTCATATTCTTCTATGTCACTTGTTCTTATGAATTGACAAAAGATGCGGTAAATGTTGAAGAGCACTATCAAATTTTTTTTATCTGGAAATTAATTTGAGGGGCATATAAACTAATATCTTGGTATACTTTGAGACTTCTCCTTTTCAGTTTTACCTGGAATAATGATGTGTAAATTAAAGGTCTTTTAATGTTGCACATGTGTTTCTGTATGTATGTTCATGTGATCTTTTATCTTCTACCATGGAAAAAGATTCTTGTCCAGAAGGATTTATGCACAACATTTAACAGGCTACAACGTTGTTCATTCTCATGACAGAGAAAATAGAATACTTTACTGTAGTTTTATATCTTCTGTTTTCTTTGTTAATGTTGTTATAATTCTTTCAATTCCCATAGTTGCGTGGAAGGGTTGGGCGGGCGGATAGAGAAGCTTATGCATACTTATTGTACCCTGATAAGTCCTTACTATCTGATCAAGCATTGGTATGTTTTCTATGTTTGCCTTCACTTTTGTTGTCAAATATGCTGAAATGAAATTGTAGAAGTGACCTGGCATTACCATGGTTGTGCCTCAGGAGAGGCTTGCAGCTCTTGAAGAATGCCGTGAGCTTGGCCAAGGTTTCCAACTCGCAGAGAGAGACATGGGTATTAGAGGCTTTGGTACCATCTTTGGTGAGCAACAGACAGGGGATGTTGGAAATGTTGGCATTGATCTTTTCTTTGAGATGCTTTTTGAGAGTTTGTCCAAGGTATGTTCTGGAGCCTCTTTTGTTGGTTGATTAGTGGAATTAACTATTTGGAAATCTAGCTGTCTACCTGGATGCTGTGTTTTTCCAGTCCCCTGTCTGCTATATTCGTCCAGTTAAGTTATTAGATTTGATTCAGCTTCACGGCCCTTCTCTATCAATAACAGGAAATTACCTAGCTGATAGTTGATATCTACTATTTTTGTTAAGCTTCCAGATTTCTATCTGCTGGTATCAGAGTTTTTGCTTGCAATTTCTGACTTTAGCTCACCCCCTTTCCAGGTTGAGGAACACCGTGTGGTATCAGTTCCTTATCAGTCGGTGGAGGTATTTAACTTTGGAATTTGTATCTTCAGAAAATATAATATGATGCTCTTAACATTAATTACAACCTGAAAAGTATATGAGATTATACACTATGGCTTATTAGGTTCTGTTCTTATTGTGATCATACAAAAACTTTGAATGGGGAAGCCTAAGACTTCATTAGGATTTCATCAAAGCATATAAACTGGAAATAATGTTGTTTTATGATGTCAAATATTGCAAACCAACATCCTTTATTTTACATTGACAACCATTTCTAAATGACATTTTTCTAACCCATTCACCTGAAATGCTGTATTAAGAGAATTAGCATTCAAACCAGCTAAGAGTTCGAATGCTAATTCTCGTAGTTTTCCAAATCAACTATGGCTTAGAAACCTGGGGTTTGGTTCTGACTCCTGACTGCCGTTCCTAGACAGGGAAAGTCTATTGGTACATGAAAATCAATCTATTTTAGAAGCATTAGGTAAATAAAGGGGAAACATTCTATTATCTTTTTAAAAAGCGAAAACGTGGGGTTTGGTTTTGTAACTTCAGTCAACTTTTATTGCACCTTATGAAATAATCTCTTGTCTTGATTGCTGGATATTATTCCTCCCTCGTAGTTATTTTCTTGAATAAAAGTTCTCTAAAGTTTAGATTTTAGTTGATGGCAAGTGAATCCAACCTGGATACACTTGAATTGCACCAATTATGACAGTGGTTTATGAATTCTAACATGGCTTTGAGATTTTCTATTTGCTAGATTGATATCAATATAAACCCTCATCTCCCTTCTGAGTACATAAATTATCTGGAGAACCCCATGGAAATCATTAATGACGCTGAGAAAGCAGCTGAGAAAGACATCTGGAGTTTGATGCAGTTTACAGAGAATCTTCGCCGTCAATATGGAAAAGAGCCATATTCCATGGAAATTCTTTTGAAGAAGCTTTATGTAAGGCGAATGGCAGCAGATCTTGGGATCAGCAGAATCTATGCTTCAGGAAAGATGGTTGGCATGGAAACCAGTATGAGTAAGAGGGTTTTCAAGCTGATGACAGATTCCATGATATCTGATGTGCACCGGAATTCTTTGATATTTGACGGAGATCAAATAAGGGTAATTATTTTTTATTTACTATGGTTTTTGTGGCTGTGAATAGCAGCACAAAGGTTGAGTAGTTTCCCTTTCTCATGCATGCTATATTTGTCAAGAGAGTGATAATAGTCAGCATGCTAGCTCATTTAAGTTCATTAAGATGGGAAATAAATTTGTTTGAACCTTAATAGCATCATGGATTACAGACTAGCACGACCATGCTGGAATTTGTATTTGAATTCTTGAATTTAAATATATCATGATACTTTATTTTATTCATTATTAATTTCTTGATGTGTATATTGCAGGCAGAACTACTTCTGGAGCTGCCACGAGAGCAGTTGCTAAATTGGATCTTTCAGTGCTTGGCGGAACTTCATGCTTCACTTCCTGCTCTCATTAAATATTAGAGCATGGTCTATTTCACTTGCTGCTGGTTGCTCTATGAAAATTTTTTTTGGAAAGGAAGCCCATAATCTCTCGTGCTCCAATGCATTTTGGTCCATTGTATAAATCACATTAGATGACTGGGGAGAAGAAAAGAAAAGAAAAGAAAAGAATAGAAACCAACAGCCATTTATGAATACGTAGGAATATAGCATGGGAGGTGGTAGGATCTGATTAGGATTGCATTTGTGCGCTATGTTGAGGCAAGAAAAACAAGTTCTTTACAATTTGTCACGGCAATTATTGTAGCCTTTGATTGGCTCTCCTTATGCCGGTTATATAAGGTTGCAACAGTAAGCAAGCCAACTAATTCTGCTCATGCTTTAGTGCATTAATGGTCGTCTTTCTGATTTGATGTTGCTGCCTGCAATTGAGTTATGCAGGTCTCTTTCCATAAGCTTAGCATCACAAGGATGTATGCTTGCTGAAGGTAGAAAAGAGGATTGGGAGGTTCGTCATTCATGCCACTCGTAACAATTACTTTGAAGCTGTAAGTGTTTGATAAGCATTGCCTCATTGGTGGTTTAGGATATGGGAAGTGTCATCGACATTTATGTTTCTTTCTCTCTCTCTCTCTCTCTCTATATATATATATATATATGAATTTTAAAGTAAGAAGCAGAAAGTGTTGAGTCTGTAAATACCTTTGGTGATTGCATTTTGCACCGCATTCTTTTGAAGATAAACATTTACAGATGTAACTTCTCATAAAAAGAAAAACGAGAAAAAATTGGAAATTATGAATGAAACAAAAACGGGTTATTATAGGCGGCAAATGCAAGTTAGATTATTGTTTTGTGCACCTGAGTCACATTTTTTTTTGTCTAGTTTTCTAATAAATTTTGCAACCATCATTGTAGTATAGTTGTTTTCTGAATATGGTTAATGGTTTTGCATTGTGCAAACAAAAGAACAAAGAATACTAAGATTTGTTTTCACAGCTCAATTTCTTTATGTCTGTGGAATTTAGCTCAGTAAGTAATTATACTATTAAATTCAAAGTACAACAAGTGAATCACATTCTATCACTCAAGTATAAAGATTTCACTTTTGTACCTGAAGATGAGAACATTCACTTCCAAATTTTCCTTTTGAGAATTTAGGCAATAAATGCTCAATGTTTACAATTCAGTTTGCACCCTTTAACAAAACAGTTCCTCAATAAACATATTTAAGTGCTCTCAATATGCTCTTATACATAACTTAGACAAGCCTCTTAGCATATTTCAATTTCAACTTGCTAATATAAAATTTAAGTGAATACAAAACTTCTTGAAATTAACTATTACAACATAAACATTCAAAGCACAATGTGTTAAAAGATATGATCTCTAGATATTACTAGTACAATATCGATCAAATCTCCACAAAGGGTTGTATTGATTTATTTGAATCCAATCCAATCTTCAACAAACGTGAATTGTTTTTCATAGATGGATTATAGTGTCTTCAAAATATCATCATATTCACTAGCCTAAAGATTTTGCTTCATTAAATTACTAAACTCAAATATGGTAAGTAACTTCATCACTTCAGTGGCAGTTTGTAGTTGGCACTATTAAGTGTCACTCAGCTTATTTAGCATACATTGCCTCAACAATAGCCAAAGTAATAACTAATTAGACATGAAATGTTATATTTGGTGGATCTAATGTCTTAAGTGTAGTATATTTGTTTGAAAACTTGTAATTTTTTTTGAACAGTTTGGTTAATAAAACAAATTCATAGATTACATTACTATACTTTGTATAATTGTCCTCATATGATTTTTGCATGCAAAGCAAAATAGAAACAAATATTAGTTCACTGGTTATCTGATGTTTAAACTAATACTAAGCAATATTACGTGGTCGGATCGTAATACAAAATTACAACTTATATTAGTAGACGAACTTAAACGTATCCTTAGTCTAATCGAAAATAAGCAAACCAATTAAAAGGCTAATATGCTATCAATCAAGTCCAATTAGGGAGATGCCTTATCTTGCACATCGGAGTGAATGACTTCCAAAAGATAGAGACATAGATATGATTAACTAGACTGACAGTGCACCTGACTGGACCAAAAGAGAATGGATCCTAAATCCATTTATAAATTTATTCACTTGTGACATTCATAGTGTGGCATACCTAAATCACTCGGACTATGTATGTGTGACTCGTATACTTTGATGTAAGTAAAAGGCTGAGTTCAAATAGATAAGGAATCGAAAGTTGGTGCGTTGGGTAACTACTTCTATAGTATGTAGTGTCATTCACAATAGTGAAATTCATAGCCTAAGACATGGGTAAATGATATCCTCTTATTGGCATTACATGATTGATGAAAAGTAAACGTGACCATGGGTCATTCTCCCTATAAATAGATGGCATTGGTAGGCTTCAAATCACATCAACAGAAAGAAAAAAAAAACAAGTTTCTTAGGAGTTTTCGATATTGCTATTCTAGCCAATTTCTATTTTAAGAATAAATTTTATTTTTTGAGAATTGCAATTCTACCAATTTCTATTTAAGAGAGATTTACTTTCTCTTTGAAAGTAAAGAAAATATTTCAGGTTCTGTATTTGATTCGATTTGTTTGAGCCCATACTTAAAGTAGTTTGTGGTACGAGAATAGTGGAGAAGATCCTTTGGTTAAAAGTCGGGAACTATAAGGATCTGTCTATCTAAAAATACAGGTATGAATTTGGTTTATGGTTTATTGTTATAAATATCTTTTCAAAATTTTTATTTTTTGCTATAGTAGAAAACCATTTTTGAATTAGATTTTTTTCCAACAATTGACATCAGAGCGCCAGATTTGTTAAAGTTTGCTTTAAAACAAATCATAAGATTATTGGAATCACATACTCGTTTTACCTTGTTTATTAATATAAGGCATTGCTATTATTATTTCAGTTTCTTTTTTTTTGTGTATAAAAATAAACTAAATTGTAATAAAATCTTAAGAAAATATAATTATTCTTAAAAAGGTAATTAGTTAAGTATTATTGTGGGTTGGATAACAATAATGCATTGGGACCAATGTGTAGTTAGTTGTTGTCAAAAAAATTTATTGACATAGAGATGTCAAAATTAATACATGAGTACGTGCTAGAGAACAACATATTGGACTAACTCCCTATGATTATATTTCTTTGATTATTATGTAATAGTCACAATATTACGTATAATGATTACTATGTATATGATCCTTAGACTTGAGATCATTATTGTCCTAACATCGTGAGTCGTATATTTTGATGCAGTCAAAATGTCTACCATAGCAGGTTATATTATAAAGATTGATGTTGGATATACCACAATCCATGTAATGAGATATGGTTGATTAAAATAGAATTTATCCCTGCAACATAATGGAAGCAACATCTTAGGCCTTTTGGTGGAGTGAGATTAGAAATGTATGGTCATAATCGAATAAGTTTATATGAGATATCACACTTGTAACCCCCTAATCTGTATCCATCATTGGACTAAGGTTACGGAGCATTACCGAATAAACGGAACACTTAAATATGCCTTTCACACACAGTCATAATCATTACATGAATTAAACATTCACATACATATAGTCCCTAAATCGAGCCCTTGATGCCCTAGAAATACATTAGAAACAATTCAGGACTAAATTGGAGACATTTGAAAAGTTTAAGAAAAAGTTAGAAAATTTGAACTGTAGGGGTCACATAGTTGTATGACCGGGCCGTGTGACTCACATGGCTGAGACACACGTCCATGTCTCAAGCCATGTAACATTCGAAATAGGGACACACGTTTGTGTCCCCACTCATGTCCTCATCTGTATAACTCTCGAAATAGCCTCATATGCCTGTGTACCAAGCCGTGTGCTAGGCCATGTTACAGCCTGACTTGCATGCAATAGAACCTACAGGGGACACATGGCCATGTTGCCAGGCTGTGTGTCACACGTCCGTGTCTTAGGCCGTGTGGACATGAATTTGCTAAAAAATCAAGCCATTACCAACTTTAAATCATACATACACCTAACAACATTTTTGTGCACACAATCAAAACATCAAATCTTACCAAAACTTGCATATAATGACCAATTCAATAGTCCTAAACCAATCAACCAATGTGCCATTCAAGGCACCTCAATTGTAAACATTCAAACTTACCTAAACATGTATACCTCATTTCAGCTATACACATCTAGTTCAATACCATGTCAAAACATATCATATCTTGACCATATTGAAACCAATTCACCACATATCATTTTAATCATTCAAACATGTATCAAAACTTAATTATAAGAACACATACTAATAAGGAATCAAAAGTACCAAATTAAGTAACTTATACAAACCAAAACATCAACCTACAGCCAAAATGCTCAAACTACTGAATTAACTGCTGGATAGTGTGATAGGTCTCCAACGAGCTTCCAACCCAAATCGAACTTTCCGATGATCTACAGGAAAAGAAAACAACTAACGTAAGCAATAATGCTTAGTAAGTTCGTAAAAAAAGTAATTTAACTGCTGACTTATTAGAATAAACAACTAAGCATAATTTTTATTATACTTTAAGCTAACTTTCGTTTTCTATTCATTACCCCTCTCACGGATAATTAGTGTAGCCTTACATATACATGTATATTTATTTTTCCTTATAAGCATTTCATATAACCACTTAAACGTTTCTCATTACCATAACACTTTCACATTTAACATATAATCATTCTGTAATTCATCACTCATTTCAAACTTTCCTATAAACATATCATCCCGGAATCGCTTACTTTCACTAAGCAAGGTGAAAGCTAAATGAATAAATTAATCATACTTGTTATACATTTACGAATCAATTATAGGTTTAGTATTGAAAATGGTTCATCGTATGCTTCTTGTTCTATAATAATTCAATCCAAACTCATACATATATGTATATAAACATATATCTTTAACAGAATAATCGTCAATATAACGATACTCACATATGATTAAGTAATTCATTGAACATTTAACGTTTAACGTTTACTAATATCTTGACTATACATTAGCCTTTAACATTAAAATAATTTTGTAAATTCCATTCACATTTAGCTCGATGAACTAGTAACTTGACTTAGATACTCGGGTATCTACATCACACATGAGGCATCATAGATGCATAACAGGGGCACGAATGTGCAAACAGGGGCACCGTAGTGCGAACAAGGACAGTGAAGTGTATACAGGGGAATCGAAGTGCAAATCTCGTACAAGCGCACATTCTAACCTTATTGGCATGCCAGTCGTATCCTAATTGCTTACTATGTCCAAACGGGCATTTTAACAACATTATGACTTTCATGAATCAGAGACACTTTCATTTTTCTCAATACACATGCTGTAATAATTCATAATCATTCCAAAATCACATATATCATATTTCATAAATATTCAATAGTTTTCTAATAAATCATTTCTTACCTTATATTCAGTTATCATATTTTGAATTCCAACTCACATTTTAAACATTATATATAAATTTTATATACATTTATAAATCAGCAATAACATTATATATATATATATATAGGTATGTACAGTTCTATACCTACGAACTTACCTGGCTAAATTGCAGCAATGACTAAGTACAAGGGCTATTTGGACATTTTCTCTTCTTCTTGATTTTCCACTTATTCTTGATCTAAATGAATAATTTCATTCCATTCATTAATTCAGATAGTAAAACCAATTCATTTTATGCAATTTAGTCTTTTTGACATTTTTATAAAATTACCCTCAACTTTTTATTTTTATTCAATCTAGTCCCTATGTCCTAATCATGCAAATAAATCAATTTTATTAAAAACCCATACCACCCGAATGTTAATAGCTTCTATTATAGCCCATATTTGCAATAATTTCACATCAAGTCCTTGAATTATTATTACTTTAACAATTTAATCCCTAAACATTTAAATCATTAAAAATTACTTTACAAATTAAACATAAATAACAACTAAACCTCAAATTCATCATTTAACATCTAAAATCATAAAGATTCATCAATAGCAACAAAATTACTCAACACCAAGGTTTTCTGCAACAAAATTGAGGTCTCTCAAAACTGTGAACTTGTTCATCCTGTTGAGCCAACAGGCTTTTAGTGTAAGAACTAAGCTACTCCAGGCAAGCCGTAAGTATCTGCAAGGATTATCAATGGGATATTGATAGGCATATAACTTAAGTCTGACACAAAACTAGAATATAAGAAAGTGAAGTGGAAATAAAACTGACACTAGCATAAGGATACTTCTTTACTTTTCACTCGCTCTCCCAAAATGGAAAACCTAAGGCTTCGCTTGGTTGCAGAAATCTAAAAGAAAACAGCAAACGGGACCATGTTTCCAACAAAGCACATCATTATTTTCATTTGACACTAGTATCCTTGAATGCAAAAATGGAGATTAACCCATTAAGATAATAGGGTACCTAAAAAATGCCAGGCTACCTATTTTTCCTCCACAAGAACTTTCGTGCAATAAAATAGCGATGACAACTCTTCTTAATTTGCCAAACCAAAGCCCTGCCATCTTATTATACCAAATTTGTCAAGCAGGAAAATATACCTTCAAACAAGTGAAAAGGCATCTTCTCAGACTAACAAAACAGAACTGTATGAATTTTAGTTATGTTATTGATTAGGATATAAGAAACTTTTGATTACCCAGCTATAAGGTTCAGTATCTTAAGTTCCTTTCGGAAGTAATAATGATCACCAAATGAATAAACAATACGCCTCTGAAGAGCATCCTTCGCTCCATCACTAGATTTCCTCATAAATCGAAGAAGCAGTCATTTAATGGGATTCAAGCATAAGAGCCAAGAGTCTATAAAAGATATATGATAACAACAAATATATTATCATTTAGCAACACATAATAATTTCCAAACACGAGTATTTTAATAAATAACTTATATAAAACATAAAATCAGCTGCCAAGAATTTCCATTCAAATACAGTAAATAAAAGGACAACTGCGTTATTAATTATAGGCTGATCTGATGAGCTATAAGCTCAACTAGGATGGTCATAACTCATAAGTCATACCAGCATGGTTATCTTCTATTCTTGTTATTATTATTGACTACAGATGCATGTAACTATAAGTTCTTTCTAGCAACAGAAAACTGAGAATAGTTGATTCACCCCACATGCGAAAAAGGAATGAAAAGTTAAAAAGCAAAAATATAGAACCTCATTTAGCTGCAGGCTCTTGGACTCACTAAATGCGTCATAAAAAGGCTTGCTCCAAGAATCGACCATAGCCTGACAAGGAAAAGGAGTTAAAATGCATCATCAACAACAATAACCAGAAACGAGAGAAAAGAAAAGTTAGCAACCAACATCTTTTGTTTCTCATGTTTTTGTTGTTTTCATGATTGCAATTTAGTGCTAACCCCTCCATTGCCATGGAGTAGCTGATATGCCTCTTATCACAAAGCAATGCACTATCTATTCAACATTCTCTTATCATGATAAAAATGGAAGATTTATAACTTCATTAAGAAATACATAAATTTAATCCAAAACAAACATAGAAAAAAGAAACCATACCTGAGAGTTCGCTCTAAATGATAGACAGACTAAAGATGCTTCAGGGACAGCCAACTTGCTAGCATCAACGCCACTTGCATCAAAAACAATCGGCAGCTTTGATTTTCTACCATCAGAATATATAACATCCATGGCAGGAAACTTCCTTGCTGCAATTCCGGGAATTAGAATCTTATTTGCCAGTGCAATCTGCCAAGGAAAAAAAAAAACCCACTAACAATTAAAATGTTTACAGAAAGTAACATTAATTTTACTTAGAACTCAGTTGCAATTCAACTAATTTGGACAGATTTTCAAATGATATAGCCTATATGTATATAAAAAGAACAAATCAGTTAATACCTTACCACCGTGTTGTTTTAGCTCAGACATATCATCAAAATATCCTCTATTCAATTCATCAGCACTGACCTAAATCAAATTAAAACAATTATTTATATTAAATTTCATGGAAACGATTTTGAAGAACCGAATTGTCGCACACTTTAACAGCTTTCATAGTATCATGCCTCTCATATGCAATAATCAAATCTCCATCTCTAATGCAGCGATTGAAAGATATCTTCATTGAGGAATCAATAAGCAATATCCTTAAAAGACGGAAAACACATTCAATTGAATACACAGATGATGTTGGACTAAAATGCAATTTCTGTACCAAAATTTACTCCCCAAAACGAAAATATTTACCAGATATCCAAAGCTCCATTAAGAATAAACTATCACCTAGAATGCCAGGAAGACCCGAATTCATTAATATATACAAAAGAGGAAAACAGTAAGCCAAATTCATTAATATTTGAAGATTTGTTATGAAAGCAGAAGAAAAGAGGAAGAAAAAGAAAACAAAAGAGGGACATCGAGAGAGATAAAGAGAAACGGAAAATAAATGGGGGTAGATGTAGATTGAAGAGATACTTAACAAATGGGGGTAGATGTAGATGTCAGATTTGACGAAAACAGTAAGCCGAAGCCATCATTGCAACTTCCTACTTCTTTTTTCACTGCCAATTCCACTTCCTGATATGTTAAAAGAAACGGAGAATGTAGGAATTAAATTCATGCAAACTAATACAATAAAAACCGAAGTCATTAACCAATGGCTTAAAAAGGAAAGTGGACTCAATTTGTTAGTTCCTTCTCACAGTTGCATCTTAATTAATTAATCACTTCTTCTTTTTTGGGTAACAATTAATCCCTTCTTTAAATCCTTTTTTTTTATAAATTAACAAACAACCAAAAACTAGTTGATAAAATGACACTTACAGTTTTGCACTGGCAGAATCAGGCTTTTGAACTCCAATCTCTGAAGTATTCATTGCTACATACAAACCAAAATTTACAGGAAAATTTCAACTTTTTATAAAACCCATAAAAAACAATTCTAAGTTCTGAAATAAATTACTATTTTATAAAAAAAATACCTTCATTCATTCTCACAAGCTTGTGATTCCAGTCAAATTTGTTAGCAAAATGACGGAAACAGAAAGATCTTGTTCTAGTTCTGAAAATTATAGATGTCAGCTATTTCAATTATCGTTACTCAGACATAATGAACAACTGAGCTGAGTTTGGATCTTCTTTTTAGCCTTAACATAGGGAAATAAATGAAAACTGGAAAACGAAACACTAAATGATATATTTCCTTCAATTGTGGATTATATTCCTATTATTCCACTGTAAAACAAGATAAGAGTAACATATTTAAAAATAGTCAGGAGATAAAATCTTTTAAATATCCTGTAATAAATAAAAAATATACTGTAACATATTTAAGTGGGAATATTTCCCACTGACAAGCTTTCGACTTTTAGAAGCCAAGGAAGGAAGTTTAAGCCATCTCAACTCTATAACCCACACCACACACTGTTAACCTTGTCCACCGTACACCCTGCCCTCTAGTTTCCTTGTAAGACCTAAAATTCCCCATTTCTGATGGCCTTTTTTTGTAAGGCTCAAGTTAGATAATGCAGTTTCATTAGAGATTTAGAGAGATGATAGCTCCTGCTTCCGCTTCTCATTTAAAAATTCAAGGCAAAAGAAAAGAGACAAAACATTGAAGGCAAAAGAATTATACACAACCTTAATAAGGCTTGCTAGAGAAAAACAAATCAAATCAGTGGAAAAGAAACCAAACTAGTGCAATGGAGGAAACCAAACCAGTGGAAAAATGAGAGGTAATGAACAATTGCCTGCAACTAAATACAAAAATCTTACGATAGATTGGTGATCAAGTTATAATCTCTCTGTCCAATCAACTATCAACATTATGAAGGGGACCTTCAATTTAAATTGCATAAAACAGTTGAAGATAGGTACAAAAGATGATCATGCTTTTCATTAGTTTTTAAGGAGAATTACTACCCAACATTAGCAAATAGAAACCCAAATATCTGCTGGCATCAAAATGTAGCGACAGACTAGTAACAAAGAAAACCAGTAGAAAGTTACAACTACACACTTAAATATTAAATATTCGAGATCCATTGTGCCAATTCGATATTAAAAAAATTGAAACTTTGAAATTAAAAATGAACGAAGCATACCAGATCAAATTAGATTTAAATTAAATATAAATATCACTGTGTCACTGTACAAATACAATGAATGCCTAATATTCTATTAGTACTGCAAGCATGAAGACAACAAGTATTATAAAAACAAAAATGAAAGCATCAGGTTATTCAAAATCAACTATTAAGAATCAATATCGAAAATTAATTACAATACATACAAAAACAAAACTTTTGGGGTAGAATTCAACAAACCACTTGAAAGATCACTATCCAAAACCCTAATTATATATAAAAAAAACAAAGTAGAATTCATCAAAACTACTTCAACAACACGAAACTGAATGCAGACTTTACCATTAGCCGGCTGCGCTGAATAAAACCCTAGGGGAAAAGGAAAAAATTGTAAAAGCAAAAAGCAGAAGAATAAAACGATGATGGTGGACCGGTGGTGACTGCCTGACTGGTGAATAACAATGGTGGTGGCCGGTGGGTGTTGGATTGGACAAGGCAAAGTTATTTTGTTAGAGTTAGGGATTTAGAAATTAGCTGTTAGTTTAGAGAAAGCCAGAATTCATTTATTAGCTTCCAGCAAACACCAAAAGAAAGAACCTAAACGAAATGGTCAAAACTTATGATAGATACCTGCAAGAACTTGCGCCTGGAAGGCATTTATCTAGTGCAAGAAATTTTATCACACGACCACCCTCTTCATGTTCAACAAGAGCGGTGAATTTACAGTGCAAGTGAGCTGAAAACAAATATGATGGTTTGAGTTTTTCGAGCAGCTGAGCGGCAGGCTTGCTTCTAAGAGTTCCTTGCTGGATCTAGGAAATATGTTTCAACCAACAAGCAACCAGAAATGGTCAACAAGAAAACTGAATACGCTTGATATGAAGATTTTCATTCTTTCACATATATGCATTTCCACCAAATCGATTATAATTACCTCATCTTTGAAATGTTTTTTGTAGCGAACAAGTTGTTGCCAGTTCCCATAATTAGTGATGCCGAGCGGCCAATCGTGTGAAAGGAAAATATCAATCGGTTCCTCTAGGTGCATGAGCTTGTGAACATCATACTCCCGGACAAGATATACAGACCTGATAGTATTGTAATTATAAGGTGGCCTTTCATGGTGTCCTGCTAAAGGAAAGGCCAATTCATTTCAGTTTCAAATCTTCGACTCTCCACCCTAAATAAGAATCAATATAACATACTCAACACTCGCTTGCAATAAATAAACAATCACCATTAAAAGAACTCCAGAATAAACACAAAATAGACAAGTAAAAGAACTTCAAACCCAACCTAAACAATAATTACGTGCATTGTAGATTCCAGAAAGTCAGCCGATATGGATATTGCCAAACTTCACAACCCCAGCAAACCCCAAGAAGTATATATTTGGTGGTGCCCATCCCCCATAGTACCTAAAGTTCACCAGCAAACAATAATTACGTGCATTGTTAAATTCAAGGCCTTTTCATAAAAAAAATAAAAATCCCCTAGCTAGAACATATGAAGAAAAGGGGGTGACTTATAATTCCCATAAATAATTGGAAGCTTCATGATTTCCACCAATAAAAATGGTGGGTACTGGGGCAACCTCCTCACCTGAATAGTATTTCCAGAATGACTTCATCTCCCTATATTTTGGAGGCACATTGAGGCTATCCATATCTCTTTAATTCCTGACTGCCTAAGTTGCAAAAGGAAAAAAAAAATTAAGTTCATATAAAAAATGAGTATTTGGAAAGTGACAAATTTTCATACAAAAACAGCAAATTGAAGGGAGAAAGTGAGAGTGTAAAAGAAAGAACCTGGAAATCACCGCAACAAAGGAGGAGGTAGAATTTGATGTTGCGAGTATTTTCATTGTATTTAATGGTCTCGTAGACCTTGTCAAGATTTCCATGCATGCACCCTTCCACTGCTATCTTCATCCTTTTCAATTGGACACAATATTGTGGTAGGGTTTGAGAAAAACTTAAAACCTTAGGTTTCTTTCTTAATGACTTTATTCACCATTTTAGCCTTAAATTTTTTATATATTTCTAACATTTTGGTATCTAACCACTAACACCTATCGTTTCCAATAAAGAATGAAACAGTGATTCTCTAAAGGTGAAACCAAAAACCATGACAAAAACACACTGAAAATAGAAGTAAAAAGAAGCATACATCTTAAACTAAAAACAGAGATGAAAAGGCAAAGATAAAGGATTTATAAAGCAGAAAAAAAAATCATAAAAATACCCACTGACATACAAGTAAAAAAGCATCAACCAATAAGCAAACTAAAATTATGTTAATCCAAGGATTGCGACTAGAACCTATTCATTTAAAAGATTACAACTCAATTTCCCTTCATGTAAGGCTAGGTAACACAGATGAATATAATTCTATCTTTAACCAAAATCAGAGTATTTTAACCACATGGATATATCAATAATCACACAAAACTTCCCATTCAGCTGATATACAGAGATACCATGGGTCTACCTAAAACTTCCAATCAAAATCCATTTGCAAATGATACCCAACAGAACTCTGACAATCCCAACTATTTTAAAGAAAATATACCTAATACTTACTGACTAATGCAAGCACCTAGCAGTATGAAAAAGAAAACATATATGCATACACGAATCATGACAATCTCCACCGTAAGTGATCATCAAGCCCAAATCGACAAAAACCTTTACAATTAGCAAATCGGTTGAAATTCTCCAATTCTTATCAATATCAACAAGCATCCCAATTAGATTATTATTATTTTTTTAAAACTAAAGTACAGACTTTTGGAGAAAACTAAGAAACAGAATGTCACAACTCACAACGAATTAAAATGACTTGTTATTACCATCCAGAAAAACTACCAAATAAGCTCTACATGCATCACAACTCCCACCGCGTTCCTAGAACTAAAATCAAGCCAACACAGATGCAGTAAACAATTTACATACGAATGCTTTTTGTTTAGGCAATTAGTATTCTGCTAAGCAAAGATTTAAAAGAAATAGATAATAACACAAAAGCTATAATATTAAACAGAGGGAAACAAACAATCCAAAAATAAAGAACAACATATAGTAGACGATAAACAAACAAAAATGAAGAACAAGACCGACATCTATAGCTCAGAAAGACGGAACAAAACAGTATTTCTAAAGCTGAAAACCAAAAACCCTAAGAAAAATCCACTGAAATACAAGTAAAAAAGCATGGAGCTGAAACTAAAAAAGAGATTGATACCTGAAATGAGTCTCCGTTGAAGCAGTGAATTTCAAAAATCACAAAAACCAGAAACGCCAGAGAAAACTTAGGGTTTCTCTTTCACGAAAACTCTCTTCCTACTCTAGCGTGTGCTTTTTTGGCCTGTGAATTTCCGTGTAGTTTCTTTTCTGGTTCATGTTTGATTCGTTACCACTACCATGAACAAATTGATGCTACTATCTACGTGGCTTAATAAGTCATCTAACTAATATCAGCTTGCAGTTGTTTTCCTTTGGTATGAGGTTCTCTAGTAAAAAATTCAAGCTGACCAAATAGTTTGCAGTTTGAACCATTTATCTAACGGCAGTGTTGCCCAATTGCAGATTTACTGTGAACCCACTGCGTCGAATAAGACAGCACAACGGGGAAATAGGGAGGGGTGCTTGGAGGACAAAGGGCCGACGCCCGTGGGAAATGGTTGTGTGCATATATGGTTTTCGAACCAATGTATCTGCTCTTCAGGTCATATATATAATATATATTTTATATTTTATATATATAGTCTATAACATATTCGAATCTGTTGCTTCGCCTTTTGGGCTTAGTAGAAAACTGGCAGGTTATGCTTGAAATGCCATTTATATGACTATAAATTGGTCTATCTCACAAGTCTCATCATTTAGCGCTTGTTGATTTTCTTGTATACATGCGCTCAGGATCCTAGCTTGCTTCTTGTAACAAGGAATTTTGTTGGGCTCAACAGCTATATTCTACCTTGAGTTTTCATGCATTTGTATCATCTTTTTTGTTCTTATGGTATTTGGTTAACTTATTCCAGCGACTGCAGATGAATATCTTCTCACTCTAGATGAGATTTGGCTATGGCAGGAAACCTTTAGTTTAGGGGATTTTTTGGGTTCTTATCTACTTTATTGTGAAATTTAATCGTCTTATGTTGTCCATGCTTAGTTGATGACGTGTTATATATAAATGTGTATGTTAAATTGAGCCATAAGGCAACAAGAGATAGAGAATGCCGGATTTTTTTTTAAATGCAGAAAAGGCAGCTTTTTGACACTTGAAGAGACATTCTTGATTGGTGAAAAATGCTTCCAAAATTTAAAATTTTCTGAGCTAATTGATTTTATCATATGTAATACTTCCAATAACTGTTCTGACTCATGGCTTATTACTAATATATAAATGTTTTCTGATGGGTTGATGCCTGCAGTTTGAGTGGGCCTGGCAGCATCCTCAAGAATCAGCGGCCGTGAGGCAAGCAGCTGCAACATTTAAATCCTTCTCTGGTGTCACCAATAAGATAAAACTTGCATATATGATGCTCGCCCTCCCTGCCTGGCAGAGGTATATACTTGCCCTATATCCCTGATAATCTTGTTTTGTTTAGGTCAATAGTTGGTTAACCAATGTGTTATATTGTTGTTTGATCAGCTTGAACATCACGGTAAACTACTTCTCTACCAAATACACAAATCATTCTGCTAGTTGCCAAGCTTGTCGGAGCAGATGAAAGTTAAAGTTTCACCAATGGATGAGCTCCCCTGCTATACTGAACCAAATGAGTTTGAATGCAAAGATGATTGTGATAACTTGGATGAATATGACGAAGTCAGTGGTACATGTGAAACTGTTCCAGAAACATATCCAAATGAAGTGGTTATTGTTTCAGCAGATAATTTGCATAGCATCATTCATGAGGCTTGTCATGAACAATCTGAACATATTGAAGAATATGGGACAAGAAAACCAGGGAAGTCATCCAATCTTGGAGTAGGCAATGTAGAGTCACTAGTTTTCTTTCATCCCCCTCCTAGCAAGGCAACCTCAATTGCTACTGGCCTCACCATGGTAAATGCTGCTGAATGTGCAGATATGAGCATTGCTGGTAAGGAGTCTTTGAGGGGCATGCAGTTTAAATATGCTGTGGAAGCTGATAAAGATCCACAACCATCGGTAAAAGAGAAACCATCAACTACTGACGAGGAATATGAAAAGCTAGGGGACACTTGCACTTTTGGAGTATATCACAGGCAGCCATTTGATGTCATTTGTTCACCAGTACGAGCATCTTCCTCAGTTGTTACTGGCCTTTCTAGTGAAGAGACAGCTGAAGGAACCAATATAAGCATTATTGAGAAGGAATGTTGGATTCAGAAGCAACTTTCAGCTTTTGTAGCGGCCAGTGGAGATCAACAGTCATGGAGAAAAGGGAAACCATTGACCACTGAAGTTGCAGTTTTGAAAGATCATGTCCCTAGTTTTGATGTCACTCGTGAACCTGAGGTTCTAGATTTATTAACCCCATCTCCCAGCTATAGAGTCAGGCCATGCACCAAGAAAAGAAGAATTTCCAAGTTTTCTCCCGAGATCATAGATCTCATTTGAGTTTTGCGGTCTTTTTTTGTTCTTTGAGATATTTCTTTAGAGCCCTTGTTTTATTTTAAAATATAATGAAATGGAATTACTGATAAAAGTTCTATATCTCTATAGAAAAGTTGGAATTGTTTGTGTGCTGGTACTTATATGATTTGCAAATGGATTTTGATTGAAATATTCAGGTAATATCTAAATGCATGGACCGGCTAGAATTAGGGATGCAATTTAACTGAAAAGGTTGTTATGAGAGTTTTCTTTCATTACTTGGACTAATAAACTGGCTTTATGATTAAAAGGTTGTGTTACTTACATGTAAGTGTTCTTGTTTTTCTTGATGTCGTTTTGAAGCTATTTGATGTCTTCCCGGAAGCCAAACAGGAGACTTAAATGTTTTTAATTTCGAAAATTTTGTTCCCTCACGGAAATATTGAAAAAATACATATTTTTCAATTGATCCCTTTATTCTCTCCAATTTCCCCTTAATCTTTTTCAAATGTCCTTTTTCCTTTACTGGCTGTTAATTTTCTTTCTTATTCTGTTCCGACTTTTTTTCTGTCATATACCGACTCAGAATAATCTATTCTCCGCATATCCTGCCTTTTCTTATTCCGGTTCTAAATTTTTGGCTTTCAGTTTATGAGTTTTCGTGGCCGGTTCAGCTATTTTTTCTTATCTGGACCGGCCAACCTGTCATATGAGTACCGGCCAGGGATATCCCGGTTCGTTGTTATCCCATATTGGTATATCCCGGCCTGGGTTTATCCCATTCTAGGAATATCCCGATTCCCCACTTATTTTTCCCAAGTCTCTTTACCTTCTTTGTCTTTAATTTCTAAAAAAAAAAATTTAATTTAGAGAAGGTATTAATTACCATAAATGTTACCGTTGTCACATGGGGATTTAGAAAATTCTCTCTTCCATTCATAGCTTCCTCATTTCTTCACCTATTCGAAATTTGAATCCTCAAATCTATCTCTTCTATCCATAGCACCCCATTTATTCGCCGACTCCCTCTATCTCTCTGTCTGTTTTGAATTTCTTCCTCTCATTTTTTTCTAGTTTTGGGTCACCGAATGGCAAAAAAAAAAAAAAAAAACAGAAAGACGCTACAATAGGTTTTCTCTGCCGTTTCTGGTTTTTGTGAGTTTTTGTGATTTTTTGAAATTCTCTGCTTCATCGGTGACTGATTTTAGGTATGAATAATGACTTCTATTTTGTCTTTGTCTTTGCCATTTCATTTTTGTTTTAGTTTCATATCTATTCTTTATTACTTGTATTTCATTTGATTTTTTTATGATTTTTTTGTTTTATTCTTTATAAATTCTTTGTCTTTGCCTGATCATCTCTTTTTTTCTTTTGTTTCAGATATATTTATTTATCACTCGAAGCAAAGCAAAAGGGAAAGTAGGAGGGTTTTGAGGATAGTGAAAAACGGTTGGTCCTGCTTCATCGGAAATTCATTTCAGGTATGAATATGTACTTAAAATTTGTCTTTTTATTTCATCTCTGTTTTTAGTTTCTGATATGTACTTCTTTTTACTAATATACACAAATTTATATTTATCACTGCCCTGCTTCAGACCTAAATTTGGAGATGCTAGAACATAAATTAAGCTCTTTGGTATATTTTACAAATATTTTTATAGAATTGTGATTAATTCCATATGGACCTGGATGAGAAGGTCATCAACAGTTTGTTATCGTACAAGTCTTGGACTCTTCAGGAACTACTTAATTTGGAACGATCAAGTGAATCTTATCTTCTTTCATTTGATCATATTTTTGTAACTTTCTTTTTCATTTTAGTCTGTTGCTTACAATTATGTAGCAATTGGAAAGTTTCCTTGAGTTTGAATAATCTTTGATAGACTTTTGTGTCAGTTTTGAGTTAGGGTTTTTAATTTTTTTCTAGTCAATTTGGTTGTGTTGGATTTGGTTGATCTCCAAATATGGATCAATGTTTTCTCATGTTAATTTGCTAAGAAATAGCCTTTAGTTTTGCGTTAGGCTCGAGGTTAGGCCTTTTCATTTCTCTGTAGCTTCTAGTCAGGCTGGCTTGGGCTTTTGGCATGTTGAGCAGTTAAATAGGTGACAATCAAAGATAATGTGTTGTCCTTTCTGTTAACACTAGCTGATATCTGATATTTGATCAACATTAAGTGAAACGTGATAACAAAATATCAAAAGTTTTAATTAGAGAAGCATGAAAATCTTCAGCTATGATTATAGTTTTTGTTTGCAAAACTATAATCTGAGGTTGAAAGTTTTAGCTTTTTAACCTCTTAGTTTGATTTCTATTTGCGAATGTTAATTTATGTTATTGTTTTCTGTATGAATCATGCATTCACCCGCGTCAGTTGCATGCGAGAATGACCCAGTTTTATTATTTATCTGTTTGGGGGCAGGTTCACACGAATATATTCTTGCTGTTTCTTTAGGTTAATATGTTAATTCTTTTCTGCTAGGTTTAAGTTTATTTGACATTCATTTGCGCTAACATTATGTTTGTTTGCCTTTTTTTTGTTTGTAGGTCTTAGCTTTTAGGGACATATCTCCCCGGGCTCCTACGCACATTTTAATTATTCCAAAATCAAAGGATGGCCTAACTGGTTTGTCTAAGGTACAATTTTTTTTGTACTCATGACTAACTGAGCAGTAAACATTTATGCCCTCTATCATAGAGGAAACTACAATTATGGCTGGGTATTAATTTGGAAAAAAAGTATGGAGTATTGTTAAAAGAATGCTGCTCAAGTTTTGTCAATTTGATTTGCCTTTTGCGTTTTGCTCACTCTTGATGCTGTATGAGGAAAAGAAAGAGAAGGAAAATAGGAGTGAAATTAAATGGAAATTTTATCGAGAAATTCTGGTGGTAAAGACTAAGAGAGTCTTAGTGGTTATAAGAAGGTGGGGAACTGAAAGAACATCAATGCTGAGGAAAACCTTAAAACTTGATATGCAAGTATTGATAGGTATAGGCCATAAATCCATGAGATAAATTGAGCTTCTAAATATATCCGTACAATGAAAAACCCTAATAAAAGCTTAAAGCAATATCCATTATTCATCCTTGTTGGAAGAAATTGTCTTTAGAGTTAAATTGCATATACCCCTCCTTCGTTGTGTCAAAATAGATGACCTTCCCAATGAACAGAAAGTATGTCACCGAGTCTAGAATTAAAAAGCTTATCACCAAGTTATTTCAATCCATCAACTTATTGCAATCACTAAAAAACTTGTAAGGTGTGTAATGAAACAAACATAAGGCTCAAAGATGTCCGATGAAATAATTTAGTGTTAGAATTTGCAATTTGTGTATCCAAGGCTTGTTCATTTGTTTTCTATGTCATAATCATGTTTAAAGTGTCATGTATTTATTATAAGTTTTGACATTTTAAAATCATTGGTGCTATATTGATTTTGGTATGTTTCTGTGCTTCTGTAATATTGTAGTTTAGCTATTTTTCTTGTGTCGTGTACAATATTACCAGGTCTGTTTAGTAACAATATTTTCTCTAAAGGTTTCTCTTTTTAGGACGTCGGCCATTCATATTAACCCAAGGTATCTCTCTCTACAATCTGAAGTGAATTTTCTACAATCTCTCTCTACAATTTCTGCTGTCGGCAAGTGTTATCCCAGCATTAAGTGTCCTAAATTTCTTTTGCCGGACAACTGATTTAGGCAACCCAAATAAGATCGCTTGAAATGTCAAGCTGATAATCACCTGCATCTATGACCTACATGCTCTGCACGTTTGCAACAAGAATTTAGCAATATTTTTGTATGTCTCTTGAAATTATCTTCAATCTTAATTTCACGTTTGAGTCACCCGTTCATTTCTTTCAGTGGTATGTTTTCAGTGCTTTATTCGATATGTAGGTTTCTCTACCAATGCATCATGTGCAAATTTGAAAGGACAAGCTAATGTGTTTTTACCAGGGAACTATATCTAACTCCTTGTGCTATTGCAGATGGATATACCTTCCAAATTGGCTTTATCTTTCCTTTTCTTTCTACTACTATCTCGTGCTTTGAGTAGTCTTTACATGCATGTCACCTGCTTTTCTTGCATAACACAATTGATGAGCTAAACATACAGGAACAAGCTCAGTTAACATCTGTAGATCAAATGAGAGGGGAAAATATAGAAAGTTTGGCTGCAATTCAGCAGACTAGGATGCTTGCACATACACTCTCTCAAAACAGTGATCCTAAGTTTCGGGTTATTTAAAACTGGTTGGCTAAATACTTGCAATGTGTCAAGATAGCTCTTAATGATATCATCGTTACTATGCATGAGTTAATATATGCACTTATGTGCTGTATGTTTTGGGGCATGCAGAATTCAAAATTTCTTCAATTTGTATCCAAGATGGGTCGTGGTGAACTTATCATTGATGATAATCAGGTCAAACCAGCATCAGAGAACTGGGCAACAGAATATCAGCAACAGTACAATGGAGGTGCTTCTTGGGCTGATGAATTTGCTCATGATGGTAGTAATCTCATTCACCAACCCTAGGTGGTTGAAACTAGTTTTGATGATTTGAGAATGTACCTGATGATAGTGATGGTTTGGTTAGTGCTATTATCTATATATCTACTATGATTTAGCAAATAAAGTGTGAATGACTAATGATTCTGTATTATTACATCTTCAGTTGAACTTTTAAATCAACTAAACCTGTAAATCTTATATGAGATTATCTATATTTGTTATTTATAAAATATGCTACTCACCGTTTTGGTGGTTCTTAGTATTTCTATGGGCCAAACCAATGGGTCATGGAGTTTGCTACTAAATTGAGCAGTGAGAGCTTATTGATTATAATAAGTTAGAAGATAAACTGTCACTGTTGATTCTTGTAATTGTATATCTCTGTTTGGTATTAAACCAGGTAAAAACATTGTAATTTGTATAAATGTTCTAATTATACAAAATCTGCTACTCTGGTTGGTGGTTCTTTGATTTTCTTCAACCTGATCAATGGGCTGAGGAGTTTGCTACTGTATGAGAACAACTAGGGTCTTTTGATTTGTTTATTTAGGATACAAAGTGCGACTAATGATTCTGCGTGTTATGTATTATTTTGAGACTCTTAAACCGTGCGAAGCTCTTATTCTTATTTGAAATATTCTAATTTTCTTCATTTCGTTAAATGTTCTTGACTTGATGGTTAATAGGTTTTCCGTGGACCTGACCATTGGACCAATGAATTTGGTGCTGAAAGATTGCAACAAGAGTCTGTCGATGATCAATGGGTCAATGAATTCTAAAAGTTGCATGTTGATGACTGGGCAGAAGAATTTGGTCGTCAAGTTGGTGAGGGGGCTTTGGGAGATAGTTCGTCTGATAACTGGGCAAATTAATATGATGAGCAAGTCTGGTAGCCTTGAAGAAGTTCACTTTATAACCTCTTTTAATTCTACATGAATGTTTTGGTTGTGAAAACTTGTAGGTTCCTCAGCGGTCGGACACTTCAAGGGGTGTCTATGTATTTTCTGATATGAATCCATATGTTGGTCATCAAAATCCTTTAAAAGAAGGTCAAGAGCTATTCAGGAAAGGACTTTTGAGTGAAGCAGTGCTTGCCCTAGAGGATGAAGTTATGAAAAATCCTGAGAATGCTGAAGGTTGGAGATTGCTAGGAATAATCCATGCTGAAAATGATGATGACCAGCAGGTAATCCACTTTGCTCTAGTTTGTCAGAGTTTGATAGTTCATGTGTATTCTTACACCAAAAGACATTGTTTTTGTGTTCTTTAATACTACAAGAATTTCTATTAAGAGATGTGACTGCTTGTCTAGTTCAGCCATCTGTTCAGCATCTTTGGTTACGATTCTTTGCCTGGCAAGGTTGACCATTTACCTTTCTATTCCACCTAAATCTAAATCATTTTTAATCTTGTCTAATGCCCTGTGAATACCATCATATTTTAGGAAACAGAACAACCTATTTGATTAAGCAAGCAAGAAAACCTTTTGAACACAAAGGATCTATTTTCTTGTACCGCTACATTTTGTGTTTTATTTGCTGGCTTGATATAGCCATGTTGGTGTACCATGCAATGTTCATTTATATGAATACTTCTACTGGAAAGGGATAGAAGGAGCTATTTTTCGTTTAAACATTGAAGTTTGCAGTATGATTGGTATTACCTTTATCTTAGTGGCCTGAGGCTTCAGTCAGAGTACCAGATCTAAGGCCGCAGTCTTTGCCTGGCTGCTAATGTTCTGGATCTAACCTATTATCGTTTGTTGTCTCATGAACTAGTAGTGCATTACATTTCACTTATCATCCGCTCCTATTTATTCTTGAACCATGTCAAAACCTTTTTGGCTTAATTAAAATTAATTTGAATGGATAAGGTTCCATCTTAAACTATGTCTATATCAAGCCTATGAAGTGTAATGCTTCACATTTATTGCAAATTGTTTTCGATGATTAATGTGTCTGCTTGTCATTACCTTGAGACTTACATGGATTATGCTAGACCTTTTTATACTTCTGTTATTCTTGATTAATGCATCTGCAGTTTTATGTGGTTTTTACTGGGGTCCATATATTTGACTTTGTAGAAAAAATGTAATTCACTGATTAGATATCTCTGTACAGGCTATTGCAGCAATGATACGTGCTCAGGAGGCCGATCCTACCAATCTAGAAGTACTTATTGCTCTTGGTGTGCGTCATACAAATGGTTAGTGAATGCTTATCGCTTTAATGAAGATGAGATTAAAATTTTGGAGTGTCAAACAAATAATACTGTTTGAAAAGTTCAGAATTGGAACAGACTTTTGCTTTAAAGTATCTGTATGGATGGTTACATCATCACCCAAAGTATGGTACTCTTGCGCCACCGGAGCTTGCTAATTCTTTGTATTATGGTGATGTAAGTACACTAGGGTATAATTCGTTGTTTTTTTGGTTGGTTTTTGTCTTTTGGAACAATGCCTTGATTGCAATCTTGATTTGAGTGTAAGCCGCTTCCTCTAATGTTACTGTGGGATAGTTTGCTTATGTTGTGAATGCTGTGATTACAAGAGTGTCTTTTTGCATATGATATCCATGACTGCAATGCTTATATTTTGGACTTAGAGTTTTATATACGGTGACAGGATATAATTTTCCTTAAGATTACTAAAAGCTTATCCCTAACATTAAATTTTGGAAATGTTATTGTTATATTCTGGTGTTAATCGAAGTGTTTTCTGCCATACAGGTTGCTAGATTATTCAATGAAGCTGCTCAGATGTCTCCTGAGGATGCTGATGTACACATTGTCCTTGGTGTTTTGTATAATTTGTTGAGAGAAAATGATAAGGCCATTGCATCTTTCAAAACTGCTTTGAAACTTAAAACCTAATGATTATTCTCTTTGGAACAAGCTTGGTGCAACACAAGCCAACAGTGTGCAGAGTGCTGATGCAATATTAGCTTATCTACAGGTAGCCTCTTCATGATTCCCCCTTGAATAGTGGTGGCCTATCTGTATACCACCTGATATGTTAATTTCATAATTACTTTTTTTATAAGAAAAAATTTATTTTCCCTATCATAAAATTTTGGGGTTCTCTTTACTAAGTTGGAGTACCTGTAATGTGTGAAATTCAAAATATATGAGTACTAAGATTTTACTAAGGATCAATTTGTATGGTGTGTTGGTCACTATTTTGCATGTTAGGCCAGAATAAAAAAAAAAAAGAATTATAAAGCTGTTGACAATGTTGGCAAGGGTGCTGCAACTACCTGAACCATTTGAGATGGTAAAAGTTGACTGCCCCGCTGTGTTGACATTCATGAAAAGGGAACTCCAATTACTCTACCCCTCTAAATATTTTATTTTACCGATGAAAATAAAATAAAAATATTATACTATTGTTATGTTATAAAATAAAAACCCAAAGTTTCTCTCCGTTAAATCAAGATCCATTGTCATTAGCTTCTTTCTCTCTCTCAAAAAAGGAAAATAAAAGGTTTGAATTCATGAATCAGTGGTAGCTTCTTCCGAATGAGTGAGTCGAGGTAGTGCTAGTCTTTCTTTTAAGGTATAAATTTTGATTCATAAAGAAAAATCTTGTTTTTTCTTCATCTCTTTTTATTCTGTTTGGTTTCTGATCGAGGAAAATCGAGGGAAATTTGTATCAAACTTGACATTAGTCCTTGTTCTTTTTAAATAATTCTTGATTCACCTGTGAGTTGGTAAATTCTGTTCATCCTGCATTTTCCCGGAAGCCAAACAGGAGACTTAAATGTTTTTAATTTCGAAAATTTTTTTCTCATGGAAATATTGAAAAAATACATGTTTTTCGGTTGATCCCTTTATTCTCTCCAATTTCCCCTTAATTTTTTTCTAACGTCTTTTTTCCTTTACTGGCTGTTAATTTTCTTTCTTATTCTGCTCCGGCTTTTTCTCTGTCATATTCCGACTCGGAATAAGCTATTCTCCGGATATCCAGCCTTTTCTTATTCCGGTTCTGAATTTTTGGCTTCCGGTTTATGGGTTTTAGTGGCCGGTTCAGCTGATTTTTCTTGTCTGGACCGGCGAGCCTGTCATACTTATACCGGCCAGGGATATCCCATTCTAGGGTTATCCCGGTTCGTTGTTATTCCATATTGGTATATCCCGCCCGGGTTTATCCCATTCCCGATTCCCCACTTATTTTTCCTATGTCTCTTTACCTACTTTGTCTTTAATTTCTCAAAAAAAAAAAGTAATTTAAAGAAGGTATTAATTACAATAAATGTTACCGTTGTCACATGATTTTGAAACAATTGTTTTAAAATTTAATAAATTTAAAAAACTTAAATCTAATTTAAATTTTTTATTTTTTTTAATTTTTTTTTGTATAATGCGTGTCACATAATTAAGAATGATTTGAATATTTGAATATTTTTTAATAGATTTGAATATTTTTTTTAGTTTTCTTAAAGGGGGAATCAAAATAAAATACTAAGTGACCGTTAAAATGGCCCAAAACTGATTTATTAGCCGTTTATTAAATATCTCTTCAATCTATGCACATTTATTATCCGTCTCTTTCTCTCTCTCTCTGTCTCTTGGTCTCCCTCTTTTGTTTTCTTTTTCTTCCTCATTTATTCTGTTTTCATAACAAATCCTCAAATGTATCTCTTCAATCCAAATCTCCTCCCATTTCTTTACTGGTTCTCTCTCTCGGTCACTTTCAATTTCTTTCCTCTCATTTTTTTAGCTTTGGGTAACAAAAGGCCAAAAAAAAAAAAAAAAAAACAAACCCTACACTGTTTTTTGTGGTTTTTGAAATCCACTGCTTCATCGGGGACTGATTTTGAGGTATGAATCTTGAACTTTGTCTTTGTCTGTCTTTGCCTTTTGATTTCTATTTTGTTTTCAGATCAATGTTTTTTTTTACTTCTATTTCAGTGGGTTCATTCCTCTACCGTTTCTTTGTTGCGATTTTTGAAACCCCTTCTTCATGGGAGACTGATTTCAGGTATGAATCTTTGCTTCAACATTTGTCTTTTTGCTTTTTGCTTTTTGCTTTTTTCATCTCTTGTTTGGAGTGTGGTGTGTTTAGCTGTGTGGGTTTCGGATGTTGTTGGTTCAGGTTTGCAGTCTTTGGTCTGACCAAAGTAAAGTCTCTTCTTTCCTCTCCCTTTTATCTCACTTAAGATAATGCTTTAAACTTTTTTGGCTGGCTTTCTTTCTAATATGACTGTCCAGATAGCCTACTGGTCTCGTGTATAAAAAACTGCTTTCTAGTCTGTTTATTCTTTTTGTTTGTTTCCTGTGTACTTTTGTCAGAGATTTTGATTTTCAGCTTTAGAGAAAGTCTATTTCTTTCAGTATTTGAAACTATGTATCACGTTCCTTATTCCTTTATTCTCTCCTGTTTTTCCCCTATTTCTCACGTTCCTTTCTCCTTTATCAACTACTGTTTTTTTCCCTTGTTTTCAAATATTTTCCTTCTCTCGTGTTCTCTTTCTCCCAGCCTCCTTTCTTGTCCTTTCTTTCTTCATACACACAAAGATGGTACACTAGGTAGAGGCTTTTCGTGAGAGAAATCCCAAGTTTTGTTTGCCGTTTCTGTTATTTGTGATTTTTGAAATTCCCTAATTCATGGGATATTGATTTCAGGGATGAATATGTATTTGTCTCTTTCCTTCTCATCTCTGTTTTTAGTTTCAAATCTATGCTTTTTTCTACTAATATTTTCAGTGGACTTTTGCCAGGGTTTTCGGTTATGGAATGATGGGAGGCAGTCTGACCCTATTTGCAAATGCACTGTAAGTTGCTTCGATTGTGAAAGTCTCTAAATCTTTGTGTTCTCTTTTTGCATGCTGGTTTGTGATCCATTCTTTTGCTTGGGCCACAGATTTGGTTCTGTTTTTATTTTTTAGTATTTTGGGTAGGGTTTCTTGGGATGGGTTTGCGTTGTTTTTATGTCCGGTTTTCTTACGATAGTATTTAATTTTAAAAAGATTGGTAAAATATTTTTGATCATAACTATTTAATTTTGAAACATTTGTTTTAAAATTTAATAAATTTAAAAAACTTTAATCTAATTTAAATTTTTTAGGTTTTTTTAATATTTTTTTTTGTATTATGCATGTCACATAATTAAGAATGATTTGAATATTTTATTATTTATTAGTTTTCTTTGCAAAAAATTAACTTTGGAAAATATAAAAAAGTCTATTAAACTGGTCCAGTAGGTTTTATTTGTCAGTGATTTTGGTTTTTAGTAAATGTAAATCCTTCTTTTCCTTTTTACATCTATTTTCTGTGGGTTTTTGTCGTTTACCTAAACTTGTTTTTATGTTTTTTATTTTTGAGTTATGTGTTTCCCTCTGTTGTATTTTTGTTGTTTCGCGTCACGGTTCTTAGTAGGCCTTAGAATAGTAGGCCTATTTTTGGCGTGTTGTAGTGGGCTTTTGTATTGGCGTTCGTTTTTGATTTTGTGATTTTTTTCATAATCGTGTTTGCTTAAGTTTTCTGTGTTTTTTGGTTTGGTAATTAAATGCAGCACTATTTGACTGCCCCGCTGCTCGTTTTCAACCTTTTCACATCCCACTTCCTTCCTAAATTTTAAATACTCAAATCATACTTCATTCCATACATTCCTTCTTTCTTTTTTGTTTTCATTATTCTCTCTTCCTCCCTGCTCGTACTTAGCGGTTTCTGTTTTGGTCTCTTTTCATTTTTTTCCTGTCATTCTTTTATAGCTTTGTGTACCCACAGACAGAACACACACATACACTCTACTGTGGGAAGATAGTTTTCGTGAGAGGGAGAAACCCATAAGTTTTTCTCTGCCGGTTCTGTTTGTTGTGATGTTGAAATCGCCTGCTTCATGGGAGAGTCATGTCAGGTATGAATATTTACATTAACTGTGTATTTGCCTTTTCATGTATTTTATAATTTCAGATAGATACCTAAGTTTTCTCTTCCTGTATATGCATACTGCGTTGCAAACCAAGAACGAACGTTTCAGTCAGATCGAGTTTCGGGTTTGGTGAGCGTCAAACGTGCCGTCGCTTCGGCTCCCAAAGTGTAGAAAATAGTCATCAATCGTGTAAGTTTTCAAAACCTTTTCTTGTTTTTGCTTAGCAGAGTAATTTTTGTAATATCCGCTGAGCAGAATACTTTTCCTCTCTGATTTTAGTTGATATATGCTTCTTTTCCTGTTTTTGCTTAGCAGAGTAATTTTGGGGTTTGGGTTTTTTGGGGCTGAATCATGCTTAGATTTTGGCTTTTCATTTATATTTTTGTCATTGTAGTTACTTTTCCAAATAACATGACACTAGTTCCATTGCTCCCAAGACTCAGAAAAATTATTCTGCTTAGCGGATATTACAATAATCTTAATACAGATATTTTCTTCTCTGTTTTTAGTTGATATATGCTTCTTTTCTTGTTTTTACTTAGCATAATAATTTTGATATGCTTCTTTTTGCTAATTTTTTCAGTGGTTTTTATTAAGGTTGGTTAATGAATCATTCGTTAAAATTTGTTCAATTTTAAAAAAAAATATGAAAATTTTATTTTTAATAAAAATATTAGTTAAAATATTACAATTTTAAACATTTCAACGCACCTCACAATTTACATTTATTTGATATTTTTTTTAAATTTTAATGAATTATATATTTTTTGAATTTTTAAAATAATTTTAATATATTTAAGAAGAAAATCTGACACTGATTTAAAATTTAAAATAGATACATTAAGCAGCTTCCAACGTCTCTCTAAATTCTTGATGAGGGACGCTTCTTTCTCCTGTAAATTGTGTCTACTCTGTTACCTTTTATTCTGATTTTTACCTTTTACTATTATTATTTTTCTATTTTCTCGTCCTCCTTTTTAATCTGTGTTCCTTTCCATTTTTTCCTGACATTTCTTTTTTACTTTGGTGTA